>CM051663.1:110597847-111962847 GCA_028020825.1 Podargus strigoides | reverse complement strand
CCCAGCCATCTTCCCCAACGCACCTCGCTCCCTCGCCCCTCTGAAGGGCTCTGCTCAAACCTAAGCGAGCGCCTACAACTAGGAGCAGAGAATTAGTTTGCCGGCCGTCAGCCTACGGAGGAGAATAGAAAAAAAAGAAAAAAAAAAGGAAAAAAACCACCCCCTGCTCCATCGCATCCGCAAGTGGCACCGCCGGACTCCAGCGCGGGAGCAGGAGCTCCCCCGCGCCCTTCTCCCCCGCACACACCCGGGCCCATTAGCCTGCCAGGCCGGTGCGGCGGGCGGCCGCCTCCCCCCCCCGCCGCTGCCCCCATCGCCATGGTCAAGTTGAAAAGTGCTCCCTGGCGTGCGAGAGGAGCCCGCTGCCTGCCCGGGGTGTGTGTGTGTGGGTGACTTACCTGTGGAGTCCATATCGGGTTCCTCCAGCAACCCGCAATGCATGCTCTTCCCATGGACGGGACGGGAGCCCCAACGTCCCGGGATGTGGAGACCCCCTATCTCAAGGATGCGCGGAGAGAGGGAGCAGGGTGGCGGCCGGGGGCGGGGGGAGGGAGGGCAGAGGCAGATAGTTTGGGGGGTGGCGGGGTGTAGCGCGGGAGAGAGGGACACTCCGTAATCCAGCAGGGCAAAGCCAGACCCGTCAAAATGTTTGCGGATGTTTCATGGGAAAAAGCATCATTTTATAGAAGCCCTGATGGGAGAAATGTCATTGATAGGCCAGCCAGGCTGATGAATGGCTGCTACTCAGATGGGGATGTGGCAAGGCTCAATGTGAAGCCCATTGTGATGCTGTTTTGAATAAGAAAAGCTTTCCTCCAAAAAGGGGGGCCTTAGATCTACGCAATCCCAACACTTCGACTTCCCTCTTCTATTAGAGCATTAGAAACGTTTTTCTTATTTAAAGTTCCAGCGGCCTTTTCACTCCTCCCTTCCCCCCCCAGCCCCCACCCAAGGTCCTTGGCTCATTACAGCCCGAGATCAAAATTGGCTTAGATCTTCAAACGGGCAGTAGGTTTGAGGTTGTGCTCTTTGGGGGTGCGTGCAGCGCCGCCGCGCTCCCCTCCTCCTCCTCCTCCTCCTCCCGGTGGGCTCTGGGATGGGATCCATCGCGGGCACATGGCGCTGGAAGCTGCACAGCTTCCCAAATATCTTGTAAGCTTAGTTTAGGGGGGGAGGAAAGGGCGATGTGTGTGGGTAGGGAAGGGCGGCGGGGAGAGAGAGAAGTTTCCCGTGTCTCGGCTAGCAGTGCAGATCAGCGGCGGGGACCCCCGTGCACGTCCCCTCCACCCCGGGGAGCGAGGGCAAGGCGGGGGGGCCGCCTCGCCACCGGCCCCTCTGCCAGCGGCTGGCCCGCAGAGCCTTCCCGAGGGGGGCGGGAGATCCCCACTGCCAAGAGACACGAAGAACCAAACGGGTGCGTTTCCACACTCGTGTTCCCTTCCAGGCTTTAGCCCGAGGACGCGAGGATCCGTTTTCGGGTTGGCACGTTGCGGGGGGGAGAGAGGGGCAGGACGGGGGCTGGAAAAAGTTCCTTATTCTGCAGGCGGTTGTATGTGCTGGAAGTGGAAGTAAAAGTGCAAAGCTCGGGCTCTGATAAAAGTGGCTGGTTTAGGGAAGGAAAAGCTGTGATTAGAATATGAATGGAGCTCCAGGAGAGGAAGAGAAAGGGGGATTATAGCTGAATTACTTTGACCATGGACAGAGCCAACGTTTTCACTCTTCTCCCCCTCTCCCCGCCCTACACCCAGACTGCCTCCCTTTCCTCTCCCCTTCGGAGAAAAAAAACCCAACAAAAACCAACAAACCAACAACCAAACCACCAGCCTCACACAGCAAAACAAGCGCCGAGGCTGCTAAAGAGGAATCCCAGCACCTGGCAGTGCCTTCGCACCCCGGGCGGGCCGGTGGCGGGGGAGCCGCTGGTGCTCGCTGCCCCACGCACCTCTGCTCCCCCAGCAGAGCTGCGGAGGAGGCTGGCAAAAATAATGCCGGTGCAAAAACCGAGTCCACGGCCGGCAGCGACGGAAAAGCACTTGACATGCCCAGCGTGGCGGGAGCGAGGACCGGAGAGGCAGACACTTTTCCTCCCTCTTACCCCCCACCCCACCAGAAACCAACGCCAACACAAAGCAAGGGCTGTGCTTTTTCCCGGCTGCCACGGCTTTCCCACTAGGAAGTCCCATGTCTCCCTTCCCTCCACCGCCCGTCTGCTGCGGGCAGGCGCCACTCCAGGCAGCACCCGCGGCCTTCTCCCGCCACCCGCCCCGCAGGCCTTGGTGGGGGGGTGAAGGTATTTTTGGTCACCGCCATCAAAATGGGGTAATTTCCCCACTTTCTAAGTTGTTTTTTTCTTTCCTTTTCCTCATAGGTTTCACCATGGAGGGGTGTGAGCCCTGAGGGGAGCCCGTGGGGTGAGGGGCCCTTGGGCCTGCCTGCCCTTCTCGGGTAGGCACAGGCCCTGCCAGGAAGCATGAGTCCCGCGGAAACATGAGGGATGTGTTTGGCCTTGAGCAGGGCTCATCTCCAAGGGGTTCTGAAATTGGCGTTAACTTTAAAAAGTAGGAAATGCTGACCGTGCTGCAGGGAGGTGTCTGTAAGCAGGGATTGTAAGTAAGCAGACTGCATGCAAAGATGTACGCTCTCTGTAGGTGATGACGCATGGGAAGGATCATCAGCACTTCTGTAAAACCAGAGGTACTTGTTGCAATCTGCTGACTCCCTGCCTCTCCAGATTAGTTCCAGTCCCCACATTCTTGCAGAGTATGTCAGTGCTGTTGTCTTGCCGCTTACCAAATCCCTCCTCAGTGTGTCAGATTGTCCTGGTGTACTTCCACAGCTCGGACACTGTTATTTGTTTAGGTTTTTTGCTTACCTTTTAAAAAATCATCTCATGCTTCTGGATATCCCACATGACGCTTTATAACGGACTTTATTCTTCTCAAAGCATAGAGCCTCTCCTCCTGTGCTGGCAGTTTATAGGTGGAAGCACAGCAAGTCATTAAGTCACTAGCCTTTTTTTCTTTTTTTTTTTTTTTTTCCAAATGTAGGCTGCAGGATTTGATTTGATACTGAGTAAAGGGCAGGTCTCAGCAAGGATGCCAAAAGTATACAACTGGGAATTTTCACCCCAGCTTTTTGCCTATGCAGAACATCTACAAGCCATGAAACAAACCGTATAACCGTATAACCCTACACTGCATCAAATGATGTATTTTTAGTGGAGAGAGACTCTGTTGCTGTGGTGAAAGGAAAAACACCTTTATTCAAGAAAGAATACAAACTTGTGCTGGTGCATGGAGAGAAGAGCAGGGTCATGAAGGGAACACCAGACACATTCCAGACTGCATCCAAACTGCCAAAGAACTGGATATCCACTTAGGTAACTAACTGATAAGAGTTCCTTTTGATGGTTTAGCAAAGCAAAGACAGAAAATATGACAGTTCGTACCAAGCTATCACCCAGATAATCAGAGCTCTCCCATGTTTCTATGACTGTCTTCCACTCTGCAGTCGATTGTGCCAATAGGCTGTGACCACACAAACTTTTTTTGCCCTAAAAAGCTCCTTAGACTGGTACTAGACTCTGAACATCAGTACTAGACTCTAACGTAAATATTTTGGGGGTAAACACCAAGAGCTTTTTCAACAAAAGAAAACTGCTGGTGCAGGAACAAAAAAGTATAAACCATTACTATTAATTTAGCTAGAATATCTGAGGCAACTTCAGACTGAATGTCAAGAGAAGTTTTCTCATAGACTATCAGGGACAACAACCTGTATTAGTTTTAGGAATGAGTGTGAATGGCTTGTGGATGGAGCCATGCAAAACAGTTGTCTGCAATACCAGGGATCCCAGTTCAGTGACTCAGAGGATCCTTTGGGATCCCATGTATCCCTGCGCAGACTGTAAAATCGCTGGCAGCAGCCAAATACACAGTGACACTTCATTATTTTAGCAGTGGCTGCAGCCTGTGAGTGGTTCCGCATTTTCTTATTTGCCTGAGCCAGCAGCCTTCTCCTTTCAGAATGAACCCACAGTTCTGTCCACCCTCCTTCCCAGCTCTATTCCTCTCTTTCTGCTGTCTTCATCTACCAGGCAAATCAATCCCATGTAAGAAACGGAGAACGATCTTGTTTCTCAGTTGGCTTCCCTTTCTCATTTACTCATCTTTATTATCAGAACTGGAAATATTATTTTACATATATTAACACCACTGAGGAAGCTATACATACAGGTGAAGGACAAGATACGAGGTCATCTGACAGATGACTTCTGGAATCAACTCTGTGTATGTACTTGGGGAGCTTGATGCTGACAGATGCAGAAACATCAAAAGGCTGCCTAGGTAAACATGTGCACCAATTCCTTCAAAAGGCTTTAATTGACACAAGCACTGAGAGAAAGTGGCTAGGGCAGGCACATATGCAGGTATCTGGGAGAAAATGAGCAGAAGAGCCAAGGTGTGCAAATGATGGATTGCGCGTGCACCAGGCAGGGGGTACCTTCGTTTTAGTCCGAAAGAAAAGTAACATGAATTGCAGCTGACTTGCTGTAACTGCAGACAAGTCTGAAGCCAAGTGTTGTTGAAGATGAGTGTAGGTCAATCTTAAATGATTTTTTCTTATTAATGCTTGTGAAAGGAATTTTGCTCAGCTCCAGTCCTCAGCTTCACAGAGAAGTGCAGTGCCAGTGTTGCCAAAAGGCACCAGTGAAAACATCTTGTTCACACTGGTCAGCTGCAGTCTGCATGGAGGAAGGGAATTCACTCTCCTGGGTGAGAGTGTCCACAGGAGTCCAGGAGAACCCCTGCCCCCAGGGCTGCTACCCAGGACGTTCAGCCTGGGAGACTCTTGCTGACTTGAGTATGAGAAAAGGGCAAGCAGTCATCGATTCCTGAGCTTACACCAGATTTAGCTGGCTTTTGTTGTGTGTGGCTGGTACTAGTTACCAGAGGATTTGTACTGTGTGTTGGAAGGACAGCCAGCCCTAAAAGCTATTATAGACAACAGACGCAGAAAAGATCCATTCCAGACTCTATCTCAGCTGCTGAACAACTGGATGTGAAGCTGTCATATCCTTTTAGATGACCAGCTGATAACACATTCCTTTTGATCTGTCTCGAGCACAGAGAATTACCTTCAGTGCCTGCCTTTGAGTGGCAGGGTGAGGCCTGAACGCAGAGTTTAAGTTTCCAATTCACTAGCAGTTCAAGGGAGAACCATTTCCATATTAAAACATAATTTTAGCAAGAAATAAGAACTTTACTGTTTAGCACACTGATTTCTTAGTTTTTGAGTAAGTTATTTTTCTGTTTATAATGTTTTGTTGTTACGTCTAAGAGGACAATAACTACCATGCATCGTCTGGAATGGTAAAGCATATGCATAGGGCAAGTAGCTCCCCAAAACTCACGCTAATGAAAGACAAAGGCTTTGCTGCAGTTAGCAGCAGGGAATTGCTTTTGATTTGGAACCGACATTCTGTTTATATACCAGCTGGGAGTAGGGGGCAAAGACACTCACAATGAAGCCATTGGAAAAAATACGTGGTCATCGGAACTACCTCAGAGGTACCTGCCTCAGAAAACACACAAATAAAGGGGTAACTGTAATTAGGAGAAATATATAGTTGTTTGCATTTTTTTCCCCCAGCAGCAAGATGGAGAGAGCAACAGGCTGCCCACAAACTCGGAAGGATTTTTTTGGAAGATGGAACAAAGGCCCAAGTCCATTCACAGGGCAGCCAACAGAAATCTTTGCTGTTGACTTTGAGACAGGAATAAAGCCATGCAAACCGCTTTTTAAAAATTCCAACTGCAAAAAATCTCTGTATTGGCTCTGACCTGGGTTTGCAGAGTTTAACTGAGAAGTGCTGGTGTTCTGGGACCTATGTTCATACATATGGAAGGCAGCGAGGGTATGTTTGCCTCCTGGGTCCATACAGCAAGTTCTTAAATGATTGTTGAGAGGCAAAACTGATCCACTGGCTGATTCATGCAGTCTTTACTACCTAGAAGAGAGTGTGACCTGGCAGAGTAATGTTGACAAAGTAGTCAGTCCTTACTCCTGCACCTCTATCCCTTTCCAAAGAAAGAACTCCCCCACTGAAACTGGTGGGTACAGGCTAAGATGGAAACATTTCATGAGAAGGATGGACTGGTCAGAACTTGGGTTCAAACATGCTCAAGTTTCTAGCAGCATTTAGGCCTAAAACATGGATCCGTTTTCTGGGCTTCTGAGCCTTAGACACAGAAACTGGAGTCCAGATCTTCACCGTGCCTTGCACACGTTAAGCCTCCCAGCACTGGTCCAGATAATAGCAAAGAGTCACCATCTGGCTGGATTTTACGGTTTGATGAAGTGCTCAGTTTTAAGGCAAGCACGTGTCTGGCACCTGGGGACTGCAGAGTCCTGATCCCAGTTCTGGCACAGTCTTTCTGTGGCCCTGGGCAAGTCACGTCCACTTCAGAGGAGGGAATTCATCAAGTGCCCCATGGTCCTGCTGAATCGGGGATGGGCTGTAAAACAATCCTCAGCTCCAACTGGAGGAGAGGCCGGCTGGAGGGGCCTCTCAGCAGTGCTGAGCCAGCTCTGTGCCACGGCACAGACACGCTCGTACTGGGACACGGCTGAAGAGGGCCTGCACTCCCCACACTGTTCCTGTGGGTCACTGGGGGAGGGCTGGCAGCCAGGTAGGTCATTTCAGGGCTTGCACTCTCTTGTGCTAGGGCCATCCTAGTCCTCAAGAGCCTTGAGACAGAGAAAGTACAGACACGTTTTCAGCCCCTCTAGTTTGGTTTGGCAGCTGTACAATTTCCAGTTATTCTTACTGGCCAACTTTACAGGTGCGTTCTGAGAAGGGCTTACAAACCAATTTTCAGGTGCGCAGCACTATTCATTAGTTTGCCCTTTGTTATCACTAATCAATGAATTCAGGCTTTTTAGGCTTTTAGTTATGAGGCACCCCCATTTTGCTATAAACCACAGATAATTTTTCTGTTTACCACTAGCAACCCCAAGAAATGACATATGACAGTTTTTCATCATCATGGGTCTATGTTTGTCATTGGGTTTCCTCCCTGTTTAAGCAATAAGTAGGGAGTCCGAAGAATCACAAGGTCTCTTTTCTGCACTTTGAAGGTTCTTTGTAAGCAACACTCTTAGTGAGATATGGACATCAGGAACAAAACCAATTGAGCTTAATGGAAGCCCCTTACTTTTCACATCTTAACATTATTAAATCTCAGTATGCCTATGTTTCATATTCTATCCTCTTTGAATGCCAAAATTGGTCACTCTGTTTTCATTTTTCTTTATAGTTTGTATTTCTAGTTTCTGCTTGGAAACATTTACCTTAAAGAAACCCTCCAAACTGTAAAGGTTATGTAAATGAGTTGAAGTAAGGCTCTGAACAAGTGACCTACCTTGCCCACAGTTCCAGAACTGGCTAAAAGACCTGTGCTTTGCTCTGCTCCACAGTATCCTGCAGCCCATCCCTGGCTTGATTCTGTTTCTCACGAAACAACAGTACAGCCGGACATGTATGGTGTTTGAAGGGGTGGCTTTTAATTAATGTCTTTGCTTTGCAGTGAAATAATAACTTGATTACTGAATTCTAGGCCTGTAAATGCTTCTACCTTTTAATAGCGTTTAGTCCTTTATCTGCAAAGTAAACGACAACTTAAATGTATTATATAGTGTTAGGTATCTCTTTCAACAGCAGCATACACCTCTAGTTTACCTCAGAAAGTGGACTGTATTCTGCATTTCAGCTGGGACAAATGCTAGTGACCTTCATGCTGAATAGCATTCCTAGAAAGCCTCTCCTGGACACTAAATAGCAAGAGATAAAGAAGTTGCAATGGCGTGAAAATTTTATGGCAGTTGTCTAGCTCCATGTGCTAAAACCTTAAGATTTTGTCAAGTGTTGTTTAGAATATTGTATCTCTTTCAGCTATTAGACAGAGTCACGGCAGGATTGATTTGGGCAAGTCTAGTTACAGCAGTGCAGCCGTTAGCTGACATGAGACCTCTTTGTGAAGGCATTCACTGTATAAAAGGGGGGAGGGGAGGTTGGCTAGGAAAATAATTCAAAGGGCTGCAAAGATGAGGCTCACAAGAGGAAAACACTCTGACAGCTCTGGGTTTCTGAGGATGTATTTTAACTCATCAGTCCATGTACCGTATTTTTTTCCTGGCTGCAGTAGGATTCCTTCCTTGAATTGCCACTTTGACCAGTCATATTCCAGGAATCCATAGCTGTTTGTTCCATTTGTACTTCTGTTTTTGTAATGCTTATTCCATTGCCAAGGGATTACTTGCAGGTGTCTATTACGATGGAACATAGGTAGCCTCTTAAAGAGAGGTGAAAAGTAAAAATCGGAGTTTTAACTTAAATCTGCACTCAAATAAGCCTTCATTCAGTGTATGCATGGGCAATGATGTGTAAATGGAACTGAGCTGACAGTGGGTGACCCTCACTTACTGCCAGACATGTCTAGTTTCTAAGTTCTCCTGGATCCATCGTTGCTAAGGTTGCCCCTTTCTTCCTGAAGTTCAGCTATTGCAGAGGATTCTCTTCACCCTCACAAAACCTTTCATCCCCATGCTTTCATCAGCTTGAGGTAAACTAGCTGCAAGGTTACCCCACAGGGCTGCATATAGAGCTGTTCTCTCAAAAGTTACTCACGAACGTGCTCCTCCTCTTCATCTCTGCTGTATCTGCTTAAATTTCTGCAGGTGTAATTGTACACATTGCTTAGTCTTTAATGTCCTGTAGCTCCGACCACCTAACCTAGGAGACCACTTAAGAGGACTTGCTAGCAAGAACACCTTACCCTAAGTGCAGTTTCCTTGATCCAGGTCCAAACGTTCCCCCATCAGCAGGCTGTAGCCTTTGAGGCTCACTCCCTCTGCTGGTGCACCCGAACCGCAGCCTGGCAGACTCAGGTAGCAAAGCAATGGTTGTTGATTTGATTGGGGCTTTTGGTTAAGCTCTTCCTCCAGTTTGAAGCAGTACATCACTCTCTTACAGCTCCTTGTAAACAACCGTGAGCTGTTCAGATCCTGGTAGAGGTGCCTCAAAAGCTTTTCCAATCCAAATGTGCTGTGTTGACATCTGTGTTGTCACTGATCCAATTGCAAAAAAAAAAAAAAGTAAAATCTATCCTTTCAGACTTGATTTGTAAGCCCAGACACAAAACTACTAATTTAAGCATTTTGGCGGAAGCTTAAGAAGCAAACCTATACTCATCTCTGTTTCTTAAGCAGCTAAAATAACAACAGCAACACGACTGCAAGAAGAAGATCAGGATCGGCATTCGCAATTCAGCCATACGAGGAGCCAAAGAGCACCTCGGGACTTCCCGACCACAGTGTTCTGCATCCTCACTGATCGGAGTGTGAAGCACCTGAACATGCACATATTTCATCTCAACTTCAGTGGGACTACTCCTTTGCTTAAAAAGTTAACCATATGCTTTGCTGAGTAAGGGCTCAAGTGAGTTTAGGGTATTAAGTGACTCTTAGTTCATCCCCTGCTTTAGTTCTAGGCCTTACAGATCTCATGAAAAAATTCAGCTGTTCCCTTCCTAAATCCTTTCAGGTCATTCAAACCTGCATCACTCTCAGTGGAGGATTTGTTGTTCTTCACACTTTTTTTTTGTTGTTCTGTTCTTAAAACAAGTTTTAGCTATGCCCATAACTAAAAAAGTTCTAAAGTCCTAGGACAGCACACATCAGTACCCAGTGTTTGCAGCACATCTTTTCAGGGCTTTGGGCCAATGTATTGTTAAATATCTACTATACTCCACAGGAACTGAATGGGTACCTGTAAGCTGCATCATGCACTCGCTGCACATGCAGTAACCTCCCTTGAATGTTACGGAAACTGTGTACGTTTAGCTGAAAGCAGATTGACTGTATAATCACACCACTGAATGCACACAAATGCACCTGCATACTGAAATCCCACTCAAAACATCCGATTTTGAGTTCTCGAGAAAGTAGTTTCATTACTCTAAGCCTGACACTACTGAACAAATTTTAATGCCTTAACAAAATGCTTTCGGAATAGGAAAATGGTTTAGACATGATAAGGTGGCTTTACTACCCATACAAAACCATCAACACATATTCAGGCAGGATTATTTAAAATATTTATTAGTATTTCATATTCCACTGGTCTGGAAAACATTTTTAACCTCTGTGAATAAGATGTGCATTTCGCTCAGCTCAAGTCCTAGTCCAACAAAGCACTTTTCAAAACCAAGCACAGGGCTGTCTGAAGTGATGCAAGTGCTTTGGTGGATCATGGCCTTGTTCCACAATTCCCACATGTCCTGTTCACTCAGACTAATCAAGGCTTTCAGAACTGCTCCTAGTGTATTCTACTGACCGGGTCTCCCCTGTCAACTTAAAACCAGGTAAGATATGTAAGAAAGATTTCTTACACTGTCTTGCACCTCCCTTCTAACCACTTAGATTTCAGAGTTATTCCTGTTCACAAAAAAAAATAAATCTTCCAGTTATATATGCTGGATTTCAATTTATGTAAAGTATTTCTTTCCCTCTTTTTCATCATGTTCATTCATTGTACTTAGCTAATTTTAGCCTAGGTATGATGTTCATTGACTGCAGTTCTTGGAATAAGAGTTTACAGGCATAAGGTATGCGCAGAGAAGACACATGACACGACGATTTGCAGTAGTGGCACCTAAGGAAGCAAACAAAAAGAAAGTCAGAGTTGGTGCAAAAATAAAGCTCTGTAGGAAAAAAAAACAGTTGCCACTGTTCACTGGTTTCTTTGTCCACCTGCATTTAAACACTGGGCTCAATCCTAGCAGGAGTCGAGTGCTTGAAACACATTTTAGTGCCTAAGCAAGCCATAACTTTAAGCCCTTAAATAATCTGACTGAAGTCAACAGGAGCTTAATGTTAAAACTGTATTTTTCTTGGAGGAGAATCACAGCACTCAGTAGCTAACAGGACTGACTTCTACTTCTTCACCACTCACATAACTGCCAACACAAATTCAGCATTGCATGACAAGAGAAAGGAAGTGAACAAAGCTAAATATTTCCGAAAATATGGTTAATGGTCCAGTTTCTGTCTTATATATATGTCACTAAAAAGAGGCAGGAAGAGAGAAGGTTCACACTTAGGGTTTTTTCCTTATACACAATTTCACCCTGTAATGTCTCAGATCAGTGCATATTCCCGGCTTAAAAAAGAAGCATCTCTCATTTTACATCTCTGCATGAATGGCCAAAGCTTTAATCGAGATGGGAAACCAGTAAAACTCCTTTAGAACATATTCTTTGCACTCCTTACTCAAATAATGATCTTAAAATTCTGAGGGAGAGGGCATTTTGTCATACTGATACAACTTTGACTACATCAGGAATGGATCGACTGGTTACTCAGCCGTCTTTCCAGTACTGGGACTCCAATGCAGTGGTGGTAGCAACTGTTTAAATTATTTAATTTCATACTCCATGTATACACAAAGGAAATTAAAAATCTTTCATATAAATATCAGTTTCCCACCTCCCTTATTTCCTTTTTCTCCTGTATATTCCATCTTCTGGTTTTGGAGAGCTAAGAAAGCCAGGCCTTTGGGAACACAGAAGGACTCAGCACTTCCCTAATGGTTTGACAAAGCTCTTATTTTGCTTCAGTGTTTCAAATTTACATTTATGGCACAAAGTTGTAACAGTCTGAAGATCCAATTAAGGAAGAATTAGCAAAATTCCTATGTTTCTGCAGTATGGAATGAGGCTGAGAGTCAACATCTACAAGAAAGCCAATGCTTAATCACTTGTTTCTGTTACCAGTAAACTTGACCTGGAACACGTCAACCTGGAAGTCAATGGGGACAGGTCCAATAAAGTTGGTTAGTGTTAATAAGGTTCTTGGTTATGACAGTTGGCATTAGTCTTTCAGTTTCTTTTTCAGACTCTGCTACTTCTCTTTTACAGACATACTTAAAGAGCACGTCAAAGAGCTGGTTATTTCCCAAGAAAACTGTGGTTGCCTTGACCTCCACATGCTCCATACTTAGGGTATTTAAAATTATTTTTTTTAAACCAAGAAAGCTTTCAACCAATGGTACAGAAGCCTTAATTACATTTCTGCAGTTCATGATGAGGAATGAAACTTCACTTATTCCCAGTAATTGCTTTGGCTTTGTCTACATCTGACTACCCGGAGTCAGAAAGTGACTAAACTGGGTGTTTGCCTGGAACAGGCTTCTCCTGTAGACACTGTTACACAGGGGAAATGTTACAGCTAGCACACCTTTACAACAAAATAGACCTCGACTGCAGGTTTTTAACTATTCCCCTGTCCAAATTTATAGGGATAGGTACATTTTTATGGCGGGACGAAGTGATCTAAAGAGAAGCCATTTTCCAATGATAACATAGCGAGCAATCGCTCTTAATAGAAGCAGCCCTGCAAGCCTGGAAGCATGATTAGGCACAATTTTTCTGCTATGAGCAGATGTCTGGTATCTGATTACACCTACTAGGGACTGAGGAGCAACGACTACTCACTACACCCAGGCTCGAAGCTACACCATTCTGGGCCTGCTGTATGCTTGGATAGGGATCATCCAGAAAGGTTAAGCTGCAGACAGCACAAAGCTCTGTCAAACAGAGATCACAGAAACTGAAGTACTTGAAAGACCATTTGGTACTAGAATTGATACTAAACTGGACAGGAAAAGGCAACTGTGCCAAGGCTGAATCTGGCAGAAGCAACATTTTTCTTCATGTATATTTTAAAATGCTCAGACTCTAGGGATTGGGAATAACTTCTCATCTTATCACCAAAACAAAAGGACCAAATTAAGCTCGTTGCATTCAGTTGAGCACCTATACAACAGCAAAGTTGGAAAATTTGCATAGAACCAGTACATCATAGTAAGTTTCTACTGTATTTTTTACAGGGACAAATTCTGTTGCTGCCACAACAGTCCCCTTCTCCTTTGAAAGTACCAATTCAGTCCCCAACACTGATGTGTTACTACCTTGCAGAAAAACATACCCAGTGGCTAAGTCTTTGTCTTGGAGGATCTTCCTTAAGACAAGTGCCCTTAATGCTAGCCACCAAACAATATGTTTCTAAACAGCTTCTTGCAGCAATGTCTTATTAATGTCAGAATCACTGAAAAGGCCAGTTTGGAAGTTTCTCTTAATGACTTGGTCTCTACTGTGATGCTCATTATAGGGCCATTTGCTTCAGCTACTAGTAGACACAGCATATCATTTAGCAGAAACTACCTCTTATTGATTACCCTCACACATCAGACAGCTTTTCACAGAATCAGATTGCAAGAATGTCTGGCTCTGTCTGAGAGAGTAGTTTATTTCACAGTAATTAAAAAGAGTTACTAAACTTTGTTGCAAACTTCAAAATATAAAATATATTAACCACACAATGTTTGAGGTATTTAGAAATGAATCTTTCTCTTCCTCCTTCCAACTCCCCATCTTCCCCTGACATAAATATTAGAGCAACTTGTAACTTGAACTTGCACTTTTTATTTTTTCCTCCCTTAGTCATGACACTCTATGTCACTTGTTTTCACTAAGCTTGCTAGAATGCTGTATCATAAATTCCTATTGGTGTCACAAGTCTGCTTTTTTTGCCTGGCTAAAACAAAACCAAGTAATGCAAAACATTTCCCGCACCTCTAAAAAACATAAAAAGAAGTTTCCCTGTCTTCTAATAATAGTGGTGTATTTCCAGCATGCTACAGGACAACTTTAAATCTAGCATCTCAAAATTACTGTAGAGAAAAGAGTTAAGAGCAAAGCCCATAGTGTTACACAGGATGAGCTCCACTCAGTTTTGACATCCAATTTTATGCTTCCTCTGGACGGACAACCAGTTTGTTTTCAAGAGAGAAACTCAGTACTGGCTTAGGACTCAGAGTAAGAAAGCAAGCCCATTAGCAGCTCTAGAGAGAAGTTTCTTAGGGACAAGGCAGTCGGTCAGAAGGCAGCTGAATTTCCAATCAGACAGCTGCTTCCATCTCAGGCTCCAACATGGGATTGGTGTGTTTGTCTGATGCTTCAAAGAAGAGCTCCTTATTTTACAAGACTACAAAGCAAAAGGCATTTGGGAAGGCCACAGTCGAAGAAAGCTGTATGCATGGGATTGTGAACTCCATAGCTCAAGAGCAAGGAAGCAGATGTTGCTTTCTTCTCCCATTCTTCTATGGCTCTCTTCAGCCTTGTGAGGTTCAACATGTGAGAGTACCAGGAATATCTGTGACAACTCTAGCTAGTAAGCTCATTTCTGATGTCAGAAGAATTGAGGACATTGACACAGCTAGTTTCCCTTTATCAAAAATAGATGATGTACAGGACTGGGGTTTGCTAATTTGCTGCAAGGCTGGGAAGGGAGGCAGAAGACAGAGCAAAGGCAACCTTTCCCACTGGCACAGCTGGCTATGAAAAAGAATACCCGTGCTTCACAACAGGAGAGACCTCTAGCCCATTGACTACACACTCACTTTAGTCCTGAGCTCAATCAAACCATAACAAAGAACTGTCCCTGTCACCAGTTCTCCATGTACCTTTTTTGAACGTTGACACTGGCTTTGATTAAGGTGTGTGGGACTGTTAACCAGTGTCTGTGAGCACTTTAAAAATGAGAAGCACTATAACCAAGGGGAAGGTTCTG
This sequence comes from Podargus strigoides, assembly GCA_028020825.1. Taxonomy (NCBI): domain Eukaryota; kingdom Metazoa; phylum Chordata; class Aves; order Caprimulgiformes; family Podargidae; genus Podargus; species Podargus strigoides. The sequence continues at coordinate 111,948,156 of CM051663.1, read as the reverse complement.
TTACACGAGAGGCACATTTACTCTCTACCACTTTGCTTTATGCACTTGAGGTCACGGGATTTTCTGAAAATATGAACACATATGAAACATGTCACATCCACAAAGTGAGGAGGGGACACCAGGATTTACACAACTTACCAGCCAGAGTAACCCAGCAAGCCACACTGCCCACAAACATCCACTTCAAAGGCATCGCTTGAAATCATCAGTCTCTCCAATAGAAGCATGCTGGCTCCATAACCTATCAAACAATCCCGTTCCATCTCTCCGAGACGTAAACCACCATCACGGGATCGACCTTCAGTGGGTTGCCTTTGAAATAAATATTTGAAAAATGTAGTAAGTATTCCAGAACATACATTCTACAACTCTAGGAATGCCTGTCTTCAAACTGTAGGAACAGTACAGGGTCAACAATGTTCTACAAGCCAGAGCTGTTGATCTCGCAAATGTGTTACTCAAGTTGAAGCGATTTATCTTTGCTTCTGCACTAGCAATATGATGTAGTTCTGGAAGAACAGCAGTGTCAGGCCACAGCTTTTTTACCTCACAGAAAGTAGCTGAATAAGTGAAAACAAAAAAAGACTGAACAGTATCCAAGACGATCTGGACCCAGGTTTAGTACTCTTTTTTGATGAGACATTCATTATAGATTGTAGCTAACTAAATGAAAGAATATTCAGCAGCTAACGAATGAATCATCAAGCTAAAATTTCAGCTCAACTACAGCTAAGTAAGACTAAATTCTTAAAATAAAACCATTTTTGATCTGAGAAAGAATACCAGAACAATGCAGCAAACAATTAATATGCATATTACTAACTCATTATTGAAGTACAACTTTTTTTTTTTTTTTTTAAAGTAACACTTATCTAGTGGGTTTTTTTTCCATGCCTGACAGTTAACAGACTAATTTTTGTATTGTATAGGTTCCTGGTTCTCTAGTTCCTCAGCACAAAAGAAACTTATTTGTCTGGAAAGACCTCCTGTCCTCATGCTGCTAGAGGAAAATTTTAACAAAGCAATGTAAGTATACGCTGAAGATTTTGAGGTAAAAAGGCAAAGTACAATATATTCTTTAACAATAGTATGACTATTTAAGCCTTTTTTTTTTTTTTGTTAGACAAAACTTTTAATGTCTTGTTTGTCACACTGCAGTTTCATACAGTATCAGTTCTACTCTCATGTACTAGCACAACACAGCAGTACTTAGGTTGCAAATATTAGAGTGAACTGTGAAGCAAAAACAATCTCAAATTCCTGAAGCACTAATATATTGTGTGCATTTTATTAAATGCTTCAATCTTAGTTTATTCCTTGAAGCATGACAACAAGGAGAAGGAATACAAAATGTTACTGGCAGTTGTAAGAGGCTCGGCTGCTCAGTGAAACCCCATGTTTATGTGCTGTTTCTGATACCTGCAGCAGTGTAATACACCTAGAAAACCCAATGACAGATCTGCCCCTTAATGTTTAGAGTATACTTTGTTTATACCATTTCAAACAACCAAATTCGTTAAGCATACTACATATAGTAAAAGTAAGTTTTTGCCAATTTATTGCAACTCAGAGAAAAGGATTTATAAAAGCCTTCAACATCTAATAATCTTTTCTAACAAGTAGAAAAAAATACAGCTAATTACCAGACCAAAATACCTTCTGAAGATGTAAGTTGTATTTGGTTTTAGGGGAAAGTAGTTTCCTTTACCCTGACCACATTGGAACCTTAAAACTAATCTTCTTGTAATTCAAATTGTCCTTTTCTTTCATATAACCTTCTATTTTTCCCACTGTTCGGAGAATGGATATAAGTTGTTTACATCCTGATTAAACTCCTCAGGGCCTCCTCCCCAGATGATGGCACCATCACTGTTCAGATGCTGTTTAAAAGGACTAACCCTGTGGGGACTGCAGTTTCTCTTTTGAAGTCCCAAGAGGCAGATTTTAAAAGCAGTTGGGGCCTCCAAAGACACAGGCATTTGCTGCGGTGCTAAAAGTGCCTGAGTTCCTTTTACCAACTGAGTTCTATAATATTAGTTAATGCACAAGCCTATGTTCAAAAGTTTCACTAGGTGCTGTTCCACAGGATAAAATGCCAAAATAGCTTCATAAATGTGAGCCCAAATAAAGTCTCAATCTAACTGAGGGAGGATAAAACATCTTGAAAAACTATGAGGTCTCAACTCCAGCCCTTTCAGAATTGATATGCCAGGGATATTCTTCCAGCAGATAGAGGATGAAGATTTCTAAGACAGCTGAAAGCCCATTTAAAAAAAACCCCAAAACCAAAAAGCCCCCCAAAACCAAAACTCCCAACTTGAGTCTTAAGCTCTTCAGTGTTTCACTCCCACTGAATGTCAAGATGACCTCACTAAAAAAACAAAACAAACAAAATCCTCCCTCCCTAAAAAGTAGTTTTCTGAAGTACCAAAAATTTTAGTACTGAGATTGGTCCTTTGAAAAGAGTCTATCTTATACTCTCTAAGCCTATCGGATTTTTCTTCCATCTCATATGAGTTCAAAAATTCCTCATGCCAAGGGTTGTTTAAAATATTAAAGCAGTATTTATAAAGTATTTGTGCTTCCTTTTTCCCTCTCTATACACACGTACACTGCAGCTGTTGCCCTGGGCAACTACTTCCATTCCTTATTCTATATATAACATTCTGAAAACAAAGTGGACTCTTGAAAATAAGATTGGGAATATAATTAAAAACAGATATTTTCTATATTTTTTAAAAAAAATTGTAGAAAGCTCTTAAAATTCTTAATTGCTAAATAAAATGCAGTGACTCTTAAAACAAAAAGAATAAGGCCAAGTGGTCTTCATACTATTTAACTGCTGCATTTATGAAAAGAAGCATAAAACAATTAACTCCAGTGTTTTTAAGCACATTAAGAATTTATTGGCACTAATTCTGTATTTTCTGCATGGAAGAACAGTGGGTTCAGTTTTATGGCTTGTTCCTCGTTTCACTGGCCAGTGGAGGTAAATAAGTCTACCCCCAAGAATAAGTGCAGGTCTTGTAGGTCTCAGCAGACCTCCTTTGTGCCCATTGCAGAAAACCAGCGGCTAACCTATAAAGGAGCTGCTGGCTGGAACACTGATCTCCAAGAAGTGGAATATCACCTAGAAAAACACCGCGTGAAGGAGGAGGGTGCACTGTGCTCCCACGGCTCCAAAGCACAGAGAGGAGCCCTGACCAGTGTCATCACATTATTCCCTTACAGTATAACAGGAACTGGCATATCTTGTAAGTTCAAAAAACATGCAGGTGGCAGCTCTGACAATGTCCATCAAAACAACTACGCACACAGAAAGCTTATATTGATCTCTTGTAAGGAAAACTAAAAGCAGTTTATCTATAAAAAAGACTTAGCAGGACTGGGTATCTAGGTAACACCATATACACAACTTTGTTTTAAATTAATTGTCAACTACTCATGGCAAAATAAATTAAGCATTTCATTTAACAAATACTAATTCAGAGGGCAACATCCTGGTGGTTTTTGACTGTATTGACAACGACTGCTGCTTTGCAATTCTACAAAGTCTTGTTTTGATCAGAACAATATCTAGAATCAGTGATGTTCAAGGAACTCAAGTCTTCTGCCTTATTCCAGATGGAAATATAACTTTGCTCTGTCAGTTAAGGTACATTTAATATATTAAAAAAACGCATTTCAATACAATGACTGTCAAATTCCATGTTGGAAGCTGTTACAGTATTACTTTTAAAAGCAAAAAACAATGTCAGAGGCAATCTACTCTCCAGGAAGTGCAATGCGTGATAAAACAATAGTGAGCATGAAAGCTGGCAAAACACACACTCTCAGCAGAGGCGATGGCAGTAACAAAACTTTAATTAGTTGAGGAGAAAAAAGAAAATTCCTAAAAGACTAGTCAGGAGGCCGCATAAATGGAACACCCACTAGCTTTCCTAAAAGTCAAATGAAGAGCCCTAGCTATATAGTATGATGCTACCAACTGCAACAAAGAATTCAAAGTAAGGGGTGGGGGAAATCACACCACCTTCATCTTTATATGTAAATATTACCTTGAATTGGGATCTAGGTTTCCTTTAAATCAATATCTGTAAACAGCTGAGAAGTTGGAGAGACAATATGAAAACAGATCAAGGGATCTGGGTAAGCTAGGAGCTCCAGTAAATCAGCCGTGTGCAACATTAGCTAAGACAGCAAGTTTTCATTTTCACATGAAGCACCAATACCATGATTAACACACTGAAGAACACAAAATGGGGCATACAGCCCATTATTTGGGAATATTACTTATATTCATATTGGCGAACAGTTGTGGTAGGTAATAATGGTTGTGCTACACTTGCTCTTCTTAAGATGGCTGGTGGGAAAGTTCAGCCAAGAATTACAAAAACTTTTTGTGATTTCTCTCCCAATTCCACCAGTGGTATTTACTTCCATGGAAAGTGTAAGACAACTTCAGTTTGTCCTAGAGACAGCATAAGCGAAAAGACAAAGGAAATACGCAATGAAAAGCAAGAGAAAGATACTTCTGAATCACATACAGCAGAAACTATTCTCTATAAGCACATCAACAGATGGAAGCTGCGTGACTGACTTGCTAACTTCTTGTGCAGACAGACAAGGCAAGAGAAGTGTGTCAGCCTATTATAAGAGGCATAAAAATAAATTAAGAATTAAAGAATATGAATCATGCTTGTTATAGGGAAGAATAAGGGCAGGACAGGCAAGACTTTGTGCTTACATCCCCAAAACAGTACCAAAGGGACTGGTCAAAAGAAGAGTACCACCATGCAGCAGGTGAGGTATAAATGGTGTACATGATAGTCCAGAAAGATCAGTAAAGGACATTTGGAATAATCTTTGCTAGAATATTCAAGAGTAGCTGACAAATTTCGGGGAAGATTTAGCAAATAATCTCCTGATGGAGAGAGTGAACTAAACGATTCACTAGAAGTCTCCTCTGCCACTGAACTGCTTCTTGTGAGACAGGAATACCAGCAATTTAGAACATGGGTGCAAGCAGCCAAAGAGCTGAAAAGCCAAAAAGCTGTCTAGGCTTTGAGGAGAAAGGGTAAGTAACATCAGCAAAGGAAGGAAGCTTCAAATTCTCCAAAGGTCCAGATAATACAAGCCCACCTCCAGGGGCTCATACTAACCATTACTCATACATTACCATACATCTGCTTGACTGCAAAATTTGTCACCAGAAGACACTGAAATGGTAACCAGCCTTTTTGTTGGAGAGAAAATCAAGTTCAGGCTTAGTGCAATAATCATGACTCCAAAGGAACTGAGGACATATCTTTAACTGGGCAAAGAAAATGGAGATTTATTGTTGGCATCTCTGTAAATTTTGCAATTTATTAGTGTGAACCTGCTATTCTCCTGCATGGTATTGATTGATAACTGTGGAATAGCACATATGACACTAAATTCAGTTTTAGAGTTGAATAGAAGAGTCTTCAAGGCAAAGTGCAGCATACCAGGGATGCATGTTATTCTAGTGCTTCTTTGTGCTACACTAGGGCCAATGCATTTGCTTTGTCTTGACAGGTGAAGACATGAGCCACATCAATATTAACCTGCTGAATACCAAAGGATGCTGAAATACTAAAAGGAAATTTCCTCCTTCTACTCATACCCAATTTTGTAAAAGTACAAATGTTGAAGAAAAAAAAATTCTTCTAAAATACCTATGATGTGAGCAATCTGACAGGAAATGGTCAGAGTAAGCACTGTGAATCAGCAGATAGTATTTTTACCAACTCCTAACAGAAGTCTGAGAAGCAAATTCAGTTTTGGACCACATAGAGCACATCTGGACATTCAGAACCATCTCCTGACACAATCTACTGTGAAAGTTTTTAGTCTGTAACAGTGCATTAACAGGTAATAGCATTTTGTGTCACGTAGAAAAAGGTAAACAAACTTTGTTTTATACCCATCAATCAGCTGGGCACACTTCTTAATGTACACTAAGAATTTTGTACTTAGCCTGTAACAATACCTGGTGAGCACTGCTCTGGGTCCTCGAGCTCTTGCATGCATTTTATCCAACACCATGTGCTTCAGTTTCTGGTAATACACAGGGCCAAAATAGATATATGCTTCCAAAGGCTCCCTGAAGGAATAAAGAAACAAAACAAAACAAACCCAACATTCACAGTTAGCATATATTTACCTTAAGAGAGACAAGAGTGTCATGTACAGGAGGAATGTGAAACCTGCTATGGCAGCAGGTATCTGTTTCAGCTGTACTATGTTCAGTCCCTTCTCTGTCTGTGCAGGAGTGTTTCAAAAGTGTCATCAGCAACCGATATAGACTGTAAATGTGTCAGACCCTGAAGAATGACTTAAGATATTTCTATTTACATTCCTTCACTGTATGTAATTTACACACAAAACAAAGGCAAGCGTATATGTAAACAAATACATGCAGCATAAATGCTCAAACCATTTTTATAGGAGCACTGTAAGGAATTTGCATTTGCAAGGATAGCTTAGAATTGGCACACCAGGAACTTGACAGTCTTCCCATCCATTAATTCTCACTGTGCACCACTTCGAAGCACAACGCGAGACTCAGATGGGTGAAAGCACGTGACAAAAGTCGCTGCCCAGGCTGGCACTGGGGGCTCAGATGAGCAGGGTAAAAGGGCTTTTGAGATGTGTGTTTAGACAACTGAACAAGCTTGGGAACATCTGTAAGCAGTACGGAGGGTGTTGCTCCACTCTGCAAGCTGGAGTAATGGCTAAAGATTTCTGTGTTCAAAACACCCTCAACTGCAAGAAGAGCACAAGCGCCTAAAGATGAGAAAGCAACAATTGAAAGCACCCAGACATTTCCCAGCTAAGAATGACCAGATTTAACACAGGCAAACTAACTCAGCACTGCCACTGATTTATTTTTTAAAAATGTATGTGCAATGTAAAAACAAGCAGGAGACAACAGTACTGCATCTCCCATTCAGAGTCATTACTGACACAATGCAGTGTTATTCCAAAAGCTGCATATTGAAGAAAATAATGAAACTTAACAAGACATTTAGATTTGCAAACTCCCACATTGTTATGAAATCTGACTTCAAATTTCATAACAGATATTAAGCATGTGAAATTTTCTTGGAAGAAAATCAGTATCTTACAACAAAGTCTCTAAGTAGGGTACCACAAAGTTGAAGTTTGGGGACAGAATTTTTAGAGCTAGATGATTTTATTGTCCCTAGCAAACACGATCAGTCAGATTTGTTAAAAGTTACCATGATGTATCAATAGAAAGTGTTTCAAACACCAGAATACTTGATATACAAGTTATGGAATACGGAGTGGGTAAGGAAAACAAAATCATCTCTCTGAAACAAAAAGAGATACAACATATGGAACAAGTTGGTAGGAAAAGCAATTATAATAAAAAGTATTTAAAAAAACTTACAAGAGAGACCTAAACTTGTTCCTTGAGAAGAAGGGGACTGGGAGGATAATAAAAATAGCAGGAAGGTAGGATTAAGATACATTTTGGAAGGGCCAGCATGTGGAGCCATATGGCCTTTTCCTGTTTCTAAACTATCTTACGTTCTTTGAACTCTCTCAGAAGTCAGACTGATCAACACAGCAGGAAGTTTGCAGATTAGAGTATTATGCCAGACTGAATCACTGTGTAAGTGAAAGAAGAAAAAAAAGAAGAAAAAAAGAGCACACACAAAATATTCCCAAGGAACAGACACCTGCCAAATCTGTATTTTACAGTATTATTAAAGTCAATATGAAATTGCTTATCTGATTCCAAGCATATATAATGTTTGCTGCCAACAGAAACTTGAAATTTCTTACAATCTCTCAGAAAGAAAAACTTGATTTTACCTTTTTTGTCATGCAGTAAAAGTTGGGAGATTTTCATATGTACTACAAGGGCTAGTATATAATAGTACACAAATACTAGCCATTCTTAAAAAAACAAAAAGTGCACCATTCTTCAGCCCCTTCCCTCCATCTCACAGAGGGGTTTGTAAACAAGAGAAAAGTTCCTGAGCTCTGAGACATGGGAAGATTTTTCAGATATGTCTCAACAGGATTTCCCCACTCCCCTGAAATGTCTAAATCTATACAGCAGATCCTTACCCAGTGATACCAGATGTTACGTAGTCCTTCCCTAGGTAGTTGTAACCATGGCGAACAAGATCTTCGCACACATCCTTAACTTTACTGCCTCCAAACGCTGTTCCATAGTGAAATCTGCCATCAAGGACCCCAGCCTTTCCAGCTAGCAGTTCAATTAATTTTCCTACCTGTGCAAAGAAAAGCAGAGTTAACAGCCTGCTCACTAGTATGGGCATATTGCTGGACTGGCCACAGCCTAAGTTTGCCAGGCAAAGTGTCTGAGATGGTGGCCTGGGTTATTGCGTGGAATGGAAGGAGAGGAAGAACAGGGAGGCTTCTTCCTGTTCACACCCCCTGTGTGAAAGAGTGAAAACCAGACACATTGCAAGGTCTGGGAACACCTTTAAGGTCCAGAGTCAGACAGCTCTATTTTTTCCAGTTGTCTGGAAAATGAGCAGGATCCAGTGCGGCTTTGAGCTGTAGGAAACTGCCTCAGAGATGGGCACACTACAGTGCAGCTGGGGGAACAGAGGGGAAGAAGGTAACAAAGAACAAAGTATCAGAGGCTGTACGAAGTAACCATTGGAGGTCCCATATAAAGGCCAGGCTGTGAGGTATTTAGTGTGACTCTGCAGCACATGTGCAAGTCTTGCATCAGTTCCAGGAAGGTGTCTGTAATGTAAGAAGTTATACAGGTCTAGAACTATTATTGAACCTCCTCTCCAATCTTTGTCTCACAGTCTGCCCAAGATGGTGTACTGCACACAGGGAATAAGAAAGGAAGAGCTTTCCAACAGAAAGGGTGCAAGTGAGGTATTCAGTTGTTTTCTTATTAGCTTGATACAGGACAAAATGAGAATGATGCACAAATAGCCCACATCCCTACTCCTTTTACAGGAGGAGGTTTCAAAACATGCAAACCAGAGGGCTGAACACTTATAGAATAGCAACTGTGTGGCATGATGACTGGAGAATATTCTCAGTGAAATTATGTTTCAAACATTTTTTGGTTTCTTCTGGCTAATGTACTTCACTTTCTCTACCAAGGGGACACTGCCTCTTTAATAATCGTAACATAACCACTAACCGTCATACGTGATGGGAAGCCATGAGGGTTCATTATGATATCTGGACAGATTCCTGTATCACAAAATGGCATGTCTTCCTGAGGAACAATCAGTCCACATACCCCTGCAGAAAAGAAAACATTTCAATTCACAAACAGCAAACCACCAGCAGGGCTGACGCTCATCACCAGATTTTCTTCAGTGTTTTCCTCCTCCTCTCTTTCTCATGGATCACTTTTTACTCAGATTCATTACCATGACCAGTGCTCACAACCTGCAGGATAGAAGAGAGCCCTTGTGACAGGACTGGCAAAATTAGCATACCCTTACATAATGCTCCCAGTGATTTGTGAGTTGGCAAATTAGGGAAGAAAGCTTCAGATACAGTTTTTCAGAGGCAACCAGAAACTTCTGACCAGTCAAACTGGAACATCTCAAGGACACCTCGTTTTTAAAGCTGATGCGATAACTTCTTGCAAAAAAAATGAAGAAATCGGGCCTCTTACAGTACACTCTTACACTCTTTGGATATATAAAATTATTATTGATTAGAAATTTGTTTATCACACGTATCTTTGCTAAATACTGTCAATTTAAACAAATGAAGTCAGGAGTTTTACAGGGACTGAGATAAGTAGGGGGAAAAAAAACCCAAAACAACAAAGATTTTTTACAGTTAGCTTTCATTTGCTGAGCAAAGACTGCTTTTGATGAATTACAAAGTACAGTCCACTCCCCAGACTGCTTATATTTTGTCAGTCCATTAACACAAACTGTACCTTTAAAAGTTCTGGAAGCTGTTTTCAGTCTCCATCAATACTGGATGCAAAACAAACAAAACACCTCAAACTCTAAAAGTATTTAGGAAAGATTAAATGGAAACACGAAAACTCATTTAAAGTAGTCTATCATACATCCCAAAATTTCCCTTCTAACCATTACAACTATTTCTACCATTAATTCTGCAAATCAAAATACTACAGCTACAAATGACCAAGAGATCTAACACTCTGATTGAGGTGCTAAAATGCAGCTGCTTAAGCCCATACTCCTTTGAACCAAAGCTACTGTTTCAGTTGGACAACTTCTTCCAGAAGCCCTTAGAGCTGAAAAAGCCTGCAAGCTCTTTGAGATCAGCCTGCTGCAACTGCAAGAGCATGCTTTGGGAACAGTCCTGGAGCAGAGGGGGCTCCTGGAAGACTGAGGGTGCTGGTTACATCCCTAAAAGGCATCCCCCGACCAGCCAGTTCACAGGGGGATATTGGCGTCTGCTCAGGAGGGAGCTCCTCTTCCACTGTCCAAGCAAGACAGGGATAGGTGTATGGGACAGTAGTTAACAGAATGAGAATGGCAAGTATGGGGGAAGGGAGCATTAAAAAAAAAAAAAAAAAAGGATTGGAGCATCTGGAATGGGGGGTGGTGGTGTTGTATTTAGTTTTTTAAAGCTATTGAAACTAATTTTCATTGTTCTATTATGATAAATCAATAACATCCTTCTACCCCTCCCTGCCAAGCAGCAATAATTTGCTGAAAATGAAAAAAACCCAAACCAACCCACTATTTCTTGTGCACATGACATTTTTTATCCTAAAATTGTATACATAAATACTTTATTATATATGTATTATGGCACATACATTTTGCCTTATTTGCATTTACTTCTAAGAAAGCATTAGGTTGCATCTGGACTTCACGGCACCTGTAAGCCAAAAATTAAATCTTAGCTAACTTAAAATTACTTTAGGCTCTGAAAACCTTTTATATGCCAAGCTGGTTCCCATAGCAGACAGCCACTGTGTTGTTTGTTTTGTGTGAAAGTGAATGATAAAAGATCCATGAAATCGACACAGAAAGGCAGAACAGCAGAAAGAACTGAGGGCTCTCCATCATAGCGGCTTCTACCCTCCGCTGACTTGTATAACAATGGGACCTACACACCCAACTGCAGATCTAACACAGCTGTGCATTTCATTAGATGAAGAGCACTAGTGACACAAGTAAATAATTAACTTATTCTGGTCCGCTGACTGTGGTTATGAGACCAGTCATAGCTGACAGATTTTAATACAAGTTAACACAAAGACAGCATAATGAGCTTAGAAGTTAAAAACAAAATATTTAGACAGAATGCAGCAATGTGAAGCTCGCTAGGCCATTTATAAAGTTTCCATTTTACATGAAAAAAAAACCAACCCAAACCAGAAAAAAGAGAAAGCTATAAAACTTCAGTTCTAAGCTTCTGCATTTTAAGAAGTCGCTGAGTTTATAACAGATCTATAGCATGTCCATGTGTACTTAGAGAACAGGACAGAGAGAAATTTCTTCCTCCTCTATGTTTTAAGAAAGTTTATTCTTTCTCATAAAAAAAACTGCTAAAAAAGCTGAAAGACACCTTTCCTATAAACAATGCTACTTCTAAAAGCAAGTAATTGCAATTCATTTCAAGCTGTAAACCTGATTTTATTTAGCAGTCACTTGCCTTTGGAAGATCTTTAAGAGACTAACACTTGCAGGTCTGCACTGTAAGCTCCTGAATTTGCTACTCTTTCATGCCCGATGGCGGAGCCACGGTTTGCGGCAGGGCAGCAAAAGACAAGCGGAGCGGTTCTGCACTGCTGAGCAGCTGCAAAAAAGTGATCAAGTGAATTAATCCATATAAGTGGAATTATCACTTGCAACTGGCAAATAACAGTAAAGGAGAAAAGAAGAGGCTGGATTTAAGACAGCCTCAAGTTCCAAGTGTTGTCCTGTCCAAGTAAGAACTGCATTTCACAACTCAGCTGCCCAACTACTCCCCCATACAATATTCATAAAAAAGACTCGCTCAAACTAGTAAGTAATTTTGCTCTGGCTCTTACCACAAGATTTTAAGATTTCCTAATTCTTACCAACTTAGACACCACACAAAAATTGTTCCCCAGCATTCACACAGGACACACAAAATAATTTGGTTTCATTCGCTTCCCTTCCCCTCAAAATTTTTATATGCTACACCTGAAATTTAGCAATATAATTTCAGACTCAATGCTATACTGTGATGGACCTGAACCTGTTCTCACCTATACACTCTGTAGTTCTCATCTAGGACCAGAATCAAACATTAACAACCCGGAGAGACTACAAAGCAAAAAACGAAATATTTTTTTTAATGTGGACTAACAAGAGGGTTGTATGTTTGAGCAAGAAAGCATACAGCAGCTTGCTGTATTTAATTTCTTTTCAACTGGAAACCAAACTTAATTATAGAAAAAAAACTTAGTGTATCAATTTCATAATGTCACCTTAGAGGAAAAATTAGTGAAAACGCTAACAAATTGTTTTAAGAGATCCCTCTCAAAAAAAAAAGGAGAAAAAAAAAGCGCGGATTACTAAGCATGGTAGTTTACTGCAAGGATAACAATTTAAATTAGAATAAACTGAAATCAGACATCTACAGTGCTTTAACATGCAAGTATAGACAGCCATAGGCAGTGTTTTTCAATGCTATTGTATACCAGCCAATAAATGACAGCCCTCTGACTATGCATGATGGCTCCCATCCTCACTCACGCATCCCGACAGCATCTCAACACCCATGTACCTCCAACAAGGCCCTGCCAGAGCATAAAGATCCTTTCACCCAAAAAGTACTTTTGTCCTTTAAGAGCTTCTTTTTCTAATCAGGAGAAATTCAGGTTTATATAATTGATATCTTTATGTGGTTGCTTTTACAGTTTGCTGACAAACACAAACACACACAGACTTGTAAAACAGCAGTTCAGCAGGGAGGGGGAAGGGGGGTGGCAAGGAGGGGGCAGGGACAAAACACAACAGTATGGGAAAGTTTTTCACTGGGCTATGATAAGATGCCTTCTATGCACACACATGCCAAATGGAAAAAAAAAAATCATCAAATAAGTCAAAACAACCTAATATAGAAAACTAATTACTACCAGCAGGAGGGACATTAGAGAGCAAAGGAGACTAAGTGAATAGACGCAGCAGTAATACCAGTTTGTGTCAGCGAGATAAAAAGAAGTGCATTACTAAATGTGCTTGTTTACTTATTCTAATGATATGGTAGTAATAGAGCTAAAACTAACTCGAAAGGCATCTATTTTAGATTTACCAGGTTTGCCAGGATTTGGAAATACTCCTGAGAAACAAGACTACACCACATAATTAAGAGGAATTGTAGCTATAACACAGCACTGTGTATTTCTGACTAGTGACAAACAGATCTGCAAAAATTAGTAAGGTTAAACAAAAATGTACATCTGCTTCAAAACTCTCTAATTACATACTGTATTGGCTATCTAAGCATAAACCAAGTCCAGAAGAAAAAAGTGCTGCATCACATATGCTTTGTTCAATATTGAATCATTCACTGATCTATCATATCACTTGCTACATCCCATTTGACATAAGAGGTAAAGAACAGAATTCAAATTAACAGATAAATAATGCATAAGTAAACTTGATTAGTTTTCTTATTAAAAACATCACTCTAAATGAGAGGAGGTGCTAGAAGACAATACAGTTTGTACACTGCTTTCCCATGAGCTGCTGAATGGTCTGATGTGATAAATTTGCATAGTCTGAAGCACACAAAGGGCTGATTAATTGAAACCCTTACAATGCTTCTGGAAGCAGCTATTGTAAAACAATAACCATAGGAACTTTACAAAATACACATGGCTGAATGAGTCAAGAGCTTAATAAAATGTGTGTTTGGGATACACTATTTGGAAACAGAATTAGAGATTTTTATTCTGTGCCATAAAATGCTAAATCACCCTAATTTCAGAGGTTCGGTTGAGGATTTACTGAAAAGGTCAGAAGGTTACCTGTTTGCTGCTTGAGATAAAAAGTGCTGTAATTTTCTTCTTAAGACAGCAAGCTAAGCAGCAGCTTTGTTAAAAATACATAGAAAAAAATGGTATTAGAACTTTTAATGGCATTCGGACATGTCATTTTTTTATATTAAACTTCTGAAGAAAAAAATAAGGTAAGAAATTCCTACCTTCCTGATGCCTAAAAATCATCCCACATTCCTGCAGTCGATAACAGCAAACTCTTTTTAATGCCACTTCAACCATTCAATTCCTACAAACCCACTGATGTATTACTAAAGTACTAAGTCCGACTTGTAACATGGGGGAAAATGACACAAGTAGCCATTTAAAAATAACATGTTATTTTACATGTTCTGCTTATACCTACTGTACACTAAAGTGCCCATTAAAAGGAGAAAGATAAGTTGTTCTCAACTATGAATTTAGGCAAGCAGAAGGCAGATGCTCAAACCAGTAAAATTTTAAAAAGTAAGCAAGGTCAGACTTTGGTAGATAAGTAGTATTTTGTCATGAAGTTTATGTAGCTGACAATGCTGCTGTGAACGATTTTGTTTTGACACTAAAGAACATAGTTCATTTAGGAAAACAAAGACCATCTTTCATGAATTTAAACTCACTTCCTTGTCTTTAGAGTTGTTTAAGTGCAGATACTTCAGAAAGGCTTAATCCTTTATCTTAGATCTTCAGCTATTAAAAAGCTTCTGTTTGCCAGTTCAAACAATCTCTTGCTTAAATACAGTTTTTCCACTCCTCAGGAATACTGTTCAGTATTGCTGCTTAGTTCTGTGATCTACAGGACCTTTGTTGAAGGTGTTAATCCTTTTTCACATGAGAGACTGAGAAATGTTCTTTCAGAGAAGTGATATATTGCTTTTTTTCACATCAAAGGAGCCCAACTTTTTCCTCATTGTGACTTGCAGCAAAGCAAGAGGAAATCTGGAAATATAATAATTTAGTTTGTATGGAACTCAGATGAAGCTTCTTTAGCTTAACAATCCTTGAGCCTTCTGTGCTTTGAAAAGTGACTTTTCTTCAAGAATGCAAGATTTAAAAAACAAAACAATTAACCAAAAAAGCTACTTTATCCTTCTGGAAAAAATATGATGCAATATAGTTAAAGTTCTACAGCTCAAGATAAGTCCTCCCTGGTAGGTATGTGGTTTTTTGTGAGACATTAGAAGCTTAACAGCTTATAGACTAAAGTGACAGTCCCACTCTCAAAGATCTTACTGCAACGTCCAGTTTGAAGATGAATATTGAGATAGAGCAAAATATTTGCTGGTGCATTTCCCAACACAATGCAATGGCCTCATTTGGGTCTTTCCTCCTCCTCATACACTTCTTTGCTGAGGGGTCTTGAAGGAAAGGATAGCTTTTACCAGCAGTTTGCAAGAAGTGTACTTAAAACATGGACTTGAATGAAAAGAGGGTGTGGTGGACAGGCCAAAAGTGGTGACCTGTGCCAATACAGCGTTGACGTGTGAGAGGACACAAAGAAGGCAGCAAATACAGAGGCAATGGCAAAGATCTATATTATTATGGAGGCCTACAAAATCTACCTATATAATTAACGAAAGGCTCTTCTGTAACAAAAAGCTAAAGCTGGTTTGTGAGATTTAATCTGTCATATCCCAGACACTTTCCAATTCTGTTACTCTGCTTCTTTCTGACCCAGTGACAACGTATAGCTTTGGAATACAAATCCATTTGGAATACAGGAAAAAGCCCATGAAAAACAACTTGAGAAATGTGGTTTGTGCAATCTCTTATTTTGCACATATTTAATTATTTTAAAACTACTACCACAATTCCGTGAAATCAAATCTCATCGTCATGCATTCCTTCTAGAAAATAAAAATACTTCACTAACAATACAGAAAGGAGAGAAATATGCTTTCACTCCTTACTGAATCAAGGTACTTGTTAGTTTAAGCTCATCATAGGTTTAAATGGCCCTATGATGGGCTTAAAGCTAACATGCACAAATTAAACTTGAAGTGGTAATTGCCTGCATTCAGATGAAGATGAGAGAATAAATGCAGGGCTAATTAAAAATTCTCTCAATGGAAAGTGTTAAACTGTTAGTATTATCATTCCTGTTTTACAATTGTCTATATTCCTCTATTATGACTGATCCCCGATTTGATGTCAGAGAAGGATGATACTAGTTGTATTTTTAAACAGCTAGCAAAGGAGACTTTCCCTTTCCTTTTCATGCCTTTTCTCCAGTTCTGTCATTGCCTGTAATCTAACATTAA
This sequence comes from Podargus strigoides, assembly GCA_028020825.1. Taxonomy (NCBI): domain Eukaryota; kingdom Metazoa; phylum Chordata; class Aves; order Caprimulgiformes; family Podargidae; genus Podargus; species Podargus strigoides. The sequence continues at coordinate 111,931,893 of CM051663.1, read as the reverse complement.
TGTCAGTGTCTGGTTCTTTGCTGTATACTGAAGTTGCAAAACAGTAAACTCAACAATTCTTGTATTTATTTTTTTCTTGGTATCTAACAAATGTATCTTCTCCACTAAGCACATTTCTCCTTTCTCCCATTTATCGTAACATCTTTTCCTGTAATGTACTACAAGCTAGTGAACTGAGAGGTCTACTACCAGGAAGGATATGTGTCCTAGTAGAATGTAATAATTTAGAATAATTTAGAACTCCCCTGATCACAAGAGAGTACTACAGACTGATGTACTAGACAGCTAACAAGCAGATGCCTGCAAACTCTGTAACACAACTGTTGCAATATTCCCACTCCAAGCTGAAAGGGACATTTGCTATTCTGAATAACTGATAGTTTTGGCTTATTATTATTGTAGGTCCAAAGGACAGATACATGGGGAATCAGTCATTCTAACCTGATGCATGCCAGGCATAATTATGTGTACCCTCAAAGTTCCCTACAGCATTTAGGATGTTGTTTTTCATGGCCATGGGATTTCCACAGGTATTTTACTTTGGAGAAAAAGTACTACTAACTTTCTATGGCTTTTGGGATATTAATGAAAATACCACCAGATTCCAATACAGTGTGTATTAGTTGTTTCTGTGTTTGACCATGAATATCAGGGTTTGATGAGTAGCATGAGATGTCTGTCCTTAAAGAGCTCTAAAATGAGCTTGCTCTAAACTGTGAGATGCCTTATATGCATTTAGTGGTATGGAAGGCCCTCTGCTCCCTAAAGTCATATTGCAGCCTGCCTGACACAATTCTGTTTCCTTCTGTCCTTCCCTCTTCCACGTGTCTTCTGACAAAGAGAACACTGCTCACAAAAGGCCAGCTTGTTTGAAAGACATCCCTTAGCTAGTATCATAATTTGATGTATTACTGCAAAGTTCATTGACTACAACTAGTTTTAAGCATTAATATTTCAAATCAAAACAGCATCCTCCGTTATTTCCTTAGTTCCCTCCCTCTGCCCTCCACACCAGCCTAGTGGATACTTGTGTTACTAGACGCAAGAGGCTGGTGTGCTGTAAAATCAGTGCTCTGGTTCCAGTTCCTCAGAAATCAAAGCAAGGAAGTAATTAGATGATCTTTCAGGTCCCTTCCAACCCAAACCATTCTGTGATTCTATGATTCTAAGGACAGTTTTGTTCCAGTAGTTATTAAGACAGTATCACATTTGCCCAGTAAGACTGTATGTGTTTGTCCCCGTTTGGCTAAAGCAGAACCAATTTTTACTTTCAGTGATTTTACTTTTCAGTTAAGTCTCTTGTAAACCTGCACTTTCTGAAGTTAACAACAAGTTTTAAATAGAATCAATCATTCAGAATCAATCATTTAGCATTAGAGTGAGTAGCTAGGTTCGCTGATGCCTTTGGCTGCAAGATGTGGACTTTCACCTAGATATGCTTTCATCTGGGAGAGACTTAATTTTCTTCCTAGTAGCTGGTACAGTGCTGTATTTTGTATTTAGTATGGGAATAATGTTGATAACACGCTGATGTTTTAGTTGTGCTAAGTAATGTTTATTCTAAGTCTAGGACTTTTTAATTTCCTATGCTCTACCAGCAAGCAGGTGCACAAGAAGCACAAGCCAGAAGGAGGCTACAAACACCAGCAGAAGCTGCAACTTGACAAGATAAGAACAGTTAATGGCCTGCCTGGAGACAGAGAAAAAATCCAACAGGGTGTGAAAGACCCTAGACCAAAAACCACCATTGGACTAAACGTGCGAAGAGCATGTGAGGGGTGGATGCATAAATCATAAGGGTATAATTGTCCAGGGATTTCTTCATTCGGGGTCCCTTTCTGGAGGCACTCAGCTTGAGCTGTTTTTTTCCAGCTGTACCATCTGAACAAATTATTTTTTTTAAATGAGATTCAACACCTGAGACTCTACTGTGGGAAACCTAGGGTTGAACCTGAAGGAAGAGGAAGCACCCCAGAGTGAGCGTGTGTGTGAGTGAGGAGTCGAAAAGGGCACCCATTCACTCACTGGAGTTGCCCTCTGAGAAGAGACACTGGTCCTAGCAGTTAAAGTCTCGGGTGGTATGTGTGTGACTCCTTGAATGGTGTGCGAGTGCTTGGGCAGGGGCCTCTCCTGTAACACTTTTAAGTCAGTTACAGTCAGACTGTGTTCAGTCACTTGTTTCTTAACACTCTTCCCACAACTCCCAGCCCTTTCAGATTCAGAGAGGATGTTCTGAGTCACCTTTTTTTTGCCATTAAGGTCAAAGGGAGTCCACTGCTTTTTTTCAACAGATATGGAAACAGAATCCTGATTTCCACCTTACTATTAGAATTAACACTAGAGAGCTACATGCCACCAAACAGCTTCCTAGGAGGTACCCATTTTCAACTCTCAGTTTGAAGATCCAGAGGTGTCCCAGATTATGTCCAAGGTGTATTTTTAAAACCATTTCCCCCTTCTTTCCAGTCTGTGCTGGTGCACACCTAGTTGCATTCCTGATTTGCTTCCCTTTTACACCATGACTCTGAGTTACCTATCTGCAGTCTTGTCTTTAGAGCAATATGTCTGCACAGATGACTTGCAGGCATCCTGTTCCACTTCTTGTCTCTTCCATCCACTCAGAATAGTCCCTTTCACCCTTTCCTCCAATTTCTCTCTTGATAACCCACTGATAAACCTATCACCTAAAACCAAATTCACACTTGGAAAAAAAAAAAAATCAAAACCCAGAACTCAAAACCCTGTTCTTGTTTAAAATGGGTAACTACTATATTTTCCAGATTCATAAGTCAACACAGATTTGTGTTTGCCAATGCCTCTCTCTTTGGTTCCAGAAACAACATTGCTAAATTAGGTGAACTTAACCAAAAAAAAAAAGGTATATGGTCTTCTATCACTGCATCCATAAAAGTTCAGAACCAACCAATGGAAACACGCATGATGATATTACGTATGTGTAGTAGGCATAACCAACATGCATTTATTTTTATTAAATGTGTAGCTTACCTTTCTGCCCGTGACGACTGCTAAATTTATCTCCAATTTCTGGACGTCTAGTTTGCCTCAACAACATTTTGATCAAGAAAGCATCCTCTGCATTAGATGAAATCATTACTTTTTCAATGTAAGAATCAGTCGCACCTTTGTAGCTAGTACAAGAAGACAAAACATGAGTTTTACATCTATGAACCAAACACAAGTTACAAACAAGAATCTGTGTATTGCCAAGCTTCTGGTGAAACTGTACTCTTCATGGAGTTTATATATAGGAGGCCAGTGGAGCAAAGACTTTATATATAAAATTCCAGAGTACAGTATGTTTCTGGAAAAGAAAAGGCTTAAGAGATACAACAAAAACAAAAGAATTGAGCTGAACTTGTAAAGAACAAGGTATTTTTTTTTTGTCAAATGGGCTCTTCTTGACAGAAAAAAGCTTCCTAGTATATTGCAAATTTATGGATCTTCAGTTAATCAAACAAAATCCAGAAAGTTACAGTTGAAGAAGGGAGTTTAAGAAATATTACCATGAGAATTTAAGAACAAAATAAAGGCACGATATCCTGACGGAAACTACGCACCAGATGAAGGTGTGGAAATGAACCAAGGGCAGAACATAGTATGAGGCACAGAAAAAGATGAACTCTAGAGTTCAAGATGCAGAAACTTTGGAAGGAGAGCAGAAGGAAAAAAAGAAAAAAAAGAAGAAAAAAAGGTAAGCATGACAGAGCAGGAAGGAAATTATTCTAGTATCAGCTTTTTTCTATTGCGTAATGAGGGTAGAGCAGATTTTAAAACCTTATTTAGAATATTTTGTCTCATTGTTGAGGTAGCTGAGATGGTCAGACTATGACACCTAAACTCAGAGCTCAGTATCCATGTCTTTACCTGGCAGGATTACTCCTTTCCTCCTGATAATTACACTTTTATCTCACTTCTTTATTAGTATCTTGTAGGAGTAAACCTAAAGTTTTCTATTCACTATGAAACACACAGAAGTGCAGCAAAGCTAATTCTGCCTTTCTGATCTAGGCACCAATTCCTTGCCTTGCTCTCTGCTGATTTACCAAACTGTCAAGGCTACTCCTGACAAAACAGTGAAAACCCCTTCATTATCTACCTATCCACCTATCCACCTATCCACCTATCCACCTATCCACCTATCCATCCATCCATCCATCCATCCATCCATCCATCCATCCATCCATCCATCCATCCATCCACCTATTTTTACATTGAATGCAAAATTTTCATCTCACACCTCAGAAGCACTCTCCTCTTCTTTCAGGACAGGATGGAAAAAGCTCTTATTGAATGTTGTTTCCCATTCACTGGTGCCTTGGTATAGGACGTCTAATTGGAGTGGTCAGAATGAACTAATTCTCAGACTCCATCTCCTGGCTTCCTGTCTGCCAAAGTGAAGGCTGAGTACTAGCCAGCATTGGCCATTTTTTGTGCGAGGCAGTATGGAGGAGATAGGCCCCCTCACTTAAGTACATGTGTTCTGTACCCTCCCACTAATGTTGCTTTCCTCCTGTTTCTCCATCAGTTTATCCAGGAGTGACTCCTCTCCCCTCTACCAGTCTTAGCTCTCTCGGTTTCTCCTGGAACCTACTCTGTGATTCCTCTCTATACAGACATTTTCAGGAGACTTCCTCCCTCTCTGCAGTTCCAGCCTTTCAGGTGTCAGACTTGATCTCACTAAAGTGGCTGGGCACTTCTGAAAATAACTTAGGCTCTGAAAAATCCTGTGAAAAATCAAGACCTAGAGACCTAGGTCTAACTTGCAGAGGGAAGTTTATTCCTTTGGCTTTTCTAGAACTGAATATTTCCTCAGATACCTTTCCTCCCTCTACCCTCCTCAACTATAAAGTTATGATGCAACATACGTTACTGGCACATCTTTGTACTGTGGCTGCTGAGGCACACTACTTCCTTCTAGAGGTGTCTGGGTCACGGTTGGCATAGATTTGTTCACAAGGACTTGCTTATTTTCTACTTTTTCACCTGAAAAGAACAAGAAAAAAAAGCACTATGAAAACATATCTGGCTACCTAGGTTAGAAATACATTTTAAACTTTTAAAAAAGTAAGCTGAAAGACGAACTGGCAGGAACATGTCCAGGAAGTATGTCATGTCCTTTCATTCAATATTGCGTGGTGAAGAAATCATTAAACTAGCTTTTTTTTGTAAACCGAAACAGAACGGCTTGCATGCTGGATGCACTATCAGAATAGCTATTCAACGTATCCTGTGTCTAAGGAATACACAAAAACATCTGAAATCATCTGCTCTAAGTAAGGAGAAAGTTAAGAAGCAACACCGTAACTGACAAATTTTAGAGATTCACACCAAAATTCAGGACATCACATCATTTCTACAATGAATTATGCAAGACTACTTTCAGCCTCTCCTTGCAATTACTTTTTCCTATTGCTTCTGGTCTCATACAACAGCTATTTTCCCCTCCATTCCCTTATCCTGCCCTTCACATAGAAAACCACATCAGTAGCATGCCCAAAGATACTAATGAACATCAAGGACCTGCCTCCCGCCTCCTCCAGAAAATTACACTGAACTTCAGCCTACATCTCTTTTCTGTCCACATGAACTATTTCAAAGATGTTTTTAACCTACGTGCTGTGAACAGCCTCAGTCTGGAGTCTGCCCTGGTCCTATCTATCCGAATACTTCAGAAGATTCTTGCCTTTTTTTTCTTTTTTTAATTAACTTTGAAGGCTCCATTGTGATGTGTTAAAGAGCAAAATCAACCTAATTGTATTGCTATAACGGAATTAAGTTTAGTGCCCTTTACAGCACCTTTCTTATTAGATCTCAGCAGATCTATTAAGTCATTCCCTAACTGAAGGATAACAGTATAGGAGGATTCTTTCTCAAGTTTATTTCCATTAGGAAGTTATACACCTATCCTCATAAATAAATGCAGTTGTATTTTTTTTCTTATCTCTCTCCAAACATATTTCTGAAATGTTAAAAACACAAGGTTTTACTTCCCCAAACAACTGCATTAACTGACAGCATGCTAGGAGGTTTTCACATAGGAAATCAAAACAATAAGGCATCTATCCTTAAAAAATGACGACAACAGAACATGTGAGAGACAAACAGTAAAAAACTACAGTATTAAAGTTTGTTAGTTTGGGGATATAAGAAGAATATAAATTCTAATGCTTCAATAGATTCACACTGTTAAAGATTTGTACTTTTAGTTAAATATAAAGCTCCCTCTTCTCATGTATAAAAAAAACCTCCAATGACTGGTACCACACTGCTTTCAGAAACCAAGATTTTTTCATTTTCCGTTACAATGCTGTCACCTCCAAGAAAAAAAAAATATACACTAAGTATAAAACAAGGTGCACAAGAAATATTAACAGAACATTAAGTTCTACCTCAGATTATGAACATGCCATGACTGAATATGTAGTCTGACCTACCTGGAGAGCAGATACCATCAGCATCTAAAATTTCATGGCGCCAGATTGGTTTACGGGTAGCTGCATCCAACATCGGACCCATAACTTTATCAAACGTCTGGTTTGTGTAACGCTTCAGCGTACACTTGGCATTCTTATATACAAGACACCTTCCAAAACCTAAAATGTAACACAAACTCATCTGCCTAGGTGTTCAAATATTCTTTATAACACATCAGAATAAAACAAGAATGCTGATTCATCTGTTGAGCTACAGAATATAAAATATTTTTTTATTAGTTAGATTATTCATTGTCTTGAATATGCCTAACATTGTACATGGATACCTATTAGCTCACAACTTAAAAATCAAAATCATGCATGCTACTTTTTTTTAGACTTTGACCATGGTCCAATTCTGAAGTTGTGCTAATCCCCTTCTATACCTCTACATACACAAGCACACATCATTTCTCCTACCTTTGGTGGTCCACAGGGAGACATAACATAGGAGAAGTAACTGTAACAGGATGAGAACAGCACCTCTTTCTTTCAGGAGTTTTAAGAAACCTAAACTTTTTCCTCATGTTTGTGGTTGACACAAGCTAGCCTACTAGGAAAGTACCAATTGAGTGTTTCATATAATCACCCCATTACTCACTTTTTTCCCCAGCTGAAAGAATTCTGAATTACATATATTGCTATAAAATAGGGTTGATTTGGGTTTTAGATGAGAAAAGTAGCATCTCTGGAATTACTCTCCAAGTACAGCAACTAGCCAAAATACTTAACATTTGCATCACATTTAGAATTACAGCCAGCCAAAAGCAAGGCTTTCTAATAATCCTATGTTATTTTAGTTCATTTGAAAGATGAGTGTGGCCACATACAGTACATCTGTATCTTTAGACTGAGTCAAGTAACTCCTGACGAGCATCGCAACTCTCCCTGTAAATGTTACCAGTCTACCAGAAATGAAAACATTCAGTTTTAAATCATGCCTGTTGTTGTTTTAGAAAAGGAGGCATAAATTAAATGCGGCAGACATTAATGCCAAAGATACATGTCTAGGAATACTATTATTGCTGCCTAGCAACTAGGAGGAAGGGAGTGCAGTGGGGGGAATAAAGTCATGGAAGAATCTGATTTTGGCCACCCAAAACTAAAACCAATTTGATCACACTGCACTATGTCTTCTCTCAAGGGAATTTATTTAGAAAAGAGAGAGAAGTAAGACTAAGTTTTCAGACAACTCTCCTCCAGTCCCCAGCAGCACTAACATAAAGCGCTGAAGAACTGTGAGTGAGAGAGTCACAAACATAGGTTTCACTTAGTTACCTTCTACTTAGTGCTTATGTACTTCTACACTGCACTGCAGGTTTTTTGTTGGTTTTTTTTTAAGGAACCAGGTCATTAATTTATCTCTGAACAAACAGTAAGTTATTTTGCTTTAGACAATACTATTATTTTCCCTCAGAAAGTAGTCAATACTGCTATTGCTCCCTCAGAGCATCAAGTTCACAATGACACAAACTAACTGCCACACCTTCCATTACTTTCCCAAATACATTCAGAAGTCTAATTTCATGTATTGCTTCTGTTACTGGTGAAAATAATGAGACCTCTCTGTTAGTAATGAACATAGGTTCAGGTAACCATCTAAAAAGCAAGCCCAACAGAACAGATTATCTAACAACCTTACATTTTTTGCAAACTGAGTATTTTAAAAAAGGGACCATTTACACTTTTTAATTTGAGGTCAAAAGTTAGCCATTTTTTCTTGTAATATTCATACTCAGAAGTTTATTCATACATTGCCACCTTCATTGCAAGCCTGGAATTAAAATCACTACTCATGCAGAAAACAACCGAAAGCATTCAAAGCAGTTTGGGAGTTCGATTTCTTAATTGCAGATGTACTGTTCATAACTGCAATAAAAATTATTAGAGGGTAACACCATGAGACAATAAGGTTATTAAAACATGTATTAGAACATACACTAGAGAAGTGGGAAAGGATTGATGGTTCTTACCTCTGTCCAAAGAGGCCTTGTTTAAGACAAGAGCATCTTCAATATCGTAACCACTGTAGCTCATCACAGCAACTGTGGCATTCTGTCCAGCAGGCAGTTTTTCAAAATCTATCAGTTCAATTGTTTTTGTTTTTACCATTGGCTTTTGCGGATAGGCTAGAAGATACATAAGAGTATCTATCCTGTTTCTCTGATTGTACCCAATAGTACCTGTACACAAAAGAAAAACAAAGTGTGTGAACATTAGCGAGTTTCCTAGAAACGTTTTGGCCAAAACATTACCAAAATGAAAATGAACTAAAACCACAAACTGAGGAATTGAATATTATAAATTTTTCAAGAAAAGAAGGGAAAAAATCATAAAAGAGACCAAACCAAACCAACTTTACATTATATTTAAATAAAGATATAAGTGGCTTCTTAATTTAAGCTTCCAGAAAGAATTACTTATTTTTTCTTAAATAGGGAAAACCTGAGCATCAAGACAGAAGGAACAACAACAAAAGAAACCAAAGTCAGGTCCTATATGACTGAATGCAAATAAGATTTCTTTTAAAATCATGACACTGAATAACAGTGCAAGTATGAAGTTTGCTTTTATTGTTCTAATAGCCATGGGTTTTTTTTTTAGACCTGAACTTGTGTTCCATAGATCTGATCCAAAATTTCATGAGAATCACTAGAAAGACTCCCATTGAGTTCAAGAGGCACTGTGGATCAAACTCTGTGGCTTCCACATCATATTTCCTTCCTTTTTCTGGGCAATAATTAGTTCAACAGCAGCCTGTGTTAGAATGTCACAAAGCATGAACAAAGCATACAGTTAGCAGCAGCCAACATTGATTTACTTTCTGAAATTAGAGGCATCATTGCTAGAAAGACTACAGCAGAAGTTCACTCACAATTTATTTGTCTTTTTACATGAAATTAATTTTAAATTTATGGTTCAGAATTCAATCCTTTGTATAGACCTCCCAGCTTGAGACTGAAATTTTTGGCCCTATCCCATCAGACTGCCAAAGTGTCTTCTGAAATCTGAGGAAAAAATAATTAACGCCCAGCAGGGAAACATAAACTGTTGTGTAGCAGAACAAAAGTTAAGGCAATTTCATGTTATTAGAGTTTGCTGTATCAGGACTACGCTATGTCTCTAAGCAATTAAGGAATTATAGTCTAAAAAGTTAAAGTTTGAAGTACTAAATATTCTGCAGTACTTGTGCTTAGGAGGCAAGTCTTTCAAAACCTTTCCACTTTCTCCTGCAATTTTAGAGGCTGGCTGCTTTCAAGGAAAGGTCAAAGCAGCCAGTGTATAAAAAAGACTTCACCTAGCCGGAATACTGTCCAGCGGAACACAAACCTCTTAGGGAAGACTAGCTTCACATTTTATATGCACCTACTTGCAAATTCCAAATGCCTGCATTTAAATAAATTATCTATAAAATCAAATATCTAAAAACAGGACCACCAGAGGCAGGTCCAAAGATCTACCACATCCTTGGCACGAAGCTCTCTCTCATAAATCACCACAAGTCTACCGTTCCCAAGGACGAGAATGGGGAGATAGCTCAACAAACACTGAAAATAAACTGTTACAACCAGCTCTTGCACGCGTGGACTTTCCTTCATCCTAGAAAGTGGATTTGATGCCACAGGCACAACATTTTTAAACAGCAAGGAAGATTTGGTAGAGTTGACAGGCTTTACTTTTCTCTTGCTTTTGAGCAGTTGCTTTTCTTTTTCTTGGAGAAGGAAATTAATCATTCCTGAGCAGTGTTTCCTATCTCCAGTAAGAAGCTGGTAGAGTTTGGGCTCATCAACACTGAAGACTCTCCCAGTCACCTCCTGCAAGACGCATCATCTGATGGCCCTATTACTTCTGATATTCCCTTAGCCAAAGTATTAGACATCTTCATTGTACTTTGATTAAAAAAATAGTTTTCCCACTATACAGCTAGGAAAATCTACTTTCAAATAAAAAACTTAAAGGTTTAAACCATTTTTTTCCCTTAGCACCTTGAATGAATAACCTGTGTGCTTTAAAAGTTTCATGAATAGGTACATTTTCCTGTTGTTGAGAGAAATCTCCTGAGTACACCACTACAACTTGCACTTTTGAAATGCCTGCATTTTTTTTCTTCTCTGAGATGCTTATATGCTGTACCTGCTATGGTTCACTGGTTAGGGATACCAAGATGGGATGAAGTCTGGAGAACCTGATTATAGCTAAACTTGTCCTTTATACCCCAGTAAAAATCTGTGGAAGTCCCTGATACATCAAGGATTGCAGATACTCATGCTCAGGGACATGGTTTAGAAGTCAGGCTGGTAGATTTAGATAATGGTTGGACTTGATGATCTTAAAAATCTTTTCCAACCATAATGATTCTATGAGCAACTGACATTTCTGAGATTTTGAGCTTCAATAATATATTCTAATATATGATATATGATATATATATATATGATACATCATTCTGAGCTGAATGATGTATCATATCAAATGGAAAACATATACATATATATCACTGATGGATACCCCAGCAGGAAAGAAACAGGCTAGAGTATGATTCAAGAGAATAATTGAAATAAATTAGCCAAAAAGCATGCCGTACATCAGCAATATTTATCCTAAGTGCTATGATATAAAGGTTATACAAATAATGTCTTCTCTGGTCTAACAAACCACAGCCTTAAACCACAATCTGCTTATTTAAAATTAAGAAGCAGCTCTCTTCTTCTGAAGACTGGTGTGTTGGGACGAGACCTCTGTGTGGGTGTTGAAATGAAGGAAGTCACTAGCTTTACGTCTGTTTTCTCTCTGAAAGAACAGAGGCCTTGTTTGCTACAGCCAAACAGCCAATCAAAAGTAAAGCCTAATTAAACTTAATTGAACTATAACAAACCCTGCTCATAATGACCCACATCTGTAATTTTCCCAACAGTAAGAACCATTTTTTTTCATTGGTAATTAGCCTTGTTTAAAGCAAAATGCACAAGGTTGACCTGGATACAACAATGATAATTTTCTTGCTTTTCTCAGTGCTTGGTATATTGTGAATGCATGTGTGCATTCTTTTTTTCCATTTCCTGACAAGTTTTTTTTTTTTTCTTTTAAAGTAACATTCGATCATTCTTCAGTGTGAAGTAATCACTATAAAAGTGCTATCTATTGATATTTAGCATAAATTGGATATTGTTATTCTGATGCAGAAAGTTTTGATAACTCATCAGAACAAACGGCCAACTAAATTAAGTGTTCATCCAATTCCCTGGTATATTACTTACAGCAACATTAAACCGTACGATCAAAATTAACAAGGGTACAGAAATCAATCTACTTAAGATATGAGCCAAAAGGGCTGTTATTGCAAATGCCAAGAAAAGAACTGCTGTACTTCAGTATTTTCCCTGATTTCACCATGGATTTTCTACTGTTCTGTCCTTTTATATGAGCACAAACCAAGAGAGAAAGGAGTACAGTTTTTAAATGCTGCACTGAACCCTGTGGAGAGAGCTTCAACTCAGTTCAGAGAGATTTTCACAGTACATTTATTAAGTGATCTGGAGGTTCAGAATTTGAAATATTCTTTTCACAGTAAAAAGATTAAGAAGTCAGTTAAAAAGATTATGGGTAAACTGGGCGAAGTAGTCTGGTTCATTTCTGTCTCAGCACTTCTGTGCCTGCTACCAGGGAGAGACAAGCTGGCAAAAAGAGACTGTGTCGCAGAGCAAAAACACTGCTCCTCAAAGAGCAGTGGCAGAACTGAGCCCTGGTCACAAAGCACCCAAGTCCAGCTGTGATGACCAGCAATAGCCAGTTTTGCTTTGACGTTTGTTTTGATTCTCTGCCAATAGGCTGTCCGTACAAAATTTGGGAGCACTTTAGCTCTTAGCCCATTGACAAGTCTTCCACAACTGTGAAAACCCCCAACAATCCCCAGCACTCGATTCCTTGAAGAACATTTGCCTTCTCAAGTCAATTTTAACATATTCAGCTGATTACAGCACAAGGCAAAGCAGTATATCAAGGGCTTTGCTATTTCACAGAAGCAAAGCAGAATGTCCATGATACATTAAAAGGGGTTTTTTTGTAATATCAAAGAAGTTGCTTCAGCATAAATGTCTGCAACAAAGCTCTTCCCCCACACCTACCACTCTCCCCTCAAATACTTTCTGCTCTTTCACAGGTTAAATTTATTATTAACACCTAAATCCTCCTTTCCTTACTCAAGACTTGCATTATGACATTTGGGTTGAAACCGCAGTGCACAGTTGGGCTGTGAGAGTGTACAGCTTGCTTTGTGTACCCACACTGCCACTTTCACAGATGCACACGTGCACGTGCAATATGGTGGATTACTGGCAGGAAAATATGTATGTTTTCATTTCTTAAATTAGACTTTTGAATAACACTTTGCAGTCACAGACGTATAGTGTATAAAACTGATTGTTTTCTACGTCTTAATGGAATTGAAAAGCTCCATTTAAAATTATTTCTATAATTGTAGGAGCCTTTGATCCTCTTAAATATTATTTTAGCAACACATGGAATGCAAACAGTACAGACTCTTGTATTTTAATCTTAAATACATCTCAGATTTTAAGCTACAACTGTTAACTTTGCACTGAAATGCCAATGTTCAACTGAAGTCCTTGCAGCTGCTGTTGTATTTGCCACCTAATCATAACTTCCCCTCAGTCTTACAGTTCAACCTGCAACATATGGTAAATTATCTATGCCAAAACAGAGGGATCTCATTTCAATTTCATTTCACTGAAATTCAGTTTGCTTACTAAGCGCAGCCCTAGTCCTCCAACAAGATGATATTCTGCCCATGAAAGGGAGGTATTTTTCAGGACATATAGTGTTATCCTGCAGAAACATTAGTATTTTAACACTGAACATTTGTCAGGGATACTGGATTACAGACCCTATTGCAAGCTCTGATGTCCACCCTCCATTTATTTGTGCTTTCACACCTTTCCCTAGCTTGATATTATTTAAAAAAGACCAAAGACTGTCCAAAGCTGCTGACACAGCCCCGTGATATGGTCAGAGGGGCTCAATGTTAAGTAGCACAAGGCTCTCCCATCCTCAGCCCCAGGGCTCCCTCCATTTCCCCACGTTTTGACAGACAAGGGAGTGACACAGTGGACTTGGACATGAGACTTTCCACATGGCAATGTTGGACCAGGAGCTGCTCTGCAATTTCAGGATGGGGAAAGAAAGCAAGACATGTGGATGGTTACTTAAAGATGACGGTCTGAAGCACTATATCATATCTCTTCACAAATACAAACAGAAAAAAGTATGTCTAATGTTTCAGAAATATCCTCCAGGTCTCATTTGATCGATAAGCATAGAGAAAAAATTTTTCTGCCCCTACATATTGCCACTTATGATGCCTATTTTTTTAAGCAGTTATTATAAAAAGCTTCAGGTGTTTGCAGATACTTCAGGCAGAGCAAAACACAGCTTAGGTCATGTGCCAACTTTCAAAATGTACTTTTATCTAGCTGCTTATTCTTTGAGTCAGGTGTTTTGTCATAACAAACCGAAACAAAGGCTTTTTTTATTGCTCAAGATATTCAATGGCTTTTGTGTTCCTAGCGTCAGCAGGAACGTCAGAGGATTGTATCCAAGGAGCTAAATGTGCAAGACCTAGGGTCAAAGCAGCTGAATACACCAACCTCAGAAAACACAGACAATGAATTGCAAATGACACTCAAAACAAAACGGGAAAAAAACCTTCACACAGAAAACTACAAAAGAACTCCACAGATACTGAATTGGCTTTCTGTACACACTGATCCTGCTTAACTGTGTGTGGTAACTAACCAAACCTTCTGAGACTAATAGTCATAAAATAGAGACTCGGGGGTGGGGGAAAGATAATGGGATGGGGGAGAACTGTAAGGGAAAGATTGCATCGCTCCTCTTTTTTTTTTTTTTTTTTTTTTTTTTTTAATGTAAAGGGAGGACATGCATCTGTTGCTGTTTTCTGCTATTTTGATGTGCTGAACATGACAGTTCAGCACAAGGTAGTTACTTTGCTTTTAATTCTGCTGGAGAACTCTCACAAAAGGTGCAGTGTTTCAGTTTCAAACACACAGCACAAACCAAATGGTTTAGTAAACCCAACAGAAGTGATAGCTTTTTTCATAACACAGAGTTGTTCTACTGTAGCTCTCAACTTGCAAGCAACCCACCAATACAAGACATAAAACTGGCATGTACAGCACAAGTCTGAATACAGCTGTCTGAATTGATGTACTACTGGTCAGGTTCTTCTTGGGACTCACTCTGGCTTGATCACAGGCCATATAACTCAGATGCTTTAATGCTAGTTTAGCTGTGCATTAAAGGAAGGATTAGAATTTAACTAGTGTCAACTAGCCACAACAGCAAATATATAAAATGGTTGGTTCTTAATGACCATTAATGACATTTGTAAAAAGAATCATTAAGTGATCGGGAAATTAATTTTGTTTCAGTTGTTTTGCTGAGACCATTACTTGCCCTCTTCATGCAAAACATAAAAAGCCCCAAATCTAAACTACTGCTGCAGGAAGTGTTCAACTAACTGAGCACTCTCTCTTGCACATTTTGAGTCTTCTTATTCTCTAATGACAATGTAACTATTTATTTATTTTTAGGGCACCTACTCAGCTATTAAAGGAAACTCTCCTCTCTCTGTGCTCTGTCTTTGTGAGATCACTTTTTAACTCTTTTTGTCTGGAAACCCACAGCACATCACAGCATGAAGAGAAAAAAACCCCATTCTGCGAATCCCGCAGCTATACTGAAAACTTCGAAGTCATGATGATTATTAAAAAAACCCAACAAAAAGCCAGTAGTGCCCCATTTGCTCCAATTTTTCTTTTAAGCATCCCTTTTGCTGCCTAGCTTCCAAAACTACCTAACAATCTGAAAGGGAATAAAAAAAAACCACTTACCCATTGCTTGTTTCCCCATGGCACACTGATAAGTGTTTCTTGGGGACTGGTTGTGGTGAGGATATGGAATCAGCCCAGCACAGACACCAAGAAGCGTGAAAGGCTCAATCTCCAAATGCGTTGTATCTCTTAAGAGAAAAAGTAACAATTATAGCAGCCTTGTGAACAAACATCTTAACTAGAATTTATTTAATTTAGTAGTGTCTCATAATACTTCAATAAATTCTCCTCAGGAAAATGTAAGTCAGTAGGACCTCAAAATATGGATTCACTATGGGGTTTTTATTTTTCACTAAAAAAGCCCCCACACTTTCTTTTGGCTTTAAGTGTTTCCACTTAAAAAGAAATGAAGGAGAAATAAATGAGCATTTATGAATTTCCATCATGGAGAAAAAGCATCCAGATAACGACAAGCTGAGGGAATTCAGTATGACAATAAAACATCAGTTTATACAGCAAGACCCAAAACGCCTTCTCATGTAATGAGAGACCTTCACAAAATATTTCCAGTCTCAGAGATCTAGAAATCCAGGGGGAGGTGGAAGAAGGAAAAGCAAGGCAGATTGAGGTATTGAAAAAAAAAAAAAAAAAAAGGCAGTTTTAGTTTTCCAAGGTCAGTTATATAATATCAGTTAGAGGGAAAACATCTGTCTAAACCAGATCCAGTGCCATGGGTGATATGGCATAACAACACTGTTTGAAAAGCTCTGCAAATATTTTGGAAGTGATTATGTTGTTAAAAGGCATTGTACTGATGAGAAGTAAAAAGAAAAGACAAGGAGTAAAGACTGAGAGATAATAAAATTTGTTCCACCTGGCATGAGATTCAGCGGAGAAAGTCCATGCTCAATAAAAACAATTAAACCATAGTGTGCATTGGGATGCAAGTGTAGTGACTAATAACTAAGGATGGAGTGTACAGTAAAGCTCAGCTAGCACAGATCTGATATTTAAATCAAGATAAGTAACTGGGAAACGGGGAATTTTGAAATAAAGATAATTATAACTAAGCCTATCCAAATCATATCTTTCACAATGTTCTGGAGTTATTACACAGACCTTGGGTTTAGGCATACATTCCTTCTCCGACACACCTAAACCCGTTGCATTCTAAAAACCCCATCTTTAATGTTTGACTTCTCTTGGAAGTCTTTTGGAAGATTTTTTAATTTGTTAAAGAAATTATTGTAATTACTAAACTTTAACACCTTGAAAAGGAAATGATTGGAAAAATTTTTATTACGACCACACTCAAAAGACAGTGAAGCATCACAAGCTTGAAAAGGCTGACGAATTGCCCACAGATACATACAGACTGAAGACAAGGACCAGCAGGAAATCACACAACCAATGTATGTACTATTGGAAAAAATGAAAACTGAAAAAAATCTGGAAACCTTGAGAAGCAAGCCTAGTGAAACTATCTATCAGTCCCAGAAATCTTTATAAATCACAAATACGCTTGAGCAACCTAAAAAATCACCTGCTGGCCAGAGAATAGCCATTATTTTTTGATAAAAAGCAGATACGTTAATTGAAACCTATCTTAAGAAAATACAAATGGTAAACTTTCAATTGCAGTCAAGTAATTGCAAAATGGTCTCAAGAGTCAGTAGTAAACTAAAGTACAGACTGCTCTACTGTTCTGCAGAACTTCACAGATCTCCTGACATTACTCAAATAAGAGGCTTAAGACTTACTGACAGTGAAGTTAGCAAATTTCGTCAGAAGGTACTAGTGCATGGAACTACATATACATTTTTCAGATAGGGTATTCAACACAAGTATTTTTCCATTGAGGTCAATCCTATTTGAGCCAAAGAAGACGCAATGTATGCATATTCTAGTGTCTTATGAAGTATTCCACAGTGCTAATGAGAGACCTTCAAACTTCACAGAGCAGTTCAATTTCTGCAAGTCAAAATGCCACTGCCAGAAATGCGCCCAAGAAAGGAAGGCAACCTTATGAGTTTGAAAACTCAGCGTTACAAATGGGTAAGGAAGAAATTGAACTCATTAAATAGAGTCAAATCCTTCAAAGAAAACCCCCCTAATTGGATTGGAAAGGTAAAGAGAGGATACTGTAGCTAAAAGAAGCCTACATTACAAAAGCAGGAATGTTAATGGGATACTTCACAATAGCGGATTGTATCAGTTGTATTACCAGAACAAGTTGTACCAACATGGTCGCACCATTTAAAACGCAAGATGATCAGCTGGGGGAAGGGGGTACACAAATCAACTATTCAGGATGTAGGAAATATCATTACTAAACACTAAGAGCAATGTGCTCTTACGGTGCAAGCTCAGATACTTATGGCACTATTAGCTACAAGCATTGAAGCTAAACTCAAAACAAGTCAGTGGACAACACAAGAATCTCCCAAACTTTTTGGCAGTTACTGTGGAGTCATTTCCTCACACTAGTCCATTGGAAGTTCACTGTCTCTTCCTACTTTTGACTAAACAGTGACTTTGTGTGATACGTTCACATTAATCTCACTAGCTGAGTCAGGTGTCCTTGTAACTTAAATTTTTCAGCTCTGGTCCTTTGTGAAAGTTATTTAATTTTGGCACAAATGGCAGCAATTGTGTGTGCTCTTCTTTGCTCATGCATACAGAAGCCAGCCAAGAGCATGCAAGAGTAATTTCTTAAAGTGATAAAGTCTTCAAAAGCCTGTGAAGGAGCAACACTATTTAATTAGCAGAGTTAATTCATTTCATCTGGCAAAAGTTAAAGATAACTGAAGGTCTCATCTGGCTCCACTGAAATCATTGATGTACTTCTACTGGTTTCTGGGAGTACTTGACCAGGACAGAACATTCATAAGATGCATTTTTTCCATAAATCTACTGGTCAAACATTTCACAGAAATAACTTCTAACACCTTACATGCAGCCTTCAGTTGACAGGATATTGTCACAGAAACATTTAAAAAAAGTAGAAAGATAAGACTTAAAAATTTAAAAGAATCCTTCCTTTAATGTGAGCTCTTTAATCCGTGTCACATGACAGAGAAAAAATCCTAAAGCACCAGGTCCTTCATATATATGGAAAACACAAAAAATCTGGAAAGCTTTCTAAATGAAAATCACATACCTAGAATGGGTTTAACATATGTGGTAAAGAATACACAGAATGATACAGACATTTTTATCAGGGCATATACATCCAAAAGTCAAAGGGAAGGTCTCATTCTAGTACTTCAGACATATAGTGTAAGCCCAATGATTAGAACAAAGAAAAAAAGCCACATCCAGAGAAACAAAGGATATACCTTTAAGTATTTCATATTTTTGAGAGTCAGAAGCAGGAACAGATCTCCCAAAGCCCAAAAGCTAAACCGCTTCTTGTAACTATCCCATGGATAATTTAGGATGTGTGTAAACAGGTTTCTTTCTTTAGCTTTCATCTGGAGTTGTTAAAACCATTAGTGATGGAGCAGTGTGTATGTGTGAAAACACTAACATTGCTTGCATTTCAGAGAGGCACTCTATGAAAGTTTGTCCTGTCCCACTCTTTAGTTTGAATGCATACTTACTTGTTGATTGTATGTTCATATAGTGCAATGTTACAGTCATTTTCTTCATTTACATCCAAATATTCAACGAGGCCTTCGTGCAAGAAGTCTTCAAAATTCCTACAGTTAAATTAAAAAATTACACTAGAAGTACTGTCTTCTCTTACATTTCTGCAAAAATAAAGCTACATAATATATATATTGAAGGAATGTAATGTGCAGAAGTTAAACTAGAGAAATACTTTTACATTAAAAGTTCTGTGCATCTTACATATTTAAATAAACACGTATTTTTTTAAATTAATCCTATTGCCCATTCACTGCTTCACATAGTCTGACTGACCAATGTTATTTATTTGAACAACTAAATAAAATCTTCCTGTATGCACTCATCACTATGAATGTAGACAAGTATAAGGGTAATCTAGTAAGTTTTTGTGATGGCTTTGCAAAATTTATTTAAACTTCATCACTTTTGTGTGTAATTTTTTAAATATCCAAACTAAGAATTTGCAAGTAGTTTCACACTAATTCTGAACGTGCCTAGTGTAGAGCAGCCAAGTTGATATTCCTTTGAAGTGTATGGTTTTTCAATCAGGTGAAGGACAATACTGCCTCAGACCTTCCACTTGCAGAAAGATGAAGTCAAGAGATGCATTTATTCTATGTAATCACCAAATTTCATAGCAGTAACAAAATAAGATGACCAGACTTAATTTGACTTTAAACAGAAAACCTCCAATACACCAATTATTAATTTGTATAGGAGAATAGACTTCTCCTCTGCATAGCTAACCCCAAGATTGTGAAATACTGACTGAAGTATTTCCACACAGTGTTTACAGACAGATGTGATGATGAATATGGTCTACTTGAATTGTGTACCTGTATCCCTGAGCCAGTTCTTCCATATGCTTGTTTGTAACTGCAGGTTTTTGCTTCTTGACAATTATGTAGGGTCTACAATTTAAAAAAAAAAAAAAAGTATTATCATAGCAAATACTTAGGCAGGTAACTTAATTGATACTTACAGTAAGAATCCTGCCCATGCACAACCTATTATAAACCACTTTTAAAATTTATCCACCATTAACTGATATAGCCACGTAAATACAATCAGTAATTATTCAGACCTTGGTTTGATAGACAGATATCCTGAAATCACTATGAAGTACTCAGAAAGTGTGCCAGAAAAATTAAGACTCCAATTTTGAGGAGGAAGCCTTCCCTCTCACTTCCCCTGAATCTTTAAACTAACATTTTATAATTTTTACCTATACATTTGGCTGATGGCTTTAAAAGATTTAAGATTTCCTATTCTAACAAAACTAAGAACAGCATTAACTTCTATGGATGCTGCAGGGATTTCATACAACACCGAGTGAACAGTTTGTGCTCAAGTGTCCATATGCAAGAATGTATTTTGCTGTTACTTACACGATGTAAAGTACAGGCATTTACTGTGGGTGACCTCAGATGAATCCATAAATTTCAACAGCACATGGATCTCTGAAGGGTTCCTTACCGCAGGGGAACACTGACACAAAGGATGGCATGCAAGAATGAAACGTCAAGGGCTGTTGCTATTTGGACAAGTTGCTCTTATAAGGAGCAGCAAATAGCTACAAGGTACTTGTGGAGTCCACTCTGAAGTCTAAATAACTGTTTGAAGACTAATGAGCATTTTAAAATGGTTAATAGGGGTATCTGAACAATTGCAGGGTGGGGGGTGCCACAAAGCAAACTTTGTAAATGCCTGGAAATCCACATGATTTCACTTGTCTTTATTTTACAAATCAGATGTTTTGCTGCATCTCCAAGCCTGTAGAATGGCTGATATTAGCCCTGACTGGAAAAGTGATTTCTCTGCCACTGAATATGTCCCTGCTCTGGCTCTCTTGACAAGGTATGATTAACGATGGTTTGTACATGTATTATTTTAGAGCCTCTAGTGTGCCTCGAACTGCATTTAACATGCTCTGAGGTTCAATGAATGAATAACATGGAATGCCAACTGTAGTTGTGACTGCTGCTTCTTTAAAGCATGCACAAAATATGCTAGTCAATGATAAAATATGCATATATTTATTAACTTTCTGCCTCTCCCAGTTTCTGCTTTGTTCATCTTTTATGCCTTGTTCTTTAGGCTAATTACTGGGACCTGAAGAAGTTTTACCTGTAAATAACCTTGCACAGTGCTGCCATAATCTGACTGGAGCCTCTGGCATCTGCTATAAATAAGCCTAATTCTGTCCAAAATATTGTTATGTTCCACTCTTTCTCATTTTAGCCACCCAGTTCTTCTGTGACATGACTGTTATTCAGGCACTCGTTCTGTCGAATAAAGAGCATAAGCATCTCAAGGCAGAGACCTTCCTTGTTTCTCTCTTCACAGGAAGTAAAAAACTGGTCCAAGGACAATGAACATTACTGTAGTTGCCAATCTGGTTGATTTGAATCCTTCCTCCCTTTTGTTCTTAAAGAAGATAGAAGCAACATTCTGTTTTGACTTTTGTTTAAAGATAAAATGGATTTATTTGGACTTTTTTTTTTTTTAAGTTGCTTGAAACATATAGTATGTTTCTCAGATCTGTCTGTTTTGAATGAAGGCTATTTAAGTAGACAAGAGATGCTCAGGTCCTACTGAACTTGCTTAAACCTGTACTTGTGCAAGTCTTTGCCCAGTGTACTTACAGCACATAGAACAGTGTTTGTAGGAAGTTCACTAGTGAGAAAATTCTGACAAGATGTTTACCTGCACAATCTCCCTCCATCAGAGGAAATGTAGACACATCTGTCAGAAAGATTTGTAGAGATGGAAACAAATTCATTGATATAACCGGCTCGACGCATTATCCGAAATGTGTTGACTAATTTCTGATGATCACGTATGACACCAAGGATGTTACCTATTCAGAAAAAGAATAAATTCCTAGTGCATTCTTTGCACATCCAAAACTCTACTTACAAATTCCCATCACATCTAGCACACAAAGCAGTACTTCCTACTTCTCGAAAACAGTAAGAGTTGTCATAAAATTTCCCTTTTCTGACATGAGTAAGAATTGGCTCTTTTTTTTCTCTCAGTAAACATAAAAAAAAAAGTGTCAGGATTTCACAGGTCATCTATCTGTTTGCCTCTAAATAGCTTCAGAAAACAACTGGTGTGCTTCATCTTGTTTATTTCAAATATGTTTCTGCTCAGGTGCCCATTCACCAATTAGTGTACAAGCAAACAACACTTCTCAAGCTTGCAATTTCACCTGTGCTGAAATGGATCCAAGGTTTCCAAGAAATTGTCCTACTGTCTTGTCATAAATTTTAGAAAGACTTGGGATTTTTGAACTTAGCTCAATAAGCTACTGCTGTCTTAGCAAGGCGCTTTAGCACATAGTTAAGTATTTTGATGCACGATGAACAAACAAGAGAGTAAAATTCATTTAAAGAGTCATGTCACGAAAGTAATCTTAATATACAAAATAAAAATAAGCATGGTGTCATTTTACACAAAATTTTGAAGGCGACAAAGCATGATAGTTTAGGGAGTTTGTAAGACAAAATGAAGGTCTTTATAGCTTAAAGGATTTGTATTTAACAGATTTTCTGCCCTCTTAGGTCAAAAGTTAAATCAGAATCAAGTCAGCCATCCACAAGTCTGAATTTTTTTATGGATTAAACACACAAACTAGTAGACTGAACAGCAAATTGTTTTGCCTCACTTAGTATTAGATCATCTATATTTGGGAATATAACTCTCTTGTTCCACACCACAAACTGAGCTTGGGATGGAAGAGTCCAATGTTTCTGCTCTGCACCCCCGCTTTGGACCATAAAATGAGACAGAAAAGAGAGCACGTGGTTTGACTGAACCTTACCTTTACATAATGCTACAGAAAAACAGAGCAAAGGTAAATGGAGAACTTATTCATGGTGACAGACATTAAATTCTAGTCCCTGGAAGTGGATGCTGTTGACAAAAGGCTATTTTTAAATCACAGTTGTAGTTTTTAAAATGTCAGTATTTTGAAATCCGACATCATAGTACCTGTTGATTTAGAAACACTAAAAGGTCAGTTGTAAAAGGAACATAAGCATGCAGATGTGAAGCACATATGCCAAATCATCCCTTTAACAAAGAAGAAAGGTTTGTTTTCCAAGATCTAATTTTTTCTACTCATTCACAAAGCAAGTTGCCCGTTAAAAGGTAATTTTAGAGAATTGCATTGCTAAACGTTGCAAACAATTGATTTTTCCTTTCTGTTTTTAAAGGCATTTGCATAAATATATATATAAAATACATAAAAATTACAGTAAAATCAAATACTTCCTGTGAATGAAGCTCTGAACTTGTAAATTGAAGTTATTACAAATTTATCAGTATTCTCTTTTAAAAGCACTTTATGAATGTCACCTCATTTGGTGAATGTCTGAAAAAAAACCCAAACAAACCAATCTGTAATAGAATTCACATATTTTTGTGCAAGTGTGCTTAAAAACAGTACTGAAATTTGAAAAAGCTTCAATTTCCCAGCTACACACATCTGCAGTCAGAGTTCTGAAGACACAACTTCAGACAACTAAGTGCCATCATCTGGCCTGTCTGCTCTGCCTAACCCTATCAAAATATTCACAGACGAAATTATCTACACATGGAAAACGGTGTCTGTGGTTGACTGTGCTCCAGAAAGTGTTGGAGGGTTTCCGAAGGCCAACTCTCCATGAACAACAAACCAGAGTCAGACTGCTGAAAAGTTACATACCATTAAGGAAAACAAGGAACACATTTGGATATGAAAGTTCTTCACCACAGAGCAAGTTGACATCTTCAACTCCAAGATTACTGGCTAATTTAATAATTGGGCCATCTTCCATATCCGTAGTAATGTGAGTCATGAGGGCGAGGTTTTTAACCAAACCACAAGCCTAAAATAAAAATATACACCTTTTATCCATTTTATTCCAAAGCATTAATACTATACAGACCTTTTTATTTCAAAACTGTACTTATGAACGACAAAAAAGGTCAAAAGTCTAAAGTGAAAGAAATTAAACTAATTAAGTACACTGAAAAATAGGAAGGAAGAAAGAATTTGAATGTGACATTTTAGCATTTAAAAACGAATAAAAATATAGGCAATGAAGCTATACTTCTTAAGTTATCCAACCACGTATAACCCTTTATTTCTCTTTTCAAAGCAACAGCTACTTAGAAGCATGATGTACGTACAAAATCAGTCTATTTACCAATTTACCAGGTACCCTGTATGTTCTAATACAAACTTTAACATTTTAAAATGAAAAATATCTTATATGTATCTTATACTATACAATTTATCTCAGCTGCTTAATGAGGCTAACTCATATTGATTACTTGTTTATGCCAGAAAGCTCAGAGCTCCCCCAGTACTTTCTATCCAGGAAAAAAAAAAAGAAAAACAGAAAAACAAAAAAAGAGAGTGTCAGCATCAATTGTTTGGTTGAAATAGCTGGATGATGTCTTTAAAGTAAAATATGCAAATGCTTTCTGAACAGTTTTCAGCTAGTCTACTCAGGTAGGAGAAAAAAGGCAATATAGTAAGGAGGACAAGGATGTGAACAGATGGGATGTCAGAAAATAACATAAGTTGTGTTATCAGGCTGAGGATAATTTTTATCTCTCCAGAAACATCCTCATCAGAATTCCTCCTCTGATGGAGGAATGGTGTCTCCATTTCTCAGAACAAGAAATGCTGAAAGCAAATTGGAAGTTCCTCACCTCCCCTTCAGGAGTGTCAGATGGGCAGAGCATCCCCCACTGAGATGGCTGTAGTGACCGAGGACCACTCACTTTCCTTGTCTTTTCAAACTGAGAAGAGATTCTAGTCATCATTCCCAAAGCAGAAATATAAGACAAGCGGGACAATACTTGCGTCACACCTTGGCGGTCCATTTTGAATCTCTTCAGGGACCAATTTCCCTGTAGAACAAAAGGAACATTTAAAAAAGTTATTGCAGTTTATCCCTGTCTCTTTTCAGTATCTAGACAGAATGGCATCTGAGGAGCTTTGCACAGCAAATGTTGCCCATTTATATAAAAGGACTTTCTATTTATCTCTCTGCATATAAACTACTAGTTAGAAATTTATAATTACAGTTAGTTATAAGTAGTTATAACATTTGTACTAAGTATTTTAAAAGCTCAAACAAAAGAACTGCTTCTTCAGATGAGAGGATACTTCTGCTATTATAAATTCAGTCACACAAAGATTCTTCATCATCTGTCCCTCACAGATAAATCAATACTCAAATTTAGATAGCTTGATAACTTCAATTATTTTCTGTTCTTCCTTTATAGATTTTTTTGAATATTTTAAAAAAAAAAGGTCTTTTGAGTGAAATATACTTTTAAAACAGACCCCACAAACTTTCAGTTCTGCCTTTTTCATGATTTGTTATTTTGCTAGGAAACACAGGCATTTATGCTGAACAAAGCTGCCGGTACTTTCTTGAAGCCTTTTGTTTTTAGAATCCAGAGGAAAAGGACTCACTGGTGTGTCTTCTCAAAGAAGAAGAAGGGGGTGGGGTAGGTATATCCAGCTTGCTGGTAGCATTACGCCAACTATGAAATGCAAGATCCATGCCTAAGACAGAGCTTCCATGCTTCAGGACTGTCGCAGGCAGTATTACTTGCGGTTTTAATCAGGAGAACAGAGGAGTTCAGAGAATGTTCTAGGACACAATTATGTTGCCATGCCAAGCAGATTTAATAATCTCTATTGTAAAATCTTGACATTTGGTGCTACCTTTTTTGACTCCATGACATATACTCCATACACAGTTCCCAGCACCTGAGTCAGTGGGTACGAGAAGTTTCTGTCTCAGCTACTACTGTTTACCCCAGCCATCATATTTCTGGTCAGTCCAAAGGCAACAAAGACCTCAAAGGTAACACTTTCCCAAGGACTATCTTCTGCTAATTCCTGTAGCCTTTTTGATAAACTCAGCTCACCAACGCTAACAAATAATTTGAAGCTCGCTTGCTGTACTACAGTGAAATCCTTTTAGAGGGTGATTTGCTTGGCTTCTTTATTTATTTATACATTAACAGTGCAATTCCATTTTGTGATAAACAGCATGAAACTACCACCCATCCCAATGATTTTGCTATTTGCTCCCATGAGAGAGACTATCAAATAGTAGGTAGAACTTCTCTTTTTTCCTCGTTACAGAAAGTGGGAAGACATGACGCCCAACAGTAAGTCAGTCAAAAGAAACTTGCCCACTTGCTCACTCTTCTCGGGAAGGGTTCACTCACTGACCATTTCATTCTTTAAGGACTGGGAGTTATCAGAATATAAGTTGAAGAATACAATAAATAAGTAGTTTTTCCTCATGCTAGAAATGATTGTGTCTGTAGTCTAAACTACCATGTGGTTTCTTCTTCACTGCCCAGAAGACTGTGAAATCTCAAAGACTGGAGGAAAGGGGAGGTAAAAACATTGCCTGAAGAAATAATATGAAAAATTATTTGTGCTTTGGAAGTGACAGACTAACTCCTTCAAAGTTGTCCAACAAAACCCAAAATGGGGCCAAGGCTGTTATGAGACCATCCCCATTGGAGAACTTCCTACTGAAAACTCCCACGAACTGAAAGTTGCTCCCTCAGTGACACTGGATGGTTCTGCAGATGCTGTAATGTCTATTAGGCCTGTGGCATTACTTCCTGATCTACCCTCTCTTCTGGTATTTTCCAGGGTAAAAAAGAAGACCTATAGCAAATATCCCTGAACCCTTGTACAGTTGATGTAGTGGTGCTGTGAATCCTTTTGCATGCTACTGGTGTAATTATGAATCTGCTGAGTTATTTCATGCTCTTTGAGACTATCATTGAAGCATTCTGGTGAGATTGGAGATTGTTGTTTCCAAGAATGATTTTTATGGCTTTTGCTTAATCTCTTGAATAGTATGCACTGGGCATTGTTCCTGAGAAATTATTTTCAATGCTTAAGAGCAGATGGTGTTTAACTGCTCATGTGGCAGTAAAAAGAAGTCCAAAGATCGCGAAAGAAAGAAGACTTTACAATATGTACTGAATAGTTTGCAGATTTATCTCTGTCGGTCCAAATGGAAAAACTGGCACCAGCTAGAAGAAAGCACTAGCATTTAGAGAAACAAATCTGTCAATTGTTTTGGTTACGTGCACTGGAGAGATTTAACTACATTTGGGGCACTCATAAAATTAAATAGTGATAAGCTTAAACACTGGGATTTGCGAGTAACAGACTGTTGCTGGTTTTGGATGCAATTTGTGGAGTCATTTTGTTTACAAGAACTGAAGAAAAACCTCAGTTTCATGCTAGGCAGAAAAGCCCTCTCAAGAGTTCCAAAGATTAAAAATTAATTTGCACAATTTTTACCAGCTACTAGAATACTTAGACTAATCTAATTTCTTAAAAAAATCATAGATTTCAAAGTAATTTACAAGTTAGTAGCTAGATTTCAGGAACCATCTCACAAATTGCTCTTGCAGACGTGTGAGGTAAGAGACAGTTAGTAAGTGTATTTTTGTTTTTGCCCACTGGCACGAATGAAAATATCCATTCTAGAAGGCAGCAGACACAGGCTAAAATCTAAGATAAATATTTAAGGACTTAATCATGGGATTTTTTTGGCAATAATATGGCATGTAGCAGTTTTCTCCATTAAATAGTTCAGTATCATGAGCAGAGAGATACTAACTTCTATGTTGCCAATTTGCTCATATTAGCAACTTCGTATGAATAAAAAGGCACCACCCTTAAAGAGCTCAAATTTGAGCTGGTTTTTTTTTTGCCCACCAACCTTCCTCCCTCTCCCCCCAGTTATCTTCTGTTCATGATGTTTTCCTGCTGTTTTTCAATCACCTTTTAAACATATGATGTAACCTGACCCTAGCTAAATCCGAATAATAAAAAATACCATGAACCACGTAGTCAAGTAGAACCTAGAAGACAGAAAGCTGGATAAATACAAACACGACTGCTATTTTAAATTTGCTTGTTTCTACCATTCCTTCATAAACACTAAATGACTTTGAAATAAAAGGTGAAATAAAAAGTGGTTTGATGATTCTTCAGTGAATTCCAAAAGCCCTGCCCATGACAGAGTTTTGCAATTTTAATCTATACAGAACGTTAAATAATTTGCTTTTATGACCAAATATAGTAGAATCATCAGAACAAAATTTACACATTTCCATCATTCACTATGGTGAAAAACCTTTACATACTAGAACGAAAACAAAAATACTTACTGTGGAGATGGCATTGACCATGCCATTGGTGATTTGGTCTTGACGCATATGCTTCACTACATCAAACTGAGCTGCACGTTGCTTGGGGATTACCTGGTCAGCAATCTTTTTCAGTTCAGAGTTAAATTTTTTGAACAAATCTTCAAACAGAAGAGAAAGAAGCTGGAAATACAAAACAATTGGATTAAGGGAAAAATTATACTTCTCCAGGCCTGGGAAATACGGGGGAGTGTGGGAGGAGAAACACACGTTTAATATTTCTACCTAAATACTTCTTGTCAGTTAAAAAATATCCTCTCTGTTTCTCAAATTATATTTTCCTCGTAATTTTTTTGCCTTCTTAAATTAAAACGCAATGGTAGAGAAATTATCTCATAATAGAAAGCAAATTAAGTAGAACAGTCTAAGGCTCTGCATCTATCCTTTTTTAGTTTGCTTTAATCCTTCCTTCATAGTATCTTAGCGTACCCACCCATCTCTACGCCATCCATTTACTGTCTTCCCTAATCTGCTGCATTATAATCCACCTGATATACTTCTTCCTTCCTACAGTCACGAACTCTTTTAAGAGACTTAATACCCTAAATGTACAACCCTGAATTGCACACAAGATCTGGAGGCAAGACCAGCTTCTGTTCTAAGGCTGGATGTAATAACTGCAGTACAGCAGTAAGAGAAGAGTCACTTTGAGATATGGTATTATTAAAAATGAAAAAGGCAGTTCAAAGTGCGCCTGCCCAATAGCTACTTAAAATGGTCAAGACAGACACCCAAGTGACTGTAAGGGGCCCTCATGGGAAGCAACTCAGCAACACAGAGTTTGGAAGCAGTTTGCAAGACCAGACTGAAGCACAAAAGGTGCAGTTACCATTGCTTCTGGACAAGCAGAACTAAAAAAGACTTTTTTAGGGGCCCAGAAGCAACCTCTGCACTTGACAGGTGGCAAGACATATCTCAGGTTACATAGGCAGCTTCCTCACTCTGATACACTTTTATCCTGCTACTTTCTACCAATCAGGATCTATGGAAAACCAATTACAACCACAGAGAGTCCACTTGGTTCAACACCTGCCATCCTTTTCTAGTACTGCTACTATCTGGAAATTGCAATGCTCTTCCACACCTCTCCCTTAAAAAAACAAACAAAAAAAGTCTACAGTTTAAGCAAATAAGCAACTTAACACAGCTGAACGGAAAAAAAAAACACAAAACAACAACCCTTCAAAAGTGCTGCAATTTAAGTCATTTATTTCCTGTATACGTATACTAATTACTTCTAGTTCTTAAAATAGCCATAAAAAGAAAAGTCTACCAAAGTTTTTGATTTGACTTTTTTGCTCTCCAACCTGCTTTGCTTCTGCAGTTTGCTCAACCTCACCTTGGAGCCACTGAGAGCTTCCCAAAACACTGAAATCTGCATTAAATGACACATTTTAAGTGTTCACAATGATTAGCTTTGCAAGCAAACAGTGTAAATTCTAAAGCCTGGTAGTCCAGTCCTGGGACTCTATTTTACAGCAGCAACAAGCATCAGAACAACTAAAACTGGAGCAGCTACCAATGCCAGGAATGGTAGTTTCCAGTGTGCAAAGCACTGTATGGCTGAACAAGCTAGGTATTCAGCTACCATAAGCTAAGACATTCTGAAGTCAGCTGTACAATTTAATTTCTGTATGTGCAGAATTAAACTGAATCTTAACTGTCTCCATCGGACATAGTCCCAACTTTTCCTCACCTTCCGGAAACAGTAAGCAAACCACTCATTGCTCTGTCACTCAGATGGGCCAGTAACTTTTGTTTGCTTTTCTTACCTATGTGCCCCAGCTGGGCTGACCAAAGCATTTGGCAAAGGACACTGTAAAGCAGTTAACTAAATTATAAGTTACCCTTTCACTTGCATCACAAATGCATTTAGGAATAAAAAAACCATTAAATAATGCCAGGAAACTCAAGACAGACATCTGATTTGCAATAAAATCTGGCCTTCATGGAGAGGAAGACTGGATTATCTTTGATAGCCTACTCTACAAGACACAAAGAACACTTAGTGTTCAGTCACTAAAAAGTAAAACCAGTGACAACACACACTGTATGCTAACCCTTGACAAAAATGGAATCAAATTTGCACTCTGGACAGAGAGTTTTTGCTGAAAACTGGTTACGTGGGGTTTTTTTAGACATGGACCTGGCATGAGAAGAAGGTGTGGTAGACCCTCTTTCCCTTCCTGATGCTGGTAGTACCATTAACATTTACAAGATGATATCCTCTCACCACAATCAAAAGAAATCCAGTCACCTGCAACTCACCTGCGATGCCACAGCTCATTTAAATCAGATTTCCATCAAAAATAAAAGCATCTTTTATGAAGCATAGTAGGAAGGAGAACCCACTGAAGTCTCCAAAAACTAGGTTATGAGGGAAGTATTTCAAAAGCAGGGAAAAAGTTAAAGGAAGGAATGTGAACAATTTAAAGATGTCTGATAGTCTTGTGAAATAAGAACTAGACTCTTTTGAAATCAATCATGCTATACATTTGATCTCAACAGGTTTGAGCAGGACTTAAACATTTAACAAAACACTTAACAAAACATTTAAAAAAAAAATCCTTCCTATTTGATTTCTTGACCATAGCATTAAAAAAATCTCCTAATTCCACATGCCATAGGGATTATAGAACCACAACATCCCTCCTGGACTGAATAAAGTAAGTTACATCCCAAGTACACCAACTTGCTACTATGTGCCAGTCTAAAAAGTGTTATACTTTGCTAATTTCACTCTCAGACTCGCAGTCTGTAAGAGCTCCAACTATCTGGCAAAGCAGAGTCTCACAATAACCACATTATTTAGGTCAAGAGCAAGTGACTAAAGAAAAAGGATGGAATGCCAGTGATAATATTCAATGGATTTCATAGTTAGTCCAGGGCCTTTCAGCCTGCTTCAGACAAGAGCACTAAAGAACAAATTATATTTAAGGAAAAAAAAATGCTGACAGCTCATCAATTGATTTTCATTGAAAATCCTAAGAAAAATTAATAAAGAAGTTAAGCTGCTGAAATACAGTTTCACCAATTAGCTTAATGTCAGAGAATTCTAATTAGGCGCCTTGAGATTGCTATTTAGCGTTTAAGCCTTTAGAGTGCCAAATTCTCCCTTTCACACAAACTGGTTGCAAAATTAAAGACATTAGGCAGCCTTAATTATATTATCAGAACAGCTGGGATTAGGCAATCTCTGAAGTCAAGGCGGTATTCTTTTGTCACAGGGTAGAAATCCCTTGCTTTCCAGGGTGCCGGATTTTGGTGCTGTTCCATATCTCACCCATACAAAGCAAGCTGCATTAGAAACAAAAAAAAATGAGGACAAAGAACAGAGTAATGCTTAGCAAATAATGAACACATTAAGGAAAAAGAAAAGGTAGGTGAAAAGATTAAGCCTGAAATCGGTAGGTTTTGCTAACACCTCAGCTGGCACCTGGCCTACCGAGCCTCTAGTGGCAGAAAGACTAAGAGAAAGCTCTGTAAACCAGCTTGGCTAGTGGATACAACTCTGTTATCTAAAGCTAAAGCACATTTCGTACTCTCTTGTCCCATGGGGTGTGAAATTAGCAGCTATTGTTTTCACACATTTTTATAAACACAATGCCTTTTATGTCTTTACCTTGTTTAGACCACTATGTTTCTCTCTTCACATGGGAATCTTTTCTTTTTTTTTTTTTTCTTTATTCAAATTTTAAATCAATAGGATTTTTATTCCAGGAACACGCTAACATTAAAAAAATATACCAACCATTTTATCCACACAAACTTTAGCTAAACATAAACATTTAGAAACTGGCAAAAATCTCTATGCTTTTTAGTCTAATTTAATCAAATTAATATTACACTGATAACGTGACAGAGAGGAATTCAAGTGTTCAGCTTGAAATGAGCTTTTAAAATATCACGGGGGGGGGGGGGTGGTGGTGGAGCCAGAACTACTCTTAATCAAGTGTTACAACCCCCCCTGCATAGTTCTCCTTGATGCAGAAAAAATATGCATTGGCTCTGTTATGATGATCCTCTACATTTAAAACCTCTTCACAGTTAATTTTAAATGATTTTTGTTGTAACATCTTTGTGAGCAGAGGCCTTTTTCTTACAGCTTGTAGAAAACTTTTTACCTGCTCTACTTTCTGCCTCTAAAAATATTAGGAAAAAAAAAATCAAACCGCTCCTTCAATCCAGTTAAATAAGAGCAATACGATGACAAAGTAACAACTAATTTTACTGATTACATTCATACATCCTTACACTTTAGAAATATGCTCTGCTTCAGCACAGGAGTAAAAATTTGATGAACAGTCAACAAATTAATTTGAATAAAGGATTTATTTTTTTTTTTCCTAACAGGTTAAGAGTTTTTTCGTTGCATTTGTGCTTAGAGTGTGTTCAAGAGTGTCATCTTAGTTTTTTTCAGAAAATTAGGAAGCAGAGCACATGTTTTTACTCTGAAATGACTGCACACTCTGTGTGTGTTCACATGTGTGCATGGAGGACAGGGCAGGGTAGGAAGGAGGAGTATAAGGCAATATGCATCTTCAAAAGTACAGTAAGATGAGAATTCCCTTTGGATACAAACAAAAAAGGAATGGATATTGTTACTTGCACTGCAACAGAAATCCCAATACAAAGGATGTGGGGAGCAGAGATGCATAGTTTCTCCAAAATGGTGCACTATGTGTACTTGTCTGGATTTCTGATGTATGATCAATAACCAGAGATGATACTGACTGCCAAAACTCCAATTTAAGTTCATACAGAGCACAGCAAAAAAGTCCGATCCTAATCTAAATTGGTTAGTCAAACAACCACACATGGCAAGGAAAAATCCACACCGTTGTAACTATGCAGCTCCTTCACCTGACAGGCACATTCCCACTGCATTATGAGAACATAGTTTGGCCAATAGCTCTGAACTGCCATCCTCTCTGTAAAACAACGGTCCCGGTCAGACACCTCAAACCATTCCCTTCCTCATCACCCTTTGCTGCTGCTTCTACCTCCAGTGCCAAAATTCCGCAAGCAGAGAAGTCCATGCAATCCACTTTTGTTAGCTGCTCAAGTTAACTTTAAACCACTTTGTTTATTTGTTGCCAACTGCCTTTCTAGCCTCTAGAGTAGCATGAATTAGCAATCTTACAGGCTTCTCCAAATTACAGCAGGCTTCAGCAGCTGTTCTGTGAGCTGCTACACAAGCTGGGTTCTCCACAGTGGGACAGTCTCGACCTGCCATACAGGCACCGACTTGGCTCTATTTTATCCAACTACCCAGCTGCTTAGAGGAGGACACTGGAAGATGGATCTTACTGCTACCTTCTTGGCACTAACAGTATTATAATAGAACTAGAGCTGATGTTGTATTTACACCGCTCTGCCTTTTGGCTGCTATAAAGAGGCAATACAGAAGTGCAGACACAATTTATGAGTTGCAATTGGGGAAGTATATCTATGAGTCAACACAGAAAAGCCAACAAAAATAAAATGAGAGGAAAAACACTTCAGTTGAGAAGACAAGGATGCTCCTTATTCTGTATCTTTTAAAAGCAGAGTAACAAAACCCCAGAACACTTTGCTCTGAAGTAAAACTCACCTGCCCTGCCAACTCCAAACGTTTATTTCCATAGTAGTCTCTGTCATCTACTTTATTTTCTCCTTGAGCCAGAATTACTCTGCGCACCATCACTGCTGTGTATATGCACTTGGCACGAAAATTGAATTCCTTCACCTGTAAACAAAAAAATACTGATGTTTCAGGATCACTTCCATAGTTCTTACTCAGACAAACACAGCCATTTAAATCCATGGATAATCTGGGCTGACTGAGGAGTTACAAAAGGGATTTGTGTGCATTACCTTCTTAAAAAATACTAAAAGTAAATCAAAACAAATCAGAACAAAGGTATAGGTCATGAGAATAAGGTCCTGAACTAGCAGCTGATACGGCCCAGTTATGCACAAAAAATCCGTAGTATGATAAGTAGTTTAATGGTAAAGCATTTCATAAACATACAGATTACTTTTGACTCAATCCAAATCTTCCCCTTTATTTTGAGGACGATTTACTTTATCTCAGCTACAAAGCAATCAAAGACACTGTTCCCTGCCAACAAAGTTCACACCACAAATAACCACACAAATTTACTCAAATTTTAAAAAAAACAGCATGACATACAAGAACGTGGGTCAGAATAGTTGATGCTAGAAGCTCTCGTGCTTCTTCCATCTTTGTCTTCTTTGGGCCTCCCCACATCCTTTGCCTCCGTACTTTGTTTCCAATGTACTTCAATGCCTGTCAAGTGGGGGAATTAACTGAGTTAGTATCAGAATCATAACCTATATAAATATTCACACAAAAGGAAATCTGTATGTATTCCTCAGTCAGTGCAATCCCACTAGTCACAGATGATACAAACTCCAAGCAAAGTGCAAAACACCAAACACTTAGGTGATGCTACTAAAAAAAAACTACTGAAAATTGACATAATTGATTATAAGCAAATATACAATGTGTTGTTTATCATATGTTGATACCATTTGGAATGGGAAAGGGTGGAAGAGTATGATTAGCACAATACTAAAAGAAAGAGGATTGCAGAGATATAGGAAAAAGGACTATATAAATTCCTAACATATCTAGTTTATTTAATTTGACTTTTCACCTCCAGTTCTTTTGTATACTTGCCAAGTTTCATTGAGATACTAAACCCTGAGGTGTTTAATAGGCACAAATGCTACTGTGTGGCATCCACATGTCTCTCCATAAGTATACCTTGCAATGATTAATGGATTCTTACGAGTTGTCCAAGAAATGGAATCAATCTGCAGAATTCGGGGCCAAATGAGTCAAAGAAACTATCCAGGTCCACACAGGAATTTTCTGTCTGGAAATGAAGCCATGCACCCTATGCCAATGAACTACCCTCTACACTGTCCTTTTCATCTGTTGCCTTCTTCCCCAAATAGCTCACTTTCTTTTCATTTCACATTTCTTGCACAGAGTAACTTCTGTATTCTTCTGTATTTCTGTTTTTCTACTTTTCTGAGTGCTTCACATTTCCAACACCTCCGTTTCACTATTCTGACTCTGAATTAGGAAGGCCTTCATGCTACCTCTAACCCTGAGAAGACCCCAAAGATGCAAACTAGAAAGAGGTTCACTTTACAACACTCAACATCACACATGGGAAGATTTGATAAAGTAGAAAAGCTTTTTCTACCAGATTAATATGTACATGATGGAAATGTTGCCAGTAAAATGGCCTGTGTTCTGGCTAATTAAAAAAGCTGAAGAGAATTTGGCAAGTTTTTAGCAGGATGGAGGGTGGATATTATTGTGGGCTTTATACAACAGATTACAGTTGGAGGATAACATCTACTCACAATGAAATGGTCAGGTCCACATCAATGGGGCTTCTGTGAAATGGGGCACACAATTCCTTTTTAAATAATGGGAATCGTCCTCAACAAAAACCCCTAATCTTATGGACATCGTTACTTGTCACATACATTAAAACAAAACCCTGGGCTTCTTCTGAAAACAAAGCATTTATTGACTTTGGGTTTTCTTTTCTTCAGTTAGGCAATGAGAGCAAAGCCTCACTTTTGACAAGTCCTGCCTCCTTAAAAACCCTCAGCTTAAAGTAACGCCCAAAAACCCAACCTCGAAACAAAAAAGTGTATGTTGATTGCTGGCACAGCAAAGTGGTCAATACCCCATCATCTTTAGATTTTTATGGCCTCTGGCCATGTGAAAAGACACACCTGCATCTGTGTAAAAATCTGAGCTTTTTGGCATTCTTCCAGACTAGGAGCAAATGCAGCCATCACATGTTCCTCTGTGCCAATCATCTGTACAATCTCTTGGTCACTCTCAACACCCATGGCCTAGGAAAAGAAGAAAAGACAGAAATAGCACAGGCTTTATGTTAACTCACTGACATTTGCTTATGCTAATTTGGTATTGTTTGTCTGCATTACTACTAAGCAAGAGTTAGTTCTTCTCTAAGAAACTGTGCCATCTGGCACTGGCAGCACATATTCTAGCTATGGAAGAATGCTTAATGGAAATCTTGATAAGCAACAGGAACACACACACTCTTTGGAAAGTGTCTTTTTCTTCACTGACAGGAGTTAAATTCCGTGCTTTTTCTTAAGAAAAAGTAAATACCAGGTAATAACAACCCTGCATGTGTAACAATGAAAACCAAGTCAGGATCTATAATAAAGGAAGGTGAAATTTCTTAAAAGATTACACATGGTCTCTTACCACAAGCAATTTTACAAACCCAGTTGACCGTGATGCAGCATGTCCTATTTGAGAAAAATTTACAATTTACCTCCTTTGCAGCTCTCTGCATTTAAAAGATGACTTCACTACACAATTCCACTTGAAAGCCATTCTATTATTTCCCTGATCCTTGGACACCTTGTTAGACTTTATACTGTGGAAAAAGCTTAATAAACTAAGAAAGCGCTTAACAGGTTTAGAAAAATCTCTCTATCAGTAAGTGTTTCAAGGTGGCAGCCAGCAGCGAAGGCCTTTGTGGATTCCAGATGGTGCTAAAGCTCCCCCCTTCACACATTTGCCTGGAGCTCTGCCATATCAAAAAACGGAATAATCTCACTAAACCTCTTCTGGTTGAGTTATAATATGTTTCTCAGAACTTTGTGAGGAAGTTATGTTTGCATTCACATTATTCTTCAAACTGCCTGCCACAAAGACCATTGTAAATAATGTCCTATGTAGACCCTAGTATTCTGGTTCTCATTAAAAACTGGCAGCATCCCAAAAAGTTACATTTTCCTCAAAAATGCCCAAATACCTTCCCTTCTTACTGCCTTCATTGGGTGTCACTTTGCTTAACACCTAGCTAACGCTATCCCTTTGCAAAACTGTTGCTCTAATTGTGAAGCAACCAGCTTTTTTTTTTTTTTCTTTTCCTTTCATTTCTTCTTTATTTTCCAACAAATAATGGGTTGGTTGACATTCCTTTAACTTAAAACCCTGTCTCTTCACCTTGTGGTTTATTTGAAATTAAAAGCAGTGCAAAAGTAGCACACACCCATAACAGTGCAAGAACATTACTGTTTTAGCGTAAAGCACAGATCACAATTCCACCATCCTGAACAGACCTGAATGCCAAATCAAGACAGTTACTTCACCAGACAGGAGTGTTTCATCAAAGTTTGCTCCCACTAAGTAGTCACCCCTCTGATATCAAGGCTCTTTTCAGAACCAGAACTTGTTCATGTGATACTACTGCAGTTCAGATCTCTGTTTTTCAAATATTATTACACTTCCTCACCCTTTTAAAGGTCACATAGTAGTCAAAAAACCTCAGCTGAGAAGTCAACGAAGTCCTTCACAACCTGAAAGCCACACTTATAAGAAAGTCTACACAAGCACAAAAGTTTCACAGCAGTTATTTTTCATGTATCTAGGACTTAACAGCTGACCAGCAAACCAGTTTAGGACCTGCAACTGAACTCATACAATTATTGCACTTAGCCTACAGAAGAACAAAATTTTATTAAGGGAATCTTCATGCCATTCCAGGCATGTATACCAGGAATATATTTATCTAAAGCACATCAAATGCAAGCTGATATCACCCTGTTTCTGTCTACCAGGTTAATTTAAAAAAAAAATAATATCAAACCCCACCAAAACAAAGAAGTACTCCACAGTTAGCCTGTAAGATCACTAGAATAGTAATAAAACATTCTTGGGCTGTTGCTTGTGTTACAGAAACACTGAGGATAGTAGGAATGGGTCCTATGCTTAAAGTGCTCATTATCCCAGGACAAAGCCGAAGGAGGTTCCTGCTGCCCAAAATGTGTGTGGGTGCATGCGAATGTGTGCGCATACGCATCTACATACGAGAGTGTGCATGAGAGAGTGAGAGCCCAGCTCTTCCTCCCCCAGCTCGTGTCTTAATGATGATGTCTAGGCGTTTCCATGGCACTTCCCTAGAATGTAGTTCTGCAGCCCATCAGGCTAAATTACAGAATGGAGACAGGCAGATGACTGGATTAAAAAGATGTCAGGGAAGTTCAAGGCTGACATCACAGACAGAAATGGTCTCGAGCTTTCATAATTCAAAAGCCACAAGCTATGAAACTGGAGTGATGGGAACCCGTAATCCTGCAGATTCAGTAAGACCACCATTCAGTGGCTTCTCTAGAGTTGCATCTTAACAGCTCGAAGACTAACACAGGTTTGTAAAAATGAAACCTGACCTGCTGTTCAAATCTTTCGCTGCAGGTCCTATAGCAGCTCCTTACAGCTCCCATATCAACTAAAAATACTTCACCTAGTGAATCAGGTCGTAAAATTCAACTTTTAAGTCCCCCTAGGTTACTTATAATTCTCTTCCTTCCCCAGCCAGTTTTAGTGCAGCATGCAACCTTCATTTACTTCAGCTCCCAGGACTCACTCAAGTCTACCAAATCAAGAGCACACACCCAATAGAAAAATAGCCCTTACCTTAAAACAGCTAACTCCCTGCAATGTAGGGAGCTCCCTGCAAAAGCAGCAGCACCACCTCACCTGTGACCCTGATGTTTTTCAGCATAAAAACATCCATAAGTACTACACAAATATTCCACACATCCTCTAATGCTCATTGCTATCTAAAACTGTCCGAGCTTCCCTGGGTAAAACATGCATAGCTTACAGCCCAACATATATAAGAAACCCACGACACACTGTTCACGTAGCCCTGTGATCTGTGCACACCTGATACACAGCTAAAACAAACAACTCTTGGGGCTGCAAGTCAACTCAGGACATACTAAATATTCTGGTTGCATGTATATATTAACTAATGAAGCAGTGTTACACAGGAAGCAAATCAGTTGTGTCTGTTTCCCATTTCAAGGCAGTAAACAGCCCTTTAAAAACCTCAACAAATACATACTTTGGAAGCAAAACTCTCCAATTTATAGCACAACTTCAATCCAAAAACTGCATTTACATATATAGGGGCTGCACAAATGCCTCTGTCACTTTCAAGAAGAAAGGTTTGGGAAAAAGCATTTAAACTAGCACAGTAACAAAGCACTACCTCCCCCACATCTGAAGAGAAGACACTTCAAGTCTGTCCTAGAATAGTGCCAGGGCCATGCCTTTTGTAGCCTATTAAATTTCAGCTAGTTGTGGTCAGTGTGTTAAATTTCACAAACCCACAACTTACATGTGTTCAGCACAACTAGCTGTTAATTCTCCAAATACACCAATAGCGAAGATCCTTACATATCTGGATGGCAGAAAAGCAAAACAGCAGAACACATCATTTGGGCTTGCAGTTTAGGAAAGACTACAGATAAGGATGAACTGGAAGGCAGATGCCCCCTTTAGGGTGATACTACCCAGGCCATGCCCTTCACCTACCCAGATCCTTTAGATCTGCACTACTGTTCCCAGCCTCCCCACAACCCATGCACCTGGGTACCCTTCCTTTCCAAGAAAGTAAAGAAAGGATATTCAGGTCTTGCCCTCGCATGTAGCTAAGATGTGTCCATGACTCATGCTTGAAACATGAAAGTGCTCTTAGATTCTAGTTAAAGGGAGCTCTTTACGAATTTTAGGTCTCAGCTCTGTCAGTCGTATTTGTAACAGTCTCTACTTTACAGCCCTTGCTTTAGATGAAGATATCTAAATGATATTAGTACACCTCCACTTTACAGTAGCTTTAAACACACATTAGATCATAGATCTTCAATACTTGCTTTGTTTTCTAAAAAGCTACAATGATTTTCTGTACCTGTTCTACATCTTAAGTCATTTGCAGGAACACTGGGCCATTTAACACTTTGGGATTAGAAAGACAATCCAAAATTGCCCAGCTTTCTTCTACTGACTCTCAAGATAGTCCCTGATAAAACTGTCCCCTCTAGCTGGCCCATGCACTGGATAGCAGCCCTCTACTAACTAACAGTAATTTTCTTAATAAAAACACAAAGGCCTGTGGAACTTGGCTGCAGCCTGGATGCTGGTCTGGGAAGAAAAGCAGAGCAGTAGGTTTTTGTCATTGCTTTCTCAGTTTATTTTTTAATTGGAAATTATACAAGCAGTTGCTACAGTAAAAGTTAAGGATGCAATGGCAACCAAAACTTCAGACCTTACATTATCTGTACAGCTTAACTTCACCCCTTGCAGATGCGTATTTCTACATTACAAGAGGTAGGACACTTGGTAGTAACAAGGAAGACCCATGCTCCATACCCAAGGCTTGAGTCACAGCAGAAAGGAATTATTTTCCTTGCTTTTCCAACAAATATCCTACATACAATACTGCCACGTGAGAGGGCTGAGGTTACATGGGGATGTCCCAGTTTCAGGGCTATAGCATTTGTAACATTACTTCTTGTAGTTAAATACAAAAAAGTAATACTGCATTACAGCAATGCCCAGGAAAGAAAGATCAGAGGCTGGTGCCTGCCCAAGAATCCATTAAAAAGACTCTCTATGATTTTTAGTTCCCATCTGGAGACTCATCAAAAGTGGACAGAAGGTCCCCGAAGTTCACATGTGACTAAAGAAAAGGCAAGGAAAATGACCACTCGTGAGTACTGTTAAGTGCTGGTCAAGAATGGAACACTCAGAATAGTTAAAATGGGTGCAGCTAATTTGCTGCTGGATTAAAACAATATAAATCTTTGAAAAGCAGTACTGCCAAGAGCTTATAACAACTGTAACCTCTTATTCAATAAATAAATGAGAAATTATATAACTTTATCTAGAATATAAAAGATATGTATAGGCAGGGGAATGATTATAGCAAGCACTGTAAGAAAGTGATCAAATAGCCAGTACAATGCTGCCTAAAAAAACCCCCAACAATCACCTCCTCAAACTTAATAACCCAGAGCAGTTACTCTTCTGTGAGCACGTATTTATCTACACCAGCAGGGGGTGACAAAATGTAATAAAAGTCTGTAAGTGAAGGTGGAATCCAGCTGTTTGGTACTTGAGCAAATGGATTAAGAGCCACATTAACACTTTCCTGCAACAGAAAATTTGTGAACTTAATTCTGACACTTTTATGGGCATTTCTGCCCACGAATCATTTCTTAACCTCCATTAACACTGGTCACTAAAAGCAGACGATCTTCTCCAACTATGTAAAAAGATTAGCTTAATCAGAGAGCAGACTTTTGTTTCTCAAGTCTAACTCCAATTACTAAACTATTTTCTAGTGCCAAACCCAAAGCACTTCCTAGAAGAAAAACAATTCTTACAACTCTCAGTCATTGAAAGAGCTGTGGTAATACAGAAAAGTCTGCAGTTGCCAATGCCAACGCATCAACACCGCTGGCAGAAAACGTTTGGATGCTGTGAGCAAGTGCTGCCCTCTCCTGGCATTTTATTTCCTTAAGCGATTATCACCTCTCCAAACCTTCTGTGCTGTGAACTATTAGAATAAAGACAAAATGGGAGGTACAGGATTTACTTCTACTTTTTTGCTGGACCAGTCAGAGGCATTTTTGTGCCCTAAGCCACCTTCCTTCCAAACAGTGCCTCCAAGACTGCTACCCAGCTTCCTTCCTGCTTCCAGTACTGTTGGGCAGCTAGGGAGTAGTCATCCTTACATCTTCAGTTGTGTGCACCCTTGAGTGAATTCAAATGAGAGAAGCAGGGGGAGAAACCAAGCAGTTCTGGCAGTTTTACAGGAAATGAGAGACACTGTCACCAACTTAGCTGGCCCACCAAATACTCCCCAGTTCTCACCCAGAATCAGAGGTGGATGCCTCTCACAGCGCTTTGTCAGTTCCACAGGAGATCACTTCAAAGCTATGATGCTTGTCCCTACATCCACTGCACTGAAGGTACTGACGAGTGTTCCTGAATCAGGCAGGGATTCTGCAGCATTCTGACTGAGGCAGAACTCATTCACAGGGGAAAGAAGAAAACTGCCAAGAAATGCAAGCCATTCCAGTAATCTTAAAGGATTTAGGAACAGGTCTAAGAATTGCAAGACTTCCCCAAAGGCTACCAGTTTTGTTTACAGTTATGACTGGAAGTCACATATAACGAGATCATGGCCATGTCGTGTCCCTGGATCGGAAACAAAGGGCAGTGAGCTACTCAGCAGTCCACAAGTTGGATGGGGGGCGTGGAACATGATATGACCAAAACCAGAAATGAAGACCCTTAAGACAAATTTGCAAAATGGCTCATAACAAAAGAAACCAAAACCTTTCTGACTTTCTGTAGCAACAGGAGCACAGGCAGCAGTGTAGAGGGACCTTACAATGCAGTAAGGGGGTGGCAGCATTTCTCCTGGCACAGCAATGCTCTCCCTGCAGAAAAATGCAGTGCTTTATTGTACAGCAAAAAGGAGAAAAAGATGACTTCCCAGAGGAAAAAAGCTTGCATTCTCTAAGCCCTGCCTGTCAAGTCCTTCGGTATGTATTAACTTCTGAGAGTTGCTGCCAATCTTCATTCTTAAGTTACAGCACAGTTTTTGGTTTGTTTTTTTTTTTTCTTTTTTTTTTTTTTTTTCCCCCCAAACCAACAGTTGTATTACCTTAAATATGATAGCAATGGGAATATCTTCTGACAGAGTGTTGTGCCTCAGATAAAATCTTCCTTGTTTCACAACCATATTTGTTCTGCTCTTCTTCTCATGAGTGGAACTGAAGTTAAAAAAAAAAATGTATTATGTCCAACAGAAAGTTTACACTGACACTCTTGGAATCTTCTGTATAAAACTTATCAAGCTTGAGCAATATTTCAGCTGAATTAACTCCACTTTCTCCTCTTTTAAAACTTACATTAAAACAGCCAGACATCACCCCATAACACTGAGGTAATAGGACATTATCACCGGTGATGGGGAAGGTCAATATTCGACTTCAGAAAGTAGAAACCTGCATTTTTCAAAATCATCTTTGCATGCTTTTATCATCAACTTGGACACAACCAGCAAGATCAAACTGTGCACAAGTACTGCAGCAACAACAGTAATGAGGTAACAATACTTTGTGTTGCATATTTAACCTCATCTAAGCTTACTATGGAACAGTGAAGTGGCTAGGAGATATGTGCAAGGAGCCTCTGGAGAAGAAAAAACAGTTCTCACACGGAACACTGACAAGCACCATATTACACCAGCATGAAGCTTAAAAGCAAAAGGCAAGCAAAATATAAATAAAATTTAGTCAAGGAGGAAAGGCCAAGTTTAGACTGCGTTGCCATTTTCAATAATTTGTGTAGTAGTACAAAAATATTTTATTTTATTTTTGTTTCCTTCTCAATTGCATTTAAAAGCTTTTACAGCAATTTGACTGAGTCAGGCAAAAGGTTACATCCAATTCCCACTGCAGTAGCTTAATGCTACTTGCTGCAAAATGAGAACAAACACCAACAATTAGGAAGTGCACTTTGTTAACAGTCAGAACTTGCTTTTCCTAATCTGGCATGGATCCTGAAGCATATGAGCAACTCCTACTGATTTCTGTGGGAATATTGGACTAAGTAATTTTGAGATTGATGTTTTAGCACACAAAATGACAGTAGCAAGACAGGGGCATTGACTGTCTACAGCTTTTTCTCATTAAACTATACTAGGAAGAAAACTACACAGCTACTTCAACTCCAACAATGAACTTCTAAAGCTTTGGATTTATCTCCTTTATGTCATGACAAGCATTTACCATACCTGGTAACAGAAGCGCCAACTGTGCCTTTTCTGTCGGCTTCCACAATGATTCTGTTTTTGGATAACTGCTCTTGAATAAGAATGACTTTCTCTACACCTTTAACAATGAAATAGCCACCTATTCAATAGAAAAGAAAGATTTTGCATGTTAGTACCCTTGTGCTTTACTTGCGTCCTTCAATATGTCTTTGAATATAAATTATTAGAAAGTAAGCCGTCTGTACACGAAGGACAAAACAGAAGAGTAAACTCTTCCTTAAAAGAATAAAGAACAAACTCTATGTAGAACCTATGATAACTACAAAAATGTTCCACTGGAATAAGCAGAACTTTTGCCAGGCTCACACATAGTATTCAAGATCTAAGACTTTATTTGGGAAGTATTCAGACAGAAAGAACTCACACACAGACCAGAAACTGTAAAGCTGTGAAAAAACCCAAACCTTCAAGGTAACCATACTTATTAAATCATATTATAGAACTGTTAGTTCTAAAAATTAGGTAAAAATATTGCCTGTCAGAAGAGT
The DNA here is from genome assembly GCA_028020825.1 of Podargus strigoides. Classification (NCBI taxonomy): domain Eukaryota; kingdom Metazoa; phylum Chordata; class Aves; order Caprimulgiformes; family Podargidae; genus Podargus; species Podargus strigoides. Next base: position 111,887,443 of record CM051663.1, on the reverse strand, counting down.
GTATCATAAGGGCATCAAAAAAGAACTGGCCATTTCAGATGCTTGGTATCAAATAAAGAGACTAAGTCTTCGATAACTACTGACTTGCTCTCTCCAGCACTCCAGGGAGAAATATCTTTTGTATCACTTTTAAAAATGTATTTTAAAGTCCTTGTATCTAAGACAATACAAGGAATCTGCACGAGTCATGTTACATTCCTCTCTTAAAACTGTCGCTATCTATTAATGCTCCTCGAGCACAGCACTTCATGTTGCTGTATCTTGCCACCACAAGCAAGCACAGCACATGTCCAGTGCACACTTTGAAGGCAGCAGACAAAACTCAAAGAAGCTGCTTGTTATAACGCTTCATCTCCTCTCACATTTCAAATATTATTATGTAACACTTTACCCTTGCTTTACAAAAGGCAGCAAATGAGAGTTCCTGCTCTGGAGGACACCATTACATTCCACCCTTCCCTGATCCACTTCATTTTCATGAATGAACTCCATCTCTATTCCCATGTAACACATCGCTGTACAATATATACTTCTCAACTTTTTCAAAAATTTGGTGTATTATTTTCATGGTTGAAAACTCCATCTGCAAATACAAATATTCTATGCTATTTTCAAAAGCCTGCTGATTTCTTTTAGTTACAAGTATACACTTGAGAAGTTCCCATGACTTCACAGTGGCAGGAAACATCCCAGTGGGATATTTTGCTGAAAAAATTTAAAATTAAAGGCACAGATGGGAAAAAAGAACATGAGTGCAAATGTACCTGGATCTAAAGGACATTCATTAAGTTTGGCAAATTCTGCTGGAGTTTTCCCAGTGAGTACACAATTGGAGCTACGCAGCATTATAGGCATTCTGTAAGAAAACCAGTTACACTTTTACTTTAGATTCAGATAGAAAAATACAAATAGTCAAATCCAGAACAAAAACCATGCTGAACAAAGTAGAGAAAACAAGTTTAAGGTAATTAGAACACATGCAAGCTATGAACAACAGGTTTTGCCTTTAACACCACCTTATTTCTTTGAAAGTGTAGTTTGAAAAGAGAGACCTGGAACTGGACATCTGCTGGCAGAAACTGTAAGCTTCCTATTTAATTTATATGCAGCTACTACAGGCATCCATAACAAGCACAGTCACCATGACCAATGATTACTAGTGCAGACTCCTGGTCCTCCAAAACAGTACAGTCTGCATGAACATGCCATTGCAGATCTACTGTTACCAGTTTTAATTAGAAAAAGCTAGTTCAGATCTGATTTCCCACACAGCAGTCACACCTTATGGCTGCAGACAGATAGTGCCTCTAATGTGTAACCTAAGTTACGCATGAAGTTCCCCAGTAGTAGCTCTGATTTCTCTGGTGTCAGCACAGAAGCCTGCAGGAAGCATTTTGTGAAGCAACATGAAGTGGTGGAAAAATATTCCAAGAAATTAAAAACAAATTCTATGCTTAGGAAGGAAAACAAAGATAAACAGACACGATATAAGGCAATACTTCACCATGAGGACAGTCAAGCAGTGGAACAAGCTGCATGGAGAAGCTGGGCAGTCTCCATCCATGGAGTTGTTCTAAGACCTGACAGGATGAAGCATTGAACAACCTGGTCTGATCAGAGCTGATCCTATTTGGAGGAGGAGGTTGTATTAGAGATCCCCTGAAGTCTCTTCCAACCTGAATTACTGTCGCTCTGTGATGAAGTTGGGGAACGTTCACGTCCATTTGGTTTTATGTGTTTACGCTGCAGTCTTACTAGGAATTTCGCTTATTCAACAACTAACTAGCAATGATTTTGCAGTTATTATTTTAAAGACTACTTTTATAGTCAGCTTCATAATGTACCTTTACATTTGCAGATTTTTCATTTAAACTTTTGAGAGGGAGTATATTTTACTTCCAAAGAAAAAGCTGCATTTAGCACAAGATAAAAACAGTTTATTACTACATCTACCAAAAGATCTCCATGCCCTGTAGTCTCTTCTACAAAAAAAAGTAGACTTTCGATCCAGCTTACAGAATTTCATTCATTGGTGGACAGCCTTTGCAAGACCTATGTTCCAGGTGTTTGCTAAGACATATTTTGACAAAATTTATCCATGAGTTCTATTATGCAACTACTTGCAACCTCAAATATATTTCATTCAAAATTACTCCAACAAAAATTAAGACTAGGTAGCTCTTGCTAACAAAGTTACATTTTCTTTCATTCAAATCTTATCAATTATTTGAATTTCTTGGCCATTTTCATATTATATCTTATAAGAAAACTGACGAACTCAAAATTCTCTATTTTTGAAGAGGATAAAAAGCTATAAAGCTATCTTGTCACTACAGTGCTCTATACAGATAACCTACTTACTTCAGTCATTTCACTGGGAAGGTGTTTCCTAGAGATAAGAAGTTTCATACAACAATCACAATCTTGTATCACACACACACAATAAGCCTAATGCGTTGGCTATTTATATCCGAAAAAGCAACCAGCTCATGTAAGGAAACTCAAAACGGAGTATGTAAGATGCCATCACTGAAAACTCCAGTGAAACAGATGGCACCAAGTATCTATTCTTTATTTCACTTGTGGACAATAAAATACCTTGCAGCTAACATAAGACACTATAGTAAGCTATCCTCCTTTTGGGGACAGAATCTAATTTTTTAAATACATAAAGTTATCAGGAAGAATGGGAAAAAAATACTAAAAAGAAAAAGGGAAAATAAAGTTACTGAATTTTTGTGCATAGAGACATAAAAAATGGGGACAATAATTCGGAATGCTACTAAGCATTCCAAGGAAATTTTCCTTTTTTACTTAAAACACAAAGATATTGCCCTGTTGTTTTTTTTTTTCTAATACACATAGGTTACCGGTGACTCTGCCAAACAACAGAAATAAGAGAAGGAAGAACATACAGACTGCCTGTTCCAGTCTGAACCACACGTCAAACAAGGCCTGGCAAAAGGAAATCAGTGTAATACAAGGAGTAGATGAGGAAAATAATTTCCCATGGAAATAACAACAACTGGATATTAACAGTTTTTAACAGCAAAAAATACTTCTTGCATACAGAATATTTATTTTGTTTGCCGTGACCTCACTCCATAGAAGAAAGAGAAGAATTTACAGGAACAGGCCTTAAAGTATGATGCAACACACTAGTGCTGTGCAGCAATTTAGACTTTTCTAGTACATTATGGATGGTTTTGGGTTTTTTTAGAGAGATGCACACAAATGCCTAGACAAGTTTTTATTGTGCTTCTTTTAGCTATAATTTATCCTTTAAAGTACTGCTACAGAAGTTTGATTTTGTAAATGTATTGCTGTGTATCATATTCTATTGACAAATCTAAGGTATGTATTTTTTCATATGAAAGCTCAAAATTTCACTGCAAGAAGTGTAGCTCCTTAAGAAACTATCTTCTCTTTCCTGCCAGCATTCTGCCTTTGGTAAGACACACAGTCACACAGCAAAGCTCTGTAAGGCACTGACCTTTAAAGCCAGCAGGGCTGGTCTTTGAGAAACCTTGCTTAGAAAAGACAGATATCTTTATTGCCTTTAAAATGGAATTTTGATTTCAATAAATGCTAGAACTGCCAGGTATTTTGCCTTTTTGGCATGGCTAAGAGCTTGTTTTTATCCCTAAGGCACATGAGTTTTTCTTTAAGAAATGAGATGCCCTTCACAATACTAGTAACCTCAAGTCATTTGACAGCCTTTAAAAAAACAAACACCGTAAAAAAATCCTCAGCATTGCTCCACAAAGCTCAGCCTTGGCTCTAAAACAAACCAATTTTAAAGCAGAGCTTAACATTGTAAGGAAGAAGTAATGCCTGCTTTATTGGCTTTATCATCCACCTTCCATAGATGTATCTGTACGTATTATGTATGAAAGACTTGAGTAATCTGGCTACAAAGCAAACATGATTATTTTCATTTTGCAATAATGCAACTAGCAGCTCTTGTATTCTTTCATATATTTCCCTCTTTGGTTTTATAGTAATACAAACAGACAACATCCACCCTTATATCTATCCTTCTTTGGAAGGAGACAGACTTCCAGAAGCTTTTGGAAAACAAAATTTTATAACAGAACCTAACAATCACATCCTGTACAGCTGCTCATCAAGATTTGCCTGCTCACTGTTTCTTTTAGCAAAGAAGCAAGATTAGTCTACAACTATTTTGCAGTAAAAACTCTTCTCAACACAGTAGCAAATGAAAACTAATACCAGAAGCTCAACATACAGTATCTTACCTGCCAATGGGTAACGCATTGCGTATGATCCTCTGGCTACCTCGTGTGTATTCAATGTCCACTGTAATTGGGGCAGAATAAGTCATGTCTCTCAGGCGGCACTAAAAGGAGAACAGTCATATGGTTACATGTTGGCTTACAAGCTGAAGAGTCTCTCTTAAAATATCCCATGTTTGCCCTGTCTCCTGTAAGTGTTCACGAATAAATCAAGCAAAGCAAAGCTTGACCAGGCTCTTCATGGTACCTGGACTATGTTTGACTGAATCTCCTGTTAAAAACAAAACAACAAAAACCCCAAATACAGTTATTGTGATGTTTCAAAAGCAGCCAGTGGATCTGTGTTTTCAGAGGACAGCACTGCAGAGCATAACTTCTAAACTTAATTAATTAAATTAAACCAACAGGCCTAATCAGCAGAGGCAACACTAAGACCATACTATGCCACAGGCTCTGAGAGGAAAGCTCAGCTCAGGAACACTTCTATATGAAGACTCCCAACAGCCAAAGAGCTGTGTTGTCATACTGTGAGAGTTAACTTGCGTTTTCGCAAAGGGTTGAGAGAATCATGTTTTTCCAGAACTGAGAAAAACATCGAGGCCTTGTACATCCAGGTGCCAGATAGTATAGAAGGACAAGAGCTACGCATAACAACCTGTTTTTGAGAATGTTGTGTCTTACATAGATCAGGAGATAGGGTGCACCTGAGAAAATATTGCCATCCAGACTGAACAGATTCCACAGCTATGCACAAACAGCCAGTTGGTAAAAGAAAGACCTGTTATGGAAACAGGAGAAACCTCTGATGGAAACTTATTGTAATAAAACGCGTCGGACAGGCTGTGAGCCTGGAGTACCCAACCAATGGAGAAACAGGAGAGCACAGCCCGCGTCGGGATAAAACACTGTATGAATGCTTTCTTTTCTTTGTTAAGGCGCCCGTTTCTACTTTGGCCACGGGGTGGCACGCCCACCACTGCAATCACGAATAAACGGAGCTGCTTCACCATGATCCTCGCCTGAGCACACTTTTTCAGCCTAAAACTTTGTTTCTCACAATATGAAGTTTGATAGAAAGGAAACACACGAGAGTAAGAGAGACACTGCGCTATCTTATTAACAGAATGAGCAAATCTCACTGTATGGTACAGTTACTAAAGATGACTTACAGAAGGCTCACTTGCTGTAAAGATTCCCAGAATTTGTTTGCAAATTCCTCAGATAGCAAGAGAAGCAGGATATACATAACTGGGACATTATATAGCTCAAGGCTCAATCATTTCTAACCCATTCTTTCTGATCTGCTCTCCTGAGCCTCACTCTGTTGCTAACCCTTAAGGTATTGTGTGCCTTCATGCGAGACAAGGTTTATCGCATTTGCAGAATACAACGGAGCAACTCACAGCAGGTCATTCATCACCTCACTGAGCATTCTATACCTTTGAGCTCCAGGAGTGTATGTTTATCAGTATTCAGACTTGTATATGGTTCTATAGTCTTTCAGGGTATTGATTATGTATTAATAAAAGGCAGTTAAGATTGTGCTGTGCATTGAAGATGCAACTGTATGGAAAAATATACCTCAAGAATCACTGCAGACTCTATCTTCCTTCTCTCTACATTTGAAAGAAAACCACTTCTCTAGTAATAAAATACTGATGTGCACCAGCAGTTTTCAAGCTGTGACTTGTAGGAAACTAGGTCTCATTGTGCTCCCAGCAGCTTCATTGAATTTAAAAGTAACTGAGAATATTTGCATTTTCTAATTACTTTAAATTCATCCGTATGAATAGTTGATAAAACTCCCATAAGGACTGTGTAAGGAGAGTTAGACAGCTTCATTAGTATTACTTAGGGAAAAAAGGCTTCGGGATTCTTTGCACATGCTTTGTCCACACATGACAGACATAAAGTAAGTATTACACATTGTAATATTCCAGCATTTGTATTTTTGTGTCACCTTTCTGGATGTAACTTCTTACACTAGACACTGAGAGATCAAAGACAGGCATGATTTGATCTTCAAGGAAACCAAGGATATAAAACCTCCTAAATTTGATTGAAAATAGGTAAAATACTCAAGACCCTTATGAAAATCTAATCATTTTAGGTGGAAGGAGAAGGAATTTTGTAAGTCTCAAACAGAGAAATGTAATGACATTCACATAAGTATACCATCTTTTTGTTTTGTTTGTCTTTTTTGTTTAGTTTTTCTTTTTAAATTGCACCCCTAGTTTGACCTGATCAGCATCCTATTTAACAAAATTACTGTGGCCTTCACGTAACACGCTGGGAAAAAAAAAAAAGGAAATCATGCATCAGCATTAAGCATTGATGAGGATATATCTGAGATGCAAAAGTAGTTTATTCTAAAAATCAAGGTAAATATGCTCTATGAAGCATTTATTTTGCCCTCTTCTGCTTTTACAGTCACTTTATACATGCAGTAAGCAGGCACATTAATACTTGGATTCTTGGATATGAATTGTTAGCCATAAACAATTTTTTGCATGCAGTTTCATTCATATATAGAAAATCTTCATTTTGTGCACTTTGTACCTACTCATTTTACATTAGCTAGACATTTGTGAGATCCATGACCTGTCCTGTATTATGTCTAATTGCACTGTTGGCTGAGTTACTGGCTTTATTTTAAATCTTTCCACTGAGTTAAATGAGATTTGAGTCAGGTCACCGGAGACAGAAACATGGCTTGCACAGGAGGCAGCCACTAGATGGCCTTTTTTTGCAGAATTTCTCCAAAGCACAGAATGTCTCTCATGGTAGAGTCTAATGTGTGCCACATACATTCAGTGAAAAAAACCCAACAATCCAACTTCAAGTATCAAGTGTATATAGCAAGGAAAAAAAAGTGCCTGATATATGAACTGATTTATTAGGTTGACAATAGGCTGGACAGAGGTAAATGAGTTCAAGGTCCAAGCTCAGTTCCCTCTTTTTGGCCTCAGAACAGATGTCAGTACCTCTGCTGCAGTGGTGTAAATGTCAAAGCACTGCAGCAGGAGAGGAATACGTTGTTCCTGAGCAATCTCTGAAGGGAACTGAATGGTTTTAGATACCTGGAAGCAATCCTAAAAGGTCTAAACCTTACCTTACTTTATTGCTTTCTTGTATGTACAGAATCTACCTTATACTCTGTAAAAAGCAATGGGCTCTGATTTCAATTACAGAAGCATTTGTTCTCCAACATGCATCTTTATTCCAGAGGTATACAATCCATTTGTTAACCTACATGTTTACAGCAGTGTAAATCTGTTAAATATGCTCCCCATAAGGCTAATGCAGTTTCTTATAATTTTATGAACTTCCATCTGTTTTCATGTTTGTTCTCTGACTCAGACCTAAAAACTATGAGCAAACAATGAGAGATATATTCCAAAAAAAGACTGGGAGAGAAAGGGAGACTGAAGTGACCTATGGTGCAGACAGTAGCTATGTTAATATTAAAAAGAAGTTAATAAAAACATCAAAGAACACTACACTGTAGTGCAAGGACTTCAGCTCTGTGATAAGAAGTTCCACAAGATTAAGCAAGAGAAGTACTTTTCACTGCTTTCCTGGAAACCCACTCAAATACAGCTATCATGAAATACTGAATACAGCTATTTGCACCTGTCAGAAAAAAATAAAATAAAAAAAAATGTACATTTATTACCTGATGGTTAAATCTCTGAGGCTTCTCTCTACAGTGATGGTGGAATACACTGTATCACCTAGTGCAGCACGCATGTACTCAAAATAAAGGTATATGCATCTATTATCCAAGACATTCCCAAGATCAAACAAACAAGACAGATGCAAACATTAATACCTCATGAGGTGATACAGGTCGTGTCACATTGAAGCTTTCCTCCACATCTGGAGTACCCACATAGATATTGAGGTACCTGTAATACAAACAGCTCCAAAATGAGCATTTAGCCAAATATTTTTCAGGTGACCTGAAGGAAGCAGAATTCTACATATACTGGAAATTAGTTTGATGAATGTAGGTTGATTAACAGTGAGCAATGATTCTTCCCAAAGTAACTCATTGTATTTGAGCTGTGTTCTAGTTAATTAAAATTTAAATTGCACGTGCAACAAGCCCCAAGTTACCTGGGTAACAAAAAGAAATTCCCATCTGTCATGTGAAATTACTAAATCACAGAAAAATGGTGACATAAGGTATTGTTAACAGCTGGCTATTATCTGCTTCACATGACGGTTCTTTAAATCTTCCCATCTTTCAATGCTCCAAATAATAAATAAATCATGCAAAATACTGTCTTGATTCATACGTACACAAGTGCCTATAAACATCTTATAGCTGTTAAGAAACCCATGAAATTCTATCCATGCTACTACTGATATGAAAATCATGTCATGCTTACTTCAAGTACCACATTGGGTCAGCATCACTTGTCACTTTCTCATTGGCTTTCATGATTTTCTTTATCTGGAGGGGAAAAAAATAAAATAAAATAAAATAGAATCATGTGCCTTTTCTAAGAGCCACTCTCTTCCCACCAAGAAAGCATACCTCCACATTGATGAAATAGTTGAATGAGTCTATGTGCTGCTTCACAAGTCCTTTCACCTGGAAAATACATGCATGCAGCAAATAAAATTAGCTTCAACAACATTAATCACACAAGGCAGAAATTAAAATATAAGCATGTATAAGTGCTTTTGGATCTGTGCTAAATTCTTTCAGCTGACAAAACTTCTGAGAACTGCCTCGACCATCGGTCTGGTTCTACATTGTAAATTTCCAGGTTTACATCAGAGCTGTCATTGAGTCAGAAAAGTAATTCAGTAACTGAACAGAGTAAACACCCAATAGACTTTGAAATTCATATAAACAAACAAGAGCCATTGCAAGTCAAAATATTTATCGGTTTGCTGTTAATTTGAAGTAACTGTAACAATTTACAGTATAATTTACCATGTGTGCTGCTCAAGAAAGAAGTTGTCTGCACCCTAAGAAGAGCAGCTGGTATAAAGAAGAATGAGAGGGAGAGCCAGTGAGAGAGAGAAGATGGAACAGAAGTGGGGTGTGAAAGAAAGAAGTCAGTAAGCAAGAAAGCAGCCACAGGAAGGCAGGACACTCCTAAGAAATCTGAGTTTGATTTGAAGACAGAGAAGACACAGAACATGGCCAGAGGGTAAACAGTACCCCATTCCCCCAGGTAATGAGTTGGTACAGTACATTTCAAGGACTTAAGTTTAAGGCTTCTAGAGAAACCAAAAGAAGAGAAGTTATACTAAGCAAAATGAACTGGGATTGAATAAAAAATAAGAAATATTTTGGCTTGAAGGAATACCAAGAGAAGCATTCATTTTGTTAATAGATTGGTGTTTGCAGAAATAAAAGGTGTAACTATCCTAACTACAGTGCAAAATCCAGCCTTGAAAAGGAAAAAGTGCTAGCTGGTACTGAGACACATGCTAACAGAGGGCTTTAAGCTTTGAAACATCCCATGACAACTAGCACGTTACAAGACTTAAAACTTTATACAGAAAACAGATGCATTTACATAGTTCGCATGATAGGCAACAGTTCATTCTGAACTATTAGAAAGAAATGGGATGCTTGGAATGACAAATCCAGCTGCTCTGTGAAGCCTCCATAGGTTAAGACAAAGGAGTAATGACTCCAAAACAAAATTATTTAGATGACAGTTTCCCAAATTTACAAAAGCATTGCATGTCATATGATACAGGCAAGAACATATTATGGATTTATTTGTATCTAGAAATCAGGCTGGTGGTTCTTTCCACTTTTTTATGAGGCAACATCAATAGCTTTATTGAAAGAAAACTCCACTATAGAAACAGTAATGCACAACATCAGCTTTGTATAACTGTATCACTGCTGGCAAAAATAAACCAACACGCAGCAGAAAGGCCAGACCAGCATCAGCAGCCCTAGAGCAAAGGGCTCACTGGTTGGAAATAATGTGGGATGGATACACTTGGCAAAAAGCACACAGTAAATTGCGCCTCACAATCAGCAGCGCTTCCTTTCTCACAGTCTCAAGAATTCAGACAATATCACTAGCTCAAGCTCATGATGCAAGTTCACATGGTTGCTAGGAGAGACACAGAAACAGGATTCATTAGGGCCCTGAAGCATCTTCACAGACCCTAACCAAAGTGAAAATAAACACAATCTGTAACTGACTTTTGAACTTTGTTTTCCTGCCAGGATCAAATACTCAAGGGTACAGCAAAGAGAAGTGCAGGTATTGAAACTGACAAACAAACACAACTACAAACCTAACACTACAGCCTTATGTACACCATAAATAGGGTCTCTGAGTGCCAGTAACACAGTAAAATTATCTAGAAACATTACACGTATACATTGGTCATTGAGACCGACCAACAGAAACCTCTAAAATCATGCAACCACTGATTAATCTGTAAATTAATTAAGAAACCAATCTATGTAACAGGTTTATCCATAATTGCATGGAACTAAAAGAAAAAAAAACCCAAAACTGCAAAATCCACACAGAAGGTGAGGACAGGTAATCCGGGAAACAGCAAAAGCTAGAAGAGGGGAAAGTACAAATATAAAGGAGACAGAGTATTCATATCACGGAATGAGTGCACAACACTAACCTTTAGAAATGCTGGAAGAAGTCTCCATTTTTCCTGAAAAGAAAAAACAGTTTGAAAGAGATTTCCAAAGAGTGATCAAACATCTAAGATGCTTGAGCTTTTTTGGATTTTTTTTGTTACTATTATTTTTAAACTGTATCATTATCTAAAACCAGATTCATTTAGGAAAAAAAAAAAAGACTGCCAAAAGCCAATCCAGATAGATGAGTGACAAAAAAAAAAAAGCAGGGGGGTACCTCAGATTATTTTAATAAGCCATATGCGCTATGCAATATTTACTAAGGATGTAACGGAACATTGTTTTTTCTAAAGGCAACTTATGTGAGCATATATATTTCTTGGAAAATTCCTTACTGACATGTCCTCATTTAAGAACAACTAACCTTGTGGGGTTTTTTGTCCTGTTAACACAGTAAATTATATTCCTAGCATGGGAAAACTTACTACAACTTTCACTTTCCAAAATGCACACAAGAATTCCAGTCCTGGGAGCAGCACTTGTGGACAAAAGTACCAGTAAAACCTATCAGTACCCTAGCTCTTACAAAGATTTAGCAAAACTACCTAAACAAAGTACTGACAAGTGTAAGTATACCAAGGTTCCTACAGACTTTTCCCCACTTCTGTTCTTCAGTGGCCACAGGGAACATTACCTTACATCAGCCCACCCTGGATTTGGGATGAGAGGTGCAGGTGGATGGCAAACGGAAAGCAGCGCAGAACGAGGCTGCAGTGTTTAGCTCCAGAAAAGAGCGTATGATAACACTCACAGAGCATCAGCACCACATAATTTTAGTCTGACGTTCAGCATTTAGAAGTAAAGGGCAGCGCTGTAGCTGTGCTGTTACACTGTCCCTCACGGTGCAGGAGCACACGGAGGTATCCATGGCACACCACGGCACGAGGCCCTGGGGTTCCAACTCTGCCCCCACAAAAAGCCCAGTCCAGCCAAAGGGACCCGAAACACGGCCCCCACCTCCCTCCTCTCCCCGCGTGCGGCAATCACCCAACTCTAAAGGAACCGAGGGCAGAAATCTCTTTGCTCGTGTTCGCAACACACAGGCCGGGCAATCGCAGGGGGCAGAGGCCCCCGCGCCCACCTGCGCAGGCCGGTGGGAGGCAGAGGAGGCCTCCTCCCACCGCACCCCACGCCCAGCCCGTGCCCCGCTCTGGGAGGGCCCGACGCGTGCCGGCCCTTCCTCAGTGGCCGTTCCCCGCTGCCGCCCGCCCGGCCCTCGCTAACCTCCACCGTATTCACAGGAGCCGCCACCTGCTCCGCAGTGAGGGCGCCGAACTCGGTAGCCAGTGCCTCCATGGCCAGCCCGGCAAAGCGGCCGCAGCGGAGGCCGGCGGGGAGGGACCCGCGGTGCAGCAGCCAAACGTGTCCTCCCGCCTCACGGGCGCGGCGCCCCACGGTTCCGGCCCGCAGCGCCAAGATACCGGAACGGGGCGAGGGCTTTGCTAAGAGCGGGCAGGCCACGCCCCGCCACCCCTCCCACTGCCCTGGCTCCGCGTGGTGGGCTTTAATACTTCCCAGCATTTAGGGGTTTCCCCCCTGAAAAGACTCTTCTGTCTTCATTGCCACTCAGCACTCTGGAGATCTGGCATAGCCCTCCCCCAGCATCTTCGTCTGCAGCCTCCTAGCTCTTTAATCATTCCCAAGAGCGGGCCTATGATCAAGTATACCCATTACCTCTGTGGTGGGTTGACCCTGGCTGGACCCCAGGTGCCCACCAAAGATGCTGTCACTCCCCTCCTCAGCTGGACAGGGGACAGAAAAAAGTGAAGGGCCAGTGGGTGTAGATAAGGACAGGGAGATCACTCACCAGTTACCATCCCAGGCAAAGCAGACTCAACTTGGGGAAATTAATTCAATTAACTGCCAATCAAATCAGAGCAGGGTAATGAGAAATAAAACCACATCTCCAAACACTTTCCTCCCACCCCTCCCTTCTTCTCAGGCTCAACTTCACTCCCAAATTCTCTGCCTCCTCCCCACCAGTGGCAGAGGGGGATGGGGAGAGGGGGGTGCAAACAGCTCATCACACATTGTCTCTGCTGCTCCTTCCTCCTCACACCCTTTCCCTGCTCCAGCATGGTGTCCCTCCCACAGGAGACAGCGCTCCACAAACTTCTCCGGCATGAGTCCTTCCCACAGGCTGCAGTTTTTCCCCACAGGGTCACAAGTCCTGCCAAGCAAACCTGCTCCAGCACTGGCTCCTCTATCCACAGGGTCACATCTGCACAAAACAATTGTGCAGCTGGATTAAAGTCACTACATTCCAGCTGCAACTGAGAAGTTACAGAAAAAGAAGTCTCACAACGTGTTATTACTGCAGTCATTTATTTTCAGCGTTTAACAATTTATTACATTTAAGAAACAATTTGCATAAATTTTTCACCATTTTTTCATAAATTTTCAAATGTTCGTAAAATCCTCTTTTGGCTGAAGCTTAAAATAGTTTAGGTATTTCTAAAGATATAGCAAATCACTGAGATTTAATTCCCCATAATTGATTTTGAAATGCATTTCTTCTCTTGATTATTTTGAATTGCATAGCACAATTTCATATTCACATGAACAAACCTGTTCTACCTAGTGGCACAATTACTATATTCTAAGAGTTCCTTTCTCTCAGGTTTTTCAGCCTTCAGAGAACTCATTTGAAGTCATTTCCCTTACTAAAAAGAATACACAGTTCTGTAAAAATGGACTACAAAACCACAGTGCTAATAATGCCCAGTTTTTTAGACCTTTATGATAGACATTGTAAAGTACACACACAACTTCTGGAACACACTAAGCTTTTACGGGCATTTTTTTTGTCTCTTCATAAAAAATAGATTGTATTATAAAATATTAGAAACAAGCTATATAACTTGTACCACATGGAGTTTATATATATATATATATGACATTAACAGGCTTATTTCATTGCAATATCTTAAAAGATCGTTTTCAAGCAAATTACAATTCAATTTCACACACAAGCACATGTCTATAATACATATTCCAGCGATATTAATTCCTAGTAATCTGAAATATGCAAAAAAAAAAAAGCCTGTGTAAACTTAGAGAAGTTTATTTCCACATTTCTCAATTTCAAGCCTATTAATTTTCTGTGTGCAAGATTCCTCTTTTCTTAAATGGGAACTAAGTATTGGGGCCTATTCCACAGGAACTTTAAGAAAACTGCAGTATTTCTCACATTGAAAGTGAATCCAACCACATTTTCACAAATGACTAATCATTTGGGCTCTGGCTTTCATCCAACAGTTTATAGAAGGGGAAGCTGATCTGTGGCACTTGGTAAAGTCACTCTCAAGTGCTTCAGGGAATAAAGGTCAGAAAGACCTAACTCAAAAATACTTAACACCCATTAAGATCAAAGATCAGTACATACACATATGAGATTAGATTCAAGATCTGTATGACCTCTGTTGGATAAACAAAATGCTTATAAACATTATATACAGAAATTTACTCCACCCACCACCACCACCACGTTTCTTAGGTGTTTATCACGAATCGCAATTACAGTTCTGAAGAAGTTCTGAATTATTCCTGCTTTAAGTGGTGAATGCTTCTTCCGTAACTACTACAGTCCAAACAGCTTACAATACTGGCATTCTTTAATGTAACATAGGCTAAGTTCTGGTTCCAGTAACTGCAAGGAGTACCAGAACTTGGCCTAATATGAACCTGGTTTTGGTTACAAAAGCAATTAATGCTATACTTTTTTTTTCTTTTTTGCCTCAAAGTCTTTTCAGATACAGAATTAATTTATTAGATGTTGCTCTACAAAATGCAATGTAAGCACAGTATATTTTATCTACAGTTGTTTTTTCATTTCATAATGCCTTAGAAATTAATAATTCACTGGCTATTACAAATGACAAAATCCATTAAACAAATTTAGTCTATTAAAATATATATGTCCTCAAAATTAATTTCTTTCCAGTGAATTTCAGAAACTATCTGCATATATTTTACAAGATCTCTCTCATGAATAATCACTGGAGTGAGCTGTTCTTAGTAGGGAAGTCAGATCACTGCCTTGGAAGCTAAAAAAAAAGGGCTACAGAAATAGGTCGTATTTTTTAATTGGTAAATGTTTCTGTTTCTGCTTTCCCCATTGGTGCCTCAGGAAAAAGTAGCTTTCTAAGTATGTTTGCATAGAATGGTCCATACACTTGTTTATTCAAGTTTACAATGCTTGCGTACTGAGATCCAACGAACTCCATCTCTGCCTGAATCACAGAAAGGCCTCCTGGCATTGTAGGCATGCATTTCTGAAAACTTGGGAGAGCAAGCAAACTTCCCATGAAGAACTGGATTCGTTTGTCTGAAATAGAATATAAAGTATGCTCAGAACAAATGTAAACCCAAAACGAAGCCATACTCGCTTTGTAAGCACCCTGCATGTTAGCACAGCAAAAAAATTCCAACAATGTTTAAATGTTTTCAATCTTTCCTAAACCTGTGTTGCAGTGGGAAACAATATGAGATCTTCTTAAAGTTGGCTCCTGCAAAGTAGACTCAGCATAAACCTGCTGCAACAAGTTACCTAATACGAAATATACTCAAACAAAAAGCCCACTAAGTTAAACCCAGAACTGACAGAAGACTGAATAGCCCCCATTTTCAAAATTCTTCTCCAAAATACTAGCATGTCCAGGCTTGTTTGCACAAACACTTTCAAAATTATTTCTAGCTGCAGCTAACCATGCTCTGCAGCACACCAAGAAGACTATCTACAGGTAAACATTTCCTTACTCTTAGTTGACCCAGTACTTTACTGCAGTAGTAAAGTGCATTTAAAAAATTAGACAGCTGATTAAGTTTGCTGGGAGTAAGTTTATATACAGATACGTACAAGAAGACAATTACGTATTATTTTACTAACCAATCAAGGAACTGATGGGATTATTCTCCTCAACAATATGAGTGATTTGACCCACTAAGTTCCTCTGCATTTCTTCATTAAGAGTGGGAAGCCCTCTTTCAGTTAGAGACCTGTTCACTTTGATGCATATCTGGACACCAATAGCATTTAGAGTCTCCTTCAAATCAAAAGTTCTGGAAGAAAGAAATACAAAAGCATTAACTTTTGTCATTTGTGTAGCATAGGTTGTAAAGTGACCTCACTTGTTTGCTTTCCCTTTTATTTTCAGCCTGCTCTCTGCAATGAGAGAATTGAGAGAATGAGAGAATTTAGAAAAGTTATCTTTTGCTTTTGCAGATTTATGTACATTTACAGATACAGGACAAATCTCCACGGGTAAGATAAAATAAGGACCTAATTGTGATTCAAGAGAGGGAAAAAAAAAAAAAAGAAAAATCACTTCAGGCATGCAGCAGTGACACCAGTTCATTTTGCTCATACGCTTAGGTGTGTTCAGGCCACGTGCATAGCATTTCATGAGAAAAAGCAGAGTGGAAAACTGTTTTATGAGACACTTTCAGATCAAACTAGACTTGCTTGTAGCACAAGTGGCAGCAGAAACATGCAGCCAAATACCTTAAACTGCCTACAAGACTGAAGCAACTGGCAAGACAGTGCAGTGAATGCACTGCCACAGTCTCTCCAGTATTAGGAGTATATGAATGAACTTTAATACTAGGCTCCAAATTCTGTAGACTAACATAAAGATTAAGTTTTCATTAAAATATAACTTTGAAAACATGTGCTTAACATACAGTGGAGTTACACTGCAAAGGGAATATAGATACAGGTTATTAAAATTTGGTATTTTCCTATTATTAACAAGTACTGGCTACGACATCTGAGTTGTTTCCAAGGGTTTGCAGATCCACCTGGTACTTCCCAATAAAAAAAGAAAATATGAAAAGTGATACAAACAATGCCTTACTTCTCGTTCATGCCTTCAAGAAGCGGAACGGAGATCCTTTTCAGCTGGTCAGCAAAATCAGGCACATCTACAATTGCTGCACCCACCATATTGTTTGTTATGACACAGACACAAGCTATGATTTTTAATTGATTGAGCTTTTCTCTCAACTCCTGAAGACGAGCTTCATCTGTTAATAGAGTCTAGAATTGAAACAATACCACCAATTTAGGAATACAGAGGGAGAGAGGCAGGGAAAAGGACAGATATAGGATGTAGTCATAAACCATTAATATTTTTACAAACGTGCAAAATCAGAAGAGACAGCAGCTGAAATACCCTGAATATGTAATATTGCACAAAGTGGCCTTATGTATGAATACCAGAGGCAAGTCTATGGTGGGAAGAAAGGTAATGCCTTCAGTGCAGTGGAAACTGAGGACATAGTGTCTTATTCCTCATCACTGCTGACGGAAATCTGCAACCAATAATTCAGCCCATGATGTGGAATGCTCTGGGGATCCAGAGGACATTGCAGCGATCAAGGTTACAAACAGAATAGACTTCTGGATTCGGCTGTCCTTTGGAAAATGCCATAATCTGTAACTCATGGACAGCGATGTACAATTGTACATGACAACCATCAGCTCAAACACTAAAGCAGGTTCTGCAACTGATACATAACCTGCTACAGGCAAAAAGCCAGCTGATCATACCAAGAATGTAATTAATTCTGACAGCAACATGTAGCTGGAGTGACTTATTTTAGGTTAGAGAAAGTTAGGTTAGAAACAGTTCATCCTAACCAAATCCCTCCACTGTGAAGCATAGGGCATTAACATTCCATTGTTTGGTAGTAATTTCATAGTGTGACAAACTAGATCGACCAGAGGATACCTGTGTGTAGCTCTCATTCAACTGTTCGAAGGAAGGTAAGAATAAGATGGTTTCCCTACCATCCACTGACCAAGAGCACTAAAAGCATCCTTGTATAGTTAGCAAATTCTCTGCCAGGCCGCTCTGAGTACAGCTAAGACGCTCCCTGCAGACGTTAATTTTATCCCTGACTGATGGCCAATTTCAATTTGGCTTTACAGAAAGTTGCAGAGGTTGACAATTAGGAACTGGGAGGGAAAAACTGAACACAGCTTCTTGAAGCAATAGCTTATATGCACTGAAAACCAGTGAAGTCTACTTTAGGTGGCTTCAAGTTTTTAGCAACTCTGTTCTAAATTTAGCAAGAGTGATCCCAACAGTTCCTGCTGCTGTTAGGAAAACAGAATACTATAGTCAGTTCTCTCAAAGCCACAGAAAGCCAAATGCTGTCAGTGTAAAGCTCAGCCTTTCACCATGGCCAAGACTGCTCTTCGGGTGGAGCTGGTGAGCTATGATTGGATAGAGGGAAAACAACCTTTATGTTGTTCTGTTCCAGTTGCCCATCTCATATTTCAGGAACTAGACTAGCACATACTCTCCAAATTCACTATTCAGAAATTGAGAAGTGCATAGGAATATGCAACATATTGTCACCAATAGCAGGATTATTATCTACACCAATATTCTCATAAACTAGAAATCTGAAAACACTGAAACACACTTCTTACCTCTGGAAGTGTTTTGCGATAATCCCATTGTAACAGTTTCAAGTAGCCATTGTTTAGCACCAGTGTAGGACTAATAATTGGTTTAGAACTACTATCAGCACCAGAAGATGATGAAGATTCATCAGAAAGAGAGGACAGTTGATCTATCGATTCCTTTATCCATTCTGTTGTGAGATGCAGGGCACCTAAGCATTGCAAATCAGCACAGATTTACAGCATGTTTTTATCGAAATAAACAGTAGTTTGAGGAAAAGAGTTGCGTACATAAACAAGAGTATCAAACTTCTGAAGACTAAGCAAGCATAGTGGGCAGCTGAGTCTTCACACATGTAAATTCTCTCCCTCACTTTTTTCCATGGGTCAGCCTAATATTCCAGCTAGATTGTACAAACCCAATAGCAAATTGTTAGACTTCGGCCAAGACTTTGGGATTGAAAGGAAAAAAAAAAAAAAAAAAAAAGCCCTCAAAGTTCGAGTTCCCAATGCATTTCCCCCCCCACCCCTTTTTCAGGGAAGCCACTTAATAGTTGGGGCATGGGACTGGAATGTAGAGGTGAAGGGAGATAAACTGTAGTAACAGCAAATAAAATGCTTTTAAAGAGTTCTCAGGCTGCATATGTAAGCACTGCTGTATCAGTGGCTCAGGGCTCCCATTTTAGAAGCTCCTGCTCCAAATGTTAGTAAGTTTATTTTTTCTTCTTGTAAAATATACTTTCCTAAGGGTGTTCAGACATATTACACAAAACCTGTAAAAGTGGATCAAGTTGAGTTCACATCACCCAAGAAGATTTCCTTAGTGCCTGCCTTTTGTTTCTTAAAAAAACTGATCCTGTCCCTTCCAACTTTCAGGCACACTAACTCGTTTTACGTGTTTACTTCAGAATAACAACAGACTTGCTGCCTACAAAAGAGATAAAAAGTCTCATCTTTCAGTATGTGGGGCTTCTGCCTTCAGACCTCCAGAGTCATTGTTTTTCAGATACCAATCAATTTAGCAAACAAAGTCCACTTTATAGCAAGCTAAGCAATTGCCCATTGGTAGCTTGCTTGTCAAAGAATTTCTGCACTAGTTAGATCCAGACAAGAAACTGAAATTTTCCTCCAAATTAACTGCAATTGATAGATTTTTACAGCATGTCTTTAAGTAGTCCTCTTTTCAAAGAAAGGTTTAAATTAAATATAGCATGATACCTACTTGGTGTTTCTTCAAGAATTTCCTGGAATTTTGCTCTTTCATAGTCCACCAAATTATGCTGAAGGTATGGCCTAAGTTCTTGAATTCTGTAATTAGCCATATCAGTTTTCATCAGGTCCAAAACACGGAATATTTGTCTGAAAGGAAGAGTTTAAAATTTGAAAGTTACAATAGTCTGTTGATTTTAACCAGCACATGTGAAGCGCACCTACATTAGAACTTTAATTCTGGGAGAAGTAAACTCCTTCATTGGTATTTCAGTGTGACAGATATGTTACCTATCCTCCAGGATAGCTGAAGGAGCATTGTGTATAAGGCTTGGTTTAAGTTACAGAGAACAGGACAAATACCTATCATCACTAAACGCAACAACTCTAACAGAAAGAGAAGAATCCTCAATAACTGTATCATTTGGTACATTTTAGCCCTAATAAACAGATTTTAACTTTTTAGTCACTCTAATAGTACCAAGAGAAACAATCCTTCTGATCCAGTTGCTTTGGTCCCTGTATATAATCCGAGTTGCAATAAAACAGTAGAGTAACAACTACCATTTACTCTTAATATTTCAGTGTACCTAGGGAGCAGTAACTGGTTTCTACCCTTTTATGCAAGTGTTTTGCTCAAGTTAAAGTAGTAAGATCTTTACTAAAGAGATTTTTAAATCCAAATTTTGGCCTCCTAGAGTTCAAGAAGTAACGTACAAATGTGCTGCTTAAATTTTCTAATGATGAAGACGACTGAAAAAGCAGTCCTTGAAACACAGATTATTGCAAGAGTGCTTTTTCTGTTGTTCTGCATCTTAGATATTCAAGAGCTGGTAGTGTTTGATCTAGGCATTCTACCTATTTCATTACAAAGTAAGATAACACATAATATTTTTGTCAGTGTGTCATAGTTCCTCCCCTTTAATGCTTCTCTAGAAAAGTAAGTTTTCCTATAGTTTGAAAACAGAAATTGTGTCAGTTTACATAACACAAGACTTTTTAAGACTTTACCCCCCTCTCCACCTGTCCAGTACTATTTCATAAAAAAACCCACCAAAATACTAACCTCAGTAATTCTACGATATTGTCAGTTGCTTTTAACTGTCTTATCTCATTGTCTCTTACTGGAGCACATAACTTTCCCATAGTGTTGATGATATAGTTAGCCAGCCCACGAATATCAACAGCATTATGTTCTGCCTGCTGTCTTATAAGATCTGTATCTAGAACTTCACAAATTTGATTGTGAATCCTGTTTGCTCCAGGAGCCAGGAAGGAAAGAAGAATCTAAGGTAGAAAAAAAAAAGGAAAAGCTTATAAACAAAAAACAAACCACTTCAAACACACTGAAGTAAGCTTTTAATATTAATGTCAAGTGTATTTATCTGAGTATAACAAGACATGTTAAGACTGAATATTTAAGGAAGCAAGAAGAAAGGATCACAGTACAGTGCTGCAAAAATGCTCAAAGCCAGTAAACCAGAAAGCATGTCAACAATGAGACTCTTCTAAAAAATGAGCAGCTGCCCTGTAAAACAAACATTTACTGACTTAAAATTTTGAAAGACTTAGTATTGTGCCAGGAATGAAGGTTTGTTTGCTCCCTTGTGCGATGATCTTAAACAATCAAGTCTATTTGGGCAGGTGCAGTCACATTATACTCCTGTTCATGCCCTAAGCTCACAGTATGTTGCTCGCAAGAGGCTAGTAAAGACGTGAAGCTTTTCTCAAAGAGATGACTTGCAACTAAACATCATGCAATGAAAGCAGAGTGGACGTGCCACTCCACATTCGTGGCCATATGCACAGTTAATATAAACAGATGCCTATTTGCAGTTCTGAATAATCATGGTTTCATCTTAAAAGAGCAAGCTTGAAGATGTTGGCTTGACTGAGTTAGCATACCCTTCAGTGAAGCAAGAGACTCTCAGACCTAAGCTGACAAAATACTGGGAGGCAGGGGGGGAGGAATGTTACCTCCTTAATTTCCTCAAAGAGCTTGATAGCATGTTTATATTCTGGAGGTTCTTCATTCAGTTCCGATTCCAAATGATCCCAAAAAGCCTTGTGTACAATTTGTTTCACTGTGCCTACAAAGCTGTGGAATAAGTCAATTAGATACAGACATGACACCCAACTAGCCTTCACCCTTAGTAAAAGTATTTTAGATTAGCCTGATCACTTGTTGGGAAACACACACCACCTCACCTGCTATTATGTCCTGCAACCATATACCTTTCTTGGGCTGTGGATCACCAGCTCCCAAATGTGGTCTAAACTGACAAGTCTTTCCCAAAATACCTGTATTTTATAAAGTGGTGCTGGAAATTCAGATGTAGGCAAAGAGACATTACCTTTCCATTTTCCTTATTCAATTTGTATTCCTTGTCCTAACCTGGTATATTATGTACTAAGCTTTCTCAAAAACTATTTGCTGTCATATAACCAATTATCAGTTAAGGTACTTGTCCAATTAAAGAACTGTTTATTTTTTACCTAAGTTTTCTCAAAGTAAAGACCAGGGTCATTTTTAAATTAGACATGTCTGTAGGCAAGAACAGTTTAGCTACCTACATTAGGGAAGTCACTTCTTACTTCCTCTGGATCTCCAGGTATTTTTGCATCTCTTCTAGGGCTAGTATTAGAGCTATGTTCACAATGAGCTCTATCTTCTTATCATTTTGGCATCAATGAACTACTACATACAACTGCACAGAAGACCACCATTTCATCTTTTCCACAGGGCTTGGAACTGCACAGAACAGACTGACGTTAATCTTCACTATGGGCACTGACATTCCATTAGCCTTTTATCTTCCACATGACATTTAAGACAGAGCAATATGCTCCAAGACAGTACATCAACTCAGCTGGATTGCAACACATGTTCCAAGCAAGATAGCTTTAACAGTGACTCCTGGAGGTGCAGGAGTAGCCTTCCATGATATTTTGGATTGTTTGGTTTTTTTTTTTTTGTTGTGCGTTTTTTGTTTGTTTTTAATTTGCTGCTTCATTCTTTTCTCCTCTCTTCCCAACCCCAGTGCTGCTTTTCGCAAAATTCAGGCTCTTACCTGTTCAGTGGTAAGTCTTCGTGTTTTATGCCAAAATTTGCATTTACAGCAATTTCATGAGCTAGAGTCAAGTTTGTAAAATTTCTTGCAGTTGCCGTCAGTTCCTGCAATGTAACAATCTTGGGAGGGCTTGCTGCTGGAACAAAGATCAATTCAAGCCAAATATCTACAGTTGGTAAGGGAAACTGAATATATTAGAATTTAGAAATTTTACTGTTTGCTAATTGGACTCTAGTACTCTAGAAGAAACAACCTAGGATTACCAGGTCTTTATATCTTTTTAAAACACTAACTCGGGAAACTCCCAGCTTATCAGGGGGTGCGTGCATAATACCACACAAACCTCAAAACATTTTGAGGAGCAATTTCATATTTCTGCGTCTTAACTACGCTATTGTTCCTTTAAACCAGAATCTTGTATTCCACAGATTACCTATTGACTGTTCTGTAAAATTCACCAGACCAAAGGCATGGTCAATAACAGATACCAGATACATTTGTTACAATTCTGAGCACATAATGACTATATTGTGGTTTTATTGCCTGTAGAGACAGTTCTGAAGTTACTGACTTGAGAACCCACCCCCATTTATGTTCCATAGCAGATACATCATTAAGTTACACTCCCTTTTTACAAAAAAGTATTAATGACATAACGGAAACTCTGCACTGGAAAGCAAGAGTAAATTCCCAAAGTTTCTAAAACCCTCAAATTCTGTCATTTAATTTATTACTTGAAATTAATCCTTTGAAGACTGGTAATAAAGATGAAGAGCCAGCTGCCAAATGCAGCTCCACTAGCAAGGCTGTTTTAATGTAAGACCTCACTTATCTAAGACTCTGAAAAGTATGCATGGTGTGAGAATGTCTACAGACATGAACACGAAGCACATCTTAACCAAGGTTTTATTTATCATTACTCAAAATACGTTCCTTGTGCAAACATGTGTTTTCTGTTTGATCCTAATATTTATGAAAAAAAATGTGAATTACAGATTAATTTCATGTAACTCCATGGAATATTATAAATCTTTAAATTACAGATTTAATTTTTAAGTGTATGGAGCAAATAGAAGAAAACCATCCTTTGCACAAAGCCATATCTGGTTGAGTAGGAGCTTGCTACCAACGTCAAGATTAGCTCAAGATTAGGATGTCCACGGTGGCACACTTTTCTTACACTTTCTGAAGGGAAGGAGTGCACAGGGAGACCCCCACGGATACAGCTGCTGGTGGTGTTCCACACACAAGGTTCGCTGCTTCATAGCAGAGAGAAAGGCATGGCTTTCTCTCAATACTCTTAAACACAGATTCAGAATCCCAGGTTCTACCCATGACAGCAAAGAGAAATGAGATAAGTTAGCCTTATCTGTCTATGCACAATGCAGGTAAGGTTGAAATCGGCTTACACGCTGGGGAACTGGCTTTGCTTGAAGAATCACTTTTAAATCTCTGTCTTGAATATTCAGAGTCATTGGAAGAAGCTGTTCTTTCAGAAAGGTGTGAAGAATCTGAATCACTGTTCTGGTCACCGTTTAGAGGCATTCTGATTCACTTGAGCTGCTACGGTAAACAAGACCTAGAAAGACAAACACACTTCCCATAAAACTAGCACTTACTTTTGTTTGTTTCTGAAAAGTTGGATACTGATTGTTATATTGTGAATGAAGAACATAGATAGATGCCTTTCTTTAAGAAGTGTTACAGAAAGGGATCTGGCTTGACATGCAGAATCATAGTTATTAACAAATTGCAGCTGTTCTGGAAGAAAGGTTTGTACCTTCTGCTTTTTCACACCTTAATGGTTATGTTAGTCTGTAAATCAGTTATATTTGAAAAAAGAAAAGCTTATCCACAGTAACCCCTGAAGTTGCTTTCTGTCAGAATTTTGGAAGTTCTCAGCCTGCATAAAGGCATCTCATGAGGTTACCATCCCCCACCTGACTTCACCAACAAGTGATGTTTAGCAATTAGCTTCCTTCCACAAGTAGACTGCAGTAACAGCTCTGAAGCAAACAGAGAAGTTGTGGGGGAAAGCAGGCAAGTAATTCAGAATACTATATTTCTGACAGGGTGCAGCTGACAGTCTGGACTGCTGCTTTAGGTGGGTCTTCACTGAGATCAACAATGGTATAGATCAAAAAAAAATACTCCTCCTACAGGTGAGGGTGGAAGGGTTTTCTGTTTTACATGAAATAGTAATTCTGAGCTTCTAACATTACATTCAGCACAAATGACAAGCAACACTGAGAAGTGTCATGCTTCATAGTGCTTCTGCCTACATAAAGAAACTGCCTCCCAAGCAGATAATCTGCAACTGCAGAGAATTTGGACAGCTGCATAGTGTGATAGAGGTGATTAATAGTTGTATGACAGGAAGTGAAAAATATGTTCATAATCATTAAAATGAGAAACTGGAAGTCAGCCATAATTACTGCCAAAGGAATTTGGTCCAGATACCAAAAGCAGCTGTCCATCTTTGATTATGGCCGTGAAGCATTCTGTAGTAGACTTTATGGAGACATAGCCAACAATGCTTTCCATCAGCAAATTCAAGTAATAGGACTTAATTTATGATTAAATTGCATCAACTTCAGCAGGCAAGGAATACCGTACTTTGAATCTGCTGAACTTGGAAAAAAAAAAAGCCACTTTTGGCAGCAAAAGGATGATCTGTGTGTACTTATGTGAATCAATGCATTGTGGGGTCAAGAGACAGAGAAAAGGGAGTAACAATGAAGATTCCTCTACACTGGCACCTAGTTACAGCTTAGAGCATTTGACTTCTTGCGTACCAGCTCATCCTGAATTGACCTTTATAACTTGATGAGGTACTACACTAATGAGTACTTCCCTGTTAATGGAGATGATTAATATTTGTTAAGTGTATGTTTATTCCTCGTATTCTCCCAGGAGGAAATACGATGCCTTTGAGTGCCTTATTTATATAATATTTTATGCTGTTTTTTGTGAGAAGTATTAAATCACATCAGCAAGAACACAACTGACAGTTTATCACCTTACTGGAGAAGCCAGTAAGATAGACTTTCAATCGGGACACATAGGTCATGAGTTCAAGACTGACAGCGTTAGATGTGATCCTTAACATCATAACCCTTTTATTAGAACAGCAATTTTATAATTTCTAACAAGCAAACGAAAACAAGCAGATATTTAAAATAGTATTGACTAAATAAGAGAGAGTTAAAAGAGAACTGAGAAAACCAAAAGGCTGAAGTATTTTTGACTTGGAAATTGTGTTTAAGTTACAATTAGAAATGAGTCACTAAATGTTACACAAGAGACTAAAACTATTTCTTCAATTAAGGTTTGTGTTAGAGATCTTAAAGCTAGCACTGACTAGAAGCTAGTTGTGACGAGTAACCTAACTGTAGAAGGCACTCCAGGTTCTTGATGTGGACCCACTCACTTAAATACAGTAACTCACCAGAGCCTGCAAAGCTTGTATTACCTTCCTGCTATTGTTTCTGGATCAGCATCAGAACACTGTATTTACAGGCTTCAGCCATGTGTAAAACCCCTTTATGTATAAATAACTAACCTCTAAAAGGTTAATGTTGCATGTGGTCCACTGAAAGAATTGATTATGTTCTTAGCAGCATATCAGCCCAAAAGGTCCTGTAAATCACTTGCCTCGTATGAGCACTTCAAGATGCATCTACTGCTTCAGTCTAGGAGTTAAGAACACAAAAGAAATTAAATGACCATTTAAAAAAAAAACAAAATTTTCACACAATTTACACATCATTCCAAGAACTTCCTCTTAACTGGCAATATGATAATTCTAATAAATATCCAAATTTGTAAGTATTCAAATATTCATATTTCCAAAGTTCTCCTGACAGAAGTGCTAAATCAGCCATGGAGGTAAGTCAGCATTGCCTTTTTAAACTGCAATCTTGATTCCCAAGATCACCAACTCATTAAGGTAGAAACTGAAATCCAATATACATTAAGTCTTTACATACTAGTCCCAGCAAAGGATCTTCTGGCAACCTGCATTTCGAAGAAGGCTGTGACATATTTTGACGTACCAAGACCATAGCTGTTCCTACAATACATGCACACACAGGGCTGTCAGCAGAGTACTTCAGAAGGCTTAATTTAAATAAGTTTCAACACTGCAACAGAAGATGACACACTGAAAAAACACTGCAGTCTTTGCCACAGTAAATATATGGAACAGTAAGGAAGAACAGATGTATTGTGCAGATTCAGAACATTATTGCTAAATTCTATGTTTAAAAGATAAACAAGGCAGCAAGCACATCAAAGTCAACATACCTGAATATACAAGCAGATTCCAAATATGCCATCTACAGTTTTTAAATTCGCTGCCGAACAGCTAAAAGGCTTAAAGAAAGGTACATTCACTGAGCATATCAAAGGGAAATACACACCAAAAAAAAAAGGCTTTTCTAATTAGTTACAACAATAGATAACTGAGTTAGTCCTTTACAGCATACACTGGAAGAGCTGCTTTTCCTTATGTTTTTGTAGACAGCACAGAGCTGCTCATAAATTACTAAGGGCCAAGTTCACACGTAATTTTAAGTTTAGATTAATGTAATTCCCAGGCAAAAATATTTCAGAAAGCCCTTTAGCGTTCCAAGACCCCTTTGTAACTCAACCATCTTGAGCAGACAATACCATCTTCTTATTTTTGAGTAGTTCATTAGGCTGTTCTTTAATACACAGCTTAATATCCTACCTATTCTGTTAAAGGATCAGTCTGTGGTTACAACCTTCTTCACTCTTCCTGCATTAAAACCAACTGATGTTTACATTTATATTACATTGGATACTTTCACAGTGGGCTTCATTACACTGCTTGCTTTCCTTTGACCAGTACTATTTTGCAGTTTAAGGATAAACTGTAAATGGGAGATCAAGTTAAAATATCTTCTAAGTCTTCAAAAAACAAGTTTCCAATTAATTTAACACAGAACAACTAAGTTACCACGGTTTCAGATTCTATTTACACAGTTTTGCACTATGCTTTCTAGTAAAGACGTAATGAATACAACAGTGAAGATGCCTAAAGGCAGCCTGCTCTTACGCGGTCACCACATCACTCAGTCTGATCACTCGCTTAGAACTGATCAAGACTGCAAGAACAGACTAGAGAACACAAACATACTTTTTATTCCTGAAGGCTTCCTTTAGAAGTGATTTTATGAACCACCTGTGTGAAAAACAAGACAGTTTGGAAGGTGTTTTTTTTCCTTCTGATACCATCTTCAAGAGAAGTTTTTCTGCAGCCCTGCTTTGTTCAAATCAGATCCTTCATTTACACACACTTTTTAAGAGCTCAGTCCAGTTTTACCACTGT
The DNA here is from genome assembly GCA_028020825.1 of Podargus strigoides. NCBI lineage: Eukaryota > Metazoa > Chordata > Aves > Caprimulgiformes > Podargidae > Podargus > Podargus strigoides. The sequence continues at coordinate 111,859,494 of CM051663.1, read as the reverse complement.
AAATGTCTTAACTTTGTTTATTCTACTGGGCTTACATCCTTGCTATCTTCAAGCTGCAGCGATTGAATCTCACTTGGGCTCGAGTTTCCCTTTCGCTAACCTCACCTTTGCCAGCACTCGAGGCACAGGAGGAGAAAAGAGCCTTTGTTACGAGTTACGGAATCTCCCTGTACCTCATTTCTGACAGCTGAGAACCGACATTTCTCTCCTTTTGCCTTCTCGTTCCGCAGCTTTTCCCTTTATACATAGGCTTCTCTTGCTCAAGGCTTAAAAATACTTAAGAACGAGAGAGGTGAGTGCGTGTCGGTGGTGCGGGACAGCCAGGGGGGCTGCCCTCGCCTCAGACATTCAGGCACCGGGCCCCCCCGGGCCGCTGGCCCTGTGAGGGGAGGCCGAGGACGCCGCTCCCGCCGCCTCCCCTCAGCCGGTGGCGGGGGCAGCGCAGCACCGCCGCCCGCGGCTCCTCGTCTTCCTCCATCTGTCTCGCTGCCTGCCTCCTCCTCCGGCCCCACGTTTGTTACCAGAGGCAGGAGTTTGGCACTGGCCGACCAAAACAAACAACGTTCCCAAGGTCAGGCCCCGGGGGAGGGAGGCAGGGAGAGAGGAAGGAGGAGAACAGAAGGGGGAGCCCTCTCTCTGCCAGCCCTGGGGAAGGCGAGCCCGGCCGGCCGTCCTCAAGCGTCCCAGCCCCGCATGCCCCGGGGAAGGACCCGAGGTGCCCTTGCCCTACGGGAGAGGGGCTGCAGACGGAAACCCTCGCGGCTGCACCCGTCGGGACGGATGGCCCCGTCGGACAGCGGGCATTAAAGGGACGGCACAGCCCAGGAGACAAGGAGCAAGGGGTGCACCGCAGATAGAGAGCAGGGGCCTCGAAACCCACCGGCTACAGCGAGAGCCCCGACGCGGCAGCTGAGCTGAGCGCCAACCCACCATCCCCTCCACACAGGAGGGCAGCGTCCCCCCGGCTCCGCAGCTCATCGCCTGTACGTGTCCGGACACGCAGACGTGTGCCGTACCGCTGCCGGAGGGCGCAGCTCGCCCCCAGCCCTACCCCGCCTCGTCCCGGCCAGTCACTTACCACAGCTCGGCGTCGGCAGCTCGCCCTCCTGCGCAGCGCCAGCCGCGGCTGTAAACACCCGCTCCGGATTTATAGCCTCAGCGCCGACTAGTAGTGGCTTCCTTGGGCGCGTCCATCTCTGACGGTGACGGGGGAGGGGGGGACGTAACCTTTTCCTGCCTTTCGACGGCGAGTTAGCCCGAGGGACGTGGGTCAAACCGCACCTGTCCCTGCACAAGCAGTCAATGTCCCATCATTCCGCCCAGGCCCGACACTAAGCGGGGAGAAACACGAGCTGACAAGGGAAGACCCTTCCGCAGCGGCCCCCCGCGCAGAGTGGGCGCTGCCCGGGGAGGAAGGCCGGCTGGGTGCTGTTTACGGAAGAGCCGCGTTGCTCCGGGCTGGCCCCGCCCCGCGCAGGGGACGGGGCGGGGCCTCCGCGCTATCCCCGCCCCGAAGCCGCCTCAGGGCATGGAGCGATAGGACGGCCCCACAGGGGCGGGGAAGGGGAGGGGGCAAAGCGCCCCTGCTCGGCCCTCGGGGCGTATTTGCCTGTTCGCTGCGCTGCCCGGGGAACTTTAAATGTGGCCCCACGAGCTCTTCTGCCCTGATTTCCTTAGTGTTTCGACCGGGGGGGTGAGGCGCCCCCTCCTCCCCGCCATCTTGTCCCCCTAGTCTCACCCCACGCCATCTTAGCTTCAGGGGAGCCGCTGGGGGCTGTGAGTTTAGTCACCTGCCTTGCTCATGGCTGTGGTGGTGTGAGGCCTGCTGAGCCGCCGCTGAGGAACGCAGCATGAAGCAGCACAGCGCTATTATTACACATGCTTTGCTTATTGCTGTATTGACCTCATCCACCGAGCAGCTTCGCGCACCCACTGGGCCAGCAGCACGTGTCAGGGTCATCATCTCTTCCTGTCATGGGAGCTACGTGCCACCATTGCCTCACCTGCCAGGAAGCACCAAGGGCAAAACACTGGCAGTCATGTCTGAGACAGGAGCTAATTAAATCAATCCTTGCTCGTCATGGAGGCACCGAGCTCCCCGTCCTGCAAGTAACTACATCATCCTTAGCATGTGTGACGAACTAGCTGGGTTAGATGACGTATTTGCATAGACCAAAGCCCACTGCAGGTCCTATGAAGTTCGGCTATAAAAGTGAGGGCTGGAAGCAGGGGATGGAGGTTGGCTATGCAAGTGCCAAGTGCCCTGCTTGTGTGGGAGCTTTTGCTCCCAGTGATGCAGAGCACCTGTCAGCCCTGCCGCTCTGAGCCCAGCCTTCAGAGACATTAAATGGGATTAAGTCCAACAGCCTAATCCGATAGCTTCCATAAGGAAGACGATGTTTTAAATAACTGTGTTTGCACTACTTTGCCCCAGTTTGTGCATGTCACATGGCAATGACAATCTGAGAGAAGCTCAAAGGAGCTTTGGAGAAGACTGTCTGTGATGGTATACAGATGGACTGTCTTGTCCAGAACTGTTTTAACTTCCAAGGAAATATTTATTACTATTTTTTACATCTGTTTTGGCTTAAACGCCATCTGAAAGATGGAGGAAAACTGAGTTCTGGTCTTTGCTGTGATGGCTGCTGACACCTTTTATTAATCAACCAGCTATATTATCTAAAACTGCATAAAGAGTACTTGCAGCAAACACCAGGACCAGTGACTCGGCATCCATTTTGTGTGCTGTCTGGGTGGACCAGCAGCTGCGGAAACCTGCAGTACTCAGTGGCCCAGCTTGCACAGGGAGGGAAAGGGATGCCCCAGCCTTTATATCAGTTATCAGCTTTAAAGGAAAAACGTATTTCAGGGGCATCACCCTGCAACATGGTGTAAGAGATGGAATTCCAGAGAGGGATGGCTTTAAAACAAGGGTTATTTTTCAGCTGTAGCACTGCCCTTCTCCCACAGCACACCAGCTGTTTTGGAGCCCATTTTTAAGTACTTTAGCTTGCTCTATCTGTCTGTCTGTCAGTCTATCTATCTATCTACCTAATCAGAGATGTGCATCTGTATATATGGCTGAGGCACCAAAGACATGCTTCAAGATTCTAGTCCAAAGGCCAAGAATAACTTAGACACTGCAGTACTTGTCACTTAACCTCCTTTTTGGTTGCAATTTCTTCCTGATCCAGAGGCACTAAAGCTATAGGCCATTATATGGATCTTGAAGTAGATTACCTACTGTGGAGATTTTCTGCTTTTTTTTTTTTTCTCCACAGAAAAATGTCACTCGTTTCTTCTTGTGTCTTCCACAATGTCACCCAGGAAAAATAATTGAAATAATTGTACAGCCTTTAAATATGTTTAAATGCTCAATTAAGAAGATCAATGTCCTTGTGTTTTACATAGGACAAACAGGTATGTGCTAGTTTGGGCTGAAACAATTAATTTTCTTCCTAGTAGCTAGTATGGGGCTGTGTTTTGGATTTGTGCTGTAAACAGTGTTGATAACACAGGAATGTTCTTGTTATTGCTGAGCAGTGCTTACACAGAGTCAAGGTCTTTTCTGCTCCTCAAACCACCCCACCAGCGAGTGGGCTGGGGGTGCACAAGGAGTTGGGAGGGGACACAGCCAGGACAGCAGACCCCAACTACCCAAAGGGATATTCCACACCATATGACTTAATGCTCAGCAATAAAATGAGTGGGGAGGTTGGCAGGGGAGTCACTGCTTGGGAACTGGCTGGGTATCGATCAGTTGGTGGTGAGCAGTTGTTACCATTTGCATCGCTTGTCTTTCTTGGATTTTATTCTCTTTGTTATTTTCCTTCTCATTACAACATCATCATCATTCTTCAATTATTAAACTGCTTTTATCTCAACCCACCAGTTTTCTCACTTTTACCCTTCCGATTCTTTTCCCCTGTCCTGCTGGGGGGAGTGAACAAGCGGCTGTGTGGTGCTTAGTTGCTGGCTGGGGTTAAACCACAACAAAGTACACATTTGGAATTTTGACCAGTGTCTCAAGTTGGCCTTATTTCTTGGCCTTTCACTGCAGAAAGTGAATTAACAAATTGAAATGAAGGACTAATTTGTGCTCAGCCTTTGCAGCAAGTTAGTTCATAACCTTCCCTTACTGTTACCAGTAAAACTGGCAAAGACAACAAAGCCTACAATTAATGCACTGCTTTATTCAGCAAACAGCAATGCAGCTACTGAGTAGGTAAGATGTGCAGCTACATTTGGCCCCGCAGGTCAGAAATGTCCCAGTATGTGGCTAACTGATGGTTAGAGTAGGAGGAGATGGAAAGGGCAAGGCATGTTATTATTTACACCAGGACCCATGACAACTAAGTTGAGAACATAACTTGGAAGTCACAAGATATTTTGCCCTAATCCTAACAACTGAGCCAGGCAGACTGGCTTTAACGCTAACAGATGGATGTTAAGACTCTGGGTTGACTGAGACCATCAGGCCCAGATTTTGATAATAGGCTCAAGGGTAAGACAAAAAGTCTACAAGGCAGGTGTAAGGATGCTTTCTCAGCTTGCTCTTCTGTGGAGTTTCCTGTATTCCAAGGAGAAATAAGTCTTGTGAGAGGCAAACAGGATTGCTACTTCTCCCCACTGAAGTATTTGGCTTCAAATTCACAGAGGCAAAACAGAACATTGAAACTTCTGAGAGAACATCACTAAACATTAGTATATCACTAAACTCCCCAACCACACCAGTCTGCATTGTCTAGCTGCTTTACCACCTCAGCAAATTCCAAATGCACACTTGCCTCAGCACTAGTGGTCTGTCTTTCTGTACAAAGGAAAAAAAGAGTTTGTGTCAAACCACTGTGTCAAATATAATGAGAAGCTGTTTGTAGAGTGGTACTCTTGGTCAGAAATAGTTCGTACTGGTTCCTTGGTGAGAAAAAGCTTTAGCTAGAACATCCCTAACATTTTCCTTGTCACTGCCAAGCTGGAGGACAAATGGTATGACAATTACCTATGCTGCCGTACTACCTGAAACAGATTTACATCCCTTGATACTTAACATTGATGATCCTCTTGATTATTGTCTCTGGTAACTTCCATATGGCTCAGTTCTTACGGTAAACTCTGTGAAATAAACAGCTTCAGAGCTAAGACCCTGGGTCTAAGGGTACTGGTACAAATCCTGGCCTTTCTGGGCCCTTCCTAAATAGAAATCTGAGATCCTCCTTATCATAACGTGTGAGACAGCTAAGGCTGTGACTAGATGTTCACTGTGGAAATCGCCATTCTAGCCTTGCCAGAGTGCTTTGTTTACTGCTGAAGATTTCCACTCCCATGGTACTAAGGAGGACAGAGTATTCAGAGGGTTCCTTATCCGTTGCAGTGCAAGCCCTCCCCTGTATCAGCTCCAGCCACCTCTCGGATGTCTTTAAGACAACGTCCTGATCTGTGCAAGCTCTCTGCTACTTGTTAGGATCAGGGCAATCAGCTAACCAAGTTCTGTCGTGGTGTCCATAAACCTGCAGTCACTCCAGCATCCTCTCCAGCTAGTGACTTTTGGTCTGTGCATTTGACAGAAATACGCTGACAAAATGACCGAGACAATCAACTATAAATTCTCCTTCTATCACCCAGGCTAGTAGTTACTGACTGGAACACCATGTACAGACCAAACAGTTCAGTTCATCCAACCCTTGGCAGAAGTGTTGAATGGATCACGGGCTGTGATCCTGCCTTGGTTTAAGATTCACTGTGTCTGAAAAATACTCAACCTAATTTTATTTTTTTTTTTTTTTTTTAAAGAAAGAGAGAATGTCCTGGGAATCAAAGAAAAGACCAAGAAAAGAATATGTCTTCCAAGACAAAACTTGATTGGATTTCTTGCTGTTATTAAATAGGTAAATAGATAAATTAGCACTTCAAGATTATATCCTGTAAGGAGTTATGGCTTGCACATTACTGTAATGAGCTTCCACTCGTGGAATGACTCTTGGCAAGCAAATACGTTTCAGTATAACATAACAGCACAAGAAGGAAATAAATCTCATTTGCACTAGCAGTTCAGCAGCCCAGGTGTAGAACTGGAAAGAGCTTGTTGCTACTAACATTTTTTATGTCTTGGAGACACTGAAGCTACATGTGTAAGATCTTTGCCCAGAAGCCCCAGCAGAGCTTTAAAGCATTATTTTCATTGACTCTGTCTTGAACAGAATTTTCTTTCATCCAACACAGATCTTTAATACAGGCAAATATGAAGAGATACAGACATGAATACAGACTTTTTAAAAGTTAGCTTTAGATAGAAAGATACACATTAAAATACAGAAGAAGAGCGATGTGTCTAAGGGAGAAACCAACTGCCAAGAACTTTTCATTGCATTTTTCTTAAAGAACCAATAAATCCTTTTGAAGCTACCACCATTACTACTCATTGTCTAGCAGTTGTTTGCTTTTAGGCCAGGTCTAAGTCTGTTATTGCTTTGTGTGATCCTAGTCATGAAACCCCTGAGAGAATGCAAGACAGAGGCAGTACAAGAAGACTTGTATTCACAGGGGATTCAAGAACTGAAGGAGGCCAAGCAAATACCAGTGCAACGTACTCCATCAGCTAGAATATGAAGTCATCTGTGTTGCTGTTGCCTGCAATGTACCTATTGAGGATAAAAGAAAATATGCCCCAGTCTTTTCTTGTAAAAATCAGGACTCACTTCCAGAATTGTAACGCATAGTTAGAAAAAACAGATGTAGTGACACACCTTTGCCTTGCGCTGTCCGCATGTGGACAACTTTACATAAAAGATTACAAAACCCACTTCCCTGTGTGCCATCAGTGATTAAGGGTCTAGACCCAAAACATCGTAAAATTCTTCAGTGACCTGGCAGAGCAATTAGATACCTATCAGACAATAGTCACTGTGTTAACCTGTTCACTTAGAGCTAAAAGGAAGTAAAAAGAGGTGGAATACTGATGAATTTAAGATGTATTTTTGAAACAGTTAAGTTTTTCTGTGTTATCATCTGTCCTATAGTCTGGCCCAAAGCACTAGGCAGACAGTAGAAGGGGACTTACGTTGTATTATTTCAAGTTTCCACAATCAAGCAAGTATATGATAACAATTTAAGATACAACTACTGAATTGCTAAAAAGGGTTTAAGCAGCTCTTTGCGATGCAGGAAAATCGAGGGATTTTCAGAACAAGTTTTTAAGTTATTCCCATATGGTTTCTCTCTTCCATGTTCCCCTCCCCTTTCCACCACATAGAAGCGTACCCACACCCCAGCCCTCTATTACCAGTACCCTAAAATTCCAGCGTCAAGCCCACCAAGCTCCCTTGCATAAGGATCCTCTCTTACATGATCACATGCATTTCCCCCCTCGATACGACTGCTAATTAATCCAATGCACAGCAGACTGATTCGTCCACCCACGCCTCATCTCTTTGCTTTGTCTTGCTCTCCTCTTCCCCACTCTCCTTGCTGGCGGATCCACACCAGTCAGCTCCCACGTCCCTCACGAGCAGGAGGAACACCAGCAGGAAGGAGGCCAGGTGGCAGGCCCCAGCTGGAGCCAGCCGTGCAGGGGAAGGCCTGCGCAGCCTTTCCTGTCCTGTGCTGAGGGTGAGGGCAGTGGGCTCGTGCGACGTGGTGGGGGAAAAGAGCATGCTCTGAGCATGGAGGCTCCGCGGGGAATTTGGGTGCTGAGTTCTCAGCCGCTACCGAGTGTGCTGAGACAAGGCAGTGCGTGAAACCCACGGGAGTTTGTGTCGGGCCAGAAGCGCTCCTGCCAGTGGAGCATCTGTCGTGTGCCTGGAGGACCCGCACGATGCCGCGTCTCTGCTCCAGGGCACTACAGCCCGGGGGTGGGCTGTGTACGGGGAACACAACTTTCTCTGCACGCCGTGCTCTCGGGGCTCGCTGCAATCCCATCGGCTGACACCACGGTCCAGCTACACAGGAGCGGTGAGACGGGAGCCCGCTGCGTTCTGCCACCAAAACGACACACAAGACTGAAAACCGGCAGCGAGCCCGGGCTGGGCCTGGGGACACCAGGGGACACCTGGGGGGGGAGAGGCTGCGAGGGGGGCAGGCCCGGTGCACCCCGCTCTGACACCCCCGGGCCGGCTCCCGCGGGCAGCCCCGGTCGGGAGAGGGTCTGTCACCCCGGCGCTGGACGGGGGCTGCACCCCAGCCGTGCCCGCCGCTCCCCCTGGGACGGGGCGGAGGGCGTGCGCGTGGCGGCTCTCCCCGGCAGGGACCGGGACCATCTTCGCGTGCGTGGCGGCTCCGCGGGGCGGGGACCGTGGCGCTGCCCGGGCCAGCGCCCCCGCCCTCTCTTTCTCCATCCTTCCCTCCCTCCCACTGCCGCTGCTCCCGCTCCGCGCACGACGGCGGCGTCGTCCTGCCATGTCGGCCGCCAAGCACCGGGGCCCGAAGGGGGGCAGCCCTCCCGCCGCCGCCGCCGCCGCCAGCGACCGGGGCGCGCAGTCCGGCGGCGCCGAGGAAGCGGCTGCGAAGAAGCCGGCGGCGGCGCACGGCCGGGGCGGTAGGGCCAGCGCGGGGGGCGGGGGTGGCCGCTCCGGCGCTGGTCCCCGCCGCGGCTGGGCGCTGCTGCTGGGCGCCGCGGTGGTGCTGGGCGCCGCGCTGCCAGCCGGCTGGTACGTGCGGCAGCTGCGGGAGGAGGTCGGCCGGAGCGCCCGGGAGAGAGAGGCCTCCGGCCGGCAGCGGCAGGAGCTGGCCGCCACCCTGGACGCCGTGGTGCAGAAGGTAGCGTGGCGCTCGGCACCCTCGGGGGCCGGGCGGGGGTCCCGCGGCGCCGGCAGCGGGCGAGAGGGCGGGCTGGGACGCGGGGACCGGCGGGGCGGGGTGCAGCGGCCGCCCCTGCGGGCGGGGCGACGGGGGAGGGTCACCCCTGGAATAAGTAGTTGCGCAGCTCTGGGGTAGCCCGGTTTGCGGGAAAGCAAATACTTCGTAGGCCCCCCTCGCCCCCCTCCCCTCCCGCTCCCTCCGCGAAGATGCTTTCATGGCATCAGAGGGACCAATGGGGTCTGGGCCGCGGTTTTGCCAGCGCCTGCAAACTTGCAAACGTGGCCTGGGTAAAGCGAGAGATCCCTGGCAGAGCGGGGGCCCCCAGGACAGCCCGCAGCGGCGGCCGCAGCCGGCCCTTCGCCCAGCTCCCTCTTCCAGGGCTTGGGCCTGAAGCCATTTTATGTAATGCAGCCTGCACGCTTACGCGTTGGCATCGGTGCAGACCTGCAGTTCTGAGAGCCTGCCGGCGGTGGTTTTGTACTTCTAACTCTTGCAAATCGCTTAAACCCGAGCGTGGCAGACGGGCAGCCCCGCATCGCCACGTCCGGCGGGCAGGTGTGTGCCAAGGGGATGGTGCAGCAGCACGGTCGGACGTGGCAGGATCCCGCCTCGACTTCCCCGCACACCCTGGAAAGCAAAACCTGTGCCAGCTTCACCGAGCGGCGGAGGCAGTGCCAGGAATGCTGCTCCTGCCCTACCCTGCCGTCCACGTTCCTGCCGCCGAGGGAGCGGGACTTGCCGTGTCCACGGCAGTCCAGGGCCGCGGAAGAGCTGTGAAGTAGTTGGCAAAGGGTGTGGCTCAAATGAAGTGAAAGAAATGCTCATTTCCCTCCTCATTTTTTTCATTCAGGCCTTACTGGCCCCCGAGCTAGAGTTTCACAAATGACACTGTCCATCTGGATGTGTCTTAGGGTGCCTAAAACCCTTAAAAACTGGTGTTTGTGGAGGCATATCATCAACATATAATCAAGCTTCTGTCTAGGGATTAGGTAAATGGGCTGGAAAGCAGTATGTAAAGTTATGACTGAGTTAGATCAAAGAAAAGGAAGTCTTTGTCTCAGCTTGACTGCTTTCTGCACAGGGCGCCGTGCAGATTCCCCATGTTCCTTGCGAACCTGGGCCCCAGATGGAAGTGGGGGGACAGGGTGGGGGGACAGGCGCTGGCAGAAGTCCTCTGGCTGTACTGTGGTGTTCCCTGCAGCACAGCAGCCTGCACGCGTGGAGTTTGTAGGGTCAGTTCTGGTATTTCCTCTTCCTTACAACAAGGAGCAAAAGGAAAACTTGCACGAGGGAGGAAAAGGCTCATAAAATTCTAGGGCTACAGTGTTTCTGAAGCTAATTTTAAATCCTGGGGTTTTTATTCACTGATGATGGGGCAATAATTTGAACTAGCAAGGGGGTTTGTTTTTTCCTGGGTTATAACACAATTTTAAAGACTCTTTGTAGGAATGAAGAAATTGTGATGGCAAGGCATACAGGATGTAAGATTACAATACATGAGTATAGAACCCAAATGTATGTGCTGTATATAGGCACTTCTAAGCATAGGAATGGGTACAGTTTGCTGCCTCCCATCTCCATGTCATTGCAGAAAATCATAGGCATATATTACATATTCTAGGAAACGGGTATATAACAGAAGTCTATACATAGTTGGTTTCAAAGAGAACTGAAACTTTATAGCAGATGGCTGATCTCAGACATACATGCAGTAGTGCAAGAATTAAAGGCAGGGGAAAGAGGTCACACAGAGTTTCGATGTAACCCTTGAAAGCTCTGTTTGCTGTGGTTTGGGGTTGTCTTTACAGAAGAATGTACTTGAGGGAGAAGAGACCAGGCTGTATTTCATTGCTTCACAAAAATGCAGGGTCCTGCGTTGTGCTTGCTAAGTGCCATCAGCACAAGCTGCTGTGTGGAACTAGGCTTTGCCCTTCAGTCTTTTACTGCAGAGAGCTCCTGTCAGGAGTCAGCGTTATATAAACTCATCTGCTTTACACATCAACAGTAGGAGGAGAAAGGAAATGATGTGGAGGCTTAGTCTGTAATATAGCAGAATTCTCAGAGAGGCTGAGGTCGTTTGGTGTTTAAACAAGATAGTATGACCAGTTAGAGGAGACATAGTTGTTAGCTATAGACATAATTTTATGTGCTGTTTATGATGTTAAACCTTTCAAGGGCTATGGTTTCAAACCTTCCCAGCCAGAAACACCAGACAGGCAAACTCACACGTAGGTGCACACACAAGCAACTGTGTAGTAAATATGAACTGCTACTTTGAAGTTGTGAGTTTTACCCCTCTCACTCAAGGGGTTTGCTTTGGACCCTGGTGGCTCTTCGTTAGGACAGATCAGATTAGAAGCTGATCTAATTTAAAGACCATGGTCCATTTTATTATGTCAGAGCTGTCTGATCTTCAAGTGGCTGGCCTGTCTGGAAGTATAGGAGAATAGCTTCAAGTTACACCATAAGCACTGGCCAAATGCAGCAGAGGAGCAGGTTTAAAGTAATTCCAGTGCGGGGGGATGGGATCTGTCTCTGTCAAATATATAGCAGCAGATACCTTCTTGCCCTTTGGAGACTTCTGACCATTTCTTATGCCTTTTCTTAGACTAACAATTGAAGACAGTTAATTGCAAATAGGAATTTGGTGATTTGGTTGGAATGTGCCAAAGAAAATAAATTCTGTCATAAGAGGGGGATGAGAAGTTCTCTGTGCCCTCCTAGATTTCTGAAGTCCATTTATAGTGATACGGAGAAAGCTCTCTATGTGGAACAAAATCGGAATGAATGATGGCTAAGATGTAATGAAAATTAGGTTGGTAAGTCAGTGTCATGCCCTCCTGCAATACGTATGGCAGTATTACCTGCTTCCCCCACCCCATCCCACCCCCCCACCCCCCAGCTGATTTCTAGTTTCATATGTGAGCACTAGAGAATACAAGTATAGGGAATGTGAAGTCATTACAAACCTTTTTACAGGAGAATGGGGAAAAAGTCATCTTTATGGGTATTCTTCAAACTAGAGGGTCTACTGGAGCAAGGGCAAGTCTCATGGTCACACTCTACAATCCTTACACAGTGTAGATGTCCGTGAAAATCAAGGGGGATTTGGCCAGGGATTTAGTCTTGCAAAAATACATATGAAGGATGTAATTTCTAATAAGTTGTGTCTTTTGAAAATAATTTCTGGGTTCAGAAGCTGAATGGGAACTGCTAGAGCCTCCTTCAGTTAAGAAAACTAATAGAAGCTCTGTATATTTCTTTCTAAGAATATATAAAATATACTTCCTTCTATTTATAAAATAAAACCACCCTTCCAGCTGTGTATCTAATCAGTAAACATGGCAGCCCATGTGGCATGACTGATTAATATACCCCTCAGACACAGGGAGTAGTATGAGGCAAGGCAACATGCATTACTCAGCACTTGCCATCCTGCCAAAGCCTTGAGGTATTTTCTACGTGATGGATTCCTGTTGCAGCCAGTGGGAGTTCTTACATCGCTTTGCAAAGTTTAAAAAAAATAAAACCCACACTCGCACAAAAAGATTTCTCCACAGTCTTGCGACTAATACTCTGCTTGGCCTCAAAATTAAGTTATGTGTGCTGCTCTATTGGTGTGTCTGGACCTTACCTTTAAATGTGAGAGTAAATGAATGTGGCGGCCGCTCACCCCTGCACCGTCTTGCTGTTGCTGCTACTAAAACCAACTGTAGTTTTTGTAATTGGGAAGCTCAGTGGCATACCCGATCCAGTGGTAACAGTTCTCTGTGAGCATTAACCTGAGACAGATGGAAGTCAGTCCCCTTGGCAGCTGCTATGGCTTTCTTCTCTGCCTATGTACATACACATGCCCCTGTTCACTGAGAGTATGTAGGTGTATGCATGTGTGTGAATAATGAGGTACATTATTAGAACATTAAAGCCTTTCTATGTTTTTTGTCTTCAAAAATAGTTAACAAGAAAAATAGATGTCTCCATTGGTGTCTAGGAGCAGCAAAATGTCATTATTACTGCTCCTGTTCCTCAGCCATTCCTAGCTCCTGTTTCCCCCTATTTTTTCCTGTTGCTCTTTCTTGTCTACTTTTAAACTACTTTCATGTTCAGGAATTGGTCTGGATGCAAATTCTGGAGGCTTGAGTTTGATTTTCACTGCTGCAGATTTTCTGGATCATCTGTGGCAGGTCAGTGAGGCCAAGAATTCTCAGCAGATGTATGTATCTATAGAGCTGTAAGGCTGTAGATGCTGGGCTTTTTGTGCCTCCTGTGTCTGTATGCTATAGGGTCACCTTAGGTAGGGAGCATGAAGGCTTGCAAGGTGATCATTTCATGTGGTAAGAAGGGCCATAAGGATCTTAGACACAAAGAGTAAGGATGTAGGTAAAGATGAAATTGTAAGTATTAACCATGTGGATTTCTGTTCTAGGTGCGTTCCCTTCAAGCCACATTTGGAGAATTTGAATCCATGATGAAAATTGCGCAGCAGAAACAGGAGGTTACTGAGAAGGCTGTTAAGCAAGGGGAGAGTGAAATAAATCGGATCAGTGAAGTACTTCAGAAGCTGCAAAATGAAATTTTGAAAGACTTGTCTGATGGCATCCACATGGTCAAGGATGCAAGAGAACGAGACTTCACATCTCTTGAAAACACAGTGGAAGAGAGATTAACAGAGCTAACCAAGTCTATAAATGATAACATTGCTGTATTCACTGAAGTCCAGCAGAGGAGCCAAGACGAAATCAACAATATGAAAGCAAAGGTTGATTCACTAAAAGAAGCAGATGTGTATAAACATGAAATGAAGGTGCTAAAAGATGCTTTTCATGAGATGCAAGCGTCCATGAAAACCAAAGAAAAGGACATAGAGAGCTTGAAGAGTACAATAGACTCCATGGAGTCTGATGTGTATACTGAAGTGAAAGAGTTAGTCAACCTCAAACAAGAACATGAGAAATTCAAAGAGGCTGCAGACACTGAACACCTTTCATTAAAAGCTTTACAAGAGAAAGTTCTGAGAGCTGAGGATTCTATTGTGCAGCTCCCTGGTGACATTAAAAGGCTCAATGAAGATTTACTACAAGTTAAAGCTGACCTCAACAAATGGGAAGAAAATGAACTCTTCAGAAAAGCATTAGAAACTTTTGGGAAAAATGCTGAAGGACTGGAGTCTCGACTGAGGCACATAGAAGAGAGCCTGGAGTCTCTAACTTCTGTTGTTGCTCAAAACAGTGAAAAGTTGCAATCTTTCTTTTCTAAGGAGGAAGAATATGAGAATAAGCTCAGTACCCTAGAACGCAGCATTACTGCTCTTCAGGGAATCTCAGATATGGACATAACTTCAGTCACAGATGTTCTGAAAAATCTTGGTGAATCACAGACCTCACTGTACAGTGATGTGGAGAACTTGAGAAGAAGCATCAGTGACCTGCCGTCCTCCGGTGCTCTTCAAGATGTCCAGAAGCAAATTAGTACTTTGTTGGATCAAGGAAATCTTCAGACGGGTCAAGCGCATTCTCAAGGCTATCTTGAAAAATTTTCTTCTGTGGAAGGCTCTGTAGATGAACTGAGATCTTCTGTCAGCCAGGTTGATTCTGATTTGAAAATGATAAGAACTGCAGTGGATAGTTTAGTCTCTTACTCGGTGAAAATTGAAAATAATGAGAACAGCTTGGAGTCTGTGAAGAGCTCAATAGATGACCTGAGGAATGACCTGGAAAGGTTGTTTGTGAAAGTAGAAAAAATACATGAAAAAGTTTAGGCAGCAGTGCTCCTTGTGCAAATAAAGGATTAAGGAGAATAGCTTTTGTATGCCCAGTTTTTTACTCTTTCTAAAAGCAATTTGATACCTCCAAAGAGAGTAAGAATACTTCAATAATAGAGACAGTTCTGCTTATTTCCTTTATTTCTCTTTTATGTAATGGTTTTTGGTTTTGTTTTTGTTTTTTAAAAATTGTTTTAAGAAAACATGAGTTTAGTTGAGGGTTGAGTTTCTAAGGGTTCATCTTGTCTATAAAGTTGTACCGCTGTAACTATAGTGGTTAACTAAGGCACTACAGCCTCGTTAGCATGGGCACATATTTAACAGCATGAAGGTGTTTCGCACTATGACACTAGATATCCCACACAGAAGGGCTACAGCTGTTCTGGTGCAAAAAGCGTACTGCTGTATACACTGAGAATTTTACTGCTGTGTTTTGGTTTAAGAAACAAATGAACAAAACTACACCCCTATCTTATACTGTTTAGACCAGTAAACTTCAATGTCGACCAGATTTGAAGCATCTCATCCGTTTCTGCAGTTTGGGACTCAGCCATAGGGTCAGTTTCCCAGCTGTCTGTTGAGCTGTGAGTCCTTAATCTGTACCAAGGAGCTAACAAGGGGTTAGCTGAACCCCCTGAAGGGCAGGTTTGAGGTAAGTGGCATTGCCTGGGGCTACGACCTAAGAGAGGTGTTCCACCATGTGGCTGGAGAGATTCATTATTTATGATCATGGGCTTCTTTCCCAGCATCTTCAGCTGCTGGTCCAGAAGGCCAGTGCTTAGAAGGGACATCTGAAGGATGGGATTAGTTTCTAGAGGGTACAGTAATATTTTTTTGTAGTATTTTTGGGCTGTTGACATGATGAGGCTGTATCTTTCCTGGAAAGGTCTAATTTGTCTGTGATACACAAAAATGATCACAAATTTGAATGAGGAAGGAGAAGGACTAAAATTTCACCTCTCATGTTTCACGTATAGCAAGCATGCTAACGATAATAGTACACTCCAGAACACACAAGGGGGGAAATCATCGTGAAATCAGCAGAATTGCTTCTAAGGCATATACATTTCCAAGTTTTCACACAGCCGACAGTGACCTGAACTCTTTGTTTCATATTCAGGACTTGGTGCCTGATTCTTGTCACCATTGTTGTCACCGGGTGTCTGCCTGGGGCACTGGTAGAAAAGGATCCCTCTAGGAACTAGTTTAGAGTGAGGAAAATGTCGTAATTCTCTAGATATTGATTTAAAAAACACTTTCTTGGTTTTATGTCTTGTTGGAGACAGTGTCTAATATCCTTTCTTTTCAAGTTTTGAACTTTACCAAAAGATTTCATAAAGGGATCTCTACATGGATACCTGGGGAATCGTTTGTGCGCATCATGCCCATCTCAGCCTGAACTTAGCCAGATCTGTGGCTATGTTAGCAGAAGAATTCCTAGAAACAGCACCTCCCAGAAGGGGTGTGTTTGTGGGAACAATGCAGGTGAAAAGGAGTTCTCCTAGGTAAATAAGATATCTGTGAACCATATCTAGTGTTGTTCCCACTGTAAACGGGAAAGAATTGATGGCAAAGAAAGAGGGACCCATGGCATTAAGGTAACTGTTGTCACTGTTCGAACTGCACTGTTCTCTGTTGACTTCTCAAGTTCTTGAACAATGTTGTTTAGGTTACTGTGAAATGAACTGTACGGCTTATTTGTGGTATTTGTAATACATAATAAACATTTGGAATATTCTTTGCACCTTTTTTTGATTGCTGCTTACTTAATGTTGTGTTTTCCAAGATGCTTCCAGTGGGCTACAGGAAAGGGCTTGGGGGAAGCACTGGATGTGACACAGCCCTATTTTTGTTCTCAGATTTCATAGGGGAACGTGGAGGTGCTCTTGTCTGTTGTGGTTACGGACAAAGTCTTGAAAACAGGGTTCGAGTAAGATGAGTGCAGCGGTGTTGAGCACTGGGCTCTGAAGCCCAAGATGATAGTTGTGAGGTGTGAAATACGTAGTTTATGCAATGAATATCATATACTGCCACCAGTGCCTTGGTAAGACTTTCACAATGTTCAAGGCAGGTAGAACAGAAAAAATACACAGGAAGGATCTATGTAGTCTTTCCAAAGCGTCTGCTCCTTTTGCATAGCTTTGAATGCTGGATTGCAAGGCCCATAGTCTGACACCATCATCATGATGGATGCCTGGCTTTCAAAAGTTTGGGAAAGGGTGATTTCAGGTGATCATCGTGTCCTGGCAGTTCCTGAGGACAGATTCATAGAGGTAGGTAATCCCTGTTATTAGACTACTGGTACGTTCAACAAAAGAGGTGAGCGTGCAAGCCCTTCCATCTAAAAGAGATTTGACATAAGCTGTTGCCTGGAAGCTGGCCAAGAGCACGCAGTGGCTTTAAAGGGTAGTAGCCACGTGATGGGGGAACTTAAAGAGGCGGTAAAGGCAGCAGTGCAGCTAGGCCAATTTGGTCTCAAAGATTAAATGAAAAGTTACCAGTTATGCCTCTAGCAACTTAAATTATATGCCAAACTATTGAAATGTCTTATTTCACTAAATAAGAATATTAATTCTCTGTAAATAATAATGTGGGTGGAGGCAGGCACAGCTGCAGGGATCCCTTGGCCGGCTGGAGGTTCAGCTTTTATATGTGACTTGACAGCCTCACTGAGCACAAACGCTTTCTAATTCCCTCATAAACGCTCACAGGGCACATCCAGTCCCAGTGCTGCTTTTTAACTTGTTCTTAGACTTCACAGTAAAGCAGTGGAGAAGGTCTCAAGCAAGACACAGTCTATGTTACCAGTGCTCTTTTACGTTATTAGCAGTTCATCAATAACATGCTGTTACAGTAACGAATTTCCAGGGAAACTGTTGTGAGAGTTAACTTCTGTTTTCGTAAAGGGTTGTGAGAACGGTTGGCCTGCCCGCCATTACAATCACGAGTAAATGGAGCTGCTTCACCATGATCCTCACCTGAGCACACTTTTTTGGCCTAAAACTTCATTTCTCACAACTGGGGGCTCGTCCGAGATCCAAGTGACTTGCAACGGACCACCGTCGCCATGCAGCAGGTAGGTGCACCCCGCTCTGCTTCAGTGGTCCTGTGAACCGGTGACAGTGGCCCTGTGGAGAGTGATGAGAGACCCGAGACTTTTAAAACGGCAGGGTTGGTAAGCAGCTGGGTAGGGACAGGAAGGGCTGGCTATAGGGGGCACTTTGGCCTTGAAAAATCCACCCAGCAACTCTGTGCGCAGACCAAGTAAGAAAAATCAAGGGGCTGATGAAGTATTCCCTGGGGGTAAGACTCTTGTGTGGTGTGTGAGTGAGATGTACGCTCGTAGGAACTGAGTGCGGAGTCCGGATTTGCGTTTCCATTGTCCCATGAGGGTTATGGCTGGAGAAGGACAAAGTGAGTGTGATAAGGAGGGAAAGAGAGAGTCTGGGATCGGGGCTATTTATGTACAATATCGTCCTGCACGGGGGAAGTGCTTGAGAGCACACCTCATTCTCTAGAACCAGGGGTTTAGCACATGGGAGGCTGGAATTCTGTAGCGGCATGACTAAAGGTTGCTGGGAGAGATGGGGAATAAGGGCTCCAGGGATAATCCTTCAGGAAGAATCTTAAGAAATTGTGAACAGGACCCGAAAACAAGATATAAAGAGAAAATGATTCGCTATTGTGTTCAGGTTTGGTCCAGAAAAACAGAAACAAAACTATTTTGGCCACAATATGGATCTGACAAAGATTGGGTCTGTCTGACTTTAAATCTAGTTACAAGTAGTAAAACTCCCCAGTCTGAGGAGGAATCAGCTTATGCAGTCTGCTGGATACAGGAGACAAAGCTGTTTCTTCTAACTCAGCAAAAACTGGCCGAAAAGGAACGACAAAAGAATTGGGATCCTTTACATTATTTACCTCCACTTTCTCCACCACACCCCTCTCTTTACCCAAGCCCCCCCCTCTGCCCAAGCTTTCCTCCTTTATCAAGTTTCCCTCTTTCCCCGAGTCCCCATCTTTTACCAGGCTCTCCTTTTTATCCAACTTCTACGCCTGCGGCAGCTGCCGCGGTACCAACGGCGCCCACAGCGCCTGCGGCACCGGTATCTCCGGTTCCGGCACCTGCAGTGTCCGGCACGGGGCCGCCGCGGCGGCCGCTGCGGCTGTGGTGCCTGCTACGGTGTCTGCGGCTACCGCTGGAGGGGGGGGAGTGTGACGATATGCCCGAACTGGAAGAACCAGAAGGGGCTGGCTCCTCGGCCTCTGTCGCTAGCCCATCCCTTAGTCTAATTGAATTAGAATCTATGACTGGCACCAAACCTGAGACTAAAAAGTTCCAGAGGCTGATAAAAGAACTGGAACAGTGTAAAAAAGACATTAAAAATTTCCCCTTTCCCGGGAATAACACTAGCAGTACTACCCCGATACTTCCATGTACCCCCTTAGGGAAGTTCCGATGGGGGTGCGAACTATCGGGTATGTAAGTGCCCCCCTTAACAGCTGGGAGGTGAGCAGTTTTAAAAAAGAGATGAAATCCCTGATGGACGATCCCATTGGGCTGGCAAAACAAGTTGATCGATTTCTGGGACCCAATATCTATATCTGGGCTGAAATGACGTCTATTTTAAGCCAGCCGTTCAATGGGGAAGAAAGGGAAATGATTAGATGAGCTGCTATGTGAGAGTGGGAGAGGAGGCACCCCCCAGGACCACAGGTTATCCCAGTGGACCCAAAATATCCAATCGGGTTCCCAAATTAGAATAATAATTCCGCTATAGATAGAGGAAATATGCATGATCTACGAGAACTAATAATTACTGGAATTAAGGAGGCAGTACCCCGGCCTCAGAATTTTACTAAAGCCTTTGATGTTCAACAGGGCAGAGATGAGACCCCGACTGAATTCCTGGAAAGATTTAAGGATAGAATGCAAAGATATTTGGGGCTGAATCCTGAGGTCTCAGCTAACACAAGGGCTGTTAAAAGTTAACTTTGTAAGTAAATCTTGGCCTGACATTAAAAAGGAACTTCAAAAGATAGAGGACTGGAATGAGAAGCCACCTGGAAAATCTTCTAAAGGAGGCCCAGAAGGTGTATGTTAGAAGGGAGGAGGAAAAACAGAAACAAAAGGCAAAGATTATGATTTCTGTCATGAATCAAGTAGTCAAACAAAAAGGGAACACCCGAGAGAAGCAAATTGGGGGGTGGAATCAGAATAAATAAAATACAAATGAGAGATCGGGGATAGCCCCTTCCCAACATCCCCAAAATCAAACGCCGGGAAAGTGTTTTTATTGCGGGCAGGAGGGCCACCTTAAACGAGACTGCCCTGAGTTAGAAAGAGAAGAGAAATTGTTTGCGGTCATAGATTCTGATTAGTGGGGTCGGGATTCTCTGAAAATTTGTCCCACCAAGAGCCCTTGATAAATTTAGAGGTGGGACCTTATAGGGACGAAGTTGTATTTTTGGTAGACACTGGAGCAGCCAGATGATCTTTAGCTTGTAAAATCACTGGACTTAATCTGACCAGTAAGAGCCTAAAAGTAACGGGGGTAGAAGGATCAGGATTGGTAGTGATGATTTTTGAAACCACTGAATTAAGGTGGAAAGATAAAATAGTTATGGGACAATTGCTTATGTGCCTGAAGTGGGGACAAATTTATTAGGGAGAGATTTAATTGATAAGTTGGGGTTGCAATTGAAAACTTGTGAAAAGGAATAATGGTTTCAGTGAACTTATTAACAGAAAATGATGAGAAAGAAGTAAATCCAAAAGTGTGGGCAGGAGAGGGGAATCGAGGAATACTGGAAATCACTCCCTTAAAAGTAGCTGTTCAGGAGGGGAAAAAAGTGGTGAAACAGTGACAATATCCCATCCCCTTAGGAGGGAGAATAGGTTTAAAGCCTGTGGTTCAGACCTTGATTAGAGATGGTCTGTTAGAACCTTGCATGTCACCATATAACACCCCAATTCTGCCAGTAAGAAAAGCAGATGGTTCTTACCGATTCGTACAAGATTTGAGGAAAAACAATGAAATAGTGATAAAACACCATCCTATAGTTCCTAATCCTTACACTCTAATGAGCAAAACACCATAGGAGCATAAATGGTTCAGTGTTGTAGATCTGAAAGATGCTTTTTGGACCTGCCCCGTCGACCCAGACAGTCGAGATCTTTTTGCTTTTGAGTGGGAAGGTCCCAAAATGGGATGCAAACAACAATACAGATGGACAGTTTAACCCCAAGGATTTACAGAATTGCCAAATTTATTTGGACAAGCGCTAGAAAAAGTGTTAGAAACATTCCAGACTACAAATGGGGTAATACTGTTACAGTATGTGGATGACCTGTTAATTTCAGGAATAGAGGAGTCTGAAGTGAGAGAAACCACAAACTCCTGGATTTCTTGGGAGAACAAGGACTGAGAGTACCTAAAAGTAAACTGCAATATGTGGAAAGAGAAGTTAGATACTTGGGTCATCTAATCTCTGAAGGGAAACAGAAAATAACTCCAGAAAGGATTCGAGGAATTGTGCAGCTCCCCCTTCCCAGGACGAAGAAAGAACCAAGAAAGTTCTTGGATTTAATCAGGTACTGCAGATTATGGATAGAGGCATATGCACAGAGAACCAAGTAATTATATCTCAAATTATCAGAGGGGGAACCTAACGTACTAAATTGGACAGAAGAAGAAAAAGAGGTAGTAGAACTTCTGAAACAGGCCTTGATCACAGCTCCAGTCCTGGCTTTACCTGCTTTGGAGAAACTATTTCATCTTTTTATAACTGTTAGTGAAGGAGCTGCACTGGGGGTTTTGACACAAGAGTGGGGCGGGACAAGAGAAAACCTGCAGCATATTTATCCAAATTGTTGGATCCTGTATCCCGGGGGTGGCCAGAATGGGTTCAGGGAGTAGCAGCAACTGCCCTGCTGGTCAAAGAAAGCAGGAAACTTATAACTTATTGTTATTACCCCCTACCAAGTAAAAACAATCCTCACTCAGAGAGTGGGGAGATGGTTAACAGACTGTAGAATACTTAAATATGAAACAATATTGATTGGAAAAGATGATCTAACTATAATCACTGAGTCTGTTCTGAATCCTGCTTCCTTCTTATTGAAGGCTATTGAAAATACAGCAGAAAATTATGTGGAACACAATTGTTTGGACCTAATAAGCTTGCAAACAAGAATAAGATCAGATCTGCAAGATGTACCTCTTGATGAATCACAGAATCACAGAATCACAGAATGTTAGGGATTGGAAGGGACCTCAAAAGATCATCTAGTCCAATCCCCCTGCCAGAGCAGGGAATACCGTTTATAGATGGATCCTCCAGAGCTGTGAATGGGAAACGATGTAACAGCTGTGCAGTTATTACTGGAGTAGAAGTGAGGGTGGAGGAAATGGGGAGTTTGCCTAGTAACCGATTTGCTCAGACTTGTGAGTTGTATGCTCTAAACCAGGCACTAAAACTGTTACAAGGCAAACAAGGAACTGTTTACACCGACTCACGATATGCGTATGGGGTGGTACATACATTTGGAAAAATCTGGGAAGAGAGGGCTTTGATAAATAGCAAAGGAAAAGAGTTGGTTCATGAGTAATTGGTCAGACAGGTTCTGGAAAACCTGTTATTACCTGAAGAAATTGCTGTAATACATATCAGAGGGCACCAAAGAGGAAACTCTAATAGAGCGGGGAAATAGACTTGCTGACAAAAAACCAAAGGAGGCCACTTTAAATCCAGAGGCAATAATGAAGCTGTCTCTAGTGCCAGAGATAAGGCCTCCACGTGAGAAGCAAGTATTCAGTGAAAAGGAGATAAAAACTTTCAAGGATTTAGGAGCAAGGGAGTCAGACGGGAGATGTGTCCTTCCTGATGGCAGGGAACTGGTGAATAAACAAGTAATGAGGCAATTTTTAACTATTTTGCACCAAGGGAGTCATTGGGGAGTTCAGGCAATGTGTGATGCTGTACTAAGAAAATATGCCTGCACAGGACTGTACGCAATAGCTAAATAAATCTGTAGTAGCTGTGTAACATGTCAACGGATAAATAAGAAAGCTATGAGAAAACAGCCTTGGGGTGGATGAGAGCCAGGGCTCAGACCTTTTCAGAGCATTCAAGTAGGTTTTACTGAATTGCCCCAGGTGGGAACATTTAAATACCTGTTGATATTAGTAGATCACCTTTCAGGATGGGCAGAGGCTTTTCCCTCAGTAGCAGCAACAGCTAATGTAGTGATGAAAATAATTTTGGAATAAATCATTCCCAGATATGGCATTGTAGAGAATATTGGCTCAGACAAGGGAAGTCATTTCACTTTACATATCCTGCAGGAATTACTGAATATCCTAGGGATAAAGTGGGAGTTTCATACCCCATGGCATCCCCCCTTTTCTGGAAAAGTAGAGAGAATGAATCAAACATTAAAGAAACACCTGCCAAAATTGGTTTTAGAAACCAAACTATCACGGACAAAGTGTTTACCCCTGGCCCTTCTCAGAATTTGAACTGCTCCTAGAAAGGATCTAGGAGTGTCACCGTATGAGACGCTGTTCGGGCTGCCATATCCGGGGGGCGGGTGGTGGTGAGGTGCCCACTCTCGAGACCAAAGACAAATTCCTCAAGAACTACATGCTCGGGTTGTCTTCTTCCTTATCATCTCTCAAGGTTTGTGGACAGTTGGCTCAAATTCCATCTGTGGAATTTCCAGTACACACTTCCAGGCGGGAGGCTGGGTCCTAGTGCTTGCCTGGAAGGAATCAAAGCTCCAGCCCGAGTGGGAAGGACTTTTTCAAGTACTGCTAACTACTGAGACTGCCATGAGAACTACAGAGGAGGGGTGGACTCACTACACATGGTTAAAGACTTCTATAGATCCTGATGCCTTGGAGACAGAAGAGTCACCAAAAAACAGGATCAACAGTCCTCACACCAGAGAATCAAGAGACTGAGACCTGTAACCTGACAAAGGAGAACTGTCGTATTTCAAAGCAAAGTATCCTTAAAAGGGGGGGTTATGGGTATTCTCATTGTGTGTTCATTACCTTTTAAAAGTTTTTATTATGGACTTTATAAGCAACCCAGCAGAATTTAACAAGTGAGACTAAACTGTAAACCAATCTGCTGTTTATAAACAATAGATCTATTGGCATAACCAATATAACTCTCCTGGAGAGCAGTGTAGGGGAAAGGGACCTGGGGGTCCTGGTGGACAGCAGAATGACCATGAGCCAGCAATGTGCCCTTGTGGCCAAGAAGGCCAATGGCATCCTGGGGTGTATTAGAAAGGGAGTGGTTAGTAGGTCAAGAGAGGTTCTCCTTCCCCTGTATTCTGCATTGGTGAGGCCACATCTGGAGTATTGTGTCCAGTTCTGGGCCCCCCAGTTCAAGAAGGACAGGGAACTGCTTGAGAGAGTCCAGCGTAGAGCCACAAAGATGATTAAGGGAGTGGAACATCTCCCTTATGAGGAAAGGCTGAGGGAGCTGGGTCTCTTTAGCTTGGAGGAGACTGAGGGGTGACCTCATTAATGTTTATAAATATGTCAAGGGTGAGTGTCATGAGGATGGAGCCAGGCTCTTCTCAGTGACATCCAATGATAGGACAAGGGGCAATGGGTGTAAGCTGGAACATAGGAGGTTCCACATAAATGTGAGGAAGAATTTCTTCACAGTGAGGGTGACAGAACACTGGAACAGGCTGCCCAGAGAGGTTGTGGAGTCTCCTTCTCTGGAGACATTCAAAACCCACCTGGACATGTTCCTGTGTGACCTGATCTAGGTATTCCTGCTCTGGCAGGGGGATTGGACTAGATGATCTTTTGAGGTTCCTTCCAATCCCTAACATTCTGTGATTCTGTGATTCTGTGATAACCATCTGAAATATAAGGCAGGATGCTGCTTAAATTCATTACTGCAGAAAGGATTGCTATAGTCCTTTTCAAATGCTAGTAACAACTGAATGAACCAAATTCAAGTTGAAGGAGGCAATATTTCTCTTATTAATTATGATAGGGAGAGTCTCTGGGGATAGGCCCCAGTAACAAGGATCTAAATCTGGCCACATTAGTTACACACGAAATGGAGACAAACTTAATAGAGAATCCAAGCCTTACTCCCTTGTGGGAGATTTTACAAACAGATGCAGAGTGTCTTGTGTCAGATTGCTGGTATAACTTTACACCGTCTCTCTCTTCAAGAATTGTGTTGGACCTGTTACCTCAACGAGAGGAATTTGATGAAAATGACCATCAACTGATGGCAGATACAATCAGCACACCCAGACCAACGTTTCTGTGGCCTTAAGCTGTACACAGGCCCAGCTATGGGTATAGACCGTGGAATCCGGACAATAAGGGAAGGTTCCCTACCCAAAGGAATTTGGAGAATTATCAGGGATCATGTAAAAAGGTATCAGTCTTGGGGGAGTTGATCAGTTTCACATACGATCCAAATGACTGGACCATTGCTTTCATACTGACCGTGACCCAGGCCTCAGTGTCTCACATACACCCAATAATGGCTTTGGGCCTGAACCATAAGGGATCTGTCCTTTATCCTATGGAACACGGGGTACGGGCTTATCATGGGGCTGGGAAATGGCAGACAGTTGACATGCACAGCAAAAGTGCAGCAAGGATTCATTTATGCGAACACCACCATCAGAGCTCAGGGTATCCGTCCTGATACTGAGCAGGGTGTGTGCCACTTTGAAACACATCTGAATGGAAGTACTGAAACCCTGCTAGTGTGTACAGGGAAGGGTTGTGCTTGCATGAGGACATCATCATAGATGATATCACTGTAAATATTAGCAGTCACGTTAATCTCTGTGTCTGCAATCTCACTAATAGAGTAGTACACGCTATATACACTGCACATATTATCTCACATCAATCACTGCAATCTAATTACACATTTATCCCATACACACCTTGGAATGTTCTTAGTGATAATTTTATACATTAGGTTTGATAACTTACAAAGAATACAATACTAATATCGTAGAATAGTTAATCAATGTGCAAAACCACAAAAGAGTAAAAAGAAAAGATGGGGGAATTGTGAGAGTTAACTTGTGTTTTTGCAAAGGGTTGTGAGAATCATGTTTTGTAGAACTGAGAAAAACACCAAGGCCTTGTACATCCAGGTGCCAGATAACGTAGAAGGATGTGAGAACCGACTGATGTTTTTGTGCAGCACTACAGAGAGAAAAACACCAAGGCCTTGTACAGAGATACCAAATCAGAAAGGAGCCTGGTATAAAGACATTGCTCAGAACGTCCTGGTACCAGATAATGTAGAAGGACAAGAGCTACGCATAACAACCTGTTATTGAGAATGTTGTGTCTTACATGGATCAGGGGATAGGGTGCACCTGAGAAAATATTGCCATCCAGACTGAACAGATTCCACAACTATGCACAAACAGCCGGTTGGTAAAAGAAAGACCTGTTATGGAAACAGGAGAAACCTCTGATGGAAACTTATTGTAACAAAACGCGTCGGACAGGCTGTGAGCCTGGAGTACCCAACCAATGGAGAAACAGGAGAGCACAGCCCGCGTCGGGATAAAATACTGTATGAATGCTTTCTTGTCTTTGTTAAGGCGCCCGTTTCTACTTCGGCCACGGGGTGGCGGGCCTGCCACTGCAATCGCGAGTAAACGGAGCTGCTTCACCATGATCCTCGCCTGAGCACACTTTTTCAGGCTAAAACTTCGTTTCTCACACCGTCCACCTGGTTGATGAGGCAGTGCCTGAGCCACTTCATTAACATTTGTCTCCCGGACGGCCGGGACGCGGGGCCGTCCGGGGCGGCGTGGTGCGGCGGGCGCCCCCCGGTGGCGGCGGTGTGGTGCGGCAGCCGGCGGCTCGGTGAGGGCTGCGCGCCTGTCTGCCCGTCCGTTCGTCCGTCCCTTCGCCCGCTCGACTCACTGGAACTGCTTCCCCTCCTGCTGGTAGCTTCCCCCACCTCCTTTCTCCGGGTCCCCCGTGCTCTGTGCCCTGTTTAATCCTCTCCTCACGCGGTACCGTCCCTCACGAGCAGGCATTCATGGATGTCAGAGAAGCTGAGTGAGGGTATTTACAGACAGGACTTTACCGACACTTGCTTGTAAATCTCGGCATGAGATGGTCAAAGAGCACACAAAGCAATTAATTTCCCAAGAACCCCTTTGGTCTAACACTGACCAAGGATGCTCAAAGAGCAATTCTGCCTTGGACGCTAAAGCAAAAAGTATCTTTTCTGCATGCTCACACAGCAAAACTCCTCCAGAATCTGTAGTATACAATATTTTGCAAGCTCCCAATATCTTCTCAGGAGTCAATGCTTGCTCATGCACTGAGAAATGGAACTCAGAAATCTCTTTATAAGAGCAGAGTTTGATGATTCCTGCATTTATAATGCAAACACTAAAACCCGGGGCTATTCAGAGTTAATGCAGCATCACAGTTCTAGCCTGCTAGACCTCAGACAAAGAGATCCCTGAACTCTGCTTTTCTGTACATATTGGAGCTTATGTAGCAGGTGTTCCTTTGGCTGCTGCAGATATACAAATAACACAGCTCAAAATCTTTTCTAAGACCGTGCTCTCTAGATGCTCAGCTTAGCATTGGGGAACAGATCTTTTCCCAAGTGATTCCAATTGTACTGTGAGAGGAGTAAAAGCCAAAGAAGGAATTTCTCATTTTACTACATATGCTGTTCAGAAAAAAATAATTTTGATGAAATACTTATTACCTAATTAACTCCTGTGCCCCACCCTCACATCCATCCACGATTTTGGAGGAAGAAGCTAGTTCAAATAAGGCCGGCTTTGTTCCACTTATAAAGATTTTCCTTTGGCACTCTCTAGATGCAAATATGTCAAATTCCTGTGGATAATCCTTTCCTGTCAATACTGCTTAGGCTGGGGTTGGGATGGAGTCCTAGAGTTATGAGTAAGGGTGGAAAACATAACAAGCAGAGAAAGAGCCAGGGTGATCTTGAAACATTTTTTTTTTTTTAGTGCTCTGACTTTTGAACAAAGTTCTGATAATGTTTTCTTTTCCCCTCCTTTCTCCCTTTTTACCAAACTTCCCATCAATATATACATGTCGGGGGATGCAAAATACAATGTTTAAATATTATTTGCTTTACAGTAGTAATTTGAAGCCACAACCAAAACCAGGGCTTAAGATGACAGCCACTGCAGAGCCACCTGTTTAGAGAGAACACCGCAAGAGACATGATCTAAACAAATGAGTTTGCATCGTTGTTAGTGGCAGGTAAAATCAAAACATTGCAGTTCCCAGAGTGTGTTTGGATAGTTCACACTTTGGTGTCACTCAGGCCAAAACCCCTTATTGTCAAGTACTCACTCCCCTGCCCTGAAAACTCAAAACGGTCTGCGCAAGGAAGTGGGATCCAACCTGCAAGGTGGTCTGCTTGTGAGTTGGAGACCCGGGAAGGACAGCAGGATACCTCCGCACTGCGCAGCCTGGGAAGCCTCGCTCAGACAACCTCTGCAGAGTGCTCAGAGCCTGTAAATTGAAAACAGTGAGGTCTTAAAAGAAAATTTCCAACCAGATGGGAAACCTAGAAATTACAGAGCAACAAGAGTCCTGATGCAGATCCCACTGAAGTCCTTTTTCCCTTCCTGGTACAAGATCAAGACCAAAGCACTTCACCCAAAGCCACACAGAAAACGCACAATATACTCAGCAATGCTTTCCAGTATCTAAAGCTCCCCAAATCGCCTCCTTTCCTTCGAGTGCATCAGAGCTGTTTACCAGAATAACTGACAGCTAACACATCTTCCCATACTGAGTTAGCCTTTTCTTTTTGAAGTCTCCTTCTCAAGGTCCATACAGAACAGTGCAAGAATGTTATCAAAGGAGGTAATACTGGCTTGTTCAGTTTATGGTTTAAATAAATATGGTTTATGATGTTGGGGAAGCAGGCTGGGCCTCAGGGCATATTTACTAGCTATTTCTGTTCAAAAGATTGCAAACTTTAACAGCATAGACAGCCTAATGCTCATCATTAAGCTCCAGAGTAAACACGTAACTGAGGGACAGCCTTCTCAATACTACTGCTTCCAGCTGCCTGGAGTTTCAGGTAGAGCAGCTACGCAGGTACATGTTCAGCTGATGCCTTCAGAGATCTCATCACAGCCCTCACGGCTAGAAACAAAAGGGACATTGATTGATCTGAATGTAGCGCCCTGAATGAATGAATCCATTGTTATTCCTACGGCATGTGTATAACCCCATTGCCCACAGGTTCAAACCTTATCCTAACAGGTTCTGGATGAGAAGACTTATTTAGGTACCTGTCCATTGGAATGCTCTGGGCACCAAACCGGTGTCCCAATGGCATATTTTGTAGGATTAAATATGGACTTCAAGCACTCCATTCAGATCATTTTTGCCTCATCCCCATGCCAAATTTCTAGCATCACACATTCAGGTCTGAAGATGGTATTGTTCTTAGCACTTTCGTTAAGTATTATACATTCTTAGGATGGTTTCTGAGAGAGAGAATACTCCTCAGTTCTGTGTAATGTGTTTAACATTTAAAAATAAGATATGCAAGAAAAAGAGTAGCTTTTCCACTCAGGAAGGAGACATTTGCATTGCTAAAAATAGCCGTACTAAGCTTTCATGAACATGAGACTGATGGAAGGATAATTAACATTTGCTGGAGCCTGAATCCTTACAGATAATTAACAGAGGTGATAATAACCTCTTAGACCCATGAAAAATACCTCTGTACTTGAATGGGTTCAATGATCAAACTGCATTACAGCATCCCAGAAGAATGTCACAGCTTTCCAGTGACTGCATGTTGGCGGCAGGACTGTAAAAAGCCCTGTACCTCCTCCCTAAGTCATTGGGGTTTTAAAGCCACAGCAGCTGTAGAGACAGTAGGGTGACTCCTCATGGCCTCTTTTGGGTTCAGGGGAACCTCCTCTGATTAAGTCAGGCCAGGACATCGTAGAGCCTTCAGAGTGTATTATCACACATGTGCCTTTGGGTTATCCTGTTACAACACGGAGAAAAATTTAGCTGTGCAGCTGTAGGAAGTGAGGGTGTGGGCTACATTTGTCCTTTGCGTCACTGTTCCCTCCCTCCACAGAATCACAGAATGGTAGGGGTTGGAAGGGACCTCCAAAGGTCATCTAGTCCAACCCCGCTGCTAGAGCAGGATCCTAGAGTAGACCACATAAGAGACTACCTGCCCAAAGGAGCTAATCAACCAAAGGATACGGGAAGGTGAAGAATTCAGTTACGAAGCAAAATTTGCAAGGACCAATTAGTATAGCTACCTAATGCTTTCCACCCTCCAACACCATTACATATTTTCCAGGGTTTGGGGAACTTTATTAGTATATAACTTTTTCCAGGGCAAAGGATCTTCTATTTCTTCCATCCATTCTTTCAGAATGGACAGGGAATACTTACTTATAATGGAGTCAGCAATGGATTGTGATATTATTTGTTAAATACAACCCTAAAAAATGTTTTTTTATTCAGGTCATGGAGGAGGATCAAGGACTCTCAGCGTTGCAGCTAAGTGCTCCAGAAGTGCTGGCAGCTCCATAATGCAAGACAGAAATCACATGTTTGAACTTGCTAGAATTAGTGTATTTTCACCAAAGTCCAGAGGAATTGCCAATGGCTGGATGAGGGAGGGGTTGCATTTAGATTTCACTCATTTGTTCATCTTGTTTGGGGGATCACTGCTCACGTGTAATCTTGCTCTTGTAGTAGAAGCTCTGCAAATACTTTTGGCAGAGAAGTAAGAACTAATGTCTTAGGGTCCTGCCCTTTGCTGCATGTGTGCTGACTCTCTGCTTACACAGCTCTGTGATGCAGCTCTTGTGCATGTGGATGTCTGTTCCCAAACCTCACACAGTTGGAGTGAAGGCTTAATCTATCCAAAAGTCCAAGTACTCTTGGATAATCTGTCCAAGATTAATCTATCCTACATTGTCCTTTGTTCAGATCCTGATTTGCCTTCACTTGCCTTCACAAAACTCTTCACTTTCCTTAGCTTTGCTACTTTGTATTTATTAGAACTGGTAGAATTTACTGCTTTACCTATAAAATTAATTCAGTAACAGCTGCTGCTGCTTCAAATGGTTGCACAGAGCTAAATCCCTGTTTGTGAAAGTATTTGAACTATAAAAAGAAGCACATCTATTAAAAAGGGGTTTTGGAGTGCTGTTGATTGTTCTTTTCAGTTTCTTTCATGTCACCATAACAAAAAGTTATCCTTCTGAAGAGCAATGAAATAAATCTAAGTACTTCCAATCTTCACTGCACAATTGAGCTTCAGGACTAGGTGTGCTTTCTTGTGCTGGCAAAAGAGAAGTGAAGTGAGAAAATATGCACTGTAGCAAGTGAAGTTCAGTGTTTGCATTTCTGTCTGAATTATTAGAAGCAGCCAGGTGGTTAATACAGACCTGATCTCAACGTTTCCTGGGTGAAATTTGGAGGTGTTTGTCTCAGGATGATGGGTGAGGCTACAGATCTGCACTTGATTCCTGCAAGAAGGGATCAAGAATACAACAAGCAAATGTACATTGCCACGTTCTTCCATGAATCCAGCCGACCTGAACACCGTTGCCTGCAAAAGGGAAGGGAGTTTCAGAGGGTGAAGCTGTACTGTATCTTGAGTGTGAGCCCAAACTTCCTTCATGCCTAAACTGTTTGGAAAAAACCCTGTACTGAGGAGTGGGGTTTAGTACTTTCCTTCCTTCCCATCCAGTCTGCATTGAGAAAGCAGAAGCAGTGATTTACTACGGGTTTATACAGGCAAAGGGGGATTGGGGACTCAGACTAGCAGCTCACTCTCCCACCATCACAGTCAAAACTCCCAGCCTGAATTCAATGTGATTATGTCCCTCTGAAGTTTGTACCGAGTAAAGATAAACACATCCTGAAGTGCTTTGTTAATACCACAGGGATTGACAGAGGGACCCAGTTTGTGAGAGGAGTTCTCTACTCCAAATGAAAAAATCTAGTCACCTGGTGATTTATTAGTCCCTCTTCAATGATAGTTTTGTTTCAAGAGAGCTTCAGTTATCCTCTGCTGACTGGATTTTTTCATTTATGTTGGAGTAGTATTGCTTCTTGACTTGAAAAATGACTTCCAGTGAGCTACAAATGCTGCGGACCTCATCCTGTGGCTTTGGGCGTGACAGCTCACCACTGGTCACTTTGCCACAGGATCCTTGCCATTCTTTCCCTGTTTTCTTTTTCTTGCCTTATGCTTTACACATGTTTGTAACTAGCTTTTTTCTTTAAGTTGCCTTGTTACACCTCCCTCTGTTCCAGGCTGTCTGCTATGGGTTTCCCTGTATTTAAGTCCCAGGCATTCCTCATCAATGCACTTGCTGAATTGCTTTTACCATGGGAGAAATCTTTTTCCCACATTGCTTCCAGTACTGTAAGGCAGAGTGAGTCCTTGCAGTCAAGGAAAATTCCCTCTGGGGAAAGAACCTAAGTGCAGTGAAAAACTCAAGACCACCATTTAACCTGCTTTCAAAAATAACGGTAAC
Organism: Podargus strigoides; assembly: GCA_028020825.1. Classification (NCBI taxonomy): domain Eukaryota; kingdom Metazoa; phylum Chordata; class Aves; order Caprimulgiformes; family Podargidae; genus Podargus; species Podargus strigoides. The sequence goes on along the minus strand of CM051663.1, from coordinate 111,827,380 downwards.
ATTTAAGGTGTGGATGAAGTTCTTTTTGTACATTTTGATCTTAGACATTATATCCACCTTTCTGATAATGAAACCTCTGTCTGGCTGTATTTTGGAGTCTCTTTTGCAGTTATCAAGAAAAAAGGTTGGGTGTTTTGGTAGATCTCTAATCCAGGTTCTACCAGGAAGTTTATTGAAAACAACTGTTTTCTTTAATGTGAGTCCTGATCTTGTGGAGAATCTTACAGCTTCCTGTGCTTCCACTGCAATATTGCTCTGTGTTGTATTAACCCTTGGTGTGAAACTGTGGAGTCTGTCCATTCTTTCCTTGCCTTTTCCTGTTCCTTTCATTGGGACTATTAGTTACAGACAAATGCTATTTCAAGGCAGTTCAACTCAACTTGCTCTTCAAGGTCTTGCATACTTACAAACAAGAGGGGAAATGGCAGTTTGTCATGATGCTCTAAGATGTGTCTAAATGGGAGTAAGCAGCTGTGTGGGAGATCTTCCCAGAGCACCCAGGCTCAGCAGAGTGCCGAGCTTCATTGTTGCCTAGTCACCTTTGTACACTACTCTGGCAGTAGTGAAGGAAGCAAAGGGGCAAAGGCAAGACTGCAGCACCCTTATGGCGAAAGATAACGCTGAAGTCCCTAATTCTGCAGCTTGGTTTGTTGAGGCATGAGAGCCCCTTCTCATCATTCTGGCAGTATAAATGTACTTGAAAGTTACGACAATTCCGTAATCCATCAAGAACCTGCATTACTTAAGATGTTGTGTAGAACAGGTCTGGTAGTGCCCGTCTTTGGGCTAAATGTGTTGATTAACTGCCTCTTGCTGTCCTAAATCCCATACTATTCTCAAACCGGGGCAGAATTTCCTGTTTGCTGTCCTACCGATGCGTAGGAAGTTTGGCTGCTGCTGACCAGGCTTTCTGTGACAATTGAAGAGACCACGAGTACTTCATACACCATTTGCTAAAGTCCATGTGGATCTCTGACGAAGAATATTGATAATTTTTTAATAAATATTGTGTAATTATAAACATGTACAAGTCTTTCCAAATACAAGGATATACTGCAATTATCTTTATAGGTGATTTACCTGTACAGATTTGGATTTCTCTAACACTCTGATAATGTCTTCTGACAGTGCCTGAAATTCTCCTTGTATTTCCTTATATCCTTATATAGGATAATGGGAGTTGTGCCTGGGGATTCTTCCCCAGCCTCCAGCTCAGCTACTGGAATAACAATGAGCAGTACTCAGTCCTGTGGGAGTAACAGCGCATCTTGCTTCATGCAAGATTTAGACTTTAGCTTTGTGCTGAGACTTCTTCAAAGGCAGCCAGGAAGAGTAAGGTTGCCAAACCTCACTGCAACCCTAATGGGATTCAATCATCCAGTTCCCCACAGCGGCTGTGAAAATCCCACTCTCATATCTTGCTATTTGCATGATGTTCACACCCCCATGCTGTAGTTTGGCTAGTTAGTCCCTAGGAGGCACCTTGCCTTTGGCTGTCTGAAAGAGCTGCAATTTAGTTGATGTGCCCAAAGAAAACAGAGGAAACACATCAGAGTAAAGAAGGAAATCAGAAGAAAGTCAGATAACAACACTCATCCTCAGATTTGCCTTGAAAGAAATGAGTTAGATGGAGAGAACAAAAGGAGCAGCCACCAACTAAACAGGCCAGGTTACCAGCATGAGACTTATTTAGACAGTGATAGTAGGAATGGTGATCAGATATGCAAAGCTTTTGAGATGTAGGTTTAAATTCCCCTGGTCAATGGCATTGCTCCAGATGTTCTCTAATGTAATAGGACAGATTTTTTCCCCCTGTAATCCTGCTTTCTCCTCCTGGTTTCACTGATCATAAACTTCTCATTAGTGCCCTTAACATGAGGCACAAAAGTCTTCCAACTAACACCTGTTACATCTATTTTTATAAGCCAAGAGACTGACTAGTTCCACAGGGGATTCAAGAACAAAACATAGTAGCCACAGAGACTTTCTATTAACTTTATGTTTCTTTTCCTTTCAAAACTTGGGACTATACAGCCTATATGTGCCACCTGCTGCTGTTCCTTTTGGATGTAAACCTCTCTTTGTTTTGCTTCTTTAAACTCAGTGCCAGATTCTGCACACGCTTGTGCCCGTGTAGATCCAAAATAACTCCTTGGATGCTAATGATGCAATTCCAGGCTCTCTCTGGGGTAACTGAGAATAGGAGCTGGCCCTTGTCAGTTCAAATTTACCCTTGATGAAACTTCACTGAGAGTGAAGGAGCTGCCATGAGGGTATTTTGGCCCCACCTCCTTGTGACACTGAGTGTTTCTGCAGGCTGCAAACAGTTGGGAGCGTTGTCCAGCCAAACGTGGTGAGTGCAATGGGTCACATACCTCTTATAAAGCTCTGGAGCTAAACTGGGTCAGCAGAGGCATGATAGTCCACATCAGCTAAAGAGTGGCTCGAGTTATTTATGTGAAGGAAGAAAAAATATGTGCAGACGCATCCATCCAAACCTGTAACGAAGTGACAGAGGTGGAGTTCCCTGCACCTCTTGCTCATCAGAGATCCTTGATAATAACCCCTGATGGAGACAGCCTCTTCCTGGGCAGCTGCAGATTTAATTTTGGTCTTTGTCCAGCCTAAGCAGCTCAGATCTCTAAAGAAGTGCATTTTCTATACAATAGGCGTGGGATGCACCGAAGCGTGAGGAGGAGGCGGGACATCAGGTGTCGATGAATGAGCTAATGAGGAGCCCGAAATGCCTCCGTATCCCTCCCCTGCCCCCTTGTTCTGCCCTTGGATGGAGCAGCACAATGAATCAGTATTAGCCCCGGCGCAGCTGCGCAAGGTCAGGCCCTGCACTTTTGTACGGGCGCCTTTAATTTAGGCTCCTTGGGGACTCTTCTTTCAACCGACAAGAGGGCTAGTGCTTGAGCTATTGAGGGAAATGACATCAGTGAGTGAGAGGACAGGGGTTTAAGAAAGGCAGCTTGTACTTTAACCTCTCCTACCCCTCTGTGTGATGCATAGGTAGCCTTTTCTGCCTGGTCTCTTTTTAGTAACCTGTATAAAGCCAATAGCTCAAATCCGTTTGCCTATTCTGCCACTTATTTTCAGGAAGGCAAAACTTAAAGAAAAAGGGAATTGCTTTTGGTGACACTTAGTGCAAGATTAAGTCCAGTGAGACGAAGTCTGACAGTAAAAGATATCTGCTTCTTTTTGCTAACTGCATCGTAGAGAGAGTTAAGATATATCTTTATGCTGGTCTGCTCTCCCAACTGCTAAATATTAAGCCCTTTTGATCATCCCTGATGCTCCACAAGGCTGTCTGTTACTTGTACACTATTATTTTCTACCTAGTTTTATTGACATGGGCTGTGTTATTAACTGCAAGCTATTTCTCCAGGGAAAAGTAGGTTGTACAGCCAACTTGCAAGAAACAGAAGGGATGTCTCATGCACATGGAGCGTGACCCCTCTGTCTCCAGTCTTTGGAAAATTAACAAGCAGCATTAATGAACTACTGGAGGGCACAGTGCTTCCCAGCTGGAATGGTGGTGGCTGTGATGGCGGCAGGAGGAAAATGCCAGTGAAGGCACCAGAGCAATCCTCAGGGATGGGATATGCACTAGGGAAAAACATCCAAGGAGCAGGTAGTGGATGTGGGCACTGAAGGCCTGGCTGTCTTCTCACTGAGACTAAGGAAATCTGAAGTAAATGTAGAAAAATCAGAGGAACAGCACCTGCAAAATAACTACAGTAAAACATGAAAGGAAACAGGCTATGAAAGTTGTTACCTAGCATCTGTGCTGAAAAGCAAAAATAAAATTTTATACCACTTACACTGGTATAAATTACTATTATTCCTACCAAAGTAAGTGGAGTTACACTGGCATAAAAACAAAGGAAAATGAGGTCTCATAAAGAACAACGGTCTCTGGATTAAATCCATCACTGGTGTAAGCAAATACATTCCACAGACCTCAAAGGAGCCATGCCTGTTTGTACCCGTGGTGAATTTGGTTCATTTTCCCTGGAGGCCTTTTTCCATTTTAAATATAGCATGCAAGCAGATGGCCAGAGCTGCAGTAGGGTGCCCAGCTTTGTATTAAAACAGGCAGCTTGACTTAGGTTTGAATGTAGAGACGTGCTCCACTGTGATTATATTGTTAGAGCTATCAGCGAACAATATTTCAACTCCTTGTCAACTTTGGTGCTCCTATCCTCAAGCATCAAGATAAACATAAAAGGATGTTTAATATTGATGATTAATATTGACAGGGCCTCTAATATAGCTATTTAAGCAATATGAGCTTGCAGGTGTACATACATATGTATATGTAGATATTATTGTTTATATATATTCATATATATGCTGCTGTTGTATCATGGACACACACACTGTACTGGGTCTGGCTGAGCCGGAACTGTAGCAGCCCTCATGGTGCTGTATTTTATGTTGGGAGCTAGAAAGGTGTTGATAACACACTGGTGGTGTGGCTACTGCTGAGTAGTGCTTACACAGCACCAAGGCTCTTTCCAACATTTCCCCCCAGTGGGATGGGGTGGGCAAGATCTTGGGAGGGGACACAGCCAGGACAGCTGACCCGAACTGACCAAAGGGATATTCCATACCATACGATGTCTGCTCAAGTATAAAGCTGGGAAAAAGGAGGAAGGGGGTGGGATCACCCTTGGTCCTCCGAGGCAACCGCTACGCATATCGCAGCCCTGCTTCCGGAGAAGGCCCCACATTGCCTGCTAATGGGAAGTAGAGAATAAATCTGTTTTCTTTTTAGCTTCCATGCGCGGACCTTGCTTTGCTTTGCTTACATGAAAACTGCTTTTGTTTTACCCACAAGGGTTGGTTTTTTCTATGTTATTTTCTTTCCCCCTTTTTGCTCTGCTGAGAGAAGGCGAGGGGGAAAGTGATAGAGTGGCTTGGTGGGTACCTGGTGTTTAGCCAAGGTCAAACCACCACATACACGCACAAATGCCCAGAGTTATTATTGGTTATAATAATCCCTTGGAAATCAGACACTGCCATGTATTTTGCTTCAATTTATCTACTTTCCCTCAGGGTCAATCTGGCCCTCTGTCTCTAGCTCTCTCTCAGGAGTGCTGAATAGTCACTGCTCCCATCGAACGCTATGACAGCCATGCATAATCACCTCCTCTGAAAATCACATTTAGCTCTCACAAACTTGCTTATGATGGGTCCTGGTGCTTCTGTTATTTTCAAATAAAAATATTCCCATTATATGTCTACAGTATCATGCTGGATGGAGGATGAATCCAACAACCATACCACTGGCAGCTGCTGTTCTTGAAATGGGACTCTGCAAAGCTTCACCTCAGACTTCACCTCAGGCCCCTTTCAGCTTTGCCTGTTGTGCTAAGAAATGTGTTTTTGAAAGCATAACTCTGTCATTAGGAATGCTGGGTCTTCTGCTGCTTTTCCAAACAGTGGCACCTCAGGCATCTCTGGCTATGTTGCAACTTTGCAGGCAGGCAAATAGAATGGCCACTGAGCATCTGATTTATTAATTGCAAGATTGTTAGCTGTTACAGAAAAAGGTGGCCTTTTATTCCTCGTGGGGCTCTTTTCACCTGAGCAGCGCCCATGAAGGGCAGAATGGAGCTGATGTTGCTGTGGCACTGCAAAAGGTCAGTGATGAACGCAAGCCTCAGTGTCCTCCTTTCTGGCCGGGAAGCAAGTAGGGGTCATTGGCTGAGACCTAATGATACCTGCAATTGATGGATGCAGCAATTAAAGGGGGATGTGATAGCTGAGAGGCATATTACACAGTGTGCCTTTCTAAGGGCTAATTACTTCAGATGCAAGGACTTTGCTCCTGCATTGAAACTTGCTTAAATCAGTTTTACGCAGACATAGCCTGATGGTCTGGTCTCAGGAACAGTACTTTTAGTCTTCCTATGAGTCAGATTTGTAGGTTCAAACAAGCCAAGACCAGGATAATACTGGTGGTCTGGGCAATGTGGATGCCCTCCTATGCTAAATGCTTGTGTGCTCCTGAGGACCATGTGGGGAGCTAGGTTTCACAAGGGACATCCCAGGCAATCCCTTTGCCTGCAAGTCTGTCTGTGGCGGGGGTGAGCTTGGGCAGCCAGGATGTAACAGGCCCCTTTCCATCATAAGAAGACTCAAGGCAAGGAATTCTCCTGGAACTGTTGATGCCCTGTCCCTGCAGGTAGGGCAGCGACAGCTTATAACATGGTACATGAAAAAGTTTCACTGATCATTTATCATGGGTGCAGGGCAATTTTACACCAGAAGCCTTTCACGGAATGAGGAACCAGATCCTGTCTTCATTTCTGATCACATGCCCTTTCACAGCTGTTCAAATCTGATTCAAAAATTCACACAGATTTTTTTTTTTTCCCAGGAGAATAAACTCTACTCAAAAAGCACTAACAGATCTTGCCTACCAGTGATTGCTGATACCACTTACCTGTGAAAATTTTGCCAAACAAAGACCTGTCTATCACTGTCTATCACTCTGTGTCTGTGGCATTCCTAATGCAGCCAGATCATTGTTCACAGCTCAAGACATCTGCTCACCCACAACAACAGATAAACATTAAGGTTTTGTCAGTTGTCTACTGACAGCTTTGCGTGCAACACGTCTAATACTGTCTTCACCCACACTCTGGCCAGCTTCAGTGACATTAATCCCAATTTACATCCAGGTTTGCAGGTGAAAAGTCATATTTACCGCTTAAAATACTGTAAAGTAGTTGCAAAATGTTGCTGTGCACCACTGCTGTGTGCTTGTTTTGCAGGCAGATCTTTTTCTACAGATGCTCAACCACTTGGTGGTGCTACAGAAAGAGTCTGATTCACTTTCTACATTCACTTTCTAAAGTAGGTTTCTTCCCTTTCATAAACGGCATCCAGAGATCACATTAGGCAAAGCTGTGACATGAAACACCTTTCTTCCTCTATCTTTTCTCATATGAGTATTGCCATTGCAATGGCCAGGTTGAAATCTTAGAAATCTACCTGCAAGCCTGCTGCATCTGCCCCAGCAAGTGAGAGTGCGCTGGGGACTGAGGGAAGGGAACAGAAGCGGGGAGGGATAAGACAGAAGACTTCAGACAGTATCATGGTGAGGGGGGATGAGTGGAAAGGGAGAAGATTAGCCATTTCCAGCCATTTTGCAGCAGCGTCTGGTTGATTGTAAGCAGCCTAATTGGTGTCATCTCTGTAGGATTCAGTGCCAGCAAAGGCTCCTGTGCATGGAGCCCTCAAGAGATTAGCACAAGTTGAGGTAAAATGAGGATTTGGCCTTGCTAAAGCAACTGGAAGCATGCAGAGGTCACATTGCTCCTCTTATCATATTTGAATACTTATTTTCATCTTGGTGACAGACCTTCAAACATATTTTTTAGAAATGAGTGTCCTATTCCATTAAAAATAAATCTGTTTCTTTCTTATAACACAATTAGTGTCAGCAAAGCATTCTGCAGATCCCAAAAGATTTATTTTTGTATAACTCTTGTGAGGCAGGAAAGAGTATTATAGTTCTGGAGAATAGATAAGGAGACACAAGTTTAAAAGTGTTTTTAGGCCCTGGGCCAGATTTTCCAATTCAACATAGCTCATGGAGGAGAGGGAGGCATCTCTTCAAGCCTCTGTGGACTTGCTGGGTAAGGTAGCTCTTCCTACGCTTAGCATTATCAAAAGTGTTGTGCACTTTGCATTGATAGGGAGAAGCTGGTGGCACCAATGTGTTGCCTTGCTTCTCCCTGTAGGATTGTGGCTGCATCTTGTCTTAAGAACTGTGTTGTCTTTTTGGGGTTGTTGAATCGTGACTGTCTGTGGCCTCAGTGCAGGCTGGAGAAGCTTAGGGGTTGCTGTTGTGCGGACCAGCTAACATCAGCTCTAAAGAAAACAACCGGTCATCTTAGCATAGCAAGAATATCTCTTCCCCACTCTTAAGACCCTCCACTCCAGCCTTGATGCTCACCCTGCTCTGGGCCCAGGAACGGGGATGGCATTGGAGCAAGAGGGGCTGCCACTGTCCTGCTGGACACCAATGCGGTGGCATCCTCTGCTCCCCCACCGCCTGCTATGGAGGTTTTGGAAATTTGCAGTTCCCTTTATACTGGATGAGAAGCACAAAGGAAACACAAAGAGCCAAGAAACCTCCCCCCCCTGCAATTCCCTGGCCAGCAAAATGAAATTTTCATGCATAATGAGGCTTTGATCAAGTTTGTCACTTAGCCGATTTGCTATTGATTTAAAGAGTTCTCTCTGCTAACAAACAGGCATAGCAGGGATGGGTTTTTAAAAAGATCTAATGGAAAATTATATTTGGTTCCCGGGCATCTATACACAGATTCATTTTCCACTTAACTGCTCTTTGTAGTTTACTGCCTCAGATTTCTGGGTATGTCCTTTTCCTGTGGAAGTTATGCTGTATCATTGGTACACATCCTAAAGTCATAATATTCTGTTTACATCTTTCTAATACCTTGCCATAAAATGATTACATTGCCATTAACAGTTTTTATTATTTGACCTAATTTTATTTACAAGTAATAACACTGTTTTCTAAAGGCAAGAACTGGCTGCAGACAAATGAAAAGTAAACAAAATAAAGCTAAAGGAAGCTGGCAGCCTCCACGCTGAATCTATTTTCTAATTTACTATTGTTTTGACTTTAACAAACTAATGTCAGTGAAGGAAAAATGCAGCCAGTCTTACAACTCTGAAGCCATGATGCACACTGTGCTGAATTCCAGTATTTCAGTGGGAATTTAGAGGGAGGTGGGGAGCAGGAGATGATTTCTCAAGGCCAGATTATGTCCCTAGCATGGACCCTTTGGAAAGGGGTGAGTTCACCCTCTTTCCCCAAAACACCATCAGGAGGGGAAAGGGCTGCATTTTGTGAAGGCATGATTCAGCCCGTGCTGCCCTTTGTCTATGGAAGGAAGTAAGTTGCCAGCCAGCCTGCACCAAGAGGGAATAGAGCTGCTTTCTCATCTATTCCCCCCAGGTTTGTCTCCTAAGAAGGAGTAAGGTGGCATACAGTGCCCTTTTGTCCTCTACTCTTGAACCACATACCCACACTGCCAAGCCAGATAAGTGATGCATGTTATCAGTTGCATATAACGAATGCTGTTCATTCTGAAGAGGTACATTGTACATCTATCAGAACACGGTAGATGTTATATTCTAAGTGTCATTGGGTCCCTTTTCAGTAATGAGGTAGGATTTGCTGTCATTATCCCAGATCCCTGCTGGTCAGTGACAGTCCTGGGGAAATGCTTGTTTAGGTGAATGCATCCAAAGGTATGAATGTCCAGTAGTAACTCATTGATGCCACGTGCAGCATGAGTTTTGGTGTAACATCTTATGCTTAACCTTCTTAACTCTAAATATATGTATATATTTAAGAAAAAAAAATACTTATGTCTTTTTTACTCGCTGTATTATTGGAGTAGCCTTACTCTTCTATTTTCAAGAAAACTGGCTATGCATCCAATAGCTCTGTGATACAATCTAGACACAGATGCACAGACCTCAACATCATTTCGTGCAAAACATACTTTCGGTTTTCTTCATCACAGACATCAGTGCAATGAACGCCACACAAAAGGTACAACCGAGACTAAAACACTGCTCCTTGTAGGATCTACCCAGTGGCTGTGATATCTCCACGTGATCTGACTGGGCAGGAAATCCCAGAGTCCTGGAGGGACGTATCTGCCCCATCTCATCCGTGAGTCATCCAGGATGAAGGGGTCACAATGGCAAAAGTTCACGCTTACCCATTCTGTTCCCATACAAACATCTCTGAGTGAAGGCCCCTGCAGCATGCAGGTCCCCCGCACAGGCTGGAAGCCCCTGGCAGGATGCCCCCGAGCCCATCAGCACCTCAGCTGTGTTCACTTCCTCTTTCCCCGCTCCGGCTGCCTCCCAACCCCAGCCCAACCGGTGACCACCCAGCTCCACCCTTTTCCGCCACAAACAAGCCACAGGCACTGCCAAAGTCTGCCTGTGTTTACCATCTAAGGGCTTGGGGTTTCAGCACCAAAACCCAAAGTTAAGACACCTCGCTTGCATGCACTGTTGTGCTGGGGGAGTCAGGGCCGGAGGCACTGTGAAACGGTGGCCAAGGGACAACTGCTCTTGATGATATTTTGGAGAAACTGTGTGTGTAAGCTACACCAAGAGCAGTTGTTCCATGTGTGGGAGGCGGTGGTGGGCAAAATGAGCCAGGCGGAGATCTGGCTGCCTACACATGCTGATGGCTCAAAGTGATGCAGCCAGTCAGCCTGTCAAAATAAGGGCAAAACCCCAGAGGCAGCGGAAGGGAGGCAACCAAAGGCAAAGAAGGGAAGTGATGAGAGGACGGCAGTGCATTGTTGAGTTATTTGAATACTTTTCTTCACTTCTTTTTTGCAGTTTGCATTGGTGAGATGCACAATCCAGCAACTGTGGCCTGCTGCAGCTCCTTACTTGTGATGATGAAAGCTACAATGTTGGTTTTCCTTATTACAGCCTGCTGATGTATGTGGACATTAATCCAAAAGGGATTAATCCCCAAAAGGGATTAATGTGCAGGGGGAGGGTGGGGGCCTTGTAGTTCGGATTGTATAGCTCATTTATTTAATAAAAATAATATATAAATAACAAAATAAAAACACCATCAGAGAGTTTTACTGAAAGAATATCTAAGCTGAGTGAAAAATAGGAAAACAACAGAAGAAGAAGGAACTGTGTGTACTTAATCCTTCTGGAAACCCTGCATCAAAAGAGATCCTGAGCCTCAGCCCCAACATTTCAGTTTCCTCTCCTGTGCGGTTTGGGTTGTTTCTTCTCACTTCTCAGAGCCATTGATTGCCCCAGTTTAGCAATAGCAGTGAGGAGTTCAGGTATCGCACAGAATTGTTGAGTGTGGAAAAGCAGATTTTACATGGATATAATCATGTGACCTAAGCATACAGGCACACATATGCATATGTATATATGTAAATGAATTTTCAGGTCTGGAGATGTAAATTCAGCAGGCAATTGGTATCCTCTGTTCCAATAAAACATATCAAGCAGTAGAAGAAATAACTAGCATTACAGGAAAAATATGATAACACATTCATTGTCTAAATTCTCAGTGAAAGCCACTGAAGCAAAGGCTTGAGGCTTGGAAATGGAATTTTAAAAGATGTTTTATCTTTTATCCTCTCCTATTGAAAGCTCCTTACTCTTGTAAGGAACCCCAGCCTAAATTCCAGAGTCTTCTCCTAACAAACATTATAAGTATTCCTCAGTTTCTTTACTGCCCATGAAGTTCTGTAATGGGTCCAGGATTCAGATTCAGAGGTGTTAACTCCACCTAAGTCTCTACATTTACTATTGCAAGGACAACTCAAGAGGCCTAGGGGCAATCAAATAACAAGAGGAGGTACGTGAATTTAGATGGAAGTTGTACCCTCTGAATCTGGGCCTTGGATCCCAATTCAGGGTGTGTGTTTGGGCCAGGTTGTTCATTGTTTTAATAGTGAACTGATGTCTGTGGGATGCAAACAAGATGCACCTCAACAGACTACTACTTATCAAGGTAAAGTTTTTTATACAGCTCACTACAGAGAAAATCAGTGTTATAGTCTTAATGCTGAACTTGCATGACTCCTGTAATTTTCATAAAGCATGTGATTTTGAGGATTGGATGTGATCTGCCAGGGCAGATAATATGCAGATACCTGCTGTAGGAAACAGATGGATGCCAGCCATCCCTGCCAGCCGCCTCTTGCTGAAGGATAATCCCTATCGTTAAGTGGAACACATTAACACGCTTTCACTTCATCCAGCCAAAAAGCTCTCTCTCAGTACACACTTATATAGAGGAGAAAGTTCAGCTGAGATAATGTCCTCTGGTTTTGCCTGCCAGCATCTTCCAAATATTTGCAATTACATCATCTTTAGATTTGCAGACTGGACAGTGCTGAGCGCTTCAGCTTGGCCCAGCAAATGTACATGCTTGCTTACACTTAGTTTGATCATCAAGGATGAGCAGCAACTCAATTGACTCAAAGGCTATGGTGATGTGTTTCTCCACGTACAGACTAGAGTTCAACAGAGAGGACTGAAACCTAAGAGAGCAGCACATTAGTTTTAGAAAATACAGGTCCGTCATATCCAGGAATCTCATTAATAAGCATTTCTCTTCTTTCCTCTATCTTACACTGTAGAGGACAGTCAAAGAAGGTATTCCAGTTCTCCAGCAGTCCCCTGGAACCTGACCTTTGTGAGGGTGGTATCAACACAAATGTTTTACAAACACTGAGGAGTGCTTATGAGCAAAAAGTCTGTTTGTGTACAAATGATACTGTCTCACCATGTTAAGCTGCAATACGCATAATTGTATGCACACAGAAGGTACCTCACCTCTGGTTTATAAAACAAGTATTTGCAAAAAGTATCTTTGAAATCTAGTGATTGGGTTGTTTTCTATTTAGCTAAATACATGGAGTGAACTAACATCAGCTCTATGAATCTTATGTTTCCTTACAGATGTACAGATTTGTGATAAATTTATATTGCTAACATTCTGCAATATTGTAAGATTGTTTTCCAACTCACACTGTCTTCAGGAAGGTAAGCATACTGAAACCAGTTGCTTTATTATTGCTATTGTGATTATCTGTATAGTTCAGATTGGTATAACGTATCCTCCAATTCCTTGCAAATTAGAACCTAATCCTATTTCCTTTGAAGTTGGCTAGCAGAAGTCTGCTGGTTTCAATGGGAGGATAGTTCCTTTTTGTGAATAAGGAAAATCATTAACATAAAATAATAGTGTCAGAAATGAATAATTCCCTAGTGGCATCTATAAACTCAGAGCTGAAATTCTCACCAAATTTTTATTTCAGAAACAATGAAACACTGCATGTTTTACACTGACAGGAACAGCTAGAATGATGCGAATTGCCCACAAAAGTCGTTATTTAAGATTTTCTATGTCCATTCTAACATTGTCTTGCCTTGAGGAAGAACTTCTTCACAGTGAGGGTAACAGAACACTGGAACAGGCTGCCCAGAGAGGTTGTGGAGTCTCCTTCTCTGCAGACATTCAAAACCCACCTGGATGTGTTCCTGTGTGACCTGACCTAGGTGTTCCTGCTCTGGCAGGGGGACTGGACTAGATGATCTTTTGAGGTCCCTTCCAATCCCTAACATTCTGTGATTCTGTGATTTGCACTTGGTATTCTTATACCTGTTGTGAAGGACACTGGTTTGCTATTTGCTCTAGTGATTTTTATTCCTGTAGTAACTAGTATAAGACTAACTGCAAAGCTGACAATGTGCTAAAAATTAAAAGGAACTATCTCTATATGTTGGTGATACACTCAATCATAGGTGTACTTTTACAGTTATCATAATTTTCACTTCCCATTGCTATTACACATGAGCACAGAAAGTTTCTTGTGTCCAGTTTTAATTTACATATTTAATTTGCTTTATGCCCTCTGGCTTCACACTTAAGAGTGTGGAAAATCAGAAGGAAATGTGGTATTTATCATACTACATTGTACCTGTGCTTATTCCATTACAAAATTGGCATTTTTCATTTTGGAGCTTCTGGTATTTTATTATGCCTTATATCTCTTCAATCACAATATATAGCAATGATTCATGGCATATTTCCTTATGGAACTGGTGATGTATGCCTTCGAGCAGCTAAAAGAGAATACTCTTGGGAATATTAACAATGCTCAAGAGTACAACATAATGAGACCTATTTTCATCACTGGCATTCATGCTTTTCAGCTATTCAAGAGGTATAAAGGACCTGGATATAGGCTATACTGAGTTGCAGCCTGAAGGGAGCTTGCAGACAGAAAACCATAGCTGGACACTTGTCCCTGCTGCCTCAGGGGGGACTAAGCCAGTTTGGAGCTGCCTATGTAGTCCAGCGTGCAATCAGCTGGCAGAGATCAGAGCAGGACCCAGGCTGCTCTCATCTTTGGTGGGACTAGGACTTTCACTGGACATGCGAAACCACCAGGCAGTTGTCACTGTCATCTTGACAGACTGCTGCACCCTTGGCGCTCAGCAAAACCGAGACTCTGATTTAATCCATTTAAGTGAAGTTGCACTGAGATGAACACATGCCAGCACGATTTTTCACTTCTTGCAGCAGTCCAGGGCACCTCTCCTGTTCGCTGTGTTGCCAGCCCCTCTCCTAGCACCTCCTGCCTCTCCATGCTGCTACATCCCCATCCTGTCCCTGTGCCAGTCCCTACTTACAGCAGGTCTGCCCTCTGTTCCTTCATGTGGATGTTGCTTGGGGCATCCCCTCAGACTGAGAAGAGCTACATAAGTGGGTTTCAATCTAGGGGCAGAGAAGGGAGGTGACGTATGGTCAGGCAGACCAGGCACTGCTCTATTCTGTGCCAGCTGGCAGGAACACGCCAAAGTGATTTCACCCCCCACAAATTTCCTTTTTCTGGTGCAAGAGACCATCCACCTTCTCTGGCCATGGGCTTGAGGATGGCTTCTTTTCTAACACAAACATCTGATTCGTCTTAAGCCTGGCAACAATTTAAATGTCCGCATTGGTTTAAGTTTTCAGGACATATTTGTGAAAGAAATAACCACCTTACTTTAAAATGAAGAGTAAAACTGATGCATCCATTTGTATTTCAAGGATCCTGACAGCAGAGGTGAGGGGTCCCCCCGCTCCAGATCTTGGTGCCGATTTGCAGAAAGTCACCGCAGCAGCACTTGGGCCCGGGAAGGCTTCTGACAGGGGACAGCTGCCAGGAGCGGGTAACACCAAGGATCGGCAGCGGCTGGGCGTGCCCCGGTGTTTTTGCCAGGCCCAGTTACATGGAAACCCTACAGGAAACCCTCGCCCGCTTGGCGAATGGGGAAAATTAAGTGTTTTCTGGAAAAACTTCCCACACGTACGTTTGGTGCAGGCTCGCTCGGCCCCTGCCGCCGCCCGCACGCCCACGCTTATGCCCGGGCTCTGCAGGTGCACCTGAGGCGCGGGGCCGGCGCTTGCTCTCGGCCTCGCCTCAGGCCGGCCGCAGGGGACAGGCGGGGCTGACCGCCGCGCGGCAGGGAGGGCGGCGGGGCCCGCGGGCCCTGTCCGCTTCGCACACAAAGGACAGCCCTGCCGACCGCCGCGCAGTCCCCCCGCCGCCGACAGGGCCCGGCCGCGGCACTGGGGGCGGCCCGGCCGGGACTGGGGCGGGGCGGGGCGGAGGGGCCGCCCCACAGCTGTGCGGCCGCCGAGGCGGGCGGCGGGGACGGGGAGGAGAGGGCGGGCCGCCACCGCCCCCCGCCCCGCCCCGCCGCGCTGAGCCGCGCCCCGCCCCGCCGCGCCCCATGGTGCTGGCGCGGGCGCGGGGCCGAGGCAGAGGCTGTGAGGCCGGCGGGGTGCTCGCACTCCGCGCCCGCCGCCGCCGGGCATGGAGGGCACTGAGTCGGCCGCCAGTGGCAGCAGCAGCCCCGTGCAACCCCGCTGCTCCTCCTGCGGGTCCGGGCCGGCCGGCGGCGAGGAGGCAGCGGTACCAGCGGCCATGGAAGAGCCGCTCGGGGAGGCTCCGTGCCCGGAGGTAACGGCGGTGAGGAAACAGCAGGGGGTGAAGCGGCATCACCACAAGCACAACCTGAAGCATCGCTACGAGCTGCAGGAGACCTTGGGCAAAGGCACCTATGGCAAAGTCAAGCGGGCCATCGAGAGGTTTTCTGGCAGAGTGGTAAGGGAGGTGGAGGGGCTTCTCTTTGCCTTTTTATTTTATATATATATATATATGTTTATACAGTTGTGGCCAGCAGCCCGTGGGGTTTGGGTCTGCATCCTACTGGTGCCGGCGGTTGCTTGGGTCCAGGGCTTTGTTTCGGGTGCAAGTCCTATAGGGAAACTTTTTGGGGTTTTTTTAGGCGATGGTATTGTAGTAACACATCAGTACATTCTAAAAGGATGTGCTATTATTGGAAAAATAGCATGGCTTGTTGTTTTTGTTTTTACGTGTGGGTCCACTGTGAACAGTTATTCTTTCCCCGCTGGAAATTCATGGCTGAGTGAAACCTGTCACATCCCCCCGCTAAGCAAAGCCGCTCACAAAGTACTGTCAGAAGGGCAAACATCGGTTCTCCAGTTAAAAATGCAGTGATTCAGTCATACTTTTGTGACCTGAACTTTGCTGACACCAAAAAAAATGGCAGGGGCTGCAACCTAGTCCCGTTGGTTTTTACGATCCGTTTCACTGCTCAGTGGTGCCGGCTGGCTCCAGACTTCAAGCAGCCTGGAGGTTGTACAGCAATAACTCAGCTTCAGCGTTTCCTCATTGGTACAGCGCTCCAGCGGGACGCAGAAATGCAATTGAAGAAATGTACACATTAGTCAGAGTTATTGTCATTTTTTTCTTCCCTGAAATATGTAACTATTCACAGAGGGCAAGCGAGTGAGAGGCAGGCGTTGCATTAAAGACAGCCCAAAGAAACAGATGGTTTTCTAAAGAGGTCTTAATGCTGCTTTTCATATGAAGTAGACTAATTGAGTTTTCACTAGACTTCATCTAAAAGCAAGACGTTTCCCTAGTGACACTACAGGTTTTGTCTCATTTATCTTTCTCTTTTGGTTGCCTGGAAGCTCAACCTGCACCCAGAGGCAGAAGCAACTATAAAACAGAAAATGAAATTGCAGATGTTATGGCCTTAATAAGGGAGACTTACTTTGCAACTAAATATCTTTGTGTCGACAGTGAAAATGAGAGTTTCAGCCAAGTTGTAGAGTCATATCATGTATGCTTTCAGTTTATTAGCTCATTTGGAGGCAGGCTAAAGAGAAACCAGAGATGGACATTTCTGCACATGCTCGCTCCCAGTCCATGATTTTTAAAGTTTGCTGTCTTGGCTGTTTTACAATTTCAGGCTAACAAAAGCTCTAGGGCTATGTTCTATACTAGCTATTATTTTGTAAGTAGATTATTTTTGAGTTGCATTACAAAGTGTAGTAAGTAAGCAAATACATTGAAAACACCTTTTTTAAAAGACTTGATAAATTTTAAAAGAAAAGGTGACCATATTATAAATGAGATTTGGTTTTGGGAAGGCCCCTCACAGAGGAAAGGCTGTAGCATAGATGTGCATCTCCTCCAAGTTAACAACGCATGAGGTCTTTCTGTATTTTGCTCACTGTCAAGCACTTCAGCTACACAGCTAAGGGTATATAGATGATACAGTCTGAACTGAATTTGTATGGCTAATGCCATCTTGAAATGGAGAGGGTGAAAATCAGAATACTTGTGCAAATTTGAACTCAATAAAAACGTTACATGCACTCTATCAGCTGGTATGTAGAAACTAAACAAATCCGTACCAGGGTGTGAATTTTATACTGTAGTAATACAAGCCTTGACGTGTGGCACTTCATAATTATTAACTAGTCTGCAGGCAAGTTCTGGTGTAACGTGTCTGTTTGAACTTTAACATCTGTGAGTGTATATAAAATATCCACATTTTGTCTGTTTACAGAATAAAAGCTAGTTGTCAGCAATCCAGCCAGACCTAAGTGAATGGAAAACACGTCTTGCTGTCTGACAGTGCCCTTGTCTGGCTGTTGCAGTGAACAGCTTTCCCTTCCCATGGGTGAGATGAGGCTACTGACAGGATGCCTGATCAGAGAGGGGCTGAGTATTCCTTTGGTTCTCCTCCTCCATCTCTTCCCTTTCCTTGGTTCTTTTTAGTGGGCAGTGTTTGCAGTGTTCCTGAGCAGGTTGGACTGGATGTTGCTGTGTGTCCTGCAGGGGATGCACAGAGCAATCTGTGTGGCCGGCACCGTCTCTTGCACCACTTCCAATGCAAATCATCTCACAACCAGCAGCTAGGTAGCAAGAGTTCCAAGGCTGCTCTAGTCCAGTCTGTTTGCTTTCTACTCTGCTACTGGTTTAGCTAATCATCTTTTTCTTTACTCGGCGGTAAGCAGGTATTTGAAACTCTATAGTGCCATGCCAGACCTTGGCAGTGGCATTGTGTTCCCAGTCATCAGCCTTGTCCAAGCGATTCTCCTGTTCGGCCTTTCTGCTTCTCATGTCCATTAAGTCTTTTTAGCTGTATGACATTTCATAAAGATATTTGCGTGATTTGCTAGGCTTTTAATAAGAAGCACAAATTTTGGATTTGTCATCATCTGTATAAACAGAGAGCTCAGGAGTGAACTAGAAATTGGCAGATGTGAATTACTGAAGTAAAACCAAAGTGAGAAGACAGTTCGATCCAAGGTACAGATGTGCTTTAGTCCTGTGCCATTGGAAGTCAATGGCAGGGTTACCGTTGACTTGAATGAAATTAGTGTTTGACACATTATCAGGTTACATGTTTATTAAAATTGTTACAGTTTCTTTGTCTTTCCTCTTAACTCAGTGGAACGTGATCGTAATGCTTTCTGCCATAAAGCTCTGGGGTAGATTGTGTGATACATTTAGTTTGTTATTGGAAACAACTTATGTGAATTTGTGTATTAGTTACCACAGTGACTACAGACAGTATTGCATGCTGCACGAAGCAGTTAAAATATTGCCCACTACATGACGTATGAGGTGCCTCATTTTGCCAGCAAGATTTCCCTCGTTAGTAGTGGCTCAGTACACACCGTGTAACTTACAATATTTTAAATTAAGGCACCTGTTAGTAAGTGTAAGGATGAAGAGATGATATCACAAGCTTGTGAAGTAACACTCATGTTGACATTTCTGTGGGTGTTTTCTGCACTTGTCATCTTGCATGTGTTAAACCAAACAACTGAGCTTTTGCTCGTGTTATGTACTCAGTGTTTGTTAGCCAAGAAATGTACCGTTACACTTATGTCAGCCTTACATAAGCTGTCTACTGACCACCTCTGGTCAGTCCCATGCATGGTGCATGAAGACGGTAGATGCTGCTGGATTCTTCTTTGATAAAGTGATTCCACTGGAGTAAATGCTCCTTATAATGCAACGTTAAATTAGAGTTAGGTGTTTTCAGTCTTGTTATCTGTCTTTTCCTGACGTGATACAGAAAGCAATGCCTGGATACAAAAATACATTAATATTAATTAAATTAATGCTAGCAAAGGAGCATGTAGCGCTCTAAAACATGGAAGACACCAGGGTAAACCCTGTCAGGCTGCCTGGAGTGCTTCCAGTGGAGTTTAACCTGGGAGTTCAACACCCCATCCAGTTTACAGCTCCCTGTGGCTGCCCTCCTGCAAGGTGCTTTGCCGGGAGTCATTTGTTTTCCCTGCCACTGCTGGACCTGGAGCTTGCTAACGTTGCTCATTGTTACAACCTCTTATGAAACACCCTGTATTATCTGTGCTTCCTTTCCGTTGCCATCTGTTCTTAGAAGAGATTTTGCCATTTGCAGAAGCCAGAAGCTTTTTTCCCTTTCTCTCCTTAGGCTGCACTTGGGAGGTGATGGGGAGTAGCTGCAGTGCTCCCTCCTCTGCCTTCACCTCTCTTTCTCTGCCTGAGAGCCACGACATCTTTTCTTCCTCCTCACCAGCAGGTGGAGGAAGCACTATTCTCCTCCAGCCCTTCCTCCAGCAAGTTAATTATTTTGGGAATTGATGACAAGCTGCAGCCCAACATGAAAAACAAGCGTGCGGTGCATATTTGGGCAGGCGTGTTATGTGTGGTGGTGCATGTTATTTATCTCTTTTGCATAGAAGTGCAGGTAGAAGGGTGCTGCCAAATGAAATTGGTTTCTAAATTAAAATCTTGGAAAAAAAAACCAAACCCAAAACAACCCCAAACTTCTGAGCAACAGAAATATTTTTAGTTGCAACTCCAGTGAAAATTGTCACTGTGAAATGGCTCTGCTTCATGATGCTTTTGTTGCACAGGGTTTTTGAAATCCTGAAACAGCAACAGATTACATTGAAGGAGGACATTTGCTTTGCTGATTGTATTTCTCCATATCACGATAAAACCAAAACATGAATACCAACAATGAAAGCTCTGTCATGTCATTAATTAAGGCCTTGTTGGCCACTCAACCATTTGTTTGTTTGCAGTGTGGCTTTTAAGGGTTCCAAATAAGATAAAAGCGTGCTCATAGGTCACTAAGGACAGTGAAAGCCAGGTGGGATGTTTGTCCCAATTCTCTCATCTGCTTTGTTGATATCATAGAAAATCTCCTTCTCTTTCATCTTTTGCATGTGAATTCTCTTATCTTTAATGACATGTTACATTTCCTTTTTTTTTTCCTGAGAACTTCTGCTTCAGTTTGCACCTGGATCACTACTTGATACTGATTTTTATCTTGATTGCTCAGTTTGCATCTTCTGCAGGATAATGTCTAAATCTGATGCAGAACTGGATAATTTTATATTTTTTTTGAGGTTCTTTGTTGTTCTTATTACGATATCTTCCTTTATTGCAGACACCAATGGAAGTATCTACGCAACAGTGCTGTGATGTGAAGTTCTTGTACAGTACTTTGCACAGCAGGATCCTGATTCATGAATGTGGCTTTCACAGCTATGACGATACATTTGAACAATAGTAACAATGGCTTGTATCACTACCCTGTCTTATACATGAGAAGATAAAACTTCCCAATTAAAGCCAAAATCATCAGAAGTATTAGCCAGTTGTGAGTGCACAACCTGATACCTGTTTTTTCCATATATGTGGAGTATATAACATCAGGGTCCTACAGATGACAGCCTCCTTCTGTGTAGCTCAGTCTCTCTTCCTTCCTGGGCTCTGTCCTGGGCTTTTGTCCCTATGTGACCTTCAGCTTCAGTCTCCATTCCTGGCCCTTTTGTACTCCACTTGCGCTGCTGCCTCTCGCTTTGTTCTGCATGCCAGCTCTGTGACCCGCGCAGAGAACACTGCCTTGCTCCCTGCTTCCGAGTTGGTAGCTGCCAGCAGAATCTGTGCAGCGTGGGGTGGGTGCTGCATACACTTCTCCTGCCATGCAACGCTTATGTGGGGCCAGAGGTTCCTCAGTGGAAGGGGAATTCTTGCAAAACGTATTGCCAAAAGCTTCATTTATTTATTTATTTGCTGGTTTATTTATTTATTTAAGATGTGCAAACTGAGTTCTTTTAGGGACTCTTAATATGGCTAAATCTGGATAGTGTTTTCACAGTGCTGAAGGGGTGTTGGTGAAACCTAGGTTATCCTCTATAAAAATTGTACCAAAGCATGCATGGAAATTCTAGATTGGGATTTAATAGAAGTTGGAAACAGTATGTGGGCCTGAAAATAGCTTTCCTGTTGATTTATTTGTTCCACCCTTAATTATTAGATTATAATTTTAAACCGAGACTCAGGTTTAAAAAACAAAACAAAAGGAAAAAGAAAAAAACCCCACTGGATTTAATCTAATATAATTCACAGTGAATATTGTGGGTTTACTACATTAGGAGTTACTACTTTGTTGTATAAAATTACTACAGTCGTCACGTAAACACTTGTATAACTGAAATGCCAAAGAAGACCTGAACATCAAGGGCTGCAGACAGAAATAACTGATTACAGCATGCAGGACATTAGGGGAAAGGCATTAGTACAAAATACTTGTTTTCTGCACTGAGAATTCTTGTTGGCAAAGATTTGTTCAAGAGAGTATGGTTAAATGGTATGAAAGTCTGAATTAATGACTAGCCAGTAAGGGGTCATCTGAATACGTTAATTTGGTAAAAGATTTGACAAGCTAAAGAACAGCATGTTCTTTCTGAGCTTTGAGTGGGCATCAAGTGATACTCCTTCAGTGATGTTGGACTCTTAGAGGTAAAGAAATTAGAAGTTTCTGAGAGACTGTTACTTCTTTTATTTATTTAATTAATTAATTTTTATTCCCGCATTGGGTTTTGACTGCAGTTGTGAGCAGGTCTGTTAGCTTCCCTGTGTCTCAGTGTATCCATTTCTGAAGGGACACTACTTAATATAGGGAACTTAGATTAATTAACAGGGCGCATTTCAGCCTCATAATTACTTAGTGTGGTCCCTCTAAATGTGAAATTCACCACAGAATTTGAGCCAATGTTTACAATGCAGCCTTCAGCTAAAAACACTATAAAAATGCTTAAGCATTATAACAAATGGTTTCACAGAACCATATGCTAGAGAACACAACAGAATGGAAATTGCTTGTACGAAGTCTTTCATTAGATATGGCAAAAATATACTGCATTTTTTGGTGGCATGTGTTCTAAAAATTATTATTTTTTAAGAACTGCAATGTGGATTTGCCATGTGGAGACAATTATTGTATATATTGTAGTTTGGGGTCATACATGTTGAATAAAACCGTGTGGAATGTGCAGTTCTTGTGAGCAATTGTTTATTCTTTACAGAACTGTAATTGTAGTTAGTCTGTGTTTTGTCTGGTAAATAAGTAACTAGAGAGTTTTTGCATGGAGTGAGGAATTTGAAGGAGGCACGTGGTGGTCACGACAGTGCCAAGTAAGAATGCTGAATGTGGATTGAAAACCAGTTCCAGGTATATCAGCCTCGAACACCGGCAGGTCAGTGTGCGTACAGCCATGGCAATCCAAATGCAGAGCATATGGGACATGTTTCCAAAGCCCACATACCAGGGATTCGGAAATTGGCTGCTGACCTTTACTTTGATGTGGGCATCTCCTTGGCTCAGGTCTCTGCCTCCCATTCCACACTTGCATACCCTCTACAGAAGCCAGGATACCGACTGCAAGACAACTCCTCTTCCTGTACAGCCATGCTCCTCTCAGCAGAACACAGTTGTTCTCCTTGTTGTTGTATTGTACGATCTTCCTGTGTAAAGTGGGACCAAGCCATATGTTTTCTGCAGCAGACCTGGATGATGCTCTGAAGCCAGGAGTGCAGATTTGCCTCTGGGCTTGAGGTGGGATGGGGGAGCTTGCAGCATGGATGGCAAGAAGCCGTCGTGGTAGCTGCCATCTCCTCCTCTGTCTGTGCAGAGTGGCCAGACCCTCAGCAGCTCCTGACCTGGACATGGTGGAGGCTGCTGCCAGTGCCCAGCTCTGTCATACAGTTTTGATGGTTTGTATGCCATCAGTGATGGGCGTGTTGGTGTGAGAATCTCTGACCTACAGAGAGTATTGATCTTATCTCTTCTTGCCTCCTACATAAGTCAGGATTTGTCCCTAAATTAACCAAGTGTGCACTGGACACTTTATAGAAAAAACTCTTGTCGTTATCCCTGATGGGGTGATGTACTTGGGATGGTTGGTATGTCAGAGGAAATGTCTCAGATGAAAAAGGTCTCTGACGAAGTATGCAAATGATATTTGTCAGCGTTTCCCTCAAATATCTTCCAGCAGATGTGAGTAGCATGTGTGTCCATTTAATAAACTAAACTCAAAATAATTTCCACTTTGCTAGATATATGGGGAATAGCTGGGAGGGGGCGGGAAGCAAACTACAAAGCAAGGTAAAAACTGCATATGTGTGTTGTTATATTTGATGACCAATTCATTAAAGCCATAAGTGTATCCAGGCTTTCTATAGTGTTCTCCTGCTGTTGCTTCCTCTACGCCCTGGCTACAAAATCAGCCTCTATGGCTCTCATTTGTCTTACCCACATGAAAGACTTTGAGCATCTGTAAGTTATGATTGGAGAAGTATCTGCTTTTAAACAGAATATATTTATCACTGTGTCTTCATAGGCAACATGGTACGTTGTATAAATAAGGAGATCCTGGACTTTTGAACACTAGGGGGCTGGGTGAGATATTCTGTGAGCGTACAGTGTCTGGCCATACCCATCAAACATCCTGGACCCACACCAAAAATGCCAGATGTTCAATAGATGTGGAGGCCTTCCCGTAACCTTTGCTGCATCTTGCAAAGGGAGGAGGATGGAGGGGGTGAGTTGTAGACATCCCTTGCTCTTGCGCCGTTTTAGTACTCTTGCTTGAGCTCAATGTTTTTTGTATTTTGAACTAAAGACCATGGACCAACCCTCAGTTCAGTCTGTTAAACTATTGCACGGTATAAATGCTTAGTGTTCTCTCCAAAGACAGATGGAATTTGCTTCTAGCTCTGGTGGTTCATGAGACATCAGTACTTAAAGCCGTCACTGGCCCGAGATGGGATGCAAGTGCTGTTTCTTGCTCAGGGTGATTTTTTTCAGGCTCTGTACTTACTGGTGGAGGAAATGAAGGTGGTTCCCTTCATTTAAAAAAAATCCCAGCCACACAGCAGCTATGGGAAAAGATTGGCATGGCTGGCATGTTCAAAACCTCACTGGCCAGTTGTAGGTAAATGCAAAATCACAAAATAAACACGGGTGTTGCAGTTTATAAGTAGTAAGAAGACTGTTGAGGTTGCTCAGGTTAATGTGTGACCAATGTAACTGTTAATTTCTAGGTGTATCCTCGGCCTTCCCCTCTCCCTACCAGCATTTTCCACCTCACCTCAGCAATGTCTCTAGCATAGTGCCTGAGGGCCTTTGCTGTTGGTACCCCTGGGATGCCAGTCTGGTGAAGAGGAGGGTCTCCTGCACCTTGCAGAGAGGTGGCTGCCTGCATGATGAGGCATTGGTGCTTGGCAGGCGTCTCCACCCCTCTTGCCTTGCCTTCCTGAAAGATTCCAGAGGCCCTTGGCTACCTTGGCCTGGTGGCTGGCATGTGGGACAACTTAAGCAGAGAGGCTGGAGGAGATGAGTATCTTTGTCCTGAGGGTCTGGTGGCTTGAGGGACTTATACTTGTCCTAATGTCTCACTGTGCCATGGAGCTGAGTCAGTGTATGTAGGCTTGAGCGCTAGTGCCTTGGAGTAAAGCCACTAGTTCAGGGATATTAGGCTTAAAAAAGAGAGAGGAAAAAAAAAAAAAGAAATTCATTGGTCCTGTGGAATGATACCATGCCAAGTTTGGGGACTAAATTTATCCATTCATGGGTAGATCAGAAAGATTCGGGTACTGCTGTCAATGGAGATCTCAAAGCCTCCATATCATGTTTCCCGTACGCAGAAAGGCATTTAATCTCTGCTACAATTTCTAATCTCCATGAAACCGTTGATAGTGAATGATATCTCCCTCTATTTGAGGTACAAGTGTTATTTTTA
Source organism: Podargus strigoides (assembly GCA_028020825.1). Lineage (NCBI taxonomy): Eukaryota > Metazoa > Chordata > Aves > Caprimulgiformes > Podargidae > Podargus > Podargus strigoides. The sequence continues at coordinate 111,802,353 of CM051663.1, read as the reverse complement.
AAACTGGTATGAATATTTTTTTATCACAAAAGTTAGCAATGAGGATTGGATGAAAATACAGCTTGAGCTGTGTGGTAACTATACAAATGTTCCTTAGTTGACCTGTGTATGGATACAATTGAGAGGCACCCATATTGCCTTCTCAGGAAGACACATTTTTAACCAGGCCTATACATGAGGCTTAGCGTCCTTCACGCTCCTTTCCTTGTCACGTTTATTCTCCTTGGGGTGCTGAAATGAGGTGAAATAGCAAAAGAGTCATCTGTGGGTTCAAGCTCCATCTGCTGTAGGAGCCTGTTGTCACAGCTGCGCTTCGGATGCCCAGCGGGTAAATTGTTTCCCTGAGGTTCGTTTGGAAAGTCTGTGGCAGAGCTGCAGGGAGAGCGAGGTCGACCACAGCTCCAGCACTGCGCTGAGCCATTCCTTGGACGGGTGTAACCATCTCAGGAAGGTCGCTCATAAAGCAAAGGTCCTCTTTCATGGGTATAGTGACACTTTGAAGGAATGGTGCCAGTTTTTTCAAAGCCTGCCAGCTGTTGTATCTTGGAGCCTGCTCATCACTGTGTACCACTGTTGATCACCAGTTGGTACCACTTGGCCACTGTTGTGTCTTCACAACCTGTGAGGAATGAGGGCCTTCAGCTAGACCATTCAGTGCATTTGTATCCAGGCCAGGGGCTAGCCATCTCTTTCAGCAACAGTTGTTGGTTTTTTTTCTGTGTACACTTTGAGTTTTCTACCTGCCTCTTTGTTTTGGAGGAACAAATGTATTCTCCCAGTTCATCCTGTCTGGCGTTTCATGATGAAAACAGGGTGTAATGGGATTTGTGAAGTGCATCATTGTGGGTTGTGCATTACTCGTAAGGAATTCACTGGGGAGAAGGATTTCATGCTGTACTTCAACCTCCTTCCAGCCTTTCTTGGATGAAAGGAAAACTCTGCAGCTGTGAATGTAACTGGTTATCATTACTGGATGTCATTACGCACTCACTCCGAGTGTAAAACAAAAAATTGCATCCCCTGTGATGTCCATGGGTAAAATGCTGCTCTCAGTCACATTAATGCTGTTATAAACCAAAGAGTAGAGTTTGGTCCTTTGTTTCAATTGAAATACTTGTTTAACACAGGCAAGGACTAAACAATATACTTGAAAGCAATTTGTGTTATTGTCTGTAGAGCAGAGCTTGTATTTTATGAACTGGCTGATCATAAAGACAGCATAAATCATGTAAAGCATTCTCATTTACTTTTTCTTTCTTTTTTCTTTTTGCAGATGGGGCTTGTAGAGTTGCAGTCAAATGTCTGCTCCAGGGTATTTTAGTTGAACTGTGTGAGTCCATTAAACAAATGTAATGGCTTTTTGGAAAGAAGCGCTGCATGTTTTAAACCAAATGTTTTACATAGAGAACATCTGGGTAGTACTGGGTGTTTGTATGTAGAGCACATCAGACAGCAACCGTAGTGAGCTCAGCTGGGAGGTTGCCTGGGATGTAGTTGTAGGATATGACAGTTCAGTTGTTAGGGGGAATAATTCCTATGAAGTATTGCCATGAACTGAATGTTTGGCACAAACAGCTATATCTTTGTTTTACTGTACACCCAAGTTATTCTTCTTATCTGCCCAGCAAAACTCTAAACAATGTTTAAACATCCCAGTAAATGTTGGCACTTCTGAGCTGCAGTGTGTGCATTTAAGCAAACTTGAGGAAGCTGTTACTGTTAAGGAGTTTGCTCTCGAAGCTTGCTCTGTTTTCAGCGAAGCACTATTGATTCCTGCCTTGGGCAACACAGTGCAAGTGAGTGATGAATGCAATATGTGCAAATGGTTTCTGGGGTTGAGTTGGAAATGATCAATGTTACAGTGGTGTTGCATGCATGTTGTTGCTTTGAGGAATGTGAAAATGCAGAACCAGTGCAATGCATGTAATTAGCCTGACATTGGAGTTTATTTGGGCTACTGGAAGAACTTTGACCTGGTTGAATTAATAAGCCTGCTTTTACTTCACAGCACCAGAGGTGATATATTTCCAGGAAATGTAGGAAATGTTGGAAAGTGTCTTATTTGGGAGTTGGTTCTTAAATTATTTCTGCAGTTTAACTGAGGAACACGTGGTTTAAATGAGATTAAAGTTGTAATTTCCAGACTAGCAATGCAGCTTCCCCTTTCAGGATTGTTTAAGTAAAAACTTAAACAAAGTGGGTTAGGCAGTCTCTTGCTCCAGTCCCTTGTGGACAGCAATTCACATGGTGTAGCGCTGCTTTAATAGTCTTGCTTGGTCTGACATGATTTGTAGTATTTGCTGAGATGAATTTCTGGACCAAGTAGTGTGAGAGGGAATTGCTCCTCACTCTGAGGAAGGTGGTATGTCCAAGTCTGTGTGAAGGTCACTGGCAGGGTGAAGTAGGAAGCCTGCACTGCTGCTGTTGCACTACCTAACAGCTTAACTTTTGGCAAGGGGATCCCAGAAATCTGAGTGCTAACTCTCCCTTGTTCAACTGACCCCGGCCAAAACACATGCCAAAAAAGGTGTTTGTGCATGTTGAAGAAGGGGGGACAGTCCTGGAGATCACAGGGTCTGGGGGAGTTCTTTGCCAAAAGCTTTCCATATAGAAAAAAAATTGCTTTGCCGTTTCTCCCCTCCAAAGTTAACCCTGCTCATCACAACTGAAAGCAGTTGTTTTAAGTAGTTAACTCCTCTTCTAACAGAGAAAGTTAGAATCATGCATTTAAGGCTGCAAAATTGCTTGATCGCCAGCCACTTAATTGTAGGAAAATGTAATTCATTTCTCACCCTCTCACATCTATTCCAGGCCCAGCTGGCCATGGGGAGCAAGAGTGTTCCTGTTCCTATGTTACTCTCTCCACTGAGCCATTAGGGTGGCCTTGGTGATTTACTTTCAATAAATAGAGGGGAACAACAGGAGGTTCCTTTACATTCAAGGGTATAAATATTTTTCAGAAATCAGAGACGAATGGGGAAGAAATGTTAGTAAACTTTTTTCCTCTCTCTGTAGCAATTCCACCACTTCTGTCATAAATTCTAGGTTGGCCCTTTGCAAAAAGGGACCATTAAATAGGTAACATCCAGGCAGAACAATGTAATACCTAAGCAGTGCTTTTACAAAACCAAATTTAATATTGCAAAGTGATCTGGAAGCCCTGGAGCAAAATAACCTGTGTGAGGCTTTGATACACATGGTTGCCAATCTTTTTGTTTTCCAAGAGTATTTTTCCAGATAGGATGTGGGTTTATGGTTCACTGGATTCCTACCAGGAAGTGGTGTTTATATTTTGATCCACCTTAGATCAATTTAGAAAAATATACTAGATATAGGTGCTTCTGATAGTTCTGTATCATTAACCCTTCCAACTGTGCAATTTACACACATCTGTGTACCTTGCGTGATATAATCTCTGTGGCCCACCTGAATCCCTGCTCATCAGTGTTAATCCAAAAGCCTAAACTCTATAAACTCAACTTTGAAATCTCTCCACACTTCAAAATTCCACTGAGTTAGGAATTTGAGGTTGTCAAGCAGTCTTCTCCCACGTAACTAGTGATAGGATGAGGGATAATGGCCAGGGGAGGTTTAGATTAGATATTAGGAAAAATTTCTTCACTGGAAGGGTTATCGAGCATTGAAACAGGGCAGGTGATGGAGTCCCCATCCCTGGAGATATGTAAGAGACCTGTTGATGTGGTGCTTAGGAACATGGTTTAGTGGTGAATTGGCAGTGCTGGGTTAATGGTTGGACTTGATGATCTTAGAGGTCTTTTCCAGCCAAGGCTATTCAGTGATTCTGCGATTCTATGGTGTTGGGTTTTAATGAGCTTTGTGGTGCCTGAAGAGAGCAAAATTACAAGATCTACACAATACCAGGTGACTTTGCTTTTGTTGCAGAAGAGACATTGTAAAGATGTTCAAAGGTCTCAGAGGTTTTGGCTTCTCTGAACTCATAGAAACTTTAGTGAAAGAGAGATAATAAGCTGAGTTATGTTTATTTACCCACGACTTCCTTGAGCAGAATGTACCAATGAATGGAAATGCGCTGTCAGGTGTCTTCTTGATAAAAACTAGTTCTAAGAAAGAGTTTAAACAATACCCAGCATGCTTCCTTGTTTAATGTGAATTACAGCTTGGTACTGATACAGCACCTTTCACCCAAACATGTGCAAAATCACTTTCGAGGTTCTGGTAACTGCTGAAGTTACTGTTATTTAGCAATTATTTAGCAGCATATTGCAGTAGTTTGCAGCAGTTGTTTAGAGAGTGTGAATAACCCCATTTCCAATTTAAATTATTGGGCGGAATTACAGGAGACTCTGTAATTTTCAAACTGGAACTAGATCCAGGCATCAGGGCTTTATAGCTCTTTTCTTAAGAAAATCATAAAGGGCTTTTTCTAACAAAGTAGCCAGGATCTTGGTTTTGAGTTTCATCCCCAAATCAATGCCTTGAACAGTGTGCGTTCCTGCTTCGGAGGATTACTTCAGTGTGGTTCACTGCTTATTCACAATGAAAAACAACATTGAATTAAAGTCCCTCTCTGCTGCCCCAGGTTAGCATTTTGCATTACATCAGCAGCTGTGGTAGCTGTGAGATCAAGCCTCAGAATTAATGTGAAATTTATCTTCCAGTTTTTGGAGGAGGAATCTCTCATACCCGTGTAACACTGAGATCAGTAAACTTGGGGCTTGTGAATTCTTTCACTCCTCTTTAACCTGCCTTGCTGGTTATTTAATTAGTGCTAAACAGTCTGTACACAGACTTGCAGAAGTTAAAAGACTGACTGACACAGGATTCACTTCCAGTGACTTTTCCTCTTTTGCACATGTGCTGGATGGAGCTGTACTGTGTTTGGAAGCTGATCAATAATGATTGCACAGTTCTAACCTTACTTAAACTACGATATAAACAGACATGATAGAATCAGATGCTACCAGGTTTTTTCCTGCTTAAAAGTGAAGTCAGCTTTTTTTTTTTTTTTTTTCCTGCCTCCCCCTTCTTTTTTTCTTCCTTTTTGGTTCCAACAAAATTGTAACCTGGAAGAAAAGCAGTTAGACTTTGTGAAATCCCAATTCAGTGTAGCATTTGGCTTTAGTAAATGTGGAAGCCAAAAATAAACATCTGCTTGGCAACTTCACCAGAAGTTAACTGTAAATGCAATTTTCATCTTTTCAGTGAATGTGGCATTCGGTACTGGTTAACATCTATTAAGGAGGAATGATCCATAGTTGAGGTTATAAAGTGTTTTTTTTCTTTTCCTTTTAATTACAGTTATGAACCTCCATTGCCTCAGGGAAATCCCCTGGCCCAGTTTCTTTCCAGATACAGTTTCTTATGTGCCAGAAAGTAAACTTGCCTTGAAAGCTTGAAGGTAGTTGGATGGGATATTTGTGAGTTATTAGACTTTGGAAAAGAGATGGTCTTCTATTGATCTGTGCCTGACAGCCCCAAAACTTCAACTTGGACATTTTTTTTTTTTTTTTCTCTTTTCTTTAGTCCTTGAGAATTAGATCATAAGACTTTTTTTTTTCAGGCTGAGTTAGGAATATTTTAAAGTATTAGATATTGCATCTTTGATTATTCAGAAGCATATGGAGTTACATTTAGAAGTGGTACATCGGGAAAAATGTAAACAGTCCCACTCTTTTCTCCAGGAAGGTGAAGTCTGTGCGTGACAGGGACTTTCCCAGGATGCCAGCCTTGGGCTCCAGTCCTGGCAGGCCATGGCTGCAAACATCTTTAATAAGCTCATCTTGTCAGATCTCTGCTTTTCAGCAAATTCATTGCAACCTCTGCTGCTACCAGGGCAAATTTGTTTCATCGTGGATCAGGGAGGATTGAAGTCAATGCAGATTTGTGCTAGCGTGCTATTGGGACAGTGAGGAGGGATGAGAAGGGGCAAGTTGAGGCAGCACTATAGGAAACAGTTCATTATTGCTAGGGATGGTGATTACTTGTAGGATCCGTCTTCAAAAACTGAACAGTCATACAACTTGGGCTTTCAGTAATGCTTTATGAAAATCTTTTATTTTGGAAAGGGGGAAGTTTTTGGTACATTTCTGACATATATCAGTGGACTGTCCATTTCTGAATTCCGCAGCCTTCCCTTCTTCTCCGTGTTTTCAAGATTCACAGCCTCACAATGAAGAATCAATAACCAGATTGCTAACTTGTGTTTTTGAATGCCATTAGAAAATCAAATCTATGCTAAAACAAATGAATGTGGTTTTGTTTGGTTTTGTTGTTTTTTTTTGATTCCTAGTGGTAGATCAGTCCAGAAATGATTAATACAGAGCTGTAAGATCCATCTGATAGGAAGGATGTCTTGACGCAGAAATTCTTGGTGTTAAATGAAGAAAGGTCTGCCAGGTAAATTTGTCAGAGCATGCATAGTGTAAATATGCCAGGTTTCGTATATGTAGCTGAGGATAGCAGGTACTAAACAATGAAGGGACATAAATATTCCAGTTAGGCAGTTATTACTCAGGAAATGTGCTCACAAATCCTGTTAACAGGCAATGTATGTGAGGGTGAGGAAAGAAGTGGAGGAAGGGTGTTGTACATGTTCCTCCTGGCACCCACTTTGTATATGTACGACATAAATTATGTTCGTCTGGTGCCTTCTACTGCTCATTAAAACTTGATTCCACAGACATTTTTCTATGTAAATAAAGAGGGAACAAGAAAGAAGATATAACTCTGTCTAGTATTTCTGATTAGTTAATTCCTCTTCACTTGTTGAATCAACATTTATGATATGGTAACAGTAATTATGTCCAGCAGAACCAGGGAAAGTTAATTAAACTCGAGTTAGTTGTACCCTGGTGCTCCAAGAGGCACTGATACATTGTGCCTCAGCTTATGCAAATAATACTTCGATTTAACATTTATCACACTGACTTGGGACTTCTAGTGTTTGGTGCAAGAGTAAGTTTCTCTACAGGTAGTGAGTGATAGAGTGGCAGTAAATCAGCTTTGGTTTTTAGAAATACAATCTTTTTTTTTTTTTTATGTGATACATTGGGAAGAGGGGAACGAAGCAGAGAGGAGCAGATGTTTACTATATGCTTTTACCATCCAGAGTAAGGCAGCTGTAAAAAATACCCTTGCCTCTTAAAACCAAATGAATTTGAAAGGTGCATGGTGGCATATAGATCCTCGTCCTTCATGTGAGCAGCTGCTGTCTCACAACAATAACAGCGTTTTGTCTTTGGTACCATCCATGACATGAACAAACATGTGATAGACCAGAGCAATGGGCAGAAGCCCCAAGATTTAAACCAGCAGAGTCTCACTGGGAGCAGGTGGCACCAGTTACGGCTTTGAGCAGCTCCCCGATCTCTGCATAGTTTGCCAGCCTGTCAAACAGTAGAGTTGGGCTGTTGATAAATAATTAGTAAGGATTTTGGTGTATGCTTGTCTCCCAAGTAGTATCAGTATGGAGATGATCTGGCTTTTCAGATCTGAAAAGTTAACAGTCTTCAAAACAATAGCATTGTGTCGACCTTACTCTTTCTCCAAAAGAGAGAGCTCTTGGAGATGTGTTACCGAACGCACAGCACCAGGCACTAATTTTGCTTCAACTCACAGTGGCCTTTTGTCCAACTTTTCAGTGAGTGCATGAAATGTTTTCTATGACTATGCAGAAACTTGTTCTTAGAATTGCACGTCCTGTATAATGTTGTTTATTACTGCATTTGGCCTGGAACTGGAGTCTCAAGACAGCTTTTTTTTACCAGAAAACTGACACAGCAAAGAAATAATTGTGTGGGAAGAGGCTTACAAGAAGTCATCTACGTGAGGATTCCTTTGCAGAACCCTCTGGATGCTTGGCTTCCCTGTAGGGATATCCGTCCATGGCTGCTCCATCCCCTTGGGAAGGTCCAGAGGCCAGATAGACAGTTATTCAGCCCCTCCCCTGCCTTCCCTTTCTTTCCTTTGTGCAGCCTCTGGAAGTGCCATTTCACTGCAACTGCATTATCAACACCCCCTCCTTATCATTTGATTGCAGCAGCCTGACAGACCACCCAATTTCTTAGCTTTGTTTCTCTTCCTCTTGTGTTGGTGATGTCTGGGCCAAGAGCCATAGCCAGAGACTCCCCTGGAAAAAACATAATACGGTGCCAGACTTTACTCTTTCTTGCTGAGCTGCGTGGAGCTGGAGAAAGAACAATGTGCCTTGTCTCTTCCCGCCCCCAAACATCCTCTGCTCTTCCTTTCTCTCGCTTGTCGACCCCACCTATTCTTTACTTCCCCGCCTCTGTTGGCACTTGGTGCCTTGCACTTCCCACCTCGAAGTCTCAAAGAAAGGAAGCAGAGCTGTGAAACTGGCTGGGCTCACCCACTTCCCATTGCTGGGTGGGGATGGCCTCAGATCAGAGTTTTCAGAGAGGACAGGTTTATGTGTATTTAACCCTCCTCTCCCTCTTCACCCAAAGAAAATTGTTTTTAATAAGGATTTAAAAAGAAAGAAAATTGTTTTTAATAGTTTTCTTTAAGCTGCTTTTCTGACATATCTCCCAGTGGCAGCAAGCTGGTTTCCCTTCCTCGAGGGCCTGCACTCTCTGTCCTGATGTCATTTTCCCAACTGTCCATGATAGTATTGCAAGAACCCGTTGGAATTTGCTGGAGCATGGGTGGTATGCACAAGTGCTGGCACCAGCTTAAAAGTCACAGCCCCCACGGTGGAAAAAAAGCAGTTTGTTCATATCTCGCCATGTTCCTAAAAATAGCCTTGATAGATAATAAAGAGTGGAAGATTGTTTTCAGTGGGACTGAATGTACTGCATGCAGAAATTGCTGGGGAAGGTTCAGTGGTTTGTGGTATTCAGGTGGTCAGACTTGGTTACAGCATGAGCTGACTTAAAAATCTGTGACTTTCGGTGCTGTGGCTAATTCTACCTTTATTTATATTCCCACACCTCAGCTGGAAATGAGGCAAACGTAGGTTCTTTAGATTAAAACAAACATATGAACTAACTTCCTGAAATCAAGAGAACAATTTGATGAAAATATAGCTTTGTTGCTCATCCCATAAATGATGATGCCAGCAGTGACTCAGCAGATACAGAGATTTGATATGGAAATGGACACCTACCGCCTGCCATGTCCTTTGCCTTTGTATAGACTTTGAGATATTTTTCGGTACGTGCTGGTGTTGATCTGTCTTTGTAAAAAGAAAATTCCACCCGTGTCACTGTGCCCAGCAGCTGAGATGCTTGTGAAGGAGGAGAGACATTTCTCTTACAAATAGGACTGAATGTAGACACCTTTACAACCATCATTTTGGAAGTATTTATAGTTCAAGTTATTTGTACCAAACAAAAGCAAAGAACCATGAATTGTGTTGGAAAGTACTTCATAATCTCTCTACACCAGTTCAGAGAGTAAGTATAAATCCTCTTTCCAGCAAATGGAGACAGGTAATTTATTGCAGCTTTGAGGAGAGCAGCTTATTTCTCCACACTTCCTGCCCAGCAAACTCTGCACACTGACTCATGGAGGGATGGGAAGCCAAAAGCTGTGCTCCCTCTTTCCTATCTGCTTCTGGAAGGCAGAGCAGCGGTGGAACGGGGGCTGTGCTCGTACAGGGGCATTTGGAAGTGCGTGGTGATATTAGAGAGTCACAACCCTCTGCTTTCTCTCTCCCATGCCATATATTTTGGAGAGGGTATTCTCTCTACCTGCTTATGAATGGAGGCTGGTACCAGAACTCACAGTGCAAGTAGAGGTCATTTCTGTCTATCTCTGGTGCACCTTTCTCCCCCTCCAACCCCACCATGTGTGGGGCCATGTTGCCATCAGAGCTGCAGAAGAGATACCGAGGATGTTACTGGCGCGTATGGCCAGTATTGATCCCTGGAGGTACCATCGCATGCCCTAGTTTGGAGCCGTGACCTTGGTGCTTATGCACATATTTAACTTTGCATGTGTGAGCTGTCCCATGAAAGCCAATGGGCTGCCCACGCGTGTGAAGTTAGGCATGTGCTAAAGTGTTTTGCCAGGTTGGATACAGTGTCTATAGAGGCTCTGGGTGAACTTGAACCTGTTTTGTTTGGGTGAGAAGCTTTATATTTCATTATTAAGAATCTGATATGTTACTCTGTCTGAGTGCAAGGTCTTGGAGTTACCTGAAATTTTCATTAAGACAAGAAACTAGGAAAAAGACAAATTCCTCCACTAGTAAAGTTACTAAAAATACTATAATTAAATTATCTAAGCCTTAAAACCAGTCAAATATATTGAGAAAATGTGGTAGAGGTGTAAGTACAGTCTTCTGAGAGCACCGAAGGGACTAACAGTGCTTTCTTTGCAGGTCTTGAGCTGGAGCTATTGGAGTAGTTAATATAGCTGATGTAAAATAGCATGCTGCGTTTGCCCTACTCTTGATTCATAGGCTGTGACCCTTAATAAATTTTGATGTTGCACACAGTGGAGCTGTTGCTTTCAGAGAAAGCAAGGAAAGTAAGCAGGCAAGCAAGAAAGAAAAGGACCTAAAGAATGAACAAACAAGCTCTTTCATAGGGTATTTCTCAATTGAGATTATTTCTTATTAGGCTGAAGTTGTTCAGGTTCATCATGTACCATATCTGGCAGCAGTCCTGTAAATGGGGTTTTTAAAAATGGAGCCAGCTCTGTCTGGTGTTAAAAGCATAAGTGCACTTTGAAAATGTATTTTCTGGAATGTATTTCTGAGTAAAATACATTTAATGAAAGAAATTCCATTACTGATATTTTAGAATACCTGGAAGAGAGACTTACTTTACAGCCTGATGCCATAACATTACAGCTAGGGATCTTATTTTGCTCAGAGAGATGAAAACATTGAAATATGTAATAAATACCTAAAATGTGATCATGAATCATAATGTTTCCATGAAATACTAAAAAAAATATAAATACTGGACTGCTTTCTTGTTTGTGTTTGTGTTTTTTTCCCGTCAATAAACTTAAGCCCATGCATGTACCCTTGCTGACATGGTCTGAGCAGACTGATGGAGGCGAAGGACGCTTGGATGACAGAAGTCCCTTACTTAGAGGGGAAGAGCTGGAGCAAACACTGTCCTGCTGCTCCACTAATCCTGGTTTGGAATGCTGTGATGTGTTGCTTAGCTTGGGAGGGAGAAGGAAGCAGCCATTTCTGAGATGCTGCTGTCCCTGTTTCCTTTAGGAGTCACATCGGCTTTCCGTTTCAATTTCCTCATCTCCTAAAAGCGGATGAATAGTGCTGTTTCACGACTTGCCTCCCAAGGTTTAATTAATAAATGACTGTGCTGTGCTTTGAGCATGCTCGTTTGCTATACAAATAAGCAGTGATGTTATTTTGTTAGTACATGCAAGTGCCTGAAGCCTTGCTCCAAATACAGAGTGCTTGTACTGGTAACGTGCTGTGCCCTGGCTAAGGGGCATCACCTCCTCTGCAGTGCTCTTGCTGTTTGTCAGGATTGCTTGAGCCTGGGCAGGTGGTTGCTTAGCAGGATCCATTGACACCACTGGCGTTAAGATAGTTCCCACCTGCTGAATGTTCTTCCCTGTTTCTAAATGCCGGTCACTGTGACCTGAAGTAGCTGAGGGAGGGAAGCGAGATTCTTGAATATTAAAAGCTGAGAGATGTGTTTGGCATGCGTTCTCTCCTTATGTTGGGATGAGTTCTTGCAGCCTGGATGGCACTGACAAAATCCCAAGTACTTTGTCTGGCCTGCTGTATTCTACCCCTGCAACTGTGAAGTGACGTGTGCCGGAGAACTTAAGTACCATCTTCAAAATTCAGTTAACCTTTTAGGAATAGCCTTTATAAATTAAGGCTCCTAGGTGCCTTAACCACTTTTCAGCGTGGGTTGTGAGACTGTAAACTCTCTGGTCCTGTTCGAAAATATGTTCCCGGACAACACATCTGTTTGCATTTGAAGATTAATCCAAACATACATTTACAGAGTATCACCACACTTTTCAGTCACATTTGCATTTTTGTATCTAAAAATATACATTTTCACATGTGCAATTATTCCACGGAGGCCATTTGCAGTAATTATGTGTAGACTTGCAAAAGTTCTGTCTGTGAAGCACAGAGGCAAGTTAGTAGGAGATTGGCATGCCCTCTGGGGTGCTGTTATTACTTTACCAGCCATGAATGGTGAAGAATTTGCTCCCCGTTGTAAATTTGACAATGAAACCCTTCTTAAATTCTTTCTCAGAGCCAAGTACAAGGCTGTCTTTTAATAAAAAATTTGTTTTTACCCATGTCTATATTTATTTCTTGCAGGAATGCACATGCTGCTCCAAGAGCCACCCACATCCTTCTTGTATACAGCGTGTATTTGCATTTGCAGACTGTCCCAGTGCAAACATGGGAAGGGGAAAAAAATCCAACCTCATCTTTAGTGTCAGTTGCCTTCTCCATCTGTAGACTTACTTGGAGAGCATCTTGATCACTCATTCAATTAAAATCTGTACTATTACCTTTTCTAGAAATATGTGCCATGTAGATAAGACAATAGTTATTACTTTAAAAATCTCTGTACCAAATGTTTGGGTCAAGAAAATAATTGTTTGGGTTTTGACATGCAAAATTGGTTTGTCCCTTGAGTTCTGTTTTTTATTCTGCTATCCCAAAGTGGGGTAGCACTTGAGCATGAGCTTAATTTTAAGCATGTGCTGAAATCTTTTGGAATTTGAGGGGATGGGGCATGTGCTTAATGCTTTTTTGAACAATGTTGCTTTTCAGAGTTGAAGGCTTTGTAGGAAACCTGATCCTTTAAACTAGCTCCTGTTTATGTACATTTCAATTTTATAATATTGTAAGTTTTTCCCTTCTTTCTTCAATATCCTTGATGCTACCTCATATAATGAAAACAATACTGGTTGTGCCACTTGCAATTACTGAAGTAGGCAGTGAAATAATTTTTTTTCTGAAGGAACTAGAGAAACCACATAAATCACGGAGTTACAAATGTTTTCCCAGGAGAGGTCCACAGTGGTTGGCTGCATAGAATGACAAAAGTGTTGTTTACCCGTAAAAGGGTGGTCATCTCAGCAGGTCAGTGATGTTTTTCAAAGACTTATTGTTGATTTTAAAAGTAGCTGGTAATTTATTCCTTGAACTCTGGCTTACAAAAATAAAGGAGGGTAAATACTGAGTATAATAAAGGCCATGCTGCCATTCAGTATGCACAATGCCCTCACCTTCCTTCTCCTGCCAGCTTCTCTCTATTGTTGGCTTCTGCATTTCTCGTAGGGCATGAGCTGACCTCTGAGATTATTTATGGCGTTGTTCAGATAAGCCCTTTTTTTCACAGGCAACACATATACACACACTCACAAGGGCTGTTATAATTTGCAAGTTCAACTATCACTTCCTCTGTTCCCACCCTGCCTTTTGGAAAGATACCCAGTCATACGATGTGCTTGAAAAAAGGTTGCTGATTGAGGAAGGATGCAGGAAGGATATGGTTTTGCAGTGATTGCATAAGTGCTGTGTAGGACCTGAAAGCCTGGGGTTTATATGAGGACGAGTTTAGATGTGGATTTCAAAGATTTATTTCTTAGGTTGTAACTCTTGAGCAGTTTGTCTGCTTTAGGGAACTGTGGAGCAACCCGTGTTAATATGATCCTCTATGTTTTAACATCGACAAATATAAATTTGTGATCAGTGCCCTGGATTCCCTGTCTCCATTCTGTCAGAGATCTCAATCTTATTTCAGAGAAATTGTCTCCAAAGCTTCTGTTTGAAACTGTCAGATGCAATAATGTCTAAGCAGATGTACTTCCCATCAAAATCTTTTGGGAGTTTTGCCATGTGCCTCAGATGGAGAGTACTTAGGCTAACACAGAGGTCCTTCCAAAAGATGCTGTGTTCCCCCTCAGTGAGGTCCTAAGACATGAAGACCCTAAAACTTCATGTCATGCATTACTGTAATGAGAGTGTATTTATTTTGATAAAGTAAAGGAGCTGGGGCATGGAGGTTTGTGTTTTAGAGCTTTGTTTTGGTCATTCCACATTCTGCCAACATCTAACATCTGTATTTATTTTTTGAACTTTCCTTAATGGATTATGTACATCTGTTCAGTTCCAAGAATAATGCTTGATTTCCTGAATTTATAGGTTGCAATAAAATCCATTCGTAAGGACAAAATTAAGGATGAACAAGATATGGTTCACATCAGACGGGAGATTGAGATCATGTCATCCCTCAGCCACCCTCATATCATCACCATATATGAAGGTTAGTGAATGCGATTTTCCTCCTTGGCTGCTCTGTTATGTTCTTGCAGACCTGATATGTTTCTTGAGATCATGCAGCGAACAAACCCCTGCTCCTAGTGTAACCCATCCCTTACCAAAGAGACTCTTCTGAGCACTACCTTCCCTCTGAACCACCAGCGTTTCACAGATGCATAACACTTTGCCTGGAGGAGCTTCTTCATGTGTGGCTTGAGCGCTGTGTCCATGGCAGGTGGGAGATCACTGCACGTATCACCTCATCTCCTTGCTCATGTTGGACCGTTCAGTTTAATTTCACCCTCACTCACGCACCAGTCTGATGTCCGCTTATGTCCCCAGCCTCTAAACCAGTTCTTGTATGCTTTTATTTTCCCCGGACTGCACAAGACCAGTTTCATGTGCTGTGTAGGCCTTTTGGTCCTCCCTTACCTGCCAGTTAGTTTTGTTGGTTCTGTCATCGCTGCTGTTTTCCCCGGAATCCCTGCATCCACTCCCTATCCACCTCTGCATGATTTCCTGTCAGTCTGGTCGCTGGCTTATTGTTCCTGTTTCCTCGTCCTGTCTTCCCCCTCTAGCTCCTTTCTTCCTGGGACACAGCCAGGAAGCCTGCTAATTCCTACCTATGGGAGCTGCTCCCTGGCCCTACAGCAACGAGCAGGAAGCTGGGGACATTCCTCCGTGATTTCCCTGTTTGTTTGTTTATGTATATTTAGAGTGTCACTCTGTAGTAAAATCTCCTTCTCCTTCCTTCCTTCCTTCCTACATTAACATCCCAGTTAGAGCTGGGTACAGGCTGGGTACGTGCTGAAAGACACTGGCCGAGAGGTCTGCTGCTCTGAGGGTGGCCGCATGGCAGACCTGGGGTGAGGGTTCCAGAGGTTCGGAGGGACCTGGGTTGAGCAGCCTTGTCCCTGGGGATCACCTCTTTCCCTACATGCAGAACAGGCAGCCCAAATTTAGCCCTTCATATTTACATACCCATGAGGTAAACGAGCAAGGTGATGATATGTATATGGCAGCTCCGCTCTGAGAGTTGATATGTCTGATTAAAACGAGCTGACTTGGAGTACTGTTACAGTATCGCATATTGAGTTATTCAAAAGCATGTTCTTGTACTTGAAAAGAGATGAATATCTGTCTTTTTATTGAATAAACTCATAACAGGATCTGGGAACAGAAAAGGGGAGGGATGCTGTGTCAGCATGTGGGTTGCAAATGAAACAGAAGTTATTTCAAATGTGCACAGGAACTCAGAAAGAAAAAAGATTAAGCATACTGTGGTCCTTTGACCAATTGCCCTTCTCATCCTTACTTTAAATAGCTTTTACTGACTTAAAGCATGTGTAAAAGTTAAAAAGATCACAGCATTTTAAAAAAGCAGACAATAAAGTCCCGTGGGAGCAAAACTCTCCCCTCTGGCCCCTTGGAGAGAGGAGCAGTGCTTCTGCAGCAGAGCCAATCAACTTCCACGATGGAGGGTTCATCCTTTCTGCAAGAGGGTGGGTGCCTACGGCAGGTGACATCGTGCTCCTCTTGTGGTCCGTCAGCAGCAGTGATCTGCAGCGACAAACTTGGCGGAAGTTTTTTCCTCTTGTTTCTGGGAATTTTTCCATTCTGTTACTGGTTTGTTTCTTTTTCATTTTTTAGAAAGAAGAGCAGCCTTTCATAGCTTCTGATGTTTAATTCCTGGCCTGAAGGGATGGGCAGTGGAAGTCAGCGTCTTGGTTGGACCGTAGTCTGTTGGAAGGAGTTACATAGAGCAGACCTGTAGCAGCTATACAGTTCATCCAGCCTTTCCAAGGAGTCGGTGTTTGGTCTTTAGCAGCCAATGCTGTAACTTAGATACTGTAGCACTGGGAAGATGTGTGGTCATGCAGCTGAATCCAGAGGAGTAGTTATGTACTGCCCAGAGACAGGGATGTGAACTCAGGGATCCTTAAGTGTGTGCTTCATTTTAAGCTGAAGAGTATTTGTAGTGAAGTTGAGGGGCTTCATCTAGAACTGAAGTATTTGTGTCCTCTTGAAGTTGGATTTTAAACACATGGCTATGTCTCCTGAGTGATGCATAGAGAGTGATAATATTACTATTCTCTGACACAAAATGTTGAAGTTATTCAATCCTCAGGGACAGGCCTAATCTCACCAAATTTAGTCATCCAACATTTAGGCAGTTGGTGTACACTAGAAGTCTAGTTTCCCTTTCTAGTCCAGAGGGATCAGAATCTGCACAGAGTGGTTTACTCCCTTCTGGGAGATGTTTTTTTCAGATAGGTGGGATAAATGACATACTGAAGGCTCCTGTTGGCTATTAGATGGAGTCTAGCAGACTAACTTAGATCAGATGCTTAACTTTTAAACTGAAACCACCCCACAGATATTTTTCTCCTCTCTCACTAATTTTTACTGTAGGTTTTCAGACTGACACTGCACATCTGACAGCACTTTCTGTAGGTGCCAGGTTGCACAGATCTACCTAGGATGGACAATTCTATATCTCCCTGTGATATCTTTGAAACCTCTTTGTATTGCATTTACAAACATGTGTTTTCCTTAAGTAGGATCCTTGTTTAGGTATCCTCTTGACCTGCCTACTTAAAAGCAATTAACCTCTGAATTTGTCAACTTGATGTAAACACAAGCTTATCTTTTTTTTTGATACCAAGCAAATTCAGATGTGCGGAAGCAAAGCTTTCCAGTTTAAAGATATTTTTTTGTAACCTAATCAAAAGGCACATACATGCCCATTACTGCGAGGGCAGACATACAGTTTTGCCTCCAAAGAAATTCCATCCTCTCAGCAGGGCTGTAATTGGCAATCTGTCGAGCATGGCTGTGAGGGAAGTGCTTTTTCAAGTGACTCTAAACTCCTTGAAAGGGACTGGATAAATGAAGCTGGCTTTGCTATCAGTGTTCTGATTTCAGCACATAAATTTTGATTTATAGAATCATGCCTCTGTCCATTCATCTGCCTGTCTGCCCTCTTGCCCCCCGCCCTTCCCCTGCCCTATTTCTTTTTTGCCTTTAAAACTCCAGGATTTGATAATAAGGCCTTTGAGAGCTAACGTATTTTTCCAGGGGGAACCTGAGTGCTAAATCTATATCATCTGGCAATACTTTACAAAAGTGAAACCAGGAAAAGAGCATCAGGCCTGATTCTGCAAACATTTAAACATGGGTTGGACCAATTGTGAGAGGGAAGTTACGCTTGGTACATTCAGGAGTGAGCTCTTGAGTCTTTATAGCGTGAAATACCGTGCCTACGTGAGTGTTTCTGTGCTGGCAGAGTTGTCCTTGATCAGCATAACCATACAGAAAAGTCTGTCCATTTGCAAAATGCACTTACAAACGAACGGATTATTAGCTAACATGTTTGTAGAAATAGTTTAATGAAGAATGACTGAATATTAGGATCACAATTTGGTGCCCGTGGAACACAATGGCATTAACGTGAATGAGTAACTGAAAGAAGGCATGTGCTGAAGTGCTTTGCTGGATTGGGACCAGGATGCTTAGAACAGCGCTGGACCCTTCCCCCACACAAGGTGTAAAAAATGGATTTCCCATATAAGAGGGACTTCTTACTTTTTTTTTTAGGTTGCATCTTTAATTCTCTTAAGAAAAAGCACAGAGATTCTCCATCATATATCTACCAGGCCACAATGACTTGGGCTCGGTTGCATGCTTTTGTTAATCAGGAAACTGGTTCAGCTCTTCTGTACTTTCAAATCCCAAAGGCAACGAAAGAAGATCTGACAGTATGTAATGGTGGTGGCATAGTATTTCACGATACTCATCTTACTTGCCAAATACATATTCAGTCTCACACTTTGTGGCAGACCTCATGCAACAAAAAGCAAACGCATGCTTGATGTTTCAGACACGCATAGACCTGTCTCCAGTGCTGGGCTCCTTGGGTTGTGTCAGTCAAGTCACCATGTCGTCAGCAAAAGCAGCCAAATGTCTGCCTGGGTGGCAGCCAGCAAGGTGTGCAGACACAAGCTGTTGCTGACAAACTGCATCCCCCCAGCAGCACCAGCTCAGGCAAGTGCCTCCCACCGTTGGCAGCGATGCGCACCCTTAGATGGGGCAGGCAGCTGGAAACTGAGGTGGCAGCTCACACCATCGGCGGGTTTGTGCGTGGGCAGAACAGAGTTATGTGTCTCAGGCTGACAGTGGTGGGCAGGCAATCCCAGCCTCTGCTATCTCCTGGTTTTCAGATGTAATCAAAACAAACTATGGTGCCTAATGACTTCATCTCTTCTGTGTGCAAAACACCTCAAAGTGTCAAAAGTCCCTTAAAACATCATATGGATGACTGGACTTTAAATGAGAATGATGAAAGTTGGAAAGCTGGAATGATTCTCTTTTTTTTTTTTTATTATTTAGCCAAGAGAAAGTACTTCAGCAGTGACACTATTTAACCACATTTCTAATTGATTTCCTCTAATTATGTAGTCTTTTGACCTTCAAGTACTTTATTCCCATTGTTTTCAGTTGATAACATTCAAGAACATAAAGTAATATTTTGAGAATCTGGCAATAGTAATGAAACAAATATAAACAAACGTAACTCTTTAGTTACCATACCCCACCTATATGAATTTCCTGTCATTCAGGGTGACCGCCTAAACAGCACTTTGTCGGACATGACATGAACTCAAAGGTGTGAGATCATTGGCATATTCAATTCAGATATCAAAATGATTGCAAGGAACAACAACATTTATTTCTATCTTTCCATTTACACAGTCCTCCCACTGCAATGTAAATGTTTGCTTGTCTGAAGTTCCTTAGCAATTTGTAATCATAATTAAAAAAAAGGCGAATTAGCTCTTGTATTCTTTGCTGAAACAGAAGACAATTAGTGTAATGTTATTGTGGCCGAATTAGCAACTCTCATTTTTCCTTCCTTTTTAAAGAGTACACCATCAAAATCTGCATATCTTCAGTCTTGTTCTCTGAGAAGCAACCTTGGCAAGGATAATGGTTCTCGTTCTGATTTAATCTCCTCACTGGGGAGTGAATTCTAGCATGCTGTCTGATTTAAAATTATTATTGCAGGATCTTAACTACTTTCCTTTAATTTAAGCAGAGATGCAATTTGACTGAATAAGGCCATAATTCAGGAAAACAATTTAACACAAGTTTAGCCTTAAAACACATAGTCTATATCACGCTATCTTCAATTATAATTAAGCATATGCATAAATTTATGCATATGCATACGAGTGGTTTTCTACATTGAACCTTGGATATTTTCATGTCGCTGTGTGCTCTATTAAAAAAAAGTCATAAAATAATAATAATAATAGTAAAAAAAAAAATACACCAAGGGGCTGTAAAGCTTTCAAAGCAGTCAAGAATACAGAAGATGCATCAGGCTGAATTTCTAAAGTAAAAAACACTTTTCAGCACTCACATATCTTTCTGAAGAATAATTCAAGCCTTATTACACAAGTGAGGTAATTGGGTCATACATGACTTTTCTGAATGAAAAGGTTATTCTAGTCTGCATCTCCAAAATTAAAAACAAACTTGCTTGTTCTTTTGATTTGGCTGACCTTTAATAAAAGAGCATTTTGTAGCAGTGGAAAGGTACTTCTGTCTGCGGCTGTTAGGAGAGTAATAAAAATACCACTGAATGGAAAGACACCAGATGGAAGGAATGTCAACATACTGGAACTAATTTAGGAGATTGCTCTGATAGAGAGCAAAGGCATGAGGAGAATTCAAATGGTTCCAGTGTGAAGAGATTGGCCGCCCCTCTTAAACTAACAAACTAAAATCCTTACCCCAGGGTTACATGTAAACCAAATGGAATCAGCCCACAAGGAGGTAGTCCACTAAGGGGGGGGGGGAATCCACCCCTCCCCTTGGCACTCGGTCTGTCTTTTAGCATCCTGTAAGCTTGGAGGAAGGGCAAAGGCCTTTGGCTTTGTTTTGCTTTTTGGATTTGGTAATAAATAAGTCCAAAGCAAACTGTCCTGATAGAGAGGTGTACAATGTACTGTTAAATCTTTCTGACTGCAAAACCATGCCTGTGTGGGCATTCAGCGCTTTTAGGGTAAAGTCCATCTTGGCATTTAAGAGGGGTAGTGAATATGTTCACCCAGTGTCAAACTTGTCCCATGGAGTTTCAGTGGAGGTGACTTTGGTGTAGCTAAACGGAAGAATTTAACAGTAGGGTTGAAGAGTGCTGATCAGCAAGAGGTCCCTACGCAACCAGTGCTATTTGGAAAATGGAGAGCTGTAGATAGAAGCTGAGTTCATTGTTTCACAGCCTCTAAATATAAGTAAGTGGAGAGATTATATCCAAGGTTTATTGCTATAGTAGATGAGCCTGTGAAAGAGACAGATTCTTGATGTTACAAAACGTACTTTGTCTCAGATATGTCTTTGGTAGCGAGAAGTGAAGTTCTTTCCCAGTTCCACATTTATATTCTTCAATGAGCTCTGAAGCCAGCAGATTTGGTTTCAATTATCAGCCTAGAAGTATAGAACTTACTTTCTGTCATTTTTTAGAAACAAACGAACAAACACATTAGAGTTGAGGGGAGTTTAAGGAAAAGCTGTAAGAAAACTTTCTTTGACCACTGCGTCTGAAGCACCCTTTGCTGCCTGGTTAGAGTGCTGCTCTTAGCCTCTGCGAAGAGGGTCATGGGGTGAACAGACCAGACCCAAGCAACCTTGTAGCCCTGTGGAAAATGCTGTTTCTCCATGTTGCCACGTCGCGTGTCTTAGTACATTAACACAGTATTCTTGCTCCTTTCCTGGAGATACAATCATGTTGTTCCTTGCACTTTGTGGCACATCCCATTCCTGCTTCCTGATTCTTGATGTGCTCTCACAGTGCTGTGCTTCCCTCCTCTGCCTGTGGCAAGCTGGAATTGTATCTGTCTCAGAAGTCCATCGTTCATCCTGCAGGCTCTGTCTGCAGAGGAGCACTGTCACTTTGCAACCACTACCTCACATCATTTGACCACTATGGCTGAGGTAGTGCAACAGCCCTCCCACCACACTGAGGTTTTTCTGCAGCTCTCTCGGTGTATCTCAGCTTGCAGAGTGGTAGAAATAAACACAGTGGCTCAGAAATAAATAGCGTGCAGCTTGTAGCAAGCATTTCTCCTGCTGCTGTCTCCTTTAATACATGGAGCTTATGCCTTATATCTAAGCAACCGCCATCTCTTGATTTGTGATTGACAGACCATCTCTTCTGCTACCATGTCTGGGTGTTGATACTGACATTTTACTTATCTTATTTGGTTAGGTGTTTGCAGAGTATCTATGGTTTGAAAGAAGCAAGGGCAGCCCCACCTTTCTTATACATAATCTCCCTCCCTTGACCTTGGTCAGGGTTGAGGAGCAGGCTTGTACGACACGGCCATCCCATCAGTAGCCAGCTGCAGGACGTTCCTGGGGCACAACATCCTGGCAAAGCCATCCTTCTCCATCAGCAGTAGCTGCAGCTGCAATGTTCAGGCACACTTCTAGGTGGAGGTTAGTTTCGGAATGAATATGCAGTACGATGGCAGGTAATAAATCATCTGCAACAAAAACAAAGAGTGAACCAAGAAGTCCCAGAAGCTATATGGAGGCAATCTGTCCATCATCGGCCTGCAGGTTACAGCCCAGGTGTTAACAGGGCAGTATATTTATTACCTCATTATTATTTGCAGTAAGTCAATCCAGCCTTTAATTAATACTCTCCTCTCTTCCCCCAGCCATTGGCCACAATGCTTTCTTGGAGCATATGTTTATAAAACTACATACTGTGCTCAGAAGGGAAATTCAGAAGTGTCTGTATGAAGCCTGCCTGGCATCCTAACTGCTACTGTGAAAATTCGTGGGGTACATGGCTGATGGTCTGAGACTTGCCAGAGTACCACGCTGTCACGTCCCTGATAGTTTTGACTACTGAATTCCTCCTTAAGATTGTGTGTGTGTAAAGACATAAATCCTGCTGCCTTTCCACTCCTTCCTCCTTCAGTGGCAGCTCTCATTTAAGACATTTTTGTCTGCTGTTCAAGTTCCCTCTCCGCAGGAAAGTAGCTGTGTGCCCTCTCGTGAGATTCAGCTGATACGATAGAGATGCTCCAAAGTGAAATGATGCAGTTGTAAAATAATACCTCTCACCTCCCTGGAAAAAAAAGATTCTTCTTTCACCTCTGCTCCTGGGTGATGAGATAAATTGCTGTTTAATTCTGTAGTTGTTCAGCTATGATGATGGCTGAGAGGCCTTTGTAATGTCATTGAAGTCTGGGGGTAGTGTCATTCTCACAACGCTCCCTCGTGAGGAGAAAGAATGTGCCAGTTTGTCTTCACTGTGCTGGTAAACTGAAACCTAAATACGACTTACTGGGATGCTTCTGTTCTCATTGATTCTAGTGTGGTTTGGGGACAAAAATTCAAAATTTGGAACAGTGATTTATGCTCTCCTAAATTCAGTTTTAAGGTATTATCTCAGTTTCCTGGAGGCCATAAGAGAAAATTTGAAATGGAAAGTACCTTTAAATGCACATTCCTCCAAACCGAGCGCTTTCCACTTCATTTCTGTAGAAATGCAGGAAAATATGTCTGGATGAAGATTTGTATTAATACAGTAAATTTTAGTCCAGATAAATTACATTTTGGTATTTAAAACTTCAGAACATGAAGGATGATTTGAGAAAGCTTTCATGACTGAGTGATGAAGGCAAAGCTTTAACAAAAACACAGGCTGGGAAAAAGTTCCATCGTAGCAGGGCTGTTATTGCTGTTATTGTCATCAGTGCTGAACACCTGGTAGGGCATCAGCAGCTGGGGGGAGCAGGATGGGAAGAGCTGGGGGCCCCTTTGCCCCATCTGTGCCCCTCTGGTGAGGCAGATGTTCCCCTGAGATGAGGGTGGTCCTCGACTGGTACTGCTTGGAGTGTGTGCTCCCATGGGAGTCTACTGAGATCAGTGGTGCCATATGGCGACTTCATCTATATGTGCATGATATAATAACCTGTAACTCATTGGACTGGCTGTTTTTTGAGTAGTGGGGTTTTTTTGTTTGTTTGTTTTGTTATTTTTAAATCAAATCTCTTAAATAACAGCATTTTTAGTGATTTGCCTCAGCTTACTGAAACTATTTCTTTTTGCCTTCCTGAACAAGCCTGTATCTAACAAGCCTTTCCAGGCTTAGAGAAACGAATGTGTCTTTTACTGCTTCATTGGTAACACATCACAGCACTCCCCAATGTGACACAGGCCATGTTCAGTTTTTCCCAGACAGTATCAGTCTGTCATTCTTGGAGAGGATACTGTAAGTATAATCCATCCAGAGATGGCTCTTCCAGTTTCCGAAGTTTATTGCTAATGAGGATGCACATAGGATGTAATCACTGGCAGGAGCCTCTGCTTCGGGGTACAGTGAGGCCAGCAGACAAGTAAGTGGCCAATTTTATCTGGCTGTTTGCTCTCCCTTTTATCAGAGCTGTCTGGCTGGAGTTCAGAGGTGTTAGAGGGAACTGCAGAGACTTTGGCTTGCAGAGTTGAGTGACAAGGTGTGAGAGGACATGAGACAAAGCCTCAGAGCAGCAAATATCTGCATGTTGAGAGAGGCAGCTTCGCATTTCACTGCAAAAGCTGAAGTTGTTTTGTGGTCTTTTGTTTTGTTTCTTTTTTTCTTTTTAAAGCCGCTAAAGACTACTGGCTGAGCTTTACTAAAGAGATATTGGAAGGCATCATTCCAGTAGGGCTGGTCAAAACTAGCATCCGTTTGTAATAACCCCTGTAACCTCATTAATTTGCAGATACTTTGCTGCCAGCACGTCCTGGCCTCAGCAGGCTGCTGCCACAGATAAAAAGAGAAGGAAAATCACCATGTTTTAATATGAGCAGTGGTTATTTATGGCAGGTACAGGAAGTTTCTAGCGGGTTGCAGTGCATTTTAAGTATCAGAAGGGAAAAACTATTTAGCAGGCAGGGCATGGTGGCAATTTGAGACAACTCACAGCTTGTTTACAAGATTAAGTGTTTAGTTATCTGCAGCTTCTAGTGACATCCTTGACAGCATGTGGCACAGAGTACCTTGAGTCCCCCAAACCAGTCAAGTTGTGACGTGTATTAGATGAATGTTCCTTGCCCTGCTTACGTGGGAGTTCTGCATTGCTGCTGGCTCTGTGCAGGTGGCAAAGGGTGTATCTACAGCATGAAAAGGGACGTGTGGTAGAGGCAGGAAATAAGTAAGCTTGAGGATGAGTTGGGTGCATGAGACAGGAAGAAGACACATGCATCAATACACTTGTTGGATTTTGATGGTAGGTGAAAGCCAACCAACAGTCATTACAAGCCAAATGGTAATCCTGTATCAATCAGTCATTGAAGACAGAGTTTATTATGCCTACTATTAACCCTTTCCAAATTATGTGATAGCTCCTGTTTCCTTCTGTCCTCTGGCCTCAAGAGGACTACTGGTAAGAGGCAGTTAGTTTTGGAGCTGGGCTTAGTATCCAGATGTCACTGGCACAAGTGTCCACCTCACCTCATTAGGATCAATTTGACTTCGCCACTGTGTGACCCCATTTTATAGAGGCAAAGACCTTCTTTTATGTAGTCATATGAAAGTGCAGATAGCCTCAGATTCCTTCTCTTGGTCTGAAATGTAACCTTCTCCTGGAAAAAAATAGCATTGGAGGTTGCTTTTTGCAGTGGGGTTGGTAGTACGTCTCTCCAAGCTGCAGTGATGACATAGGATATGTTCAGTCACCCTAAGTCTTCTTCACCCTTTGTGGTGTCAGTTTTCAAATGTATTGAATCAACTGTGGTGGTTGTTTGTTTTTTTTTTTTCTTTTATCCTGTGCAGTGTTTGAAAATAAAGATAAGATTGTGATCATCATGGAGTATGCAAGTAAAGGAGAGCTATATGATTACATCAGTGAGAGGCGGCGATTGAGTGAAAGAGAGACAAGACACTTCTTTCGACAAATAGTCTCTGCTGTACATTACTGCCACAAGGTGAGCAAAGGATTTGATATTAAAAAATACTGTTTGAAGGCTGAGTAGTGACATATATTTCAAAGCATGTCTGAGGCAACAGCGTTCATTATTAAGTATGAGAGCATGCGATTATATCAGTACAACGGGAGATGTTAATTAGAAGTGCTACTGTATTTCACTGCCTGTTTTTAAAGACTAAGGATGTTTTCTTGTGTTACGGCAGATACCAGCCACTCCCTTACATTAACCCTACATTGCATTTTTGCCTTGGAAATAATTCTCCAGACATTAAAAAAAATAAATACTTAACAACATAAACTAGAAAAGGCACCCCACAGAACTTCTACAGCATTAATAGTAATACGTCAAAACTAATTATAGTTTGCAATTTGAATATGCAAGTGAACAACTGAAGAATAGGAGATAAAATATATGAAAGAAAAAAACAAAGGGAGAGGTATGACTGTTCATGTATGAGCTTAAGCATGTACTCATTCTGGATATGCAAAAGTAACTTTCCAGATGCAGCAGAAACACTAGAAAGATACCCTTTGCTAATTGCATTATCCATCATGGCACCCATTAGGATGACAATTTAAGCAATTAAACCCAAGGTAGCTGACTGGCTGTCATCATGCACCTTTTCTCCCTGCTTGTGAACCAACTGCATAGAGCCAAAACTTGCATGAGACTAAAGGCAACGAGCAGATAGGGTAATTTTTTATTTGAATTCTTAAACACTTCAATCTTCACTTGAATGTGATAAACAAGGGCAGTTTTTAAAGTCCTCATTGTGCAGCATTGAAAAGCTGCAGCGCCCTTCCCTGTGCAGTTCATTTTTCCCAAATTTCTTTAAAGGCGGCTCTGACCTAAACCCAGCTTGTTTGCTTCCATCCCTAACATTTACAATCCTTTAAGATTAAAGCTCCCCTGATCCATGTGGCTGCACACTGGAGGAATGAGGGCTTTTGTAAGGACTAACATCATTGACAGATATTGTTTTCTAGTGCCTGGGAAGAATATATTGCTTTTACGCAGTGGGGGCAGGATCTGGGCTGGAATTAAGTTCCAAAAAGATACCCCCAGCCCCCCTGCTGTTTTAGAGGCTTTGTAGGAGGACAGATTCCAGTCATTCTTCCCTTAACCGCACACCAAGTGACTAATACATTGCCTGTCACTAGTCACTGGGCCGTGAGTGTTATGACAGTGAAATCAGCCCTGAAATGTACATGCAAAGACCACCCTGCCAGGTCATCTTTAATTTTCCCAATATTTTCTAATGTTCTTTCCCCTGTTTTTTAATTTCTTGTTTCAGAATGGTGTTGTCCATAGGGACCTAAAACTGGAAAACATCCTTCTTGATGACAATTTTAATATTAAGGTAGGATTCTTTTTCTTAGCTTCTCAGAATGGATTTGCATGTTTTGTGACATTTTTATCCAAGGTATTAGAAGAGCCAATGTTATGGCAACAGCTACTAAGCAACAGCATCTGGCAAGAGGCTTAGGGGTTTGGAGGTTGGGGAAAGAGCATCACTGGTGACAAGTCATACACACTAAGTGAACCTTTGCATAGTTTGGCAGAGAAGACCCTGTCCTGTCACCCAAGGGCAATGATTCCCAAAGCAGTGTCTGTTTACTGATAGGAAACAGCAGAGCATTTTGTGCAGTCAGGTTTATTGTACAAATGATATTATTGCTGGCTGTTGCTGAGGCTAGGAAAAAGCTCTCCTGATTTACAGGGTTCAAGTGCCTCCTACAGAACACTCTGAATGTCCTTTTGATCATGGCTGGAAAATAAGCAAATAGAATTTCAAAATAAACCTAGTAAAGCACATGTGCTTCATTAGGAAATGGCCTTGGAACTCCAGACACAAACGTATACTTTGGATAGTGATGTCAGTGATGTCATTTCCATGTCATTTCTCCCCAGTGAAAGCATGGGAATGACCTTTTTTCTCTACTTCTTTTTTTTTTCCTATTAGCTGTAGCACAGAGATTAATAATGCAGAGATGAGTGTAGTTTCCAGGTGTCTGAACCTGTTTCACGTCCAGCTTTGTTCCTCCCTGGGTAGCTGAATGTGAGGGTGGCTGGGTGTGCTTATCTACAGGCAGACAAATGGAAGGAGGGACGCCAAAGTTTCTGCTGATGCTTGGGCATCCTTCCTTAATTTACAAAGTAATCAAGGAGCTCCCTGCGTAGCCAAATATCTAAGTAGCCTGGATCTTCATTTTATCTCTTCTGAAAGCCACGGGGCTGCACACACTGTCTTCTGTGCTTCACGCTGGAGAGATTGTCTTCATTTTAAGCTGATGTGCAATGAAAATGGAAAGTAACATATGGTAGCTGCCATCTGTGTAACACTGACAGAAGCTAACTTGGATCAACTGGTGGATTAAAGGCACATAAATATGGGGTTTCTAAAAATAGTCTTTTACAGAAGGGCCATCCAATGCAATACTTGGATGTTTTGCTGTTAACATCCAGTGTTAGAGTGAACCTCCCCGCTCCTGTTCCTACAGGGACACTGGCTGCGTCAG
Source organism: Podargus strigoides (assembly GCA_028020825.1). Classification (NCBI taxonomy): domain Eukaryota; kingdom Metazoa; phylum Chordata; class Aves; order Caprimulgiformes; family Podargidae; genus Podargus; species Podargus strigoides. The sequence goes on along the minus strand of CM051663.1, from coordinate 111,774,621 downwards.
CTTGAGCTGTTCTCAGCAGCGCTGAAAACAAAAAGTAGCCTTTCTAGGACATTGTATACGAAACAGGCTTCCGCAGGCAGGATGACCTTTCTTTCCACATTACACACCAAACTATCTTCCCAGCTAATCAGAGAATTCTTGAGAGAAAAGAGGAATTTGGGGAATTTGCTGGCTGTGGTGGCCTAGATCTCAGCTCTGTGGTCCTCATATGCAAAACGAATCACTTCCCCAAGCCCCCGGGGAGCTGCGCTTTGTTAGAAGGCTCCGCTTCCTCCCCTCTCTTCTTTATGGGAGTCTAATCGTCCTGCCAGGAGAGCGGGAGGATGGGGCAGGGACGGGTAGCTTTGTGTTGAGTCCAGACCATGGAAGTGACCCAAGGGCTTTGGAACCACAGATGCATTTCAGCTACCATACCCAGCAGCACTGCTGTGGAAGAAATTCGGATAGCCACAACTCCCCACATCTCTTCTGATCACGTGGACATCTTTTTTCTTGAAGGCTTCCCTTTCTTGAACTGCGTTGTGTTTATGCTGCCACGTAGGTATTTTGTCCCCTGGTAACTCTTTCTGCCAAAGGGTCTCATGAAGCTAAAAAAGAGACCAAACTTGGGAAGCAGTTGGTATTTCGTACATCTTACTATCAACGTTGTTTGAATTTGGATTACCTCAAGACATTACTTTTTGTATTGTTTTCCTTTTTCTCCCTGCTCTCTTGTTTTTGTTTTATTTACACCTTGAGACTGAGATCAGCTTTGAATACTTGATGTTAAGCACACTGCCACTATCTCCCTGATGCTGAAGCTCTGAATATGATACTGTGGTTTCTATGTTACTTGCACAGAATTTTACTTCCCACTTTTTCTTTGTTTCACTAAACAGTAACCGTTGGCAAGGAAACACATATGGAGCTGTAAATTATTTATTAGGAGTAAATTTATCAGGTCCTCATTCTGAGAGTATTTACATATGGTTTATTCAAGCAGAAAAAAGAAATATGCGATTTAGGGTTTGGTATTGAATGATGGCTTCAAATACTCAGTGGAATGCATTTTCTAGAAATGGAGTGATAGTCTTCTCTGTACTTTCCCAGTGTTTATATTTCATTCAGTGGATTACAAAGCACTTACAAAACTGGCAGTTTAAAAATGAGAAATTGAAAGGGATCCCTTTGTTCTTGGGTGCCATGTGCAATTAAATACATGTTTCTGAAGAAGCCAGTGATCTATATATTAGGATATATGCAAACATGTCATAGTAATGTGAAGAAAAAATAAGATATTGTAAAAATAGGTCTATATATAGCAACTTAAGCAATACTTTTTGAACAGGAAATAAAGAGGACAAGTAATCCATTAGAAATTATTATCCTATCTGAAAGGGCCCCAAGACATTTTACATGATACTACGCTAACTTGGAAACCATTCTTAAATTTTAACTAATTAAATGAAGGTCATGAAGCAGTGTATGGAGACTTTTCTTTAAGAGTTACGATAGTGAGTAAAAATCTGTGGAAACAGAGTCATGTCTTGGAGTACAGCAACTAGGAAACACCAGTGTCTGAAAGATGACCAGAAAATTACATGTTTTGAAGAATTCTGCAGGTACACAGGGCCAGAGGTGGAGGGTGATGAGAAGAAGGTGGTCTGATCTATGGTATATAATTATATTTTTCTGGGACTTTGTGTATGTGGTAATATTTCCTACAAACTATTGCTTAAAACCCCTAAATGCAGCAAACATAAGTGAATAAAGTGAGTTTTAAACACTTGTGAGACTGAACATGCATGCAGACCTACAGGGTACAAGGAGTTCATCCAGTCAATTAATCAAACAGTACCTTGTCTTGCTCCCCAGATAGGCACCCAACTATCTAGCAGAAGCCCTGAGTGTGAATGTTTCTCGTGGGAGCTAGCTTGTCTGCTGGGGTCAACAGAGGAGTACGATCCTAGAGCTAAACCTCATCAAGGCACTGCAGCCTCCCAGGGCAGAAAAATGTTGTTTTCTTACCTTGTTCATGGTGCCATACTCTTTAAAGAAATACAGTGATGAAATTAGGGTTGCTGCAGCATATACAAGCCTCTTATTACTCCCATTCATGTCTCAGCTGCTAACAGCACAGTTCACCTTCAAACTTTCTCTGTTCTCCTTTCAGCTGCCCACAATTGCTGCCTTCCACGCTCCAGCTCTGGGTAACTCAGACCTGCCCCCTGTGCTTGCCCCAGCTTCCCGGGGGTGGGTACAGCTGCTCCCCTGCCACACAATGGCAGAGCATCCTTTTGCTGACATTTTCATCCCATGGAGAGGATATCATCGCTCATAGTCCTAACACAGCTGAAGGTGGGAAGGGTCAGACAAGCTGCAGGGCTAAGGCAACCCCAAAGCACTGAAGGAGCTGCCCAGCGTTGGAGAGTTAGAAAGCTCTTTGTGGGAAGAGATTTGCACTGGCTTTAGGCATCTGTCCTGGGTGAGCTTAAAAAAAAAACATCGGGTGATGTCATCATTTCTTCATTAGTTTTAAAAGGACTGAGGATGCTAGGTTTTGGTTGATTGTAGGTATGAATTTACTAGAAGAAATAGCAGTGGGATGGGGGTGTAGCTGCCTTCATTCACCCATAGCTCCTGCAGTTTGGCCTGATGAGGACCACATGTCCTCAAGCACTGCAGCTCTCCCCTGTGCCCAGATCCCCCAAACTTCATGCAGGGAGGTGGAGAGAAACTGCTGCCCAGTGCAGCAGCCAGGGTATTAGTGCCTCTTGCTGGTCTATCCACATATGATGCCCCTGCCTGATGCCACAACCTACCCCTAGGGACACCTCTGTCATGCAGCCTGGCACAAGGGAGGGAACCTCCTTGTTCACAGTAGAGCTGTGGCGGCTCCTGGGTTGGGAATTGCACCTAAAAGAGATGTCTAGCAGAGACTGACGTAAACTGTATGATCAACCCCAAAGTGATAGAAGGAGAGAAAAATGCAAGTATAATAGTAACATAATCCTGCTAACTGCACTTTCTCTTGGGCTGGTAAGGGGACACCAATCAGACTAACCACTAAAACCCATGAGGGTTTCATATATACAGAGTAAGTGTATGTAATTGGGATTTACCTTGCTGGAAGTCTCACCCACTGCACATATGTTTCATTGGCTTTAAGAGACCTAATTATTTCTCTGTCTACAGTACAAAGATAAAACTGACAATTTCCATGAGTGCGAACTTCATGGAATTTATAGTCCACAGTTAAACAATAAAGTACATCTGATTTATCATAGCTAACAGTAAATATGAAACATACACCTCCTAAAGCGAGGGGAATAAACATTCACTTCCCCGTTCCTCCCAATTTAGGAAGTTTTTTTGACTTGATGCCTTAGTCCCATTTAAGTGCCAAGAACATGAAGTAATGTTGGCTTCTATTAATCTTGTTTTGGGGGGGCATGACAGTTTTAATGGGAAAAGCTGATAAACATCAGTCTGTGAGTATGGGAGTGGACTGTAATATAAATACTCTTTTCCTGAATGGTCAAAATGAAAACATGAATGCTGAAGTCTGAGAGTTTCTTAGTGTGAACAATGGTATGTGTATCCCTATATATATATATATATATATTCATGCACATCCACATGCATTTTATACATTCCATGGTGTTAAGGGAATGTATTTTCTTAAGGAATCACACTGTGCAGTGTTTGTCCTTGTCTTAGCTGCATCCTGAACTAAAATAAAACTCAATGACCAGCATGAAGTTTTAACACTGAAATGATCCCATTCTTCCCCTGATTGACAGGACACACTTCATAAGGCTTAAAACCAACTTCCTGCAAGCCAGGCAGGGTGACATGATAAGAAAGTGGAATTTAGGGCAATTAAGTGCAATCTGAGCCATGAGAATATGTTTGCAGGCTGCAGTTGTACACCAGCTGTTTTCAATGACATTCCAGCCATACGATGAAGATTTTACAAACCACATTTACTTAAGGGTTGAATTTTCTGCTGTTGGTTGATAATATGCCATTTGGGGGACTGCTTGAATTCAAACTATGAATGGACATGGTGAGATGAATTAACATTAATGAACAGGAATCATCTGCTCTTAGAGCAGGTTATTATGAGTCCAAATTGTCAGTGGAACACCTGCACAGACAGAACATCAAAATAGGAAAGGGTGAAGCGTGAAGTCTCATATTTGCTCTGTGATTTTAAAAAATTTGTGAAAATGGTATTTTAAAAAATAAGTTTATATTTTAAACATAAAAGTATATATGTCTATGTCTGTATCTATATCTATTTATAGATAAAATGTGTATATATACATTTCTATTTTGGGGTAAAGAAAGAAAATTGGGAACTTGTGTCCATTCTTGACCAACTTTGTTCATTTTGGTCTCATCTGTGACATTTTTAGGTGCAGTGGTAGAAATTTAGATAGTAGAGACAAAGACTTTATGTCTCCCAAGAGTTCACTAGACATTGCAATTAAACAGGTATTAGAGGTGATGATAATACACATTTTAGAAAGCCAGGAGTGAATGATGCTGCTTGTAAATACTTTTCCTTTCACTTTGAGTTTTCTTGAATTTTTTCATGAAAATTCCTGTGATTTTATTTCTTTCTGGTAGAAAAGACCCAAACAAAGTGAAGTAAACCCAGAGAAAACTCCTGTTTCTTGTAGCTGTAATACCGTTCTATGCCTGTGCTTTATGACTTTTATGTATGCCTTATGTCAGTAGTGGACAGTAATAAAAATATCTCTGAGAAACAGAAGCATTTGGGTTTTAAACAAGATAAAAAATGAGATGTGTTGCCTTGTGCTAGAGAAACAAAGGAAATGCAAAGGTTGTGGGACTATTTAGTGTTGCTATCCTCAGCCTTTGTTTTGTAAGAACAAGAACAGAGAATTGAAGTAAACAAAATATTTGGACCTGATCCTGCAATTCCTACATGGGCAAAATTCCCAACAGTCTCAAGGGAGATTTGTTTGTGTTGGGAAAGCCGGATTTGGGCCTATTGTTTCCAGTTAGGAACCAGACTTGTGTTTATTATCTCATGATAGACATCTCATGTGCTTAACAGCTCAGATTGCTCAGTCAGCGGGAGTCCATGAATCTAGAAGAGTTAGTGAGTGCCTCACTTTCCCCCTCCTTCAAGTATAGCTAAGTTGCAGATGATTTCAAAAATCACTTTCTTCTGTAATCCTATGCTTAGTTTCCTGTGACACTCCTGTCTCGCTCCTCCATTGGATTTAAAGGTCTTGGCTTTTGGTTTGCGTGTGCACGATAAGAACGGTAGTACTTTCTGCTTGCTTTTCTTTGGTATGAATGATTATATAAGATAAAGAGCAATCGGTGGACAGCAGGCCCAGTGTCTCCCAGTATGAGATTGTCTCTGCAAGCATATGCAAGTCATCCAGGATAAAATTACTGACATAGTTGTGCAGTCAGTCAGTGACCTACCTGTCTGTGAATGGAACTAAAGCATCTTTGTTCTTAATCTGGAGGGTTTAACCTGGGAACCCTTCTCCTTCTCTAGAGAGAGAACCCTTCTCCTTCTTCTTTAGAGAGAAAAGTCAAAAAATCATGGAATGATGGCTTGGCAACAGATTTTGAGAGATTATCCACATTGAGATCCCTGCCCTACAGCAGGGTCAGATCTATAGCTAAGTCTTTCCTGATAAAGGGTTTTCTGTTGCATTAAGATATTAATACTACAGATGCCTTGTCCAATTCTATTTGTAGATTGCTGATTTTGGACTCTCCAACCTTTATCACAAAGACAAGTTTCTGCAGACCTTTTGCGGAAGCCCACTGTATGCTTCCCCTGAAATAGTTAATGGACGACCTTACAGAGGCCCAGAGGTAAGAAGGGTCAGCTTTTCGATGGTGGTATGGGGATGTCTTTGATGATAATGTTCTTGAGGGTTAGTCTTAATGCTAGTGTTATTGGAGATGTGGGTTTGGTCTGTCTCTCCCATATTGGAAGTTCTCAAGCTGCCTTCATTTGCTTTCATTTAGCTTTGCCAGTGGTTAGTCAGATGTTAGATACTAATTTGCCCATCAGTTGGTGCAGCTGGACATGATGCTGCTCTTGTGGTGGTAATGGCAGGGAGAAGGGTGGGGATCAGCTTTCCTGGGCTTCATGTGCATTGTCTCTGTGTTTCAGGTTGACAGCTGGGCCCTTGGTGTATTGCTTTACACTCTGGTTTATGGAACGATGCCCTTTGATGGCTTTGATCACAAAAATCTCATCAGGCAGATCAGCAGTGGAGAATATCGTGAGCCAACGCAGACCTCAGGTATAAAAAAGGAGTGAGGGCAATACATGAAGCTGACAGGGGTTCAGAACAGCAGGTTTGCCTGGGCCCTTCCAACATGTTGAGTGTCATATTAGAATGATGAAGAAAAAGAATATCTCATTCCCCTACTGACTTCATCTGCTATCAATTCCCATCTGAGTATAGCATTTACCAAAAGCCCTTTTGAAATGCAAGTTTTATAGCAGATAGATTTTATTGCCTTGAGGAAGCTGTAATGGGCTCTTTTAACTAGAACTGTGATAGTGGAAGGTCTGTTAGCTATTGGAAGTGGAATTGTTCAGACAAGCTGTAAACCAATACGACATACTGGTACAGATCAGTCCTCTAACTTCACTGTGGTATATCACAAGCAGAGAGAAGATGAATGGTCAGAGCAATGCAGTTTCTTATCCAAGAAGTCAGGCCCAAATCTGAATTAATGCCACAGTGTCTGCATTTACTTCAACTTAGAGAAGAACACATTAAGCATTCACCTGACAGAAGAGCATCAAGTCCAGGTCATTGATTATAATGACGCCTTCCAGCCTTAAACATCTATGTATATATTATATTTAAATGAATCTTGTATCATTTGTTTGCCATCCCGTTCAATTTTCTGCCTTCTTGCTTTCTTTATGAAAATATACCTTTAAAATATACAGAAGACTGCACTGTTTATGGAAAAAGCAAATATAAAAGCAATAATGGATAGATCATTTAAAATATCCCAGTTCCCCTTTGTTTTCCTGTAAGTTTTGTAATCATTAGAGTTGATGGGTTGGTGACTTTCTTCAGTAATATGGAACTAGTCTCTGGCTAATACAGTACAAATCTTAATTTCTTTTATAACCCAGTTACATTTCACAGGGTGAATCATATTATTCTGGTAAGTAGTTCTCCAATCCAACATTGACTGATGGTCAAAGCATTTCCCCCTTTCACTTCTTCTGTAGTAAGAAGCATTATTTTTGCTCATTTGATTAGCTTCACACATCCGTTTTAAACTGAGAAAACCAAGAAGAGTGCCCATATTCTATATATTTTATATTCCATTCTTTATCCATAGATGCTCGTGGTCTTATCAGATGGATGCTGATGGTGAACCCTGAACGCCGAGCAACCATTGAAGACATTGCCAACCACTGGTGGGTTAACTGGGGATACAAGAGTAGTGTTTGTGACTGTGATGCCATGAGGGACTCTGAGTCCCCATTGCTGGCAAGGTTCATTGATTGGCATCACCGATCTACTGGCCTCCAACCAGAGACTGATACCAAAGTGAAGTGCCTTTCTAAGCCCAAAGGTCCTGAAGTCACACTAGAGAGACAAAGGTCTCTGAAAAAATCAAAAAAGGAAAATGACATTGCACAATCCATCCAGGAAGGAGGAGCTGAAAATGCATCCAAACCCACCTCCAAGAGACCCAAAGGCATCCTGAAGAAAAGGAGCAACAGTGAACATCGATCTCACAGTGCAGGTTTCATTGAAGGAGTGGTCAGCCCAGTGTTACCCTCTGCTTTTAAGCTGGAGCAAGAGTTGTGTAGAACTGGCGTAGCCATTAAAAATGTTGTGGAGGGAGAGGTAGTGGTCAAATATGGCACTAAGCAGTCTTCACTAATGCCAAAAAAAGGAATCTTAAAGAAGACTCAGCAGAGGGAGTCTGGCTATTACTCCTCTCCAGAACGAAGCGAATCTTCTGAACTCTTGGACAATAATGATGAGACAGTAAACAGTGACACTTCTCCAGGAGTCACAGAGCCATCCAGAAATGGGTCTTATAGCCATTCCTGCAGGCGTAAGGGCATCTTGAAACATAATAGCAAGTATTCTACAAACAGCACTGAATCCACTTTGATTAGCCCTGACATACCAACGCTGGAGGCCATGGAAGAAGTGGTCCTACCTGGGGATGCATTACCTCGAAGTTACAGTCGCCCTTCCAGTGTGATTAGTGACGACAGTATTTTGTCCAGTGACTCCTTTGATTTGCTGGATTTGCAAGAGAACAGACCAAACAGACAGAGGATACGGAGCTGTGTCTCTGCTGAAAATTTTCTCCAGATCCAAGATTTCGAAGGACTTCAGAACCGCCCACGGCCACAGTATCTCAAGCGTTATCGCAACCGTCTGGGGGACAGCAGTTTTTCCCTTCTCACAGACATGGATGATGTGACTCAGGTCTACAAGAAAGCCCTAGAGATCTGCAACAAGCTTAACTAGCAGAGGGAAGATGGAATGGGAGGGAAGGGAGTTTTTCTGTGTACCTTTTTGTTGGAGTTAGCCAGGTCACTGATTTGCTGACAGTGGTAAGTTTTGCTTCAAAGGAGCTGGCTGTACCTACTTAACTGAACTCTTAGTAAAGTAGCCCCAAAGCCATCTCACACTTCTCTAATGTTGTGTCCTCAAAATATTACCTACCTGGCCAGAGAAAAGCCTTTGGTCTTTCATATATGTCAAATATGAAAGCACATGAGATTCTAGCAGACAAAAGCATCAAGATTTGGTGACTTGAAGTCAAAGCTAGATAGAATTAAAACTGGAAGTGAAGGACACACATTTTGAGAGGTTTGTAATTAATAGTAGATTAGCTTTATCAAGAGATGAGCTGAATTCTTCAAATCAAATTTGGATGTCTTTTAGAAAGAGAGCCTTTATTTCAGCAGGAAGTTATCCATCTGGATACAGTCATTGCACATTGGGAATCTTTGGCTTACATTATGCAGGAGGCCAGGCTAGGTGGTCACCATGGTCCCTTCCACCAGGGTGACCTGATTGTTTCTGAATGTGTTCTGGGACAGATAATTTGAGACACTCACCCCAGAATAACCTTGTGAGGTGTATATGGACAAACACTGGAGCAGACATTCAGATCTGACCCCTCCCACAGCCATTGCTCTTTCAGTGAGTGGGAGACTCTAAAATTGTTTCCAACCACTGCTCCTACCAGCAAAAACAGAGTGACAGAAATGATAATGGGAGCTGGAAGGAATGGATGTTGTCAGCAGCTGAATGACATTTTAAGGCATTTCAACTGTATGTTCAATTTGTGACTCTTTCAAAATGACCAGCCAGGTGAATGCCCAAACAAAGATGGATCTAACAAAGGGTCTCAAGGGTTAACTGACCCTCCAATATAGAGGTCAGTCAATGTCAGCAAATGGTGCCACCTTGCTGTTAGCTTGTAGTATTTGAGGGTGACAGGTAGTTTGTGACCAGAATGTTAGATAAGGAAAAGGTTGTAGCATGTAGGAAATGGATAGAGGTCAGAATGTTAGTGGGAAGATGCCTTTCTCCAAATTAAAGTGTTTCCAAGTAGGTAGTAATGGAGCAGGAAGAATTGAGTGTTGAAATGATAGTGGTAGATTTGATAACAGAGTTAGCATAAAAATGCAGGCCTCTCTCTATCTAGTGTAGCTGGTACTGCGTGTGCAATGATACCAGTTTGAAGAAAACCCAAGAGTGATATGTGTTTGTGTTCTCAGACATATCAAACTATCCAGACTGAAGGCTTCAGCTCCCGTAAAGGTACCACGTGGGTCTACTGGATTACCTGAATGTAAGCCTATGTCAGAAAGGCACTGAGTGTTTGACAGGCCTGGGCAAACTGGAATCTTAAGGCCCATTTCAGTCTCATTGCCGTGAGCACATAGCCCCTGGCTTTCCTGGAGGTGCACTAGTGCGAGTAAGTGGCAGGTTTCAGCTGTGATGTCAGATGATCCACGGACGGAAAACTTAATGTCTACACACATATGCAGAGCAGAGGAGCATGGGGCAAGCTCTGTTCTCACTCCTATCCTGTACCTGGAACTGAAAGCAGAATTTGGCCCACTGTGTCTCAAATGCTAGAGATCATGTGGAAACGGAGTAAAGTTCCTCTGGGGATTCCCTGGGAACTGGGGATAATCACATAAATCGTTGACGTCTGGGGTGGGGAGCTATTTCACTTGCAGATTCCTTGTTCGATGTATCATGGTACTTAAGTCTGCCAGTTCCTCCTAAAGATCAACTGGGCTGCCTATCATAAAGATGAATGAGCTTGAGTTTCTGAAATCAGCTAATCTGTCTCTGGAGAACCTTTTCTTATTGTGAAACACTGGACCAAATTTGGCCCTGGAGTAAACGGCATCAATACCATGAAAACTATGAGAGACTGCTCTCAGGTGGTCAAGGGAAATTTGGCTCACTGTCCATTTGCTCAGGAAGGGCAACTGCAGGTCATTTCTCTACAGATGCGTACCTCTCTATATGATATTCAAACGTCCCATCTTCTCACAGCCTTGCATGTGCTCTTTTAGCCCATCCCAAATCAACACCCCATTTTGCAGTGTATTGAGTTAACAAGTTTGCTGTGGTGTGTTTTAAAACAACTCGACATAGTCTCTATGGTCTTTCTGGAACAAGGATGTGCTTTGCAGCCACGACTTTTAGCTTGTGCCCTGGAGTGTAAGAACCAGATCTGCAGCTAGTGTAAATCAGTGCTGTCCTCTTGACATGATGGAGCATCACTTTGGTTGGGTTACACTGATTGACACCTTCCCTGCAGATCTGGCGCCGAACCTTGAAGAAATGTATAGAGGTTTCAGGATGAAGGGAAGGGAACTCAGCTGGCTGTGGCAAAGAAGTGAGGAGCACCCCAAAGGCTCATGTCTCTTGAGACCTTCGCCCAGGCCTGCTTCCTTGTGTACAAATGTGAATGAGTGAGTCACTGCTTGCTGCCAAACTGGAAATGTTACGTAGGGATTTACTGGCATGTTACTGGCATGTTACATGTTTACTGGCATGTTATCATTCCTAAAAGAGAAGAAAAAAAAAACAAACTTGACTGCACATTGTTATTATTAGTGTTGTGATTTTTATTTAATTTTTTTGTAATACAAAGTTGACTTTTTTATTTGAATTTGTCTTTTTTTTTTTTATTTATTGGTCTGAAAGCCATTTCAAAGGTATAATAATATATTTGGTGTAATTTAATTGGTGCAACATTATTTTACAGCTCCGGCCAAAATTGTTTGGTGTTATTTTTTGGTTTATTTGGTTTTTTTTTCTCCCAATCCTTTGTTGGTTTGAGCTCTACAAGGCACATAGGGGAAAACGCTGGATAATCACCCAAAGTGTTTGTATTTTTAATCTGATACTGTTTTTTATTAAATAAAATGAAATTAATGTAACTGTGAAGAGTCTCTCTCTCCCCCTTTTCTTTTTCATTGTATATCAGCATAAGGCAAGGCCAAACAGTAATGAACTTGTCATGCAGAAATACAGCAGCATCTCAGCACATTGTATCAAGTTGTTTATGCAAAGCTTCTTGGCTCGTTTGTGCATTTGAATATAATGTGGGTGGCCGCAGAAACTCCCATGCTACGAAGCATTTGGCACTGTGTAACACCCAGAGCTTTCAGCTGTAGAAATGTTTGGTGGAGAAGAATAGCTGACTGGGGTTTCTCTGCTGGGGATGAATGAGGTTTGTGGGCCAGGTGCGCTGCAAGTGAGATGGAGCAAGCTGGCTGACCAGTCACAGCACAACTCATTTGTAGCTCAGAGGTCACAGTCCTTTCCCTGCTCTGATGGGGAAAAGGACAATTTTAGTGTTCCTATTGGTGTAATTTAGGTGTTGTTTGGGCAAAGAAACCTGGTGGCCATCCGCTGCTGTCAAGTGTGAGATGATTTCAGTCAGATGGTTTTGAGCAGCCAGCATAATCAGCTAGTGAAGGGGGGAAAAGGGAGTCAGTTTTCATTTTTTTTGGAGTTCCCATGATAACCAGAAGGCTTTAGATTGTTTTTCTTGGAAAATGGGTGGACATCATAAGGGAAACTGGGTATTAGGTATGCTGTGTGTGCTGGGGACTTGTTAAAATAAAGGAAATGGTTGGCAATGTCCTAACATTGGCTCTGAGCAAGGCACCATTAAACTTTACCCTGGATACCTGTGGTGTATATTCTGCTTTTTAAATTACAGGCAATTTGGATTAGGATCCAAGGTTTGGATATTATGGGAAAAAGGCTTTCATTTTTCTAATTCATTTTCTCACTTGAGCTTTTAAAAGCAAGAAGCCATGGCTGGAGGTGCTGGAGTTATTCATCACCACCACCAGCAGGAATACAGGGAAAAACCCAATGATGCAGAAAGGCAAACAGCCATTAATACATGACAAAGGGAATAATTAGCTACTGTATGCTAATTGAGTCAGAAATTTTGAGGTATACATTCTAAGTTAGCACATGTGTACCTGAGGTGAATAAGGTCTAACTGTGTGGATGCTGGGTGGTGGGAAATGTAATGCAAGTCTCTTCTACAATAGCAATTATGAAACAAATATATATATATTTTTTAACGGACTAATCAAAAATGAAGTTGAGGGCAAACCATTTGCTTTGTTTTAAAAATAATTACTTTTAGAAAGAAAGTTCTGGATGACTGGATATGGTACACATAAGTGGCAAGCACTGGGGTGTAATTACCTACATGTTCGTACAGCTCTGAAAGTGCGCACTTCTGGGGTGAGGTGGGGAGGTGGGCGTCTAATTTTCCTACTTATTAAAGGAGATAAATGTACATTGATAAGCCTTAGCTGAAGTTACACAGTAAGTCTGTAGCCAGACCTGGTCTTGTTTCATGTTTGTTCCATGGGGATTCCAGTGTTTCTCAGGAACTGTTGAAGTTTTATAGCTCGGGCAAGACAGGAACAAGGAAGCAAGGAGACTTGGGAGCTACACAGCCAAGTGACAAAAGCAGTAGTGTTTTTTTTAATACAATCACAAATAGCCTTGTCCACTATAGCCCTTCCTTTAAGTCTAGAAGTCAAAAATCTCAATTTCTGATCCTTCAAAGCCTGTGCATGTGCCTAACATGATAATGTCAGGGATCCCTCTCACCTCTGCGGTAGGCTTGCTGCAGTCTAGGGGCCAGCTCTTGTGAGCGGCACTGCCTGATGCTGCCATATAGCAGTAGAGCACTCGGACACCAGCACAAAAACTTGCAGGACAGCTTGGCAGTGCTCCTTAAAGCTCACCAGCCCCAAGTCACTGGTGCTCATGCAGTGGAAGACAGTTCTCTTCCAGTGCTGTCACAGCCTCTGAGGTGATGCCAATAGCCATCCCGTAGTACTGGCAAGAGAAGCAAAATGCAGAGCGGAGTGATACAGCACAATTTCTAGCCACAGACGTTTCCATTCCATTTGTAGTTGTGTCTCTTCTCACAGCTCTGCCTGCTCGCCGTTTAGAGACTTCAGGGACTGTGAAAGCAAGGTGCTAAATTGAGGTGAAGAGGTGGCGTTTTTCAGTTACTGCAGACAAATGTATTTACAGATAAATTTGCTAGTGACTCCATAAGCACGTGTAGCAATAAACTTTGCAACACCAGAGCCTCAGTTACAGCTTCAGGGTAAGTCATAACGAGTTCAATGAAGTGAGAAGTCCAATATTCATGTAAATTCGGTGTGTATGAGAAGCTTATGAGTTTAGTTAAGCATTTATCTCAGTGATTCACATCTCACTTTAATGAGATGCTTCTGGAGATGAAACTGCAGGAGTGCTTTCACTGAGCCAATAGAAACTCCAGTGTTTGCTAGCATCAGCCCAGCCAGGCTCTCCAGTACCTGTCCCAGGGTTACTGGTTTCAGGGTTTCAACTGAAAGTTTTACCACAGAAGAGAACAAGTCATATTTCCCCAGATTAATGATATTTAGTATTTAACTAGGATTTGGGTTTTGGTTTTGTTTTGTTTTGTTTTTTATTGTCTAGTGGAGCTGTCTTTTCCTCCTTGCCAAACCAAGGCATCTTTCTCATAAAAAAAGACTGAGTAATTTGGCCAGGGAAGCAAGTTTTTTTGAGAGATGATCTGAGCACTTTGTGTCTGGCTGTCTCTGTCTAGCCCCTACCCCCCACCCCATATTTCCTGGAATTTCATCAGTGCAGAAAAAGCTTTGATTTGTGTATCATCTGGCCATATGGAATCCTGTACTTCTAAGGACATTATATGTATTTGCACTCATGCTTAATTGTTCCTTGGGAAAGCATTTTACAAGACAATTATATGCCTCACCAGAAGGCTCCTTATCCCAACTCATTTGCTCAGCTTAGAGCTCACACTGAGAAGCAGTGCACCAGGCCCAGGAACACAAAGAAATTAGATAGGTGACTGCCATCGAAATAAGAAAATCAGCTGTGGGTGTCGGCCACAGGTGCATTTACAGGTCAAGACATCACTCTACTTCTTCATTTAGCAAAGCAACTCTACTGCCATCGCAAACTCAGAGTTTTTTGACACTGAGAGTTCTCCCAGTGCGTACCCAGTGCTGAAGCCTTTGCTGCCAGAGACTGTCTGGAAACGTTGGTGTCAACCAGCCTTGGTGTTTTCTTTTTGCCCTTTCCCCTTTCACTTTATCCTATTTATTTAACACAAGTAGTGTCCCTCACTCTCTCATGTAGTCCAAATCTTGTTTGCTGTCCAGTTTAGTGTTACTCCATAGACGGTGTAATACCCTGTCAGGAAAGGGGTTGACCTTTGCTCTCACGAGATGATTTTTGCAGAACTAGCCCTGGCCGTGGCATTGCCTCTGCTTTGGAGGCTGTTTGGATCGCCGACCGAAGGCACAGACTTGTTCTGCAGTGGCAACTCCAGCTCTGGTGCTTTGTAACAGGTAACTTCTTCCTGGGTGCAGAAACTATAGATGGGACCTTGAGCTAATAATAGCAGGGCACTCTCTGGAAGAGACACCACGCTGAGGAACAATTAAAAAGCTGGGCTGCCAGAACAAACGGGTTAGACCAACTGAATAGAAATCCCTGGAAGCTGATGGTGAGATTATACCCTGCTCAGCAGGAATCCGCTTAGAAAACTGTGCTCCTTTCGTAGGCTGTGGAGATGCTGTTGCACTTAGAAACACAAGCAAGGAACAGCTGTAGAGAAACTGGCTGAAAAGCTGGGGAGGAGGGAGAGTTTGTCTTGTGGCTCTGCAGTGACAGAATTTATTAACAGACCTCTCCAAATTTCAGCCTCAAAGATAATAGGACAAGACATACTTTAAATAGAATGAAAGGGAAAACGAATTCAAAACAGATGTTAGAAAATATGTAAATATATGTTTATATTTACATATAAAGCCCTAGCTGCCTACCAGGCGAGTTTGCTAGGACCAGAGTGTGTGTCATCATCCTGGCTGTGCTGGGAATTATCAAAAATATTTCTTTAAATGTTCCTTCAAACTCTGTTGTTCTCTTTAGCTGCACGTCCCAGAGCTTGACAATTTAATTGGAAGATTTCTTGGGATGAGGGATCTGCTGCCTGAGAAGAGAGGTTTGTTAAATTCCCATGCAACTCAGTGCCATGAGGAATGTTCAGTGAGCTCCAGCCCTTAGAAACCCCAAGGTAGTTAATTCATTTGCACTCCCAGGAAAAAATTGTGTCAGAGTGGAAAGAGGCAATGGGCAATGGTCAAGTACTACATCACCAGATAGCACAAACTCATGTTGACTCAACCCTGTGAAGCATCCAGGCTTTCGGGTCCCACACTCTCATCATTTGATTTCCCCGTACTAAGAATTCCAGATTTTCAAAACTGGTTTTAGAAATATCTGTTTCTGAGAAGCCGGTTTGAGCTGCCTGCACCTGAATTTTTGAAACTGATGCCCACCTTCTGCTCCCCATGACATCAGCCTGAACCATGGTCACTTGGTGCTTAGAAGGGTAAGGCTTTCTGGACCTCAGACTGGACATATTGAAATGGAGATACTCCAAGTGAGTAACTTTGAAATCTTTAGCCCTACTTTAGCTGACAGGGGTCTTTCAAATCATTGACAAACTGGGGCGTAGTATAAGTAAGTCCCCACTTCCAAGATTTTGGGGAAATTGCACAATTCTTCAGCTGAAATGGGATTTATCCTCAGTAGTGGGTTTTTTTTTTTAGGAAATCCAAATGTTTTTGATTTCCCAGGTTTGGATGACTTGGAGTACTTTCTTAGAGGACAAGGAACCTCAACCCCTTGTGAACAAGATACTTGCAAAGCACCCAACAGCCCAGAGCTTGTGTTACGGTTCAATAAATCTGCCATTTCCTATGGGAAGTGAAAGGGTGCTGTTGATCAAGTTTCTGATGTGGTCTTAACTCAGTGTATCCTACCAGATCAGTGGCAGTAGCATGCAGATCAATCCATGTCTGGATGGGCATGGAAATCGCCTGCCTTTGGCATTAATAGAGAAGGCACAACAGCCCAGATAGGTAGTGCATGAACAAAGTCACCTGGTCTGTGAAGAAATAACTGCAGTGGCATAGCATAGTTCCTTTTTACCAGAGCCAAAATGCTGTTTTCTGAAAAGTTCCAAATTAGGGCCCTGATCTGGCAATGAGGCAGGTAATTCTGGAAGAAACAAAACTATTGATGACTACAGAAAATGAAGCAGAGTAGGGCCTACATTTCATCTTGGTGAAAGAGCAGTGGGACAGTCTTTTCTTGCACTGGAGATGAGTGAATAAATCAATTTCCTCCTGGTGTTACATTCTAAAATTGGAGCAGATTTATTGGAGCCTCCCTCATTGCTTTTCCCATGGCAAGTGCAAGTGGTTTTGCTTGTTCATAGGAGTTGCACGTTTGCACCTTGTCACTGTTTGCTGCAGAATTGCAATAGTGCATGGAGGACAGGATCCTGCTTGGTAACAGGCAGAGGGAGAGCTCTTAGAGACCCTGCAGGGATCCCTGGTACAAAGACAACTGTAGTGTGAGAGAGGGCTGTCACGGACAGCTTTTATTGAAGTTCTGCCATGCAGAGAAAGGAAGATTTGCATATTTCCCCCTCTGACATAAGCATGCCCCCCCCTTGCAAAATTACCCTTGCCATGGAGGCCACCTCTAAAACTACTTCAAAAAATGCATGTGTTGTAAGACAACCTGATTGTTTTAAACAGCAGAAAAGCCATTTTTGTCAACACGCTCGCTAAACCTTAATGAAAACTGTACCTGTTCCAGTGTAAAGTTATCTGACTTTTCTTTTGGCAAAGCTGGTACTGCTGAGACGGATACTCCTGCATCAAGTTTATATGTCTTCTCCCCCTGAAGCCATTTCTTCTGAAGAAGCCCTGGTCAAAAGCTGAAGCAAGGTCCTCTGGTTACAGAAATGGTACAGAAATGAAACAAAATTACATGACTTATGACCAGTCACAGCTTGTCCACACAGCCTGGATTGAACATGAGCATATCTAGTTTCAAATTCCCAGAAATACTGCAAGGCCATACTGGCTAACTGCTCATTGGTAGGAAATGTTCTGGAAGCATCAGAAGACTCTAGGTTAATTGAGTCCTCTCCCTTGTATATATACTCTTTGCTCCTGGTAAACACTCCAAACAAACATTTAGTTGGCTGCTTTCCGAAGGGACTGTGAAAGCCTCAGAGATGCTACAATCAGCCCATCCACTGCAAAGTTCAAAAGAGAGATTTGCTCTTTCACCACAAAAATATCCACACTCTCTTTCACATGCATGTGAATAGAAAGCCTTTGTTCAGATTTAGCCAAGAAGAAATAAACTATTGTTGGAAGGTCATTTCAGCTTGCTTCAAGGGGTGGGGAAGAATTACCAAAAATAACGAAATGTGGTCTTCTTACCAGTGATTACAGATATTGTCTTTCAGCAGAACAGGCAAGTTTTTGTTAGAGAGATCTACTCTTGTGTTGGACTAATTCATCGTAGGTTCAGGCTAGGGTTTTATAAAATGTCTAGTGGTTTTAGATACCGTGATTCCTGAGTGTCCCACGTGAGACACCCTAGCAAGGTTTGCTTTTTAGAAAACGAGTGGTTCCTATGAGGAAACAGCAAACCTAGGCGCTCAGTCTGCCTTGCAGATCTTGGTGGTTGCTTCTGTGACAGGTTCTTGTCATCGTCCAGGAAATTATGAGTCAAACTTGCTAGGAAAGACTTCCAGTAATCTGTTCTGTATTGATATTTGGAGGCTTTGCTTGGATTTCATACTCCACCTTAATGTAAGTCTACCACCAGGTTGGCAGCAACCACATTAAGTCCATCTTCCAGCAAACCACCACCACTTTGGTAAAGAAGAATTTTGCTACAACTAATAAATTCATTTTAAAGTGAGGGTGGGGAGGGGGCATATATGATGTTTCAAATATAACTCTGCCAGGATTTCCTGTAGTTTAGTCTTTTTATGAAATCTTCCCCCTTATCTCTCTCCTACAAAGCCTGATTCAGTAAATTACTCCTATAAATAACTTTCACATGTTTAAAGGTGGGTCTGCTCATTCCTTGCTGACTCAGGGGTACGGTTGTCTATCTGACAGTGAAATGCTATCCAGAAAAATCCCCAAAGGTCAGTTTTCAGTATTATTTTTTGACATGAACTCAAAGAGGCTGGCAAAGACTCTTCGGTAGTGGTTTTCTATTAAAAAACCAAGGAATATTATATATCTGTCTTTCAGCAAATCTGAAGCTTTGGTACAAACCACAGCTTGCCTGGCTATGTCCTGTTTTCTTCTATTTTTAGTATTTATTTCTGCAGATAAATGGCTTACAGTAGTCCATCATACAAATGGTCATTAACAAATCAAAGCTGAGATTTTCAAAAATATTCAGCATAAGCCTTGCTCTGCTCTTGTTCAAGCTACTGACAAAACCCTCAGTGATTTTTCTTTTCCTCTTTCTGCAGATAGTCCCTCAAAAGTCTATCCTATGCCTTTGCCACCGAAGAAATTTTTCCTGTTTCCAGTAGGATCATTATAGGAGTTCTTGCATAGGTAATGAATACTTTGACGAGATTGTAATGGCAGCCTTGATCTTCTTTTATATAACTGTGAATTCAGAAGGAATTCAATCAGCAAGTTTAGTGATGGAGAGAAAAGCTGAAGGTTTTGTTCCACATACATCCAGGATCCCTGCCATTTTTTAATTTTGTAGCCCATAAAATCTTCCCTGCTGTAGTGGACAGGACATCCTCACCTATGTCTAAAATGACTGGTTTCATATGTAGATTTTTCTATCCCAAAGGACATATGTAATGTCCTTAGGCTATAGTTTAAACTTCTTAAAAAATCCGACAAAAATAATAAAGCTGACCTTTAACCTTCTTGATTTCTTTTAAAGTGCCAAAGTAAAGAAAACAGTCTTTGAAGGAAAGAAAAGAGGCAAAGCCAGAGCTCAAAGCAAATGGATATTGCAAGAAGTCTCTCCTCACCTCTTTCCATTCTGATTTTTCTTGTCACCCCATGGGCCACGTAGCATGTCCCAGCACAGGCACACACTGGGCACATCAGCTGCAGCCTCCATCTCAAGCCCGGACCTTCTTGCTCCAAAAGTGCAATCATGCTCAGGAAACCTCTCGGATCCCTGCTGCATCATCCTTCCCGAATATCCTCTGCTCCACACACACCTTGAGCTGAATGACTTTGGGGTTACCCTTGGGGGATTTTTGTATCCTACTTCCACTACTGTTTTGTTTATTTTTTTGGAGCTTGGCCCGCTGCTGTTCATTGCTAATTGAGAGCCAGAGTGCCAACACCATGTGTTTTCCTCATTTTTTTCCAACCTAATTTGATTTGTGGGTTTGCACAGGCAACAGCAGAGTGCAATTCTTAGCTGGACATCACATCCCATGGTTCATTCTCACTGGCTCCTAAGACATGGCTAATTTACACCTTCTGCTGGGACAGGCAATTTGCTTTAAAAGTAGATAGCCAAGTACAGAAAGGAAAGAGGGGCTGAGGGGGATGAAGCATTTAGCTTCTGTGCTGGGAATCCCTGTTAAGCTTGATGAAGGCTGTCTTGTTTGCTGAGCTGCAGAGCAATAACAGAGTCACACCAGGATACCTCTGACCTGCAATAACCAGCAGAGCTAGCAGCCTCTGGTCTGTTGGCTAAAGCAGGTGGGGAGGCCAGCTTGCCTGCATCCAGATATGTTTCTTTCAGTTGAGCATCTGCTCCTGGCTGCTCATCCAGCTTTCTTCCTATTCGTAAAAATGAGTAATGATATAATATTAGTTTTATTAAAAAAAAAAGATGAACTAAGAAATAAAACCGCAGGCTCCATCTTCTGTGCACCCTCCCATATTTTTTGATTATTGCCGTCAGTGTGGAGCACATCACAGATTGTGAACTCCTTTTGGGGGTACAATAATGTGTACACAGCTATGCAATTTTTATGTACATTTATACCACAGTCCTCAGCTGAGCACAGCTCTGACTGATGTCATGATTACTCACACCAGATGTCTTATGGTGGCATTCAGGCTTTTGTTCCATTTTCATGATGGGGAGAGGTATTGAACAGGTCTTGCAAAAGAATTAGCATCATCAGGAACAGAAATGAAAATCAGTTAGGATTTTACTTCTGTCAGTGAGTGAAATCTGCTGTTCAGGACGTTTTGAGCTATTGTAATAACAAAAGCAGCTCATTCTCTCTTAATATTCATTTGCTTGGACTTGGACCTTTCTCTCAACTTTTCCATGTTTGTATTCCTCGTGAACTTATTGTGAGCTAAATGGAAGAAACTGGAGACCTGCATAGCACAATTACAGTCTGATTTTGGGTACAGGCACGTTCTCATAGGAAAAATTGTGAAAACAATATAAACTGCTGGAAAAAAATGAGACTTTTTCTTCAGCTTCCCTTTGCGTTGTAATTAAAGCATTTTGTCTAAATTCCAAAATTTCAAAAAACTTAAAGCAGCCACACTGATCACTCATTCTGCAGCTGTATTTAGAGGAGACTTGGGAATTTGTAAATAAGAGGCTTGAATAACAAAGTCTTCTGCCCTCAGGAAGGATATTAATATTGAAGGAGGCCTGCACTTGAGCATGCTTCTGCCCCTGCTTCAGGGGATTTTCTTGCAGGGGGGATTTTCCTGCTTCATTTGTTACTTTCCCTGAAGGTATTTTGACTAGTCAGATTCCTCTTTCCGCTTTTTGTCATAGCTATGGTATTTGAGGGAGACAAAGTGAAAATCTATGAATCTGTATGCATACACTGAAAGAAGGAGCTGTTAGTATATGCTTAAGGGCAAGCAAAGGATTAGTTTCTAATCTGCCCCTTTTACTAAACAGAAGTTATAGAGATTTACCAGACATGAGCTGCATCTGTTTAAATTCAGTTTATCATTTAGAAAATAACCAACCTTGGTACAAGCATTCCAGTGGATGAAGAACCAATTGCATTCCTTAGGAAATTGTTTCAGTCACTTACTACTAATACACGAAACTGAGATTTTCAGAGTCACCTTGAGAACTGAGCAGCCCAAGTCCTGAAGGCAGTTCATCTTTAAAGATTCCATATGGACGAATTTCTTTAGCATTTCGATAGTGTCCCTCTGGAACATGTCTGAAATCGAAAGTGTTATGAAGTCCATGAAGTCTTTTGATCTCAAGGAGAAATTTAAAAATGATTGGAGAATATGAATACTCAATGCATGTTTACTGTGTGCACTTAACCTCCTGCCCCTTTCTCCCCAAAGATCTGGCTATATACTGAATAATTACTGAATGAGTAAATAGATGTTGCCTGTGGGCAGAATCAATAGGTGTGCAAAACATTTCTCTGGTTAAGCTTCCATCTACTCCTGTGGGATTCATATGCTGGGAAATGTTTCCTTCTCGTTTACATAGATCTGAAAACTGAGTTTTGGTGTCCTGTAGCCAGTGCTCAGAGAGTGAGTGCTGGGACACTGAAGAGCTTGCGTCACTCTTGCCAAACAAAAAAACAGTTCTGGATAGTGTTTTCTGAATTATTTTTGAAAAAAAATGACATTTTTCTCCATCACTTAACAAATTTTCATGACAGGTAATTAATCTTCCAGTAGTGTTCTACTGTTACACAGTCTACCCATAAAATGTGCACAAAATTCCTAATTAATCTCTGACAGCAATTAGCTTTGAAAATATTATAGGAGGTTTGAATTCTGTAAATATTAACTAAATATTCAAATAAGACCTTAAATTATTTGACAGCGAAGCTAATGTTGTATTACAAAGAGCAAAAAATTAACCTAGAATAGAAACCATCCCCAATCTACTGTCTGATTTTCTGATGCCTCTTCCTACTGGTATCAGTGATGGCGTGTGAAAAACAACCACAAAATATGTAGCTTCAGCATACCAAAAAGACACGTAAGTAGGAGAAGGGGACTGAATTTCAAGAAAGCAAGCTGGATTTATGGAGGAAGATTAAAAAAGCTAATATATGTTTAACTTGGCTGACAGACAGCTAAAAAGGGGATATGATAACTGCCTACAAATATTTGAAAGATGCAAAATACACCAAGGAAAGGGGGAAATAGTTTGAGACGAAGTCTGGTAAAGAAAAATTTAGGCTGGGTAGAATGGTAACAATGAGACCTGTCAGCCTGCAGAAAAGTTTCCCAAGGGAATTAGTCAGCACCTCATTAAAAATACCTTGGACAACAGGCACAGAGGGGGATTGTGGGGAATAATCCGTCAGTGAGAAAGTCAAGGACCAAAGAGTTTCAGAGGCAACATTCTGCTCTATTATCAGTGCTGTTGTCAATAGGTTATGATTTTAAAGGTCTTCATGACAATGTTTTTGAGGCAGGAGACATTTATTTCCACCCTGACAAACAGTAGGTGGAGGGAAGCTCTTTTTGAGGGAAATTACTCTTTCCATGGAAAATCTGAAACACCAAGGGGAAGTCACTGTATTTGGAACTGGAGCTGTGCGACACACCAAAATGGTGTCATGCTGACCTTCCCTTTCCCCAGGAAAGTTTCGGTGTGGGTGACAGGAATTGGAGACAGTCTAGGGTTTGGATCATGTATGTAGCTCCTGTTCAACATGAGGTCTGTGGTAGAGTTGCACTTCAGCAGCTATCCTGTGTCAAAAGCCAACCTGCCTTGCACCAGTGGGTTTTTTTAACCTATGTCAGCTAATTTGATTTTGTCAACCCAGCTCCAGAGCACATTATTTTTTTGCAGTCTAGACCTACCTTCACTGTTAGTGAGTACAATTTCTATGCCAGAAGTACCACCCTATATTTATTCCTGGGACTGGCTCCCCTTCATGATCTACCACAACTGACACTTAACATAGCAGGAGTAGAGCAACTGTGAATCTACTTAGTGTCAGTCTTACAAAACTTAGTGGAAACAGCTGATATCTTAAAATGAGAAGGGAACCGGTGTTTCACTGCACATTTATGCCAATGTAACTCCTCTGCCTCTTATTGGGATAAACTGAAGCTAGGCTGCAGTGAGTAAGACCTAATATGTTTGGTACTTGTACACTAAATTTATGAGGCACCCAGTGACATTTGCCTTATGTATAAT
Organism: Podargus strigoides; assembly: GCA_028020825.1. NCBI lineage: Eukaryota > Metazoa > Chordata > Aves > Caprimulgiformes > Podargidae > Podargus > Podargus strigoides. The sequence goes on along the minus strand of CM051663.1, from coordinate 111,751,060 downwards.
GGTAGCACTCCCAGCAGAGTGATCTAATCATTCATGAGGAATTACAGTACAATGTTGAAGTTTATTTAATGCTTAACGTTCACAACATCCAGCATTGATTTTAATCTGGTTACTGCACACATTGTGATACAGATCTCTGTGGAGTAGCAGCAGTAGCAGCAGAAGAGATCAACCACATCCCATGCAGCGTGGTATATATCAGCAATACAAGGCTGCACTGTTTTTCTGACAAGCAGAGGAAGCAGAGTTGATTCACACACCAGAATGACTCCTCTCACCAAGACACTTAGGAATGCATCAAAGGAAACCTGGCTTTCTCTGCAGGCTTCCTCTGAGCCACGGGCTTACTGTAAGTCTGAGACTAAAAGAATAGCACTTTTAAAAAATGGTGCCCTTGACAAAAAGAGCAGGAAAACCTGTGGAAATTTGGATCCAGCAGAATGAATATGCAAGAAGTGCATGCCAAATTGTTAATTTTGCAATACGTACTCAGTGTGGCATATTTTTCTCCGCCTAACATTATATTCCCTCCAGAAGGAAGACTCAGGCCAAAAAAGTTCTCCACCTCCAGGAGATTCACTGTCCTTTAAAAAGAATCAAGAATGGAAAAAAAAGAGGAAAGAGGATGTTATTCCAAGTTGGTTACTCAAATTCTAAGGAAAAGGTTTCAAATCAGTGAATGAGCTTTTCATAACCAAAATCCCCTTCTGAGGTCCCTGCAGTTTGGAGCTGGAACATACTTGGTTCATGTTGTCTTCGAGTCATTTTAACAGCAGATATTTCCTGAGCAGGAAGGGCAAATTGTCCTGCTAGTGGAATTTAGTCACAAGGTTTTAGGGAAATAACATTAATATTCACAGCTGCTGTGTCAGTGCCACATAGAAGCAGCAGCTTCAGGAGGATGACTGGATTGTATCCTGTCCAGCCTTCATCCAAGGCTGGCAAGCTCATTTTGATGATTTTCCCCTGGAGAGATCACTGCTTTATCCCCTCAATGATTTCTTGAGCTACTTGCTTAAAAGAAGTATTTACATGGCATCTGTTTGTGTGATTGATTGCTCTTATGACCTGTTGCCCGGCAGCCGCTTAAATATTACATTAAAAAAAATAGCATTAAAAATTCCTTCATGGTAAGTTAAAGTTACATCAAGGAGGTTCTCACATTTAACAGCCCTCCTGTGACCACATGTGACAACGTGGTGAGCAACAGGACCCATCTGACTTACTTGCCTTGGACTGTCAGAGAAACAAATGACCGTATACTTTTCCTAAAGAAGCTTATAACATCATTTAAAATGTCATGGGGCAACAGCTAAGGCTCATGTATTCTCCAAACGAAAACACACCGCCTGTGTTTGAGCCCTACCGACACAGATCCTGGTTTCTGGCTAGGAGAAGCAACCGCACTGCATCTCCCACAGCTGTGGAAAGAGCTGGCAGAGAGCGAGAGCCTCGTGTGGCTTCTCACAGCTGCCCCATGTTTGCAGCTTGGTCTCCTCACTGTGCCTCGCATGCTGCTTTGCTCAGTGAAACGACCCTCAGTGTGCCACTTGTAGGCAGGTCTCTCTGTGTGCCCCTACCACGGATACTTCGGGGTAGGGATATGAGCCCTTGGCCCAGCATGGGATGGTAAGTGCCTGCCATGAGCTCTCCTGAGCAACAATCCAAATTGCAGCTGCATCCTGGGCTGCACCATGGAGAAATAGGGCTGTCCGCGAGTGAGACGGAGTGCGGAGTGAGGTTAGTCATAGCAAGAAGCTCAAGATATTAGAGAGGTTCAAGTTATGACTCTGTATCACTGACTTTTGGGGTAACTGTGATGAAGTTCATGGTACAGGATGTTATTGGGTACCCCTGGGCTTCTCCCCCAGGAAGGTGTGGAGGGCTTGATCTCACCATCGACAGCGGCCATGGGGCTGGAGGGGGGGATGCCCTGGCAAGCCTGGCAGCTAGCGCTAACTATCAGTCACTCTGCAGTCACTTTGCATGGCTCCTGTGTCTGTGAGCCGGCGCTGGTGTGCGCAAGCTGCTGAGGAACAGCGCTATTATTGGGTAACATGTCTGGTTACTTTATAGACCCAGTTAACAAGGAAAGTGGCGGGGGAGGGAAATTCCTACATTGTGCAAAGGACTCTTTTCTGCCCCCCCCGTTGTTTGGATCTTTGCCACTGTTCAAATTTAAGCAGATTTGCTATCCCAACATCTGCAGTTTGATTATTTGACTATTGCCTGGCTCTCGGTCAAACCACAGCAGAACACACTAGTCTGTGATTTACAGCCTGGGCTGTGATTATAATGGTTTTATTTTAGTTGGACCCCTATTTACAAGCTCATTTGTATTAGTGCACAGTGTTATAATAACAATGGTAGAATTATTAGGTCTCGTAGAAACAATCGCACATAGTAAATGGCTGCGGCTCACAGGGCACTGCTAAAGTGCTCTAGCAGCCCAGCGATGTCTGTAACACAGGGGTTTCCATTTTAATAGAGAGGTGGGGTGGGAGCGAGAAGAGGACGAGGAGGGGGAAGGAGCTGAGGAGAAACGTGGTTATTATTCATTCTTTTCTAAGTAAATATAAAGGACGTGTGTTTCCTGGATTAGCAGCTGAAAACAAATGCTGAGAGGGGAGAGTGCTGGTGTTTCCCTCACCAAGGTTAAATAAGGTACTGTGCCACAGCACTGATGGACGCTGGCTGCTCAGAGCCACACTGTGCACCATGTGAAACGCCACAGCCGGTGTGCCGAGGGGCACTCACAGCCATGAGGAGGGTTGTGGATACCCCCGGTGTCTTGGCTTGCCCCCGGGGAGCCCATGGCTGCCCACGGTGGCAGTGCCTGGGGTGCATAAACACAGCCCCACGGGCCTTCCCTGGCAGCGAGGGGCTCCTCCACCGGAGGCATGTTGGTGTATGGCATTTCTGAAAATTAGGTCCTTTAAGTGACTCATGGCCCCAGAGGGTCAGCAGCAGAGCTGGGACAGAGACAATGAAGGGGAATCTGGGCTTCAGCCCCTGCAGCTCTTCTGCTGTCCCTGAAGGATGCAAGGGAAGGACAACTTGTCTCCTCCATGGAAACACTGCCCAAGGACTTCTACCTCCTTCCCCACCACTGGCTGAAATCTAAGTATTAAAATATGCTGATTCTCTAGTCTCAGAGAGCAAAAAAACATGTAACAGGTCTGAATTTACTTCCCAGAAATACAGAAATCACAGCCCAGACTGCCCTGGTACTCCAGCAGTTGATTTTAGGCTGCAGTCTTGCTCTGGCTTTATAGGTCAAAGCATGTGGGGCTGGAGGTGCTGCTCAGGTTACCAGCAGGAACTGAACCTGTCTGTGGCAGGTGAGAGGACCAGTGGAAGTGGCCAGGGGGTTCAAACTCAGAGAGTTTGAATGCTGGATGTGGATGCTCTGCTTTGAGCCTAAGACAGGCTTTTTGATTTTTTTGAGTTTGGGTTTCTTTTTCTTTTCTTTTTTTTTTTTTTTTTTTTTTTTGTTTTAAGCTGACTGCTAGGGAAGTAACATTTTCTGGGGGGGAAAAAAATGGAAATATAAACCAAATTTATGGAAAATATGGTTTTCTAGAAATTCTGCTCACCTCCTCCCACCGTTTTAATGTAAATAGTAGCTGATATTTTCCATACCTTCTGCATGCAGAAAACTCTGTATTTGTTTTCTCTCATAATTTAAAGTTTTTGGCCCTCTTTTTACCACTATGTAACAAATATAGAGAGGATATTCACACAAGTGAAGTCAGACTCTAGTGTAATAAAAATATAAAAACCCCATACACATACCTAATAAGGAATATGAACAAGAGAGTGAAGCTAAACATATTTCAGTTCCATATTGTCAAGATCCCTCTGAAAAAATATGACTTAGTTAAGACCCGTGGCACTGTGGCCACAATGATGCAGGGACATTTGCTAGCAAACTTAATAACTTAATAATGCTATATATTAGTGTAATAGCTGGAGATCTCTCCCTGGTTTAGAGACTCCATAATCAAGTAGCAAAATCAAAGGAAGAATGGGACCAAGAATTATTATCATTCTTTGTGAAGAATGTAAGACAAGGAAACTGCCCTGATCCAACTTGCAGGCCTTAAGTCCCTTCCCTGATGGAGTGCCCTCAGCCATCATCTGAGGCTGCATATGAAGATGAGCTCAATCATCCTCTCTCCTTTGGCTATGGTACAAGCATAGGGCAACAAAACATTTCATATGGACGTTTCAGATAAATTATTCAAGATGCCTGAGATTAAATTAGGTTTAAGATATTATAGTTAACATGGTGCATATACAATTGGTTTGTCCTTGATACCATTCCTGTGCTTACCTACCGTTTTTCTTACAGATTGTCCTGGTTTCCCAGGAACAGCCATGGCAGGCAGACTGGGAGATCTAATCAAGGCAGCTGCCCCAAGCTGACTCACAGGTCTATCCCATACCACTGACATCAAACTCATTACAAAAGGAGGGAGTTCACTAAGGGTGAGAGTTCCTTTTCCTGGGATGCCTTACTCTTGGCCTTCTGCTGCTGACCTCAAGGACCAGGCTGAGTAGAACTTTGTATACTTTATATTAGTGATTGTCTTAGTTTCATTATTTCTTTAAATCTGTTTCTACTTCAACCCACGGGGCTTCTCCCTTTTTTCCCTGATTCCCCTTCTCAGCTGGGGAGGGGTTGTTGGGTTGTAGAACAATTGCTGCAGTTTAGCCCTGGGTACAGGCTAAATGTAGACACAGATGTTTGGTATTGCTGACCAGTTCTGTTCAAGGGTAAAACCCTTCAAAGCTAAGGGAAAAATTAGTATTTCTTTTCTTCTGGTTGACCTCTGTCTATGTGACTTTCTCTGTTTAAAAGCTGCTGGTTTCCTGGGTGTTTTGGTCTTTTCTGAAAGAACCCTCTGACAAGAGTTCTGTATAGTGAGAGTTTTTAGGGCTTTCTGCAGTCCCTTTGTACTACTTGATCCCTCAGTGCATTAGCATCACCAAAGCTAGATTAATCTTCTTTTCATTTTAGTAATGAGATCAATGTCTCTGTCAACATAGTTTATTGAACCTGGCACTCTTTTACCACTTGCCTTTACCTCCTCTAGGATGGCTTTTCTCTTAAGTATGTCCTGAGAAAGGATCCCTCTTTAAACCTCGCTCTGGCCAAGTTGTAGGCTTGCTCTCCTGTAGGGCATGATTCACTGTCAAAATCCCTCCTGCTTCATTGAAGCTGCCAGATTTCTCAGGAGCTGGCATGTCATCCTGCAGCTTTAGGAATCAAGCTGTGACTTTTTGTCGGGGAAAAATTAGGATGGACTCTTCTGTAAAAGGGAAGGACTAGTGGGAGATACTTTCCCACATAGACTGTGCAGCCTGGGCTCTTCTCACAGACTTAACACAATGGCTTTGTAGTACAAAACTTGTTTTCTGATGGAGCCAAACTTCTTCCTTTTATTTTTCAGGTGCCATTGTGTTAATTCCTTCAAAACTCGGCAAGAATAGCCTTTCACTGTTTCCATTTCTTTTATTATCTGTTTTGCTCAGGCCAATTGAAATTTTATGACTTCTTTTTTTTCCAGAAGAAAACACTCGGATAAGGTTAGTACTGAGAATGAAGCCCTGAGTCAGTCCTTACAGCCACTGGCCAGCACTGTACAGACATTATATATGCTGAGATTCAGAGCAAGCCACAGCTCCACCATGTTCTGCTGTCTCCGTGTAACCTATCCCTCATGGAGCCAGCCTGTAATGACATGGCACACTAACAAGAGTGCTAAAACTCTTAATAAGTGTTCATTCAAAGTCAGCTTTATTGTACCTTATCTTGCCTGTCATCTTTGTCTTACATGAGAAAAATAAGGCTGAGAAGTAATTCCTATATAATTACCCAGCCTTATAAAAGACTGCAAAGAAGAGGGTTTTCACATAGTCTTGCCTGAGCTTATTTATTTCATGCCACAATAGTCTGGGAAAAGCAATCTTTCTGCTTGCTTATATGGGTGGCACAAACAGCGAAGGGTCCGGCCCCTCCTTCAGCCCTGAGTTTGCTTCTGCTGAAGCTGGTGGTAAATTGCTGCTGACTTCAGCGGCAGATGGACTTGAACTCTTTTGGATTTGGTTTTCACTGTTTTCTCTTCCCTTTGCTTATAGAAGAATCAGTCTGTGCAAACTTTCTGTCCATTGGCTGCTTCCACCAACTTCAAGGATATGTTTGAATGGATGAAGATTATTTGCTCACGTTTGCAAGATTAGAGCCAAAGATAAATAACTAGATGCACAAATCTTGCCTGAGAGGGCTGAAACAGAGCTTAGTTTACTCCTCTTCTGGCACATGCAAGTGAACCTGACTTGTAGCCCTGCTCTGGCATCAGTGTTGCTCTAAATATTTTGCATCATGGCACTTCCCAAGAGCTGGGAACTGCCAAATCTGCAGAGAAAAACAAACAGATTGGAGAATTTAACTGTAGAGTTCCCACACACAGCTCTGCATTTAAAATGTGTATAAACAAATAGATCTGACAAACAGATCTGGGCTACTTCAAAAAGAAGCTAGCAGTGCAAACCAGAGAAAAATCAGTTTGCATTTATGATATTCTAATCACTTACACTTTCATTAAACAAAATACTTAAGTAGATCTTATGCTTCAATTAAGTTGAAGGGACGTAAGTATATGCTTAAAATTCTGTAAGTGCTTAAAAGCATTGCTAAACAAGGATGCAAATCCTCAAAGTGCTTGGCCTGAGTATATACTTAAGTGTTTTGCTGAATCAGATCCATGGTGTCACAGAGCCTTGAAGTGAGCTCAGAGGCTTCAGCCTAGATGAGGGATAAAGCCAAACAGCCTAACAGAAAACTCTCAGGATTTTCCAGAGTCTAGTGCAAAATTTGATTGAACATGCAATCCCATTTTGGGATTATGAATGGGTTTGGGTTTTTTATCTTGTTAAAAAGATGAAGAGCCTTCCTTTGCGGGCATATACAGTATCTATCAGGTAGCTTTTCCTACACTTGCACTTTCCTAGTATGTGGCATTTCAAAATTAAAGAAATGTCAGTGACACTGCAGTTTATTCCTGAGTAATAAAAATTTTCCAGCTCATGAGAGCAAAACCTTTTCCTGTGTTCATCCAGATAGTGTTAAATTCCTTCCCAAGTTTCTCTTGGGCCACTAAATAGGTTTTAAGTGTATTGCAAATACATCATAACACTGACCTTTACAAATACATCTCAGCTGTACTAACCATACATTTCAGCAAACAATTCTTCTTGCTTATATACCTTATGGCACATAAGTGCATTTATTTTAATATACATTTTGCATATTTAAAATGTTTCTCCTACCTCTGATCAGTGTCAGCCACATCTATTGCCTGCAGAAATGCATGAAGCAGAGCAGATTGAATAGCTTCTTCCCACTGTTTCATGTCTTGATTCTCCTTAAAATTCTGTTCTGTTACTTGGCCCCAGCCCAATCATGCCCTTCAGCACTGCTGAATTTCAAGGTGATAACCACTTTGAAATTGATGGAAAGAGCCACAAAGAAGACTAAAGACATAAAAAGCATCTGTAACCTTCTTGCTGAATTTGTATCTGGTATGTGATTCCGTTCAACTGTTTGAATTTAAAGTTTGAATTTATCTAGTCAATCCCAGCATAGGTCCAGAAACTCTACAGTCTGATGAGCAAGATTTCATTGTTTTTTAACAGAGATATTGTACCTCTGAGAAAAACTAGACTACCTCTTGCTCTAATCTACACTAATCTTACACTTGATGCACCCTGTTTGCTGCTGTTTTGCAACCTCCCCACTCCTGGGCCAGGGCCCCTGGGGGCAGGAATGGCAGCCAGCCCTTGTTATCTGGACTAAGATAGGCTTAAATATGGGTGACCTGCCAGGAGCTGAGGTTGGGTGACCCAAACCGGGCAGGCTGACTACTTGCAGAGACATTGAGGTGTCTCTATGCCATGCTCTGCAGGTAGCAGCTTTTCTGGGATATCTCAGCAGTCCCCTGTCATCTTCTTCCCTCCCATGAGCACAAAGATGAAAGCTGGCTGTGCCACAGTGCCCACCCCAGAACCTCCAAATGTGCCCTGATGCCTGGATTTGGAACTGCAGGCCAGAGCTGGCTGGACAGTGCTCAAGTGAAAATGAAAGCAACTCTAACTTGCAAAAGCAGCTTCATTCCCAAGATGTTGTTCATCTGCTTTGCCTCTCATGCACCCTATATATCTGACTTTAAAAGGGGTTAGCAGTGGGACTTGGAGTCCAAAAGTTATGAATAGATATGAAGGCTTGATTCCCTGTGGACCTCCATTCCCCTGACGCAGCTTCACCAAGACATCAGAGCAGGTCCATGTGACATAGTCCAGACTCTGCACGGTGGTAAGGCAAGCTGTGCTGAGGGCTCTTCCTTGGAGTTACAAGCAACTGCTCTGCCCCAGTTTTGGTGTCCTCACCTCACTCTACACACAGCTTTATAGATGCCCCACATGTCCATTTTCTCAAGGCTTCAGCTCTGCAGTGCAGTAGCCAAATGCAGGGAAGGCCATAAGTTGCCATTTTCTACTGGCAGCAAATTACTACACAGATGGGCCCAAAAGGAGGTGTGGAGGCAGGCACAGTACTTGCATGCTGTGCACTGCTGCTCCAAAGGGGCAAAACCTGGGCATTGACTTTTCCCACATACATCTTTAAAGGCATGATCTGACTATAGGTACTTTTAAAAAAATACCATCATAATCTCAATGGATAGTATCCTGCCACATGAGCTTTAAAATCTAATGAAGGCAGGACCAGTTGAGATCTAGACCTCCTGTGAGTGATAGGGACCTCAATAATAAGGAAGTTAGCAGCTGGAAGATGAAGATGCCAAGGCAAAATGAAACAAACAGACCTTTCAGAAGCACTTGGGAAAATATCATAGAGAATGCTCAATTAAATATGGATATTGTTTAAAACGTATGGGCAGAGGCAACAACAGGCAAGGAACAGCTGTGCCTGTTGAATCCCATCCCTTTGTTTGAGCAACAGCACAAATCCCCACAGATGTGGGATCTTTTTTTATTAGCTTGCCCCCCACCCCACATGTACTTTATTTATAACATCTCTAACAGCATCTCAGGTTGTAACCTTGATTTATGATATTGAAAATGCTGGCACACCAGTTTGTTTACATAGAAGCTAGCTAGGTAAATTGCATAACTGAGCTGTAATGTTGCCGTGAAGAATAGCAGATGTTTAGCTGTTTTCATTTCCACTCCTCAGTGGACAATCAACATCATCTGATAACTTCTCTCGCTTGCTACGAGGTGGCCCAGAAATCTAAGTGGGGGGTCTGGCCAGAGATTTGCACTCTACTGAATCAGCAGAATACATCCATCAGCCTTTACATGGGCCTAATGATGATAGCAAATAGCTCAGTAATTTGGGCATTATTTAGAGCTTCTTATGTACTTGGGATTGCCCTAGTTCTGTTGTCAAACTTATTCGGGTTGTTTTGCATATGAGATAAAGTCCTCTTCTGGGACTTCCCGCAGGACATCAGGCACCTTTTCTCTTCTTCAGGAACTGAAAGTACACAGTACAAATGACTGAGAAACATTTTTCCCCTAGTGAACATTTTCACTAAAATGAAAACATCTTTATTATAATTGAATTTCCCATAAACTCTTAATGAGAAACCTCCTGCTTTTCAGAGGAAAACAAACAAGCGAGCAAAATCTTCAACCCACCCTCATGCTCAGCAAGTTCCTTCAGCTGGGGATCTAGCTAGGCTGCAAAAATTGTGTTGTGTAATGCCATGGAAATGTAAAAAACACAACATATCACTCTCACTCATCCCTCAGTCAAGCTATCTTCCCACTCTTTTCCACCGGATTTAAACTGATACCCGTCCAGGGACTGCAGGGGAGCTTCTCTCTGTGGGAGTCCTAGATTGCATGATGCAGTCTGTGTCACCCAAACAATGGTGCTATTTGCACCAGTACACTTCAGCTCAGCTGCACTTTTAATTGATCAGGATGCATTGGAGCAGTGCCAAGTTGTAAACCAGTTGATTCCATCCAGTAACAAAGTTGAATCATGTCAAACCAGTGTAGGTTGATCTAAAATTTCTCAAGAAGTGTGGCTACTTGAAAGGGTGTTAACTTCACCAATTTCAAGGGAGTTACTTTTGTCTTGTGCCACTATAAAAAAAGAGCAGAGCTAAGCCATGAGTCATCCCCTGTCTCTCTTTTGCTGCTTCTATTTTCAGAGCAGTTCTGCTGGCTTTGCTGCTGGCTGAGCTTGCAGTGATGCTTTTTGGAGCTTCTTGCTAGTTAAGCAGGGGCAGACTTTGTTCTCTGTGGGAGAGGAGAAAGAATTGGGATATTATGAACCAGTAAAGGCTGAAAACCAGAAGCTCACGTAGTATTTTTAGTAATATTATAAAATACAGGTGTCCCAAAGCCTAGATTTTGTCTCAGCTGGTAACAAGCATTTGAGAGCCATTTGTGGCCATACAGGGTTCCCAAAAAACATACTTGTCTTGAGCAATCAAAAAAGAGTTCCAGGGAAAGCAGTTTATGGTATTACGTGGACCTGGACAAAGATGCCTGAGGTGAATAATTACTCTGAACCCCTTAAGTATCTTTACATTGCCTTATAATCAGGAAGTGTTTTTAATAGAGACAGCTATTTTAAAACTCACTCCTCTGACACTGGCATGCATAGGCAGGATGCATCCATTTTCTAAGACAGGCGATGTAGCAATCCATCAGCTGAGAAACATCTGAAAAAGGGTGGTTTTCCTCAAAAGGAAAATGGCTAAAGAAAGCATGTGGCTTTCAGAGAAGAAATACTTTGTTATTATTAAAGACTCCAGTCCACCAAATGTTTTTAGTCTGACATTTAGCATTTGAACTATCCCATGTGGTCCAGCGTTGTAGCTATTAAAGTCACTTGTTTGCAACCACCAGTCAGAAAGTAATTCTGTGGCTAAGGTGCTGTGTTCATACCTTCCTTTTCCACCCAAGCTACCATCAGCTGTTTGGTCTTTGCTTTCAGAAACCGCTCATTGCTTTCACCAGGCCTGAAAACCACATGTGGTAGGAGCCATTATGAATTGACAGGTTCTGTTTGCAGACTTAGAGATGGATGCTGTGCCCATGGGAACTAATGAGAGTTATGCCTTCCATGCATGCACTGCTTTTGGGTGCAGTTTGTCCTGAAGATTTCCACGCTGGCAAAGATCTGCAAAAGAATCGGATTAAATTCTCCCTGGTGTAGGCAGCCAGCATGGGGTCCGAGCTTTACCACAGTCTTCTATTAGCCTTATTTTGACAATGCAGTAATGTACAGCCATTCTGTTGGTCTTCTCAAAATGAGTGAATTCCAGTCTTACAACTTAACTGGTGTCACGTTGTTATGAATCACCACCAAAATATTTTCAGTTCTCCTTGGAATAAATAGAAAACTCAAGCAAAAGCAGAAGAGCTAAATAAGAATTTAATACTTACATTTGGAGCCATAAAATTATTCTATGCTGAATAAAGTTGCCACTTTGTTTCATTCAGGACACCTTTTCTTTAATTTGCAGTCATGCCAGTTTGGGCTGATTTGTGTTTCTGTGCTGCAGTCCAGCAATCGGACAAAATAACATAACATGCTGGTAAAGCTAAAGAGAGCGCATGGACTGCAAGCTCTGTGCTGGTGTATGTGCTTGCATGTGTAGATATGCCTGGGTCAGAAGAAATTATAAGAGATCCTTCTACCACTAGAACTGATTCTGCTGCTATTGTACCCCGGTGTTTTCTGTGCAACCCTGTTGACTTTGGTGGAGTTACTCCATCTGCATGGCAAGGATCCTTAAACCAGAACTTGGATGATTGAAGTCAATGGGAACTTTGCCATATCCATTGGCTTCATGAGGAGCAGGGATATTGTTGGCTTAAAATTACAATTAGCTTTCAATTATTATTTCTGACTTGGGCAGAAATGGCTTAGAGAGGAAAATGGGTGAAGAGAAACATTGATCAAAGCCAAGAGAAGGAATCTGAGAGAAGCATCATTATGCTTTCTCAGATCAACAGGAACACACCACATCTTCAGAAGAATGTAGACTGAAGTAAAATTGCAAGACTTGTATATTTTCCCTTAGGAAAAATGCTGTGGTGAAAAATGTTAATGATTTTTAAATAATGCTCCATTTTGCAAGGAACAATTTTCCAAGCAGTCTTTGCCTCCAAAGCAATTGCTGACCATTAAATGACATAGTAAGTATCACATACTGGCAGAAAGTGTATGTGGTAAGGACCATATAATCACAAAGTAAATTCACCATTATTTTTGCCTTAAAAACCAGCACACGTGTTAAATGATATTTTCGGATCAGCTGTGTATAATTACCAAGCATCGTACACTTCAAGAGCATGTAATTACTATGTATACTCCTTGCACTGGGAGTATACAATTACTTCTTCAGGTCTGAATTCTTCCCTTGGATGCTACAACTGCCCTGTCTGAAGAGCCAAGTGTGAGCCCAGATATAGGATCTTTAGTGACCAGGATTTTGGAGGCTTTCACAGAAATAGCCAAGTCAACATCTTACCCTGTTCTTGTTTCCTTAAGAAAGCTTTGGATGAGGCCAAGACCTAAAGCAAATGTCACAAAGGAGCTACAGGCTGGTTTAGTTGCTTTAGCTTTATCACAAGGACAAAGATGCTTCATCTGTCTGTGTCTTCCTCTTGTCATTGTATTACTGTTCTGGGTGGCAGTGTACCCACCTTCAAGAGGAGCTAGAAAATGTCAAGGGGTGCAGGAAAAAGAATGACACTGGCTGGAAAACATGCCTGACAAGCAGATGCTTAAGGCATTCGACTTCAGTCCATCAACAGGAAGTTCAAAGAGGTGAATGGAGAAAATGGTAAATATGACATCAGCTAAAGGCACAACAAAACAGGTGCCTGTGAATTAATTCCAGACAAGTTCAACTGAAAAATTAAGGGTAGCAGTTTTGACGGTCAAAGTAAATAACCACCGAAGCAAACTTCCCAGGAAACGATGAAGTCTTGACCTCTGAATGTTCCCTAATTGAACTCTGGACATCTTTCTGGAAGAAAAAGGCCTTCAGTATACATAAGGTCACACTGGTGCAAGTGTGAAATGCATTGAAACCTTAACCTGATGGGAGAATTCAGGAATCAGAAAAATCTGAGTTCAAGCACACATAATAGACTCAATGCCAAAACCGATCCTGAAGGCTGCCCTGTTCAGAGAGTGATCTTGCTGCCATCAACAGCACTGCACGGGGCTGAGCAGGGTGCAGATGGGAGCAGAGTCAAGCATGTGAGAGCCCTTTGGGGCAGAGTTTGGGATGTGCTGTGATGGGCACTGGGCAGGGACAGCCTCTCCAACTCTTAGAACAGTTCCCACACAAGGAGCACAGCATGGAGGGGTTGGAGAAGGGGCAAGGAAAGAAGAAAAAATTAGGAAACTTTGGGAAAGGCTCCACACTGAAATATGGTGCATAAAGGCATTTCTCACCTCACTGCATATTGAGCAGATGAATGTAATGATGTATCTGCCTGAGGCTTAATTTCCCAAATGCTCCCTATAGGCAGGAAACTCCCCATTCACTGGAAGGAGAGTGGTAAAACCACCAGTTACATCCAGCTGCTGGGCTCCTATAAGGAAGAGAGGTTGGGGTGATTTCTGGGCTGAACGGTTGAGTGAATCCCTGGGGGATGCTGCCTGGTGCTGTGGATGTGATGGCCTGTGTCAGTTTTTAACACAACACAGGGCAGAGAGAAAACCAAAGCTATATCCAGACATAGCATCTGTATCACACCAAACTTCCAGAGAATGCACAGAATGGTTAACCAAACTACTAGTTCTATAAAGTTATTTTCTATTGTCTGTAAACCTCTAAAGGCCTGTTAAATCCTTTAACCAGGACAGGTGAGTAAGAAGAGTATTTTTAGCTGTGAAAGAGAGAATTAGTTGACTTTCATCTGATACTTTTCAGTCCTGGAAGTGTACATTGTGGGCTTTTTTTCAGCCAAGTTCCTGAAGCCTCTTTTCTCAAAGGAAATGTAGCATGGAGCAAAAATATTGTCTTCTCCTTTTGGGTTCCCCCTTTGACATGTTTTTCTCCCTATAGTCAGCAGCTGGCAAGTGGTCACTTGTGTTTGAGGAAAGGAAGAATATCACTTATGTAGATGAATGCAACCACAGGACTGTAAAACCAAGTCACTAACTCTCTGCTATCCCTTCCTGTGACTCAGTGACGCTGGTACATCTGAGGCAAGTCCTGGTACCTTCTTTAACATTGTCTCATCAAGTACGCAATGCCTGAGTTTTAGAAACCTTTCTTAGTCAGTGCTGTATTGTTGGAGCTAGATAAGGGCTCCGGGTCACTGCAAGCCAATGTGTGCCTGGCTCGCTTAATCTGAAGCTCATTATACGAGGGAACAATTATCTTGATTTTCTCTGTCTTCACAATTGTACTCTGCAGTCTAGGAATCCCTAAGCAAATGCTAATTAGTAAACATCTCAATTTAAATTTTAAACCATGCTATAAAATTTTGAGGGAAAGGTTAAATTTTGCTAGTACACTCCTACCATTGCTAACCAAATTCTTTCTGTTTATATTTTAAAAGTCTTCCATATCGATATCCCAAACATTTTACCATCAATTGCAAGTAGACAACAACTGAGAGCTATTTCAGTGTGAAGCATTTTGCCATGCATCTAAGGAGGTGATTTAAACCTCAGGCTAATGTCAAAAGTCTGGATGGCTTTCACACTTACAGGCTACTGCACTTTGCACTGCATGACGTCTGCAGTGCCTCAGCTGCAGATTTTTTGTTCAAGATAACGCTAACAAGTATTTCCTTTGATGTTAGATAGCATTAAGTGAGTAAATGGGGAAAAAAAAAAAAAAAAAGGCAGAAAAAAAAAGCCTGCCCTGAACCTAGAATCCAATATTTCTGAAATAGTCAAGATAATAGATGGTCTGATTTCATGGTCAGTCTTCAAGAGTCTGTTAATATCAGATTAGTTCCTGATGCTGTTTAGTACTTCAGCACCAACATACATTTCATTATAACTGCAAAATGGTGCAAAACCTAGGATACTGTTTCTACCCTGCCAGGGCAAGTCTGGTGTAATTCTCCTTGTCAGAGGCTTGAATCAAGCCTGATGTGAGCAGAAACAAACCGAATTCTACAGTCTTTATTTGTGAAGAAATAAAAAATAGCGGTGACACAGGAAATATCTGGAGGCAGTGTGACTCAGGGGATTAATAACGGTGACAAATGGCTCTTGTCAATTTACAGCCACTCACATTTGGTTGCATATCACAGCCACCTCATGTTTCCTTTGCACGGATGTAAATGACCAAACAAGACGACGGGCACTGGCAAGTTAAGCCCTACAGTGAATATTTCAGATCTTGTGGGTTGTGACAGGCAGGCAGTATTGCCTGAGGTACGTGGTGCTATACCCCTCAGTGCACCTGGGGAGATTAACAGTATGGGGAAAAGTGCAGCTGGGGAAGGAGAGCTGCATGTAATCACGCTGCATGAACAGCGCACAGGAGTGCCAATAGCTGGAAGGGAACCAAGACTCAAGGAGGGTGGAGAGGCAAAGGAGTAGAGCTAAGAAAAACTGTGGGTGTTCAGGAATGCCTCAGAGACAGGGAGGTTGTTTTGGCAGAACAGGGGGAGCAGGAGCCCAGACATCACAGCCAGGTCTGCAAGGCCCGGTGAGCAGAAGGGAGCATCTGCATGAAGGGCAGCCCTTGCAGCTCTTCCTGCCAGCTTTTGTTCTTTCTTCTTCCTCTTCTCAAAATAGTTACTTGTTAGAACAAGCTTCTTGCCAAGACGTCGCAATTGAGATGTTTGCTCCAGATCCTGGCTATGATTCCTTTAGCAAGACTATGCTGGGTAAATCACCACCCCGCCCCCCCCAACAAGTGGCAGAAAACACAATCCTGGCTGCACTGAAAATAAAGTTTGACTCACTTCCTCTTCAGAAACCCTTCAGTATGCCCTATTATGCAATTCTCCAGCCTCCTGGTACCAAGAGGGAATTAATATCTATTTAATGCCTCAATAGCAAGCTTCTAGGGGATACTTTTCCCAGCACAGCTCCTTCAGTCATGGTCATTTTAGAGTGGTAAAGCTATTCCTGGCCCTGTGCTGACCAGGGAATGCTCTGCTACTATCACCAACCAGTTTGTGTGTGTATGTGTGTGTGTATGTGATCCAAATCTCTCCTTGCTACTTGGATTACAAAAGATATGAGTTGTTTGGCATTTTAGCTAGAACACCTCAAATCCCAAGCTCACAATCCACCAGATCAACCTTTCAGTTTTCAGGTCTATTGCAGTCTCCAGGAATTATCCCAACTGTCTGTGACCAAACCAGCACCTGATATTAAAAAGATATTGGTTCTGCTTCAGGGGACAGCACACACTTCTCTAGTGACTGCGGGAAGGTAGGAAGGGAAAAAGAGATGGACAGTTGCTTGGATGTGAGATAAGCATGAAGAATATTTTTATTAGTCCAGAATTGAAACAGCATCCCAGACTGCAGTCTTGCTGGGCTTTACATCTGTCGTTAAGCTCTTCAGACCTCTGAGCTGCAGATAAATATCTTTTTTCTGCTGATGACATCAAGGCAGCATGGTGACTATTTAGGCAAAACTGTCGTGCATGCACACATACAGACGCATGCCCTTTTGGTGACTGCTTGTTAGAAGAAAAAGATTCAATAGATCAAGGACAGATGTGCAAAAGTAAAAATATCTTCTTAGTCATTGGTGTGAATGAAGCTTTGCTAAAGAACTGAAAAGGGTGAAAGGAGTTGCCATGAATTCAGGTCCTGGCTCAGCAGCTCAGCCTGTAACAGGACTGTCCCTCTGCTGAAAACTCAGGCACATGCCTATGAACAGCACTGTATCCGTGAAAAAACAGGGGAGCCATAGCATATTTTTCAGCCAAATCGCCCCCCCATTTTAGCTGCAATTTTCCACCAAATACAGCAATATAGAGGACCTATCCCAAGCATGAGGAGACACAGCAAGACGTCAATAATGTATCATGAAGATGAACACTGAATGTTCACCTCTAGATTCAATGTTGTGACATTTTCTGATGATATCCTGATGGAGTTTTAGTAGAGCAGAAATGCCTTTAATAAAGGCAGAACACAGAGTCCTTTTGAAAAAACCCACTATTTTCATTGCCACCCAGAAAGATGCTGTAGATTCTGCTACTCACAGGGATCTACTATTAACTCTTAACAAAACACCTAACTGCTTTTGAAAATCTGGGCTTCTGTGTTTTATTTAGTGCCCCCATCACAGATAAAACACTGTTGCCCCAGGCTCCATTCACACAGCACCTCTAATCCTCCAGGATTTATAATTCAAATAAGCATATCAGAGACCTTAATCTGGATCATCCAAGAGTTTCTTTGGGGTTTTTATTCTAGATTCCAATCAAAGAGATCTGCAGTCTTTTCTTGCATAGTCAGGTGTTTCTTCTAAAGCAGGGGCAGGGGCAGGGGCAGGAAGAACACTTCTGGCTGACCCTGGGCATCTGTATCCCCTCTCAGATTACATCAACTCTGCTGCATGACAAATCCTTAGTTGGGGGTCATAAGTAGACAGCATCGATGAGGCAACTGGCAGTGAGGTGGGCAGCCGCTCCCTTATGACTCCTCCAAGGTGCTGGCAGTTTGGATGCAGCCGAACATGCCAAGTGCCCATGGGGAGATGTGTATGTGCATGCAGAAAATGAGCAAAACACCTGCCTTGCCAAAGAGGCTGAATTGCTGGGGGTGCGTGCTCAGCGGGCAGCAGCCTGTGCCTCCTGAATCTGGAGAGAGCCAAGGCCCAGCTGACACTGGGACAGGCAGCCAGAATGTGTGTGTACACTTGGCCTCCATAGAAGAGCCAAAAAGGCAGGTGAGCATGCAACGTAGCCCACTTGCCTGGACCTGTCTGGCATTACGCACTCAACTTGTGTACAAGAACACTGCCTTCATTCTCCTGGAAAGACAAAACAACCGCAGATGGCCATTGTGTTTGGAGAAGTTGTTTGCTGTTTCTGTTCCCATGGGGAGAAGAGTGAGTGTCTTAATGTGGGGCTTCCCAGAGAACCGTGGTGGGCCCAACGCAGGTAGAAGTACTTTCTGAGGTACAGTGCTCCCCATCCTTCTGCCCCTTGCTGTTTCACAGACCCAGGTGAGCCCGGCAGGTGCCCACCTAGACACTCTTCTAGGCTCAGTCAACATGCACAGCTGGGACTCTCCTTCAGGGCTGCAGAGGGTCCGCAGCATTTCTGGTGTCACCTCACGTTACCTAGGGAAATGTGGCTTTGAAGGGGCAGATTGATGGCACAGTCATCTGCAGATCATTGCCCAGCTGGAGAGATGTCTTGAAGTGGGTACAGCTGAGGCTGCTCTTGCTCCAACAGAGGTCTATCTTTGGTAATGATGCTGTGGGTAGGTAGACATGGTATTGATCTGTGGAAGACACAAAGATGGGAGACCTGCAGTGCATCAGGGTGGGGAGTAGAATTTAAAATTATCTCATCAGCGTAGAAAAACAGACTGGAGAAAGAAGGATGAAATTCAGTCGAGGCAGGTGCAGGATGCTATACTTAGGCCTGAACAAACAGCTCCTTAAATGTTTCAGCTTGAAGGTGTAAGAAAGAGTTCTGCTCTGCTAAACCCTGGAAAAACCTGACCTGGATTTCCACTCGGTTTCATGGTCAGCTAGAAGACCAGATCCAGATCTCTACAGTTTCTTTATGACTCAGTGTAAAACAGAGGCTTTGTAAAACAGCAGACAGTGGCTGTTTAAAGATCTGTCATCATTCCCCTCTGGCACAAATACTTCTGTTGGTTTGGTTGACAGTGTAAACTTCTGAGGTTGCAGTCTGAGAGCACCAAAATTAAACTTTGAATTTCTCATGGAAGATGGTGGCCAGAAAGGGTATCTTAAGACACCTTTTAAGTGAGAGAAACCATGGTGATGTGGTTGCACTGGGGAATATGCCTTGCTTCCTTCCCATGTTTCTCCAAGTCAGTAGTGGTGTTACTCCAATAACATCAAGGGAGTTAGGCTGGCATGAAACTGGAAATAATGCAGTATTTAATTAGATGATTTTGATAAGAACAACCTGGGGTAACACGTGTAGCTAGAAAAGATGAATTGCATCTTCATTTCCCAAGGTAATTCCATGTAGGATTGCCTCTGGTCACAACACAGTTTCACTATAATGGTGCTGCACATTGTTAAAAGTCAGTAGTCATTTATTTTGTGCTGAACAGACTACATTATGAAGGAGATAATCTAGTTTGCTGTCATTTTGGCAGCTTGTTAATGACGCAGGGCAGCATAATATCACGTGGGTTCAGAATTTAGCTGCTAAGCTTCAAGCTTTATGCTTTGCACATACTGTCATTCTTCAGAAATAGTTTTTGCTTTATCCCAAAACTCTGCATTGAATTTATTGTCATTTCTGGCTAGTGTCTAAAGGGCAACCAAATGACATTTTTCTTCATGCCTGTTAAATGATGTAGTAACAAGGGGAGAAAAAAAAAGCACTGGCTATTAATATGGCCAGACCCTTTGTAAGAAGCAGATGGAACGGAAAAGAGAACAGATTTGATCTGACTCATTCCGAAGAGCTTCTAACAAATACTCCATTGCTCTAAATCTATGTATGTCCTTTGTCTAAAAGGAAAGAAAGTCCAGGGGTGTGGATACTAGCTTATGACCCACATCAGGCTAAGAGCTGGCCTGGACCAGGTTCCTTCCTCCCTCTTATACTCCATTTCTATCTCCTAATTTCCAGGTAAAGGAAAGTCAAGCCTGTGGCCGAGCCAGGAGCCACAGCGCACACAGCTGGCAGCACCAGAGCCTCAGGTTTAAGGCCAGAGAGCAGGGATAGATGAAGCTTTATGAAGGTGAGCTTCCACGGCATCCTATGGATATCCTGACCCTCTGCTTTTTGGTGCTCCAGGGGAATTGCCCAGCTCTGCCCTCTGATCACATCCTGGTGTCCTTCTTGAGGCAGAGGGAAGCAGGAGGAGTTTGTGCCAGGGGATCTGCAGCTCCTTCTGGTGGAGTTTCTGCAGCCATGGTAAAGCTTGCTTAGTGATTTTCATTTGCCTGGGATCATATCTTCTGAGTTTTGCTTTGACAGGGAGAAAAAGGGAAAATCTGCTAAAAATGGATAGCTCACTGCCATTTCCACCACACATTATCAAGATTACTCTCTACTGCATCGAACTCTCCTAGGCCTATTTTGCCACAGGTTTATTTTTTCAGAGTAGAAATTTCATGCTAGAAATAGTTTCAGCTTCATGGACCATCACAAACCCTTCCGGAAATCACGCAGAGTTTGCGTGGTGGTCTGTTGGGTTTGTGATTTGGTTTGTTTGGTTGGTTTGACTGTGTTCCTTGTTCATTTGGAGGTTCACAGTGAGTAGAGGGCAACCAGCTCTCCTGCTTGGTCCTATTCATAAATGGTGGGAACTCAGGCACCCTCTGACAGTGCAGGCTCTATAAGGACAGGTAGGCAGAAGGATCAGACTGTGGAGGGCATTCAAAGTGGATACGAAAAGCCTGACCTTCATGTCCAGAAGTCGAGGGAGACTGAAGAGTGATTCAAAGAGGGCAGGACTAGCTGACACTCTGCGATTGATGGGCAAAGAATATGATCTTAACAACTGCATTTTGATGGGTGATTTTTTTTTGGGGGGGAAACAAAGAAAAAAAGAAAAAGAAAAAGAAAAAGAAAAAGAAAAAGAAAAAGAAAAAGAAAAAGAAAAAGAAAAAGAAAAAGGAAAAGGAAAAGAAAAAGAAAAAGAAAAAGAAAAAGAAAAAGAAAAAGAAAAAGAAAAAGAGAAAATGAAAGCAACCATTCAAGTTTTAGCAAAAAAAAGGCTGACCTTTATTGATGTTAGCCACTATGAATTATATCAGTTTATACCAGCAGAGGAATTGAGCCAAAATTTATTTTTCTTAGACTTCCCTACTAGTTGAATTCACTGGTGAGTGAGATAAAAGTAGGAGGAAGCTGAGTGCTGATATTGCTAACAGCAAAGTCCACCTCTCAGACAAGCCTTTCATACAAAATAGCTGTGATCTCATACTTTTGTGCCTTATGAAAGAGACTAAAATAAAGTAAAAAATGCACTGTGCTGCACTGAATGGTATTTATGGCAGTGGGAGGCATCCCAGCACCCTCATCCACTCACCTCCCTCCCCTCTCCCTGCTCAGTAAAATGCCCAATTGAAAAGGGTTAATATTTGCTGAAATCTGGGCTAGGCCTTCCTGGAGATGAATGGGTTGCCATGCTGACTGCACTGGGATTTAAGTGACTGGAATGAGAAGCAGAAGCTGTAGAGAAATGGGCGGGAGCAAGCCTAGCTTCTGCGTATGCAGGGACCTGGTTCCAGCAGCAACAGATCCGTGTTTTGGCAGAGCAGTGGTGCCAAGCTGACGTTTCTTATTGCCAGCCTTTCTGTTAGCACCATTGCTTCTGGTGCTTTTGGCTGTAACTAAATATCACCGCCACCACTACCACCACCAAGGTGTCCCAGTCTTGCATCATGAAAGCTTGTTCAACCAGGGGACAAGGACTGGAGATGGTAACACTCTTCCTGGAAGCAGAAAAGAGGAATTAGGCACCCATTACCAGGATCAAACTTGAGTGGCAACATAAAACAGAGCTCAGCAGAGCCAGTCTTCCAGATCAGCCCAGGCTGTTCCCAAGTTAAATCCTGCCTTTTCAAATGTTGTAGCCAAAAGGAAGCAAGACAGAAACTGATGGTCTTAGAATGAAGAGAGGGAGGATGAGAAAAAAAAGGAAGCCTATTTTTAATAGTTGGAAGGCTCTTAGATACAAAGAGTCACCCTGGATAAGTGAATACAGAGTAAGCAGAAACACCAGCATTCCTGAATGGCTCAGAAACAAGGAAGGAAAGAAAGCTAAGAGACAGATGATTCATTTTAAGGACCTGAATGAGGAGGAGGATGGGGTATTCAGCAGTTTCTTATGAAGAAGTATCTTTAAAAAAACACTCCGTTGCTCAAAGAAAAAAGTGTAAGAGAAACAAAACCCAGAAGCCTTTAATGAGATTTTGAATAATTTATGTCTTTTGCATTTTTCTCATCCTTAGAAAATTCCTTAAGAAATCAGTGGATTGCTATTGTAGGCGGGAGCTTTCATCACCATATTGAGTGAGCAAGAATGTTCATGTCCATCTCCTGCCTTTGAATCATGTTGAAGACTGTGTGTGTCATCACAATGGCTGTGTTTGCACAATGACTTAAGATACTGTTGCTGATGTTGTGGAAAGTACAAAGCAGTCCCTGGAAGGCACTGCACTCCATTGTCCCATACTTCTTGTAATAAGAAATATTTGTTTTTCTGCTAACATTTTTTGGTTCTAGTTCTCCTATGATTTATATAGGGTGTGAGTGAGAAGTATCTCCATCAACACCCATAGATTTACAAGGGTTTTGAATTAATAGGCTAAGAGAGTGTAAACCTTCTGGATTTAACTTGAATATGCTCTTTCACATTACCTTTTCCCCTGCCCCCAAACACTAGTGTGCGTTTAGTTCTCTACTACTAGGGTGCTGCAATTTGACTCAGAGATAAGAACATTTCAAGTGAATATCTGTGTACAGGACAAGATCCCCCACTTTATGTGGGAAAAAACCTGGAAGAGAGAATGAAGAGTCTCTGAGGTTTCCCACGGAGTGGTTTTCCTGGGTGGTCTTTCTGATGAGAGGTGATAGGTAGGTTGGGGAATTTGGAGGCTGCAACCATCGCAGTCTCTTGCAAGCCTTCTTCCTCACTAAGGTGTGGAAAAATTCTTCCTAATCGAGCCAAGCACCATCTTCCAGGGGTAGATCTTGTTTCTGGTGCCTCTTTTCACTTAACAACGTAGCTCTACATACCACCTTGCAGCACCGCTCTGTATCGCATTTACAGGGCTACTTTATCATGCTCATCCAGTTGTTCCTAGATAAGTAATTCCACTCTTCGCTGGGTGTTAATCCCTTGCAAATATTTATGTACACCTCTTCTCATACCATCACTCACCCAGTGCCTTCAAACTTTCCTCTGAAGCCCCTCACACCTCTGGGAAATGCTGTTACTCTTTTCCTCCACAGTCACACAATACTGTTCTGTTAACAGCCTGGCCACTACACACATTTCTCTTTAAAATTCTTGTAGGCCTACACCATCACTGTCTTTTTTCCATAGTCAACAACTGTTGTGACAGTGATAGTAACATCCCTCCTCTTTGACCTGAACTCTTTTGTGCAGGAACTCCCAAACTGCACTGCTGGTGGTTTCAAGTCCTGTGGTATCCAATTGCTATCTGTAAACCCACAGACTCCTGCAGTGCTCCTGCATGTGAAGTTGTTTCCTCCCTGACTCTCCACCATGCATTAATTTGTAATGAGGGAAAGTAAGTTGCTCACTGTTCTGCTTTATATAATTATGTATCTGGAGCTTTAATTAGAACACCACTAAAATCAGAGAAGACGAATCTAGCTCTAAGACCTTATTGAATCACTTAAGTGCATTTTCAAATTAAGACAGAGCTCTTTGATAGCAGAGCCACTTAAAGCAACCCACATTGTTAACATTATTTATTAAGGAACCATGCACACGCCACAGCCTGCATCCATCAAAACTAAGGGTGTTATAAATCATCCAGTGCCAAAATTAATGCAAACAACCAGAAAAAGGATAAAGAACAAAGAAAATAACATACGAGCCCTGGGGCTTCTCTCTCTAATCTCTGGGAGAGCCTTAGGGTAGACACGTCAATTATTTTCTTTGTTCCTCCTGTACACTGTTGGCATTACAATTTGGCATAATGATTTAAGAAGCCCTGAATTGTGTTGGATGTGGGTGGTGGATTCATGGCTTGGTGATTGTGTTGTTGTATATTACTGTCTAACTCTCAGAAGACTGAGCTTACTGTACTCCATCTGCAACTAATTTATCACTTTGCATGTGTGTTTATGTAGTGTACATATCATGTATAATATATGCATACATACCCCTGTAGCTATTAAGCAATACAATTTTTATTTTTTCCTCTTTTTGCTGTAGATAGTAGATGCCTAACTAGACCTAACACATGATAGAGTGAGCTTTTTGGCATGTGTTTGAGTGAACAGGATTGTCAATTTTCTTCTCTATTAACTGTTCTCAAGGTACAGTGATGTAACTCTGTTGTGACAGCAGGACATTGTAGGTACACAGCAAGATCTGCAGCTCATAGATGGAGCTTAGATATTCAGGCAATTCATCTTAGTTTTCCTCTACTAAGGAATTAGTTCAGAAAACTGTCATTTAAAATCTGTGATATTTCTTCTTAACAAGGGTGATAGGAGAGACATTGAACACATTGAGTCAATAAAATTGTGCTGGACTAACTAGAAGAAGGATATTAGCCTCAGGTTGTACCACTGGCATGTCATCCAAGAAAGCTGAAATAGTTGCATTCTTCTAAGATTCAAGTATGCTTTGAGGTGAAAATACCATTTATCAAGCACATATATCAACAATTCATCTTGTGGACTTTTTTCTTAATGCTACAGTCTGTAGACCAAATTCAAGACTGATGTGTGCTCCCTGGCTTCAGTGGGCTTTCATCTGAGTTAACATTCAGTGTCTTGCACTTAAACCAGAAGAAAACTCCAGCAGTAAAATAAGTGCATATGTGTCAATTAAGTAGTAAGGGCAGTGTTGGAATATATGTAGGTAGTGAGATTACTATTGAGGAAAGTTTATGCTTTAAGTGTAACTGGGCACTAATCAGGAAGAGAAACTAATCATTAAAAGCATTAGTAATTCTCTCCAAACTTACATTACAATCAGTTTGGTAAACTGATCCTTTGACAGCACAACACACAAGCCCTGTCACTTTACAGGTTAGGTATTGACTGGATTTAGTCATACCCTGTTTGGAAATATTCAGAGCTGTATAGCAAATAGAACAAATACTGGTTTCTCTGTACTGACTAGTTAATAAGGAAACACTGGGAAGAACAACTTGCCTGTGTTTTCTAAGCTCTTGCACTGCAATATCTAGCTCACAGTCATACTCTCCTAATAGGTAGGGGGAAGGTTACTAAGAGCTGAGCTGATCCCCCCATACTAAACACCTCAGAACCACAAAACATGGGGTATACAGAAGCTGGGAGTCAAGCCCTGCCACTCTCTTGGGACCGCCTTCTTCCTTTCAGACACAGGGACTGATAACCATGGCTGGGTTGAAGTGACTGCTGCAGAAAGTGAGCAGACTGTGTGGAACGAAGGATCACATATTGTCTAGCTGCAGGGCAACCTTCAGGTCATTTCTGCTATTCTGGAGAAGGTAGGAAATGAGTAGACAGCAGATGCCTGACAAGTTGTGTCATGGCACTGAAGAAATGTGAGAGAAAGCTCTGCTTCTTTAGCTTTATCTTCATCCTCACTGCAAAGCAGATGGCTCTGAATCCTACTTACTCCAATACTACCAATTTCTGGACAATGTAATAGGTCCTTGTAAAGAGTATGAGTTAATCTATGCGTATGTAGAGTTTCAGAGTAGTATTTGTAAACCAGGCTTGCAAGATTTAGTTTACCATCTAGTCAGAGCAGTGTTTCACAGTCAAATCTCCTCTCCTCACACGTAAGTAGGAGATGAGAAAGTGCTACCATGTAAAAAGCCCTCAAGGATGGGCGAAGACCAAGTTGTACTCTGTGGTCACACAAACTGGCCCCCTTGTGGCCTTTACACCACGAGGCCCTTTGTGTTTGGGGTGGGGACAAATCTAACATTTTAATTGAAGTTCTGTCTACCATAAAACGCAGCTTGCTGTCAAGTAGAAGTGACAAGTGAGTTCCTCCTTCCACTGAGATCTCCTGTTGACTTAAAATATAGTTAGGTAGGCCAAACTTTCCTTTTGAAAAGCCTTGGTTACATCTTTTGTTTAGAATGTGAGTTAAAGCCAGGCAAGTTTTGCAAGTCCTTACCAAATTTGGCACTGCTCTGAGGCAGATGCCATCCTGCAGAGCAGGCAATGTTACGTTGAGGCCATGTGCATGAGGCCACACACCCAGTGGAAGGCAGTACCTGGCAGGGCTGAGGAGCTCCCACAGCTTTCTGCTCACTTCTCCTGGGTGTGAAAACTAGGGTTAGTAGAAATTACTGAATATTTCCCCAGTCCTAGGAAAATCCCCAAGTGCAGCCCCACTACACTATACATTTATTAGACAAATGACCTCATGCATATGCAACAATGGGCCTTATCAGGGAGGTAAAATTTAAATGACCTAGTCCCAAAATCCGTGTTACTCACATTTCTTTGGAACTTGAGCTAGAACTTCTTCCCAGCTTTAACCAAGTAGTCACAGTCTCTTGTTTAGTTAACTTGTTCACCTTCTATAGGCAGACAATCTGCTTTCATCACCAGCTTTTGTGACTAAGATATCTGAGGATGCACTAGCCATTTAGAGGAAACCCAGAAACTAGAAAGAAAACCTATTGCTAGAGAATCATGTCCTTTATATCTGTTCTTTGATGCAGGAAAGCAAGAAGCCTTCAAGACGTGAGCTGTGAACATTTTCTGAGATGGTACTATGGTAATAATATGTTTTTTAACTTCAGGTTTAAGAAGGTGTGGGGTCAAGCCCTCAATGATGGAATGAAGCAGTCATGTGGAAGCACAGTACTTATAGTGGAAATTTTTTGGCAGTTTCTGCTGTCATAGCAGAGCATATAATTCAGACATGAATTAAATTGTACCAAAGTGTGAAAAGCAAAACCTCTTATTTATGAATAACCAGATAAACCCAACCCTCACTGAAAATTTCTGTGTAATTTGATCATTATGCCCATGACTATAATTGAAAGGCACAACAGGATATCACAGACAATACATAGAGTTGTTACATGGCAGGGATCTGATTTTGATTACATTTGTAAGGTGTAGTTGGGTAAGTTTCTGCTTACATCCTAATTTATGAGAATGCGGGTCAAACCCATTTACTGCAGCTCAGACTAAAGCCAGGAGATACATTCTTTACCTATTATGACTAATATGACATCTGTAGAGAATTAAATAAAGAGTATCTCTCCTCCATTTTTTAAGCATCCTTCTATTGCTGAAATGGGAAATTCCAGGTTTAAATGTCATTATAACACCAAAACCAACAAAGTGAGGACAACCTCAAACATGTGCCTGAAACCTGGTGACCTTCCAGAAGAGCTATATGTTTAAGTCAGAGTACATGGAAGAAGTCAAGGAGAAGTGGAAATTGTGTGCCCGATTCTTTACTTGATTATAATAGTTGGAAGAGGGAAGATGAGGTTTCATCAGTCTGATTCACTGATTAAAGAGTGGACAATGACAGCATGAGCTTTTAAATAAAAGTGTTGCTGACCAATTGGTCAGCAAGGCTACAATACAACCCTAAAACCTCAGTAAGAAAGAAAATGCACTAGGTCAGAGAGGTATTGCATCGTAAGATGGCACATGGACTAGAAAATCTGCCCACCTGGGTTCAGCTCCAAATTCTATTTCTCCTGTCATGTCAAGTCAATCAAGTATACCAGGGTTCAAATAAGTGATCATTATTTTCCATCTGACTGTGAAAATCCTAGTGTGACTTGTTGCAAGCCCCTGAAACTCCAGCTGAAAACGAAGAATTTTGGGCAGAACCTTTGAAAATCAGGATGAAAGTAGCCTGATCCTGCAAAATTAAAAGGTGCTTATTACTCACTTATGCACATCACGGACCTGCTGAGAGGTTTAACCAATTATATGCTTTAAACCTTGGGATGGAAAATAATTCCTGCAATGAATGGCAAGTTTATTCTTCTGCTGGTTCCCAGTCTTTTTTTCTCACACATAAATAATTTTACTTTAAATTGTGGAGTATTAGCCATTTTGATGTTTAAAGGAGTAGTCCAAACAATTATAGGATTACACCAACACATGATGTCCTAAGAGCGTTTTAAGAAGTGCAGTGAGATTTGAAATAGAATTTGGCCCTGGTGATAAACAAATACCAAGATAAAACATCACGTCAAAGCTTGAGACACTGACTGTGGCTTTTGTTAACTTAGGGTATGTACTGTCTTGTGCTTCAAGTGAAATGTGATCACCTGGTGCATATGTCCTAAAAAGAAGAGTTTTACAAATGGTCTGCTTCTAGCATTGATTTATAGTTGATTCTCACCCACCACTCATGAAATATTAAGGAACATGACTTCCCTGTGCAGCTTGTTCACAGGATTCCCTGCATGTTGATGTTTAGGACCCTCTCTGTATTGGGATGTTTGTATTAATTAGGAGGAAAGAGGTATTCACAAAGTTAAACACCAGGTACAGGAGCAATCCTGAGTCTTATTACACCAGACGGAGAAACATGAGTCACTATGGATGTAGGCTTGTGCTACACCACTTGTCCTCTTTGGTACAGAAGTATTTTGCAACAGTATGTACACAGTGGGGAGGTTAGTCTCCTGGAAGCAAATCTGTATATAAATGTGTGAGCTCTGCAAATAGGTGATAAAGATGACTGGGAGCAAGCACTGAGTGCAGTTCCTGGGTAGTGCTGTGCAGCTAACCTTGCAGTCAAAGTCTGCCCTGTTTAAGGTTTCCATTGCAGGTAAAAGATGCAGCAGATCTCTTTGATAACAGCCCTGGGTACCTCTGTAGATGTAAGGTGGGTGCTTCTGAGAGCTACCCAAAGAATTTATCATCTGAACGGGCCTTTGCTTCCTGTTTTGTGGCATTTGCTCTCATAGGTTAACAATGTTAGTCTCACAGCCCAAGGACTCCCATTTTGCTTGCCCCTGATTGCTCAGATGAAACCCTGAGCAAGATGGGTCACTGCCAGGGAGGACGCGAGTCCCCTGTTCTTGAGCATCTCTCCCACTGCTGCAGCCACAACTGTGCTTCCCTTTTGGATCAGACTGTCCACCTTTGCTTAACTACCTTTTCCTTTCTGATACAAATTAGCTGGCAAAAAAATCTAGTTTGTAGATTATAGCAGAAGTCTGTGTTCTTCAGGGTATTGCAAATGAAGACTTATATCCATGCAATTTCTTTTAGGTGATAGATTTCTTTTTAAGAAGCATTATTTTCACATTCTGTGTGGCCAGACGTGTTCAGCACCTTTATCATTCATAGCAGCACTGATGCTACACTGTGTTTGTAGCATGTGTAGTAGAATTTGAGAAAACTGATACCAAGTTTTAAAGGATTTTTGTCTTTTTGTTCCTTCTCCAAATTTTCCTCTGACATTTCCATCTTTCTTCTCTTCCCTGTTCTTCTGAGATTACTCCCCAGGAGCCTGTGTCTCTGAGTGATTTAATTACGTAGGATGCTGTTAGCTCGGCTCGTGATTCTGTATTTGCTCAGAAGCTTCTGATTTTAAAGGTTTTTAAAATTTTCCTTGTGGCTCACAACATCCACTACACAATATCACAGAAATAAAACCCTTAATGGGAGACATGGGAAGCACAGGCCCCTTCTGCTCCATCTCCAGTAGTTGCTACACCAGTCAGAGATGGACACAGACTCATATCTTTGCTGCAGTACAGCTCCCGGGAGAGTGTCAGGACCCACGTAGTTAATATGCCTCATAATTTTGTAGATGGGTTGTGAAAATTTTGGTATCCCCAAACTGAATAGAAATGCAGAGCTAACCGTGACTCTTGCAATCCAGGTGAGGTTCATTTTTGAGAAGTCATTATTAGCAACCTTTATGATTTTATTGCTGCAACCTGGCAGCCCACATAAAAATGTTTAGTCCTGCAGAGGATCCTAAAACTTTGCGCGCTGCCAGTGATGAATATGTACAGATTACCAACAGCCCGAATGCTGAGTGATTTCATCAACCCAGTGGGGAAGATTCTTCTCTTAATTACAAAGGAACAAGTAGGGAATTGCTCTAGTGACGTGAATGGAGTTATTTTGGATAGACACCAATACAAGAGAGAACACAATCTGGCGCCTTGAATGCTGCCAACAAAAGCCCGGTTGTATTATCCCATGATTTGACTGTGGCAGCCAGTCTCACTGAACTGATGTCTGACCCAGCTCCCACAGAAGTTAATGTGAGCCTTTGCACTGATTAAAATGCTTTTCAGTAGACCCTCTTGGCAGCCAGATCAGATTTCAGATCAAGGCCTCCGTTACCTACTTTGATTGAAACTCACGTCCTCAATGGTGCTGACCTAACTGCCATCTTATCTCAAGACTGGCCCCACTTTGACTGGGGGGATTGGATCAGGTGACCTTCTGAAGGCTGCTCAACCATGAAATATTCTCTGTTTCTCTATGACTTAGTAATGAATAGGGCTGTAAGAGACACAACAATGAACTCATCTGTCAGCCCAACCTGTACTTCAATGGAAGATAGACTCATGCACAAGTGTCCTTGGGAATTTTAGGCATTATTTAACTATTGTATTAGCAGACCTGTTCTTATTACCTTACGATGCTCTTATCATGGTACGACATAGATCAGGACAAGTGTCAAGCTCCAGACATTTATATTCTCTAAAGGAATGTTTCAAGACTTCAGCATAGTATATATTGGAACTTAGCTGGGATTTAGGAGGAATGACTTTTCCTAATTGGTTTGCAAGGTCTGGGTTTCCCTGCTTCACTACAAATTTCCAGAATTTGAGGTGATAGAGTTTCATTTAAATAGTTTAAACTGCCTAGAAAAAAATCAAACACATTCAATTTTTCATCTAGAAAATATCTCAGATGACATAATTTTGGAGCTATATGCCAGTGAGACCAGACTGCTGAAAAATATAGTTTCTGTAGCATCTGCCCAGTCACTGAGGTTTGTGCACAGCAAAGCTTGCTTTAAATATTCACTTTTAGGGCTTCTGGGCTTTGCAGTTTGTTTTCCTCTTCCATCTTAATCTGAATTTTTACACATTGAGAAAAGCTACATTTTTTTTCCCCATGGAACTTTGTAACAAGGGTGGGGATGTGGCAGCAAGATTAAATAAGTGTGTGCAAATGAACATCTATTAAAAATCAGAATGAAGACAAAAATAGAAACTCTCTAGATCTGGTCTTTCTGCCAGATTCCTCTGTACAGCTTGGATTATGGAAAGACTGATGACCTGCCTGCCTGACTACTGAACCATTTCGTTCTTGCTCCTTATTGCTTTTGACCCGATGAATAGTTTATGAATTGCTGATGATATTCCCTCCACTAAGCAGACTGCACATTTATAAAAGGCAGGCTTGGCTCTACCCAATCCCTCTTCCTCCTTCCAGGATTCAACATCCGTGTCCTAGTTTGGATAGGCTTTCTGTAAAATCCTGTTGCAGTTTGGAGAATGCAGTTCTCTGATACCAAAGAGGTCGCATTAGGATAATTTATCTTCTCCCTTTCCTCTTGAAAATCCAAGCCCATGAGTTACACATCTAGGAAGAAAAAAATTAGTCCAGAGCCCTCCAAATTACCTACAGAGTTGAGAAATGCCTAAATTAGGAAAATATAAGACCCATACCAGTTGTTATATAAGTGGAGTATGAATTATTCATAATTAATGGAGAACTAGTCCAAATCTTACCATAATTGCCATATTCTTACTAAAAACAACATGTGGTCAAAAACACGAGCATTTTGGCAGCCAGTGTGGTACCACAATAAGACAAGCATATATCATGCAGGTCCGATTATATTTGGTATGATTATGCTATTAAACTGGCATATTCTGCACCCTAGTTGTAATCAAAAGATCCAGGGCCTGAGATTATAATTTCATAGAATAAAATCTTGGGCAAAGTTGTATTTAATCCAATAGAGCCTGCTACTGAGATCCTTACATGGTGAAATGACCCATTGACGTCACTGGAGTTCTGCCTGAATAAGAACTTCAGAATAAGGCCCTGAGGGATTAGCTGTGCTCTTCTCTGCTTACTCATTAAGTAAATCTCATGCAGCTTCTAATGAATGTAAAACGGCATAAGTGGAAAGATGGGTCTTACATAAAGTGAAAAGGGATTTACTGGATTCATTGCAGAGACCTTCATTTATGCAATTTTTTTTTTTTTTTTTCCCCCCATGGAAAGGGCTCTCTGTAGAACAGCAGGAGCATGAACACCTGTAATTTGGATGTGATAACCAATATGACAGAAAATCTCTCAAGGAATGTGGTTTTCAACCTTTTTTGATGTGGAGATCCCTAGAAAACTTCCAAGGGAAGTGCAGACCTCCTTCTGATGAATTCAGGCAGCCTTCCAGTTGAGTTTTCTTTGTTATTTTTCATGCACCTTTTGAAAGGAGCATACCCATGGACCCTTGATTTAAAATCAGTGCTGTAAGAGGCTGGCTTTTTCCGAAGAGGTAGCAACTACTGCTACTTGTGTTGGTCCCCATAAACAAAGAAATAAACATTTGAGAGGGCAACATTTAGATCCAGTACAATCATTGGCCAACTCTGGGTCCTTCAGCACAATCTGGGGCCTGTACAATCTTCTTGCTCCAAAATGGTGCAGGAATTGTCCTGCTCAGTAAGAATCAGGATCCAGCTCTGACACCTGTCCTTCCTGCCTGATTGCTCTCAAACTGAACACGGACAACAGGAGGAGAACTCCATGCTTCTGGAAAAGGGATCTGTCCTGCTTTCCCTCTTACTACTACAAATGATCTTGCAATTTGCTAGCAGCCAGAGGAGGGTAAGACATCTAATTTCCCCAGACATGATGGTTTTTTTCAGAGACATTTTCCAGCCATCCTGAAGAAGGTGGTGAAAGTGTAAAGCCAAAAGAGTAGTTTTTAGTCTGGACCATAGCATGTGCCCACACTACATCATGTCTAAAGGGCTTGGCTTCATGAGGGACTCTGGCCTTGCTGATCCCAGAAAATGGTCCTTTAGTTCCCTAGATCAGATTGCTAAAATCCTTCTGGGCTGACAGATGCTTTAGTGCTCACCCTAACAGGTATCAGCATTGACCTTCCCATTCCAGCAAGTCAATGGTGAGATGCTGCTGAATGCTTCCTGGTGCCTTCAAAGTGCAGGACACTCTCTGATCCTGCTGACTGGCTGGTATGGCTGCAGCCTTGATGTGCGAAGGTGCTACACACCCTCCTTTATTGATGGCATGAAGGGGTACACTTCAGTTACCCAGCCTGGAGCTTGGCCAGACACAGGCAGGAGGGAGGTGCATAAGGCTCGAAAGTTGCCCTTCCAGAGTTAATGCTTTGGTTAATCACATTGACATTCATCTAAGATGTGGATTAATGTGTGTTAGTCTAGGTCTATAGAGAGTACCAGGCTTTACTGATGAATACTTTTTAGTATGTCTTATCTTGCTTGGGACAATCCATTTCTTAGCCTCTCAAATAAAGCCATAAATGGAAGACTATCCTGAAACGTTATCCTGTTAATTGGCAAAGTGGTTTTTTCATATTCTCCCATGATATAATGGCTTTTCTTTTTTTTCTGGAGGCAGAAAACTTACCTAACCCTGCCATGTCCCAGCAAGCACAGACACTCTGTTTGTTGTGTCATGAAAACGAACAACACATTTTCAATGTTAAAATAAACATTTATCCAATGGTTCAGCATGACTGCTTAACACTTAAGTAAATCAATCACTGTAGGTTAACCTTTGCTCGCAACACTATTTTTCCTTTCTGAAAGCACTGTAACCATCCGATCTCACAGTTACATGGTTTTTCAACATGCCACTGTCAGGAGAAATACTTAGTGGAGAAATCTGGCAGAGCAAATGCTTTTCCACCCAATGCTCTGTGGAGCTCAAGAAGTTTATGGATTGCTGTGCTGTATCTTAAGGACATTAAAGATACAGTTTCAGCTACAATCCATCTGGAAAAATACCATGAATGTGAAACTATTAAGAATTTAGGAGACGTTAATATTCCCTGGCACATGCATATCAGTGCAGTTCAATTACATAGTTACAAGCGTGCTTTCCATTCTAAATAGGCTCAGTGGAACAGATCCTAACATGTCATACCAAGGTGTTTGTGTTACAAAGGGTTACTGTGCTGTGGTTTAACCAAAGGAGATGAGAATAAGAAGATACTAGTAAACATTTGCAAGGAATTTAGGCCATGGCAAACAATGGCTACTCTCTGCCCTGACAGAGCAGATATTTTTGTATCTGCAAAGCTCCAATTAAGTTGGGTAAGGAGAAAAGTTACCCAGCTTAACTGAAGACTAGAATGGAAATCTGAGAATAGCAAGGTGTCTTGCTCACTGGAAGGCAGCACTTTTTGTTTAAGAGTTTATTCCCTCTGCCAGTTACTGTGGATGGCTGTTTCACTCTCTCTGAACATCCAAAACAGGTGACAGCACTGCACAAAGTCAAGACAGTAAAAATACGTGGATTGAGAACAGAAGGGGAATACTTTCAGTGGTTGAAGGCTATTTTTAGAGCAGGGTAGATGATATAGTGGAGATGGACAAGGTGGGATCCTTTCCACTGCATGTGGCTGAGCCAGCTAATGCTTGTTCTGGAGGGACTCTTAAAAGATCTTCTCACTTCCCTGGAAATTGCTTTTTCTCCTCCTGTAAAATCCTACAGCACTTTTAGTTTGGATGAAAACCAGACTGTGACAAGAGCTGAGACTGTGGGGATTGCACCTTATGTGTCCTGGCTACCTTTTAGACAGCTGGAAGTGCTCCCTAATTTTCTTTGACTAAATGTCTCAGTTCTTCTTCCTTCTGAGGACATTTTCTGTGGCAGCTAAAGGAAAAATGTCAGTAATGTTCAAGCCATGAGATCTGTTTTCTGCATCTCAACTGAACTAGACTGTAGGAATATCCCACCAGAGGTTGAGCACACTGCAGAGATCTGAAGGTGGGAGCTATGGCAGAGGGCATGGGGGCAAGAGGTCCTACTTCCTCTCTGGCATTCCCTGTGAGAGCTGCTGCAGCTTCAGCACAGTGTATCCCAGTCATCACAGAGTCAAGCAGAGTGTGGGCTTTGCAGAAACCTGTGAATGTGGCCTATCCAGGAAAATGTTCCAACTCTCACTCTTTGAAGCCAAACAGGAACTGTTCTTGAAGGAAAGCTACAGACAGGCACCACTTTGGTGGCTCATTGCAGATACCTGAAAATCTTCAGCTTACAGTTTCCTCCTGCCTCAATCACTGAGGGTCACTGAAGCCCCAGTGAGCTGTTGCCTTTCCTTACTCTGCCAGACCCAGGAGTCTCTCAGCAGTGCTATTCTCTAACACACAAGGTGGACCTTGCTTCTACATCCAGCCAAGGCTAAAACCTCTGGAAATGCCTTATTTTCTCTTGCCTGTGTCAGGACTACTGCAATAGTTTTCTTCTTCCTTACAGGTTTGCTCTTGCAGGTCTCTAGGGATGATTCAGCTGTTTCCTATCAGTGTGCAACCAGGCTTGAATGTATGGCTTGAAGATGGAGAGACAAATGTTCTATAGCCTGATTAGTGTCTCTTACTAATGTGCTCCCACTTGCATGAGGCCCTTCTGTCCACTCTTTGTGTAGAGATCCCATTTACAGGGCCAGCCATGGATATGACAATTGTATGGACACCTAAAGGGACAGGCCACTCAGTCACAGTCTCTCTGAAGCACTATAATCAGGCATAAAAAAGTGCAGTAATCCACTTCCATATTATTTGCAAACTATGTAAATGGTGGGTTTCTGTGTCAGTGTGGGGCACACTCCATGTCTTCTCACAGCTTTATCTGGAATTTTTTTTCCTTCATGTCTGAAGGCCCTTTGAATTAATCCACATGCAACTTTTATGACTAAGTGAAACTACAGGAAGACCTTTCAAATCCCAAGACATTCTAGCTGCTACGAGAGGACAAGTGAGAGAATAGATGAAGCATGTACAACCTGCTACTCAGGTGATAATGAGGATGTGAATGGAAGCCAGAAAACCCCATGAGATTCATTTCCTCAAGTTCAATGAAGAAATACGTCATCCTTTACAGGGTCGTTCGGAGTGAGCACCTAACTTAGCTGCTTTGCATCTCTCCATAGAGAGAGCTATCCCTCTGCTGATTAGAGAAGGCTAGGATGCTTACAGTCATTGAGATGAAGGTAGCTGTTGTGAATCTCATTTCCTCCTGACCCGCAGTCTCTCACACCTTCAAAATCTACAGTCTGGCATTGGTCTGCCAGGAGTGGTAGACATCTGTTTATTCCTCAAGTGATACTCCCTCAATGGGAAATAGTTCAGTGTTTCACTTTCTACCTGCTGGGTCTCGATGAAATTCATCCCCTCCGCTCTCTGTTGAGGTTTCTACTGCAGTCCCAAGAGCATCAAATCTGACTGATCTCATTCAAAGTGCATCTTGGACAGTAAGAAGGAGATGGTTTCCAGTCTGGCTGTCAGACTGCTTCAGGATATAAATACATCTGCTGAAAAAGCATGTAGGTGGGTAAGATGCTGACCTCTCCTGAATTTGCTGCTGGGACACTCTGGAAGTGGATGCTGGCATCCCCACAACTCAGCAACCATCGC
Organism: Podargus strigoides; assembly: GCA_028020825.1. NCBI lineage: Eukaryota > Metazoa > Chordata > Aves > Caprimulgiformes > Podargidae > Podargus > Podargus strigoides. Next base: position 111,714,534 of record CM051663.1, on the reverse strand, counting down.
TGCCCACCCAAGGCCACGCTGGAAAATCCCTGAGCTCTCCCACAAAACTTTCCCTTTTCGCCACCTCTAAGTAACGTCCACCAACCCATGTTGCTGCAAAACCACTATGGCTGTAATTGTCTTCTGCTTAAAGAGCTAAATTATTTCCTCCATTTTTCGAGGTAAACCACTAACCCAAATTGCTTGTGTACTGTGTAACTGGTTTGAGCCTTACCCTAGAAAAGCTTCATCCAGCAATCAGAGAGGTGTTAATATACATTGTCTCTTCCACTAGTAATGACAAAATAGGCTGTGGCGAGTGACACAGGAACTCCCATCACTGCTCCCTGCTTGCTCTGTGGGCACATTGTTCTCTGCAGGCAGGGGTGCAGACACAGTCCCTTCAATGAGTGCCCTGCATGGACAAATCCAGCAGAGATTTTCCTTTGAAAATAGCCATTATGAGAAGGGGATTGGCCTTGAAGGTACTACTTAGCTTCAAGCAAGCAAGCAAGCATGATTTAGACTCATATCTTTAAAAGGAAAACTGCAAACAAATGGTTGTTTTCTCCAACCACACAGCAAAGTCCTGTTTGAAGTAATTTGCCCCCAAGGCAGAATATATAAAAGATACACCCATGTTACAACTAGCTGCAGCTTGCTGGGGAAAAAAAACAAACACTCCAACAGAGCTGGATCCCTGCTTCAGAGTGACTCACTAACAATACTTATCCTTCATTATGATGCAGGTTTGGTTCATTAATTGCCCAACTATTATGTCACTAATTAGAGAACTCTAAATGACTAGGACAGGAGATGCTCACAACAGCTTGGTGGGGTGGAGGGAGTGTCAAACAGGTCAGAGACTAGATGTGACCTAGCTTTAGAAAGCTGGGAGGGCTTGAAGAATCAGAAACAAAACCTTCTTGTCTGGAGCTCTCTCCTCCAGCTTCTACAAAAAGAAACACATTTTTCTTGCTAGGCTGTGGGCTGCAGGGGCAATGTTTTGCCATAGCAGGCTTATTCTGTGTTTTTTGGTAATATGGGAAGGGAAAAGAGGTAGTCAAAAAACTATTCTCTTAAAGCTGAAGAATCAAGTCTCATACAGACATAAGCAAACAGAACTAACGTTGGGCCGAGTGACAATGCTGGCTGAGTAGGGCATGGCACATGAACAAGTTATCTGGAGAAAAAGCTGCTCTGTGACCTTATAACACTTTAACTCATCTACTGTCAATATGCATGCTTTTAGCCCTCAGTAGATGAGAGGTCTAATAGCATGCTCCCAGGCAAAGACAGCCATGTGCCTAACACAGCGTGGGTTATTCGCTTCTTGCTTGCTCCAAAATGAACACGGACATTAACTACTATAATAAAAAGGCAAAAAAGCACACCATGGATGTTCATAGCATCTACAAGTAGCAAAGCTGTTAGCGGGATGGTCTAAACTACTCACACCAAAATACCCATGAAAAGAAGTCAATTCAGCTTGGAAACAAACTGCTTGAAAGCAGGAACTTGAGGAAGTCGAAAGAGCGGGCATCAAAATGTCTGTCCTTCATGTTTGCAATTAGCAACCGAACAAATGGGGGAGTGGGAGGACTTGCTGCTTGCTCAGAGTGGAGCAGCTGCTGTACAAGAGATACAGCAGAGCCAAGCTTCTCAAGGCCAAGGCACAGTAGATGCACAACTGCATGTCTTGTCTGCGTGCCCCATCCTCACTGTTGCATAGAGCCATGACACAAGTGGCTGATTACACTCTGCTAGCTGGAAGCAGGACTTTTCATTATCAGCATTTGACAAGAGAGTTGTCTTAGATGCCAACATGTCTCCTGCCTGTCTCTTTCAGTTGAGGCACTTGATACAGATATTCATCACCAAAGCACTGGAACATGCCATATAAGCAAGAACTGGTTAATGCTTAACCTCCTGGTTTTGCTTTTTCCTTTTTCACTGCATCAGTCTGCTTCACATGTTTTGCAGTGGAACCAGCTGTGCCCTCCTGTCACTAAGCCCTTGGCAATCACTGGAAACATTTTCCAGCTGTGAGATGAAAGGTAAAAGATTTAAAATTATATAGTGGACAGTAGAACTCTGAAACAGTTTATTCACAGGGAATCTGACATACTCCCTGCTAAATACCACAGGCTGTAAGAAAACCTTTGAATGTAGCAACCTAGCAACTTTTTTTTTTTTGAAAATGTAAAAATGGGCCGCCCAGGGGTCTGAAATCTTCTGGCTGTGTTCCCTGGCAATGGGCAAAGTCCACTTTTGACTAGAGGCTCCCAGAAGTTTTCGACTCATCAAGTCCAGTTAAACGCAGCCCTGGGACCCAGCAAAGGAAGCACTGGGCAGCAGCCATTGCCCAGTCCTCTAGGTAATCTTCCTGGTAACTAGCAGTTTGGTGTGATTACTTACCAAGCCATGTGTCAGTTGTATAAGGTCATTCTGCTTAGGGGTCTATGCCTTTTCATCCTTACATCACCTTTTCATCCTTACATCATTCATATAATGTCTTTTCAGAAGTGCTTCACTCTCCGAATTGTAAAATCCTTACACTCCCATGAAGAAATCACTCCTCCTCCCTCATCTCACCACCCCGCCCCCAACCCATTTGGTGGTTTTCTCTCTCTATGGTTTCTATTGCTTCAGCTGCTCAGATCAAGAACAGTAATATTTTCACTACAGCTAAATAAAATAAAACCCCACCCACTCATTGCCACAGCTTGCCTTTAAACTAGCTGGAGCAAAAAACCATTCCAACAGGTAAAATATTCATTTACTGTGGGCTCAAATGAGCCTTGGAGCTGTGCAATGCTCTATGAAATTGTGCAGGACAGAGCAGGTATTGTCTGCACCTGAATGCATTAGACTTTAATATAAAGGGCTGGAGGTGGGCCCGTCAGAAATCGCAGGTCCAGGTTCTGCATCCTGTTGTGACTGCATGCTTCCCTCCCAGACTCACCACAATACCTACCAATAGTCCAGGGTGCTTCATATCCTGAGGTGCTTATTATCCAAACTTAGATTTCCCTGAAGTTCAAGGTATCTAAATTCAATGGCCAAATGGATAAAAAGCTCAGCGGTGCTATTCCTATTGCTTGGTCCAGAGCCCAGCGTCTGGTTCAGAGACATACCTGTGTAACTTTGCTTTTGCTGTGAAAACATCAGATCCATTCAGTGGCAACCCTTCACTCCTGGAGGCATGCTAGTCCCTCTCTGTTCTGCTCATCATGGTTCAAGGCATCTTCACTCTTAGCAGAATGTAAAAAAAATCAACCAGAAGATTTGGAAAGAACAAGAGGAGGCACGACACCTGACCTGTTCAACACAGTCTTGCAGAAGCAAGAACTTGACAGCATAATCTGGTTGTTCAGCTCTATAATCTAAGTTGACAACATGGATTGCTGTTACAAAAGAGAAAACTGAAACCATGTTTTCCCAGATTGTGGAGATTTATCTGGTCAGAGGAGATCCCATTTCCACAGCTCCCCATGTCCCCCCTCTGCAGCACCTCTCACTTGCAGGTCACCAGCTGGGATTTGGGCAAAAGGGGTTTGCTCAGCTTAGTGAGGCCTCCCAGAACTTGAAACAACAGCGACCTAGAGGTCAGACCCCCACCTGTGGGTGCAGAAGTGGATGCAGGGGCAGAGGCCCTCAGCCTTACCCTGGTTTTGGCAGAGCATAGTGTTTTGATGGGAGAGCTGCAGGGCACAAGTCTGCATACTGTGTCCAGTTCTGAGCTCCTCAGCTCAAGTGGGACAAGGATCTACTGGGAAGAGTCCAGCACAGGGCCACAAAGATGATTGAGGGACTGGAGCACCTCCCATATGAGGAGAGGCTGAGCGAACTGGGTCTGTTTAGCTTGGGGAAGAGGAGGCTGAGGGGGGATCTCATTGATGCTTATAAATATCTCAAGGGCGGGTGTCAGGAAGATGGGGCCAGACTCTTCTCGGTGGTGTCCAGTGACAGGACAAGGGGCAGTGGGCACAAACTGGAACACAGGAGGTTCAGTCTTAACACAAGAAAACACTTCTTTACTGTGAGGGTGACTGAGCACTGGAACAGGCTGCCCAGATTGGTGGTAGAGTCTCTGTTTCTGGAGACATTTAAAACCCATTTGGATGTGTTTCTGTGTGATCTACTCTAGGATCCTGCTCTAGCAGGGGGGTTGGACTAGATGATCTTTGGAGGTCCCTTCCAGCCCCTACCATTCTGTGATTCTGTGAAGCTCAGGAGGTCCCACATAACTCCATCCAATCCCACATGCCCCCTGAGAAGGGCCTGCCATGGAAGGAGGCAAACAGTGGTTTCTAAGGACTTTTTGTGGCTGCCATTAGCTGGTCATACTACAGTAAAAAAACTTTCTTCAGTTCAGTGCAATGAACTGAGTGAAAGCAGAGAACCAATGCTTGGCTCTGGCAGGGAAGAAGATGGAGGTAACTCAAAACCCCTGCAGTGCTGGTGGTGAGGAACACCCTTATTCTGGAAGCTGCTGGACCTGCATGTGTGGGGTCTAAGCTCTTCTGGGCTCACCTGCACCTTCAGGCTGTTTCTCAGGCTCATTGCTTGTACTAGCACTTTTGTGAGATTCACTGAGAAACTCAGGCCAAGCAAGACCAGATACAATTTATTCCAAGGGAGTTTGCAACTGATTTAAAATTAGAGAGGCTTCTGAATTACTGATGTGGAAAATGTCTTTTCAGGAATGCTTGCATTGGTCTTGTCAATCACATACACCGGTGTGTGCAACATGACAGGTTCTCTGGTGTTTTCCCCAATAGAGCAAAGTGACTCTTTTGACACTGTTCTATCACATTTTTCACTTGCATTACAAAGCCCCAAATAAGATTTGGGTTCCCTGACACTTAGTGTAGAGAAAATAAAAGAAATCACAACTGTGCCTGAGTTTCTCTTCAGAGGGGAATAAGAAACAAGCACAAAGAGATATGGTGTCTTGCTCAAAGCTACCTGACCAGTAAATAGAAGATGATAAACCAAGCTGAGATTTCTTGACTCTCATGCAATATCCTTTCCATGGGACCTTATTCTCTTCAGTGACAATATTACCTTTTGTTTGCATAATCTTCAGTTTTAAAAGATAGGTAAATTGGATATTGGTTATCTACATTAAAAAAAAACAAAACATAAAACAGGCTAGATATGACTGTGAAATGGCAATGAAATTCCGTTACAAAAGTAAGTGCAAAGGTTAAGCCATTAGAGTAGGATGCAAAATCTAAGTTATTTGCTCCAGAAAGAGAATGATAAGTTGACTGGCACATGCAAAATTGTAAAAGGTTGAAAACAAGAAACACAAATTCCTTTGCATGACTTTCTCACCTAAGGCTGGAAAGGGCAACATTTGACCTAATTAGATCAGTAGAAATGACCCCTAACAAAAATGGATTGCGCCTTCATGCAGTTTATTTACTAAGCCATTCTGAGAAATTGAGTGGTAAATTGAATCAGTCATTGAATCAAATGTTGCACCTCAATTTAAAGAAATGCATAATTTCATTTTAACTAGAATAACTTTTTCTGTGAGATGAAAGCTCAGGCCAGTCAATTTTAATGATGTAGGATATAGGAGGATATAATTCGGTAACTCTCAGCATGGTAAGGTGTGGCAACACTTCATACTCTCTCTGTCAGTTTTATTGGGCAGAGGGAAAATATTTTCCATTACGAGCTTCACTAAACTTATCCTAAATTTCATCAATAGCTGTAGGGGAATTGAGTGATTTGATGATGGCCCTTGTGTGATAGTCACCACCTTGTGTTGCTCTGGTTAGTGGGAAATGCTTGGCCAATGCGCTGTTGGTGGTGGACTGGACTGTCAACATGTAAGCATAGGTAGGACATGCTCAGATTGCTCCTCATTTTCACACCAACTTGCAGGCGGTATTTTTCTTTGATGCCACATGCCCCTGACCCAGGTATATTTGGTCTAATGAAGTAATATTACTATTACTGCCTGAAGCCTTGTCCAGGTCTGAGTCCAAGACAAATAAAAGTAATGATAAATTTCTCTTTCCCCTCATGCATTAGGGAGGACCAACACAGAAGCAAACAACTGGAACAAATCTGATCTGCTGTAAAATGATTTTGTTCCTGTAATAAAGTTAACGTGCATTTGAAGAATTTTACAGACAGTTTTGCATAACACTTAATATGTGGTAAACCTCACACAGATCTTTCCTGTCTGGATTATAGGACAGTGTTAGCTCTTCCAGAGTAAAAACAAGTTCTCAACTGCAAACGAGTGACAGCCTGAAGCTTTAAATATTAGCTCTGGAGGGCAGCTATTTCAGCACAACAGATGCCTTTCTCCTGTGAAACTCCCACACATAGGAGATGCTTGGGTTCATGTATGCTTAACTGCTCCATCCTTCAGCACTTCCTTTCCCTCGAGTGAGGGAAAGTTAGGGAGGACTCCACTTCCAGCAAGGATACAAATGCTGTTTTGAATTACAAAGAGGAAAATGAAGGACTCTCCCTGGGCAGCTTGACATGTGTTATAAATTGCTTTGTTGGGCCTTCCTCCATCAAATAAGAAAACCAAAGGATTAAAAATGCTTTAGCAACACAAAGAGCCCAGCTTAACTCCCAAACTTTGAGCAATCTTTCCTCTCACTCCAAAAAATACCCCAGAACAGTGGGCAATAGGCTCTGTTGTAGTTATGCCTCTCAGTGTAACAGAGCTCTGGCGAGTGGTGGTTTACTTTTTTTCAGCAGGCAAGAAGAAAGCATGGAGGAATTAAGACAAACAATAATACACATGAGCTTAAAGCTGCTGGGGAAGCAGGATGAATTAAACAAGGAAGGGTTTCTCTGTACTAGCATTTCCAAGCCATTTCTTTCTGATTTGGTCCCATTGCTGAATGTAGAGATTAGATTGATTGCATGGCTTGTCTGATCCCAAACAGCTCCCTTTGCTCGTTCACCAAACCAGACTTGAAAAGGTTATGTGAAAACCCAGGTGTTTCTCTAATCTACTGCAAGAAGATAGATATTATCAGGATATTATCCTTCCATTGTTGAAGTATGGGGAGGAATCCATGGAGGAAGATTGTTCCTCATAGTTTAATATAAGATGGCTAAGAAATAATAGTGAATGCAAAAAAAAAAAAAAAAAAAAGAGAGAAAAAAAAAGGAGAGGACCCAATAATCTTTCAAAACTGGTAGTTAAAGATCAAGAAATACAGAATCAAAGGGAATTTGAACTGCCCTGCCCAACAACCAGGAATATAAGCCTGACCAGTAACGCAAAAATAGCATCTTCTTATAAAATGAAAAATCTGTGCTAAGCCACAAAGCTTCAAAGTATCATCTGGTTCTTCTGTTAAAGTATCATCATTCTCTGCCAGACACATTCCTGCTGCTGCCCTTCCAAACAGAAAAAGAGAGGGAGAAAAGTGCTCAAACATGATGAAATAGATTCATTACAAAAATTACAGAATCTGTAGCAATTACAGATAAAGATGTGGAAAGGGATTCTTAGAAGGGAGGTTTGTAGTGCTTCTTCCAAATGACTCACATCTGTCAGTCTCCTGAAAATTATCTCCTCTGAAAGATGTCATCTTCTAGCACTAAAAGTGGAATCATTTTATAGCATAAATTAAAAAGAGAAAAATACGTGGGTATGTGTGAGCAAGGGACCATTGTTCCCCAGCTGTGCCCTGGGGGAGAGAAGAGGGCAGTTTGCCACTGCCCCTTGATTTGAGAGATAGAATCCATTGGCTTTTGACTTACAATACACAGAAAGCAAGATTTCAGAGGAAGGGTTTCAGCCTTTGCAGTTGGCTTCCTGAAACCTGCATACCTACTCTGGCGATGGATGGATTAAATTGTGAGCAGTCTGGAGGTAAGAGTTGGCTTAAGTATGCCACCAGGCCACTAAGTTTAGATGCTTAATTGGGCTTCTGTGCCTTGCAGGTGGAGGCCAGAAGTACCATGGGGACCAAATCCTTATAACTCTTGTACACTGTGCAAACCAGTGTGGGGGCTGTGGTCAGAACTTCATACTTCTACTAGGCCATAACAAAGCTGAACTGCTGGTCAGTGATTACAAGGCAAGTAATCCCAACCAAGAACTTAGCAGGGACCCATAAGCACTGAGGCATGGTGATTGTGCACTGAGCTGCTTGGAAGAACCTCAGCTGGTCACAAAAGTGTCACTGGCAGATCCTCACTGCCTCTGACAAAACTGTTCATTCACCTTTCTCTCCTGTAATAGCTTGTTTTCATGCTGGATAACAAGTTTAAACACTCTTCTGCCAGGTCTTGATTCTCAGCCAAAGGGTTGGGTTCAACAGCTGAGAGTACCCACTTTAAATGTCCTATCCAGGAACCTGCATTCTGCTTGCAAGCAACAAGCTAAAAAAAAAAAAAAAAGAAAAGGCTAATTAAACATTACTTCGTTCCGACAGGAAAAAGCAATACTCTAGAGGCCAGCACAGTCCCTCAACTGCAAACACAGGATGAGAATTGGAGCCTGTCTTTCTGGGAAAGATGCTCCCCACTACCGTTCCCCTCAAGCTTCCGTGCTTCCAGGCCATGGAGGGGACAAGTGCTGAGGCTATTACACTCATCCCTGCACAAGCAGCCAGGCAGAAGCTGGAGCTGCTGGTTGACTTGGAAGAACTGAGCTGCCCTTTCAACTGCTGCTCCTGCTAGCAACAGTCTCTGCCCACTGCCCTGCTCACCTCCTCTTCACTGGCTTTAAGCTGCTCAGTAGAAGACAGCTGCATATGGGCCCCCGGAAGACTCCTTCCCACACAAAGACATTTCCCAGATACCCTCCTCTCCTTCTCCCAGTGGCCAGATCTTCAGGGCTTAAAGGTTGCAAGCTTCATTGCTGGGTTAGGGAAACTCAGGTTTGTTGGCTACTCTTGGGCTGATTAAGACTTTTCACATCTCTACTATATATTTTCTAGTTCTTTCAACTTCAATGTGCCTGTTTCTGTGAGTTTTTCTCTGAAACGTAAACACCTCCTGTATTGTACAAGGTGCACTGAAAACACTGATCTTGCTGGCTCTGTCCATGTCTCCTCACTACCCTTCTGGCTTCTGGCCCTGGGTTGTTCTTCAGGGGAATCTATTCTTCCTATTTAGATCTCAACACCAGCCTTATATACTAGACTAATAGAAACTGCATATTCTTAAAGGCTATAAAACATAGTGGATTGTCTGAAGAGACCTTGCTTTAATGAGACTTTGCATTAAAACCACATTTTTACAGCTGCAAATTTTTTGTATGCTACTTAATTTTGTAAAATATATAACAGGTGCTTAAAATTACACAAACAATCAACAAAAATGTTTTGCTTGTATAACTCAGCATTTGGAAAGTCAACAGAAAACTTGGTCCCGGTGCTGAACCACTGGCAGCTCAGTTGCTGCCTTTCCCACCCACCCCCCACTTTTTCACCCCTCTGCACTCTCTCCCCACACACTTCATTACTACATCACTTCTAAATCCATTGGAACAGGACTGCTGATGTTGTGTTTGCTCACAGACCTCAAACTCTCTAAGCACCTCTAGTGTTCTGTGAAGGTCTGTGTTAAAAGCTTTTTAAAAGTGCAGATAGATTACATCTGCCACTTTATTCCTGTTGGATCTCTGGCTGTGCATTATAAGCATCTGAGCTTTGAGTTAGACGGAATCATGGCATTAAGAAAAACACAAGTAAAATTAATGACTGGACAATGGTCTACATAAAGGAGTATATTTATTCCTTACAACCTTCATGCTAAACTGTAATATAAGCATTTATTTTTTCATGATAGGATCAGTTGGTAGTTCAAACACACCAAAATTAGACCTCGCAGAGAGGAGTACTCAAACTCCTTGCTTGGCATGACCTGTGAATACATTCATTTCTGTGTCCTAAAGATACTATAGTCCTTCTAAAACACTTTTATCTGAGGCTTTTTTCAAGCACATTTGTGTGTGGAGCACAAAAGGAGGGAGCAAAAGGAAAAGTTAATGATACACCAAGGGGGGGGGGGGGGGGGCGGAGGCATGTGCGAGAGAGAGAAGATAATCATCCATATTAATATGGCTGATGCAATTTCCAGATGTTTGTTAATGAAAAAAACATAGAAGGGATGAAATTAAGAAGAAAATTTAAATAAAAATAATCAAAACCCAAGTTCACGTTTGTCTAAAGTTTGCTGCAGCTCAGAAACCCTTTGTGTGAACCTGGACTGATTTATGATTTCACATCAAAACCACGCCAGCCAGGGGATTTTGCATGGTTAGGTTGTGAGACCAGATGATTCTCACTACTTCCAGGGTTTATTCAATTCCCGGAACACAAAAGAAAAGCCAGAGGGTGCAAGCCTGCATGAACTAACATAAAAGAGAAAACAGCAAATCTCTGAAAAGCACAAGGGCCAAGTTTGACATAGCTCCAGTTGTGAACCAGGAATTTCCACGTATTCTTTCCACACTAGTGATTCCTTTGAAACTGCACCCTCTTCTCCTTCCAGCCCAAAGAGCCTAAAGTTGTATGTGTCTTGATTCTTCTGTAACTACACAGCTTGGCCCTCAATCCTCAGCTGCAATGCTACATTAAAGTTCCCAGGAATCATTAGCCATGCACAGATTTGAGACAGGGGAAGAAGTCAAGGGCTTTGGTGCATGCTCCAGGTCATGTAAGGCAGTCCTGACCATACAGCTGCACAGCTCCCTCCACGCTCAGCATGGCTGCCTTGGCTTGCATGAGGCTATTTTTAAATCACAGTATGCCATTTCCTCATGCTTCTCATTCTTGTATCTCGCTATTACTTAGAAATGTTATTCTCATTTATTTAAATAGCTGGAATGCCAAGCAGTCACGATTTCCTTTCTGATCTATGTTGACTGCAGACTGCTATTTCTCAGTCGTGCTTACCCGTTTCAACATGCAGAATTTACACTTCCTGTATGATATATATGTAATGCCCTCTGCCATTGGTTCATCTGCTTCTTGATTCATTGAAAGAAAGTCCAGGCAATGCCAAACCATCCTGAGAATCCCACAGATGCTGTTTCATGACAATATTTGACACACATTTCCCTCATTGTAATTATTCATTACAGTTTCAAATCTACACAGGGAGGACAGCAGTTACCCAATTGGAGGTCCTACAGCCATACATTTCTCTGACCTGGTTCATCAGTCTGTTTCTCTCCTCTGTGGAAGTGATCTAGAGGTTTTACTCAGAAAAGTGGTCCATTTTGGTATCAAACTGGCTGACAGCAAGAATAAGAAACCCACAAGTTTCCCTCTGTAACTAAAAGTCACTAAATAACTCTAAAATATAGACTCCTCTTTGAAGCTACATTTTTCTCCTTGGGATCTGTATTTGAATAGCTCATCTTGCAGCAATCTCTGGAAAATGATACCACTAACACTGAACCTAAAGGTTTGCAAACTGACAGAATCAAACTACCTTTAAGTGGGATGTAAATGGCCAGCAAAAAAGAATGTGGCCTCTACTGCTTGCAAGCAGCAAGGACCATAGCCCTGAAACTCTTGCTACTGCTGCCATTGCCACTGCTGGTTTTCAGACCAGTGGGTGTTTGGGAATCTTTCTCCTAGGTGATTCCTCCTACTCGTAAGTCATCATTATTAACAATTCTCTTGCAGAGAATGAAATAGTTCTTGCCTGAATCAGATCATATGGGTCTCTGTTTTCCACATGAGGTTTTTCACATCAGCTTCTGGATGTGGCCAATTGTCTTTTTGCTTCTAGCATCTATTGGGCAGTCTGCATTGCCCAGTCCTCAGCTGGTGCAAGGCAGCATAACTTCTACAGTAAATGGGGTTGAACCACACTGTGCCATGGAGGATGCCACACCGTGGGAGAGTGCTTGCTCTGTAAAGTATTCCTGAGCCACATGGGCTCTCAGCTGCTTTGCTTTTAACTTTACTCACCACAGTACTCATCTGTTTAAGGCTTGTTCACATTTTTGTGCTTTTATTTACTGGCTGTTATAGTGGTATGTACTATGCCTGAGTTTTTCTTGTGCTGCTGACTGACTGAAAACACATCCCATTGTGATTTGGATTTGTGTCACCTACCTGTATTTTAGATTAACAAATGTGCTGTCATGGGGCACGCCGGTCCATGCACTGAAAGTGCAAAATTACCATAGCAACTCTGACCACTGTCAGGAGCTCTCAAACAAAGTTTTTTCTCTAGAAAAAAACCTTGAAGAAAAAACCCAAAACCAATTACAGACCATGGCTCTGGGTGATCAGTTCACCCATTCCTATCCCTTGGAAGACAACCACATTACACAAAGCCTGTGTCACTGGAAGAGCACATGCCACAGGGAAACCTAGCACAGTAATCATAAACCAGTTCCCATTCCTGAGTATCTCAGGAATGGTTCTTATTTAGGAGCAATCCAAAGTTCCAAAAGTTTTATCATATTGTAATAAATTAGACATCTATTGAAAAGACTAAGAAAAAATACTCTATGCTTAATTTTTACAGTCAAACTGGTGAGCAATTCCTGGGTTGGACCTATTAATGAGCCAATTAGTCTTAAAATGCCATCTTAATCTATCATTGCTATGAGGTTTCTCCTAGACTGCCAAAGGAGGCAAAAAAGTAGCACATGATGGGACAAATCTGCCAAATTCTCACTTCCTTGACAACCAGTATATGTGAAACAAGTTGGCACTTATAAGTCAAACCAGTCTATGGGGCTGTTGGAAGAATTTAACAATTTCAATACCTCAGACTACTTTCTGACACACTTTCTACGGCCCCTGCGAAACTGCCAGATCTGCAGGGTTCCTGGCTTGTATCTGACTAAGGACATCTTTTTTTCCAAGTAGGAAATTACTTCAGGTTGTGCAATGTTGTCAGGAGATCTAGAAATTTAAAGCTAAACCTGAAATTAAGCCCATCTTACTGCATGCTTTCCCAGCTTGTGCTGTATCTTTGAAACAAGTTTAATTCAGGATTATTTCTCTTTTTGTGGACTTTGGACTGGAAGAAAAAACTACATGGTTTATGGAAGCTGGCAGGGTAACAGAGGACAGGAATCCTACCTGTTATTTCATCCTTTTTTTGTGTGTGCGTGAATTCAAGTACTTTCTGTACAAGTTCACTCTAATCCTCTAGCTGCCATCTAGGAATGGAGAAGAAAGAACATCTTAGTTAATGTGCTGGTTAACTCACTCAGTTTGACCTTTGCAAGGGAAAGATGTGCTGACTTCATCTCAACATTTCAAAGAGTCTTTTATAGCCCTGAGAGAAGTACCTGAACATATTTTGGCTTGTGACGTTGGGTTTGATCCCCCAGTGCTGGGCTGGTCACCCCTTGATGCTATAACCAATGAAGCACAACAATCTCCTCTGTGGAAATGGCTTTTAGACCTAAAGAGTCTGAAATAATGAGGAGGCCTTCTGCAATATTTTCCTTCATTTTAGATTTTTTTTAAAAAAATATAGTTATGTAACATCTTGTTTAAGAAAAGATGTTCCACAGCACTTGCACTTACCACCGAAAAACCCCAAAATAATAGAAATGACGTTGCAAAGTTATTTTCTCAAAGAAATGTATAAAAATTCCTACAAACAATTTATTTCTTGTAGAAGGCTGAATTAATAATAACCCCAGTAAGATACTTTCCAGGAGATTAAGAAACCCATGCCATCTCACTGCTTTTGCATCTGGAATAATCTCTAGAATAACTTCTAAGTAATTATTACTATAGCTATTCCATATAAAATTGTGGTTGATTCTCTCTAAGAGCTTGTAGAAAACATCACTTTTAAAAGTCCATGCATAATTAGTAAAATATATCTGGCACTGCAAGTTAAACTTTAATCTAAAAATATTAATGTCAGAGGAATAAAGACTGTGTGTGTGTTTGCAAAGCTTGGTGCTTTTTTTCAGTGCTGTTATAAATTTGTTAATGCCTTGCTCATTAAGGATGACCAGCATCAGTACTTAAAAAAAAAATAGTAGGAGAAGCACTCCAATAGCTGGATGAACTATCATAAATTAAATTCTATCATTTTCAGCTCCCTTTACATTTTCTAAGTAAATACATCCTTGCACTAGTAACTCCTCCTTGTATGCTGTACCACCACTACTATCAAGCAGGTCAAACCCAATTGATGACTTTCAGCAGTTGTGCAATATTATTTAGATCTATCTTTTTTTTTTTTTTCCTCAGCCCGTATGAAAAAGGATTTAGCCATTTTTTTCAGGAGGATCTAATGGCTTGGGGTACTCCAAGTCAGAAACCTCACAGATTGTCCACTGTCAGGAAGCACTGAGTTCCCTGGGAAACAGGCTCCCTGCAGGATTCCCAGCTTGAGCACAGAAAGAAATTAAAGCTTCAGCAAGGGAAATATTTCCCGGGCAGAAAAAGCCAACATCTTGGTGGGCTGACTGTACCTTGCAAGAAGAACACACATGACTTAGGATCACTTTCCTTTCGTATCCTCATTCAACTTTGTGTTTCTTTTGTGAGCTCTCACAATTCACTGAACTTTCCTAGGGGCCTCTTTGTTACTCACATTCATATCCCTTTTTTGTCTGCGCTGACAAATACTTCTGCTGTACTTCACCAGTCTCCTTTGTGTACAACATTGATTTTACTGGAAACCCTGTCGCTGAAGATCAGGCTGGTTCACTGCTCTCTTCCTCACAGACTCCATGCTGCCAGGTTGCACAGTCAGTGAACTTTCCCCTCTGTTTTTGCCAAGTTAATGGCTTCCTTATAGACTCAATAGATGGGCATTTCTTCCTTGCCACGTTCCTTTTCCTTCTTGAGTTTCAGAAACGCACATAACTTTAAGCTACTCTCCAATTACAGTTAAATTATTCCCTAAGGCAATTAAGGTGAAACATTACTTGGAAAGAGGTTACTAGTGTTTCAAATTAACAGCAGCATTTGATACAGTTGTCAGTATTTTTCCATTAACAGTGCTAACCTTCCAATCCTCCCTGCAAACCCATAAAATTGATCTGATTCCCATGGAGCTGATGTGAAGAGTCCAGGTGCAGTTCCTCCCAGAGAAGCCCAACTAAAACATTTGCAAGGACAAGCTGATTCTCAGAACTCCCTGCTTCTTTTATTGATCTCTTTCATTCAGTGCATTACAACTCAAAAAGCTCTCTCCCCCCCTCCTTTTAATCCACTTTAATAAGTGGTAGATCATGTTTCAGCAGGGCTTTAATGGATTCTTTAGGATAGTTTTGGAGCGCTTTACCCTTATGACTTGGCGGCTGTGTAATCAGTCTGCTGGCTTAAAATCCATCTGATTTCCTGGAATTCTTCTGAAGAGAACTGAAAGGAGCCTGGCAGTGACAGAATTACACCGCAGCAGGGAAATCTGCTCATACTCACATTATGTGCTACTGGTTACTCACTTCTCTCTCTGCATGCCTACGAACAACAATCCAGTATACATGGTGAGAGAACAGCAATGCTCATCCATGGGATTTCAAAAAGGCCCAATTATCCATGTATGCACAATGTATTTCCAAGGTTAAAAAACCCTGCAGTTGCACTCTCCAATGCACCACTTCCTTTGGCATTATTTATACAGTCCTGAGCTCTCATTCCCTATCAATGGAGCATAAGGAAAAAGCTTCAGGCAGTCTCATTCTCCAAGATATAATCAAGGCCCATACGATCTTGCCTTGAGTAATGCTGGCATCAAGCTAAGCCTTACATGAATGACAATGCCATCTTTACTCAACTAATGTATATATTTTGAGGATAACTTCATGCATGGTTCTGGCATGTTCATATGGGGTTTTTTTAAATTTTTAGGTAGATTTTAAAGCAAATGAACATTTACATATTGCTCAATTGTAAATACTTTTATATGAAACCTTTCAAGATAAATTAAGGTATAAAGATGTTTCAATCTGTTCTTCATTGATCTACCTGGGAAAATGAAGTGCAGAAGGACACTTTAAAATGTTCAAGATGGCCCTTCAAACACAGTGGCAGCTACAATTCCTGGAATACTGGGCTCAAAAAAAAAAATATCTGAGATTAGAAACAGCTCAGTCTTATATCATTTCCCTCTTAAAATTTGAAAAAAACCCAACACTCTCTGGGCTTTGTGTTTAGAGATAAAACCCTTAGAAGTATTGTAAGCAATCTATATGCAGTGAACAGGTATCCTAAATAAAGATTAGGTGTAACAGGAGAGCTACTGCAAGGACAGCTCTGGTTTGCACTCTGAAGGGAACATGGTAATACCCTGAGCCTTCGGCCAGCACATCTTAAATATGCTGAGGGTGGCTGCACCTGATATGTCTCACAGATCAGTTCCTGTTCCTGCCACAATCCTTCATTAACAGCAAGAGATGTGGTAGGCAAGTAGGACTGTTTGAAACAAAAATTAATAAAACTATGTTGAGAGGACAAAGTTTTGAGCTAAGGCTACACTTTTTGGTAATTTTGTGTCCAAGTTTGTATACTTGAATGAACAGCCCTGACCAGCCCAAATTTTTCAAAACAACTTGATCTTTCTCTTGCTCTTTGTATTATAATAGATCATTCCAGCACACAGGTACCAAGTTCAGTTGTGAAGCACATCACTACCATATTCACAAGGCAAACCCAACCCAACACAGGGCTCTTCCATGTAAAGCACCTTTTGTTCTTCCCAGAAGTCCATGATATGACCTCATAGCTCACAAGCTGTGGACGGTCATAACAATTCACACAAACAGATCAAGACATGGAGCAAAGAACCCATAATAAGCTGGGAAACTGAGAAGAGCATACTGTCTTCCTCAAGAAATACGGCAATTGTCATGTGCGCTACAGCCAAGGCCACTGAGAGAAACCATTCTCTACAGATGTGCTTGTGATTTGTTCTGCAAGAGTTGAGCTCCACATCACAAATATTTTCGCTATCAGTAAACACTGAGAAAAATGGAAAACCTATTACAGACAGCAAAATAACTGCTGTACATGGCTACAGAGTCTGTCACTGCCTCAGCAACATGCAGACCCCACACTCAATGACAAATGAATCCTTCTGTCTTTTTTTTGAGGACGTCTGAGTGCAGGTAACCAGCACACAAAAGGTATGAGAACCAATCCTAGTTTGCTGTTCAGTTTGAAGCCTCTTTGTTCCAGCTGCAGAACAGCTCTCAGCCATGGAACACTACTGAACTGTACTGAGTGAATGGTACCACCATGCCTGGTGAAGGAGGTACACTTCTACTGCAGATTGTTCTAAAACTAACTGCTAGAGATGGAAATACAAATAAAACCATGAGACTGAGTACTAGGCTTTCTTTTAAAGGCTATATGAACTCTAAGAGAAGTCATGCTTATGTTTAAAACTAAGTTTTAATAGGTAATATTAGCAGTTTTCTTTGCTTTTTTTTTTTCCCCCTAAATATCCAGATAATAGCTGAGCCTGCGTTGAGCAGGAGGTTCCTGCTCAGAGACCTCCTGAAGTCCCTTCCAGCTTGAACTCATCTGTGATCCTATAACTAATAATTAGTTGAGAACTGAGATAAGTTATTAAATCCAGCTTAATGAGTTTGAGCAAGCATTATGTCTACTGTAAAAGCATCTACAGGTCTGTCTGTCCTGCTTCAAAGTCTACAAACGAATGCTTTGAAGTAGGTTGCACCAATAACAGCTAATGGGAAATAAAGAGGCAATTAAAAAGGTAGCACTGTTTCTTTTGCTGCATCTGAAGCTGCTAGAGAAGATGACCCAAAACACAGATCTGTCAGCCTCTCCTATAGAAGGTCCACATGCCTTCCTGGTGGGAGTACAAAATTCCTTTCCTCACCACTTTCCCGTTTTATTCCTGAGCCTTCAAGTACAATGCAAATTGCACTACCTGCATAGCACGACAGCTTCCTGCAGACCTAAAACCATGTGTGAGCTGTGATTCTCACTCCCTAAGAGAAAGGAAAGCAGAAGAGGAAAAAACAAACTAAGAAAGGAAAAATCACTGCATCTTTATGATATTGCCTGTATCTCTGAATCTGACACCTAGCTTATAGATTAGAGACCTACCCAAATTTCAAAGCTAGAAAACATAATGAGATATAACCTACTGATTCAAGAACAGCCCCAGCTCCTCACCAGAGTTTTTACTGTCTCATTCAGATTCATTCTATTACCAGCATAAAGAAATACATTTCTCCCAAAGCCCTGAGCTCCAATTATTAAAAGAACATACTCCCTGAAAGATTACCTCCTTTCTAGTTTTAAAGCAGCAGATCTAATAGGACTCTTTGTTTTAATTCAGAGAAGCTGAAGGAGCCCAGTAAGCTGACCCTCAGCTCTACATGGTCACACTTGTGAGCTAGGGCTCACCACCTTCCTGGGCACCCTGTCAGACTCTCCCAAACAGGGTACCCAAATCAGGGGGGCTGCGGTTCATCAGCTGAGTGTCTGGCCCACATTGGTTTAACTATCAACTAGTTGGATCTGGTTAATATTAGAAAATAATAAAATTCATTTGCTTTGGAAATAAAGGTGAGCCAACAGTTAAATCTGCCATCAGTAAAATAATTTTAAAAAGGTTAGAGGAAGCCTGAGAATGATTAATGCTGGGCCCAAACCAACCAGAAAACAAATACTCCTCAAAGCTACCATCAAGAAGAAGAGATTGAAGCCAACAATTTGATGCATGATGCAGAAATAACTCTGAGAAATGTAATGCTGGAATCAATTTTATTCAATAGGGCAAACAATAAAAATCATGAGCCAAAGTCTTCCCTGGGTGTACACATGGGACTCCCACTGATTTCAGTCCTAGCCACACACATACATCTGAGGGTGGATTTTGGAACTCCAGATCTTTAATCCACTACCTCTACTAACATCATTTATTAGATACATTAAGAATGAGGGCTGCATAGCTGTAACTGAGAACAGAAGTTGGCCCACTTGTTAAGTGCTGTGTCTGAAGTGGGATTTCTCCTACCAAGGAAACGTAACTTTTCAGGGTTACGAAAAGTCATAAGTGGCATGTTGTAAAAAACTTCAAGTCCACAGTGTAAAATACACCATAGAAAACTACTTAGATGAAGAGACTTCATCTTCCAGAGTCAGGAAACGATTCACTGTAGGAAGAGAATGAGGAAAGGTTTTTTCAGTTGCTTTGACTCTGGACTGGACTGATGTCCTTGCTAGTTTTCTGACTTTCAAGTCCCTTGGTACCCTTCTATCCAACTTTTACTGTCCCTGAAAACATCTGACCCTTTGCTCAAACATAATATTACCACATCTGTTTCTCCCCTCTTTGCTTTGGCTAGCAACACTAGGAGAACAGATAAATAAACAATGATGTTAGAAATATACATCATAAATCATTCGGAAATTGGGGTAATTTGAATAGTCTTGCTGAGTTCTGATATACCTTAACAACACACGAAGCTTTTGGAAAGGCTGCATGAAACTGCAAGTCATTAACCTGGGGTGCATCCTACATTCCATAGTGTGCTTTGCAGAGCCTGACCCAGCACTGCTGACCTTAGGGGAGTGTTCTCCAGAGTTCACAGCTCACGTACTGAATGCTTAAACCCACCTGGAAAATCAACCAGATTATGTTTTTCTTAAGAATTGTACGCCAGTGTTCAGAAAACATAAATTATCACAAAAATTGTTAGCAAAATAAATAAGAGGATTTCCAGGGGACCACAGAAATGTAAGTGTTTGCACAAGTTCTGTATTTGCTTAGGGTCATTGGGAAATTCTAGCCTTTATGGGCTGAACTTTCTGAAGGCATAAGGAGTAGCTAGGTCATTAATTGCAATTGAAAGCCAATGGAAATGAGGTGTCAAACCTCCAGCTCTGCTTTCAAGAATTTTCCTGAGGGTTTAGCAACACTGTTGCTATTGATTTTGAGGAGACTCAAATCTGTCTGTCAGGGCCTTGAGTGGACTCTCCTCAGGGTTCAGCTGCTAGGGTCAGGGTCAGTGAGGGAGCTGTTCCAATCTGTGGTGGCTATGGAGGGCTCTCAGCAGCGCTGGAGGGAGGCCACTTTCAGCCAAGCCAGGCGTTTTGACCCTGCCAGAGCTACCACCATGCAAATCTGTAGGAGTGTTTCAGAGGGATATACCACCATCACCTTTTAAAGAGTCTAAAGATAGGCCACATGAAGACTCCCTGAGACAAAGAACCTGATCTCTGAGAATATCTAGCCAGACTGCAGCTGAACCCCGTCTTTGCCTCCTCCGTCTTGGCCATGAGCCTGCTCATGGGCTTCAAGGAAATCCCACCAGGGCTGTGAGAAGCTTTGCATTTGTTTCAGCACAGAGACAGTTTAAAAACGGACAAATTTACTGTTCTGATCATCTTTGAGTTTATGTAGAGAAAAAGAACAACTCAAGTACATTAAGATCCCATCCACCAAGCAACAAAAGATCAATTCCCACCAGCAGCCTGGGAGAAGGCTTTTCACAACAAACAGCTTACCTGCCATTACAAAAGTAATACAATCACCAATACAAAGTATGCAAGTTTATACTCAGCCTTGTATCAGGAGGATCAGCAGCAAGAGCAGAAAGCCAAGAAAGAACCACAGAAATAAGATCACCACCCTCAGTGAACTCCCTCCTTTTATAATGAGTGTGATTAAGTGGTATGGGATACACCTGTGAGACAGCTTGGGGCAGCTGCCTTGTTTGGATCTCCCAGCTGACTCGGTGCTACTCATGGCTTGTCTGCCATAGCTGGCCCATGGGTCTGTTCCTGGGAAACCAGGACATTCATTATCAAAAAGAGGGAATTTACTGAGGGTGGAGGGTTTCTCTCTCCTCTCTCTTGGCCCCCTGCTCCTTCTGTCTAACAAGGTCTAGGCTGAGTATAAATTTCTTCTGGTGATTTATTAGTTTTGTTATTTCATTAAATCTGTTTCTACTTCAACCCACAGGGATTCTCCCTTTTTTCCCTGATTCCCCTTCTCTGGGAAGGGAGAATCTGGGGAGGGATCATTGGGTGGTAGAACAACTGCTGCAGTTCAGTCCCAGATACAGACTAAAGGTAGACAACCTGTTACAGTATTTCTCTCTCTTTAAAGAGTAAGGAAAAACTGATTTGCAAAGTAAACTGTAATGAACATCTCTTTATGAGAGGAGAAAATACACATCGACATGTGACAGTTCAGCTCTTGGGCTCAAAATGTTAAAGGGTACAAATAGTATGACCTCTGATCAAATGGTCAATGCTAGTTAAAAAAAGGACCTGTACATAAATGTACTGAACTGGCTAGAAGTGGCGTGTCAGCTTAAACAACCACATTAACCTTTTTGGGTTTATACTCTAGGAAGTCAAAAATGTAAAAGTAAAACAGAGTTCAACATAACTGGGTCTTTTACACATTCCATGCACACAGTCAGGTCCACACAGAGTCACCAGGTTCACAGTGCACTCACCTGGCACTGGTGAAACTTGAAGCAAACCTGAATGAGGGAATGGTCTCTTTTTGCAAACTGAATCTTTCTATCGTTTGGTCCTCTTTGTGCTCCCAACCAAGCCTGCAGAAAATACATAGAGTGCACTACTTCCTTTGCTGAAGGCCCATGCAAATGTTTCTGATAAATTTATCTCATGCTGCCCTGTGTAATGGATGGTTCAAGTGCCTTGGTGAGGCTTCTGAAAGGACGAACTGTCATCGGTTGATACCCCAGGCCTGTGTGCAGACATAGTTGCCACAAAAGAGACACAAAGCTAAACCAAACACCACAATATCTGATGAAAGATGGCTACCTCTTATCGGAGCCATTAAAATTCCAGTCTTGAAGGGAGAGTGGGCCGGATTGTCCCCTGGAATTTGCAGTCGTCATTCAGCAGAGTGTAGTATTCAATAAAACGGTAAATAGTCCAGTGAGTGCCAAATAAATACATTTTTTATTACAGTGCTGTATGGCTTCCTGTTCTCTGATTGATGCTGTATGACAACATTTTGCTGATAAGAGCACTTGTGAGTGCTGACTTAGCTTGGTTGGGTGGTTTGCTTCTGCTTCCTGGGAGAATGGGTTTGGATGGAAAACCAGAGTTGCCTTATTTGAATTACCTGAATAAACCCAGCCTTGTAAACGGACTTATGTGAGGCCTTCTGGAAAAGGTGAATATCACTCTTGTAAATCACAAAAATCTGCAGGATAGATATTCCTGGCTCTGATATAAGCCAACAGAAAAGAGGAAATTCACAGTTGGAACTTTAAACCTCTGCTGTTGTCATTTTGTTCTGTACAAATCTGTTGCACAAAGGAGAAATCAGTCCCTCTAATTACATGAGTAGATTGCAGACAGTCAAACAAGAGGGGAAACTGGGCATCCAACTCTTTATTTCTTTGACACTGGAAGACTTTTCTCCAGAAATACTCAAGCTGAACTTGATTCAGTCATATTAATTAAAAGAGAAATTTGGTCCTTACTTTGAATTTTACTTTGCAGACACTGGCTAGCAGAGTTTTGTTCAGTAGGACCTTCAACGTTACTATTACACACATGTGGAAAGACTCTATCCTTTGGATACTTAGAGGAAGATACCCTATTTTCAGTTCACTCCTGGAAAGGTGTTAAAAATCTTTCAGATGCACTTTTAAAATAAGCAGGCTTTTAGAAAAGAGATTCAAGTGGCTCTGAGTGCTGCTGAGCATTAAAAACCATACTTTTAAAGCCTTTCAAGATAATTTTTATCCCTGCAAATTCATCACCTGCACACTGTCATATCAATATCCACTTTTTCCCTGTTTCCTTCCTGCCTACCTCGCTTATGACTCAGCTCACACTAGGCTTCTCATCCATCACCATGCATGTTAAAATTATCTTTTTAGCATGATTAGCCTTCGTATCTTTGTAATATTGGCTCTGCAAATGATTAACACTATTCCTACAGTTGTCACAGGGAGCACTGAGACACAAGGAGGATTTAAGGCATATATAAGTCCAGCCTTAATTCCATGAGAAGTGGTGAACTCACCTGCTGAGCATACTCTGGTGACAGGACGTCCTTGCCTACTTTACATACTAAGATTTAAGTGGTAATTGTGGTTCATGTTATCTCTGTACAAAAGTTTGAACATGTCCCTAATGGCAAATGCTATTGATAGTGCGATCGGTATAAACGAAAATGTAATCCAGAAGTTTTCCTTACTATGCAGATCTTCCAGAAAGCAGCTTTTCAGTATGGGCAGCATTTCTGAAAAGTGTGAGATACTCTACAAATACACCCTTTTGCTGCACCTGGACACAGGTGCCATCAAATCAACAATATTGCTTTCCCTTTCTGCATAATGAGAGAACACAGGTTTTGGAAATGATCTTTTCCAAATCTTGCGGAGTTATTTGGCATCCACTTTGTTAGAACACAACCAACAAATTAAAAAATGGAATAATCAGAAGAAAATTTTCCTACCTATGCACTAAGAAATTTAGAGTCAAAATCCTGTGAAGTTTTGCCAACATTTCTTGCAGATTTCTATTGTCCTACCAACCCACAGCATCTTTTAAAAAAAAATCACCAATGCCTGCCACTGTTTAAGTGAACTTAGAAGTCATTTATACACAAATCAATAATTTGTTTCATTCCACCGTTCATCAGTAGCTCCCCAACCTTAACATCAGGCTCAGCACCAGGTAGGTCCAAGGGAGCACCAACACTGAACCTTCATATGGTTTCTGTTTACTTGAGAGCCAGAAGAAACATGACATAGTATGTGACAGATGTTAAGAATGAGATGTCCACAGGCATAAGAGATATGAAGAATGCTCTCTGTAAACGCACTGGAGTAAACAGAAAACCTGTTTCAGTGTGCCTGCACAGGGGCACAGTTTTTAGAATGGTAATTAAGGTCTCAAATAACACTAACTGCAGTACACTTTGCTTGCGATGAAAGAGGGAAAGGTTTTCCTGCATCAATTCTATGCTTTGTGAGACACCACAGGAAAACAGAGGACAGGTTTGGCCTATGTTGAGGACAGTATGCCTGTAGTGTACAGGCACTACTCGTACATAGGTGATGTCACCACTTCCAAAGCTGATTTGAATTGTTCTAGATGAATGATAACCATAATCACTACAAGCTAGCAGCTAATTCAAACCAGCAGAATATGCATTTAGAGAGAGGCAAGACAATTACACAGTACAGAGATTCTTGCAGGGCATAACAGAGTTTATGAGCAGCTGGTAGATAATAGCTTTTTAAAATAAACACTGTCCAAATGCACAATCCAGATTGCACACAGCTCTTTGAATCTCAGTGGCTGCTGTCTCATTTTCGCTGCCAGTTGCATCCAGAGACTCAGAAAGATGGCAATGAATTGACTACTGGTTGCAATTAGAGAAGCTCAGTAAGATGGCATCTCCATTAGGCGATCTCTCTAGCTACTGGGTTTGCTTTAAAATCCCAGCAGAAAGCGTGACATCTCCCAGAACACTATCAGGACTCAGAGTGGCTGGAGCAGGGTGAGTCCAGAGGGATTTTACTATATAAATTACATTTCAAGTCTCAGCATACTTGATCTAAGGGATTGTAGTTATGGGCTGCAGTGTGATCCTTGCTCTCAGAATTTGCCATATTACTCCTTTGCCTCATCTACTATAGGCAAGTTCAGAATCACCTCGAGAGACTTCTGGCTAAGTTTTGGCAGGTTTATTTTGGCTGAATTTCAACATTATTGCTATTTTCTTGAACAGGTGACATTTCATTGGTGAGATTTTTGCTCATTTTATGATAGCATCTGTAGATCTCTTTTGCTGGACTGTCATCATTGCGCTAGGAGATGTCTCTGAACCCCTGGCTACCTGTTGATTGTGGACAACCACTCTCCTCCAGGGGGTCAGGACAGCCAGTTCTGTATAGAAAAGATCTCCAGACACAGTATGGTACTGTCAGGTACCACAGAAGCCTGCTCAGGTGTGAGGAGAATTAAGAGGAGTTCACCAAACACACTCATTGACTAGGAGGCCTTTGTCCAGATCAATACCTGGACAACACCAACACACAAATAGCGCTTCACGTTCTCACTTGCTGTGGACACTTTCAGCTCAGCTGGATCAAGCCAGCAAGACTTTGAAGACTTTTTCTAGTTGGGAAGTATCACCATTCTCTCATAAACCCTGTGAATTGATGTCTGTCTTCTGGACAAAGGAAGAACAGATGAATGGCCATCTGGACAGGTAGAATTCTTAGACTTATTTAGATGGATGAGTGTTAAGTACCTGAAACTGAGTTTATCCCATAGATGCCAACATCAGCTCTTAGTACATAAGCGCTAAGCCCCATGGTGGGACCAAGTCCTGCCCTCAGACAGGACCTCAATCTTCGTGCTACAGAGAAGAGGCTTCTCCCAGGTGACAGAGTGCCCACTCTGAGACCTACTGTCTTGCCTGAGAAGCAGAGACAACAGGGACAACAAGCAAGAACTGAGAGGGAGAAGAAGAAAACAAATGCTTTATTAGAAAATATGCCACATTAAAATAAAGGCAATCCCACACCATTCCAGCTGTACAAAATTCAGGCCCTTAAGTTTTTTTCCAAGTAAAGATATTAATAGCAGACACCAGTATCTTTGATGCAATTCTTTTTATGTAAAACAATATAGAGAGTCTGCTCTCATAAGCACAGTAGGGTGCAAACAATGGGAGGCAACTTCTCACAGCAGCAGATCTTTCCCAGCCAGCTCTGTGTCCTCCTGGGCTTCTCCCAGGACAGGCACCTGTGCAGCCCCGGCTGTGCTGCAGCTCCCCTTGGCTGCCTTTTTCCCACATGTTGTCTCCCTCCTTCCCCACCTGAACTGTCTGTCATCCACCCACATATATTCCTTCCCCAAAATAATAACCAGACAAAGCCCAGCCTCCCACAGTATTGAGATTCCTGAGCTGCCTTTGTTTTGGGTGGAAACACGTGCTTAGTAGTCTATTGAAGCATCTTAAATGAAGGATGGTTTTCTCCAAGACACAATCCAACTTACAGCACACCAATCTGCTGAGATGTTGCATTCAGGCCTTTTCCCTGAGCTCTCTTATTAAACATGAGCTGTCATGTTTACACAATACTAGAGCTAAGTGTCCTTATCACAATGTTAATACCAATGACGCCTACCAAACTCTGCTGTCTTGCTTCTTTGAATTTGGCATCTGACAGAGGCAACAGTTGTATTTGCAGAAATACTGTTAGGGTCCTGCACCTGTGATAAATAAAGAAAAAAGCAGAAGCACTGCATGAGAAGAAAGAGCAAATGGAATATGTCTGTGAATTAGTGCTGCACCACATCCTCTGGCACACAGCAAATGACTTCCTCTTCACCATCTCCTCCCAGCTTACAAAATGGCCCCGCATACAGCAAAATCCTCTGCATCTCAGTGCAGAAAATGAGTATAGAACTCCACTCTCTCTTCTTCTGTAGAGTTTTATATCTCTTGGGCAAAAGACCATGAGGCGCCAGTTCTGTGCACCTCTGGAAGATAAGTGTGAATCACGTGAAGTTACAGCAGTTCCCACCTCTGCCTGAACACTGCTGAGAGAATAAGGTTTTATAGCTTAAGCACTTGCTGCTTTGGCTCTGCAGCTGATGAAATCTATGGTGACAGTGGAATTGAGCCCTTTTATTCTTATGCATTTTCTCCTACTCTGTTGTATTGGGTTTGCATGGCAAGGTTTTGGTAGCCAGGGGACTACAGAGGTGGCTTCTGTGAGAAGCTGCTAGAAGCTTCCTCCATGTTTGAAAAAACCAATGCCAGACAGCAATTGGTGAGTGATGTCTTCCTGTCCTTATCTCAACCCACAAGACTTTTATTATATTTTCTGTCCCCTGTCCAGCTGAGGAGGGGAGTGATAGAGCAGTTTTGGTGGGCATCTGGTGTCCAGCCAGGGTCAATCTACCACCCTGTATAGGCTGTCCTGTGAAGGCAAGTCATGTAGCTTCAAAAAAAGCAGGAGGAGGTGAAAGAAGTAATATTAAAGCAGGCTGCAAAGTGCAAGGGTAAGGTTCCTTATCATACAAGTAGGAGTGTGGTGGGTCATTTACTTGGTGCCTGTGACAGCAATGCCCCTGGGGAATCCCACTAAATGTTATCATCCTGCAGCAGGATTTCTCCTCAGAGCCCCATAAAAGAGGCCAGGAAGTTACTTACATTCCAGGGCCAGCAACTGTTAAAGTACAACAGAACACTGATGCCCTCACTGAAGAATATCAGGAACAGGACATTAGCAGAGATCCGGATCTTGCACGTACAGATCTTCACAGTCGGGGACTTTTATCCATTAGAGGACAGCAAAAGCATTATAGGGATACAAGCCAGGCTGAATGACTAAACCCAAAAATATTCTTGTCACTTGATCAGTGACTGCACCAAAGGACACAGCTAGACAGTTTTTCAGATAGTCTACCATGAAGACCAAAACCATCCCCTGTAAATGCATGGATCTGTGGCAGTCAGGTACAAGACACTTCTTCATGCTGTATCAGCCAGCATGGTCCTACTGCGTAGCTCATTTCAAGATGCAGTAGCATCCAAAGGCAACCTGTAGGAGCAGCCACAGGAGTCTGAGAGGAGTCATCTTTTTTCTGTGAGGTATTTGAAATACTGTATTTCTGCGAAAAGAGGTTAGAAAATGCAGCCAAGAAGCAGAAGGAAAAGGATGAGGATCATTTTTTCTTTAAGACATCTATATCTGTCAAGCTTGGCTGAACATGAAGACTTTGTAGAGGCAGGACTTTTGAAGTAACAAGAGCCATTATAAGCTTTTAATACCAATATTTTTAATACCTCAGCTTGGGTATAAAGTGTAAAAGACAGGACAGAACAGCTAAAAGAGACTGGCTTGGTCTCAGAACACTTCAAAGAGAGCAAGAAAACAACTTAGACCTACACATACATCTCTCTAATTCACTTGAGTACTGGAGTTCAGCCCCACTCGCTAAAATATTACTTCAGTGCTGAGGAGCAGGATCTGTGTTGCATTTTGGAGCTATAAAAAGGAGCTAGGACTCACATTTTGAGAAAGCGCCTCCTTATAAGCACAAGAAAAGGGGCAAAAGTAATTTTATCAAACTAAAGAACTGGGGATGTAAATCTGCAGTGAAAGGGAAAATGGAGAAAATAAATTTTTTGTCTGAAAATCGGTCTCATTCCAACATAACCAATTTCATCCTGACCCAGCATCAGAAAGTGGTTTAATGAACCACAGCTGAAGTGGGAAGCAGAGTTGTTCAGGTTTAAGGATGTGCTGTCTCCTCTCCATGAGATGCAGGGAATTTGTGTCAGGGTTTCAAGGGAAACAGTTTCCCTTGGATTGCCTCTTCCAGCCCAGTGCAACTCACGCTGACGAGACTAACAGTTTCGAGCAGGTAACAAAATGTTGGTTGATGTTGCACATGAAATAAGTTACAGGGCTCTATTCCTACCTTTACAGGATATATCTGCATATAGATCTGTGCAACTTTCTAAAGGTATGTATAAATACATAGATGCATCAGACTTCATTTCATTTCACCCACTCTTCTCTTTTTGGTAATCCCTGGGGAGATACAGAGAAATATATCCTGAAAGCTTTATTTCTATGCTGACAAATCACCCTTTTGTGTTAAAGAGGATGCATTTTGTTCTGCAGAAATCTCTCCTAATTGTCCCAAATCCACTGTGACAAAGCAGCAGCTTCAGACTCCAGGTCTCTTTGCAGCATGGTACCTCTCAGGCAGGTGTTGTGGGTGTGAGAGACAGATAGCTCTTGTTCACCATGGACCCCTTTGGCCTCCCACCCTCTTGTAACTTGAGCAAGGGGAGGAAAACACAAGCACTGCTGGAACAAAATGTCCTTGTGAAAACAACAGATCCTCCTAGCTTTAAGCATTTGTTAATTAAGGCTATGCCTAGGAAACAAGACCTGTTCTTTTTAATCTCCATAGGAACGCTCAGTCATGCTTCCTTCCTAACCCATGCACTGCAAGCATGGACTAGCAAGTCTTACTGGCTGGTTCAGCCCTTTTAGCCAGCACGTTTGTCTGAAGTACGCAGAGGTGATTAAAAAAAAAAAAAAAAGTGTTTGTTCTCTTATTTATAGGCACAATTAAGAAGAAATTCAAGTAATCATTCTACCTTTCCTGTTTATCATGCATTACAATGGGCAACCTGGGATGCTGAGAGCTGCCTGCAAATTCCTGAAAATCCACAGACTTTTGCATGAATTACCATAATATTTGATTAAAACTATGACTAAAAGTTGCAACCATGAAAATGCTCTTTATAACAGGTGTTGACCTTTTTTGTTAGAAAACTGTGTTATTCAGATTTTCCTCAGATTGAGATTTTGCCTCAGAGACTCCAGCTAGAAGCTAACTTGAAATCTGAAATGACGTTTGAGGTCTTCTCGCAGTTTGATGGCTGGAAATCTGATGACAGCCTAAAACAACTGTAAAAGCCACCCCATCCGCTTCTTCTGGCACAATCTGGGAGTACCTGGGAGGTCCCCACCTCTTGTCCTTGCAGTTGCTGGACAGTCTGTCATCTACTTGCAGGCAGACTTCTGCCAGTCTGTTTGGATGCACATGGCAGGATAGGGATCTGCTGGGTTTGCTCACTCATGTGACTGGACCTCCTCTGGAGAATGCCTTCCTGAAGTGCACAGGCCCCGTGAGGAGGGCAGCTATTGCAACACAGAGCTAACCTAGCCTTGGGGAGACCTTCAGGTGTCACGTACACTTGCCAGAAGCTCCTCTCCTCACAGTCAAAGGTGCACCAAGGTGTTCAGGATAGTCAATAAAGTTGGCACTGTGCTTTGGAGCTCCATGGATCCCATGCATCACAGACAGTGGGATCCTGTATCTTTACCTACACCATCAGTGACTCCTGCATTTAGCCGTGGTGTGATAGCAAGTAGTGACAAAGATGTCTGCTGCTGGACAAGGCAGCTTGTTTGCCTTAAGCTCTAATGCAGAGGAGCTCTGCATATTTCAGAGATTGTTGTTCTGTGGCCAGTGTGTACTGGGTTTTTCTCCCTTCAATGCACGTTTTCAGAAAAGACTTTATGTGCCCTTGTTCTGAGTTAATTTCATTCATTCCTTACTAGTGAAGGGAATGGCTTTTTGGTTGGCTGGTCTCACAGTAGCAGTTTACTTTTAGCATCTGGGAGAAATCCTAAAGAAAAAAAGAAAAAGAATCCATTCCAGGAAGCAAGACTTGTGTAACGAATATGGGTTCCATATCTGCTCCCTGACTAGCATTTCAAATCCATCTTAATAAGAAAGTGACTGAAGTATATTTTCATTTTACAAAAACAAAATGTGAAATCCTAGCCTAATGCTTTGAAATCAAATCTAACAGCTCACAAATTCCATGTGTCATGCTAATCTGAAGGCTCTGCCTACCATAAACATTTCTGAATCCACAATTGCATTTAATGCTGCCTCTACCACACTTCAGTGGAAGGAGAGAGAGAGAGAGGAAAAGCTTTCTTTGCAGCACTGCAAGTAATCAGCCTTAGAATAATCAGGCTTATATAATCAATCTTAATTGTAAAAATGTTTTTAAAAGAGAAAGGATAGAGTAGAAGTTTGTGACAGGAACAACAGGATTACCTGGAGATCAGATTTTTAAATCCTATTGTCTAGTTAAATTAGCCAGTTCCCTCCATCTTTCTAATGACAGATTTATCCAATTAACATGACCAATAAAGTTTATGATTTGTAGATTAGGATTTCAAAATTGATTAAACAATGCTTAGGAGGTAAGCACAATTAGGCTACATCACAGTCCTGATCATATTTGTAATTAATTTAGAGCTTCAAACTGAAAGTGTGAAGGCCAGATGCTCAGCAAAGCACAACTGACAGTAAGATAACTAAGTTATATCGCATGCTGCTAGCTCCTGCTTGGGCTTCATCCAGAACCATAGCCTTACAATAGAAGAATTATTTTAATTATACACTGCAAAAGAAGAACTTGTCTCTCACTGGCTGTAGGTGTAAATCACGATAGGCAACCTTAAGCCCTGAACTAGCAAAATCCATCCCACAGTAGAGAGTAAGAGCATCGGTGCTGAGTAAGACCAGAAGTCCATGTCATTGTCTGTGATGCCCCTGAGAGCACTTGGTAGCAGGCACTCAGGGACACCTCTACCAGCTAGTTTCAGACTTAAACTGCACAATTAAAATTAAGGACAGGCTTATTTATCTCGGGGCCTAGATTCCAAGGAACGGAAGGGCCAATGTGCATGGGCAAAGACAAATGTAAACAAGACTTCTGCTCCTTTACCATTTCCTCCAGGAAATTAAGATTAATCTTAATTAACAGGATTATGATCTTAACTTAAAAGGCTATGAAGCTGCAGGATTGGGTATTTCCACATGTAGTGGCCTGTGGAAGTCATTATCACAAAGTCCTTCAGCACCTTAAAACCTGTGAGCAGCTCTGAGGAAACTAGAAAACATTATGGACCCCAAACTATATGAAAAGGTGGTCACTTATTTCTACAGAACAGAAGTTGTAGTGAACTGTCATTATTTAATAGACGCTTAACAAACTGGGTGATTGGTCATGAATGTTAAAGATTGTTGTGTGATTGCACTTGATTACATTTTAGGAAGCAATCAGCACTTTTTCCTTTCTACCACAGAAGTTGTGAACATCTACAGCTTAAACACTGAAGAGATGAGAAGCCAAGAAAAAGGGAGGAAAGGACAGATACATATGTATAGCACATCTGCAAAAAAAAAATATAGTGTATTTTTCACTTGATTGTATTAATATATCTGGTTACAAAGTTTGGGATTCATCTTGTCCAGCTATCATACACCTAAGAATTGTCTAAGTTTCCCTTATAAGCAGTAGAGAAAAATAAGCACCCCCAGAGGGCAATATATCCCAGCTGTCTTCAGTGGCTGTGGTGAGCGGGGTGACTCACCCTCTGAAGATGCCTATTTCTCCCTATGGAGAGATTTTAAAGGACAAGCTTGGACTGGGATGACCAGATTTTAGTTTCTGGGGTAAACTCCACCCAAAGAGACCAAAAATGTGAGGATTTTTTCCTAAAGAACCAGTCAGTCATTAAAGCGAGTAGGAAACTGAGAGAGAGAACAAAGCCCTGCTCTAAGTGTAATAGCTTGTTTACATTTATCTTCCCATTTGTTTGCAGCATTTAACTGCTATGTACTAAGACACAGCCTGGATCCTTACTCTGTGTTGTCTAAGCAAGCCTTTGAGGTGAATGGGAATTTTTCGGAATAAGGATAGAGATAATACCAAGAATGCACATCTGGATTTCTTTCTGTGAGAAAAATTGGAATGAACAATCTCTACTACAACAGATGAATGTCATCACCCACTAAAACCTACCTACAACAGGATGAGTAAAAAGAACTCATAGTCTTTGAGCCAAGCTTGGACAACTCTGTTCCTGGAAGTAAAAGTGTCTTCTTTTAAGATTAATGGTGTCTTCTGCACCCTTCAGCTTAACACGGGAAATGGGAAAAAAGGTTTTTGGAAAACAGAATTAGCCTTGGGCAATACGTGTATTTGGAATTCTCTGTAACATATATGCCTTTGCTGAGACTTTGCTTTCTTCTTATCCTATTTTCTCAAAGCAACTTGATACTTTATTTTTCTTTTTATCCCAGATCATTCTCACTTCTGCTTTTCCCTGCTGCATTCTTGCAGTGTGTTATGTTGGAGGCCAGGTGAGAAGATTGTGATTCTTCCAACCATGAAACTCCTTGATGTCTGTTCATTGCACCTTCCTTTTCTTCTTGCCTTCTTCTTGTGATTTCATGCTCACATGTGACTTCAGTCTCCAAAGCCTGTTTGGCATCATGAGATCCCCACCTCTCTTCAATCACACTCCTTATCGTGTTGTTTTATTTTAAACATATAATGGTGATGCAAGCTTCTCTTCAGTTCTTTTGTAGAAAATTCCCCTTGGATATCCATTCTTGAAAACTATTTGTTTCATGATAGCTAGAATCCATCTGTGGCCTCTAAAGAAGATGCAATAAAACTGGTATTTCAAAGCCTTAGTTTAACCTTACTGTTTCCACAGAATCACAGCAGGGAGGAATTTAAATCCATTGGGTTTATGCTACTCCAGAGAACAGCTTGGTGTAACTTGTTGGTTTCAAACCTCTGATGTAATTTGTGAACCTGTACTTTATGTATTTATCCTGAAAGACTTTGCCCTATCCCACTATGACTGTCTAAAAAAGCTTTGTTTTAAAGGCAAAACTACTACTTAGTGTGATTTTCACAGGAAAGTCTTTCTAGAGTAATTCAGTTTTATCATTCTGATTTGATAATCCAGCTGAAGGCAACCAAATTTGTTCCTGGGAAATCCTGTGTTACTAAATTGTTTGGATGTAGGTGACAGAAAGTTTGGTATGTTCTTTCTACAGGTATTCACTGTCAAGTCCTCTCCCTCACTTGCACAGCTGATTTACTAAGTGACGGTCTGCAATAGCAAGCAGCTCATTACCTGTGTTCTCAGGTATTTCTCTTGTGGAATACTCCTTTGTGTGACCACAGAATTACTGTATTACACCCAACTCCTAATTAGAAATAAATATGCACTTAAGAGACATTTCTTTCTTGTACCTGTTGGTCTGAGTTTTATACCTTCAAACCTTAGGACTTACATACATATTTTTGCTGTTGCCATTTTAAGGCAGTGGTTAAAATAAAGTGAAATCTAGAATGTGTTATCTGTTGACGAGGATTAAGATGGATGAGATGGATGTTTGATCTTAGAGACCCAGATATGCCCAGCAGATATGCATGGATTGACCCTGATAAGCAGGCAGTGACTAACCCAGGACTTCTCTGTAGTATGACAGCATCATCGTTGTCGAGGGTGAAAGGATCCTACCTGCCCTGCTCTGCTCAGCCTGATATGTGGTAAAGAGCTAATGCAATCAGACTAATGCAACTGAGTCTTTGCAGCAGATCCAAGGCAGAACGCTGGTGGCTCATATTTTGGACAGAAAGCACAGAAAATATAGAAATTCAGCAGAGTGGTGCTTATAGAACTGGCTGAGGGTACCATTGCTCAGACTTATTAAAGGGCGTTTTGCTATACTTTCTGAATTGGCATGAACTCTACCCCAGGGTCCTGTCAGTATTGTCTCCTGTGGTTGGGAGAGGGGCTGCTGGATACAGAACACCTACTTTGGTGCTCCTCATGCCCAGAGCATTGCCACCAGCCAAGGACCCAAATCCTGAGGACCTTCATCAAGTAAAACTCTGGTGTGCTGCAGCAGTCCACGAAAGCTGGCAGCAACTCCATATTGTTAAATACTTTGGGACACCTCAAATATGAATGAAGCTATATAAAATTCAATTCTATTGTAAAGAAAACAGCTGTCATGCATTAAGGCTGCATTTAGCTTTTGAGATGTGGACGACTGTCCAGTAGGGAATGAATAAAAACTCAACCCATTTAACTTTAAGATGGAGATTTGTCTACCCTTTCCCAGAAAACAAAACCCCAGGGATTTTAAATCTATAAACCACATAGAGCGTATCACCCAAACAATTTCTTTTGAGGTTTGAAAAACCCCTTGCTGCTAATTATTGGTTATAGATGGTTTGAAAGAAAAATGTAGTTTTAATGCTGGGTTTAATTAAAATGCCTTTAATAACAGTCATGGATTTTGCAGCACAACTGCTAAAAGGCCAAATCCTGCTTTTGCAGTGAATTGAGTTCAGAAAAACTAGATGAGCAAGCAGCCCAAGCCAGATTTGGGCCAAACTTTGCAAAAGTTTTGCTTTTAATGTGACTGAAATCTGTTTTCCCAATAAGAACATTTCTGGAAAAGAGCAGATTTACTGTTTGAACTTTGTCATTTCCTCTTCTAGAAAACAATGGGAGAGAAAAGGAACCTTTCCAATTTTTCACCCCTTTAACTAATAAGACATTCTTTGGCATATGACAGGAAAATATGAGATGAATGTACTTGATAGGTTATGATTAATAGCGGTCTAGGGAGGTTTTAGAGACATGAGACGCCCCATAAACACAGAACTAATACCAAAGTGAACATTTTTATAATGTCCATTTTGGCACTCTCCCTGACCTAAGATGTTAGTAGCTTTATATGTCATTTAATTAATTCTTAAAAAAAAAAAAATGCAAACAGCTCTTTTCAAACTATAACAATTCAGTGCATGACTTATGTGGGTTTGAACTTGCACAGTTAGTCAAAACATTCCTAGGGCCACTTTATTTCTATAAACCATTTGTATTGTAAACTTTACCAGAAATTTCTGTGCCAGGTTTGGAGAGTTCAGGCATAGGGCATTTGGAATATAGGGGATAGATGTAGCCCACTCACTAAGTGATTTAGTAGTTTAATTAGTAATAATTAGAGAAAGAGAGGGAAGCTACACCAATGGTATCTCTAACTTATAACCAGAGTCTGCATCTAGGTATATCACATTTTAGGAAAAATTAGTATTTCTATTTAGGTCTGAAAATGCTGCCCCTGGCTTACCTCTCACAGTTGTGGAAATTACAGGTAAGTAGTGGTATTAATCCAAAATAATATTAAAATAAAGGGATCTTTTGGCCCATTGTCCATCTCTTCCACTTGGTCCTCTATGGAAAGGTCCTCAAATCCAGGGCTGTTTTGGGTAATCTGCTCAGCTGATGGTCAACCACTGAAGAAAAGCCAGCTGAGACAAGGATATAAAACCAGAAGGATGGGATGGTACATGCTCAGTGGCTGCCACTTGAACAAAATGCAGAAGCAGTGTATGAGTGCAGGACAAAAGACAAGCCCCGAGGGAGTCACTTGGTTTGAAACCCTGAGCTGGCTGGGGCGTTGTGCTAAGGAGTTCTGAGAAGAGGGACAAAATGCTGTGTGCACTAAAGGTCATTTGTTTCTGAGCATTCAGACCTAAAAAAATCACAATTATAAAATACTAGTGTACTTGCCAACCTTCCCCAGCCTCCAAAAGAAACAATGGAAAAGAGGAAAAAAGGAAAGTTAATACCCAAAGCAGTCACCCAAGTGATGGCACCATTAGTGAAAACACAGTGTCTAGAGTGGTTACTAAACCAGCAAGTATTAAGGGACAATTGAAATGTCCAGGTTGTCACTCAAAAAAAGGAAAATTAGAATGTGTAGCTGAGGATCTTAAATCATGTTTCATCAAAAATATAAGATGCTTTGTCAAGGATGAGAGAACAGGGATATTGAAGGGTTTGTGATGAAGAGGTGCATTTTTAGAGAAAAATGAGGTGGAGTAACATTATCCACTGTGCTGTAAGACACCATAAAGGAACAAGCAACCACATAGCATGGATAAAACTACTCAGAGTATATAAGTACAATATATTATGCTATGCAAAAATATAGAATGAAAAATAAATATTAATATTAAGGATAAAGGTCCAGGTTTTCCTGAGTATGATAGCAGACAATTTTCTTTATGAACTATGATAAAGTTCATTGAACATGAGGGAAGCCTTAATTTGACTTTGTTTTTATAAGTGATAAGAAATTAAAACTTGTTTCAAGTAGATCATGGGTTGATTCAGTTCAAATACAATTTTAGGATAAACAAAGGCAGTTCTGTAATTAAGGTTTTAGATTTCAAATGGATAAAGACTGAAAAATGAAGGTATCTAATTAATGAGCTATCCAAAAGAAATCAAGGACCTGAGTGCAGAGGAAACACAGAATTACACAGAGTCAATGGGATGAAGGCTATCTGGCATCTGTACCACAAGCAAAGGAAAAATCTTTGTAAACTTGTGGGCACTGAACAGAAAGAGGTAAATAATCACCTTAAAGAATATATTACGATTTTTGAAAAAGCCTCCTCTGAAGGGAAAAATTGAATGATCAGCAAAATGAGCTACAGTAGATGTCAGGAAATGTACAGGTAAAGTAAAGTGAGAATTAATGAAATTCAAGCTGAATTATACCTTGAAAAAGAAATTGAGACAATAAGCAAAAAGCTGTTTCACCATATGCATAAGACTGAAGAAAAAGTAAAGCCCCACTGGACCGAAGGTGTAGAAATCAATGGTAATTCAGGTACAGTTTCAAAACTCTGCCTTGTTTTTAATATAAACAAAAAAACAGCGTAAGCAGGGTAATGAAACTGATCCCTCGAACTGAAAATACACACACAGCTGAAGCTGAAGCAGATATCTCTGGACCAGACAATCTCCCTCCTAGAAAGAGCTGGCATGAGAAACTGAAGATCGGATAATAATTTTTGTACCGATTACGTTAAATTGGCATGGTGCATTATGGCTGAACATAGCTAATGTAAATCTGCTTCTTGTCAAATGATGGAAATAGCCCACTGACAACTAAGGACAACTAGGGACTAACCTAACTATATAAGAATGAATTTTTAAAGAAAGTATATGTAGAGAGAAATAAAAAAAACTGTATAAAATGTAGTATGGCTTTAACAAAACTGAATCATGCAAGAATAAGCAGGTATATTTCTTAGGTGATAAAAATGCTTTCCTAGACAAAGGAAATGCAGAATTTTATCTGGATTTCAGGTAAACATTTGAT
Organism: Podargus strigoides; assembly: GCA_028020825.1. NCBI lineage: Eukaryota > Metazoa > Chordata > Aves > Caprimulgiformes > Podargidae > Podargus > Podargus strigoides. Next base: position 111,677,068 of record CM051663.1, on the reverse strand, counting down.
ACGAAACCATAGGGGAAAAGGTTAAATTACGTGCAGAAGCTGGGAATTAGTATAATAACTGTAAGGTCAACAGGGAACTGCCTAAAGGGCAGCTCACAACAGGTTCTGTTGAAAGGGAAATTATCAGGTGGGAAGAAATCTATTGTTTGACGGATTGACCTTAGAACCTATTTACTTAATAGTTTCATTAGTGACCTTGGCACAGAAAATCGTAGCAAATGAGAGATATTTACCGATGACATAAAACTGGAAAACATGAAAAGAATTGGAAAGAAATTGATAACCTTGGGGGCTGGTGCACTAGAAGTGAGAACATATGTAAACAGAACTGAGAGCAATGTCCTTGCATGAAGGGAGCAAAGACAGAAGTCTGCCTCCATCTGTTTGCTACTGGCTCATTTGAACATTCAGAGGCAGCTAACTAGTATTAAGCACATGGATACAGGCCACAGAATATAGGCCATATGCCTCCCAACCACGAATTCCTACTGGAAAGAAATATCTGCATACAAATGGACCACAGGATGGGTCTGGGCCGTCAAGAGAATGCATCCACGAACAAATCCAGAAGCTACTGTTCTGAGTATAAAGGAGAGGTACTTCCAACAGCAAAAGGAAAATAGCAGTGCTGCGTGAGAAGCTGTGGGAAGTCCACAAGGCGAATACAGTTTTCTTTCCTGCTTATCTATTATCAAGAAAGAAGCACTGAAACTGAAAATAATGCAGTGAAGGAATTCTCAAAATGGTGGAGAGGCTTCTTCCTGAGAAAATATAACAGGGCTTGTTTAGGTCTGCAAGGTAGAGTTTGAAAAGAGATAGGATTGTTTTCTCTGAGTACGTTAGGGGTGGAGAAAGGAGATCAGAGAAAAAGAGCTATTTAAGCTGAAGGACAGCTCTGGCACAAGAGCTGTGTATGCTGCTACCTACTCAGAGCCGTAAGTTTTTAAACTGTTTCCCAGCAGCAGTAGTTGAAGGAAAAAAACCTCACTAGCTCATTATTAAACAGCTTATGCAATGGACTCTACTTCCACTGGCTGTCTGATGTAGCTGGGCAAAGGGCACTCAGCCTGCAGGATCCTACTCCAGCAGTTTCAGCCACATGCATCTTGCTGGCTGAGGTTCACTTGAAGTTTTTCTCTGACCATTTGAATATAATGACCCATCACCATAAATATTTGGATGCTTTGAAAATGCTGTCTTTGAAAGGAAGATGGGAGAACTGCAGAAAGGTGGGAGACCTGGAGAGTGCTGTCTCCACACTTTTGGCAGGATTAGACTTGTAGGGATTTTAAGAGTTAACCAAGTTCAGAAATACTGAAGTTGAAAAAAGGAGCAGGGAGGGTGTGGGGCAGGAGAGAGGAATTGTCAAAAGAAGGCAAGTTAGGGTAAGACCTTACTGAGCCCTGTCCTTTCAAATTTCCTGTGCTTGACACATCATCAGGATGATGTCAAAGTGACTTAACCAGCTATGACACTTCATTCCAATGATGTGGCCAAGCAGAGGAAATTTGAAAGGATGTGGCTTATGGTACTGAAAACAATCATCTAGAGAAATGCATGACTGCTGTTTTTCAATTTAAATGAATTTTAAGCCCTTTCTCCCTTCTCCTGAACACATATTGCACCACTTGGAATATTTGCATTGCTACAGAGCTTGCCAAAGATTGTTAAAATGGCTTTACTGTGATTAAAAGGCAGCCCCCAGTTTTGATGTGGGGACTTCATCATATTTTCTGTTGTACATTATAATATCTATGACACCGCATGGATAACGACAAAAAAAATTTAATTAATTCTGTTATTATTGATGTTACTAGTTTTAATACTATTAACCTGTAAAAGTAACACCAAGCAAGCAAGCTCTGTGAGCCCAGAAGCCCCAGAGCTTTCAGCACACTTGCCCCGTCATGTGCCCACTCGCTTTGCAGCCCTCCTCCATACCACTGGCCAAGCAGTTGGTGCTGAGGATGGTGGACAATCCCCACCTACCTGGCCAAATACTGTGCCAGAGCCTGTGACCGCAGGAACTGTCCCAGGATGCCTTAGCAGTCTCCTGTGCATAGGCAACTCTGAGGTGACCACATTCCTCAGCAGCCACTGGCCTGGCTACCACCGGTGCCCACAAGGGCAGTTTACTTTGCAGAGATCCCCACTGCCATGTGGAGGATGGGGAGACACTGAAAACAGTGGCTTTTTTGGTGTATCAGATGTTCTTTGTGGTGGGCAGATGCTGTTGTATCCATCTCTCCCAGATCCTTCTTGAGAGTCTTCATGTCTCCTGGATCCTCCTCAAGAACTTTACATTAAAGCTTCTTCTTAAACTGGAGGGGCAGTGTGCCTAATGACAGTATGGTGTAACATTTTCCAGAGTACTGAAAAACCTTGGAAGCATAGTTTGCAAAATAAATCTCATTTCCTAAAATATCTTAGCCATGAATAGGCTTCTATAACCTGATTCACAGTTTCAGCAGCATCTCCATTCCCAAGGCACATTGAAACCTCTAGCTGTTCTTTCATGGGTAATAGGAGAGACCAAATTGTTCAAGTGCTTGCTTAGATGATGTGCAGTATATCTGTGTTTTGGCATATTTAGCCCAAATCTGAGTGCAATAAAATAACTTCTAGGAACAGAGAGACTGTTACACCTAAAAAAACATATCAAAGAACAGCTTATATATCACCAAAAATAACTGATTATGTTTCTTTTGTTTGAAAAAAAAAATGCCAGAGAGATTTTAAGATGTTAAGGGATAAATGAATTCATTTCTTTTTGAAGGTGGAGACTCAGTCAGTAAAATACACAGTAACTATAGCTGTTAAAGAGGTCTGAGGACAAACATAGCTTCAGTACTTACACTTTTCTTCATTAGAACCAGGTAGCTTTATTTAAAGAATGTGAATCCTTTCTTTGCTTTTTTCAGTCTTTCTTTGTTAGATGCTGATTTACAGTTTCAGCTTCCACTGCTGTTTTAAGCAAGCAAAGCTTTATCTTAAACATGCTACATAATATTTTTGGGCAAGTCTTAAATCCTTGAATTCATCTTATCTCTATGGTGACAAGCCTACATTTGGACTAAAGTCTCAAGGCTTTTCAGAGTAGAGACAATTTCAGATAAAAGCTGGCACATTTGATTTATGGCAGTTGTCAGCTTCTATAACTTGTAAAAGATAAATGCCCAGTTATTGGTTAGCAACAGCTTTTTCAGGAATAACTATTTTGGAGTTTAAAAAAAACCCAAATCTGCTATAATTATATAACCTGACACAAAACATTGCTAATTTACATAAAATGATATGTGACTGCTGAAACCAAATAGACACACATATGTCATCTGTGTTTGAAGTACCATAAAACTCCTTGTTGAGAGGAAGTAGGAGAGGAAGAAAGCAACACAGAGCAGTGTAGGACTAAGAAGAAAAAGCTTTTTCCCATGTAATAACTTTTACAAATGTTATTGACTGTTTTCTTACTCACATACACTCATTCCTACATGAACTGTAGCTATGACAGTAGCCAAGAGCTGTTCGCACATTTTTCTTTCTACCAAAAAAGGCTGTGATGTTCAATTCACACTAAATCCTTTAAAAGGACACTGAAAAGCCAACTGCTTAATAGAACACCATTTTCTTTTTAGCTCACAGCCCTGTTCTAATGGAAAAGACCATCCCCTCTCTCACCAGCCCTACACCAGAAGGTTTGCAACACTCACCTGGCATAAGCAAAGTATCATGCTGAAAAACGCATTGAAATGTAGATGTTTGCATTCAGGCAACACTGAAACGGGCTGCAGGAGGTCTTTGAGTATGTCTGAGGCAAGGTCTGGTGCTTTGTAGGCACCATGAGGACAGTGAAAATAAAAAGAATCTTACTAAGCTTGTGCAGTAGACACCACAAACTTTCTAGTGCAACATTCAGTTCTTTTTTTTTTTTTCTTAGAGTGTATAATAGTATTATTTTTGCAGTAATATTTTGCCAATACATTTCCTTCCAAACTCCATCAACAATCCTTCCATAAAGATGCTATAGAAGATTGTGAGGCTGACAAGGCATCTTTTAAAAAGATTCTGTGAGGGCAGATGTTAACAGTTTCCTAAGCTTTTTCCACCTCTGAATTCAGCTATGATGCTAGTTCAGTCATAAGAGCCCAGTGGAAACTATGTGCAACACGTTTGGTTTCAATTCTCTGTTAATTTCACCCGGTATATATCAGATCTTAGTGAGAGCAAAGATCTTTCTTTACTATCAACTGATGCCTTACACTAAGTCCTCAGGGTTTCTGTCAAATTTAACTTCTGTTGGTTTTAGCCTTGTAAAAAAAAAGGAAGAAATATGTGCCAAAATCAGCTCCCTTAGACCTCCTTGATCTTATCTGATATTTCCCTATGAATACCCCTCTAGGTCTCATGATCACATTATTCATGAAAAAAGATTTATAGTATCAATTTTTTTTTTTTTTCCAAATATGTCAAAGTGAAACTGGCATTTCGGGCCCCTTAAATATTACAAGAAATATGATGTTAGGAAAGAGGTGTAGGAGGAAGAGTAATAACAACAGTCATATAATCCCATGGGGAAATCCTGTTTCCTTTAAGAAGAAACATCTTTTGTCTTTTTATGGAACTTAACATTAAATGAGGTATTTGAAAGGAATTCCAAACTGCTATCTCAAAGGGATCTGACCAGACAGAAACATGTGATTTTGAAATGCTGCTGAGCTGGAAGGAAAGACAAGAGCAGTACATCTGTGGATGCTATAGATACTGAGGAACTTTGAGTATCTGCCTGCACAGTACCTGCTGTGTACTTTTGTTTTGCTACTGATTTCAGTCTGACACAGTCAAGATCCATGGACAGGATGCATGTAGCTACTGGGTGAGACTAGACTAAACTTGCACCACAAAACTGTTGTCCTCACCCATACGTTTTTTACAAACAGAAAGCAATACCTTTTTCGGTGAAAAAAGTTAAGAAACAAACACTAAAACAATTATTTTCATAGTTTGCAGACACTTATATGCCTGCAACCACAGTGCGTAACAGTTGTAGTCACATCAGGTAACCCCCAGACCGAAAAGTAACAACCTGCTAAAATAAAGTTTCCTTTGCTGGATGCCTCCTCTGAATGCCTCCACTTACTTTCTTAGCCCTACATCTATTTCCTCCTTATCTCTAATCTGATCTTATTTCTAACCTGCTGCTATTCAAATGGCTATTTTGAATGTTATTTTGGCCTAGTTGCCCATGCACAACCATTGGTATCATAACCAGGGGGATTCTCACGTTTGCACTCAAAGCCATTTCTTGGACTGCCACAGCATTTTCAAGCCATGACAAGCTTCTAAAAACACTGTAATAACTATTCTTCATACAAACACTTTATCAAACCAGAGTTTCTAACATGGTCTGAGCTTTCCACAGCTGTCACATGATGCATAAATCACACAGAAAACATGTTTGTAGCAAGATTCACAGTGACTCCCTTTTTTTTTGTCATCTTTTGGGCCTCTGGGCACACCATTAAATACAAACCTATTTCAATCACTATATTTATATTTACAAACCATGGACCCCAAAGAAAGAAAAAGAACCTGCCATTAATAACTATAGTTTGTAGGCAGGGAAGGAGGCCATCAAAGATGTCCAATGCTTATACGTCTCATTGAAGGCCCAGTGAAGTCAGTAATAACGTTTCTTTTGATCCAATGGGCATTGGACAAAAAGAGTATCTAAGAAGGAATAGTCAAATGGGATTTAAAATGCCTATTAAAAAAACCCCACCCCTAAAATATGTTAATTCTCCATCTCTCTGTGGACTGTGAGCTTGCCAGAGCTCTTCTGCTGCTTCTTCTTTAGCCCCACTACATCTCTTCCATTCCCTTTCAGTCAATGACACCGTACTGAGCTGTGTGCCAAGGCTTTCTAAATTATCTTTCCTCTTTGCATGTGCAGAGCAATTTTGGCATGATACAGTTTTGCTTAGTGTCTTGCATGACTGGGAACAAATGAGAAATTCTGTGAGTTTTTTTATATTAAGCCCTAATCCACGAAGATATATCTATAATCTTTATACCTAAATCTATAATCTTCATACTTACAGCCCTCTCCTTTTGACAGTAACTTAATGATGACAAGTATTATTTTTCTGTAGATCAAATGTACTAGGTAATGCTTCCAGTGATCTACCTACTAAAAAAGAAAATGCTGGCAAAGATCATTGTTACAGGTGAATCACGGAAGAGCAAATTCAATCCAGTCACTGCTGCAGGTGATTACTACAGCAAGGATTGTAGATGCCATGCAGGTGTACTGTTGTCCTAGCTGGACAGCCTTTGTAATGAAGGTGGGAAATTAAATCAGACTAATCTGTTTTACATCAAAAAGACATATTAGTCAATAGGAAGCATTAAAATAATCTCTGTACTGTATGTAATGTTAGACTTGACACTAGCTGCTCAGCAAGGGATACTTCAGCCTTTAAAACTCAGATTGTTCCAATGTGGAGGTGGGATAGACATCCTGCCTGTGAGGGAATCTCAGTATAAAAAGGCCTTAGAGATTTGGCCACTCTAAAATTACTCAAGCTACATAAGAGATGTAGAGCTCACTAAAGAGAAGAAGACAATCTGGTGGGGTACCATGAGATAGGTGTCCAGTGTTCCATATGGAAGAGGCATGGACTCAGGATGAAAAGCAGGATTAAGTTTTGTGCATGTTTGTTCAGAGAAATTTGAGGTGAAAGAGGCTTTTTAGATCACATAACCCAGAAAAAAAGGGTTGTGGCAGTATTTGTTGTGCTCCTTCATGGGAACATGGTGTTATGTCTTTCAAAAGATAGGTGAAAAGCCTGCTTGCTTTCTAGCCAAGAGCGAGGCAGTTAATTAATCTCTGTTCATCTAGGAAATAGGTACAGTTCCAGCATCTGTCTGGGAACCTTTGTGTGCATGTTACCCACCTCCCTGGGCGAACACTCCCACCGTGCAATTATTTTATGTGAGGCTCTGCCAAACCCTCCTCTTGGACTTGTCTACTTTTACTTAACTATTTCATCACTTGTTGGGCTCCATATCCCCATAGTTCTATAGCTCAAATGGATGGGGAGAGGTGGGGTTTCCACTCCCACACCCAAGCCAAGGCCTGAAAAATCACCAAAATCACATGAGAGAGGAGGAAGAGATTGCTCCTACTCCATTAAAACCTGAGTTACTCTACACAAAGAGTAGAACAAAGTGGAACTTTTATGTTCCACACTGTCACATATCCGCAAAAGGTATTGTGATGCCTCCAGCCCAAAGGCAGATCAGAGCCTCTATCCAGGAGATGAGAGGTGCAGTGCCAAACACCCTCTTGGATGTGCCTGGCCAAGCCCTGGTGTCACCAGGCTGTTGATGAAAAATGAGAGAAACCTGCTCCTCTAAAAAAGTGTGATGAAAAAGGAGAGAAATCTGCCTCTCTAAAAATGTAAGTGGATCTTAGTGTAAGGAAAGCATGACAGTTTCTATTTTACAACAGCCACAAATTGCACTTTGTAGGGTATTATAATGATTAATTCATTGTTACCTGGCATATTCATGTTAAGATTGAATGCTTTCCTAAAAGGCAAACCTCAGAAGCCACTGTACTAACATATTTAGAAAGAGTAATTTCCTCTTTTGCAGAATTTTCTGGACTCACATGCTACATCAGGCTTCTGAGCAGCTGATCGCATTGATGCCTTGTGGCCTTAACAGCTATATATATATATATATATATATAATATCTTCTAAAAGCTTATTGGTAAAATATTAACCACATCATGTATCTTGTGTATCAAAAGGAAATTCAATTTGACAAGTCTACTTAAAAATAAATAAAGCTTCCACTTCTACACAGCACCCACATAGACTAGAAACTCCTTCAGATTTTTGTGTAAGTATGTATGAATTATTCAAGAAGAGCAAAATCTGATGTTCTCAGCTCCTTCTGTCAGGATTCTTTAAATATGAAAATTCCCTTGCTTTGTCAGTTACTTGTGTTTTTCTCTCTCTCTCTTTTTTTTCTTTTTTTGAGATTTTTGAGAACCACAGTTCCTGCAAAGGAAAATCATTGTAAAGTATAGGCAGTCTCCAAAATGAACAAACAAGATTATGAAATGTCTTTGTAGCTTGAAATATCACTATTAGGCAAAGGGGCCTTGTACCATATGCCACTGCAAATAGCAATTAGTTCAAGTAGAAAAGATTATGACCAGGTGCAGGTTTTGAAGTAACTTTTGGTGGGAGGAGGGGAAAGTCTCTCTTTTGTTAATTGTCTGTTTTAATTCATCAGGCATCTAAGGAATTTAGGGATATTCAACCTTCTGTGCTTTGCCAACAAAATACAACCTCCATGGCATCCGTGAACTGGATGGAGAATACAGGGCTTATTGATGGTTGTCAGTCTGCTGAAGTGAACGACAACATGAGGAAGAAGCGTATATTTGTCTTCCACAATGCATCCATTTTTGCAAGGGCTTTGCTGGAGGGCTCATTAAGAAGAAAGGCAGAATGAGCCCCTCCAGTGTGGGAACTCATGGGCAAGCTCAGCTCGAGGGCCTGGAGGAGCAGCAGGCAGATGAGGTGGCTGCAGCAATTCCCTCAAGCCTTACAAAGCTATATATGACTTTCAGAAAATGACAAAGAAAGGGGGCTAACACAACAAAGTGTGCCTCTGAGAAGAAAGATACTCTCAAAACTTCAAAAACCTCCTTAAAAGATTGGATTAACTTCTTCTAATCCTTTGAATCAGGGTAGGTATGAGTTCAAAGGGCTACTGTAATTTTATTATTACATTTAATCAAATGTTTAAGTTAAGAAATAGGAACTAAGCTAAGGGCAACCTTTCCTTATCAGCTTCCAATGTCATAAAGCAGGAATGAATTAATTAAGCAAATGTAACAAGCATAGGGGTTATAACATACAGCAGCAGCTGAGTCAGCTTGACCATCAGCCATTTATTGGGGTGAGATGTGCAGCTCAAGTACTACCAGATGATTCAATTCACGTATCTTGGCAGTAATAGATAAGCCAAAAGGGATGCCCAGAGGGAAATAGTGTAATAAATTGGCAAGGCAGAGAGTCATTCACCCGCTTAAACAAAATGTTGTCATCAAGGAAGTTGTGCATCTAATCCATACAGCAGAGTAGGCTGCCCTACCAAATGAAAGCAGATTTTGCAGGTTAGCTTCTCATTAAAGCAGAAATCAGTTTTGCCAGGTCCAGGCATATTTTATGCAACTGGCTTACATCATGCTGTGTACTCCAACTCCTCAATTTCAGGAGTTTAAGCCTGAATACCTGCACCAAATAAGAACCCATTGATCATGATAAGAGAGCTTGAAGTACAAAGTATGTATACTTGCCCTTTGCCATAGCTTTCTGCCCTCAAAGACTTCTTCACAAGTGTATCAATAATGTAAAATCTCTTCAAAGATTTCACATTCACTTGTATTGTGAATCAGGAAATTGTAACAGATAATCAGCTCCACCATCATCATGTGTGTCCAAATGGCATATGACTAAAGACTTTTCTTTCTTTCTACAAATTAGCTATGGATGAGATGTGGCTAAATTGCAATAGGTTTCATTTATGCAGTCAATTAAGTCAGCGCAGTTTAACAAAGGAAATTCCATTCTAACAGTGCAGGTTTCAGCACAAGCATTTTTCTTTAGATGACAGGTAGAGATCTTCAGAGGTGGACAACTACATACAGGAAGAAAGCAATTATCTAAAAAATCAGAGTACATTGTTACATATTTTCAATTCAGTGGGAATCTAAGTGCTGCTGAAAGAAAGGTAAAGTGCAATGTAATGTGAATGACTCATTCCAGGAGCTAGGGATTTCTTCTGTTTGCTAGAAATTTAAAGCCATAGAACATCTAGGTGGGGAAGAAAAGGAATGGATAAATCTGAGCCCTGGTCTGTTGCTTCTTTCAGCTATCTGAATTCAGGAAAAGCAAGGAAATGTCATGAACGACAGCAACCTCAAACCAAACCAACCACCAACTTAATATCCATGAAGAGAGGGCACTGGCAGTAAGCTGACTGCATGAAGTCATGCTACCCAGGTCCAGCACAAGCCCAAGAGCTAGGAATTTAGGAAACACACAAGAATTTCCCTCTGCTTCAAGCCCACGCCTTAAAACACAAAACCCAAATAACTTCTGGGTTTTCAGCTTTTGCATTCTTCCCCAGTTCTTTTTTTGAATACATTTGTACATGTGCACATCATATGAATGTTTGTCCTCCCCCTGATTTCATCCTTTCTCTTATATAGTTTCTGTGGAAAAACCAAGCAGTTGACTGCACGGTTCTCAGACATTGCCATGGCAATGGACCATGATGTCAGAGACACGGGATTAGGAGTTCCTGGCATCGTTGAGCTAAGGGAGAAGCCTGGCTGGGAAGGAGAAAACTCCCATCCAAACAGCTTCAACAATAGAAATGGGAATTTCAAAAGCATCTAGCAAAGAACCCTCAGTAGTATACTATTCAGAAACAACCAGAAATTCAGTGTCAAAAATCTATTGACTGAAGAGAATCCCAAAACAATTGTCATGGGAGTAAATCATTAAATTCAGTAGAGCAAAGCCAGTTTTATGTCAGCAGTAACTGTGACATTAGAATCAACATCATTTTACCAGTGAAAGCATAATATAATGGTGGAAAATATAGCATCTTTAAGTAAATTATATAACGAGTATTTATTTTGGCTCCACTGGTAAAAAGCCGAGTGCAATTTTACAGGGATTATTGTCCTTGACCAAAAGTCCACAGTAGAAAAGACAATGTAGGAACTACACGAGTGAGTGCACTTAAAATAATCAGATACCTCAGCTTATGTGGGTGGGAATACCATGCAGAACTGCAAGTTGTAACAGGGGACTTGACAACTAAAGTCCACTCCTACAGCCATTGCTTTGGAAAAGAAACATATGTCAACAACTGAGCCAGCAGCCCAGCCTCTGAGGGCTGAGACAGGACCCTGCCCAGCCCTGCAGCACAGCCCATGGCAGCACTGCGGGTGCAAGCCCCGAGCACTGCTGCTCTCAGCCAGCTGCCAGACATCCTTCTTGGGGTGGGTGTGCAGATGACAAGGGGAAATTGGAAAAAATAAAAATAAAATTTGGGGAAAAAAATGCAGGGAAGGAAAGAGTGCAGAGGCCCAGAGCAAATATTGAAACTAGGTCATGAGAGTGGATTATAGAAGGCTGGTTTTTAGCAAAATAAGCTGGTTCCTTCCCTAACCTTGAGAAGAGGGAACTGGGCACAAAATGCCTTGTTCCTCCTTTCCTGCCTGGGTGGCCTTGCTCCTTCTTGGAGCCACTATTGCGATGGCTGACCTGCCTATGTGCCTACCTGCCACACCATGACGCCTTTAGATCTGAAGAGCTCCGACTGCTTCCTGGACAGGCAGCCCTGATGACTGGTTTGTGGACAAGGATGACATGTGATGAGCTGAAGGACCTCGAGCAATGCAGTTCAACGGAAACTAAATAAACTGAAGGATACACACACACCCCCATCATAATATCAAAGGTAACTCTAAAAACTTTATAAAACACAGGAGCTGGCACCTTTTCAGCACTGTGCTGTGATTTAAGGCATTTCTATACCTAGCAGGGGAGTACTGAGGCAAAGAGCCCTGAGCTACCTATTTCCAGAGCTGAATGCTATATAATTACTAACTTGCCTTGCTTCAAAAAAGTGTGCAGCCTCACATAAAGCCATCTATATTGCAGCTGAGACAGGAGTCAGTACCTTCTTGTGTCCCCATGTTGTGCTGTGGAGATGTATCAACCTGTCCAGGTGTAGCCCAGGGCCCTGGGCCCTGCTTTGTGGGGTAGGTCTGCCTGACAAAAGAGTTGTTTCACAACTGTTAAAAATCTGTGCATTTGGAATTAAAACTCTATTTCACTCAACTAAGTTCCAAGCAGACAAGCCTATATTATTTTTGGTACAGATGTTGTAATGACTTCTAAATTGTTTGAATTGCTGGTAGGATTCTTCTACCTGTTTTGCAATCCAGAATCCTTGGGCTGTAAAACAGAAGCTGTGATGCTAGTGGAGAACATTTTCCTCAGCATTTGTGCTGCTTCTTTCAGTGCCAGTGAACTGTGGAGAAGCCACAGAACAGATTAGCAGTGAGCCCTCGCCATTGTTTTCTGCATTGTCTCTTGTGGTATTTTAAACATCTGATGCACAGATGACAATCACCCATGTTACTGGCACACACCTACATGTTGTTGCTGATCCTTCCCATTTTACTGCTAGTACTTCATATTTCCCTTAAAGCATGAAGGAAGAGAAGGCATAGAAAACTCTGTTAACATTAATGCCCACTCTTCAGCAGCCTGGCTCCTCCTCAGGTTTTGCTTGGTTTTTTGCTTCTGCCATGCCCAGAATAGCACTTTGTAGAAATGCAGTTGATGCAAAGAGCTGGCTGCATGTTTAAATGAAAGCGACAGTATGGGGAGCCAGTGAATGATGCTTGACCAGAATTAACCCTTCAACTCAGTGTAATGGGAAGGGGACTCTTCAGAAAGGCCTGTGGATTTATCTTCAAGAATGTTCTTCCTTGAAATAGCAGAATGCCTCTACTACTTTCTGCCTGTAGTAAATGTTGCCATGTGGCACCAGTTATGTCAAAATTGCTCTTGAAGTTGTGGTTGCCAAAAAGACATCTACTCATGTTCGTGTGTATTATAAAATGGACTTGAGCTAGCCACTAATGGGTTTACTGGAGTTCCCCAAATAACTTAATCGTGCTTTGTAACAAAATGCTCTCACTTGCGATTTACTGGAGAAATGCTGCACACCTGCAACAGGACACAGGAAAGGTTACAGGACAATCATGTTGTGTCTCCACAGCTGAAATGAGTGAACTGCAGAGGTCACAGCACTATAAAATGTTTACACATAATAATTAAAAAAAGACTATTAAATTCTTATAGGCAGAAGCAAGTGAGAAGGAATTTTAGTGCCATTGGAACACACAGTGGCCAGAGGCAAAACAGTCCATTTTTTAATCAGAAAAGATATTGCTACTGGCAGATGCCTCCTTTAACACCTTGCCATACTCAGAGCAAAACGAAGGATCAAGCAAAAGCAATTTTTAACTTAAAGTAAAATATTTGCTTGTTGTTTTTTGCAACGTTTCCATTATACCTAATTCACTAAGTATAATTATTCCACTTAAAAAATCGTATGAAAAATGACAGGCAAGCTACAAACACTCCAGTATCAAGTGCAGACTCATGTCCACATGCTCACACTTTTGCTCTCCCACGCTTTTTCTTCCTTTAATTATGTTATTTTTCTAGTAAGTAGCAGATTACCTGACATGTATGTCAATTAGTCATCCTTTTCCCACTAGAAATCTTACCATCTGTTCAAGATTTCTTAGGATTCAATGGGAGTTTTCAAATGGCTTCTTTATTCACTGGGTGAGACCCTCAAATGTTCAAAAATTTTATGTTTAAACTCAAGTGGAGCTTTATAGAGGAAAGACAGTCTAATCCAGCTGGATCTTAGAATTAGGTCCAACTAAATCATATGTTTAAAGATGGAGACCTAAATTCTCAGTAATTCTGGATGAACTGATTCCATGTCTTTAATTCTCACTTATGTAGCCATTTTTGTCTTTCTGCATTTATAGGGACAACAAACATTTATTTCTTGCAGAGTGCTTACCATCTGTAAAGCACCATGTACTGCACAAAGATGAGTTATCACTGGGCACTCTTGTGTAGGAAAGCTGATACCATGAGCAGCTGCCTGCTTGTTTTGCTCCTGGTCACCCACCCAGAAAAGCATTCAGGTGTTTTGAGTTCCAGATTAATTCCTTTAATGCTCCTCACATGTAGTCAAGTGCAGTTAACTTCAAGGGAACTAAAGCAGAGAGATACAAGTTATGATCCTCAAAAGTACTGATAGCTAACTCTAAAATTTATATTTTCATTAATAGATGAGAGTTCTTGGTCCCTTTAGGGGTGCCAATCATTGTGCAACTTGCTCAGTTCTGTTAAAAAACCCAAACAAACCCTAACTGTTTCTGTTTATCAGTCTGATTTCTGTAATATTCTACTATGACAAAAAAATTGAAGCTGCTGGTGGTCTTCTTGGCCTTGATAACCTAACATGTAGCAAAAGTTAAAAATAAAAAATCAACCTCACTAAATGTTTTGAATAGATTAAGTAAAATATTCGGGAATACTTTCTCTTGGGTAAGATTCTGAAAATGAAAAACAAACAGCAGAAATTACTGATGCTAATAACCCTGCCACTCTTCCAGCTGACTAAAAATAGAGGTCTGTGATGGGCTAAGGATAAAAATATGCAGTCGGAAGTTTGTAACTGTTAGTCATAGTTGCACCTCTTTAAATCTATCTTCAGTGCAAGAAATGATTAATACAAAAGCCAACCCCAAAATAAAGTTATGGAGAGCTATGAGGATATATTACAGACAGCTTCAGTAGGTGTATATTTCTGGTCTAGTAAAATCATTATGCTAAATACCTAACACATTAATTGCATTTTTGTAGGCATATGAAGATCATTCATTATATTAAATCTACTTTTGAAGTACACATGCTCTTCTAGAGAACTTACTGCTCTTCAGCCTCCAGCCATCACAAGGCCAAGCTCATTCGCAGTGAGACCCATCAGGTCCTTGACACCAAGGTTCTCATCCTGCAGATCTGCTGCTCCTGGGCCATACTACCTCTTAATACAGACGTAGTCAACCTTTCCTCATCCTGTTCCTAGTATATCTGGATTTCTTGGCATGGTGTTTAAGAAGTCCCCACTGATTGTATGCTCAGTATGAATGCCGGGGCAAACTCTTCCGTTCAATATCCCACCGTGATCCTCCTGGTCCTGTGGGAAGGAAAGCTCATTCCCCTGATTGCCCAGAGGGGAAGGCAGCCTCGGGGTGGTGGATGGTGGGGTAAGGGATGTGCAACTGCTACTGCAGGGGTGCGGGAAATCACTAAAGGACCAGGAGCAGCCCCACTAAACCTGTATCTATGGGGAAGTCACCAAGGGCCACCAGGCAGTCGCAGCTGGCAGTAGCACAGATTGCTTGGGATTGCTTGTCCCATGCCAGGGCAGCTGGGGTCAGAGGAGACACTGTCATTGCACATGTGACGTACCTCATCTGGAAAACACAGTCTCCATTCATTTTTGCTTCTCTTCTGCTACCTCATATACAATCAGCAGACCAACTGCAGCATTTTCGTTCACTAGGAGTTGGCCAAAGCTTTGCTTTCCCCCATTCAGGACCACGTTCCTTTGGTTTTTTTCCCCACTTCTTTTGCTAATTACAACACCTTATTTTCTAGGGGACATTTTTCCATCCCACCATACTCCACAGATCTCAAAATCTGCTGAGGTTCAACCTCCTTAGGACACAGTTAAAAGTTAACTGCCTCCTCCCTAACTTTATTCTTCTCTACATTTTTTTAGGAAGAAAATGTTCTTCCCCCCCCACCCCCCTCCCCCAAACCAATGAGACCTCTTTAAAAATCTGGGGTTAGAAATTCCATCATGAAATCTTGTGCAACAGTCAGGGAAGGGTGGAGATATAAATATCATAAAGTACAAATTCATCACTGAATCTGGAGCACATCCAGAAGTTTAAAAGCCGATGGGACACTCAGAGTAGAGATAAACACAGATGGACAGCAACATTGCCAGAGAGAAGGATTAGACAGGACCCATGAGTGACGTTAGGGAATGGTCAGATCAAGGAAGTGCATTTTACTCCCACAAACGTCCTTGCTTCCCACCTCTTCCAGTAAGATGACGCAAGAAATTTCTTACCCCCCACTAAGAATTTTTGCAGCAGAGACCTTCAAAGGGTGCAGTCGGTACGTCCTGCTTGGGTCTGTGCTTCTGGCGTGTCCTTCTTCAGAAAACTGACCACTCCGTGACCTTCCTAGGCCTTTCCCACTTGCTGTGTTGTCACTCAGCTATGGGCAATGCCAAATTTTCCCCTCCGAATTCTGTCCTAATTCCCATGACTACCCTGGTCTGCTATGTGTCCTCTTCTAAAAAAATTCAGCTCCTTGGACCACATGTGCATAAGCTTGCTCTTTGGATTAAATTGTTTCACCGCATGCAAGCAGACTGCATACAAAAATTCCATTCTTCCTCTAATGCAAATGTTGCTGGTGGTGACTTTACCTGGATAGCACCCTTCAGAATTATTTTTTTTTTAAAAAACAGGAGCATGATATTGCCTCCTCTTCTTTCTTGGTTCTCCGTGGGGGCTTTGAACTCTCTGGGTGCTTCAAAATGTAAAAGGAAAGCTCTAATTTCTGAGAGAGCCTGTTCCCTCCCCGTTTCTCTTGCTTGCTCTCAATATCTATCTAGTCAGACAACTACTAGCAGTACACTTACCACAAGTACTCACTGTCCTGTTAGTAGGGAGCGATGCCTCCCACAGTCAACACCTAACCAGCAATGTGCTAGCTGATGTTCTGCAAAGTTTCAAACTTTAAATTGGTTTAAGCAACTCTCACTCCCGTTTCTGTATGTAGCAGGCACTTGCAATGAATGTAGCAACCGAAACAGCACCCTGCATGAGTCACAGAAGATTTTTCAGCAGAAGGTTTTTGACATTGCAACACACTTCCCTATATTTAGACACAAGGAATGATGTCTCAAAAGTTCAAAGAACTCATGCAAGTTTGCAAATGAAACCTCTAGGATGATTGTTAAAATTCTGTCTGGCTTATCTGGGAAAAGCAGCCATTGGTACTCTGCTAAGATCAGCAAGTGATGATCTTAACACAGCAGTCAGCTCATACACTTTGGAAATTCACACCTAAGAGAGATTTGTTATTCTGAGCCAAGTCAGGCTTGTTGCTGCAGTCCCCAACATTAGCTATTATTTTTTCTTTAGAGTTTTTCTGGGGATTTTTTTAATGTGCTCTAGTTGCAGATGCTATCAAATGTTGCAGCTACTGGTTCCCATTCATTTCTGGGGATGGTTGATCCAGACTGCCTTGTGTACCAAGATTGTTCTGGTGGCTGCTTCCCATTTAAACCAGGGACTGATTCTCTTTTATGGTCTTATAAAGCAGCAATGGAAAAGGGCCTTAGCAGAAAGAAGAACCGGTCCCTAAATAAACTGAAACACCTATTTGTCAGGTAGCTAATATAAGATGTTGTAGGCATTTATAAAAACTTATTTTTTTCTGCAGTCATCCAGGAATGCTGTTAATAGCTCTTCACCGTGGTGCCAAAAGACACTTTTTGAAGGGATTTAATGCCCAGTTCGTTGCAAATCTGATCTTTGTTTTCGCCTGTTCCCCAGCCAGCAGCTATGAACAGAACAGACTTTGAAGCCTGCGGTATTATTAATCTGAGACTTATTACGGTAAGAGAGAGAGAAGGAAATAAATCCCTTCTCTGAGCACTACTAACTCAGTGTAATGGCCCAAGAATGACAAGATAAACATTACTCCAAAGTTATCAGACTTCATTTCTCATGATGGATAGCAAGCAGCAGATTGCACTTTATCTTTTTAAGCTGACCTGACTGCAAACAAGGAATGCGCAGAATGTCAAGGCCCTCTCTCTGTTCCCTCTGTGCAGCCTCCTCCAGCAGAAACTGTGTATAATGATGCAATAGCTAACACTCTGTGTTTCTAGTGCTTGGGACAAAGCTATATTCAGAGCAAGCTGGTACCCCTGGAAAAAAAAAAATAAAAATCTGAAGCTGCTTTTCTTTGCAGACCTGTGGAGCATATGCCTGTGTTGATTCTGGAGGAGAACGCATGGCTTGGTTAGGGGGAAGCGCTTCAGAAAAATATATTATTAACATATCTCTTCAGCTGAGCTTTGATCAGCTTCTTTTACTGTCCAGCAAAACAGTTGGTAACCACTAAAACATTTGGAATGACATCATGTGGTACAACGAGGAGCAGCCCCAAGTATAAGATGGTCAAATGCCTTTACAGTGAAGACACTCCTCTCTCAGTCAAAGGCATATCATGTTAATGACAAGCCCACACTTTATGGGTGCCTAAAGACTTTGAAAGTGGTCAAAATCACTAGGCATAAAAGGGTTTTTTATTTTCTGTCAAACCACTTTCATTTATCATTGTGCTCACAGTTGCATGATGATACACTGTCAAATTTTTTACTGTTTTTTCTTCCCCTCATTTATTTCCCTCCTGATAAAAAAGCTGCCTAAATAAAACACCTCTTCTATATTTTCTCACTACTCTTGCCAGTCTGATACTACAGTTCCTAGAGAAGGAAAACAAACAGCAAACTGAGTTTAACACTGAAATACTGGGGGGAGGGGGCAGATCCTTCCATAAATTATAGTTAGACCAGTTTTGAAAACTAAGGATTGGAGTACAGTTCAATTAGAATTATAATTAATTGAGTTGCTGAAAGGCTTGGAAAGTAAGGTTTATCTTTCTAAAGAATGTTTACGCCAGTTGCGAGTCTTTGTAGAAATAGTGTAGCGATCAGAGGAAGCACAGAACCACTGCAAATATTCAAAAGGTATAGAAATACATATCTAAAAGAAGTAAATAAAAGTACATTATTATGTTAAATGCTGATAAATTGTCACTTTAGGGAAAAAAAACCCCAAACCACAGCTTGATTAAGCTCTCCTTTATTTGTGTATCATTCCTTTAGTAAGCCTCTCCCTACATCATAAACTTAGGCTAGGTATGTTGGAAAGCAGCAACTGTAAACGAGACTGCAGCAAAACCATCCACCCCAGAGGGCACAGGAGAGCCTGACCTGGAGGCACAGTGTCTTTATTCTGAAGCTGCATCAATCCTAGGCTGGTCCCATCAACCTCAGTACATAAGGGAGGTATTACTGCAGTCATGACTCTCTGTGGCTGTGTTTTGAGCAGGTGGTGAGCATGCACTACACTGCTCAAAGTCCCAGGCCCCTAAACACCCAGACTGAGGACTCCAGTGCACCAAGGAGGGGTACCACACTTCTCTTCAAACCTGCAAGCCTAGGCTACACAATCAGCACAACTTGTGCCAACTGCATCACTTTTCTTCACTAGGTAAGGACCCAAGCTTTGCTCTCACTCCATTCAGGACCATTTCCTTTGGGTTGTGGTCTCCACTTATTTTGCTGAGGGTGTGGGGAGTCACCCACCACACTGTCCAGATCTCTCTCAGGAAGCTGGGAGAAACCCAGTGGGCTGCTGCAGCTATCGAGAGGTGCAAACTGCATTTGTAGCCTGTTGGTTTGGAGGTTGTGGTGGCTCAGAATCACAGAACCACAGAACAGCCTTGGTTGGAAGAGAACTCTAAGATCATCAAGTCCAAACATTAACCCAGCACTACCAATTCACCACTAAACCACGTCCCTCAGCACCACATCTCCACATTTCTTAAATACCTTCAGGGATGGGGACTCCACCACTGCCCTGGGCAGCCTGTTCCAATGCCTGACAACCCTTCCAGTGAAAAATTTTTTCCTAATATCTAATCTAAACCTCCCCTGGCAAAACTTGAGGCCATTACCCCTCGTCCTATCATTAGTTACCTGGGAGAAGAGACCGACCCCTGCCTTGCTAAAACCTCCTTTCAGGTAGTTGTAGAAAGCAATGAGGTCTCCCCTCAGCCTCCTCTTCTCCAGACTAAACAACCCCAGTTCCCTCAGCCACTCCTCATAAGAGTTGTGCTCCAGACCCTTCGCCAGCTTCCTTGCTCTTCTTTAGATTCCTTCCTATCTTACATAACCAGTGTGACAAACTTGTCCCTAGTTGCATTAATTGTTTCTAAAGAAGAGGAAAAATGAGTTCATGTAGCATCCAAATACTGTAGGCCTGCATTACTAGTATTTCTCAGCAGGACTCAGGGTAAGGCTCCTATCAGTTGCCAAGGCTGTCATCACATACATCAAAATATGCAAACATTCACATGGCTGTTTGTCTCCTGTCGTGCCCTGGAGTATTTTCTCCTGTTTCACAGGGAGAGTGCAGCGGCAGGGTTGCAGCATGCAAGCTCTGGATTGGAAAACTTGTCCATCATTCCACACTTCCAACTTTCTTCAATGCTTCTTAGGGGTTAAGTTCCTTTTCTACGAGCAAACCACACATATTCTTAACTCAGTCATTTTAAAAAAGTAAGTAGAATTTATTCACCTATTTCACAGAATCATAGAATAGGCTTGATTGGAAGAGATCTCTAGGATCATCAGGTCCAACCATTAACCTAACACTGCCAATTCACAACTAAACCATGTCCCTCAGCACCTCATCTACACATCTCTTAAATTCTTCTAGGAATGGGGACTCCACCACTGCCCTGGGCAGTCCGTTCCAATGCCTGACAACCCTTTCAGTGAAGACTTTTTTCCTAATACTCAATCTAAACCTCTCATAACACTGAGTCTCCTTGTTCTGCAGAAAGCACTTAATGAGATCGAGGAGAAATATAGGGTAGAAAAATGGCACTGCAGTCTCTGCTCTGTTTGTCAGTAATGTTTTGTTATTACGAGAATGCTTGGGGTTATATTTTTTCTATGCAAGACTGATAGTTGTGTTTTAATCTTTTGTAAGACTGGTTGTTTAGATCCCATTTGGAAGGCTGTGGAGAAAATGCTCTTTTCATAAAAACAATCCAATTCTTCCGTAAATATCTGCTGTCATATTTATCCTTTTGGAATTAAATTCATTTTTTTTTTTATTAAACTTGCTACCAGAGGAAGCAATAGTTGCAAAAACTGTTTAAATAGGTACCATTTGTGAATATAAACAGTTTCAGATTTTTTTTGTCTGAAGGCTTAAGTGGTTTCATAATTCTTGGTACTGTTTTGTGTTTTTATACAGAAATACACTAAAGCATGTTGAAACTACACGTAAGCAGTGGAGAAGGGGGAGGAGGACAGTTGTTTTAAAAAGGGCTGGAGATCAGAATGGGAGGCTGCGAACATGAATGAATTACATGGATGTGAGTTGCAAAAGGAGGAGGGAGTCAGCCTCCACATTTGGAAATGATAAGAAATATCAGGCTGTCTTGTGATCTCACAGCCTGGAGCTGTAAATCCAGGGAGAAAAAAAGATCGGTAGACCACAACTTGGATCAGGACATGAGCCTTCAGTGAACATGACAAGGTATATGTCTTTACTACAGGCTAGTGGTGGTTCATCAGGCACCACGTCATAGATGCCTTCAGATTTTTACTTCTACTTAATGTCTACTTATAGGGGCACTTAAAGATAAATCACTTAAAGATAAATCACTCACAAAGGAAAAAAGATGCAGAAAGAAGCAGAAACATAGGAAAGACAGCAAAATGAGAGAAAACATGTCTGCCATGTAATGGAGTAGACTCTACCCTGCTATACAGCACCTTACTTTTTAGCATCTCATTCAGCATGTTCCACTGAGCTGCATCCCTCCTTGGCTGCTTCAGCCACAACACTGCCTCTCTTTTTTGGATCTCCTCCTGTCTCTGGGAGGCTTTGCATCAGTGACATGAAGCAAGGGATAGGTAAAATAACCTGTCTTTCCAAATCCATACAGACATTGCAGCTGAGGGCGACAGCTACAGGCACATCCTGATCTCCAGTCTCCTCTCCACTCACAGTGCTCTTGCTGGCACAGGTGGTCACCTGCACACCAAGCAGTGGGGTGCCATGGCCCTTCTGCAATGTACCCTGGCACCAAGAGTGACTTGGTCTTAATAAAGATTTTTGGGCTTACAGGCCCCAGTGTTAAAATGTCTAAATTATCCCTTCAAACTACATAAAATTAAAAAAAAGAAAAAAAAAGGGTGACATTGCTGAGGTTCCAAGAAGTTTGTGACACTTTCCTCCAATACAGTTTTGGGGTATCTCTGCTCTCAGGGTGTGTCCTGGTGACCCTGTGCAAACACACACAGGTAAGTACCCCTGTTTTGCACAGCTTGTCTGAGCCAGGTAGGCAAGAGGCACCTACTGCACCCACTGCTTTGAAAATATGTCTGCAATGGTATAACCGTATCACAAGACTGGACCCCAGGGAACTTGCAGCATTAGCTCCCCTGTCTGGAAGACATTTCTTTGTCTTAGCTGAGCTGTCCTGCCCAGCACCATCTCCCCCTCTACCAAGTCCTCAAAAGCTGACTACTGTTTAAAGAATGACTTCAGCTTCACGAGATCAGAAGCTGTGGGTAGTCACACAGAGTGATGCAAAGCCTCTGAGGTAAACGATGACACAGTGAGCAGGGACATGGGAAATCAGACCCATGTGGCTTTCCTGAGGGTTTTTTTTTACAATTTGCTGCCTTGTTAAGATGAATTCCCTCCCAAAATTCACCAAGGGGAGTACAAATAGGATCATACTATTCCTCATTCATATGCCCAGTTTTCACATAGCATTGACTCACTCCACATTTCATTTTTTTGTGGCACACAGGATAGCAACTACCAATAAAACACGTGAGTTTACTGTTTCATCACTTAAAGAGCAGTGCTTGATCTGGCCATTCACTGCTTAGTATTACTGTTTCCGAGATGTAGCTGACAACAGTTCACAGGCAGGAGCTCTGGATGTTCTTTTGTCTCCAGATTCCAACACTTGCATATTTTATTATAATTTGGTTATCTGAACAGGGCTGTTTCATCTCTCTCTGTCATGTGGCCACAAAACTGCTTCCTCCAAGCTGCTACGTTCCAGCAAACTCTTGATTCAGTCTGCAGTTCCTTTGAGCTCTGAGTACCAAATGCTGTGGTTTTAAAAGATTAAAACCAGAGATGAAACCTGATTGTTGTTCCATGCATCTGCTTTAAATTGGTTGTTCTGTTTATTTTAGGGACTCCAACTGGTGCAATGAAAAAGCAAGCATCCATTCTGGGGAATTAATCTTGTTACACTGGCATTTACACTCAGCTTTTATGTACCCTTCTTTTTTAGAGCATCACTGAAATCTTGCCTTCATTGCAAAATCAACATGACTAACAATTAGCATGTGCCACTAAATTAAGTGCTACCTCTACATGAAATCCTGTAAGTTACAATCAGTGGTGTATTAGCTGTGACTAACTGATCCAGTGTCTCACTCATTTAAGGCCCACTCTTGAGCTTACATATATCCTTGTCAGAGGGTGCATGCAGGCAAGTTCCATTCCACAGCTAGCAGTCCTTTCTTCCTGTGTCTTTCCAGAGCTCTCCCTGTGTGCCCAGCACTAATAGACATACTTTTCCACGCACTATGGGACAAGAATCAATAGTGTGATTCAGCTTTTCCAGGATTTAGACAGAGACAGTGAGACCCAAAGGTGTCAGGGGACATGCGATGAAGGAGAGGGGACACCTCACTGCCTCACCTAAGGTGGCACTCAAGATGGATGAGACGGAAGAGAGAAACTCAAGTGTGGGCAACACAGTTGACACTGACAAGGACCCAGGGACGGATCTACCATTTATGTTAGCCCTATTTCCTTAGCCATACAACCCTTCCACAAATCGGGGAAATGAGATAAATCCTGCCAAGAACCAAAATAAAGCCTTAGCGTTGTTTAATTTCACTTAAGTGGTCTGCAAGTCTTGACCAGCCTTCAGCAGGAAGATGAATCCTCATCTCTTGTTTTTTTGGTAACTAAAATATTAGCTTAACACCAAAGCTTTTGCACTGTGATCCATGAACCACATGAGCCACCCACAACTGCTTCTAAGGAGTCTTCAGAAGATAGGTAAGAGAAGCAAGACTCACATTTTTGATGCAGAGTCAGCAACTTTACTGGCAGGGATGTACACGTACTCAAAACTCAAAAGAACAGGGGCTTTGCCCCATGCAATCTGGGTAGTCAACATACAGTCTGAAACTGCCTTTCTCACAAGGCATTGAGCTGCCTCTTACCACGAATCTGCTGCAGAGGTCAGTGCGGTGCATTCACGTACCATGCCTGCACGACTTTTTAAGGGGCTGTATAACATCAGTCCCTCCAGGAGCAGAAGGGCATTTGAATGGGTTTGGCTGCAGAAACAGGCACTATCTCTGTAAGATTTGCATAGCTAAATCATACATAATGTGATTTGCAATAGCTTAAAGAAAAAGGCAGTGTAATTTGATGTATTAAGAAGTCCTAGGACAAAGGTATCTGCCATTGGTATTATAAGTGGTGTGATAAGTTTCATAAAGCAAAACGCTAGCTTCTATTTTTAAAGTGAGTGGACAATACAAGCTTGTGGCAAACAGTGGTAGTCTGTCTGAGTCTGTGTAATGTGTGGGGATTTGACATTCTATTATAACCCAGGGCATTCTGGGAGCAGAGATAATGTTTCTGGTGCCAGGCCAGGTTAAATGCATCTGGCACAATAGACCCTGCAGATGCTCAGTTGGACAGATGCAGAAACTCAATGTTATCCTATTTTCGGATGCCAAAGAGAATTTATTCTGTTCTTACAAAGCAAGGACATAAGAGACATGAAGAGGAAGTGGTTTACCACAACAAAGGCATTCATGGCGTGTAACGCCCTTCCAATTACAAGAGGCAGACAATTGTTCATCATAAATGTTAGAGAGAGAAAGCTAAAAGAGAGAAAAAGCAGCTTGCCATGAACAGGAATAAAAAGGCTGTATGTGAAATTGCATGCTCACACAGGTTGATGCCCATCTGGCATGACTGCACTGTAATCAGCAGAGATAGCCTGTATTTGCACCTATCTACACAACAGCTGAATCCAACCCCAGAAGTCTCTCCCTGTAATTGTGGCAAATACCACTTCACTAAAACCTCACTTTTGCTCTCCCCAGAATACTGGATTCTGACTTTGCAAACTAATCTCTGTTTTAAAGTCATAACAGTAAAAGTTTATACCCTTTCCTCTCTCATCTGCCGCATGGTTTCTTTGCCTAGGGACTTCTGAGGAGGAAAAGATCAGCAAAGATGCAAATTGCAGGTATATTGAGGAGCCTCCTACTTATATTTGCATTGTGCTGAAGGCCATATTTGTTCTGAGACTGAGTGAATGCTCTCCCTGTTTTTATCCTGCTATTACTTTCAGAAGAATTGTATTAGCATAGAACTGGAATAGCACCATTGCGAATCAGGTTCTTTAACCTGGGCTTTCTAGAAGACAGGGTGGAGGGACCTGAGGATGAATTAAGCAGAAAGAAGGCTCAAACCCACAGTGTTTTCAAGCTTCTTTAGCCAAATGGTATGTACCAGTGGGAGAATAAAACCACAAAACTCTGAGGTTTTAGTGAGCCTTTGTAGGCTTTTTTGTGAAAGTGGCTTTCTAGACACGTCCAAGTGGCAACCAATGAGACTTGCTTTATATGGTTGTTCAGTCAGCTTTGGTAGATGAAACAAATATTCCTTATTTTTCATTTGGGTGTTTCTGGCTGAGACACAAAGGGTATGTTTTGTTAGGGAGTGCATCACAAAACACAGAACAGAAAAACCTCGGAGAGCTTCCATGTGCCCCAGAGTCATGTGTGGCCATAGCTGTATTATGAAATAGCAATAATATTACCATCCTACTGTACCTTACCACAAAGCTTTGTGACTGCTGTAAAGCACATGTAGAAAATGATGAAGATGCATCCAAAAGGGAGGAGAGACAAAGGGTAGTGACCTGTCTGTCACCCAGAAAGTGCAGCTGCTTTATAGAAACACTAATAAATAGAATTCTCCCATACCAAGGAAAACAGTTCCTATTAATCACCTCCAACAATTAGATGAACAACAGTTATTTCATTTGTTTCACATTTATATTTTACATGAAACTACGCTGATGAAAACACTTTTTCAAATCATATTCTCAGGTTTTTCTGATAAGAAAACTCCAAAGATACATGAGAAATTTATCTTTCCAATAGAGCAACACCTGAGGACAATACCAAAGTAAAGGAACCCTTGTATTTGCTGAGCATCCCAAACTCTCCCAGCAAGACCATATGGCAAAACGCAGAGTTGTTAGCACTCCATCTCAGCCAGGTACCCATTGGTATAAGCCAGCAGCTGTAATGCTGCAATAATCTGTGCAGGACCTCAGAGAAAAAAATCTCATTATTTAAACCCAGACCTGAGTCAGGGGCACCATGTCCAGGGAGATGCAGTACAGTAATGAATCAGTAAGGCATTGGCTGCTACTAAGATAGGTTCCTGATAAATGAGTGGCCCTTCTCCGATTAGCACGAAAATACAGTCAAACCTTTCTAAAAAATCAATTTTTCTTAGCTGGTTGATAAGAAAGTTGGTATTTTCAGTCCAAGACAAAGCCATGAATCAGAAGCCATGAATCAAATGACTAACCACAAGAGATAAATTGGGTATGATCTTCCCTAGTTCAGCCGTGCCAAAGAAATTCTTAGCTTAGTAACACTGGCTGACACTGGCACAGTCCCAGTGGTTCCCAGTGCTTCCTTATTAATGTGAATGTCTTCGACTCAGCACTTCCATTGTTTCATAAACATCGAGGCTGACATCACTTAAACTGCAAAAAGCATTTATAAGCATTAATGCTCAATTGCAAAGCTAACGTGAAGCTTGAGCTAAGCCTTGATTTATGCACTGAAGGTTTCTACTAACCAGGCTACAGGACACCTTCAGCACAAAACTGAATTTCTCATTTACTTCTTCCTCTGTAATACAACAAGTTAAATCCCTGGAATCAAATCTTCAAGCTCCAGGTTCAAGTTGTTTGGATGGGTTGATTTCCAGCTGTTCTGCAATGGGTGTAATTCACTCACTATACTGGAGGTGCATGGAGACGTTTAGAATAAGTGCAGCTTTCACAAAGCAATTCTTTCAGGTCATTGCTAACATAACTATGTCTCTAAGCAATGCCTGCTACCAGTCCTGAATGTTTTGGGATATGAGATAGAACCTGACAAGACGGATTTCACAGTAACATCACCACTGTCACAAAGGATCATGCACACCACCTACTATGCCCAGAGCATTAAACTAGTATTTGTTCAAAAGCAATGCCAGATTTGCCCTTTCCCCTGCAATAACTGCGAAGCGAAAACAGTCCCTCAAGATTAACTGTCTAGGTCATCTGTGGTGACCTCTCTACTCCACATCCCTGTGTTACAGTGTGCTCATTTCAGTGGCTGGAAATTTTATCTAGTACAAACTGAAAACTTCACCTAGTTCTTCCAGTGGACGAAAATGATTCTGCAGTTAAGAAATGTGATCTTACAGGTTTTCCTTATGAATGCAACTTCTTCACTGAAGACTCAAAAAGTCCATTTAACTCAACTTGCCAAGTTTGAATCAGCAGTTTTATTACTGTATCTCTTATCAGCTAAAAAAGAAAAAATATTTCTGTGAGAAAAATGTCTTCTTGACACATATTTAAAAAGAAGTGTTCAAAAGGTATATGTAGTACTAGCAATTCAAAATGCAGGTTTCCCAGTGTCTGAGCCAGATGGGTGGTGCACAAATGGAGATACAGAAGGACCAGAATTGTGCTACATGGCATGTTCTGATCTGTCCTTCAGCAAGTGAACTAGCACAAGGCAGGGAAGATGGAGGTGGATGAAATGGACTGGGCTGTGCTTCCGCAGTATGCCTGAAGGGGACAAATGAAAGAATATACCTCAACCTAAGAATGAGCAACTAGTCCAAAAAATCTTCACCTATTAAGGAGAGGAGTCTGCTGGAGAATGGGAAAGGAATGCACCATCAGGTTTTGTCAGGTTCAACTTCATCAATCTTTCTGCTGTAGGTTCTGCCTCTTAGATGTGATACACAGGGCTGGCCATGAAACAAGAATTTTGTTTCACAATTCAGAAAAAAAAGAGTTTTTCTGAAGTTTTGCAAATCTTTTTGTCATTATGCATCAGAACAAACTCACTGTATTTCCAAAACCTTCACATGTAAGGCCCAGAGAGGAAAGAGAAGGGGAGGCCAAGCAGCAGATAGGCCAGTGCCTCGGTGGTTCCCCTCCAGAGGGGAAAGCCTGGCTCCCAGCTCCCAGATGCTGTCAGACAGGAGAGGGACAGCAGCTTGGACTCCCCCACCAGAAGGCCAGGGACAGCCAGGTTTTCTCACACACACTCCTTTAGTTAACTCTCACACTCTGCCCCCATCTCCTCAGAGCCTCTCCATTCCATGTAAATAATTGCATATGAACTGAGCTAGAGAGAATGAGAGTATGCAGTCCAGTGGTTAGGAAGTTCCCTGGAGATAAAGGGGAGCTGCACATTCAAGTTCTTGCTCTGCCTGATTTGAAGCTGATTTCAATTAAGTATTCGTTGGAAGAAAGCAAAACGGCCGGTACAGCTCGGCGGTCAGGGAACAACTCCAAATCTGAGCAAGCACTTGAACCTGGGGCTGCACTTCCCAGGGAAGCCTCCTAACCACTGGCAGAACAATCAGCTCTCGCATGTGAAGCAGTAGTGGAAATAAAGCTGAAACACTCAGCCAGTTCAGGAGGAGCTGCCTCTTCTGGGGCTTCACTCCAGAAGGAAATCTGTCGGAGGGCACACATGCAGCCAATGTGTTAGAATCATCATGTGAACCAATGTACAAGCGTGCCCTTTCCCTTCAGCCCCATCATGCAGGCCCCCACACAGACTGTCTCCCACCAGGACTTGAGGAAGCTGAGAAGCTGACATCAGGCATCTCCAGAGTAGGACTCATTTTCTCGTTTCCCGCAATTCCCTGACTGACCTAGGAAGGTTTTCTGCTGATATTATAGTCGAAACAGATTCATTCTCCCAACAAGTTCCAAAGAAGCATCATCTCCAGGTGGAAAAGTTGGTCTTTGATTGTATGGGATGGATCCAATACTAGCAAAGAATAGCAAAATTATCAATCATAATGAGGGAAATGGAGAAGTACTTGACATGTTGAAGTGCTGGGGTCTGAACCCCAAGCCCTGAATTAAGGTTGACATATGGGTGGTTCCCATGGTCCTTTAGAAGGAGGGGATGAGTTTGCCTTTTGGCTTTCCTCCAAGGTGTGGCCAGCCTTGTAAGGAGAGCCCTTGGGTAAACAAGCCCCAGGTGCCCTGCATTGGGTAAATGAGTGCCAGGTGTCCTGCTTTGGGCATAAAAGCTGGGACCACTTGCAGGAAGGGTGGAGTGTCTGTCTGTGAGGTGGATGCACTTTGCAGAGTTTTCTGTTGGGGAAGGACCTCCTGACTCTCCCTGCAACTGGGCCCCAGTCAGGTCTGGCATTTGCAAACACGGGCTTCGTGGGGGAACAACATGTGGCTACTTCTATCCTATATGATCAGCCTATTGACTTGGTTGTCTCCCATCTCTTCTATGGGAGACTTTGTCTCCTTTTTTATTCCACCTATTATTGGTCGTGCTGTGTCATTCCTGGGGTTGCTGGGGTTGATGTCTATTATGTGTGATCTGTTTGACTTTTTTGTACCCCCAGCGATCACCCATATACTGACTTTTCTATGTACAATAGAATCTGGTTACTGGATTGTTTTGCTGCTGACTGTGTCCTTTGAGCTAGGCCTAGTGATTGGCAAAACACATGTTTCTGTTTCAGATTCAGAAGGAGGCAGAATGATATATTTAGAGCCTAACTTGATACTTACTATTCCATTGGCAATTAGAGATGATATTAAACAGCAGTCATTAGTAACAACATTTGTAAACCTGCAGGACTTGATTACAGCCCTGGTGAGGATTGCCAATGTGGCTGACAGAAGTAGCTACAAAAAGGGAAAATATTTAGATTTTTTAAGGTGTTTAACTCTCTCCCACATAACTATCCATTAGAGTAAAATGGCTTAAAAGCTATCTAATGAATGTATCTCTGAAAGTAATTTTAGCAGAATCAGTAACACTCAGGGAGGCATTCCATCTGCAGTTTATGGGGGCTCTGTTACTGGTGTCGGCTACTCCTGTCAATGACATCTACACCAACAATGTAGACAAAAACAAAATCACTGAGGCAGAAGTTTGAGGCAACACAAAAGGGATATAGGAAGATAAAGGTGATGTGGGGAACAAGTTTGTTATAAGAATTAATTCCTTGTCATTTGTATTACTTGCATTTTCAGAACCAAATGCGAATTATACGTCTTGCAAAAAAGGCTTTAGGTCATCCTTTAAGCTATGAACCGCAATTCAGATATAATTAACTTTGAAAAAAACTTCATGGTCACATTAGATAATCAGCTGAACATGACCCTCCAGAGCAATTCTCATCCTTAGATAAATAAGCAGGGGAGTTTGAAAGAGTTAGTGTATGGCTCTAGTGAGAATATTGCTGAAATACCACATGCAGTTCTGGCATCCAAACTTTACAAAGCGTATTCAGGATTTGGAAAGGGTTCAGAAAAGAGCTACAACAATGACCTGTGGTCTGGAAATTAAACTAAGACTAAAGAAGTTTAATCTGATTTATCCCAGGGTAGTTTAAGAGGTAATATGATCACAGCTCACAGACACCCGGATGGTAGTGTAACTATTTTAACTATGAGAAAGAGATTTTTAACTGTAGGTGTTGTATCTAATGTAAAAGGCACAGTGAAATCCACTAGGTAGAAGCCAAAGTTGGACAAACGTCAAGTCTGGGCCATATTTTTTCTTTAAACTGTGAAGGCCATAGCAATTGAATATGATGAACTGAATTCTCTACCCCATGCCATCTGTAAGGAAAGGCTAAAAATCTGTCCATTATTCTGGACGGAACAAAATCATGAGGTGCTGCAATGATGTTTGTAGATATGTCATACAGCAGGTCAGACTAGAGGATAACCATAACCTATCTTGAATTTTAAAATGTCTGAATGTGTGGCTGTAATTGTCTTATTTTTTTCTCTTTCTAAGGGAAGATGGTCACTGGCTTTGCTACATAATTTCCTAAGTGTCAGCATCTGTCAATATTGGAAATTTGGGTATATAATTATGTAAGGAGAACCTTGTTAAATATCCAGTCTTAAGGAGCTTTAGCTTTTTTATTGTAAACTAGAATTGCTTATCTTCTTGTAATAACATGGAGACTTTGGGGCTCCAAAATATTCACTTGAGTGAACTACATTGATTTTGACTTTCTCCTCCAACTAATAAGTTCTGTATTTTTCTTTAAACCAAAAGGAGGCTACAAGAACCAGCACAGTAAAAAGCTGTATTTTATAAAGATGAATATTCCTCCTGAACAATTTATAAGACCAACAGTTACATCAATAAGTCAGATGAGGTTCAAGGGAACTCAAAGATACTGTTATTCACTGTTCATTTCGCAAGTCATGCAGGTATCATCAAGTGTTACCCTTTTGTGACTGCTATATCAGCACAGTAGGAAGAGGTGCCATTTTCTGTAGGAGATGGCTGCTTAGTTAAAGGTTGAGAAGAAAGAACTTACTTAAAATGGACGTTGGTGCAAAATAACTTCCATAAAACAAGTAACAAGAGAAAACTCACCTGGGTGCAGGTTTCCCTAGAAATTCTCTTCTGGTTCAGTAGTGCTCAGTTCACAAACACTTCAGCAACTCTCAAATGCTTAATGGCTCTTCTTGGCTTCCAATATAGAGCAGATGAAAAACTTGCAGTTGTGGTCAAGTCTTCTTTTGAATTTTGGGATTCACTGAAACCAAAATGTCCAAAAAGTATCTAATGAAGTACTGGAGAAAAAAGAAGGTCCGCCAACATTGTGTGCAAAAAGTTTCCCCCATGATTCCCTACCTTATGGGCTAACAATCAAAGCACAAGCAAAGGTGTCAATGGTCTAATCCACGTCTTACAGTAACATAACCCCCTGATCTCATTAGTCAAAGCCTGACCTCACAACTGATGCCATGCCGGCACATCAGTCCTCAAGTCTGGACTGGCAGTCAGACAGTTCACTCTAACAGCTTGTTTAGTGTGCTACAGTGGCAACCAGATGAGTCAGCATCTTCCAGTGATCACTGTGCTCTAGTAGCCAAGAATGCCACTTATTCCTTTCTTAAGCCTTTCTAGCCCTCATATCTAGATTAGGGAAAATCACAGTGTCTCATATCACACTGTATGATAGCCACTACTAAACACTGACTATTAATATCTTCACTTCTATGTAGACTTCTGTCTTTCTTGTATAGGTTATAGGCAGCATATCATTCTTCACATGACACAAACACAGGGGTAAGTCTTCAGCTTGCCTTTCAGCTCAATTCCAAGTTTAAGCATACAGGTTTCCATTTGGTTTCACACATATAAACACCTTCCAGTATATTTTGATAAGCTTAAGAACAGCACTTTCACATTTTGTTCAGAATTTGTGCCTGGTACTTGGGTATTTCTACTACCCAAGGCTGTATTTGTCCACAAGCTCTGCATAGGGCTGAGGTGGACCTTGAGTTATAAAGTAGACCCTTAGTCTAACGGACTAGAGCTCCACAACATCCAAGTAGCAGCACAGCCCAAGGCAAAAATAGACTTCTATACTATTGACTTAAAAGGCATTGCTCCAAGTTGGGTGGGAGTTTTGATCTGCCCGAGGGTAGGAAGATCCCTCTGCAGAGGGATCTGGACAGACTGGATCCATGGGCTGAGACCAATTGTATGAGGTTTAATAAGGCCAAGTGCCAGATCCTGCACTTCAGCCACAACAACCCCATGCAACGTTACAGGCTTGGGGAGGAGTGGCTGGAAATCTGCCCAGCGGAAAAGGACTTGGGGGTGCTGGTTGACAGCCGGCTGAACATGAGCCAGCAGTGTGCCCAGGTGGCCAAGAAGGCCAACGGCATCCTGGCTTGCATCAGAAATGGTGTGGCCAGCAGGACTAGGGAAGTGATCTCACCCCTGTACCCTGCACCTCGAGTATTGTGTTCAGTTTTGGGTCCCTCACTACAAGAAGGACACTGAGCTGCTGGAGTGTGTACAAAGAAGAGCAAGGAAGCTGGTGAATGGTCTGGAGCATAAGTCTTATGAGGAGTGGCTGAGGGCACTGGGGTTGTTTAGTCTGGAGAAGAGGAAGCTGAGGGGAGACCTCATTGCTCTCTACAACTACCTGAAAGGAGGTTGTAGTGAGGCAGGGGTTGGTCTCTTCTCCCATGTAACTAGTGATAGGATGAGGGGTAATGGCCTCAAGTTGCGCCAGGGGAAGTTTAGATTAGATATTAGGAAAAAAAATTTCACTGAAAGGATTGTCAGGCATTGCTCAGGACAGTGGTGGAGTCCCCATCCCTCGAGGTATTTAAGAAATGTGGAGATATGGTGCTGAGGGATATAGTGTAGTTGTGAATTGGCAGTGTTAGGTTAATGTTTGGACTTGATGATCTTAGAGTTCTCTTCCAGCCAAGGCTGTTCTGTGATTCTGTAAACTGACAGAAATCTGGAATTGCTACTGTGTCCTTTTTTTTTGCTATATATTGTATTACACTGCTGTAGTCTCATCCTGCACTTGTCTTTGTACAGTTACATACTTGTCTTAATATTTAAACTATGTGATCCTCCTCTGCTCCCTCCACCTCTCAGTAATGACCCAACCAAGTACACGTGAAGGGCAGATTTCAGGCTGTTCTGTGAAACTTTGAAATACAAAAACATTCTCATGAGATGTGACAATGTGGAAGTTGAAGATTATGAAAAGTTCAACATGTCATAGTGATATTACCTGTCCAGTACTTTTGTTGCCCTCCCTTATCATTCTCTTCTGCTTCAGCATGCCACCAAGCTCCCCTAGTTGCTCCAAAAAAAAAAAAAAAAAAAAAATAAGGAAAAATATCTGTATCTTCTTTGCAGAACTAAGCGGGATGAAAGATTGTCTGGGCATGATCAACTTGGATGCTGCAGAGCCAAAATAATAAAACTAGCACAAGCTTAGGCAGCAATAGTTGTATGGATGTAATGCAAAGGAGGGATTTCTCCCTGTCCTGCCTCTCAGTGCTATCCTAACTTTCAGAGCATCCAGACCACATAGACGTGGCCACGCGATCCCACCCTCCCCAGCAATGGGGACTGACAGCTGGGGAAATGTTCCCACCGCCTGGGAAACACGTCTTCCAGTGAAGCCTGTCTGGAGACACAGTGCCACATGCAGCACATTGCCGTGGCTTCTCTCCAGCTCGAGGCCGCCACACAGCTGGTGTAGCCTGCAGCAGGAGGGGGGCCTGTGCCGCAGACGGAAGTGGGAGACGGGGTCTGAGAGCATCAGTCTCGCCCTGACAGCCTTTGACTAGACAGGTCTGGTTACAACAGCTGAAGATCTGATCTGCAACACACAAATCCAGCATGAACAATATAAAAATGGAAAGCATCCTGTGCTAGGGAAACATCTGTTTAGGCGGTGAAAACCACTTGGAGTGCATCATTCTGGGTGAATCAGCACAGCTGAGACAACTGTTCAGCTGCCCAAGTGGCTGATTTAATTTTTTTCCCAGCTTAGCTGTGTGCCATCACTGAGATTTATTAGCCACAGCACTGCACAATTCCAGGAGGTGCGGTTATCAGGAGGTACTCAGCTCCCCAGCACTGTTACTGGGCTTTGCACTGCATAAATTACAAGGTGTGCACTGACTAGCAGATAAGCAGACCCTCTGTTACATCTTGCTGTTCTGAATTGTCATTCCTCACTGTATTTCCATGCTGTACTGACAGCACTGAACAAGACTGAGACTATTTACTGGTGTAAATTGGCATTGTCCTGTTAAAGTCAGTGATGCAAAGTGGGTTTGCACTTACTAAGCATCTGGACCAGTTTCAAAACTCTCTGAATGAAGACTGTTGGATGTCAGAAACCTGCAGGACTGATAATCTCTGTAATGAAGCTGACAGCATTAGTTGGGTTTGTCTTAGCCCTTCCTATGCTTCTGCAGTTTCTGTAGATGTGAAGAACAAATCTTGTTCTCTGTATGTGTCCTTTGACAAAGCAGGAACAAGGCCATTTGACATGAGTATTAAGAGCTTTATCAAACTTATGAAAGTGGGTCCAGGAGAAAGAGAAGACCCAGTCCTCCTAGCCTTGAGACAAGTTCTGAGGGGGCTCTATGTATCTGCAGCTCTCCTGAGGATATGCCAGCCCAGACCTGCCTACACAGAGTGAAAAATCACAGTCCTGTTTTCTTCTCTGTCTGGGCAATGCACTGATTCCTAAATTGATATAACTTCTGATACAAGACCAACATTGTGCCAAACCCGCACATAGGTCAACTAGCCAATATTGGGTTTTTTTCATGTATATCAAAATTTTATCAGCAAATCAAAACAGAAATGTGGTCATAGCAAATACTTCAGAAAAAAAATAATCTGTTTGGTGATAAAACTCTGAGCTCCTGAAGACTTCAGAGTATTCTCTTTGACTAAAAATGGCAGTTCTCAGTTTATTTCTGAGCAAAATAACATTAAAGCACTTTCATATATAGTAGACATTTCAGAGGTACTGAAATATTGCCGGGAATCCAAATCTATGTCAAAGCTGAAAGTAATGAGGCAAAATGTTGATAGGCTCCACCTGGATAAACCTTGAAAAAGAAATCTTCTGTGCCATTGCTTTCTTACACATACCTCACCAGTAGCCATTTTATGAGCATGGATATAGAACTTGGATGTAAGCCAGGATTCAAGGAAGGCGTGAATCTAGTCTAGCTCTGAACTTTGCCATAAATACCTACACCTTGAAAGAGACAAATGCCTACCACATTTTGAAAAAGCATTTTTTTTTTCCTTCTGGTCTAACCTCTAGTTATCACCACAGCTTTGCTTAGAGTAGGCTACAAGAAAAGATGCTCCTCATCCTCTTCAGAAAATGTCAGTTTCCAGTTCTCTAATTCCAAATAGCAGCCAGTTTATTGGTGACCTGAGTCAGAGAAGACATGGAAATCTGATGCTCTTGAAGAGATTGATCTTTGATTTAATGACACCACAAATCACAGAATCACAGAATGTTAGGGATTGGAAGGGACCCCAAAAGATCATCTAATCCAATACCCCTGCCAGAGCAGGAATCAGAGCAGAATCAGGTCACACAGGAACGCATCCAGGCGGGTATTCAGTGTCTCCAGAGAAGGAGACTCCACAGCCTCTCTGGGCAGCCTGTGCCAGTGCTCTGTTACCCTCACTGTGAAGAAATTCTTCCTCACATTTATGTGGAACCTCCTATGTTCCAACTTGCATCCGTTGCCCCTTGTCCTATCATTAGATGTCACTGAGAAGAGCTTGGCTCCATCCTCATGACACTCACCCTTTACATATTTATAAACATTAATGAGGTCACCCCTCAGTCTCTTCCAAGCTAAAGAGACCCAGCTCCCTCAGCCTTTCCTCATAAGGGAGATGTTCCACTCCCTTCATCATCTTTGTGGCTCTGCGCTGGACTCTCTCCAGCAGTTCCCTGTCCTTCTTGAACTGAGGGGCCCAGAACTGGACACAATATTCCAGATGAGGCCTCACCAGGGCAGAGTAGCGGGGGAGGAGAACCTCTCTCAACCTACTAACCACACCCCTTCTAATACACCCCAGGATGCCATTGGCCTTCTTGGCCACAAGGGCACATTGCTGGCTCATGGTCATCCTGCTGTCCACCAGGACCCCCAGGTCCCTTTCCCCTGCGCTGCTCTCCAGCAGCTCAGTCCCCAACTTATACTGGCACATGGGGTTGTTCTTCCCCAGATGCAGGACTCTACACTTGCCCTTGTTATATTTCATTACATTTCTCCCAGTCCAACTCTCCAGCCTGTCTAGGTCTCTCTGAATGGCAGCACAGCCTTCTGGTGTGTCAGCCACTCCTCCCAGTTTGGTATCATCAGCAAACTTGCTGACAGAGCACTCTATTCCCTTGTCCAAATCATTGATGAATATATTGAATAGTCCTGGTCCCAGTACCGACCCCTGAGGAACTCCACTAGATACAGGCCTCCAACTTGACTCTGTCCCATTGACCACAACTCTCTGGATTCTTTCCTTCAGCCAGTTCACAATCCACCTCACTATCCGATCATCCAGACCACGCTTCCTCAGTTTAGCTGCGAGGATACTGTGGGAGACTGTGTCAAATGCCTTACTGAAACCAAGATAGACCACATCCATCGCTTTACCATCATCTGTCCACGGGGTTATGTCCTCATAAAAGGCTATCAGGTTGGTCAAGCATGACTTCCCCTTGGTGAAGCCATGTTGACTGTCCCTAATGACCCTCTTATCCTTGATATGCCTAGAGACAGCACCAAGGATATGTTGTTCTATCACCTTTCCAGGGATGGAGGTGAGGCTGACCGATCTATAGCTACCCAGGTCTTCCTTCTTGCCCTTCTTGAAGACCAGAGTGACATTTGCTTTCCTCCAGTGCTCAGGCACCTCTCCCGTTCCCCACGACTTAACAAAGATGACGGAGAGTGGCCTAGCAATGACACCTGCCAGCTTCCTCAGCACCCGTGGGTGCATCCCATCAGGACCCATGGATTTATGGATGTCCAGGTTGCGTAACTGATCCCTAACTCAGTCCTCATCAACCAGGACAAACTCCTCCTCTATCCTGACTTCCTCTGGAGCCTCAGGGGTCCTGGGTTCCCGAGGACAGCCTCCAGCAGTATAGACAGAGGCAAAGAAGGCATTCAGTAACTCTGCCTTCTTTTTATCCTCTGTCACCAGGGCACCCACCTCATTCACCAGTGGGCTCACATTGCCTCTAGTGTTAGTTTTATCCATATTTGAAGAAGCCCTTTCTGTTGTCCTTGACCTTTCTTGCAAGGTTTAATTCCAAGGAGGCCTTGACCTTCCTAGTTGCCTCCCTGCATCCTCTGACAACAGACTTATATTCCTCCCAAGTGGCCAGGCTCTCCTTCCATGATCTGTACATTCTCTTCTTCCACTTGAGTTTGCCCAGCAGCTCCCTGTTTAAACATGCAAATCTCCTGGCACCCTTTCTTGACTTCCTACCTGTTGGGATGCACTGATCTTGAGCTCAGAAGAGGTCCTTGAATGTTAACCAACTGTCTTGGGCCCCTTTACTTTCAAGTACCCTGTCCCATAGGATTTCCCCTAGCAATTGCTTGAAAAGGCCTAAGTTAACCCTACTGAAGTCCAGGGTTGTAGTTCTGCTACGTATTCTATTCCTGCCTATTTTGCCAGTCACTAGGCCTAGCACAAAGGACACAGTCAGCAGCAAAACAATCCAGTAACCAGATTCTATTGTACATAGAAAAGTCAGTATATGGGTGATCGCTGGGGGTACAAACAAGTCAAACAGATCACACATAATAGACAGCAACCCCAGCAACCCCAGGAATGACACAGCACGACCAATAATAGGTGGAATAAAAAAGGAAACAAAGTCTCCCATAGAAGAGATGGGAGACAACCAAGTCAATAGGCTGATCATATAGGATAGAAGTAGCCACATGTTGTTCCCCCATGAAGCCCGCGTTTGCAAATGCCAGACCTGACTGGGGCCCAGTTGCAGGGAGAGTCAGGAGGTCCTTCCCGAACAGAGAAACTCTGCAAAGTGCATCTACCTCACTGACAGACACTCCACCCTTCCTGCAAGTGGTCCCAGCTTTTATGCCCAAAGCAGGACACCTGGCACTCATTTACCCAATGCAGGGCACCTGGGGCTTGTTTACCCAAGGGCTTTCCTTACAAGGCCGGCCGCACCTTGGAGGAAAGCCAAAAGGCAAACTCATCCCCTTCTTCTAAAGGACCATGGGAACCACCCATATGTCAACCTTAATTCAGGGCTTGGGGTTCAGACCCCAGCACTTCACTGCCACATGAGATCCCAGACTCCACCATCTCATGGTCACTGCAACCAAGGCTACCCTCAACCTTCAGCGCTTCAACCAGACCCTCCTTGTTTGTGAGGATAAGATCCAGCAGCGCTCCTCTCCTAGTTGGCTCATCCACCATTTGCATCAGGAAGTTGTCATCAGTGCACTGAAGGAACCTCCTGGACTGTGGCTGGCTGGCTGAGTAGGCCTCCCAGCAAATATCAGGGTAGTTCAAGTCCCCCATGACAACCAGGGCCTGCATTTGTGAGACCGCTGTCAGCTGCCTGTAGAAAGCCTCATCAACCTTCTCACCCTGATCCGGTGGCCTGTAATAGACCCCCACAACAGTATCACCCATGCCAGCCTGCCCCTTAATTCACACCCACAAGCTCTCAACTCGCTCCTGATCCGCCCCTGGACAGAACTCAATACACTCTAGTTGCTCACTCACGTAAAGAGCAACTCCACCACCTCGCCTTGCTGGCCTATCTTTCCTGAAAAGGACACAGCCATCCATGACCACTTTCCAGCCATGCGAGCTGTCCCACCAAGTCTCTGTAATCGCCACTAGATCATAACCCCCTGACCAAACACAGATTTCTAACTCCTCCTGTTTATTCCCCATGCTGCGTGCATTGGTGCACAGGCATTTCAGAGAGCAAGCTGAGCACACTGATTTCACCCCAGGGGGGTGGGAGGCCTCCTGGTCTTCATCAGCACTAGAGCACTGCCCCAGTGGTGCAAGGCCAGCTACAACCTCATCCCCCTTCAAATTTAGCTTAAAGCTCTCCAAATGAGCCCTGCTAATACCTGTCCCAGGACCCTTTTGCCCCTGCAGGATAAACCTTCCCCATGTATTACTGTCAGGTCTATTGTCTTATAAAACCAGCCATTATCAAAGAACCCATGAAATGATTGGTTGCAACACACTGTCTACCAGTGTTTGAGTATTTGCACCAGTATAAACTGGAGCCCAAGTATAATCTGGAAATTCAGGCAACTACAACTTAAAAAAATTTTGAAATCAGAGCCATAATTTTTCTGAGAGAACTTTACAA
This sequence comes from Podargus strigoides, assembly GCA_028020825.1. Classification (NCBI taxonomy): domain Eukaryota; kingdom Metazoa; phylum Chordata; class Aves; order Caprimulgiformes; family Podargidae; genus Podargus; species Podargus strigoides. Next base: position 111,637,409 of record CM051663.1, on the reverse strand, counting down.
ATGTCTCTTTGCTCTTTGGAACAAGATTCTGGTTCCTTATCTCACCCTATGAAACCGTGGTTACAGCTCTCAGCTGAGAAACCTGTTTTCATATCTCCTACTTGTTCCTAACCACCCAGCTGAGCATCAAGTACTCTGTTACAAATACCCTACGAACCCAGGGTAAGCAGTTTGGTTGGAAAATACTGGTATTTGAAAACATATGTTGCTTTTATAGCCTTGATACTGGGAAAGACCAAAACCACAAGACTTAAACATCTCCACATTCTCCAGAAGAGATAGAAAAGGGAACAATGCATTTTTTAACAGCCAGAGGATGACCAAGGAATCAGTGAATGAAAGAGGACTTCTTCTCTTCATACCCCACAGAAGTATCACTTTTCACAAAGCAACATGACTTAGTTGCTGATATGTGAAACCACATCCTAGGGCAGACCCACCAGCCACACTAAGAGACAGTCTTTTCTGCTCTTGTCCCTTCTCTCCTACGCTCAATGGGAGCTGTAACTTGAGTGACATCCTTTGGCACAAATGTGCATCATTCAGCTGACCCTAATCTTGATGTCCCCTTTCTAGCAGGACTCAGTTCTTGGCAGTTTTAGCTGAGTTAGTGTTAAACAAATGCTAAGCAGAAACAGGATAAAAACGTCAGGTTGTCAGCTCATAACAATAAGTTGCTAAGCATTGGCATACAATAAAATTCAAATAAATGGAAAATAACTGAAAGTCCACAGGACAGTCATCTATCAAACTGACACACAGCAGTATAAAGTGTAGTTTACCTAATCTATACTGCCTAACATGGCTTGAGCAATGTGACTTCTCAGCCTAAGGGACAGATCTCCAGGCCCTCGTATCACCTCCCTCCTAGCACTTCGCTCTGCTATTCCTGAGAGCAACTTGTTGAAGATGAATAGTTGCTTGCATCACTACCTTCAGGTCAGCACCTTAAGCCCAGAAATGGAATACAGATTACCACAGTGTTTATTTTCATCCCACTGTAAGGATCTTATCTTCCCGAAGTTTTGCATTACTGTTCAGCATGGCAGGGCAGGAGGTAACAAGTAACTCTTACAACAGTGTAAATGTGTTACTGTCATGCCATTAAGTTGTCATGTTATTACGCCGTATTTCCAAAATAAAAATTGATTAGTTACAAATCACAAAACCAATAAAAGATACCTGCTATTAAATCATTGTGAGGAGAAAGGAACTAGTCTCAGAACTGTGTATTTACAAAGACAGCTTCTTCAAAGAAATAACTTTCAAACTAAACTTTATTAAATTTAGTGTTTGAATACTTTTCCCCTTGGTAAAGACCTTTTATCCATTAACACTGGAAAACAGCCCTTCTTGGGATTCATTCCAAATCAAATTTAAGAGAAAAGCAGGGATAGTGTGTTCACAGACACATATGTGCAATTAAATGAGTACATACTCTCATAACAAAGAGCCAACTCAATTACCTCCCAAGTATAAAGCTTACAGAAAGGCAGATGTGATCTTTATTCCAGAAGGTTTACCGAGCAAACATGAGAGAAAGAATGTGGAAGAAATTTATGTGAAAGCAAATACTTCATACCTTATAAAATCCCCATTGGCTGATTACAGAGATCTCTTGGAAATGCCAATTAGTCAGGTGTCTCTTTGTCCTTTTTAATTCTCCTACCCTTATTAAATCAATATCTCAGACAACTTAATGGCTCCCCAAAGTCTAGGTCAAACAGAGAGGCAAGAGGAGGTAGAATGAAAGGCTGTGCTTAATTTTGTGCCATGATCTAACTGTGGGTGAGGAGAGAAGGAATAATTTAGCTTGATTAAATAACTAAATATACAGTGTCTTGAAAGGAAAATTGGCCTTCACTCACAGAACTATGAAGACAATCCCTGACCAAAAACCATTATGGCTCCTGGTTGCAAAGTTGTGACAAATTCTTTTCAGAGGCATTTCATATTTTTTTTTGTGCCCTGCACATAGGGACTTCTATCTCCTCTCCAACAGCATCCTGTGAAGAAGAAAATCAAGGCTGAGTCGCAGCCCTGACTGCACCCCAAAGCGCCCTCCACCTTCATGGGTAAAACAAGATTCTGCTGCCCACAAGTTGCTGTTTGCCTCAGCCCTTTCCAGAAAGCGCATGAAAACTGGTTGTGGTATGGGAGGGAGGGCAGTCACTGCAGGCTTTTGTCAGGTTCAGGGATACTTCAGAATTTGGCTATGGTAGAACACCATACATTGTAGGGAAAATTGTACTGATGAGGCAAAAATGTTCTGACTGAGGAGGGTAAAAATGAGGAGTACTAATCTTACCCACAGAAAACTTTGGAAGGACAGAGTCTGAGCTGAAATAAGCTGATACATTTCCACTAACCATGAGAAAGATAATACCCCTTTGCATCAGCTGGAGACCTGACTGAGAATGTGTCTCACAAGCCATTTCTCCCTTTTAAAATGACAGTGTTGGGTCCAGCTAAGACCTCAACTGTCTGGTGAATGTGCCATGTTCATCTCATTTGATTGGATAGGATTTTAGTGCAACAGATCTCGTAAATTAAACACTTCAGTATCTAAAGAGGGGATGAGATGAATTTCAATTTAATCGTACTAAATCCTCTCTTCCCATCCCCTCAAGACTGCTTACATTCTTGCTAAGAAAGCAGATCTTCCCCAACTCAAAGATCAGACTCTTAGGGAAGAAGATTTAAAAGAAAAAAAAAAAAAAGTGGAAATATGAAAAAAAAACCCATGCATTTCTGGGAACCTAGATTAGATTTAACTGCTTCTCAGTAATATCCATATAATATGAGAATGTTTAGAGGTCCCATGGAGAACAAGAAGTGGGAGTACGCTAATTAATGAACTTTTATCTTAACTCTTGCTATTGACTAAAAGCAGAGAGGGAAAACAAAGTCTGTATGGTGGTAAAAGGGCAGAGAAGAGGACAGGGAGAGGTAAAAAATACACAGAACCTTTCCCTTGATTTTGGAGATTAGCCAATAGCTGAGTCAGAGCACAGACAGGGACAAGGTACATGGGAAACGACCAAGGCAGGGCAGAAGGAGGAATTATGACTGCACATCTTTGCCTGGACAACATAAGGAACAGCACCACTAGACACAAGAGTTAGGTCAGGGATACAATCAAAGTGGGCAGTCTTTCCCATTTTGAGAAAGTTATTCTCGTAACGCTCCTGCAGTGCAAATGAATAGTGTCATCTTCAGTCTGAAAATAAATAAAAAGATTCAAAGTCATCCAGGCAGGGTTTTTAAAGACTAACTACATCATTTAGAATGAATCCACACCAAACTGCACCAGGTTTTCAAGGAAGCCTATGTGTAGACCTTTTGCTGCATTGGATTGTTTGCATACTGGAAAGAAAAATCATAAGCATTCATCAAGAATAGTTTCATTTCCAATTGATCTGAAACAGGTCTTCCTTTTCCTGAGCCATTTCACTTTTACAATGAAATGGTTGAGGAGAGGAATGACTTTATTAGGTTGACTACAATGTTTGTTCAGCAATAGTCTGGGTAGCTAATTTCTTACATTATTGAAGTGAAAATTTAGCACTGAAAATTGAATTGAAAAATCGAAATATTTCACTTAGAGAATGGTCACATGAATGCAACTGTTTGAGTGGCTAGAAATTTGTTTCATGGAGCTATACACTTACCAAAACAGAGTACCTTGTAATGCAGAACCCAGTCTTGCACTAAGAACATTAAAAAAATCAGATAATTTCTACCATGTTTGAACAAACAATTGTTTTGTGCAAAAGGGAATCCAAAAAATTACTCTTGCTGTCGTTTTCTTCTCCATGCCTTTAGTCTGACTTGCATGTTCTCTGTAAAGCAGTGTAGCAAACAAACTTGATGGTTTTCAAAATACATTGATGGATGCGTCCAGTTCATGTTTAATGCAATTCTGTGACCTCTTGCACTAGATTTGGTCTGTACATCTCCTAATACTTCTCATGCTGGTGACATGGACCAAGCAAGGTAACACAGACCTCTCCTCTCACTGAGAAAGCATTAAAAGGGTTTGTATTGCTCATTTCGCCAGACCAACTAATAATCAAGGTCTCATGAAAGACCAACTGTTACTCTTTTCTAATATTTTTGGCTATCAGAACTTTAATGCAGGTGGCATAAATGAAAATGACAGCAATGTCAGTGCTTCAGGAGTTTCAGCTGCCAAAATAAAGCCCTACACCTGTACAATCCTAAAACAGAGAGGCTGCACACCTTGGGGGGATCCATCTCTGTGGCAGAGTTTCCTGGATCAAGGCCATTGCTTATATTATACCCATGGTTTGAAAACTCCTGAATTCTTCTGCTTTGCCTTCTATGAGTTGCAGCAGTGGATGAATCATTTTACCTCATACCTAACATGTCATTTCTCATCATCTATTGAGTGCGTAACCACAAGAAGATGAAGCAAAAACACAGCTATTTCTTATCTCACAACTGTGTTTATTTTGAGCTAATCAGTCATACTGACATCTGTTTGGCTCTAATCCTGATTTTGTTAATAAGCCAGTTGTGCAAATCTGTTCTATGCAAGACCATGCCTTACTGCACCCCTGAAGACTGATGAATGCATTTTGGAAGCCAGTAGTGCTTTAGGATAAGCCCACCTTGGAACTCCAGTAATTTTCCAATAAATGTTGTCCATGAATGAGCTCACGAACTTCCAGTATGAAGACCAACTTTATCTCTGGGGTTGAAGTCATCCGGTGGGCAAGTTTCCAAATAGGAAAACAAAGCAACCTCCTTCCTCCCCAAGATCTTCCCCCCAGTCTCTGCTGCTGCTTAAAAAAATGGTCCATTCTTTGATGTGAGGCCTTGGAAATGCTGTGGTTATTTAATTATTCTGTTTCTTGTCTCCTGGTAATTCTTCTCTATCCTTGCTACAACATTGATTCATATTTCTGAAGACCAGAGCAGACCAGACTGATCATCTGGTCTGGCCTCTAGCATAACATGCACCACAGCATTTCACCCTCTGATCTCTGAATCAAGCCTTGTACCTTGTGGGAGACACAGGATATCTTGATTTTGTCTCCAAGAGCTGGAGAATTTACCACATCCCTGGTTAGCTATTCCAGATGTATGTTGCCTTCATGGTTAAGACATTTGAGTTTTATTTCCAGTTTGGATTTTACTGATTTTTCACCTTCCAAGCCTCACGTCCTGCTGCGTTCAAGGCACAATGAGTGCTCTTTGGTATCCTGTCCTTCACCCCATGCAAAGATTTCATGCTGAGACCCAGGCGGCCTCTCCATCTCCTGCTCAGATAAACCCACCACCTGGAGCTTCTCACATCTCCAGCTGCCAGGGGTGGATTTAACACCAAACTTGCTCTGGTTATTCCACTCTGATGTCTCTGCAGGTTCTCAGCATTTGGTCTAAGGGCAGAGATCAGCGTGGCAGGCAGCAGAACTGGGCAGGGTGGGACACATCTGCTCCTGAGCAATACTTCTTCCTGGATGCAGCCCAGCCTTGGCTGCCTGCCCTAGCCCTGCTGCCACCTTGTGCTACTGATGCTTGCTCACCCACCTGTTGGCATTTTGTCACAATGTCCCAGGACACACTACTTATTCACCCAGTGTGCAGTATTTCTTTTTGTCTGCCTAATCTCTTATTCTTTCTCTTAAAAAGCATGTATTTTGCACTGCCAGACTTCCTGAACAGCACTGTTATTTCACTCTGGGTATGCCTTCGGCTATTTATTTCCCCAGGAAATGCCACATCACCTGGAAACTTTGTATTTTCCCTCATATATAATAAAGCTTACAGTAATGAATTCCTTAATTCTGTCAACTTCCTTATGTTCTTGAGAGGCTCCAGCTGCCAATGGAGTCGAAAGAGAGACTTCTCAAAAAGCCCTTATTAATTGGCTCTACAGGCTGCCACAGCCACTGGGATGTGACTATAACAGGGGAGACACAAAACCTTAGCAGTTAAAGAGCTCAGCAGTGACTGTATTCATATCTAGACATTTACTTTTCTTTCATCCTACAGTGTGGCATAAGATGGATTTGTAGCGGGCTACTATGAATTCACAATTAAGCACATCTGTGAAACGTGGGAGCACCAACATCTGGATATCTGCCATCCTGCCTGTCTGTGGACCCATGGTAATCCCACAAAACATCTTAGGGATTCGGCTCATCTTGCAGCCTCTCCTCCAGCCAAGGCCTTAGCGGAGCCTCTTGCTCCAAGCCAGATGTCTACTTTCCAGAAACTCCCAGGATCTTAGCAATGCTGAGGTCTTTATCCCTCAGCTAATTTGGCTGAAATTTGTCAACCACTTCAAAAGTTTCTGAGGGGAGGAGGCAGACAGACACTTATGCAGATGGACAGTCACAGGCTAAAAAGGGGGTAGATAAATAATTTTTGTTGTCAGATTTTGCTCTCAGCCACCTTACTGATATTTCCTCCTCTGCTTTGCAATCTCTGCTGTGCAGAAACTGATACTCGGTGTGTATCACCCTTGATACACACTGAGACAAACCTTACCAGCTTTTTTAGCCTTCTGACAGTCATTTGCCTAGGACGATTTCTCTCCTATCCCTCTTCTTGGTAAATTCATATTACATTAGCCAGTGAGAAAAGCCACAATAAGTGACTACTCAGGCTCCATCTGTCATTCTCAGCAAGTCCCAGGGAAGTACCAACAGACTTAATTTGCTCTCAAAGACCACTGAAATCTGTGAGATTCATCTCAAGCAGCTCACACTGCAAGTCTGCAATCCCAGGAAGCATCCCCAGAGCCTTATTCAGGACTGTGCTACGATAAGCACAGCCCCAGAGTCACTGCAGCATGCCAATGCCAAAATTGGTACAGGAAGTCCCAGGGTCACTGAGGGGACCCCACTCAGCCGGAAGGGTACAGCTGCGTTTGCTCAGGAAGGGCTTCATATAGGCTTGTCTGGTCCCAGATGGCTGCTTAGCCAATGTGGTCTTCCAGGGTGTGGATCTGGCCAAGCATTTCATGGTCACACCATTTTGGGCTGGGATCATGCCATCTCTCTTTCTCCCCAAGGCAGAAGTGCTCTGGCAGCACTGGGGTAGCAAGGATAGACTCTGCAGTGGGAGGCAGGGAAGCAGTCCCCATTAGGTGCCAGGTTTGCTTTGTAAGGGTATTTTTACTGCAGTTAAAACACCATGAGCACAAACCAGATGCCCAGAGTATCATACAAGGCCTCCTCTATCAGCCCAGTGCAAATTTGCCACTCTCATCAGAAAACATCAAAATCAAAGGACCCAGGGCAGCAGACAGTCTGTTAGCAAGCTACTGAAATAGTGAGCGGCTGATGTCTAGACTCAAAAAAAGAAATTCCTGTCCATGTTTAGAAGAGCCACACACGTATACATACAAATAAAAAACAGGAAGGCATGAGCTGCTGTAATCTTTGATAGTAGCCCAAGGGAAACAGTGTAATTTGGTAGAAGCAGCAAACAGGGCACCCACTTAGACATAACCTGTCAGGTCTAAGAAGGAGGGTGCTTTGACAGACAATTCTTAGAGAAACTGGATTCAGCACAGCAACACAGAACTGCATCCACAACAAATGTAGGGGACAAGGCCCTGGGAGAGACCCCAGACACGTCAAACAGCTTGAGATCTCTTAATTGGAGTCTAGAAGGTGGCAAGTTGTCATATCGGCTGAGATAGATGCATACTTGGAGCCATTAAATCTCCTGTCTTTAGGCCTGGGAGTCAATTTGCGTTCAGATACAATAATCTGTCTTTGAAAAGGGAACCGGATGATACGTGCATACTCACAAGACCCTACAAAGTTCCTGGTGCAGACATATTTATCACGTTATAAAAGGCCTGTAGAAGTGCCAGTTTTGGTGAGTACTACGTAATGTGGTTCTGACCACAGACTTTATTTTTTCCACCATGATGAGGACCACAGTCTCTCTTATCCAAAATAAATAAATAAATAAATAAATGAGAAGGGTCAAGGGGCTGCAAATCATACTGACCTGTTTAATTAATAGCAATACAAGCTTTTTGTTTTGGTTTGGGTTTTTTTGTCTGCCTCCCCAAGATATTTGCTCTAGACTGGAGGGCACCCTGCTCCATTTAGCAAAGACCAGAACAGATTCACAAAGACTTGCCAGGCCTCAGACGTTATGTGATCTGAATGCAATTTATCCACCCAGTCAACAAACACTCTATTTTTATTAATTTCATAAGAGGCTAGTAGGGAGGGAGGGGAGAAGGGAGGGGAGGAAATGCCCTTTGACCAAGCAGAATGCCAGAGCTCAGTGAATTGTTACTAGCACAATAAGCTAAAACTAAAGTTTGGCCATCGTCTTTTCATTTCATAGCAAACCTAGCCTTAGGACTGGAAAACAAGATTTCTGTTCCTCTGGGCTGGCACAACAGCATTAGACAACTTAAGGCAGGAAGCGAAGAAGAACTGAAGAAGAATTTACCAAATAGATGTCAGGGGAATATAAACTAAAGCATCTTTTTTTTACAAAAGAAGAGAGTTGGGACAATAACTCTGCCCCTGCACATTACTAGGCTGCCTGCTGGCACACTCAAGCCAGGGCCACCCCTTCTGGCTAGCCAGACCACCATGGCAGCCCCCTCCCACAGACAAGCTCCTTGGGCACGTAGGAGAGGGCAGCTGTGAGCACAACAGCACAGCACTGTGCTGGGTGCCTGGATGCACAAAGTATGGCCAACACTCTCAGAATGCCATCACAGCAATGAATACAGCTCTTGGGTAAAATAGGGAAGGTTTGAGTGGATCCTAAAGAAAAATAAAGGTCAGGAGAAAGAGACTGCCACCTTCATGACAATTTACACTCTCCACATCCCGTTTCTGCACTGGCCCCAAGTAAAAAGCATCTGTGAGCAGACCAGAGGCTACTTAGCTTGGAACAGTTTGCTCTGTGCATCCAAGGTGCCTGGCTGTAAGCATGTCTCTTGTGTCTGGTGTCTCACCCTCCCCAGCTCCACAGCAGAGCCTCACTGCAAATTTTTGATGGAGGTCAGGAATCAATGCTTGCTTCTTAAATCACCTTTCTTGGCCAAAGAACTGCATATCACAGTTCTCCTTCCTTACCTTGCCCCCAGATAACTGACTTCTTAGTCCACATTTGAAAATTTCTCAATGATTCAGCAGTGTTCCCACCTTACCAGAAGAGACTGTGAAGTAGAAGAGTATGTACTTCACCCAGCCATATCCATCGTAATGCAAGTTGTACTTATCGCAGTCCATCCTGCCATTTGCCTCCCACATAAAAGAGGCTTTTTGCCTGAACATGAAATTCTTTTGTTTGAGGCGAGTCTTTTTGATCAGAGTGTGGGTCAATGAGTGAAACGTCCTAGCCTACACTATGCACGAGATCATAGAATCATACAATGGATTGGGTTAGAAGGGACCTTAAAGATCACCTAGTTCCAAACCCCCTGCCATGGGCAGGAGATGAGGCTAATGGATCCAATTGTCCCTTTTTGCCTTAAATTTGCGAGATTCTACACCTCTGGTTACATCTATATGGGACAGAGGAGAGAGATTTCAGGTAGCTCAGCTACTGAAAACATCTTCATTAGCATTTTTCCTGATAAAAACACCATAGCATTATATGTACATGACACAGAAGGTAATCTACTTTCTGTACATGATAGTTGATATAGGACAATGTGTTCCCCTTTTGGCTGGTCCCTCAAGCTCTGGGACATTCCTACGTGAGAGCTAATGCCACAATTGTACTCTTCACTGATAGAATTACACAAAATGGATTTCAAATTTCATAAACCACCTCCTTGTAACCTATTCCTCGGAGCAGACTGCTTACACTGCTTGACAAAACTTTTGTCCAGCACAGAGAGCATTCAGCAGGCACTAAAACTTAATAGACGATTTTTTTTCTTTTCTCTGCACCCAAGCAGTTTGCTATGAAGTTTTACACTGAACAGCTTCCCTCTCTGTTGTATGGCAGATGAGCTCACCAGAATTACAGTAAACACTGAGCCCAGAAAAAACAGCATTTCATCGTGCTTTTTACTTGTTAATTCTGCACACGTAGGTGACAGTGACTATTGAGTAATTGAAGACTGCAGACACAGACTAATGGAAAGCTTATAGGAATCTGTCAGGAGCTTCTTATTGATGCCTTGGGCCCTTATCACACCCCATTTAATTACACACTGTTTGGAAGATTCAAAGCCAGCTAGTAAGGAGAAAGCAAGAATGCACCTGGATGAAGAAACACACAATCTGTTCATTTTCTTCCTTCTGTCCTTGCTTCATATTCATTTGTTAATGGGTAAAATATCTTTGCAGTCCCTTAAATTCCACATTCTGTGTTTAACTTTTTTTTTTTAACTACATGGTGCAGCCAGGTGGTGAACCAGTAACATTTTTCACCTCAGTTGACACAATTATACACTATGATTTTCAACCACCAAGAAAAGCTGGCTGGTTGAGTAAGGGCAGTTTGACAACTGAGATATTTATGTACAGCCAAAATGAGATAGTGCCCTATATTTTAAACAGTTCAAGTCAGAGGAGAAAAATGTAAAATTGGTTCCTAGATAATAATGCCTAATCTTTGTTTTTATGGCACATGGCTGTGCAATTAAGGTTGGCTCACGAAAGCTATGTGTGAGCACAGTCAAATTGCTGAATGGCCTCATAGATGGCAGGAAGGAAAATAAATACTCTACTGTTTATACTTTCCGAAGTAAAATCTTTCAGATAAACAGTGTGTCAGGCTGACAGGTGTGACTTCTTTAGCCTTTGCTCAATGAATTTTTAATTCACAGCTGAGGCTGGTAGCCTGAAACTGTTGATGGAAAAAAACCACTGTTCAGTTTTTGATGGGAAGATGAATGTCTGGGTCTTAGAAGAGCCAGACTTCTGTGCAAAGAATTACAGATGCTGTTGTGCAGGCATAGGGGAAGGACCGTACTGCGGCCACACTGCTTTGGGCTGGTATTGCCCTCAAGGCATAGCAATACAAGGGTATGACATTTTCTAGGAAGATGATCAGATACATCTCCCCCATGATACTTGGTAAGCAGAAAGGTTTTTCAGAGGCTCCTCCTAGGTACTTAATTCTTCATAAAAAAAGCAAAGCCATGCACTACCACACCATTCTTAATTAGGGGGAGTTCCTCATTTGCTAAAATGTTCAGTTCTTTGACAAACTACTGCTCATAATCAGAAAGCAGGAGCATTGACAGCATCTGCCTCTGGCTGGTTGTGCTTGGTTTGTCCAGGGTTTCTGACTACATCAGCCTGGGTCCAAGGAAGATTGAAATATAGATGGAGAGAAATAGATTTGTATTGAATACAATGAGGAGAAAATGATGAGCAGGGATCATCTGTGCAAGAAATTTTGTGTTGTAGAAGAAAGGCTTCAATCTCCAGGCTAACCAAATGTGAAAAAGGCTCTCTGAGCCCCTGTCAGTACATGGAAATTCCAAGAACAACAAGTTAATCCAATAAGATCCAATAAGACATTGAGATTGAGAAGTAGAGAGACAAATTGTGTTCATACTCCTTGAAAATATGGAGCAATTGTAAGTCCTATAAACTCCCTAAGATTATTTTTCCTGTCCAAGAAAATCACTTCTGTCTCATATGGCTTGAATTTAAACCAACTAGCTTAAATCCTAGCCCTTAACTCAATCACTGAGAAAATAAAGAGAAAGTAGGATCAAAGTTCAAAGAAAGACAGTGGGGCAGCACATGGAGGTGGGCACAGGGATGGCATGCCAGGAGACGCAGACCCCCGCCCTACTGCTCTCACGTGGGGTTTGGGCCAGATGGGGGGTTGTTACTGCCTATGTTTAGCCCATACCCAGGGCCAAACTGTAGTAGTTGCTCTATCACTCAATGACCCCTCCCCATCTGAGAAAGGGAATCTAGGGAAAAAAAGGCAGAAGCCCTGTGGGTTGAAGTAGAAACAGATTTAATGAAATAACAAAACTAATACAAATACCAACAAAAAGTGTACAACGAGCTTATACTCAGCCAGTCCTTGAGATCAGCTGAAGGAGCAGGAGGCCAAAAGAGAGGAGCCCCAGGAAGAGGAACTCCCCACCCTCAGTAAAATCCCTCCTTTTATAATGACCTTGTTGTCAGTGCTATGGGATACACCTGTGAGTCAGCTTGGGGCAGCTGCCCTGACTGAAACTCCCAGCTGACTCAGGGCTACTCATGTTCTGCCTGCCATGGCTGGCCTGTAGCATCATAGAATAGTCTTGGTTAGAAAAGACCTTTAAGATCATCAAGTCCAACCATTAACCCAGGACTACCAAATCATCACTAAACCATGTCCCTCAGCATCACACCTACGTATCTCTTAAACATCACCAGGAAATACCTCCATGGTTCTGTTCCTGTGAAACCAGGACAGTTACCTTAAAAATCTGTAACAACAGGAATCAAAGGGGAACCCCTCCTCTTCCTATGGTTTCTGAAGGGCTGTGACACTCCAGAGGGCTTGACAGTGGTCAGTAGCCACATGCAGATGCATGACAGTGTCAAGATGTCATTTTTGTGTTGACAAACGTTTGTGAGCATTTGAGGAGAGGAGGAAGGATATATCTAACCCTTTACTGCTTCTCCTACATGAAACTTTGTACTACATGTTAGCAGTCTTTGCAAATGTTTCAGGCAAAGATAATTTCAAGTTTTATGGAGTAATTATCTGCACAGTCCCTTTTCCCCTCTGGATCTCCTGATTTATAAGGTGATGGCAAGACTGTACTCCATCAGGTCACCTAGCACTGAGGGAGAGATGAAAACTGACTCTCAAACCTTTATCATTTTTAAGCGGTAAGTTATAAACATTTCTGAGGAAAGGCAAGAAGACTGGAAAGCTCTGAGCATGACCTAAATGTAAAACAATGGGAAAATCTGGGCTAGGCTATGACTAAATTCTGCAGGAGTCTAGACCACACATGCGCAAAAATACGTACAGCAGTTCAGAGCTGAAGACCAAGTGTGGGACTTTTTTATCCCCACAGCTGATAACTGAGATGATCAACTCCCCCCCAGAATTTAATTTCTACTTAGAAGAGCAACTTTGTAAAAAATCTGCTTCCTGTGAGTATTCAGTATGTACCATGTTTACTCCAGCAACCATACATACATTAATTTTTGCTGCCGTTAGCATTGAAGAGCCAGTGCAGTCACAAGAGTCAATTCCAAAACTCAAAGAAAAGGGGACTGCAATCAAGAACAGACTGTGACCATCAGACTCCTTATTGTCAGTGGTGATGCTCTGCCAGCATGACTGGCAGTGCCAGCAGTAAGTTTAGGGAATGAAACAGAAATCCTCTAGCCTTCTCCATTTACCACATTTAATCTGGGCTTGGCAATTCCCACTCAACACAGAACTCCGCAGTGTTATTTTTTTTTCCAAAAGACCTACTGTTCTGTCCACAGCATAACACAACAGATATATATAGCAATCCTAGAAGGGTGCTATTTTCTTTTTTCTTTTTTAAGACTAAGGTCTGATTTCTTCTTCCTACCTGAACTTTTTCTAGAGGCGAATCTGCATAATATCTCCTTTGATATGTTTCCTTATTTCCTTAAAAATAAATAAATAAATAAATAAATAACCAGGAAAGAGATGGGGTGTGTCTACAAGGTTATTTGTGTAAGATATTCTGTGCTGTAAATTTACATGCATGGAACAGTCAAATAAAAAGGCTGAATTTCAATGTAAAAGCCCATGCCACAAGGAAATTAAATCACAGTGTTAGTTACATTTCCCAAAATGAGAAAATATTAGGTACAAAGATGTGCAGAAGGAGGGGAAGAAGTAAAGACACTGTTTTGCTTTGCAGAGCCAAGGAGCACCCAGCTGAGAGGCATGGAGGAAGAAGCGCACACAGCCGTGCACAGGACATGGCACAGCTAGCAGCCCTGAAGTTTTCCTGCTGCCGTGAGGGCGTTCCCAGAATGTCTGAAAGCAAAACTTGGCAAGCAATATGGGAGCTGGATGGAAATGGAGAAAGACTGGGGATTAAAAGTGATCGCTTTCCAGAAATAAAAACAAAAAACAGCCACCAATTTCTCCCTTGCATAACAGAAGACATGAGGATACCAGTATATATCAACAGTACGATACTCCCTCTCACTCTTCCATTCATGTTAGCTTGCACTGGCTTCTTTACTTTTTACAAGAAGGAAAAGGCAGCAGTTTTATTTACAGAGTTATATAAATAACAAAGCCTGACATGAGGAGCACGATGTCCCAGCTCTGCAGTAATGGCAAAAGCAGCACGGCGGCTGTCAAGCACGCTCCCCTATCTACTGGCGGCACATTGATCCAACGCTGCATTACCCAAGGCTGCAGCCACCCACCACTGATGCAGGCACAGACCACGACCTTTTCATCCATGAATAACAGTACTCCGACCAAGTGTCATTATTAAATTCTTTCATGTGTGATACAAGCTGTTCCCAGGAATAAATAACCAGATACATGATTATGCAGGATGGTTTTATAGGGAGACAGTTTAGAGAAAATGCTGCCCACACTAGATTAGACTTGTCCAATTCAGAGTAAACTATGAAATAGCATGCATGTTTCTTAAAGTGTCACATTAAACACACTTCAAAATCCCAACATCTGACTATTTGTATTCTTTTATCTGATGCTACATAATCCCTAACCTTAGGCTCCAGCAACAGAAAGCACTTGAGCCTCAGGCAAGATGGTGTCAGCCTCACCAAAATCCCACCATGTGCCCAGTTGGTGCTGACCGGGTGAGCACATCCACTCAGCGCTAACCCTAACCCCATCAGGTCCAGCCAAGAACTACTCTCCCATAATGCACAAAAGCCTGAGTTTGCCAAAGTACTTCTTTGCAGTCCAAAACAATACTCAGACAAAAACAATTTCAAAATAGAATCAATGTCCTAATTATATCTCCTCTGAATATTAATAGAATATTACAGCCACTAAAAATAGACCTTTCAAAAAAATTCAAGGCCTTTCCAAGGTCTTCAGCCACCAGCACTCTTCTCCCATGCATTCATAGTGTTCACTGCCTTTACTCATCTGCTGTCATCCTCAGTTGTAAGAGGTCACACATTGACCCTCCTAGACCAGAAGAGGCACAAGGATGTCTCCACCCACACACAGGAGGGATGTCAGACTAGATCTCTTGTCTGGGGAGGAGGAGGGAGTCTGAACTTCCTGAGAAAGAGGTTCAAATCACATTGGCATTGCCCCTTACCGTTTTTTCAAAATTCCTATCCTGTAGGGTGATTTAGGCTGCACAGAGCAACTCTGCTGCTCACCATGTAACGCATCATCCACATGTCCTCTCTCTCTTTTGTCCCAGCTGGCTTTAGTTGGCTTGGCAGGGAGGGGAATTATTTGTCTAAATCAAAAAATTTTACTATCTTCAACGTCCCCTTCATACTATTCAAATAACAAAATCAATTAAAAGGTTGATTTCTGGTTTATCCTTGTATGATGACACTAAGGCGATTCACTTCTCCTTGCTGCTCCATTGCACTGGCACAAGAGGGAAAGTCTAGTATGAAAGTAGTATGAATAAGGGACAGCTTGCCTTTTACCTTGAGTTCTCTCACGTCCCATGACACCTTCATTGCACCCACAAGTCTCTTACGGGAGCAAAGGAAAGAGAATGACACTAAGAGATACTACCATGCCACTGCATTACTGGAAGATGTTGAAATACTGTCACCAACAGAGACTGTATAGAAGGGAACAGCAACTGGGGAAATCCTCTCCCCATGTTCCTCTTTCCATAGGGATGGGTGACAGAGAAATTATCCTAATGGTATTTAAAGTAGTGTCAGTATTTTGCTTATAGAGGCAGCCTGATCAAAGAAAAAGTAATGTTATACCTAGAGGCACGGTAGAGGTAAAAGCATATGCAATTCAGAGGCTTCAGAGGCGCATTCAAAAATCTACTGTGTGGTCTCTCTAGATATTGGTACACAAACTCTAATGGCCCAGGAAATATTTTACAGCACTCCTGATGCAGCCTGAAAGCCGTATAATATCTTGATCTCTAAGCTGTGCTGGCCCAAACATCTGCAGAAGAAAAATTAAGAAAAGACCAGCTGTATAAAGGATAAACAACACAAACTGTATCATGTCTGTTTTTTCCTGCACTAATATTCTGTTTATTCACAGAACTACTTTATTTTATTGGCAATTCTGGTGTTCAGCTGGTTTCAGACTATACAAAGTGTCTTCTTCCAATGGTATGATGCTGATCTGCACCAGCTATGGATCAAGCCCTACATGTAGGAGACACTGTATTTCCTGTTTTCCAGCCCTCAATCTATCGGAGGTTTGCCAGAGGCGGTCTGCTTGCCACGTAACAGCTTCAAAGTCAAACTGGGCAACTGCTTGATGGAGGATGTTTAACATATATTCCTGGTCCTTGTCTTCTCTTTCATGTGCATCTTTCACCCTCTCAGCTGATCAGTGCCCATAAATCTTCCCTTGGATATGCTGTAAGAGTCCACAGAGGCATCTGAGCCCGTTCATGCAGCACCACTGTGCTGGAAAGGCAGTGGCTGACAAACTAGAAGCACTTCTCCCCTCAGGTGGCCTGCTCTTCCTTGTCAGCCACACACTGCGCAGAAAAGTAGCTGCAAAGCAGCTGCCATGCCAAAAAGGACAGAACGGTTTCTTGCGGGCAGCGTGACTGTTTTATTTATTTATTTTACTTATTTACCACACTCTAGTCACTAGCTTGATTTTCCTTAATCTTACAAATCGCCTGCCAAGGACATAGAGCATCTGGCTTTCTTCAGCAAATAAACTGTTTGCCATGTGTCTGCTGTCCAAAAAGACATGCTGCCCCCAAGTTACAATCCTGAAAAGGACTCTGTCAACATGTTTTATCAACTAATAATAATAATAAAAACCTCCTGTGTTTTTCTCGCAGCTATTTATAAAATGTCTCCAGAAGCCAGACAGTGAATCAGTCTCCTTATCCAACTTTTGTTTCTAACACTGCAAATGCTCTTGGGTTTGTTATTGGAGGGTTGTTCAAAAACAGCTGGGCTGCTGGCATTCAAGCTATTCCTTTATTTAAGGGGTTTTGTTCTGAGTACAAAGATGTAGATTCAGAGATCATTCATGGACTTAAAATCAAGCATATACTTAATTAGTTTGCTGCACTGAGGCCTGAAGCGTTTGCATTGAAGTAAAACTATACACAAGCAGCTTTTCCAAACAAGCACACACAAGCATCCATGACAGGCTGAATACCTACAGAGCTGATGCTGTGGTAGTAGAAAAAAGGCTGTAGATTCCCCACACTTTGGTAGAGTGAGTCAAAGTATTTAAATAAACTGGGGCAAAGACGGCGTATGCATAGCCAGCACACTTGGAAGGTGACTGGGGCAGAATGGGGACGGGATTGCATCCTCTGAGGTTTCCACACAGGGGCTGGCTGCACAGCTCATGCTCAGGCAAGAGAGCATGGGTAAGGAATTTTAGCCTAGTGTGTCATACATGCATGCTGCTAAAAAAAAGTAGCAAAACAGCACTGTTATCTCTGTCCTTCCACTGTCTGTTCTCCCACCCACCAGGGCTGCATTTTCCCAGGTTAGTAGGTGCTCGCTCACTCAAGGAGCAAACAACCCCATTGCATTTAGCGGGACTGTTGCAGGGAACTTCTCAGCCACAAATTTGTCATGAGCTAGCTGGGTGTGCTAGAGTGTAACAAGAACTGTTGCTAAGTCTCATGAAATGCTGTAAAAGGACCTGATCCAACCCATACTGAAGTCAAGTCAAAGACTCCCACAGATTTAAATAGGTATTAGATCAAGAACTCAGACTTGTAAAATCTTCAGGGTAGGGGCCATGGCTTTGTTACAATGCACAGTGTGCACTTAATATGCTCTCTAAGTAATAATAAACAAGAATTTGGAGGTAATTTGACAGGGGGTTGGGAAGAACTTTCCAAAGCTTTCCAAGGAGCCTTGTTATCCCAGCACACTAATGCATTCTACCAAAGCTGTGTTAATCTTTTTAAATATCTTTGTACAAAACCTGTAAAATCCTAGCTGGTTACGTGGGTTGCAAGTGTTCTGCAGCAGCTATTCATTTCACATCAATAGCACAACTTGCAGAAAAATAAAATGAAAAGCCCATCTATCTGTTATTATTCCTTTGCACATAACGGCTTGCTGTCATGCTCCACTGCACAAAACCTTTGAAATCTTTTCTGCTCCCTTTACATGCTTTTCCTCCAATACGAGACACAACTCAAAAAGTTAACTTCAGGTACAGAAGTCAACAAACTATCCACCACTTCCAGGGCTCTGTGGAAGAAGACAAATAAATGCAGGAATGAAGGGACAATGGAATCTCCAAAATGCACCACGTTTCCTTCGACTAACCAACTGATAGACACAAACTGCTCTTGCCGTTCACACTCAAGGACGACTATAAAAGCTTTTGCCAGCTAAATCATATGGGGTGGTTTTTTTACATAAAGATACTCAAATTAATACTGTTACTTCTCTGTGAATACGAAAAATTAGCTCTGCCAGGTTTGAATGAGCCATAGGTTGACCCCTTTAGTCTTACCTAGGAAATGCACAGGACCAATGTCTGTCTGTCTGGTTCATGTTAGTGGCAGACTTTTCCTTTCCTTTTCTGCTAGACCCTCAAATTACAACTTACTGGCTGAAGCACCATGACAAAAAAAAACCCCTAGAATTCAACCTGAAATGTTGCATGGCACTTAAGGAAGCTAATGGGCAAAACCCAGGCCTGCCGTATATCCATTGCTGGATGTCAAGGGGGGTGACATATTTGTTTTACTGGAACTGTTTATCCCAGGATCTCTCCTGGCATACCAACATTTTGCAAATGCTTCCTCTGAGATATGCTATCAGTTTGCAAAGCAGGCTCTTTGAGTGCTCTCATCAGTTGTGTGCACAGAAAACTTAAGATGACAAGTAAGGCAAACCACAACAGATTACCAGTTGAGAGGGAGATGCTGATCTTGGTGACAGTCACGACGTCTGCAGTAACTCAGCTGGGCTCCACTGAATTATTTGCTCCACAAATGTCACTGAGTTCAGGCACTGTCCTGGGAGAGAGGAGGATACTTGTTTTCTCAGCTTTGTAAGCCCAATTGTGCACTGGCAAGTGTGAGCACAAGTAGTCACAAGTCCTCTTCTCTCTTAGAGGGCCTCTGAGAACCTTGCAGGACCAGAGGACAGGTTGCTGTGTGTAAGCTGGAGAAGGCATACAGCCATGCCTAGATGGATGAGAACAGTGCAAGTCTGCCTAAGGCATCAGAAATTGGAAAGATAGAATTATCCTTATAGATGTTTCCTAAGTAAGTCAGGAAAAATTTTGCTCTGCTGTCTAATTGTTTTTCACAAGACCAATTGCAGCCATAACCTCATCTGAAGCTGAAACAAGCAGGAATGTCCCTCTAAAAGACCTCATTAACATTCGTTTCATGCCGCTTCACCAGAGGCAACCAGAAGTTGTTGTTCTCACTCCCTGTTTCTCTATTTAGCTATTCTGACAACAAAGACCTTTTAGTCAAATAGAGGTTTGAACAATGTACTGTCATCTCACCTGTCATCTCACCTCCACTGTAAAACTTACGAAACTCCACAGGCCACTTCTCCAGCTAGCCCATCTCTAGAGTAGCCTCACAGCCAGGAGACCTGCAGCAGCTGAAGATGAGGGCCTGTCTGAGAGGGCATTAGAAGTATTCAACACAGAAATTGCAAGGCTCACTTCCATTGCCATAAATTACATAAATTCAGAATTTAAAGAGGTCTTAAGAAACACCATAAAGTGGATTGAAACTGGACCCTTCAGTCATGAGACAACCACCTGAATCTCCCCCAAGGATGAAGCATACCGTTAACCTCTAGCTTCATAGGAGATGTTCTGCTGGAATTAGTTTTAAATACTTCCTGCCTCCATTCTTCTTCGTTGACACTGTTCATGACCCAGTCTAAATGTCCCTTAATCCATTAATGTTTTTCAATCATTTCAAGAAGTTTTCACTAACAAGCCAATGGCTTTGTCCAGCAAAGTCTCTCAGACTCAGAAGGGACTTTTTGGATGAGAAGAGATCTCTTCTTACAGGTGACTTCTTCCATCTCCATTCTTGCTCAAGACATCACTTTACATCCTTACTCTTGCAGCAGAGTTCCTTATGCCGAACCATCACTGATCTTCTGATAGAGCTGTCCTTATCACTGTACCAGGACTAGTTTCACCTGCCAGCTGCCACTACACTATTCCTCATTTAACAGCAACATCTTCCTAACCCTAATGTAAATTCTCCTAAATCTCTGCTCCGTTGACTAAACTTTTGGCTCTCTGCCATGCCTTCAAAAGTGTTGTCTGCTCATATCAGTGTCTCAGTAATAGCTGTCCTTTCATGGTTGAATCACCACAACGTCCCTATTTAGGTTATCCCTGAGTAGCAGACTGTAGCAAGGACAGCAGAGCTTTCCACCCTCCCCTCCAACTAGCCCCACTGGCTGCATAATTGTCCTCAGTACAACAGAAGACTACTCTCTGCAAGGACATCCATGATTAGGGGTTTGCTTGAAGGGAGCCTGTCTGAAGTTACCTGCAAATATCCCCCTCCTGATACCCTCAGGTAGGTTAGGAAGCATAATTTCATCTCCATAAAATGAAGGACATCAAAACATGTTCCTTCCTCTGCCATACTGAGACAACACCTTCAGTGGCTGCTGTAGTCAAACAGGCAGCTAGAAGGACATTGCAGCATCAACACCTCCCTCTGCTTTGACACATTCTTCTCTTTATCTACAAACTCATTGTCTGTAATCAGAAGGATGAAGGGCAGCAGCTTCATTTGCTCAAGAGGTACAGGGGCCACTTGTGCTAGGCAGGAACAGAGCTCAGGAAAGCTCAAGCAAGAGGGAGATGGATGGAGAACAGTTGTGTTGAGGGGCTTACTGTCCCATAAGAAGTTTGTGCCAAGATACAGAACAGGGTCTCCTCACTTGCACCCCAACCCTCATTTTTAGCACATACAGATCTTCTGATTTTCTGTCTACTGAGGCTCAGTCTGATGTCTGGGCTATTTTAACCATATATAGTTAGATTGAGCTGTCTGTCTGGAGCAAAGAAGCTGTGCTAGCAAATCTGAGCTTAGCTTTTATGCACATGTAGAGAAGGTGCTTTGTTGTTCATCCATCATTCGGCTGATTGTGAGCATGTTTCCTTAAAGAAAACAAATTAATACAAATGTTAGCTTTCAGACAGAGAAAGATTTGCCCTGTTTGGTGAGCTATAAATAACCCTTTCCAAAATGTAAAAGTGCCATGAGGCTGAAGTGTTTGGACATGCTAAACAAAAGGTTAAGTACATTACTTTGGCAGGAAGAACCTGTCTTTCTGAAAGCATAGTGATGGGCCTAGGGGGGAGAGTGGTGAGAGTTGAATCCAGGCAAGTACGATATGGCACTCACTGATTTATGAACTTCTCAGAAGAGTTAAAATATCCAGTACTTGCCATGAAGCCCAGTCAGACACAAAAATCACTTAACGGGCTATAATGAACATATATTCACCAGAGCAAGTACTGTAGTTAATGGCACATTAATGAATGGGATGTCTTCTGGTCACCAGAGCTGGCTGCGTTTCTTCTTTATCTTTGGTCCATTTAATATCTGTGTGTAAGATGACAAACTAAAAAGGTAATTTGCAACCAGTCTTCAGGCAGCAAGGAGACAGACAGTTATTACATCTTGAAACATCCTGCAGTTTCAATGAAAGGTTTCATCATATATCTATCTTTACCAGCATGCTTATCTTATTAAACACTCTTTATTTGATTGCTTTTCTTTTCTAAGGCCTGACATTTTACATGTCCCAGGTATTTGAGACTTAGGAACAGATTTGCTCCTAAGACAGCCTTTACTTTTGAGTGGGCTATCACTGGCTAAAGCTCACCTCTCCTGGGGTGATGTGTTCTAAACCTGCACTTTAGCCCACGGCAGGCCGTTTCAAGATCTCAGAAGGGCAACAACACTTCCCCCTCTGCTCTCTCCACAGTTTGGCAATCTGGAGTTAACCTTTCAGAGAGACAGGAAAAAGGGGATACTGCAAAGCTTTACTGTGGGTTTGCAAGAGGTTCAATCTCACTGCTGCAATAATGATTACCCAGAAAGCTTGGAAGGCAGAGGCTGTTATTATATCTGACAGAGGCACATGGTTTTTATTGGGACCAGGCACATAGAACAGATGAAGCTGGGACATGGTATGGGAATAAAATCTGGTTCTTAGTTCATTGCTATAGTCTATAGTGTGTGCACAAGTTTGACAGATAATTGCAACATTTTTTTCCACACATTTCTGTTACATTTTTCTTTTTAAGAGCATAGTTATAAAATCTGCCCTTAACAAAACTGTCCAAGGATGCTAGCAACTGTTCATGCCAGTCCTTGTCCAGAAAGAGCCTTACGAGGACACACATTCTTGCAGAGCTCTGGTGGGAAATCCCCTATTGAAAAAGGAGCCCGTGTTTCCATGCAGGACTGTTTATGTACTGATGTGAAAGACATGATACACATGATCAGCCTGGCAGATAGAAGTACATTTATTTATTCTGTTGCTTAATACTGTTTGTGCGCTCTTCTGCACCGCGTAAATCGAACCAGCTTTAAAGCATTTGTATTTTGGGACATGACTTGTGTTTCTGACTGTGGCCTTGGATTTGCAATCAAGTTTTTTTTTAAAAACAAAGCCCTGCAACACCCCTACAGTCTTGTAGATGCAGACTGACATCAGAATGCCTCCCCAAGATCTGCACTCAGGCTGCAGATTGGCAATACTGGTAATTTGTAAAATTGTAATTTGTAAAAGCATGGCTTGGCAAACACGGCATTCTTATAACTCATTTTTGGTGTGCATTTAACAGAGCTCTTAAAACCTCTATCTGAAAAAGCAGGCATACCAATGAATTCCAGCCAGAGCAAGAAAGGGATGATCCTGATAACCTCTCAGCCCTATTACATTTTGAGGTGGAATCACTCTGACCTTTAAGTGAGTCATCAACAGGGAAGCAGTCAGACTCATTACACTGCACTTTGCCACCAAGCAGCAGGGAGTTGCAGAGGCTCTTCTCTGGTGGATAAGCTTGCAGTAGAGAACAAGGCCCACAGATGCTGACTTTTCTGCTTCTGGTCCATCTGCCTGGTTTCATCTTACTTTGCCCTTTCTCCATCTCCCCTCCTGTCTCCAGCTCCAGACTCCATCCCACCTCCACCTTCTTCCACTCCATATCCCAGGGCATATCCCAGTCCCCAACAACAGTCACACTGTCCCTTCTCTCCCATCACCGCAGTATGGCAACTGATTTGCCTTTACTTTCCCTTCCTGCTCAGCAGGCAAGTCCTTTGTCCTTTCTCTAATTGTGTGAATTACTTTCCTCCTTGATTTAGACTCCATGGGGCTTTGGGGGCAGGCTAGGGGAGGTCATTTCAGTTGCATCACATTTGTGTAGTCAGCAGCAGCTGAGAAGGAGGGCCACTGACCTCAGACTATGCACTTCTCACCTGCTTCTGAAAACATAGGACAGACCTTTGCACATTCATCCCTGTCCCACACCTCTCACCTTCCCTCTTCAAGCATAAAAATCACACTCTATACACATCTGACAGTAGCTACTGCAGGGGAGGGGCTACTTGGCCTCTTCTATCAGAAGACTGATCTAAATATAATCCTGTCGAACTTCTAGTGTTTTTCAGACACTTCTTCACAGAGATACAATGGTATAAACTGTCTTCTAGTGTTGTTAAGCACACTCCTTTCTCTGTCCCAGGGAAGAGAGGTTGCATACTGGGTCATACACTGATGGAGATGCAATGGTAGGGACCTGCAAGCTCTCACCTTCATTTTTTTAAGTCTAAGGTAAACAGCCCATGGCACCTGGAGGCTGGTGGGATGACCCAGGAGTCAAGAGGAGGAATTTAGGTCAGTTTACAGCTCTTATTTTCTATTTGTTTTCAAGCCACTGCTTTCAACTTAAATGAACACTGTTACGGGTCAAACAATCACATGTAAAAGATACAGCAAACCCAACCTTTAATTATGTCTGGAGAGCTGAATGTAAGCAAGCTGTTAAGCCTCCCCCCCCCCCCCCCCCCCCCCCCCCCCCCCCCGAGCATCACTTCTGTCAGACTGAGGGATCCCAGAGTTGACAATTCAGATAATTAGAAGCTGTGAGGGGAGAGGAGAAAAAGAAAACATCACAGTTTATTGCAAGCCCTCAACTGTCAATCTTCCTTAAATTTCACAGAGAGACAGCACAAGGATGCAAACCCAACTTTAAAAGAGTCCTCTGCAAATTCTATTACCTCTTTTGCATGCGTGCAGAACATACTCCATGCTAGGTCATTTCTGCTGTTGTGAGTTAAACAAAATCGTGAAGGAGATGGCATAGGAAACACTACAAGTGAGAGGAAATCACAGCATGCCTTTTGCAGATAGCACTCTTGCCTCCTTAACATCATTAATTTAATGTCCTGGTAGAAGCTGCCTGGACTGTGCATTAACAAGGTCTGTCCCTGTCAGATGACATGGAAAAACCACTACGGTTCAACCCCTGGAGGTCACTGATAATCCCACAGCGCTTCTCGAAACAATGCCATGTTAAACCATGCAAATTGGCTTTATCTACCCAAAATTTAAAGAAAAATCAAACGGCAGCCATTATTTTAACAAGTTTGCCCCTCCCAGACCTCGGTGGTCAGGGCCACTGTTAACAAGCGATCAATTAGCCTGCTTAAAAGCACTGATAACAACATTTTTGTGTCAGAGTGACGGGAAGGGCTGACTGCCAGGACATAATCTTCCCCATGGCAATCATTTCTGAAAAATAAACAACTCGAAGGCTGGATGACAACAACATTAAAACTTCTTGCTGGGTTTCTTTTCACAATACCCTGAGAGAATTTTAAGATGCGTAAAACTGAGGAGTGGGGCCAGCCCAGATTGGTGCTGCCAGCCTCAGATGGGCACCAAGCCCCTCCAGCTCCCCTGCCCATGGGGCACATGTCCCCTCAGCACTCTGCTACTGACCAGCCTCAGTGGAATTCCAGTTCAGAAGACACAGATGTAAATTACCCTTTCTGTGAAAGACTGAATAAACTGCTAATATTGCTTCGGCAGATGGGTTTGCAGACCCCACCTTGGTGTGATTAGGGTTATTTATTCTTCCCATCACTGATTTTCCCACTCCCATCAGATGCTTCCTGTGCTATCCGTCCCAGCACTTTCATCAATGTAGCTTGTGGGTTCACCTTCACTTACATTTACCTTGTACTGTAAAATACTGCATGCTATTCCTGTCTTTACAATACAACACAAAGTCTCTTAATCTCTCATAAATGTCTGGGACCTACCATTCAATCTTTTACAAAATAAAACTTTTTTCTTTAAGGTCTTTTGTTCAAACACACAGGTTACCATGCTAAGAGGCAAAGCACCAGCAGACCCGTAGAGGACATCACCTGATGAGATTCTTAACCCATTTGAAGACCTCACAAGAACAAAGAGCAAACAAGCTGGCACAGCAGAGGCTACAGCATGGCTTTGCCCAAAGCCCTCAGCACTGCAGCATCTAAGGAGAGACTGAGTGGTGACCTGTGGTTTGGAGCCACAGCAGCCTGCCACCTGCTTTTGCACTTTGCTTGGAGAGGAAGAATCACAGTACGAGACCTATGTTTGACAGTGCAAATGCCAGCTCTACCAGTGTGCTCCAACTCTCTCATAGCGGTCAGCATGGCACAGGGACAGAAAATGGGTACTTTCCTTCTCGGTGCTCTTCTGCCTCCCAATATAGGAAACTTGGCTACCCCGTAGGTGCTGCTGCCTCCTTTCTGGCCATCCCTGCATCAAGCAGCTGATGCAGGCAGTGACAGTACTTCATGCATGTACTCCTTGCCTACTGGCCTGTGTACTCCACTGCCTGTCCCTGAACTACCATTATACCTAAAAGCAAACAAGGCCCTAGAAATTTCTCACCATTTCTGTTTTTAACAGAAATTCTTCACTGAAATCAACAAAACAGAATCCTAAGTCACAATTTTACTTTCCACTTTAAGTCTCCCTTATGCCCCTGGAGAAGGGCTGTATGAAGCTCAGTATATAAAGTCTCACCCTCAGGACGTCGTCCTTAGAAACAGTGTTTTCTAATAAAATACAGCTAACCAGGCCAGTTCAGGCAGAGACCTACCCGGGGGACAGGCCTGAATCCATGATGTCCTTGCCAGCTAGAGTACTGAATGGTGCCTTAATGCACCAAGAAGTCATTTTTATGAGCATTACTTTGCGGTAGAGCTGCATCTGGTCTCCACATTTCCATTAATTCCTGCCATTTCTGAGTAATTTAAAATAACTTCTGTTACCTCACTTTCTCCCCTCCTGTCCATTACATTTTTTTAATCACTGATGTCACCTCAGCTCTTTTCTTCAGTCACAGCAGAACCCACTTTGGCTTCTCAGTTTCCAGCCTTGTCACCTCATTCTTTCTCTATTCCTGAAAACTTACACTAGCTTGGGCTA
The DNA here is from genome assembly GCA_028020825.1 of Podargus strigoides. Lineage (NCBI taxonomy): Eukaryota > Metazoa > Chordata > Aves > Caprimulgiformes > Podargidae > Podargus > Podargus strigoides. The sequence continues at coordinate 111,610,842 of CM051663.1, read as the reverse complement.
AGCAAGTGTGTCTTTTGCTGCCACTTCTTGCCACCTTTGTTTTTTAAAAATGGACTCTTTACACCTCTCCTTGTCCTTCTTGGTACACCTCTGAGGAGGTGCGCTTTTCTTTCTAAAGGCATATTCATTTATTCTTTGTTTTTTTTATACAAGAGCAAATTATGATTTATTCTACAAAAGCTACCTATTTTAGACTTCAAGAACATCATTGTGCTATTGGATGCAAAATCAGCTCCTGAAATGTTAGCAAGATTAATTAGGTAAGGTTTAGAAGCAGAGTGAATAGCCACTCCCTACCTCATGCAAATACTGCTGTTGCCCTTACCTTGAAAGAAAACAGATGTAAAGTTACAGCTGTGTTAGAGACATGCCCACTTAGGCCATGTTTTTCATACAGTTCCAACCTCTGCTCTTTCTCAACTAAGGCCATGCAGTGTGTGTGTTCATGGTCACACTGTATGTGAGAGCATCATCTAGACAACAGACAAACAGCTGGCGGTGGTGACCACTTTCTTTCCAGCTAGCTAAGGCTTGGGGGTGGGATTCACACCAGCCAGCTTCTCACCTGCCCATGCCCAGCAAGAAGAAGTCAGAGGCTCTTCCTCTATATGAGGGTCTTCAGTCCAGCTCCAGACTGGAAGCCACACTTTGCTATAGAGCTAATAAGAGCTTAACTCCTTTGAGGCCTCATCAAGACAGCTTGAAAGTGGACATAAGAGCTATCAGGTTGGAATTAGGCCATTGTGCAAGCAGGACCTTCCCAGGGACAGCACGTATAATTGCCAAGCACAACACCAAGATCTGCCTTGATGATCTCATTGCTGAATAATTCAGTGATTCCTTTTAGTTAACATCAAAGCGGATGAGCAATCTTCAAGGGGGGGCTCTGCCTTGCCACAACCTTATAACAGAGTTATCACAGGTGTGAGGACTAGAGGAGCACAGGGAGGACTAAGGTGACAACATTCTTTTATGTGGGAACATTAGAAATGAATCTGCAGGTCCAAGGTCACCTAGCCTGCTCTTTGGAGACCTTCCTCAGAATTGTCCTCCACACCAATCGGAGAGCGGATCAGAAAGCGCTACAAACTGGCAAACTGGCATGTGCAATCACTCTGATAAATCACACAAGAAGTTAGAAAACAAATGCTCACTTCTCCTTTCTAAATTATTTTTCTCCATTTTGTTTAAATCTTAGAAGTTATTTGATTGTTTCTTTTACTTTATTTTCTTGGCAGCCCTGGACAGTCACACAAACAGCTGCAGAGAAGTTGCAAAATAAACCCTCCCCCTTCTCTTTTATTTTCTGGTAAGTTATGTCGGGAAAATAAATATGAATGGCACAGATGTTCCATTTTTCTCTCTGCATAAAACAGTTTATGACATCTTGCAAATGCTGGAAAATTATATTTTAAGAAAGAGATTTCTCTTTATCAAGCACACTATATTTCAGGGATGTTTTAAGGACAGTTGTAGAGCAAAGCCTGGTTTTTGGATGCCTTTTTCTCCTTTACTAACAACAGAGAAATAAACAGAAAATTTTAAAGTTAATTTTAATGGTTATTATTTGGATTTGAAAAGCTATTAAAGTTTTCAGAGTTGATGATCAGCTGCTAGAAGTTTTTGTATCTCTGTAGACCCCCAACTAACAGACTTAAGGAACAGTTTAAAAATCAATGATACATTAGCTACAGTGGAAGATGTTTAGCATAAAATGAAACATTTCCAAAAAATTATCAAATAAAAAGGCAATATTTTCTATTAAATTATGTAAAAAAAGAGGTAGAGTGGCTGAATAAAGCACTACAATCTAATGTATCACTACACTATACTAAAAAGCCTGCTAGCAGAGAAAACAGTAAGGGAACAAGATAAGGTGCCATTCATCATGCATTTCCTCAACTCACTCTGTCACTCCCATCATAAGTAGTTGGACCTTTCACTCAATCACAGCCACATGGGCTGTAAAGGACCTTGAGAGGTCAGCCAGTCCATCCCTCCACCCCAGGGCAGAATCAGCTAAGCTTACTGTCACTCCTGACAGATGCTTGTCTAACAGCTCAAAAAAATCCCCCAGACACAATTCCACAACACCCCCGGGTGACCTATTCCTCTGTCGCAATCTCCTGGCCTTTGGAGAGCTTTGTCTGGTCTTTAATCTGAATCATGCCTGTTGAAATTAAAGCCCTCAACTGCAAGGGTGCGGAGGAAAGGTGATTCCTGCTCTCTTTCCATCAACCACTGGATGTGTGCACAGCAGTGGTCCTCCCCACAAACTGTGTCCCCAGCTCGCAGGTCTCCTTGCAAAAGTCTCTTTCCCTAGAGTATTTCCCATGTTCTGTGTTCAGAAGCTGAATTTTTGCACAGTAAGGGTAAATGTCCCTTGTTCTCTTCATAAGTTTATAAATTCAACAACAAAAATGAGAAAGTAAGTGAATGGTCACTTTTTGTCAGGGTATTCCCTGCTCAACAGTAATTTCAGAGTGGCCCCTCTCCTTTTTCACCCTCCTTTGCCCCACCGCTCTGGTTCAGCCAGTGATTCTGCTCATTTTGCTTTTCAGACACCCAGTACACAAGAATTTACCTTATCATTTCCCATAAAGACCTGTAAGGACAAAATAGCAGCTTGTTTGAATGGTGGTGGTAATTACCATTCCCATAGACTCACTTCATGCTGTGGTTATGTTGCAGTCAGGCTTACAGATTTCCATGAAAAAAACATTTATTGGAGGAAAAGCTCTCTTCAGTTACTGAGAAACGTTATACAGTGCCCATTTGTTTTCTCTTTGCAACAAATTCATAGGTTTTACGAAGTATACAAATAGCCCCCTTCTCTATCAAAGAAAACCAGGTTTTTGATACTGAGAACATGAAGTAGCCTGCAGTGTTCCCAGTACATAGAAAGCATCCACAGCATGAGTTTGTGCCCATGCATTTCCCACTTGGCAGTGAGCATTGCTTCATATTTTAGACCCAGCCCAAATGAACTCCGATACTATCGTACTCACAGGTTCTAGGAAAGCTACTGAGGAAAATTCTTTTCTCACCTACTAATTATAAATCAGAGTAATTGTCATCAGTACAGTAGTGCTGCATCTACAACACTGGAAGTTTAAAATAGAGTTCAGCTCACTGTTACTACAGTAAAAGATGAGGAAAAAAAAAAGACAAATCCTTTAAAGCGATTGTTAACTGAATGATAATTATTTTGAGAGGAACTGGACAATTACCTGGACAGAGCACAACATAACCATAATTCTGCTTTCCTTATGAGAACTGGAAAAAGAAAGCAAAGGCAAGAAGAACCATGAAAAAAAAAAAGTGAAAAACCATCTAAAATCAGCTTATTTTTTTAGCCAAGCTCAGAATGTAAAACTAGTAGATCAGATTCCTTATACTCTACATAGAGGTTCCTTATTTTTCAGTTAGAACTCTGGAAAAAAATATAAGATTCAAAAAAATGTTTCCCTAGATGAAGACTTTCTTGAGATTTAAATGTTACCATCTACAATATGGTAACTATCCGGATTCACCACTATTATGATTCACCAGCAAACAAGGAATGAAGGAAAATGTAATCAAGCAAGTATAGCACAGACTATGAATCAGGACTCTTATCTGGCTCTGCTAAAGGCTTCCTGTGGGAGCAGTTCACTTCTCTACCTTCAGCCTCTTCCATCTGCATAACAGGGGCAATACCTCTTGCTGTGAGACTTACTTCAGACACTTATGAAGCAGTGAGACTCCCAGGTGCAGCAGTGCAAATGACCACTTACTAATTATCAGTCCTATTATAAAATAGAAATAATTCAACTATTGCTAACATTAGTTTCACCTCCAAAGAGATATCACTCAATCATGAGCTATATGTCCAGAATAATTCTTGCTGTTTGAAAAATAAGCTCCTTTTGATGCTTGGTATGATGTACTGCAACTCGCAAGGAACCAAAGGGCTTTGATGAAGCCCCAAAAATGAACACAGCAGGAGCAACTGACTGATGTGCACCCAGCTTCTGAGTTATCTACAAGATGTTTCTGTTTCTAAGCCTGACAGTACTACAACTTGCAAACTCACTTATGACTTTTGCAGAACCACTGCTGTTCAAAATATTTGCATCAGAAGACAAGACCAGATGAAAATAAACAAGTGAATTTTGTTTTGTTCAAGACCAGTGCTCAGACTGAAACCTTGATAGAAACAGAGTAAAAAAAAAGACAAGGTTTTCATCAACGATGAGGGAAAAACCAAAACAAAACAAAACATCAAAGGCATCAGAGCATGCAATAATTACAAACCCGTGTGAAAAAAAAACCTTTTGGATACACTGAGGACAATTTTTAATCCACTTATTTACTTTGGCATCAAAATTCTGTTACAACTCAATTGAGATTTAGACCTAGAAACAAAGGAGGGCTTAAGCATGTAAACTGCATCCCTAAAACCACAGATCACTATCTACCAGGGAGGTGCTTAAGCTTCAACAACCCCACGGTTTCTGACCTCAGATTTTCCCAGGAGTCCATAAATGCACTTCGGTGTCACATCCTTGACAGGACTGAGCTTCACTCCCTCTACTACACACCTAAAAATCCCATTACATTCCATTTATCGAAGGGGTAAACTTGAGCTATTTTGGAATACACATAACAAGCAAGAGCTCTGAACTCATCAGAAAATGCAATAACAGATTATTTTTTAACAACCACCACAGTTTTCCATTCCACCTTAGACATAAAATTCAGTAAAAGCTGCAATGTTTCTGAACACAGCATTACTTCATCAACATGTCCTGTCAACATTATGATGATATATGTTTCTGACGTCCTTCCTTCCCAAATTACCTACACTACTCACCAAACTGTGAATGTATGGGCAACCAGTTAAGGAACAGGAGAGAAGGACAAAGGTAAGGAGAAAGGATAAAGCTGCAAATCAGACAATTCCATGAACAAAAGAAAGGAAAAGTATATCCAATAAATTCCAACCCCTAATATAGCTTTTCAACAGGGAATTGGTTCTACTCTTGAAGCTGAAACCATGGTCTATGTGGAAATAACTCAGCTTCATATCAAACAACATTTTTATTGAAAATTCCACTTATGTTTTCACTTTCCTAAGTGATATTACACAGGAAATGCCGGTAGCTGCATGCATCTTTGAAAGAGAGGGTAGATGAAATAGGTGAGGGTGTACGTTTCAACATACAAGACTTAAAATAATATGTGTTATAGCTTTTATGGAAAATTTGATGCCTACTTATTTTGCACCAGTATTTTTTGCAGTCTAGGTGATGCAGCCTTGTCCTCTTCTCCCTTTTTCCCTATCCCTCACTTGCCAGGTTGTGTTACACACTACCCATTACAATGAGTGAGCAGAATCTCCTTTAATTTTGGGGTGAATTTCATGACATTTACTGAATTATTTCTCATTTGTGTGAGGTTCAGTTTAAAATGCATTGGCTCCCATATTCCCAAAGTCTTTGAGTAATTTGAAATTAAAAGCTTGAAGTTATTTTTCATGAGCTAGAACAATAGCTTTTATATCTGTTGGCACATACAACTGACAGGGTACTGGCAACAGGCAATTTGCAGCATGACTTGCCAATGCCTGTATGCATATTTCTAAGAATAACTCAGTGTCCAAGAATTTGGCCTGTTATATCACAAGCCAGGACTAGCTGACAGCTGTTTTAAATTACAGTGGACTGAATGATATTAGCTTTATTGTAGTTGGACTGATGCTCTGCTTTCTCTTAATCGTCTTAATGTTCTGATTTGTCCTTTAGCCAGCAGTTGCACGGCATTTATTTATAACACTCAAGGTTTAAGTCACAAATGACAGATTGGTTGGATTGTCTTGTACACATGGAACATGATCAAAGTAAAGGACTATACAGTTAGGGAAATTTAAGCTTCTTTGCAAGGGACAGCCTATAGATCCAAGACTGGGATTTTCCTTGCATAGCAGAAAAGACTGACTTAAACAGACCTATTCTAATTTTCCTAGAAGGAAGGCATTTCTTCCAAGACTTGCACGCTATTGTGAGCTACATAATCACATCCCACTTCAATTTCTTCTTGGGGAAGAAGACAAAAGGTTAGCCTTGAACCTGCAAACTGCCATGTACCTCAATTAATTACAGACTTCAGAACTCATTTATTATATAAAGCAGTAATGTCTACTCAGGGCCAAATCTTGATCACATTATAGACAATAGTTCATTTTCCAAAGACTTTTCTGGGACCAGATTACGGCTATTAAACTTACTTGCATGTGAACTTTTAACAGTTCATTAGAAATTTCCTATTCCTTCAGGAGAAAATAAATAGATGCAGATTTTGTTTTCTTCAGTTGTCAAAATAATGAAAGAAATCATTTACAAGAAAGAGCAAAAAATCTGAACGCAAGATTCTGATTCAAGTTGCAGGAAGGAATCCTTCTGCTCTCCTCAGCATCAGAAAGCTCCAGGTGGGGTCCTGTGTCTACCTTTAGGCACTACACCCAAAGGAAGATGCAGACAAATTTCAAGACCCACAGGAAAGCAACAAAAGTTATCAGTCTAAATATAAGTCATGCAAAGAAATGAGAACTGCTGGAAGGTGATGGCAGAATGGAATATTACATGTTAACAGTCTTCCACTATGTAAAAGACTGCAGTATGGTGGGAAGGAAAAGCCCACTCTCTGATTTCAAGGACACTAAACCAAGATGCAGGCTTAAACTGCAGCAAGAAAAATCAGATCAGACTCTTCGAAAAGGCTCTCTCATGGACAAGTAGCTACACAATGGAACTGCCTGCCAGAAAAAGTGGGGACTATCTGTCCCCGCAGGTTTTTGAGAAGAGCTTGATCATATCACAGGCGGAGAGATGAGTAAGGTGATCTCTTAAGGGCACTCTCTACTCTGTCTTCTAAGGTCCTGTGGTCTGTAGGGCTTTCTAATACTCTTCTAGTTTATTTGAGCTTAATATATAGGATAGCAGAATTTTTGAATGTATTGGGTTGGAAGGGACCCTCAAGGGTCATCTAGTCCAACCCCCTACAGTAAGCAGGGACATCTTTGCTAGATCAGGTTGCTCAGAGCCCCATCAAGCCTGACCTTGAATGTCTCCAGGGATGGGGCCTTCACTACCTCCCTGGGCAACCTGTTCCAGTGGTCCACCAACCTCATATTGAAAAAGTTTTTCCTTACATCTAACCTAAATCTACCCTTTTCCAGTTTAAAGCCGTTATCCCTTGTCCTATCGCTACATGCCCTTGTGAACAGTCCCTCCCCTGCTTTCTTATAGGCACCTCTCAGGTATTGGAAGGTCACTATAAGGTCTCCCCAGAGACAGTCCCTCTTCTCCAGGCTGAACAATCACAACTGTCTCAGCCTGTCTTCGTAGGAGAGGTGCTCCAGCCCTTTGATCATTTTTGTGGCCCTCCTCTGGACGTGCTCCAACAGGTCCACATCCTTCTTATGTTGGGGGCTCCAAAGCTGGACGCAATATTCCAGGTGAGGTCTCACCAGAGCAGAGTAGAGGGGCAGAATCACCTCTCTCGATCTGCTGGCCACACTTACATAAAATAAATAGCCCTTACTATTTGTCATTACTACTTTAGAGTCAATAAACAGTGCAAGACTATATGCTATTTAACATATACCATCCAAATGCTTTCTTGGTTCTGCTGAAGCAATGCCATAGCAGTGGTAGGACTTCTCTGACATGCAGAAAAAAATGTATAACAATAAGTAAAACAAACAAAATACCACACTTAGACTGATCTCAAAGGACTCTAATAATGGGAAGTTGTGCCAGACCCTTGTACACCAATGACATGAAGGCTGAGTCATTGGTTTTGTTTTACTCTACATTCACCCCACAAAAGAAATATTCAAGGAAGCACAAGACAGAAGCCAGCATAAAAGAATGACAATATCTGTCTCCTTATTTTGACAGTATTGCATTGGTTAAGCATGACAGTACAGTCAAGGTAGAGCCAAGTTTTGCATTTAGCACCATGGTCTACAAGCTTTTTTATACACAGAGGACCTCATATGACACTTTGCCTTATGAAGCTTCTGCCTAATTATACATTCTCAATTATATTTTAGTGAAGTCCACTCAGCTAGTTGTAGCACTGCTGATATTTACTCCTAAGCAGCAAAACTGTGAAAGAAAAAGAGAAGCTCAGGTATCTCTTATGGACTCTCTGGATCCTTCCCAGTCTCCCTGATAAATGAACGTGAGAGAAAGAAACTTTCCATGCTTATGCTTTATTGTTTCCTGCGTGCTGAGGGCTCTGTGGTCTCTTCCATTGCAAAGCTAATGTTGCACAAAACACATGTGTTTTGGAAAGAGTCAAGAAATAACCAGTAAGGCCTGCTAATTTTTCAAAAACAGAAAAGAATGAAAATAAGCAAACTACTCATACACTACAGTGATAAATAGTAGTGATAGCATCAATGCGGCAGATGTGGCCTCCTTCAGTACCGCTCCCTCTGCAGGTAAACCAGAGCTGACACTCTTTCCACCAGTATTCTTTCTTTCACACACACTTTTTTTTTACTTTTGTTAAAAAATTTGTCTGTCTGCTTCATTCTTTTGGTCTAACTCTCATGTCCACACACTTAAGTCATTAACATATTTATTCTTTTGTTTCATTGTCTTGTGGGGATTCTCTCTAATTCAGTATGTGGGGATTGCAAGGGATTAATAGAAAAGAGTAAAATACCCAAATCTAGAAGTAGATAATTTATCTTTCCAGCTGTACCTCACTGAGTTGTCCATTAAAGTAACCACACTAAATCATTCTTCCTTCTAAAGGTGGGATGCTTTTGGAAAGGGATTTATTTTTAATCAGCGCTAACAATCTATTAAGGTCTATGGAGCATGCTCAGTATGAAAGGGATAAATCTTCAATGTGGAGTATAAAAATCTACTAATCATTATATAGATTTTACGGGTGTACCTCCAGCTTGCTACTTTGAAAACTTGCCCCTTTGCCTGTCTTGAACTGACTGAGGAATTTCCAGATCTGATGTATCATTAGAGCTAAAGTACTGGATTGTGCACTAACGGTACTGTTTGAAATTTAAACATACCAAGCTTTCTATACATGAAAAAGGAAGTATTTCCAAGGAATGCTTGGAATGTATTCAGCAAGGAAACATATTTAATTATATTGAAACAGAATCCTAACTTTATTATAGATGACTACACTTGCTTATAGCAAAGGACAAAGGAGGATTTTAGGAAAGAATTCCAAAAATATGGTCTAATGGCATAAAGGCTAAACAAGGTTAAGGAACAGAGGTGCTAAACTTACCATACTTAAGCCACATTAATCTTTTCATTAGTACATAAAAAAAATCACAACTTTCCATCTCAAGTCATTATGTTGATGGGGCATCTTTGATCTGAAAAAACAGCAATGGTCCCAATGGGAAGCCAGAAGTGTTTTTGATTATTATCTGTAAAGTCTAAAATTCCTTAGGTGAAATTCAGTATGAAATGCATCCATGCAATGATGAAGGTGAGTGAATATGTCAACATCTGCGCTTTATTAAAGCTGGACTATTTTTACTAGGCACTGAACCAGAGAGACCAAATACCCTGATAAAACCAGAAACTCCAGGAAGGGCTCTTTGAAGGTATTTCTTGCTGTCATGTTACTGAAAAATACAACTTAATGTTATTTTCCTACATGTTTAATATAACTAGTTTGCCCCACTGTACATTGTGATCCAAAACTGACATCTTCTAAAAATGTACAGGGAAGGAGATAGATTTCTCTTGCTCACTGTGGGTATCAAATGGATCACGAAAATGAGTTTTCCAATGCTCTGAGTAATGACATTCCTAATATAATAAAGTTTAAGTGTTGCTAGGCCCAGAAATCCAAAATAAATCATAATTATATCTCATTATATAAGATTAATTTCTAGGATCTTAGACTTCCAGAGAGGCAATTTCATTTTTTAAAACATTATATGTTAGTTTCTGAGGAATTAATACAAGATAAGCACTTGTAAGTGCAAAATTCAAAGAACTACACTGATTCTGTTGTCTGAGCTCCTGTTTAGCACAGACTACAATATTCCTTCTGTGCTAACTCTAGTAACTAATGCTGGAGTGTAGTAGATCCAGCAGAAAGGCAATCAATGCTGTTTTGGAAACACTCTGAGACAAAGATTTCATGAAGTGAAAATCCAGCATAATAGTAGTGAACAAGAAAGTTGAGACTGTGGAGGCAGCTGATGCAAAGTCCATGTTAGTGAACGGAATTGTTCCTTAATCTCTGTGAGCTTCAAATTAGGTCATACTCCCAATGCAGATGCTCTGTTCCAAGCAAGAGTGACCCTAACCACATGTCTGTGAATAGGTTATAACCAGAGCTTTTCTTCATGACTGAGAAAACCTTAACAAATATTGATTTGTGCATTCTTACTGCAGTTCAACTTCCATATATTCATACACGGAAAAATTCAATTTTCATTAAGTTTGCAAGAGGCTGAAAAATTATGTGCCATGGCAAATACAAACCCCACTAAAACCTGCTAGAGACATCCCACTAAGCTATGCAAAGAAGACTCATCATTTAAAAAAACTTGTAATCTGTCTAATTAATGTTGATTTAATTGGTTATTCACAGTACATCTCTCCTGTTTATTTCCACAGAATTTCTCATGCCTCTTTGGAGGCTGCTTATTAGCCATGCCTAGAGAACTATGGCAGACATGCAAATTCTGAGAGCCAGAAGATAATTTAAAACAAAGGAGTTACAAAACCAAAATTTAATTACAAACAAATTACAAAAGCCTTTTAACACTTCCCAACTGAATATGGCTGTTACAGTCTGTCAGGAGGTAAATGGAAGGATAATTCAGTCTTTCACAGTCCAGGGAACATTTGTCCCACTACTAGCAAATTACTCCGACAATAATATGAAAATACAGAACCAAAAATACAAATTGGTATCAATGTCGCTATAATACTGTCTCTGGGAGTTCAAAGGGACTTGAAAAGAACTGTCAAAATATTTTCACCAAACTTCTTTTCCATTAAAGTGCTCTTCTGTTTTGCTAGGAGGACTATTTGGCCAGGTAGAGGATACAAACCACACCTTGTTGATTGGTACCAGACTCCAGCACTTCTCTGGGAAGTGGTGCCAGTCCTTGTCCCCACGTGCTGTTGAGCTCTGCTCTGTATTAGACTCCATGGTGATGGGAGGTTGCACATCCTACTTCTATGCTAGTCCCAGTAGCTCTAAAAAATTGATGCACTTTTTGGTTTTGCAAAAAAACCCCTGCAGAGTTGTTTTCACTTCAAAAGGAAATAAAGTACTTTTCAAAACATAGGTGTTGCCATGAAATACTTCCCTCTGACTGAGATATCCTGGACTTCTCTTCAACATGGAAAGGTTTTAAATATTACCTAAGAATTAAGGTTGAAAGGGCACTCAGTTACTACCCTTCCCCTTTCTCCCCAGTGCAGCCCAGGCTTGCCAACAAATCATATATAAATTGACTCCCCTAATTGCATGCAGGATAGTGGATCTGAGCAGAAGTTGGATGGTGCAAAGACCTCCCATTCTTCATTACTGTGTTTCACAGTGTTTTTTCCCTGAATACTACAGCTTTTGTAGCAGAGTGCCATGGTACTGAACAGACAGGTTTCCACACGATGGATCCCTGCAGTATATGTATCTTCACCCTGTTTGTTCTACTAATGATAGGTCTCACTGGAGGTTGATTTGACTCTGTGGCACAATATGAAGCAAGCTTGCAGCCACTGCATCTGGCTGCAAGAGCCAAAGCTTCCTTTAGTCAGCACAGAGAAATTGCGGTCATCTGTGAGTCCTGATCTTCTTTCCTTTGTATTCCCCATTTTAAATACACAGGCATGTAGAAGGTAGAACAGGAAAATCAATCTTTAACACCAAAACTCAACCTCAAAGGATTCTCTCAATGCGCTTAGGCTAAATGCTGCTTGGGTATATCTTTACAACACAGAGGTGCCATGCAGATGCCAATCTTCCACACCAGTTCCATGAAGAGATGCTTCACTTCCCACTTTCAGCACTAAGTGGACATGTGTTTACTGTAACCATTGAGCCCCTGCAACAGGAAATTCAACTGAGCTGTGCAGATCAAAGCTAGACACGGACAACACCAAAGCTCAGGAAGACATATATAAATGAGGAATTGTGGTTGCCATTTTAGAAAAAAGCTCACCTCCAGTTTGCTATCAGTGCAATCATTAACAACAGTATTTAGAAAAAAATCAGTACTTGAACTTCTAAGAATGTCATTGTGTCCTAATATTCCCTTTTCTTCCTCCTGGACCTCTGGTGATTTTCCTCCTTATCTAAGAATCTGATCCAAAGCTCACCGAGGGCAACAGAAGTCTTGAAGACAGGTTCAAGAAGCAAAAGCAGTTGCAGTTCATGTAGGCATTGTATTGTCTCCTTCCAGTATGTTTTCCAGAGCGAGATAATGTCTGCTTTTCTTGTTGCAAACATGTTACTATCTTCTATCTCTTTGCATACCTACTAAGACTTGTACATTCCGGTGATATTTTAAGCCAGGAGGTCTTAAAGTACAGGTCATGACACATTGCCCAAGGGTCATAGACCTACTCCCTTTCACTGTCTCTGGTCTGCCACTGAGACAGACTTGCTTAGTCACTTGCCAATAGTCCTCCCCCGATCACAGCAGCACCCTATAAATCACTGTACCCATTCCTGCATGTTTACTTTGAAGCACCGTGGGAATCAGCCTAGAGGATTATGGGATACATCTAAGAAGGTCAAATAGAAAATAAGCAACTGTGGAATCACAGCAGGGTGTGAGGTTGAGCACATCTCATCACAGCAATTAGCAAGACAGATGATACCAAAGAGCTCATGATCCAGTGAAGTTTTTAAGTGTCCAAGGATTATTGAAGGACAGGCTGAGAGACATATTGAAACTCACTGGGAACAAGATTCGCAAAAGCATTTTCTGTGTGGATCCACCCCTTAGTGGCACAAGAGCAAAAACCTATTGCAAGTCTGTAAGAACTGTGATCCCTGGTTATTGTTCAGGTTATGGAAAAGAAGGACAAAAATATGTATTTCGAAAACTCCCCTTTGATCCTCAGATTGTCAAGTGACCAAATGATGAAATCCCTTGAATGTGTCTTAGTGGTGCAGATACGAAATTCCCTGTACAACATAACTGCATGTGTCCAGTTCCTCTGGCATGTTTGGCTGATGACTCCAGGTGTTTAGGTAACTCCCTGAGGTGAATTATGATCTTGGTCTCTCAAAAAAACCTCTTGCATTGCACCACACAGGTATGTGGCAAGCAGATGCTAACCAGCAATAATTTGGATTTCATGGGAGGGGGAAAGAAACAAACTGATTTCTACTAAAATGAAATAACATGGATCGAGGAAACAAAGCATCTAATACTTGAAATTAAGTCACATCTGTGTGTCTGACAGTTAAAATATCTGCAGAGCTGCTTTCATTGGGAGTATTTTCATTAGGGCTCTGGGCCCTTTGATGCCACTTTCTTAACCTTTTGGTACATGCTGATAGTGGGGAAAAAAAGCAAGTTACAGATGATCCTTTGTACAGTGGTATAGAAGATGGCACAGTTTAGGTCAGAGGGAAATTAGTGCAGTCTTCTCGCTGTGTCACCCAATCGCTCTACAGACTTCTTGGAGGACAGATTATGCCCGAGATGTATGTATGGAGACGAGTCAAAAGTGAAAGCCTTTCAACAGAGCAAGATTCACAGAGAGAGGTGGTAGCTTTTCTTAGACCAATTAATAATGTCCCTTCCTACAAACTTTTCTTTATTTGTATCATTGGATCATCTTGTCTCTAACACTGTTACTGCAACATCAAAATACTTAAATATCTCAAAACATAGAAAACATCTCTGTACTTCAAGTAAAGTAGCACACTGGCAAAATAGTATCCAAATTAATACATTCGTTATATCTGAGACAAGATTCCCACATGAATGCCAGGTAACCTGAAAGAAGGAAGTGGGTTTAAAATGCAATACACTTTCTTTATCTAAGATGAGCTTAAAAATATTTCTTTACTTATTCTGGGCACTTTCATGAGCAGCTATGAATAGAAAGTTCTCCAGCAGGCATGATTCCTCCATGCTGGGTTTCAGACAGCGTCAAATTTGTCTGCTGGATTTATTGCCGACTTCTCTTATTCTTTAATCCTCCTTGGACACATCACTTCAGGCCTTTCTGATCTAGTGTCATATAAAACCATACTCACAATGATAAGTTACATATTTCTCTTCCATGATCTACCCTTGCCTCAGACCAACATCTCTTTGGAATGGCCACTGCCAGTCCTTGATTTAGAACCAGTACTTTGAAAACAGATATTGTAGATACTTGCTAGTTATTTCCTATTCCTTGCCATTTGGCTGATTTCAAGTGGCAGGGTGAGAATGGACTTGGTAAAACATCTCATCTTGTAGTGATATTCACTCTAGTCCAGCTTTTCCTTTCACTTTGGATATACACGTCATAGGACCACTGCCTTCTCCTAACTTTCTGGCTAGCCATGTTGTGAATTAATCTAGCAGCAAACGCCCAGTGTCTCATAGTTCCCTCCACGTGACAAGGACACCAAACCAGACTGTGTCCAGTTGTCTCTCCTCTGTTCCTCAAAGAGGAACATGTTTGATGGCTACAATGTTCCCCACAGAAAGAGCTGAGCTGTCTTGAAGCCCTCCTTCTTCCGCTCTACTTCAAGATCACATTTGTCATAGAAGAATAATGAAAGCATCTAGCAACTGAATAAGGAGCTTGTGTTGAAAACCGATACAAAATACCCATAAAAGAGTGTGAATCTGGACTGGACACCGTATGCAGGTGGCCACCAACACTCAGCCCAGTCCAGGGGCTTTAGCACAGCTGCATGTTTACAGACTTTATAGCAATGCCCCTGGGCACTACTGTGATAAAACACAAAGTTTCTGCTGAAGCTTTAAAAAAATAAAAAAGAGGATGTTTTTTTATTTTGTCTTGCATCAGTGAAATCCAAAGGCACCCAGTAAATCTGATTGACTGCTGTTCCAACCTCACACCAGAGAGAGAGCTTAGTCCTTTTTGTGGGTTTCAGACTCACACTGCAGTGTACTTGGGAGAAGCATCCAACCCACAGCTGCTTTTAAATAGTTTACAAAAGACTATCATTTGCAAGGACAAGGTTAAGCCACTGGCACATGCAGTCGCTACTTTATCACTAACATAAGTCCTTTTTTTAGCACAGTCCAGCCCACAGCCCTAGAAGAGCATGTAATAACTTGTGGCACCATTTTAAAAATAAAGTCCTTGTAAATGCCAACCGCAATAACCTTAAGGCCTGCAGTGACTATTCTGGGGAAAAAAAAAACCCAAAACTATCTTATTATTTCAGGGACATCTCACAACATTCCCAACAAAAAGACTGACCCGAGCAGAAACATTGCTGTCCTGTTTTGAATTTTCCTGAAAATGGCTCTACTCACAAGTAGGCTTATCTAGTTTATATTTCAAGAGGCACTAAAGTAATTGAGGAAAGTTATGTGAACCCAGATCCTGCTTTCTGAAGTTTTGAATTCAGGGCACAACTCCTCTCATGTGGTAAATTTTTCAGAAACACCTAGGATTTCAATTCTAATGCAGTCATGTAAAGGTTGCTCTAAGATGATCCCTTAGAACTGCTAATTTACTGGACCTTTATTGAACTGGCTTTGTAACTGAATCGCAGAATCAATAGCAGGGGTGGATCCACCAGTCCTGGTTGTGAAATTTCCTCAAAAGTGTCTTTTGAAGTTCTCTAGATTTAGCCTGTACCCAGGTCTAAACTGTAGCAGTTGCTCTACCACCCAATGACCCCTTCCCAGCTGAGAAGGGGAATTGGGGAAAAAAAGTGAGAAGTCCTGTGGGCTGAAGAAGCAAACAGATTTAATGAAATAACAAAACTAATACAACCACCAAGATAAGGTACAAAAGCTTATGATCAGCCTGGTCCTTAGGGTGAGCAGAAGGCCAAAAGGAAGAAGCCCCAGGAAGAGAAATTCCCCACCCTCACTGAACTCCCTCTTTTTATAATGAGCATGATGTCAGTGCTATGGGATACACCTGTGAGTCAGCTTGGGGCAGCTGCCCTGACTGAAACTCCCAGCTGCCTCGGGGCTACTCATGGCCTGCCTGCCATGGCTGGCCCATGGGTCTGTTCCTGGGAAACCAGGACAGAAATAATTTCCGTGAAGAAAAATATGGTGAACATGCAACTTTTTAATGTCATAGCAGGGTAAAGCTGGAGCTGGGGACATGTAAAAAAAGGAGGTTAACGTAACAATTACAATGACTGCCAAATCAAGGCAAGCTACCAATTGCTGGCAAGAACTCAGCAAGCTAGGAGTTATCTTTATCTCTTTTGGCTTGTCAGGAGGATTACGTTTTCACTGTTTCTCAAGCTGAGAAAGGTGTGAAGGAGATGTCTCTCTTCAGTAAATCATGATGAAATAGGGCAGATGATCTCAGTGTAGAAGAGCACCTAAAAACTAAGAAAAGGAAAGCATTTATTTTTAATTGGTCATACTGTATCTGATTGCAAATATTGCAGTGCTCCAATTCTTATAAATATTAGATTGTTTTTATGTTGTTTTTAATTAGTTTGGAACCAACTTGACAATTTTCTGCAGAATTCCTTATATATACAAAATGCTCTGGTGGCCTGGAGTTATTTACTGTACTCCACAGACTTGACTAGATGAGCCAAAGCAGGAGCAGGGCTGAAAAAGAGGCAGCTGTTGCATTGAAAGTCATCACAGCTGGCCTTAGGTTAAATCATTCTTCAAATATTGCTGAGGATGTTCTTGGTAAAAGCTGAAGGAATTAGTGCACACAAGGTGGACTCCTCCAGAGCTGAACAATGAGTGGAGGAATAGGAGTTCCCATGTGGACATCCCTGCTGCTGGTTACTGAAACATGCACTGTTCTCACAAGTTTTTGATTGAAGTCTACCTACCCGCTTCTGAGGTGAGCTAAGGGTCTACTCAGTGTAGATGTTTGTCCTTCATTAAGTTCTTGCCAGCATCTTAGGCACTCTGATTCCTTTTAAAATCTGACCCACCAACATCAGTACTATGTGTGCTTATTCACACTTACAAACAGCATGTGTGTTGTTGATTTATGGCCTTTTACAAGCTGGTACACTTTCTAATGAAGAGAATAGCCATAATTATGTAAGAAACCGAGTTTATAGTTAAAACCACTTAGTTACTGTGTTGTCCATGCAAACTGCAGACTGTATTTTGAAAGCAGCTATGTTCTGCAAGTTACTGACCCCAACAGGCCTTTGAAATAGCTGCAGATTATATTCTCCCAAGCATTAATCATTGCATATTAATCTACTTCCAGCCTCTTTCCCACTCCTATAACTTCTTCTGTTCACTTTTTTATTCAAAGTCATCTCTTGTGTCTCATCATTTCCTTCACATATGATCACATCTTTATGATTATTTATTTTCCTAACTGGAGAAATATTTAGTCTACAGTTAACACCTTTGTTGACAGTAGTTGTTCTAAACAGTGAACTTAGCTGTTTTCCATTCTATTCCCATGATAAGCAAAGGTAAGAAGGATAAAATATATTCCAAAATGTTTAGAAATGTTAAAAAAATGCACTTGCTTGTTCAGTTTAGCAAGAAAATTGGCTGTTATTGGACTGTTCCCTGTAGAATTT
This sequence comes from Podargus strigoides, assembly GCA_028020825.1. NCBI lineage: Eukaryota > Metazoa > Chordata > Aves > Caprimulgiformes > Podargidae > Podargus > Podargus strigoides. Next base: position 111,593,100 of record CM051663.1, on the reverse strand, counting down.
AGAAGACAGAAGAAAGAAGAATGTATCTCTTTATAAATATTATGTTCCTAATTGCACAAAACTTATAGGATAATAAAATTTTAGTCAAGTTCAGGAGTAGGAAGGCATTTTTACCTCTCAGCTATTTCTTCTCTAAGTGAGTCTAATCCTCCCAACATCCGTATGAGATGACTAACAAACCGAGCAGTGTGTGCACAGAGCTGTACAGAAGGGAAAATCATAACACAAAGAAACTGAATGCCTTGCTCAAACAGAAATGCACTCAGTGTCAAATGAGAGATGAGAGCCCAAGAGGTTTTGGCTGCCAACTTCTCTGTTGAGACTGCTGGACAAAAACTTTTTATTATTCATTGACTTGCACAACAAAATTGAAAAACCCACAAAGGGCCAATAAAATGAGCTGATGAGTAGTGGAGCACAGATATCTCCTCTTCTGGGTGGCTAGTGTTGAGCTGGTGATGGCTTTATGCTCAACATAAAGTTCAGAGGGGGATCTCAGAGTACTTTGAGCTTACATGAGTAAAGTAATGCCAGTCAGAGTAATATGCCCATTACCAGGACTATCAGATAACCCCACAGGTTCACGTAACCCAATACCTGAACTTCTCAGAGTATTTCTATCTAAACCTGTCCATCACAGCAGCTCTCCCATGGCAGGAGAAGTAGCAGGACTGTCTTTACTTCCACAAGTCTGAACTACAGAACTAGGCACAGTACTTCAAACTTGATTTCACTGAATTTCTTCAGAGGTGAAACCACATCTGTGAGCAGATTGAATGTATCTTGCTTCAAATTCAACAATACTCCAAATGTAAACAACAGAAGAGTTCCAATTTCTTGTATTTATTCAAATAATCCTACAGAAGTCTGAATAATAATTAAAGAAATGCACATGCGAAGATGAGCAGCAACCAAATGGCCAACATGAAGAGTGCTGCCAGCAGAGATTAATGAAATCCCCTGAGACTCTTCTAGGTGGATGACGCAATTTTTCATAGATCTTTTTTGCTTAGAGCAGGTTAATCTGGCTTTTTAAAAACGTAACAGTTAATTATCCATTCAAAGTCATCCTAATGATTTTTGAGTGAAAATTCATTCTGGACCCACAGAAGAACTTTTCTTTTGAAACTTTCCCTGTGAAAAAACCTATTTCAATAATCCTGTATCTTCTGATGCAAGTATACATGCTAGAAAACTCTCAGCAAATTGTTTTGTAGAGCATAGCAAGAGGCACTTGTAGTGCACGGCTACAGCCTGGCTGGACCCAGTGAGTGATCTCTGTTCTCCCTCAGCACATTGGGCAGCCTGATGGATGCTCATGGCAATATATCCAAACAGCAAACAGCCTGCACTGAATACAGAAGACAGTGCCACACGTGTACAAGCACATAACTCCCTGTCACCTGGCAAAACCAACTGTACAAGCAACTGCATTCCTTGAGACGGGGAGCCTTTTTCCTGCATCATGCGAAAGGACAAATCTACAAGCTAGGTGTAGAACCCACGTAACCAATGTTATTGCCTTTTTCCAGCAAGCCTCACTGCCTTCTCAGCCCACAGCCTATTTTAGAGGCAGAGCACTACATGTAGTGCTGGAGGAACCTCTTCTCTGTTCTCATGACCATAAGCCCAAAGCCTAGCCAGGCTGCAGACGTGCCCTGTGAGATCAGACTGATCTCAAAGGCATGCCAGGCCTTCGATACCTGTGAGCTGATTGTCTGAACAGACTTTTCCACAGCACTCATGGTAACCATATTCTTAACCCTGTTAAGCACACAACTGTTGAAGAAATCTGTCAAGGATTTTCTGACCTGCAGGGTTAGAATCTCTTCATTCTTTCCCTTATTTTTATTGGAGACAAATGAAAAAGCTAGGTTAATTAGATCATGCAGAGAAAGCAGAGAATGAAAACATCCATCAAAGAGTGAAATTCCATAAATCTTTGTCATAGACTGAAAGGATGCAAAGCTCAACCTGACAGCATTTCACTGGGGGTAATGGAGGTGGGTACTCTGGTGGAAACTTCTCTCTCAGCAACAGAAGAGTTTTCAAAGGCTTATTAATTTATTGAACTCTGCTGTTTCAGGTACACAGCAATGGATGAGAGAAGAGTTGGAGAGGAAGGCACCTTCTGTACAACGACAAGCTGTCCATAGGTTTCTTACCTTCCATGATCCAAATAACCTATTAATGGAATCATCTTTTCCAAATATCTAGAGGATAAGGTAAAGCAGTTATTTTTTTTCCAAACCATGTGGGAGTTACCTCATGCAGCTTTAGTTTAGTGTTTGCTGGGCAAAGTAGGACACTGTTTACACCAGGCATGCTGCCTATAGCCATTAACTTTCACCTCTCAGAAGGGGTGCTGGACCAATGCCTCTTCCCCACCTGGCAGACCCTGCCAAGGAAAATTCAAACAAATGGTAGCCCCAAATCTTCCCTGAATAGCATGGGACCTGCTTTATGTGTGCAACATGTTTCCAACACGTCTCTCCTAAATTCTCAAGTGGAAAGGGACTCGTGCATACATTTACTGCATAGGCAGTCTGTTCACCAGGAGGCTCTGAGAAGACTGCTGGGGGATCAGAGGAGCATCCCCTTCACTCCAGTAGCCGCAGGCTGCTCTGGGCACTGCTGCTGTGCATTGCAGCAGCCTCTCCTGGCCCTGGAGATGGAGATGCTTATCCTAAACTCTACAGCCACAATGACTTCATCATCTCTCATGTAGAGTTACATAAAACTGGTGAAGAGAAGAAAACCCTGGAGAATGACTGAGGCAGAAAAGACTTCAGTGTGCAAATGCCCTGCTTCATCCTCAACAGTCAGAGTTTGCCTCTAACTCTACACTATGCAACAAGTCCCAGGCTGTTTTTCTCCCCTCGCAACAATCCGAGCTCTGGCAAGAGGACAGAGTGACAGCCCTGATAAGATGGCAAGAGTGAATCCCTGTTTCTGGGAAAAGAATGGGGGATATCCCTTGACTTTCAGTGCACGTGACTTTTTCTACCACGAATGCATGCCTGTGGAATCAGCTTCCCCCCTTTCTGCTGTACACAGATGTTGTCTGAACTGCTCTGGATTCCACATGCCAAAGTGGCAAGATCAGGGAGAGTCTTCTGTAAAGACCCACTCCATCAACTTTTCTAAGTTCCTCATTATTAGGGTTATATAAACTCTTGAAAATTTAAATTAATCTCTTTTCAACAGCTCACAGCCACTCAGATTCTGACAGAAATGGGAAATCACAGTTAGAAAAAACTAAATCCTGCCTTTGTTTTCTGAACTTTAAACTACAGATTAATTTGACAGATGTCTGAGCCTCATTAATATTGCTATTGTCTGTCTCTGAATAATAAGCCTGATGATCACTCTGCTCTTTTGAGACACATACTTTAATAATATGCTCATTACTATAGAAAAATGTAAACCACATTAACTGGATTTTTTTTATTTTCACACAGTCATGAAAAATGCATTTGAAAGGGAGATTTGTAATCTTTCCAGTTTCACAAAAAATACTGTAGAAAGAACTGGAAAATACTTGAAATGGGTTCTAAGAGACTGACATGGCTGGGCATGCTTTCACCTTATTTTACAGGCTCTCTGCATGGCAAAGCTGGTTCAACTTCCCAAGGACCCACTAGCACAGGGTGGCTGGACCAGGAGCAATTCCTGGAGCAACTGGGCCACAGACAGTGCACTTCCATGTTCTGGTGGTATCTGGCGCCTACCATGGCTTTGCAAAACCACAGGCTTTTAGGCACAATCTCAAGACTCCCTAAGACTTCTCTTAAATGCTCTGCTTAGAGGCTTGCTTACCTGTGGCACTTTTTCCTTGGAAGAACCACCATGAGGCCCAGGCTTCGTAGAGGGGTTTTCGGAACCAGACGGGCAAATCGTCTCGTTGCACAATGTGTTTGCACACCCCATGTGGCAGCATTGCAGCTTGAGCAGCTGATGCTTCATTGTGTCTTCAGTCCAATGGATCCACGGCTTGAGGAGGAGGCAGAACTGGTGTCCACTTGAAGGTCTTCAAGCAGGCTTTTAGGATTAAAAATGAACAGCAGCATTTCATCCAGATTCACTGCTTCAGTCTAACCTCCATGCATACTCCAGCAGCTCTCCATACATTGTACTTGCATCCTAGACTGGGACAGCTTTCTCCTTTTCCCATCTAGTCCTTTGTTCAGAATGGCACCTATCACCCTGATTTGGGAATCCAAACCCACATCATCAGCCCTTCCACATCTTCCTGCACACAATCCTCTTCTTCCCACCCATCCCAGGCAGACACAACCTGAAGCATCTCTGGAGCCCTTCAGTCTCCTTTGTTCTGCTGAAACCAAACAAATTTGAATTTCAAATCTCACAACCTGGGAAGCTCAAAAAGCAATTCAAAACTGGAGGTCTGTCTTTAAGGTCAGCTCAGGACTTTCCTGAGGTAAAGGCGACACGGCTGGAAGAGAAATCTGAGGATTAATGCATCCAAATTTATCCGAGATGCATTTTGTTTTGGGAACAAGGCCAGTTCAACTGGTCTACTTGAAGTCCCCGAAAGATCTCAGGAGGACAAATAACAGATGACTGATCTAAGGCTTTCAGGGTTTCCTGGATGTAAAGGTCCCAAGACACAGACCCAGCTTTCCTGGCACTCCCTTCTCCTCGGCTGTTGGTTAAGGTGACAAGAATCGTTCCAAGAAAATGGATGAGCAAGTCGGGGGGGAAAAAAAAACAAACATTGCTCAGGCCTAGTTAAGTCTGTTTGTCTAATTTTCCCTGCCAATCAAATCCCATGGGGATTTGCTAGGCTGAGATTGCTACTCCTGCCACCCAAGCTACTGACTGATGTTCCTTTTTCCACATTTGCCAAAATTCTCACTCTGATGAAGTTTTCTCCGTTTTTGTCCTGAGGAGGATTCAGTTAATACCTCCCCTCCTCTTTTTGGCAGTCTATTCTGAAAGGCTAAATCCGTATTTCCTCAGCAGGGGTATAATATCTTCTCTTATTAAAAATACTGAAACACAAGCTTACCCAGAGGTGTGTTTTATTTGACGTGAAGAGACTCAGCAAAAATGCTTCCCTGGGACAGCTAGTGTTTCAGCCGTCCTGCAAGGATTTGGCAAATGTTTCAAATGTTCTGCTCATCTCTCTCTTTCAGATTTTATTAACCCCTCTCCAAAATGGCAATTTCCACTATTTCCAAGTGCAGATGGATGGAAATTTCCAAGTCGTTTGTCTGGAGCTATGGCACAGGAAAAGAAAAACACCGAGTCTCTCTTGATTGATTGCTGGGGAACAGAGTCAATAAGGATGATCAAACATTGTGTTTCTAAAACTGGCTACGGAAGTGTTTTTTCAGTCAGGCAGTGGATTTGGCCTCCTAAGACAGTGGCCACCAAAGTGTTCCCATCATCAGCCTGTAATGCTGTGGAGTCTCGCTGTGAAGGGGCAGGAGAGATGGAACCCACTCTGTGAAAGGTCAAGAGAATAAGAACGAATGTCCCAGCATGAACAAGCGTGGGCTCCCCACCAGAGAGCAGCGTTGCTCCAGCAGTGAGCGGTGCCTTTGCGTCTGTGGCTGCTGGAGGTGGCTCTGGCAGCTCTCAGTGCTGCTCTGATCAGGGGGCACTGGGGCTGCTGGTGGAGGGGAAATGCCTAATGTGAGGCACTTGGGCCTGACTATCAGCGGTGCAGGTCACCTACAAATGTAATTGAGCCCAACTGGGGCCTGGGCCACTGATCCCAGCATCATCTGCTGTCTCCAATTAAGGCTCCCGGTGGAGGGAGCCCAACAAAAGAGAGCCCCATTTCAAAGGCTGGCCAGCAAAAGTCTTTGAGACCATGTGGTTAGCCAGGGGTGAGTCTGAACTGGACCTGATTTAATCCATCTGCTGATTCCACACGCTGTGAACTGGCAAAGTTCCTTTTCCCAAGGGGCCAGTGAAGTATGTTCAGTGTACAGTCAATGTTTCCTTTACAGCCCATGTTTCCCTCTCCTCCAGGGGCAGAAATGTCGGGCAGAGTCGATTTTTTCCTGCAGAGAGCAAAGCAAGCACTGTGTCCTAGGGCAGGACTGGTCCCTGTGAAGCAGTCCTACTACCATCAGAGGGTGGTCAGCCTGGAGAGCTGTAGAACTGCTTTTCTGCTGCATGGCCCACTGGTGAGACATGTACTGGAGCCCAGTTACCCACCACAGTCAGAAGCAACAACAAAAAAGACCTGAGGGCACTAATGGGTCTTAATGTCTCTGACTGACTTCACCTGCCTCCGCCCCCACCATGGGTTTGGGAGCCTATTTCAGGCCAGCCCAGGGACTGGCCTGTTTCTGCACTCGGTTGCTGGGGGACCTGTCTTCAGCCCTGTCCCTTGGTTGTACCCCTTGGTGCTATGTCGTAGCACTGGTCTCCAGCCACGTCTGCTCCTGGCTGGGCATCCTGGTGCTGGCTTGCCTCTTGCAATGCCATTAATGGACCCTCTTATCTGCCCTGCATCCCATGTTCAGCCTTTGGGGGCTGCACCCTTTGGGACTGATAGTAAGAGACCAGCCTACACAGGGCTGCCCTTGATGCCCAGCTTGTCCTCAGTCCTGTGGCAGACCTGTCTGGCTTCAGCAGAGTGCTCTTTTTGTCCTGCCTATGTCCTACTGATATCTGCATAATACGTGTTCCCATGGGCTTTGTGGTGCTTCTGTGATGATGTTTCCCTGTTTTTTTAATCCCTGAAGTCTCTGTGCTAATTATACCTGCTGAAACATGAACTTTCTGCCAGTGGGGAAGGGACAAAAATAATGTTGTTCTCTTCTTGTGCATGGGCCTGAGCACTCTTTAGGAATTGGTCCTATTCCAAAGTGACACTTTAATTTTAGGGCTCCGCAGTCCTTAGTATGACCCAGCGATGAGTCGGGCTGTAATGTTTTGGATGGGAGCCATACTTTCATTGCTCTGTCTTACCTTGTAGTAGCACTTCCTTAGGAAGTGTCCTGGCATGCCAGAACCAGTGTGTTCATTAATCAGGCCAGAAGCAAGGTAGCGGAGCACCAAGAAAAACAGATGTGCTCATGAGCGTGGTGTTTTTGTGGCAGACCCATTTTTGCCTGCTGGAAGATAGAGAGGTTACAAATCAATGTAAACTGTCGTGTGTGTGGTTGGATAGACACCTCCCGGCTATTAGCTGATGTACGTTGTGTTGCCAGTTTATTGCTCATGGACAGTTACTTAGGGCTCATTTGGGCTAGGTTTGAAGTGGGATTTTGAAGCAAGAAAATGACAGCCTTGGCTCTACGACCCACTCACACAAAATCACAGAATGTTAGGGATTGGAAGGGACCTCAAAAGATCATCTAATCCAAACCCCCTGCCAGAGCAGGAACACCTAGGTCAGGTCACACAGGAACATGTCCAGGTGGGTTTTGAATGTCTCCAGAGAAGGAGACTCCACAACCTCTCTGGGCAGCCTGTTCCAGTGTTCTGTTACCCTCACTGTGAAGAAGTTCTTCCTCATATTTATGCGGAACCTCCTATGTTCCAACTTGCATCCGTTGCCCCTTGTCCTATCATTGGATGTCACTGAGAAGAGCTTGGCTCCATCCTCATGACACTCACCCTTTATATATTTATAAACATTAATAAGGTTACCCCTCAGTCTCCTCCAAGCTAAAGAGACCCAGCTCCTTCAGCCTTTCCTCCTAAGGGAGATGTTCCACGCCATCATCTTTGTGGCTCTGTGCTGGACTCTCTCAAGTAGTTCCCTGTCCTTCTTGAACTGAGGGGCCCAGAACTGGACACAATACTCCAGATGTGGCCTCACCAAGGCAGAATAGAGGGGGAGGAGAACCTCTCTTGACCTACTAACCACACCCCTTCTAATGCGCCCCAGGCTGCCATTTGCCTTCTTGGCCACAAGGGCACATTGCTGGCTCATGGTCATCCTGCTGTCCACCAGGACCCCCAGGTCCCTTTCCCCTACGCTGCTCTCCAACAGGTCAGTCCCCAACTAATACTGGCACATGGGGTTGTTCTTCCCCAGATGCAGGACTCTACACTTGCCCTTGTTATATTTCATTACATTTCTCCCCGCCCAACTCTCCAGCCTGTCTAAGTCTCTCTGCATGGCAGCACAGCCTTCTGGTGTGTCAGCCACTCCTCCCAGTTTGGTGTCATCAGCAAACTTGCTGACAGAGCACTCTATTCCCTCATCCAAATCATTGATGAATATATTGAATAGTACTTAAATGCACTTCAAGTGCATTTTCAATGCATCAAGAAACCCAGAAGTTCAACTTAAGCAACCCTGCTAGAAGAAAATGCCATGGACTCAGGTGTCCTGCTAGGCTGAGACAGAGAGAGAGTGACAGACGTTAGCTGTGCTGCTCACTGATGTGTTGGAGAATTTTTAGATACATTTGACTGCCTGTACATGTGCAGCACGGATAACATTAGGAAACCCAGCAGATGAATAAACAAGACCTTTTTCCAAAGAAGAAATATTAAAGACCATTATTTTTTTTCAACTTAAAAATTTGGAAATTAAATGCATTTGTTCCGTAAGAGTCTTGAGGGAAATAGCAAAGGATCTGTGTCAAGTGACTGAGCCTGTACCATGTAAGCTACTCCACTCTTTAAAATCTCATTGCAATAATAGCTCCAGTGTCATGACAGTGATAATTCCTCTGCTGACAGGCTGTACACTGGAGCAGTAGCTCAGTTTTAACTCCTGGAATTAGGAATTCCTGCCGAGATCCACTGTTCATACCCCAGGCTACATCCCTACATCTTCCTGCCATTTGGCGACATGCTGTCCTCCTCCTGCCAATGCTGTGACTGTAGGAATGGAGCACTTCTACTCTTGAAATAGCTGAGACCTGTTGCAATCAAACACTAAAATTGATGCAGCTATTTTGTTTTATGGATTTCACTAGGTTTGGCTCAAGCCCTCAGCAGCATTGCTCTTGTACAACGTGAAATTGGAAGCAACCTTGGCTAAACAAACCAGGCTAATATTCTACATGCTAATCCTAGCTGCTTGAAGGACAAGATGAAGTGTGAGATGGTGAGTAAAAAAATTAACAATCATTACTTCAAAAAGCTTTATCCAAAATTATCCAAGCTACCTCAGGCTCGGTTTGACTTAGGTGAAAGAGAGATATAATTTTATGTGTGTATGTGGGCTTTGCACTAAAATTCAGGAACGAGTGCCAAATTTCAGCTCTGAGAGAGAGGCTTTCACCTTGGAGGCAAATGTTGTGCAGAATATTGTTAGCAAATTGGAATGGAGCAAAACCACAAAAAATTTAGTAAAGGGCGACCACACTGAATTTCAGTAACAACTTTGCATAAAATCTTGGCTTTCTAAAAGCTGCTTGGGTGCTCTCTAGTGTTGTACTATTTTCTCAGTAAAGAAAGCACTTTCACTGTCTTTCCATCATCAAGTATATGTTGTATTTTTATGAAGAGGTCTTTCAAAAACTACAGTATGCCCAATGGGAGAGATTCAGGGTCATGAAAGTGCATGCAGCAGAAATCTGTGGAAATTAATTCAATAGCATGCCAGTGAGTGATTAAGTTAAGGCTTGATTAATAGGCCTGTTCTTTTTCTGAATTATTACGCTCTTACTTTTTGTAGGGGGCAAAGGGGTGAGAATAATTCTGCTGTGTTTGTGGAGGTGTGATCCTGCTTCTTGCATTTCCTGCCTGTTTTCCAGGTTGGACTGGTCTTCACCACAACTTTTGTCAATTAAGCTACTGCAACATTTTACAGTCTGCAGACCAGATTCAGCCCGTGTGACATGAACTGCTACTCTGCAGAAAGCAGCAAAGTTGTGCTGAGTTTGAGGTTGCTTCTCTGCCTGTAGAGCCAATAGTTTTTGAGGCTGCTGTGCTCCAGAGCCAGAGGAACACAGGAGAAAGCTTCCTTCTCCCCTGTCCTGGGAGGGTGTTGCCACTGTGATCTCTTAGCAGGCAGTTGTTCTTGCAGGGACCTGCAAGAAATTGAACGCAGGGAGGCAGTTTCAGAAGAGGTGAAGAAAGAGAGAGATGTAGATGTCAGCAAAGTATGAAATACTGGCACCAATGTGGTCTAACTGGCTGTAGATTTAGGGGGAAGTGTGCTTAGTAAATATTAATTCTTAGACACTGATGACTTTGGTATGTAGCTTGTGCATGAAAGAGCACTTGCATGTGAGAACCATTCCAATTAATGGGACCAGGCTGTTCCATGCAAGAAAGGGCTGGAGAACTGCTCTCTAGGTATGTTTAATTAGAGTGGACATGAAATAGGTGAGCAAACTCTCCAAAAGGCTGAAACTGCACCAAATACTTGTTCTTCAGGAGCCTGATTCAAAGCCCATGGAAGACAATTGTAGTGGTTTCACTGACTTCCAGGACCTTTGGTTCACACTCCACGTTCTGTGCTAAAGCTGCTATATTTTTTATTTTATTTACTTGTGGCTTTGTATTACTGTTTCTATCCATAAGCAACTGTTAGATTTCTGAGAAAGACAACTCGGGCAATTAGAGTAAGTGAACCTTTGCTGTGAACAAATTGCCAGTAAAAATGTGCTAATGGCACCCGGGAATTGTGTATAGTAGGGACTGATTAACGGGCCTAATTGGGCACCACAGAGGGAAGTCACAGCTCTTTGTGCTCTGACACAAGATAAACGTTCATGAGTCCCTAGAGGTGTTTGAATTTGGGTTACAATTGATGTAAACACATGTATGGCTTAGCCTTAGGCATATACCTAAGCAATATTCAAAGCTTGTGGATATTGCTGCCTTTACTTGTCTTTTGTGACAAGGTATTGGTGCTCTGAAATGTCACCTCTAGTGTTTTAGTATTTGAGACCTGTGTGGTAACAGAAGGAAGAGTCCCATCGGACCTCTGAAAAATGTCTTGTTTATAGTGAGCTACCTGCACGATGACAGAGACATCCTGAGACTTTGCATGCTACGTCCCAGAAACAGAACTGTTTCCACTGGTCTTGTGTGAACTACTACCAGAGCGAGGGAGTGCAATGCTAAGTCGTCTGGGCCGGGTGCCTCATCTGACTTTGAGACCCATACTACTGGGATACTTCAGGCTCCCGGCACACAAGATATTCCCATAGCATATATGTGTGTCCCATTGCTGGCAAGGGTTGAGAGGTAAAACAGCTGACAAGTCCTGTGATCCACTGGTTGCTGCATGGGTTTTATTTCAAAGCCTTTAATTCCCATCTATGTCTTCCCTTTGTTGTTTGTTTTGAAATGGATCCTCTCAAGCTGTCAGACTGGAAGGCTGCCCAAAAGCCTGGGACACACAACAAATTGATCTTTTACCAGTTGGTCCACGTAGCTCTGGCCGTGTGTCCATGGTGACTTTGGCTTTCCTGAAGCTGGGCATTGGGCAAGGTGACACGTGTCAGTATGTACAACTTGTCCAGATCTCTGGACCGGTCTTTCTGGGCAGAAACTGCAAGCAGGAGTTACTGTGATGCCAGTCATCAGCAACCACAAATGTTATGAAAGCAAAGCTGACAAACTGGGAGAGAATGCAGAGGGCAAGAATAAAAATAATAACATCTTTCATAATTAAAAGCAGTAGATTTGAAGTAAAGAAAAATGGGAGATTTCCCCGACTGGTAAGAAGCCTGAAGCAAGACGTACATATTTGTAAGTGTATATGTATCTGTGAAAAACTTATAAAAATTGGAAAGATTGGTTCAATATAATGCTAAGTTTACAATCCTTCAACTGACTGTGTATCTTGGGGTTGTTAAGGGAAAAACAAACATTGCCTGTCTTTAAGCAGGAAGTGAGCGAGCTAATCCCTCTGGGTTCTTAAAATGTTAGGGGCAAAGGGACCCCTAGGGAGGGAGAAATGAAGCTCCTGAACGATTCCAGTGCTGGATCAGTCTCATGGAGCGACTTGTCTTACAGAAGGGGCAGATGGCAATGAGTTTGCTGAGCACAGAGCTGCATGTTGGAAGATAGGTGATGCACATTGGAAGTTAGGTGATGCACACACTGCTTTCCTCTCTCTCCAGGTAACTTGGGGCACAGTAATTTCCTGCGTACTTCACTGCATGAGCTCAGAGCTTCACTGGGTTTGGGCAACTATAGAGAGGGAGCAGCTTGGTCGGCCAGCATTGAAGGCTGCTCTCCATGAGGGCTTTGAAGTCTTTCAAAGGATTCAGCTTCAAAAGGAGTTGGCTGGATTTGCTTTTGGAATCACACACGTCCTAAAAAGTGTGGCTCAGTTGCTACTGAGGCCTCTGTACACCTGGCTGCCTTCTACTTTTCCTTCTGTAGGCACTGGGAGTTTAGCTGTGCTTCTAAAGCAGTGTTTTCTTACTCCATTGGATTCATCTTCCAGAACTGAGCAACCTGTCTGAACTGCCTGCTGCCCTTTCAAAAGCATCATGAACAGAGAAAGTGTTTGTTACTCTTATGCTTTTCATACATCTCCAGCACTAAAAAGAAAGATAACTAGCTTCCAGGTTTTTGGAAATGCTGTCCTGCAGGGGATTGAATTTATGAATTGCCTGCATTTGTTTTAACATGTCAGTAAGATGTGGTGAAAGCAGTGGCCTGGCTGGAGCGGGAGAAAGGCGACTTGTACACGTCTTTGTGCATGCGTGTTTCTGCGGTTGCACAACTTAAAAAAACCCCACAAACTCAACACTGGACACAAGGACAGTCTGCTGAGTAAGGTAGTGACGTCACCATCATCTGTAAGCTTTGGTCTGGGTTCAATATGGGTAAACATGCTTGTTCTGCAAGAGTGAGGAATAAAGAACTGCAGAAAGGTTTCATTCTAGCTCTCATGCTTCTTTAAAGGCTTTTTGGAAAGTACTTTAAATGGCAAACAACCCCATGTGCTTTCAGTGTCACTGAAAATAGCGGATGGTATTTGATTTCACTGAAAAGCTGTGTGGGTAGCTGTGTACGCTGGAATTGCAGGGTTATGTATGACAGCAATTGCTTGTCCCCAGTGAGTTTGAAACATCTCTGTGTTGAAAAAAAGGGTCCTTATTACCTATAGTCTATATGACACCTCCTGGCTAGCTGTCCGCCCCATCAGAAGGCGGAGCTGTCTGTCCATAAATATTTTCCAACAAAGGAGAAAGTCTGTTTTGTCTGACTCACATCAGTCTCCTCAGATGGCTAATAAAGTGCAGAGCAAATCCTGTGCAACTGCAGAAACTCTAATTAATGCGGTGTGCAGGGAAAGGCCTTCAACATCTAGCCAGCTGTTCTGCACACTTATCTGTAATAATAAAATTCTTATTCAAATTGCATTATTATTATTATTCAAATGAAATTATGAATACATTTTAGAAGAAGAGTAAGATGTGTTGTGACCGCTTTGGGGAATGCCCCTGTTTCCCTTTAGAAAAGGTAACCACTACAGAAAACAGAAAGGAAATCCCCTTCTGTCTCATGTGCCCTGCTTGGCTCAGTCTTACAGTATATACAGTGCCACTGATATAAAAAGACTTGTGGCAAGGAGTTGATTTCGTTCAGGGGGCCAGACACGGCAAGAACAGGTTGACTCCTGAAGGATGCCATGAGTTTTATGGCAGAATTCTAAACAGCCTTGGCAGCACAGCCTTAGTAGATGAGATACAGGCCAAACCGTGTCCTAGGGAGGGAGCCTGAGTTCCTAACAGGGGACAGAGACAAGTTTAGGTAAGCCTTGCAGAGGCCTCAATTATCAGTGTCACTTTTTCTTCTGGGTAAGGCTGGCCATTGAGTGCTGACGCCCCCCTGCCCTAATCTTCAAAAAGGGAAATTCTTCTCAGACTGCCAGCAGCATATAAATGGCCTGGTCTGAGGAACGGAAGGAAATGCATCCAAAGACAGGAACACCTCTGCTGATACCCAAAAAAGTATTCTTCTCCAAAACATCCCTCTCCTTCGTGCATGGCTTCCCCTTTCATCACGGGTGTGATTCAAAACTGCACTGTAAGAGATGCAAAGGTTGCTACTGATGTCAGTGGATCTCACTCTGTGTCTGTATGACCTGTACAAGCTGCTTCCCAGCTCATCCCTCTGGAACTGCCTGGAAAAGATCATTTTCTGAAACTGTAACCTCCCCTTTCTCATGGGACCTGGGGTCTCATATGATTCTTCCTCTCAACTTCCATGCCAGCACATCGACCTTTTCACCGCTTCTTTGCAAGGCTCCCTGATATGTCACCAAATATCTGAGGTACAGACAAAAGCTATTTATTACAGCAGAAAGATCGTCATCCTATGGACAGAAATACTCTCGTGATAGCTCCCTCAAGCCTATTTTAGACTTGTAGGCATATCAATAGTTTGAGGACACGGAGGCAGTGGGTGTGTTCATCAGCCGTTGGGCACTCAAACTTGTGAGTTTTGGTGATACTGGCTCTGATACTTGAATGGCAGTCAAGAATACAGGAACCTGGCAATGTAATTTTTAAAAGGCACTGGGGAATGTCAGCAACTGGATCGTTGTCAATTGCTTTTGGACACTCTTTGAAACCTATAAAAAGATGGAATTTTGGCTTTGATCTCAGAGAATGAAACATGTTTAGAAAAGTGGTTTTAGTTAGAGACTGAAATCCTATAAAATAAAAGAAGTGGCTGGTTAATTGGTGAAATCACAGTGGTGTCAATGTGGAGAATTAATGAAATATTCTTCTGTTTTGGTAGATGGAAGTAGACAGAGAGCTATTGGTTCTTCTTTTAGCCTGGGGACAGAGGTTTGAATTGCTTTGTCTTGTTGAAATGTGCCGTGCATCCTCAGGGATAACATAGAAGCAAATAGAGCAAAGGGAACTGCACTGAACAAATAGTGTAGTATGACATGTTGTACAGTGGACATAATCAAAGGTTTCTATGTAATGTAGGAATTTGGGCTATTAAAAAGCGGTGTTGCAGCACTGTGCCTGCTCAGCTCACATTGATGGCATGTTTATCTTATAATGTGTTTCAATGATCCTGTAATTTGAATGCTAATAGACCATTCCTGTGGTGTGGTTCGCTTTATTATATGGAACCTGAACAGTGTTTTCTAAGTCGTTTTGGCATCTATTCCGTCTGGATGAGAGAAGCTCTTCCAGCTGGACAGGAGAACTAATGGAGGGCTGAAAACCAAAACATATCAGAGAAGATGCCAGCCAGAGAACACAACAGGCATAATATTACAGCCAATACACTATAGCTACAGGGTTAATACTATTACTAGGGGTAATGAATCCTCAGTGCTGTTCATTTTGAATGTCTGTCTTCTCTGTGCAATGAAGTGCTTGGATCAAAGTCACAAAGTGTAGGCATAAAACAGAAGAAGCTTGAAACAGAATATCCTGAACTGACCCATTCATGTCTGTGTAGCAGAACAAGATCATATATATTGTTGGTGGAACTATTTGCATACTTGTATGAAGGGCTTTATTTAGCATAACCAGGAGAGACTTGTTTGATGCAAACCTGAAGTGCTGGCAAGGGATGGATCACTTTGGCTCTAGTTCAGGAGAGGATAAAGTTCAGCATTCAAGAGGATTTACTTGTATCCTTAAAGTCAAGCACATGTTTAAGTGTCCTGTTGGCCTGCAGCCCACTTGTTTAGCACCTTGCAGAACCAGCTTTAAAGTGGTGGAGCGGGCAGAGAGGTATTAGCTAATGTTATCACAACCAGCGCCTGGGAATAAATGCAGTGCATTGGCCTTAAACCCCGCCCCCTTCTTCTTCTTTTTCAGGGACTGATCTGGAAATTTTCCAAACTGATTTGGGAGGTGTCCTTGTAGGACTGAACCCTCTTATCTTGTAGGCTCATGGCAAAGCTCTTGTTGACTTCACTGGGGCAGGGTTTGGTGGTTGGTCTTCCGAGTGTATCCAGAAAGGACAGGAGTATCTATCCTGTGAGAAGGGAAATGCTTTGGTGGCTGTAACTCTCTGTCGGCAGCTCAGCGAATGTGTTTTTCTTCTAGTGGTAGATCGTCAACTGCTGTGTGGGCACATGCATGGTGAGGTGTCACACAGCTTGCTGTTGCGGGCTGTGGTGAGCAGCTGGGCATGGGGCACTGCCCACGCATCTGCAACCAGGCACCGCAGTGAGGCACAACCGTGGGCCATCGTCCTTGTCTGTCCCTGCCTTCCCCGTGCAGTGCCACACCGCCCATCCCTGGGCAGATGTGACAGGGCTTGGACTTGGGCTTGCTGTGGCAGACCTTTTACTAGCAAACTAAAACACACTAAAAACTTTCCCAATGACAGGCAGTTATGTGCTGGGTCCTGTGATCTTGTGAATCTGAAGCCAAAAATTTGCCACTCCTCTCATGGCTAAGAAAGCATGAGCTGCAGTGGGATTTTTGTTCTTGTTCTTTCAGTCTAGCGGGAATTTGCTTTCTTTGGTATAACACAACTGCTGTCTTCTCTGCGGTATGTTGTGCCTGGCAAGAGTGCGAACGATGGAACAGAGGCTTGGAGCTCCTTCTATCTTCACAGCAGGGAGGCTGAGTTACTGCTAAAAGGAAAGCCTTTATTCATTTATTAATGTATTTTTGTCGGCTATAGCCAACCACAACTTGTTTTCTTAGACACGTACATGTGGAAGCACTCTGTGTTCTGAATACGCTTTCACATAACATGTATGTAACCCTGCGCAAGTGCTAGCTGCTAACTTCCAACTAGGAACTGGCTCCTACGTGCAGAAGTTTTCTTTAGAAAGCCATTTGCTGGTGTATGCTTTAATGTCATTTTCCCATTTGCCGAGGGTGTTAAATAGAAAACTAATGCGTTCTAGCACTGAAAAGCCCAAGACTTGATTTTTACGGTCCATTGGGCAGGGTATGGATTTAAGCGAGGACCTTGCTTTCAGCCCATTTCTCCTCTGACTTCAGGCAGCTCCCTTGCTTCTGAGTCTCTACTGTTTAAAGTACAGATAATTAGTTGGTGATGTTTTTGAAACCATAGCATTTATGATAAGAATAGGGGTTAGGGGCCTGGTCGAATATCAGGCGTCAAACTTCAATGATCACAGATCATGTCCAAGGACAGGGGTAAGCGTGAAATGTCATGGATTGAAGTCAAAGGATGTGTTCAAAAATGAAGTCAATAGTCATAGGTCAGAGGAAAAGTTGCTGTGTCATGGTCACAGATGTGGTCAGAGGTCATGAGTCAGGGTCAAAGGACACTGTTCAGAGGTTAAATGTTACACGTTGCAGTCAAAGGTTGCCAACTGGGATCCAAGATCAGTGGTAACTGATCAGGTTCAAAGAACAAGAATAGGCATCAAAGGTTAATGCTCATGGATCAGTAGTCACAGATGGGAGCCAGGAGTGAAAGATTGGGACTCTGATCTTTCTGAGAGAGTGAGGGGTCAAAGATCATGGGTTTGGGTCAAAAGTTCAAAGGTCACAGGTCGTGGTGAAAGATCATGTATTGGTTCAAAAGGCAGGGGTCAGTGATCTAGGAACAAATGTCATGGATTGACCAAAGTTTGCTGATTGAGGTGACAAAGCCCATGCATCTCAGTCAGAGGTCAATGGTTAGATATTTAGGACAACGGTCATGGCTCAGGGTCAGAGACCAAATGTCATAAGTCAAGTGAGAGGTCAGGGTTCAGGTCTAGGATCATGGGTCAAGTCAGAGGGTCAGATGTCATGGATTGGGTTCCAAACATCAAAGGTAATGGATACGGGTTAAAGGTCAGAGGTTGAGGTAAATGTCTAGGTATCCAGTCAAAGGTCAGAGGTTGGAGTCAAGAGTCAAAGGTCACAAGTCAGGGGTCAGGTGCCAGGGGTCAGGTCAGGGTTAATGTATCAGGAGTTTGGGGTCTGAAGGCAGGGGTTGGGACTAGGAGTCACAGGCTGGGATCAAAGGTCTGGGTGAGAGGTTAAAGATCAGGGTCAAGGGTCAAAGTCAATTGTTAGAGGCTGGGGTCAGAGATCGTGGTCCTGGTCAGGTATTGGTTATGCCTTTTGACAAGAGTTTAAACACAGATTCTGATGGGTTTTCTGCTTTCCAAAACAGTGATCGTTTTGTACAAAACATGGGTAACCCTGCAAGACACTTTCCACTTTGACCAAAACTGTTGTGTTACTAGATGATTAGATTCTCAAGTGTTGTAAGACAACAAAGCTTGGCTGATATCACCAAGAGATGTTTTACTCCAGATGAGAATTTGGAGTAACAGTTGGCAGCAAGAACATCTGGGGGCTTTCTGGTTGAGTTGGAAGAGTCTATTTGATGATCAGACTTTAATAGATACCAATCTGATTAAACAATCCAAAGACAGTTTATCAGCCAGGAGTCCAACAGGAAGAGATGGGTGAAAAATCAACAGAGAAAGAGAGTGAGAAGGTTTTTGCTGACTGGGATTTTACAAAGAAAGATTTTAAAAGAAATATAGCTTGAGAAATTGCTCAGTAGAAAGTTAAATACCTAAAGAGGTACATATGAGAGACATCTGTCACAGAGATCTAAAAGAATGTAAACAAAAAATGAGATAAAGAGGCCTAGAGATTCATCCCAGTTTCTATTGAAGCCAATGGAAAGACTCACATTGGCTTCACTGAGAGACGGCAAAAGCCCAAAGTATTTAAACATGGCCAAGAGCTCTCAGCAGAAAACCTTGGCTTTGGGATGGACTTCTCTATCACATCACTGACATCTCTCCTTTGGGATAGCCATACAATGGTGCAGAGATACCCTCTGTCACACACATCATGTGAGAGATCTGCATTCTCCTCTCTCGCTCGATGCACATGACCTTGTAATTGATGAGCACACGAGTATTAGGGACTCTGTTGTCACTCCACTGAACATTTGACCTTTGACTTTTCTTATTCTCTTGACCTTTCACAGAGTGGGTTCCATCTCTCCTGCCCCTTCACAGCGAGACTCCACAGCATTACAGGCTGATGATGGGAACACTTAGGTGGCCACTGTCTTAGGAGGCCAAATCCACTGCCTGACTGAAAAAACACTTCCATAGCCAGTTTTAGAAACACAATGTTTGATCATCCTTATTGACTCTGTTCCCCAGCAATCAATCAAGAGAGACTCGGTGTTTTTCTTTTCCTGTGCCATAGTTCCAGACAAACGACTTGGAAATTTCCATCCATCTGCACTTGGAAATAGTGGAAATTGCCATTTTGGAGAGGGGTTAATAAAATCTGAAAGAGAGAGATGAGCAGAACATTTGAAACATTTGCCAAATCCTTGCAGGACGGCTGAAACACTAGCTGTCCCAGGGAAGCATTTTTGCTGAGTCTCTTCACGTCAAATAAAACACACCTCTGGGTAAGCTTGTGTTTCAGTATTTTTAATAAGAGAAGATATTATACCCCTGCTGAGGAAATACGGATTTAGCCTTTCAGAATAGACTGCCAAAAAGAGGAGGGGAGGTATTAACTGAATCCTCCTCAGGACAAAAACGGGGAAAACTTCATCAGAGTGAGAATTTTGGCAAATGTGGAAAAAGGAACATCAGTCAGTAGCTTGGGTGGCAGGAGTAGCAATCTCAGCCTAGCAAATCCCCATGGGATTTGATTGGCAGGGAAAATTAGACAAACAGACTTAACTAGGCCTGAGCAATTTTTTTTTTCCCCCCTGACTTGCTCATCCATTTTCTTGGAACGATTCTTGTCACCTTAACCAACAGCTGAGGAGAAGGGCGCGCCAGGAAAGCTGGGTCTGTGTCTTGGGACCTTTACATCCAGGAAACCCTGAAAGCCTTAGATCAGTCATCTGTTATTTGTCCTCCTGAGATCTTTTGGGGACTTCAAGTAGACCAGTTGAACTGGCCTTGTTCCCAAAACAAAATGCATCTCGGATAAATTTGGATGCATTAATCCTCAGATTTCTCTTCCAGCCATGTCTCCTTTACCTCAGGAAAGTCCTGAACTGACCTTAAGGACAGACCTCCAGTTTTGAATTGCTTTTTGAGCTTCCCAGGTTGTGAGATTTGAAATTCAAATTTGTTTGGTTTCAGCAGAACAAAGGAGACTGAAGGGCTCCAGAGATGCTTCAGGTTGTGTCTGCCTGGGATGGGTGGGAAGAAGAGGATTGTGTGCAGGAAGATGTGGAAGGGCTGATGATGTGGGTTTGGATTCCCAAATCAGGGTGATAGGTGCCATTCTGAACAAAGGACTAGATGGGAAAAGGAGAAAGCTGTCCCAGTCTAGGATGCAAGTACAATGTATGGAGAGCTGCTGGAGTACGCATGGAGGTTAGACTGAAGCAGTGAATCTGGATGAAATGCTGCTGTTCATTTTTAATCCTAAAAGCCTGCTTGAAGACCTTCAAGTGGACACCAGTTCTGCCTCCTCCTCAAGCCGTGGATCCATTGGACTGAAGACACAATGAAGCATCAGCTGCTCAAGCTGCAATGCTGCCACATGGGGTGTGCAAACACATTGTGCAACGAGACGATTTGCCCGTCTGGTTCCGAAAACCCCTCTACGAAGCCTGGGCCTCATGGTGGTTCTTCCAAGGAAAAAGTGCCACAGGTAAGCAAGCCTCTAAGCAGAGCATTTAAGAGAAGTCTTAGGGAGTCTTGAGATTGTGCCTAAAAGCCTGTGGTTTTGCAAAGCCATGGTAGGCGCCAGATACCACCAGAACATGGAAGTGCACTGTCTGTGGCCCAGTTGCTCCAGGAATTGCTCCTGGTCCAGCCACCCTGTGCTAGTGAGTCCTTGGGAAGTTGAACCAGCTTTGCCATGCAGAGAGCCTGTAAAATAAGGTGAAAGCATGCCCAGCCATGTCAATCTCTTAGAACCCATTTCAAGTATTTTCCAGTTCTTTCTACAGTATTTTTTGTGAAACTGGAAAGATTACAAATCTCCCTTTCAAATGCATTTTTCATGACTGTGTGAAAATAAAAAAAATCCAGTTAATGTGGTTTACATTTTTCTATAGTAATGAGCATATTATTAAAGTATGTGTCTCAAAAGAGCAGAGTGATCATCAGGCTTATTATTCAGAGACAGACAATAGCAATATTAATGAGGCTCAGACATCTGTCAAATTAATCTGTAGTTTAAAGTTCAGAAAACAAAGGCAGGATTTAGTTTTTCCTAACTGTGATTTCCCATTTCTGTCAGAATCTGAGTGGCTGTGAGCTGTTGAAAAGAGATTAATTTAAATTTTCAAGAGTTTATATAACCCTAATAATGAGGAACTTACTTAGAAAAGTTGATGGAGTGGGTCTTTACAGAAGACTCTCCCTGATCTTGCCACTTTGGCATGTGGAATCCAGAGCAGTTCAAACAACATCTGTGTACAGCAGAAAGGGGGGAAGCTGATTCCACAGGCACGCACTCGTGGTAGAAAAAGTCACGTGCACTGAAAGTCAAGGGATATCCCCCATTCCTTTCCCAGAAACAGGGATTCACTCTTGCCATCTTATCAGGGCTGTCACTCTGTCCTCTTGCCAGAGCTCGGATTGTTGCGAGGGGAGAAAAACAGCCTGGGACTTGTTGCATAGTGTAGAGTTAGAGGCAAACTCTGACTGTTGAGGATGAAGCAGGGCATTTGCACACTGAAGTCTTTTCTGCCTCAGTCATTCTCCAGGGTTTTCTTCTCTTCACCAGTTTTATGTGACTCTACATGAGAGATGATGAAGTCATTGTGGCTGTAGAGTTTAGGATGAGCATCTCCATCTCCAGGGCAGGAGAGGCTGCTGCAACGCACAGCAGCAGTGCCCAGAGCAGCCTGCGGCTACTGGAGTGAAGGGGATGCTCCTCTGATCCCCCAGCAGTCTTCTCAGAGCCTCCTGGTGAACAGACTGCCTATGCAGTAAATGTATGCACGAGAATTTAGGAGAGACGTGTTGGAAATATATTGCACGCATAGAGCAGGTCCCATGCTATTCAGGGAAGATTTGGGGCTACCATTTGTTTGAATTTTCCTTGGCAGGGTCTACCAGGTGGGGAAGAGGCATTGGTCCAGCACCCCTTCTGAGAGGTGAAAGTTAATGGTTATAGGCAGCATGCCTGGTGTAAACAGTGTCCTACTTTACTCAGTAAGCTTCCATCACCAGCTCAACACTAGCCACCCAGAAGAGGAGATATCTGTGCTCCACTACTCATCAGCTCATTTTATTGGCCTTTTGTGGGTTTTTCAATTTTGTTGTGCAAGTCAATGAATAATAAAAAGTTTTTGTCCAGCAGTCTCAACAGAGAAGTTGGCAGCCAAGACCTCTTGGGCTCTCATCTCTCATCTGACACTGAGTGCATTTCTGTTTGAGCAAGGCATTCAGTTTCTTTGTGTTATGATTTTCCCTTCTGTACAGCTCTGTGCACACACTGCTCGGTTTGTTAGTCATCTCATACGGATGTTGGGAGGATTAGACTCACTTAGAGAAGAAATAGCTGAGAGGTAAAAATGCCTTCCTACTCTGAACTTGATTAAAATTTTATTATCCTATAAGTTTTGTGCAATTAGGAACATAATATTTATAAAGAGATACATTCTTCTTTCTTCTGTCTTCTAAATTCTACAGGGAACAGTCCAATAACAGTCAATTTTCTTGCTAAGCTGAACAAGCAAGTGCATTTTTTTAACATTTCTAAACATTTTGGAATATATTTTATCCTTCTTACCTTTGCTTATCATGGGAATAGAATGGAAAACAGCTAAGTTCATTGTTTAGAACAACTACTGTCAACAAAGGTGTTAACTGTAGACTCTAAATATTTCTAAATATTTCTAAATGTAGACTCTAGTATATCTAAATATTTTTTTTTATATGGGACCTACTGGAGAGAGTCCAGTGGAGGGCAATGAGGATGACTGGGGGATTGGACCCCCTCCCCTATGAGGTAAGGATGAGAGAGCTGGGACTCTTCAGCCTGAAGAAGAGAAGGCTGAGGGGTGATTTAATTAATGTTTATAAATACCTAAAGGGTGGGTTGAGGGAGGATGGAGCCAGACTCTTTTCAGTGGTTCCTGGTGACAGGACAAGGGGTAATGGACACAAGCTGGAACATAGGAGGTTCCATTTAAATATGAGGAAGAACTTTTTTTCAGTGAGGGTAACAGAGCACTGGCACAAGCTGTCCAGAGAGGTTGTGGAGTCTCCTTCTCTGGAGATTTTCAAGACTCGCCTGGATGCAGTCCTGAGTGATGTGCTCTAGGGCATCCTGCTTTTAAGCAGGGGAGTTGGACTAGATGATCACTGGAGGTCCCTTCCAACTCTGAATATTCTGTGATTCCGTGATTCTGCAGTTAGGAAAATAAATAATCATAGAGATGTGGTTATATGTGAAGGAAATGATGAGACACAAGAGATTACTTTGAATTAAACAGTGTCTGAACAGAAGTTCCAAGAGTGGGAAAGAGGTTAGGAGTAGATTAATGTACGATGGTTAATGCTTGGGAGAACAGAATTTGCAGCCAATTCAAGAACCTATTGGGGACAGTAACTTGCAGAACACAGTGATTTTTTATTTTGCCCAGATCCACTATATGGTATGCAATTAGAGGAATTTACATATGATTTGTTGGCAAGCCTGGGTTGCACTGGGGAGAAAGGGGAAGGGTAGTAAATGAGTGCCCTTTCAACCTTAATTCTTAGGTAATATTTAAAACCTTTCCATGTTGAAGAGAAGTCCAGGATACCTCAGTCAGAGGGAAGTATTTCATGGCAACACCTATGTTTTGAAAGTACTTTATTTCCTTTTGAAGTGAAAACAGCTCTGCAGGGTTTTTTTTTGCAAAACCAAAAAGTGTATCAAATTTTTAGAGCTACTGGGACTAGCATAGAACGTAGGATGTGCAACCTCCCATCACCATGGAGTCTAATGCAGACCAGAGCTCAACAGCACATGGGACAAGGACTGGCACCACTTCCCAGGGAAGTGCTGGAGTCTGGTACCAATCAGCAAGGTGTGGTTTGTATCCTCTACCTGGCCAAATAGTCCTCCTAGCAAAACAGAAGAGCACTTTAATGGAAAAGAAGTTTGGTGAAAATATTTTGACAGTTCTTTTCAAGTCCCTTTGAACTCCCAGAGACAGTATTATAGCGACATTGATACCAATTTGTATTTTTGGTTCTGTATTTTCATATTATTGTCGGAGTAATTTGCTAGAAGTGGGACAAATGTTCCCTGGACTGTGAAAGACTGAATTATCCTTCCATTTACCTCCTGACAGACTGTAACAGCCATATTCAGTTGGGAAGTGTTAAAAGGCTTTTGTAATTTGTTTGTAATTAAATTTTGGTTTTGTAACTCCTTTGTTTTAAATTATCTTCTGGCTCTCAGAATTTGCATGTCTGCCATAGTTCTCTAGGCATGGCTAATAAGCAGCCTCCAAAGAGGCATGAGAAATTCTGTGGAAATAAACAGGAGAGATTAGACAGATTACAAGTTTTTTTAAATGATGAGTCTTCTTTGCATAGCTTAGTGGGATGTCTCTAGCAGGTTTTAGTGGGGTTTGTATTTGCCATGGCACATAATTTTTCAGCCTCTTGCAAACTTAATGAAAATTGAATTTTTCCGTGTATGAATATATGGAAGTTGAACTGCAGTAAGAATGCACAAATCAATATTTATTAAGGTTTTCTCAGTCATGAAGAAAAGCTCTGGTTATAACCTATTCACAGACATGTGGTTCGGGTCACCCTTTCTTGGAACAGAGCATCTGCATTGGGAGTATGACCTAATTTGAAGCTCATAGAGATTAAGGAACAATTCCATTCACTAACATGGACTTTGCATCAGCTGCCTCCACAGTCTCAACTTTCTTGTTCACTACTATTATGCTGGATTTTCGCTTTATGAAATCTCTGTCTCTGGTGTCTCCAAAACAGTGTTGATTGCAGTAAATTCTTTCCGCAAATTGCAATGTACTCCAAATCCCTGCACAGATCCATTATCAGTACACCCAAATTCTGATCAGCTCAGCTCTTATCTTTCCAGATAACTGAATTTGTATAATTTTAGGCTCCAGCTGCTTGCTGGTCATTTGTTTCAACGGTTGCCTCTTCTGTTGTGTTATTAAAGGCTGTCCCTCCAGCTGAAGACTATCCAATAGGTTCTCTCTTGCAACCATACACTTTCTCCCACAGCCTGGGGAAAAGATCCTGCAGTCTGAAAGCAAAGACAGGTTAGAAGTATCCTGCCATAACCAGTCTCTGTTTTCTGACCTCATAGGAACAACCCATGTTCACCATGCTGAAATCTGGTTTAAATCCATTTAGGTTGTTTTGAGAGAGGGGCTTTGGCCACGTCTGCTGCTTCAGGAGACAGAGGAAATGACAAGAACTCCAAGGATGCGGCCTCTCCTCACATGCCTGATTGGCAGGTCTGTTTTCTGCATTTATGCACTGTACAAACTTTGTAGCAGACCTGGGACTTATTCTTCCACAGAGAAAGAATTATGAACACCATAATATTGGTGTAGATTTTTAAAGGCACGACTGGGACCCTATTAGTTTCACTAGATTTTCTTTACATGAATTTTCAGTAATTAAATTTTTAAAATAGAGAGCAGAACAAACACAATCCAAAATCTGAACACAATCAAAAAATGCTGATTTGAGTCAGTCAAGTAGATGTCTAAGTCCATGGTAACTTCATTAGCTTGTTTTGACTGGAGAAAAACAGAGGGAAAACATTCTACTTTTTTTTAGAAACCACATAGTGTGGTTCTACTTTAAAAGAATGTTTCTTTGCTAAATTAATTGGAATTTGGCAAATTAATGTAAAAGATCCAAAAACTAAGGGGGGAAAAGGGGTTTTCTTGACCCACAGTAACAATTTTTTTTAATCTGCTTTTTGGTTCAGAAAATGAAATAGTGTTCACCTCAGAACTTCACTCCAGCCTCCTTCTCTGGCTGGGATACTTTGCAAGTCTCCATTCTGCATAGTGGCAGAATGAATCACTCAGAGTTTTGAGCTTTTACAGCCTGGATGGCTGCATCCCAACAGGAAAGACTCCATATGTCCCATCAAGGAGAGAGGCCACCCTCAACACAAAGTTCCAAACATCTCTTGTCCTACTTCATTCCATCAATAGACGTAGCAGAAATTGAACACTCCCATGGTCCTCTGTCAATAACAACAACAACAAAGTATTCCCCAACTGCTTAAAGGTCTGGAGAGGTCATTAATAAGTGAGGAAAGTAGTCACTGAAGCTGTAGTGGCACACTTGATGCTTCACCACAGGACTTATAGCTGAGCCTGTAAAAAAATGCCTCCACATGCCACAATTACAGAAAGGACCAGACAGAGCTAAAGCTGAAACATTTCCCAGCCCTGAACTTGTTGGTATTCTGATACACACTGCCCAAGCTCATCTCACAGGAACTCAAACCTGCAAGTACAGCACATTTTTTGACCCATTTCTTTTCTTACTAGCCCTTACTAATCACAGCTAAAAGCTGTACTTTACTTCTCAAACTTGGGTTGACCAAAAGAGCACCTAAAAAGGGGCATCAAAACTAGAAATGTCTTTTAAGGTGAATTGTAAAAGTTGTAGCACCAAACAGACTTTCAAATGAATGTCAGTAGTAATTACTCAACGGTTACATGAAATAAGAGGTGGCCAAGAACAGCAGGCTGAGGTAATGAGATGTTTTCACTGGTGGAGGAGAATAATGCTGGGACACATCCACCTGTGCTCGCTTTGCTGCTCACATCTTGAGCAGTCAGGCAACATTTGAGCTACCCTAAGACTGCACTGATGTTTACATGAAGCCTTCTGGGGATGCCCCTGGACTTTTGGTAAGCACAGTTAATACTTATACAACATGATGAAATGTTTACTCATTACTTCCTTAGCAAGAGTACAGTTTTCTTTACTGTATAGACCAACTTGAAGTTAAGAACTGTTCTAAAATGCTGTGGTATCAAAAACATCACCAACTAATTATCTGTAATTTAAACAGTAGAGACTCAGAAGCAAGGGAGCTGCCTGAAGTCAGAGGAGAAATGGGCTGAAAGCAAGGTCCTCGCTTAAATCCATACCCTGCCCAATGGACCGTAAAAATCAAGTCTTGGGCTTTTCAGTGCTAGAACGCATTAGTTTTCTATTTAACACCCTCGGCAAATGGGAAAATGACATTAAAGCATACACCAGCAAATGGCTTTCTAAAGAAAACTTCTGCACGTAGGAGCCAGTTCCTAGTTGGAAGTTAGCAGCTAGCACTTGCGCAGGGTTACATACATGTTATGTGAAAGCGTATTCAGAACACAGAGTGCTTCCACATGTACGTGTCTAAGAAAACAAGTTGTGGTTGGCTATAGCCGACAAAAATACATTAATAAATGAATAAAGGCTTTCCTTTTAGCAGTAACTCAGCCTCCCTGCTGTGAAGATAGAAGGAGCTCCAAGCCTCTGTTCCATCGTTCGCACTCTTGCCAGGCACAACATACCGCAGAGAAGACAGCAGTTGTGTTATACCAAAGAAAGCAAACTCCCGCTAGACTGAAAGAACAAGAACAAAAATCCCACTGCAGCTCATGCTTGCTTAGCCATGAGAGGAGTGGCAAATTTTTGGCTTCAGATTCACAAGATCACAGGACCCAGCACATAACTGCCTGTCATTGGGAAAGTTTTTAGTGTGTTTTAGTTTGCTAGTAAAAGGTCTGCCACAGCAAGCCCAAGTCCAAGCCCTGTCACATCTGCCCAGGGATGGGCGGTGTGGCACTGCACGGGGAAGGCAGGGACAGACGAGGATGATGGCCCACGGTTGTGCCTCACTGCGGTGCCTGGTTGCAGATGCGTGGGCAGTGCCCCATGCCCAGCTGCTCACCACAGCCCGCAACAGCAAGCTGTGTGACACCTCACCATGCATGTGCCCACACAGCAGTTGACGATCTACCACTAGAAGAAAAACACATTCGCTGAGCTGCCGACAGAGAGTTACAGCCACCAAAGCATTTCCCTTCTCACAGGATAGATACTCCTGTCCTTTCTGGATACACTCAGAAGACCAACCACCAAACCCTGCCCCAGTGAAGTCAACAAGAGCTTTGCCATGAGCCTACAAGATAAGAGGGTTCAGTCCTACACGGACACCTCCCAAATCAGTTTGGAAAATTTCCAGATCAGTCCCTGAAAAAGAAGAAGAAGGGGGCGGGGTTTAAGGCCAATGCACTGCATTTATTCCCAGGCGCTGGTTGTGATAACATTAGCTAATACCTCTCTGCCCGCTCCACCACTTTAAAGCTGGTTCTGCAAGGTGCTAAACAAGTGGGCTGCAGGCCAACAGGACACTTAAACATGTGCTCGACTTTAAGGATACAAGTAAATCCTCTTGAATGCTGAACTTTATCCTCTCCTGAACTAGAGCCAAAGTGATCCATCCCTTGCCAGCACTTCAGGTTTGCATCAAACAAGTCTCTCCTGGTTATGCTTAATAAAGCCCTTCATACAAGTATGCAAATAGTTCCACCAACAATATATATGATCTTGTTCTGCTACACAGACATGAATGGGTCAGTTCAGGATATTCTGTTTCAAGCTTCTTCTGGTTTATGCCTACACTTTGTGACTTTGATCCAAGCACTTCATTGCACAGAGAAGACAGACATTCAAAATGAACAGCACTGAGGATTCATTACCCCTAGTAATAGTATTAACCCTGTAGCTATAGCGTATTGGCTGTAATATTATGCCTGTTGTGTTCTCTGGCTGGCATCTTCTCTGATATGTTTTGGTTTTCAGCCCCCCATCAATTCTCCTGTCCAGCTGGAATAGCTTCTCTCATCCAGACGGAATAGATGCCAAAACGACTTAGAAAACACTGTTCAGGTTCCACATAATAAAGCGAACCACACCACAGGAATGGCCTATTAGCATTCAAATTACAGGATCATTGAAACACATTATAAGATAAACATGCCATCAATGTGAGCCGAGCAGGCACAGTGCTGCAACACCGCTTTTTAATAGCCCAAATTCCTACATTACATAGAAACCTTTGATTATGTCCACTGTACAACATGTCATACTACACTATTTGTTCAGTGCAGTTCCCTTTGCTCTATTTGCTTCTATGTTATCCCTGAGGATGCACGGCACATTTCAACAAGACAAAGCAATTCAAACCTCTGTCCCCAGGCTAAAAGAAGAACCAATAGCTCTCTGTCTACTTCCATCTACCAAAACAGAAGAATATTTCATTAATTCTCCACATTGACACCACTGTGATTTCACCAATTAACCAGCCACTTCTTTTATTTTATAGGATTTCAGTCTCTAACTAAAACCACTTTTCTAAACATGTTTCATTCTCTGAGATCAAAGCCAAAATTCCATCTTTTTATAGGTTTCAAAGAGTGTCCAAAAGCAATTGACAACGATCCAGTTGCTGACATTCCCCAGTGCCTTTTAAAAATTACATTGCCAGGTTCCTGTATTCTTGACTGCCATTCAAGTATCAGAGCCAGTATCACCAAAACTCAGAAGTCTGAGTGCCCAACGGCTGATGAACACACCCACTGCCTCCGTGTCCTCAAACTATTGATATGCCTACAAGTCTAAAATAGGCTTGAGGGAGCTATCACGAGAGTATTTCTGTCCATAGGATGACGATCTTTCTGCTGTAATAAATAGCTTTTGTCTGTACCTCAGATATTTGGTGACATATCAGGGAGCCTTGCAAAGAAGCGGTGAAAAGGTCGATGTGCTGGCATGGAAGTTGAGAGGAAGAATCATATGAGACCCCAGGTCCCATGAGAAAGGGGAGGTTACAGTTTCAGAAAATGATCTTTTCCAGGCAGTTCCAGAGGGATGAGCTGGGAAGCAGCTTGTACAGGTCATACAGACACAGAGTGAGATCCACTGACATCAGTAGCAACCTTTGCATCTCTTACAGTGCAGTTTTGAATCACACCCGTGATGAAAGGGGAAGCCATGCACGAAGGAGAGGGATGTTTTGGAGAAGAATACTTTTTTGGGTATCAGCAGAGGTGTTCCTGTCTTTGGATGCATTTCCTTCCGTTCCTCAGACCAGGCCATTTATATGCTGCTGGCAGTCTGAGAAGAATTTCCCTTTTTGAAGATTTGGGCAGGGGGGCATCAGCACTCAATGGCCAGCCTTACCCAGAAGAAAAAGTGACACTGATAATTGAGGCCTCTGCAAGGTTTACCTAAACTTGTCTCTGTCCCCTGTTAGGAACTCAGGCTCCCTCCCTAGGACACGGTTTGGCCTGTATCTCATCTACTAAGGCTGCACTGCCAAGGCTGTTTAGAATTCTGCCATAAAACTCATGGCATCCTTCAGGAGTCAACCTGTTCTTGCCGTGTCTGGCCCCCTGAACGAAATCAACTCCTTGCCACAAGTCTTTTTATATCAGTGGCACTGTATATACTGTAAGACTGAGCCAAGCAGGGCACATGAGACAGAAGGGGATTTCCTTTCTGTTTTCCGTAGTGGTTACCTTTTCTAAAGGGAAACAGGGGCATTCCCCAAAGCGGTCACAACACATCTTACTCTTCTTCTAAAATGTATTCATAATTTCATTTGAATAATAATAATAATAATGCAATTTGAATAAGAATTTTATTATTACAGATAAGTGTGCAGAACAGCTGGCTAGATGTTGAAGGCCTTTCCCTGCACACCGCATTAATTAGAGTTTCTGCAGTTGCACAGGATTTGCTCTGCACTTTATTAGCCATCTGAGGAGACTGATGCGAGTCAGACAACCCAGACTTTCTCCTTTGTTGGAAAATATTTATGGACAGACAGCTCCGCCTTCTGATGGGGCAGACAGCTAGCCAGGAGGTGTCATATAGACTATAGGTAATAAGGACCCTTTTTTTCAACACAGAGATGTTTCAAACTCACTGGGGACATGCAATTGCTGTCATACATAACCCTGCAATTCCAGCGTACACAGCTACCCACACAGCCTTTCAGTGAAATCAAATACCATCCGCTATTTTCAGTGACACTGAAAGCACATGGGGTTGTTTGCCATTTAAAGTACTTTCCAAAAAGCCTTTAAAGAAGCATGAGAGCTAGAATGAAACCTTTCTGCAGTTCTTTATTCCTCACTCTTGCAGAACAAGCATGTTTACCCATATTGAACCCAGACCAAAGCTTACAGATGATGGTGACGTCACTACCTTACTCAGCAGACTGTCCTTGTGTCAAGTGTTGAGTTTGTGGGGGTTTTTTAAGTTGTGCAACCGCAGAAACACGCATGCACAAAGACGTGTACAAGTCGTCTTTCTCCCGCTCCAGCCAGGCCACTGCTTTCACCACATCTTACTGTCATGTTAAAACAAATGCAGGCAATTCATAAATTCAAGCCCCTGCAGGACAGCATTTCCAAAAACCTGGAAGCTAGTTATCTTTCTTTTTAGTGCTGGAGATGTATGAAAAGCATAAGAGTAACAAACACTTTCTCTGTTCACGATGCCTTTGAAAGGGCAGCAGGCAGTTCAGACCGGTTGCTCAGTTCTGGAAGATGAATCCAATGGAGTAAGAAAACACTGCTTTAGAAGCACAGCTAAACCCCCAGTGCCTACAGAAGGAAAAGTAGAAGGCAGCCAGGTGTACAGAGGCCTCAGTAGCAACTGAGCCACACTTTTTAGGACGTGTGTGATTCCAAAAGCAAATCCAGCCAACTCCTTTTGAAGCTGAATCCTTTGAAAGACTTCAAAGCCCTCATGGAGAGCAGCCTTCAATGCTGGCCGACCAAGCTGCTCCCTCTCTATAGTTTCCCAAACCCAGTGAAGCTCTGAGCTCATGCAGTGAAGTATGCAGGAAATTACTGTGCCCCAAGTTACCTGGAGAGAGAGGAAAGCAGTGTGTGCATCACCTAACTTCCAATGTGCATCACCTATCTTCCAACATGCAGCTCTGTGCTCAGCAAACTCATTGCCATCTGCCCCTTCTGTAAGACAAGTCGCTCCATGAGACTGATCCAGCACTGGAATCATTCAGGAGCTTCATTTCTCCCTCCCTAGGGGCCCCTTTGCCCCTAACATTTTAAGAACCCAGAGGGATTAGCTCGCTCACTTCGTGCTTAAAGACAGGCAATGTGTGTTTTTCCCTTAACAACCCCAAGATACACAGTCAGTTGAAGGATTGTAAACTTAGCATTATATTGAACCAATCTTTCCAATTTTTATAAGTTTTTCACAGATACATATACACTTACAAATATGTACGTCTTGCTTCAGGCTTCTTACCAGTCGGGGAAATCTCCCATTTTTCTTTACTTCAAATCTACTGCTTTTAATTATGAAAGATGTTATTATTTTTATTCTTGCCCTCTGCATTCTCTCCCAGTTTGTCAGCTTTGCTTTCATAACATTTGTGGTTGCTGATGACTGGCATCACAGTAACTCCTGCTTGCAGTTTCTGCCCAGAAAGACCGGTCCAGAGATCTGGACAAGTTGTACATACTGACACGTGTCACCTTGCCCAATGCCCAGCTTCAGGAAAGCCAAAGTCACCATGGACACACGGCCAGAGCTACGTGGACCAACTGGTAAAAGATCAATTTGTTGTGTGTCCCAGGCTTTTGGGCAGCCTTCCAGTCTGACAGCTTGAGAGGATCCATTTCAAAACAAACAACAAAGGGAAGACATAGATGGGAATTAAAGGCTTTGAAATAAAACCCATGCAGCAACCAGTGGATCACAGGACTTGTCAGCTGTTTTACCTCTCAACCCTTGCCAGCAATGGGACACACAT
This sequence comes from Podargus strigoides, assembly GCA_028020825.1. Taxonomy (NCBI): domain Eukaryota; kingdom Metazoa; phylum Chordata; class Aves; order Caprimulgiformes; family Podargidae; genus Podargus; species Podargus strigoides. Next base: position 111,560,485 of record CM051663.1, on the reverse strand, counting down.
ATATGCTATGGGAATATCTTGTGTGCCGGGAGCCTGAAGTATCCCAGTAGTATGGGTCTCAAAGTCAGATGAGGCACCCGGCCCAGACGACTTAGCATTGCACTCCCTCGCTCTGGTAGTAGTTCACACAAGACCAGTGGAAACAGTTCTGTTTCTGGGACGTAGCATGCAAAGTCTCAGGATGTCTCTGTCATCGTGCAGGTAGCTCACTATAAACAAGACATTTTTCAGAGGTCCGATGGGACTCTTCCTTCTGTTACCACACAGGTCTCAAATACTAAAACACTAGAGGTGACATTTCAGAGCACCAATACCTTGTCACAAAAGACAAGTAAAGGCAGCAATATCCACAAGCTTTGAATATTGCTTAGGTATATGCCTAAGGCTAAGCCATACATGTGTTTACATCAATTGTAACCCAAATTCAAACACCTCTAGGGACTCATGAACGTTTATCTTGTGTCAGAGCACAAAGAGCTGTGACTTCCCTCTGTGGTGCCCAATTAGGCCCGTTAATCAGTCCCTACCATACACAATTCCCGGGTGCCATTAGCACATTTTTACTGGCAATTTGTTCACAGCAAAGGTTCACTTACTCTAATTGCCCGAGTTGTCTTTCTCAGAAATCTAACAGTTGCTTATGGATAGAAACAGTAATACAAAGCCACAAGTAAATAAAATAAAAAATATAGCAGCTTTAGCACAGAACGTGGAGTGTGAACCAAAGGTCCTGGAAGTCAGTGAAACCACTACAATTGTCTTCCATGGGCTTTGAATCAGGCTCCTGAAGAACAAGTATTTGGTGCAGTTTCAGCCTTTTGGAGAGTTTGCTCACCTATTTCATGTCCACTCTAATTAAACATACCTAGAGAGCAGTTCTCCAGCCCTTTCTTGCATGGAACAGCCTGGTCCCATTAATTGGAATGGTTCTCACATGCAAGTGCTCTTTCATGCACAAGCTACATACCAAAGTCATCAGTGTCTAAGAATTAATATTTACTAAGCACACTTCCCCCTAAATCTACAGCCAGTTAGACCACATTGGTGCCAGTATTTCATACTTTGCTGACATCTACATCTCTCTCTTTCTTCACCTCTTCTGAAACTGCCTCCCTGCGTTCAATTTCTTGCAGGTCCCTGCAAGAACAACTGCCTGCTAAGAGATCACAGTGGCAACACCCTCCCAGGACAGGGGAGAAGGAAGCTTTCTCCTGTGTTCCTCTGGCTCTGGAGCACAGCAGCCTCAAAAACTATTGGCTCTACAGGCAGAGAAGCAACCTCAAACTCAGCACAACTTTGCTGCTTTCTGCAGAGTAGCAGTTCATGTCACACGGGCTGAATCTGGTCTGCAGACTGTAAAATGTTGCAGTAGCTTAATTGACAAAAGTTGTGGTGAAGACCAGTCCAACCTGGAAAACAGGCAGGAAATGCAAGAAGCAGGATCACACCTCCACAAACACAGCAGAATTATTCTCACCCCTTTGCCCCCTAAAAAAAGTAAGAGCGTAATAATTCAGAAAAAGAACAGGCCTATTAATCAAGCCTTAACTTAATCACTCACTGGCATGCTATTGAATTAATTTCCACAGATTTCTGCTGCATGCACTTTCATGACCTTGAATCTCTCCCATTGGGCATACTGTAGTTTTTGAAAGACCTCTTCATAAAAATACAACATATACTTGATGATGGAAAGACAGTGAAAGTGCTTTCTTTACTGAGTAAATAGTACAACACTAGAGAGCACCCAAGCAGCTTTTAGAAAGCCAAGACTTTATGCAAAGTTGTTACTGAAATTCAGTGTGGTCGCCCTTTACTAAATTTTTTGTGGTTTTGCTCCATTCCAATTTGCTAACAATATTCTGCACAACATTTGCCTCCAAGGTGAAAGCCTCTCTCTCAGAGCTGAAATTTGGCACTCGTTCCTGAATTTTAGTGCAAAGCCCACATACACACATAAAATTGTATCTCTCTTTCACCTAAGTCAAACCGAGCCTGAGGTAGCTTGGATAATTTTGGATAAAGCTTTTTGAAGTAATGATTGTTAATTTTTTTACTCACCATCTCACACTTCATCTTGTCCTTCAGGCAGCTAGGATTAGCATGTAGAATATTAGCCTCGTTTGTTTAGCCAAGGTTGCTTCCAATTTCACGTTGTACAAGAGCAATGAGGGCTTGAGCCAAACCTAGTGAAATCCATAAAACAAAATAGCTGCATCAATTTTAGTGTTTGATTGCAACAGGTCTCAGCTATTTCAAGAGTAGAAGTGCTCCATTCCTACAGTCACAGCATTGGCAGGAGGAGGACAGCATGTCGCCAAATGGCAGGAAGATGTAGGGATGTAGCCTGGGGTATGAACAGTGGATCTCGGCAGGAATCCCTAATTCCAGGAGTTAAAACTGAGCTACTGCTCCAGTGTACAGCCTGTCAGCAGAGGAATTATCACTGTCATGACACTGGAGCTATTATTGCAATGAGATTTTAAAGAGTGGAGTAGCTTACATGGTACAGGCTCAGTCACTTGACACAGATCCTTTGCTATTTCCCTCAAGACTCTTACGGAACAAATGCATTTAATTTCCAAATTTTTAAGTTGAAAAAAAATAATGGTCTTTAATATTTCTTCTTTGGAAAAAGGTCTTGTTTATTCATCTGCTGGGTTTCCTAATGTTATCCGTGCTGCACATGTACAGGCAGCCAAATGTATCTAAAAATTCTCCAACACATCAGTGAGCAGCACAGCTAACGTCTGTCACTCTCTCTCTGTCTCAGCCTAGCAGGACACCTGAGTCCATGGCATTTTCTTCTAGCAGGGTTGCTTAAGTTGAACTTCTGGGTTTCTTGATGCATTGAAAATGCACTTGAAGTGCATTTAAGTACTATTCAATATATTCATCAATGATTTGGATGAGGGAATAGAGTGCTCTGTCAGCAAGTTTGCTGATGACACCAAACTGGGAGGAGTGGCTGACACACCAGAAGGCTGTGCTGCCATGCAGAGAGACTTAGACAGGCTGGAGAGTTGGGCGGGGAGAAATGTAATGAAATATAACAAGGGCAAGTGTAGAGTCCTGCATCTGGGGAAGAACAACCCCATGTGCCAGTATTAGTTGGGGACTGACCTGTTGGAGAGCAGCGTAGGGGAAAGGGACCTGGGGGTCCTGGTGGACAGCAGGATGACCATGAGCCAGCAATGTGCCCTTGTGGCCAAGAAGGCCAATGGCATCCTGGGGCGCATTAGAAGGGGTGTGGTTAGTAGGTCAAGAGAGGTTCTCCTCCCCCTCTATTCTGCCTTGGTGAGGCCACATCTGGAGTATTGTGTCCAGTTCTGGGCCCCTCAGTTCAAGAAGGACAGGGAACTGCTGGAGAGAGTCCAGCGCAGAGCCACAAAGATGATGGAGTGGAACATCTCCCTTAGGAGGAAAGGCTGAGGGAGCTGGGTCTCTTTAGCTTGGAGGAGACTGAGGGGTGACCTTATTAATGTTTATAAATATATAAAGGGTGAGTGTCATGAGGATGGAGCCAAGCTCTTCTCAGTGACATCTAATGATAGGACAAGGGGCAACGGATGCAAGCTGGAACATAGGAGGTTCTGCATAAATATGAGGAAGAACTTTTTCACAGTGAGGGTAACAGAGCACTGAAACAGGCTGCCCAGAGAGGTTGTGGAGTCTCCTTCTCTGGAGACGTTCAAAACCCGCCTGGATGTGTTCCTGTGTGACCTGACCTAGGTGTTCCTGCTCTGGCAGGGGGTTTGGATTAGATGATCTTTTGAGGTCCCTTCCAATCCCTAACATTCTGTGATTCTGTGTGAGTGGGTCGTAGAGCCAAGGCTGTCATTTTCTTGCTTCAAAATCCCACTTCAAACCTAGCCCAAATGAGCCCTAAGTAACTGTCCATGAGCAATAAACTGGCAACACAACGTACATCAGCTAATAGCCGGGAGGTGTCTATCCAACCACACACACGACAGTTTACATTGATTTGTAACCTCTCTATCTTCCAGCAGGCAAAAATGGGTCTGCCACAAAAACACCGCGCTCATGAGCACATCTGTTTTTCTTGGTGCTCCGCTACCTTGCTTCTGGCCTGATTAATGAACACACTGGTTCTGGCATGCCAGGACACTTCCTAAGGAAGTGCTACTACAAGGTAAGACAGAGCAATGAAAGTATGGCTCCCATCCAAAACATTACAGCCCGACTCATCGCTGGGTCATACTAAGGACTGCGGAGCCCTAAAATTAAAGTGTCACTTTGGAATAGGACCAATTCCTAAAGAGTGCTCAGGCCCATGCACAAGAAGAGAACAACATTATTTTTGTCCCTTCCCCACTGGCAGAAAGTTCATGTTTCAGCAGGTATAATTAGCACAGAGACTTCAGGGATTAAAAAAACAGGGAAACATCATCACAGAAGCACCACAAAGCCCATGGGAACACGTATTATGCAGATATCAGTAGGACATAGGCAGGACAAAAACAGCACTCTGCTGAAGCCACACAGGTCTGCCACAGGGGTACAACCAAGGGACAGGGCTGAAGACAAGGCCCCCCCAGCAACCGAGTGCAGAAACAGGCCAGTCCCTGGGCTGGCCTGAAATAGGCTCCCAAACCCATGGTGGGGGCGGCGGCAGGTGAAGTCAGTCAGAGACATTAAGACCCATTAGTGCCCTCAGGTCTTTTTTGTTTTCTGACTGTGGTGGGTAACTGGGCTCCAGTACATGTCTCACCAGTGGGCCATGCAGCAGAAAAGCAGTTCTACAGCTCTCCAGGCTGACCACCCTCTGATGGTAGTAGGACTGCTTCACAGGGACCAGTCCTGCCCTAGGACACAGTGCTTGCTTTGCTCTCTGCAGGAAAAAATCGACTCTGCCCGACATTTCTGCCCCTGGAGGAGAGGGAAACATGGGCTGTAAAGGAAACATTGACTGTACACTGAACATACTTCACTGGCCCCTTGGGAAAAGGAACTTTGCCAGTTCACAGCGTGTGGAATCAGCAGATGGATTAAATCAGGTCCAGTTCAGACTCACCCCTGGCTAACCACATGGTCTCAAAGACTTTTGCTGGCCAGCCTTTGAAATGGGGCTCTCTTTTGTTGGGCTCCCTCCACCGGGAGCCTTAATTGGAGACAGCAGATGATGCTGGGATCAGTGGCCCAGGCCCCAGTTGGGCTCAATTACATTTGTAGGTGACCTGCACCGCTGATAGTCAGGCCCAAGTGCCTCACATTAGGCATTTCCCCTCCACCAGCAGCCCCAGTGCCCCCTGATCAGAGCAGCACTGAGAGCTGCCAGAGCCACCTCCAGCAGCCACAGACGCAAAGGCACCGCTCACTGCTGGAGCAACGCTGCTCTCTGGTGGGGAGCCCACGTTTGTGCACGCTGGAACCTTCCCAGCTTCACGCTGCTTCGGTTTTGTTTGTTTCTTTTTGTTAGGTCAGAACAGCACAGGTAGGCTGGGATAATCCTTTCTTATGTTTACCAAGTAAAGTAGTGCTTATGTTTAAGAGCAGCCAGACACAGAGCATTCATACAAACACAGATGTGTACAATCGCCTCCCAACCATTGCACGCTCAGCAGGAGAGATTAAAAGTAGTTTTCGCCAAGTAGAAATATTCAGCCTTTAATATAGCTTCAATGTGCTGCTGGTTTGCCTCCCTTACATATACACACAGAGGAAAAAAATGGTCCAACCCTCCTTCCTTGCCCCAAAGGCTCTATTCACTTGTCCTCAGAGTCTCCATCTCCTCTCGGCTTCCAACACAGGCAGGACCAGGTCTCTAACTACCTCCCAGTTGGATTTCTGCTCCATCTGGACAGTCTTTCATCTACCCCCTCCAATAGCTCCCACTACCTATTTGGTTTTCAACATTTTAGCGCTTATGCAGTGTTCTGAGGCAAGGCAGGAGCATCTAGACCTTTCTCACTCTGCTGCTCCTCATCCCTGAGCATCTACAGTGGTCAAGGGAGTCAACCTCACAGGTGCCCACCATTACTTGTTGCCAGTTATGCAGTTACACCTGGATCTGGTCACTAAATAAGGTGTTTCCCTTTCAAGCACCTCAGGCCTTTTATGATTTCTACACATTCCAGAAGAACAATTGAGTTTTCCCCTAACTGCTGGTTTCAGGAGGTACCCCTGCAGATTTGAGTGTTTCCCATTTTTCCCAGCCATTCGCTGTATGAGGTGATGCCCACGGCAAGTCCAGGAGAACATAAGACTTCCATGTCTTCATGGGAAGTCTTGTGACACTTGCCCTTACCCTCACCTCTGCTTTCACTGCAGCCAGTCCCTGTGCAGTGAGGGGTTTTGGCAGCACAAAGCCCCCTCTTCCCATGTCTGGTTCCCTTTCCTTGACCAGAAAGCCACTTGGCCACTGTATCCTCAGTCAAGCTTCCAGCCCTCAAATCCCCTGCTCCATACATTTGAAATGTGTACTCTGTAGAAAAAGAGTCCAGGATTTTGCTGGCAATGTTCGGTGTCAACAGAAGATTTTGCAGAGCCTGCAAATAACCTGAGGCGACTGCCACTTAAACTGTTTTTTCTACAATGTCTGTCCCATGTCCCTTCCCTGGCACCTGCACCTAACACCCTGCTGCAGGTCTCTGGTCCCCCTTTACAAACTCAGATGGCCACAGCATGCCCCTGATTTTCCCATTTCCCCTCACAGGCTATCAACTCAGCCACGTACCTTTGAACTGCTCCGTGCTCTCTGGTGTTTGTTTGCCACCTGTCCACTTCCATGTGCTCTCTGCCTCCTCATGCGGTGCTTTTCACTCACCTTTCTTACTGGGGCTTCTCAGGACTGGAGAGAGCAGACTTTCTTTGTTCTCTCCAGGCTTCATGCTGTGCCACCTGCTGACCCAAACTCTCCAGTCTTTGGGGAATGCCCCTTTAAAGTACCTCAGGAAAGGAAATCTTTCCAGGCAGTAACGGCATCGCCAGGGCTGGTCATCATGGGTGACTTAATGAAAACATCTTTTTCTCCTACTGCTCAGTTGGTGCTCAGTAAGTCATGGTGCACTGCTGGAGTCTGATGGGTCCCAAAACACAGTGTGGGAACATGCTGGGATCCCTCCTATCTTTGCAACCTCTGTGAAAAGGCTTCTCTTGCCCAAGGCTGCAGCTGCACGTAGTCAGGGAGTTAGGGCCCTGGAGAGAGGGCTGCTCCCCGTGCCTGGGGAAAGCCCAGCCCCATCAACTCATCAAGCATCTCTTCAGGTCCCCAAGACAAGCAAGAGCTGGTGGCTCCCTTGCAGCAGTGACACCTGCAATTATATCAGCTGGAGGGTGTGAATGCAAGAAGGAAAACCTTTAATGCTAAATTGAAGAGTAAAGTGATTCCAGGATGGACATAAGGGAGACACTGAAATACGTCTTCCACCTCTTCCAATACCATTGGATCAATACCATTGACCTTTGTCCCTGGTCACAGTGGAGATTTAACAAGCCTGTTGTCCAAATTAAACCTTCTCTACTAAATAAAAGTTGGTCACAAAATTCACACATTTTCTTGGGCAAAACAAGGTTAAATATGGATTTTTGTGACAATAGAGAATTTTTTTCTCAGGCTGGACCTCTCAGAGCTGTCCAGTCTGCCCAAACATTTTGGGAGCAGTGATGAGTTTAACACTTGCCCTTAGAGTCAGAAGAGACTCATGTGCTCAGACATATCACTGGGAAGTACATCTAAGATGGGGAAAAGTGACACTCTCAAGCAAGATAAAAAATAGCTGTTTACTCAGTCAGATCTCAGTGTATGAAAAACTCACTCTGAGTCCGTGCAATGTTTGGATTTTTGCTAAAATCAATAGAAAAAAATATGCAGGTGTGCTGCTTCCAGGGCCTTCTGTACAGGTGCACTGGCGGCTGTGCAACCCAGAAAGTGGGCACCGTTACAATTAACAATGTCAAAGGAAAAGAAACAGAGACGCAGACAACCCCCCGAGCCAAAAAAAGCATTGACCACAACTCAGTGCTCCTGCACGCACAGAGCTGTGGGTCAGCTTGCATGGTTTGCTGTGCCTGCTGCTCTTACCCCAACGGAGCTGCGAACACGATGGGAGAACTCACAAGAGGATCCATACTGTTGCATTTGAGCAGGGAATGAAATCAGGGATTACTTGTTTTTCCTACTTTAAATAAATAAATAAATAAATCTCATTTCCAAGCTATTACTAGAAACAGTAACAGGTTCTGAGGCTTTTAAAGAGAAAAAAAAAAAGATGGAACAAAAAGCTGTTTTTCTAGCATGAGTAATGTTTTTCGGCATTTGTAATGAAGCTAAGCTACTGATTGTTTCTCCATCTAGAAAAGAGTAATTTCCACTGAAGAGTGCAGGGAGCAGCATTTCAACTAACAGCAATTCATCAACATCACTAACAGGCTCTTGCTTTTCAGCTCACCTCCAAAACCCCCTCCTTTGCCTTCCTTTACTGCACATGAAGAGGTGCTGAATCCTCATTCTCCAGCTGATCTAAAATAGGTTTGGGCTGCCTGCTGGCAATGTGTGTGCTCTTCAATACATCACCCAGACTTGAGAGTGGTCCCAGGAGCCTCAGAAACATGCTCACCGCAACAAACTCCCCTCAGCTTTCCCTAGAGGAGTACCGAGACATCATCAGAACGAAAGCCCTTTGTCTGAGCATTCAAGTCTAAAAAATGGTTTTGAAGGATTCCAACTAAGTGATCCAAGGCTAAGGAGTCTGTGCCTAAGGAAGGCTGGAGTTTCTGATTCCCAGACCCTCATGTCTATTTTTAGCTCTGAAATCAGATAAACAATAAAAATCAAAACCAACCAGTCAAATACAGAACCTTCTGAGAAATCGCAGTTGTGTACTTTTGACTTTCTTCCACAGGCAGCTGGCTTTAAGTAATTAACAACAACAACAAAAATAAAATTGAAAGAGACAGAGAGAATAAATGAGTGATTAACAAGTGAGTAACTGTTTTTACAGGCTTATCATCTGTGTGATCAGGAAAACTTCACGTTTTCATATTACGCTCTCGAAGAGTGACTGGCCACCCAAAGGCAGGTGCTGGGGCTTTCTTTTCAGATGCTTCTTATTCCTTGATGTACCTATAAAGCAGTGTAGGTACCAACCTGCTCATTCCTTTTAAATTTAGTTTAACCCATTCAGCAAGATGATGGAAACTTCTGAGTTCCCAGGAAATTACAGTAAAGACAAAACAAAATTATTTGAGATTCCTCAAGCTGAAAGCTTGACATTTTTACACCGAATTTTAGATGGCAACTGACAATTCTTAGTAGATGTTGCCCTCAGTAATAAGACCACCTTTGGATAAGCAAGAATAAGCTTTCAGTAATTCAAAAATAAGAGAAAGAGAGAAAATATTACATTTTTATTGTCAAACTTGAAGTATAGGAAAGCATATTCCTGGGCAACAAATTGGCCCAAAGCAATGACAAAACAATGACAAAATGAATAAACAAATATTTGCAAAATTTCAGGGGAAAATATACTTTTTCATACACATCTAATTAGGTTAGTCTATTTTAGCATGTATCCTGTGGAAAAAAAATAAATTGATCGCATTGTCAAAAAATATGTCATAATAAAAATGTATGAAGAAGTTTAATTTGGCATTCTTTAATTTTAAAATGTTTGGTTATTTTAGGGTTTTTGAACATCAAAAAGTGAATATTTTGATCTGATTTATAATTTAGTAGTGCTCAAAGTGCATTGGAGGTCATAAAAACACAGCAGGATGCAAACATTTCTTTTAAGTTTCTTGCTTTTAAGACTTTACAGAGCACCCAGAAAGGGCTGATTGCCTTCTTTTTTGTTGCAGAATAATAACAGCATCTGTAGAGAAGCTAGAACAGAGCTATAATGAATCACCTTGGAACTGGAAAACAGCATGGACTTCATTATAGAAAAAAACACAGAGACATACTTTTATGGCTTAGAGGGTAATCTGAAGTAGCCCAGAGACAATGTTTTTATAGAGACTATCATATTTCAGACTTGACATAAAAGCTTCATAAGAAGCAAAGTTCTTTAAAATAATTTGATATTTAAGTAATGTCCATAAACTATAACTTTGTCACAGGCAGTGGCAAATGATAACTAGTACTGTTAGCACTGTCATTGCTAAATATTTTGTAAAATGAGGTAATTCCTCATTTTAATACCAGCACTAGAGATCACCTATTAAAACTAAACCCTAAAGTGAAAAATAAATAACCACAAGCTTTGAAGTGACTGATTAATTAATTTGGGTAATTTCCTGGAGATCAGGATAATAAGCATAGAGTAACTTTTTTCAAAATTTGAAATAAGTGTTTTGAAAAAAGGTAAATTTCTAACTGCAAACATTATACGTACAGATACTATGAAATCAAAACATAAGACATCTGCAGGTTTTAAGGAGCAATCAATTGAACATAACAGAAATGAGAGCAGCAGAGGTGTATCAAGGCTCCTAACAGAGGATTCATTACACATTTTTAGGGTTTTTTTAACAAGCCTTTGGGATTCTCTCCCTTCAGAACACCTTTTCTGTTAAGTTCTTCCAGAGGGTTCAGGCTTTGGGGAACGGCATTGCCATCCAGATCTGTAGGATTCTTTCCCATGAAAGACATTTGAAGGAAACAATTGCCAGCAACATCAAGAAATTTCCAGTCTCTGATCAAAACAATTTCTGGAGGCCAGGTGCAGTTTGCTGACCTACTTTGGACAAGGATTTATTCTGACGTCCTAGGCTACAGCCCGCCTCCTCTGAGGCTGCTGGGAGAGCCCGACGTGCAGCTGCCAACGGGACAGTGATTAATTTGATTGTCACCAGCACAGCGTTGAACATAAGGCTTGTTCAGGAGGCACATAAAAGGCAACTCCGTGCAGTCACTTGGGGTTTGCTTCTAAGAGAGCAAGAGAAGCAGAAAAAAAAATCCCAGCACTATTTAAGACTTCAGCCAGCCGAAGACAAGGCCAGTCTCTCCAGCACAGCAGTGTTGTTCATACTGGTCCGTAGTCACTGGGTGGGTATGGCATGGTACAACTGGCCTGGGGAGGATCACTGATAATACATGGTTGGTCCTTCAGTGGGTGTGAAGCCACCATACCTCAACCAGAGCACCAAAACGACAGTGGGATCAACAGGAGTATGTCATGGAGGTGCCCTTCTGCCCCACCAGTCTATCGGCTGGTTCTTCAAACCACTTTGAGTGTTTACACTGGTAGACACCATGAAGGCACACTCCAGAGCCGTGTGGCAAAACCAGCAGACTGCAAAGTGGGAGTTTTCAGATTATGATGAGTACATCTCTGTGCACATCAGACAGATCCCATGACCTAGGCAAGAAAACCTATGGGTCAAATGGTCAGCCACTGTCAACTGTAAGTAATTTCCCTCACTATCTATGGAGCTGTGGAGGTGAAATTATTACATGACTGTAACTACTTTGTGGTAACCACAACAATAGTACAAGGAATACAACTAAAATTCTAATGTCTAATACAGGCATTGATGATACTGAATCACAGAACCTGATTCCTTATTGTCTTGCACCATTTGTCCTCATTTCAAGCTGCTCCAAAGAGACCGTGTCATGTTGCAAAGCCATCTCTCCAACTAATTTACCAGTAACGTTTACTCGTTTTGCACATCACTGCTCAAACTGGAATGCAATGGAGGCACTTTCACATCATTTTGTGCCTTCCAACTTCACAGCACAAAGCTGCTTGTCCGCAGACATATCTGAAGGAGATGTCACACAGGAGGTAAGATGAGGTTTCAGGACCCTACACTGAGGAATGTAAGATTCCTATAACCATGCTAGTCTGAATTCCAAGATGATACAGTAAAATGTGCAGTAAATACTTCTCCTAAAGAACAATCAGGCAACATCATCCATGTTTCAACTGAAGTCGAAAAACACAGCTGAGTAGAAGGCGTTCAGATGACATATTTTTCAGTGGCACCTACTTGGAGTGCTCAACTGAGCAAAGGTGTGAGCCTAGCCCTTTGGGTAAAACCTAGTCTGTGGCAGAGCTTTATGCCAGTGGGTGTATTTGAGAAAAAATATGGAAAATAGTGCAAGAAGTTTTGAAAATTATAATGGCACACATTCTTACAACAAATATAGAAGAAATATTTTTGCCAGGGATTATTTCGGCCAACAGGAAAAAACGAAGGAATAATACAATAATTCTGTAAAAGTATCTGAATGGAAGAAACACAAAATCTAGTCTAAACCAGCCTAATTTATTAAAGATTGGGATTAATTTCAAGTGTATGAATGTATATGTCCCTATGGTAGGGCTAGTGAATACCATTCATTCCTCTTTCCTGTACCTCTGAATGAGAATTGCCTGCAATTGTTTGCAGGCAAGGACAGGTCGATTGTTTACCTTACTGGTTCAGAGGAGAATTTGGTTTCCTCTTGAAATTTGAAGGAAAAAAATATAATGCTGCTTTTGGCAAATTATTATCAGAAATGAAAAATTATTTCCAAGTAGTGATTTACAAGGTTCTTTTCACTGGAAAACTTGGGTTTCTCAAGAAGAAATTGTTACACTAGCAACGATGTCTTGAAAAAAGACCCTTTAACAGTGCTGTGTAAGTTTTCCAACCATTATTCATTCTATTAAAAAGAATTTTGAATTTATAGGCATCTCCCCTGGCTGGCATAGTTTCCTTATTATAAATTAATTTCCTGCCAACAACGGTTTGTTTTTATCTGATGATCCAAAGCAGTTCCTTTGATAGAAAAGTAAAAGAATTTAATCATTGATTTTTTAAAGTAACTCACAGTGTGGAAGAGGAAAAAGAAGTAGGCAATTGGTTTCTTGTGAGACTTCAAAGATGAAGTACATTGTTATAATAACCAGATACTTGGAGTTCACTCAATTTGATACTATTTATGCATTAAGATCTAATTAAATCTTTTCATTTTAAAGAAAATCTGTTGGCTGATTTCCCAAAAAGCATGTAAGGCTCCTATCGAAAAACCAGGTAGTAGGAATCCTTTAAAGTTTTTTTCCTTACAGCAATGTCATTTTGGGAATGCAAACCTATCTGTGGGAAAATATTCACAATTCAAAGTTACGGTCAGTGTGGTGTCCATTACTTCCCTGATTTTATTTATTTATGCATGTGGTGTTATGTTTGTGTTCTGTCAAGCAGAGTTTGGTAGTGATGCAATGAGGACTCCCTCCAAAGTTTGAATACCTCCCTAACTCCGATGTATGGTTTTACATTTTCCTGCAGTCTGGTATCCCCCACAAGACAGCTCTTGAATACGACCTGCCTCCAATTAACATGTTGCCCTGAATCATAGCCTCACAGCAAGAATCCCGTGAGCTCAGCTTTTACAGAGCTGAAGCCATCCTGCAGACAACACTGAGATTTGGCCAACATAAACAGTGGTCAATGAAGGCTAAAGGTGGAATTTGGTATTTTGTATTATTGCCATCTCCTATAACATGGGAATCAAAGACCACAAAAAAACCTCTGTAAGTGGACTCAAATTCCCAGAGTACTGATAAGGGTGCTGTGATCCAAACTTATCACTTGCACAGGGATCCATGAGTTATGGAAAATGTAAAATACACGCATAAATAAACTAAAGCTTTGGTTTTAACTCTACTTTGTTTTTTGGATTAAGCTCTTGCTTCCTTTTTCCATGTTCTATAATCTTTCCTTGTACTGTGCCTGGTAATGATTTTTATATCTTGTGTATTTTCTCAGTCTACTAAATTGTTTTTCAAGCATGATGCAAATTTCTAAAGTAATTAGACGTTTTAGTCTGCATAGAGAGACATAAACAAAGGGAACACCAACACAAATTTTGAAAGAGAAAGCAGGATATTTATATATCCTAGTAACACCCAAAAGGATATATAAGGTTCATGGGCTCATTATACTGGGCATTAAGCAAACAAAAATTACATAAGATTTTTCCCAAAAAGTTTGCAGTCTCAGACATCTGAGGGTTGGAATGAACCGATAAGCCATTCCCCACTTCTCTTCAGTCTTAAGCCAATTTGGCAGTGGTCTACTTCTTGCTCTACTTTCAAGAGATTAGAATCACAGAGAAATGGAGCAGATACTTAATTAAACCATTTCCTTTTTTACGTCATTTTCAGTTCCTAACCTCCTTCTGCATCTGTCTTTACTGCATAATATTATAATCCTCATTCTCCTACGTATTTCCTCCTTTCTGGCACATGAAGTCCCTTTCATCCAGGCTCCTTTCCATGGTATCTTTCTAATCCTTTTCTCGGTACAGTTAAGCTAATGAGAGTTTCACTGCACTTCATGGAATGATCTGTCTCACAAGCAGGGTCCTATAAGTATTTTAATAATTACAAGATAAGCACCTGCTACACAAGTTCCCACAACATGGGTGGCAGCCATTCTAAGCACCCACGGGTAAGTTTCTGCTGTCTGGGAAATACTCCTATGTTTGAAAATCCTAGGGTTACAGTAAAAAGTGTCAGATTGTGTGAAATGAAACAGCTCCTATTGTGATAAATCTAAGTTCTGTGCATGTTTGGCATTAAAACAGGTGTTAAATTATTTAGCCCAGCCTCAAAAAATTTCCTGCAATACTGGCACACTATTGCTCTATGGAAAGTTTACAGAAATATTATTTTCTTGGTCTTTTTCTAAAAACATTGCAAACCAAAAATACTCCATAAAACACCCTCCTCCAGCATGTTCTCCACAAAGCCAATTCACCTGAAGTGTTCAAATTGCTGTCAATAGGAAGCGATGACAATGTACTGCACAACTCCAGGGAACTATAACCAAATAAGAGCTTCTTTTCTTGGGTACACGCAACTGAGGAATTGTAGTAGCAGTCTGTAATAATTGTCACTTCTGATCACCATGGGAACCAAACAGAGGTCTACTTTGCAGAAAACAGATCAGCAGTGACTCACTGACTGCTTGGGAAGCATGATTGCTGAGAATCACTAGACTTGTGTGGGTGACAGGGAACAATATGCTAGTGATGTCATTTCGACCATAGTCCGAAAAAGCAGACTCCTCTGCTAGACGTGCAGGATGAAATCAAGTAAATTAGTACTTTGCCTTTATGTTTATTAGAGACAAAATTCACCTTTATGTTTTTCTACAGCTTCAGCCTTGTGTGGACTCTTTGCTATGAGAAGATTTAACTTCTAGTGAATGAAGTCCTAACTGAGCTTACACTGGGCTTTACCAGGTCTTCTGCAACCCACCTAGTGATAGATTTAACCCTAGAGCAACACAGAGGTTTAAAGCTATGCCACATCCTCTCAACTACACTGTGAGTTGATGGCACACATGAGATGAACAGTACACCTCTCTGGACTATTCAGATACCACGAAGTCAGGTCCTTGCAACTAAGCTCCAGGTTCTGCACTAAGAAGAAACCAAAATAAATGCACTGTCTCAGTGTAATTCAAAGGAGCAGCTGTCTTCGAGGTGAAATAGTTCGTACAACTAAAACAAAATTTGCAACCCAACAAGACATTTGGATTGTTTTCCAGCTAATCACAAACTGTAGTTTCAATCCTATGCTTTGATACTCCAGAATTTTTCAAGATTGAATTGTCTGAGTTATGTGAATTCAATCATAATATTTCTGGGCTGTCCAAGAATCTCAAATTGGAGATTCGGAGATTATAAAGCCTGAATCCACTGTCTTTGCTAAACTATTTTCACTCTCTCCTCAGCTCTGACTGGAGAAAGAGTGACAACTGCAAAGGAAATGGTATCACAGCCCCAACATTTCCATGTTTCTTCTTTACAAATGGTAATTCAAAATGTTTTGACAAAACCAAAGTATATCCCTTAATAACTCTGCCATTCAATGGCTCCTTCTGTTCTGTACTCAATTCTCGCATTGAATCATTATTTGAGTGCCTAAATATCCTCTGAGGATGCCATCAAATGCACAGCTGGCAGCTGCCATATAGGGTTTCTTTTGTGTTCTTCCGCTTAACAGAAATATCCATAGATTGTAAGTTTTGAAAGAGCAGATATACTCCTTTCTACATGAAATGTCATATACCTTTATTAACAAAAGCTAAAGAAATGCTACTCACCATAGAGGAATTTTGATGAGCAAAAATTCAGTTCCCTAAGTGGGATTTGGCCAAGATTGAATACGGTGTCCTGTCACACAGTTTCTAGATCTGTGGGTCCTTGGGAAAACAAAAGACAAGAGTCTGCAAATCTAAGACAAGATCACAGCCCTAGCTCTTCAGTTGGATAGGTACAGGCCCACATGACATAAATGAATGTACATCTATTGCAGAGGCTTCAGCCCATGACACTGAAACATTTGTCAGTTGATCAGTAAGCTTTTGAGATTTAAAGATGTAGAGGTACAAAAATATTAAGAAACCACTATACCTCCCACACATTCAGAGGATGAATCATTAAGAGGCCAATTCTGCAAAGTGCTCCACACTTCTCTGCAGCTCTGCACAGGAAAAATTAAGCAGTGATGTAAAACACAAAAAAGTACCCTTTGCAACTGTCCCACCACCAACTGCTAGGAGCTATTTGTTAAAGATCACCTCTTTCTTTCCTCAACCCACACATGGCGGTTCAGATGCCAGGAGCAGAACAAGTGATGTTTGAATTTAGCCCTGTCCATTTTTTTGATGATTGTTCCCAGCAATTGAAGAGTAGAACTGGACAAGTAACTGAGGAGAGTACTTCATCTGCTGCTGGCTTTTCAAGCACCCACTGAACTACAGTGACTGGTGTTTTTTCTGCTTTGAGAAAGGCAACCGTGTTCAGGTCAGACATGGGCCTAATTGCTTTATTCTAATAAACTTGAGCTGTGCAAACCATTTGTGAGACATGATGTGGAAACTATACCCTTATACTATGGTAAGGAGGTGGGAAGCAAATCTGCACGTTTATCACCTGGCGTTATTCGAGTTTTCATCAGCTTGGCTTGCAAGAACAAGACTCTGCAGATGTAATCTACATTCATTCATTCATACTGAGACATTTTAACACCACCTCTTAATATTCAAGCTTATTTCATCCTCATTCAAGGTTGAAGGGGTCAAGAAATGAGATGCATATTTGTCTTCAGGAGCTGGAAGCCTGAAACCATTGATAATCCAAGCAGCAGATTTCTAGAGAATAGCAGTAAATGATGTCACAAATATTTAAAAGAGGACAAGCAAGTAATAATTTTAAATACTTCTTTTTACAGGCCTCACACCAAACAAACTACCACTTACTTTAAAGTCAGAGCTGCAAGTTACTGGAAATCATAGACAATGGTTTTTCATTGGTCTTAATAATATTTGTGAAACAGGCAGTAATTTCACGGTTCGCAGCATTTCACTTCTTCATGTCCAAATTTCCTGTTTTGCTTTTTTCTTTTAATTTTAAAAGTGGTCATTAATCTATAGTAATACAATAATGTGGTGTGGGTTGGGGTTTTTTTTGTTTATTTGTTTAAGGTGTATAGCATCTTGTGTCCTATTAAAAAAAGTTTGACTAAAGATTTATGCAAAAGGATTTAATAATTTAAATACTTGTTCGGCCATATGCAAACACACAATCTCTTTTATGTTTTGAGGGAAACCTACAGTTGCTATCAACTGAGTGAATTTTAAGACCTCCTATCCATAATTTAATACAACAATTTGATAAAGTAATAATAACTCTCATTCTGTTACAATTTGCCATACTGGAGATGCTTAGAGGTGAGTCAGGGATACAAAACTCTAAACGTGATCAAAAATCCTCTACAGCTTAGGAGGATGCAGAACTGGAGTTTAGTCCTGCAGTCTCTGAAAATACTATCACTTCATCCTTATGCAAGGAAATGTCATTATAATTTTACACAGAATGGAAGACACAACATAATAGTTTGGTTTATAAAAGAGATAAAGTTGAAGAAGATAAAAACAAATATTTAAATAATACGAAGTACATTGTTCTTATTTAAATAAATTTCCTTGAGCAATATCTTCTTAAAAGGTGAAAATTAAACACTAATATTGTCTCACTGTATAAAAGTGACAGTATTCATTACAAAGAACCCAATGGTCTTATGCATATTTCATCCTATTCTTAAGTTTTCACAGCAAAAATATTAAAATTTGCAATATTACCAAAAAGATGCAAACTTGTCAAATATATTACTATGAAGTAAATTAACAATTAATTTATAGGAACCTACCATAGGAACTATTAAGTGGACAGTAATAATGGTTTTCTATATAAAATCTATCAAAAATTGTTGGAGAAAATATATGAAGCGTAGCTGATAGCTGATGAAATCTGCAATATGGCCACAGGGAAATAAGTTGCAGATCAAAGTTAGCTCTTGTGCAGAAACATCCACCATAAGTTCATTAATTTCATTTTTCACTGGAGAACAGCAGGAGGTTTCCATAATGCAACCATCATAGGAAACTGATTCAACGCTGTACTTTAAGTTTTACCCGTAGTTGCAACTTGCAACAGTTTAGATTTTTTTGGTGCTCTAATCTCTCTTGCTCTCCGGAAGGCTACGTAAATATAAAAATCTTCAGCACAAAGACAGCTCTCTCTAAAGCACTGGCAACTGGTCTTAGTAGAAGACTGTTCAAAAAAAAAGAAAGGAACAGATTTAGCTGGATTGGTAAAGCAATATTGGTACAGCAATACTCTACATAAACCAGCAAACTAGGTCATCATTAGAAGCTGAGAAGTTTGTGGCCTACGCACTCCAGAAATACATGTCTATAAACTCGTGGAGCTCAGAGGACCCTTTGCAGATTTAAAAGTGCTCATCTGTGTAAGCCTTTTATTAGCCTGAATCAGCAGCCAAGTCCTGATCTTGCACCAATGAAGGCACAATGCACTTTCTGAATAGCAAACAGACATTAAGTGATTGATTCTACCCAGCATCAGGCATTTAACTAAAGCACCTAGACAAGGACCTAATTAACCCAGGCTCTGTTCATCCACCATGAATGCAAAGCTGCAACCTCAAGAGAGTGCTTCAGTCTTGCCCAGGTCAAGGGTGACAGCGTTCCTAGCTTAGACATCTCAGCCAGGTTACTGAAATTAGGTGTGATGACCTGTATATGAGTGCTCCTAGCAAAGTCCATGAAGCTTTAACCATTCAGACGGTGTTCTGCTCTATTAGGCCTGTGTCCAGCACCAGGGCCAGCCAGAACTGTTTGTGGCTCTTTACCTTAATTAGGAAAGGGTTCTGCTTACTATGGAAAACACTGGCAGCTTTATGATTCCCCCCCCTCCCCACTGGTTAGACACCAAAACAGTTCCCTTTTGAAATTTGTCAACTTTTATTTAGTTCAAATTCTGAATGGAAACTTAGCTTGGTTTATTTTTCTTCAGACATGAATGGATTTTTTTAGTTAGTTAATTGAAATTCTCAAGTCAGGAATAGAGCCTATAAATTTTCACTGCTCTATTCTGGCTGGTGGAGAACAAAGCCCCACAGATTCTCCCATAGCAAGAGGAAAGCCCCAGTAAGATACTTGTTGGGTGCCTCACTTTGGTCCTCAAGGTCCTCCCCAAAATAGAGATGATGTTTTCTAACTGTAAACTACTCATTCCGGCAAAAACCTTTGTCTCTACAGCTGCTGGTCTACACACAACTGATACACCTCACCTCACATGGGAGGTCTTAGTACCACCGCAGGATTGGCTGTGGTGTGGTTGAAGGTGTACAAAAGGACATTTGATTTTTATTCATTCCCAAACAGGGTAATATAGAGTTTCCTTGCTTCTCACTCCTCACCAAGAAGGTGAATTTACGCATTTTTTAATTTACATCAGCACCACTGAGAACTGGCCCCTGGTCCAGCCTTTAGAAGAGTTACACTGCAGCTGGAGAAGTAATTGGGCGATTCTGAGACCACCTGAGAGCAGCACATGGAGCATTGCCACCTTGTTTCTGTTCAATGAATGCATGCCAAGCACATAACATTAATTAAGACTTACTGTACCTCCAGCTGTTTGGATCTTGATGTGTTTATTTCCTTCTAATCTTAATTAGAAAACAAAAGGTAAAGATGGTTAAAACATTGCAAGATATCACTAATTTAGATCACCATTTTAAAAAAAAACATGCAACAAAGGTACTACTGTTCCAAAATCAGCTACTACTATTAGGGTTAATAGTGTTATTTTTCTTCATTTTCCTGTTTTGCAGCAAATTTTGAAAGCACCAGTCAGTGACTAAATTCTGTGGTATACATATATGACAGCAGCATTTTGTTGTATTAAATCTAAACAATTATTACATGATTCCTTACGTATATGTTTATGACTTGTCTATTAAGTACGTATAAAACTAATGCTTTTCCCCCACTGTTTGAAAACATCACATGGAAAAGAAACAGTTTGCACTGGGTTTCATATAAGAACAGAAATAAACCTGAAAGCAAGCACTTACTAACTGTTATTACTGGAATTCACCACAATGCAAGCAAACACCTTCAAAACTAAAAATAGAGTTCAGGCTCTGCAAATGCATCTATCACAGCCTCTTAGTCCTAACAGGGTTTTCTTTCCTTTGAATTCGCAGAGCACTCAGAGTACGGAGAAGCTGTTCAGAAGACAATGTACCACATCATCAGCATCTGCTCTAGGATCCTTCTGCAAAAGTAAGTGTGTCAGAATTCAAATAAATGGGAACAATCACTTTAATGATTATAAATAGACCCACAGCCTTAAGAGGCTTCAAGGCTAGCCAGACTGTCTGAAATAGTAATTGATTTTTAAAGGAAATACATCCTACTAGATAAAATTAAACTGAAAAAGCAGGAGAAATGCAATATGCAACCTTTCAATACCTTTCGGTGCAGCTTTTGTCTGACTGGAAACCATGGCAGCCGGGTCTGATGGCAGGCCAACATACACACCACCATAGTTCCTGATTTAAAGAAACAATTAAAGAGACATCAGAGTCCTCATCTGGCCAGCTAAGGACAAAGCTGATGTGATAGCAATGTTCAATGCTGGGACTACTGAAGCACCTCACTTCAAACAACGCACACCAATTAAACAGCACTTTGACCTCTCCTCATTACTAAGTTTTCTCAAGTGTGGCCCTAAGCAAACCCCTGTTTAGCACCACACTTGGAGAAAACTGTTAGTAGGCGGGAGCATAAGGGTGTAAGGTATTTTGGTAGGCCAACCCTCTCTCCTTCATGGCCTTGCAGAGTGTATTTTCTGGCTCCGAGGCCTGTTTGAAAAGCAGGGACTGCTGCAAGGAGATGAAAAACTGGGTCCTTAAGAGCTTCTTCCATGCCTAGAGCTACTTGCAGAGACTCCCATTACACTGCTCTGCCCCATCAGGTGCCAAATTAATCACATCTCCTCCAGAGCCTAGGGCTCTGAGTTGATTTCTGATTTGATGATGATTGAGTCACACTTCCCTCAATTTCCAGCCCAGCAGAGATCTCCCACAAGTGCTAATGCCATCTTCTATGGCATGGCTGGTGTGAAGGCAGAGGTCACTGGCTGTTACCAAGCACGTCACCTACATCTGTGAGACAACATGCTCTTCTTGCCACGAAGTTCCCCCGTCCCCAACTCACTAATGGTGTGGGAGGACTCATGAATAGTGGGCTTGGTGAGAGATTGACCACTCTCTCCTCTTTTTTTTCCTCTGCTTTGGTGGTGTTGGTGGCAATTAGGAAGAGGAAAAGAAAGGACGTACACCTGGTGGCAGAATTCACTGCAGCCTATTGCAAATAAAGCCAGTCCCAGTAGAGCACCTACCTTCTTTTGTCATCATCCGATACGGATTCTTCTGCTCTGTAACATCAAAAGATATAAAGCACATTAGCAGATTGTTTCTTTCAGATACTCTGTCACCATCTGGGTAGATTCAGGAGCAAGGGAAGAAGGAGATTATTACTGATCTCAGTTTAATTCAGGTCATCCACAATTCAGTAAAGTATTCACATAGGCTCAAAAGGAGTGACAATTTTCCAATCTAGTGTACAGAAGAAATAAAATGATTAAGAACAGATGCAGCTTAGTTTTCATGACCCCCACCAGTGATGCCTGCAAATAGTTTTGCGAGTTGAAACATGTAAATTAACACTTTTCCTCAGTGAGTGCCCATACTGCTGCACACATAACCAGAACATAAAGGCTCTGCATGCAACAGGTACGAGTCTGGGCCACTGTTCCACTGAAAGAGGACTGGAAGGGACTGGACATCCATGCTAGCATGGGAATGAGACTGAAGAAAGATAAACTTTCCCAGAAGCTATGCCAAAAGATGTTATAGAATATCTCTGTAAAATGAGGTGCTGGAATTCCTGAAGTCAGAGCTGTTTGCAAACCAAATAACTGTTACTAATCCTTTATAAATGGGCAATTACTTCTCTTTTACCTTTAGGATATAATCACGGGTCAGTCTGTAGGTCAACAAGGAGTCAATGAGGTTTGACTGAGATACTGTCCAGTGTAGCAGGGGGATAAAGTAATTGGCATCGATGTGAAGGCAAATGTAGTACAGGAAAGATAAAAATTTTATTCTTACTCCCTGAGGGTATAATGCCTGCGCTGCAGTCTTAGTCGGTGCCCCAGCATCAGTCTTCACACAAAGCACTCATACACCTTTGATTAAATATTTGGACTTTGAGCCATGCTTTCATGGCTAGGTATGCATCAGGGCAGCACCTGCACTTTAGCTTGGTCTGCAGCCTACCAAGCTAGCAATAAAAATAGAGGCAAGATAGCTTGAGTGCTGTTAAATCCAGACATCCTTCACTCATTCCCTGGGGGGCAACTGTGACAACTGCCCATAGCTGCCCAGGGAGCCATGAGATACAGCCACAGAGGTGCCTGGGGAAGGTTGCAAACAGTGAAGGGGGCACAATGACCCAAGGAGGACTCTGCTCTGGAAATGTTTGTACACAACCCATTCACCCAGATATCCTCATCTGAATATCCCCACTGAAGGACCAATGACCTGGACTATGGGGGCAATGCAAAGATACTCCCCAACATGAGCTGATCCATGAATTTCTGATCTGCTCCCTAGATGATAAAACTGAGAGCTGGCCTTTACCCAGTGTTAGGCCTAAATCCATTGTGTAGCCTTGAAAGGTATTTCTGAACTATGATATTTAACAATAATGTATGACATTTCTTATTGTAATTTATTTATTCTAAGAGGTAGATGTGCGTACTGTTTAGTCATCAGGGCTGTGTGGCATTACTGACCTCTGAAGTCAATGGCATTTTGGCCCAAAGTGCAGAGAGCTCATAGCAAGATGCATCCTTAAATGCAAGAAAGTATCCCTTAAACCTCAGCCAGCATTCTCCTGGGAGGGTAGCAAATGCCTTAGAAATACTGCTACAAGTTGGAAATTATACACTTACCTTTTTTCTAAGTGGCAGAACAAACTCTCCTTTCTGCACCACCACAGTGAAAAGGGGTACACAGGTCCTTTCAATAGTAGAAGCTTGGGGTAAATAAAAGTATGCTGCAGTTTTGTCAAATGATATTCACGCAGGGCATAGCACTGAGTGGAGTGAGCCTCCTCACCTGCTGTCTTTGCCTATGTCTTACCACTTGAGAGATGGAGCAATAAACTTCTCATTCTCCTGTCCTCCTGCCACTCCTCCCTGAAGGAGCTAGTGCAATTACAGAAGGCACCTCCCATCTCCTCTGACCCCATGTAGCCTTAGCCACCCTGTAGTTCTCACAAAAGCAGCCAGAAAAATGCAGAGACAACTTTTCTTGATGACTGTGAAGCTGTTCTGTCCTAGTGTGGGCCAATTCCAGCTCAAGAAAGTGGAGAACGTGTGTGCATCAAGCCATAGAAATGAGCCCTGGATTTTTAGCAAAAAAAAAAAAACGACATCACTTTAAGAAAGGGCCTTTGGGTGCCAAAAGATCACAAACAATCATTTATGTTGAACCAACTGAACGTGTCACAGAACTGATTTTCTCAAACAACTGGAAACATTTTCTATAATCCAAATTAACCATCATGCAGAGAAAAGAATCCTTTAAAAGCACTGGCAACTTCATGAGCAGCTCAAAGCCTCTAAAATGGAGTTGTAAGAATAATAATATTGTCCAACAGGAAAAGAATGTCAATTTAAAAAAGAAAAAAAAAAAAAAGCCTCTACTAGGCACAGAATCACAAAATGTTAGGGGTTGGAAGGGACCTCCAAAGATCATCTAGTCCAACCCCCCTGCTAGAGCAGGATCCTAGAGCAGATCACACAGGAACATGTCCACATGGGTTTTAAATATCTCCAGAGACAGAGACTCCACCACCTCTCTGGGCAGCCTGTGCTAGTGCTCTGTCATCCTCACAGTAAAGAAGTGTTTTCTTATGTTAAGATTGAACCTCCTGTGTTCCAGTTTGTGCCACACGCCTATTTTCTTCTGTTCTAGAAATGTTTTGTAATGGGGCATCACTGGACCATTACTGTCATTCTCTCACCAAAACAAATTATCCAGGACTACAATTAAGCAGACTAGGGTTTTTTAAACATTTTGCTTTCTTCCTTTCCTCTTAATAGCTACAAATCAAAGTCTGATTTTGCAATACCTTTTCCCTTAAATGCACAACAACAAATATAATCTGGGACTGTATAGGCTACAGCTCTCGGGCTCGATGATGACTGGGTGTAATCTGCTGTAGTCCTGCCAGGAAAGAGGAGGCGAGACAGGAGGAACACAGAAGCATGAGAAGGGATTAAGAAAAAAGAAAAATTGTGGTGATGGCACTTAAGGAAGAAGCCATTTTCCACACCTTTTTTGGGACTCATTTCTAAGCAGCACAGGAAGGAGTGCTGCTGCAGTCTATGCATTACGCACATTCACACATTGCAGCTTAAGGCCCCATTTTGAAAAGTGCCCACTAAATTCCCAGATGCCATCTGAGCCACTGCAGAAGGTGCTGCTTGTGTGACCAGGCTGGGTAAACACAGGTGGCTCTGCAGAACAAGGCTGCAACAGCAAGAGTCAACCACATGGAAATGAAAATGGAAAGAAGCTCCTTTGGTTTCGGCAGTGTTCCCATTGCCACATCTCCTAGACTCAGAGAAATATGCAGATATGGGAATTCAGTACATCCTTTCTCTTTCCCTCTCTACCTCCAATGTGTCTCTAGCTTCTTCTTATGTCAGAGATGAAGGAAGAACTTAGCATTAAAAATATCTTTTAATATCTTCATTTATAGAGTCTTCCAGGAAGAGCAACTAGGATATGCTTTTTTGCACCAAGAATAGAGAGCAAACAGAGTTTAGGAGTCCAGTGTGCTTTGTACTGATCTGCTGCCATGTCGCTGCATCTTCCCTCGGATGTTGTTGACACCTACTCCAGAGGAACTGAGAGCACATTTTTCAGCAGGTAGTGTAGGCAGAGTCCTGTAGCCGGTAGTCAGATTTAACAGCAAATCCACATAATGGCATTCTGTTTTCAGCTAGAATAAGTGTTTCTTTTGGTAAGGATTTGTCTGTCCCAAGAGGCTTCCTGTTACCCTCCTAAGCCTGAAAAATATACTTGGTTCAACTGCCAGTTTTTACATTGATCACTCCTACGCCCATTTGATGGTAAAAGAAGCTGCCATTTTACACATAATATTTTAAATATCAAATGACAGGCATTCACATGAATTCATTCCATCCACATTTGTCTTACCTCAGCTTTTATGATTCTATTTGTGCCAAGCATTATACAGACTCTTTCTAGCCACACTCAGTAGTCCCACTAGTAATGATTCACTAAACTTTGCACAAGACACAGACCCCTTATCCTCAGTTTCTCAGAGTTTCTCGGGAACAAGGGCCTGTAATTTGTATTTGATGGATTTCTTCCTAATATTTTCAAAGAGGCTTGAACTGCTGTGTCCTTTCCTTCCTACTACTACTAATCTTCCTCTGAACTTAGCCACATTCTGAATATTACAGGAATTGGATTATTTTCTAGCATATAGTTTACCTCTCCTATATCTTAGCTTTTCCAGTTAGTAGTGGTGTAGTTCTCTTTACTAGTGGGGCAGGAGCACTGGCTGAAGCTGGCCAACAGATTCACCATTGATTTGAGGGTTAGAGTACACAGGGAGAGATCACATTCCCAGACCACACATCCTTCTTGTCACCACACAGCCCTCAGTCTCACATCATTTTGAGCAGGAAGATCATATCATCATCCTTATCTCACTTATGGAGAAACTCAAGGCCCAGAGGGCTAAGCAGCTTCTCTGTGGTCACCCAGGAGGGCTCAGAGCAGGATCCAGCTCTCCTTCCTTCCACTTGGCTGCTCACTCCAGGGGATGCTGGTGCCTTGGTAATGAGTCACAGTCCAGAAATGAGAAATCTCTTGACTTAGAATAACCAGATTCTGTATCAGAAAGTATGCTGTAAGCAAAGACACACCTAAACACTTTTCTGGACTAGAATTGATATGACTGAAATTTGACAAAAAAATGTGGGGTTTTAAAGAGAATTTTTTACTCTTTAGCTGATAAAAGGGAAAAGGTATAAAATAAAAGCTTGTGTGGATCTATAACATCAGTTAATAATCTGCCTTGTTCATTTCCATGAAACTAAAATAGTTTTTCTGCTATTTTACTTCCTTTGTAAAGATCTGCTGTTAAGTATTAAGTTGACTGATTTAGGACTTTTTGGGTCATCACTGCTGTTCCTCATTAACAGATCTGTGTTTCTAGTGTCTGATGAAAAGGCTCAACCATGCTATTACTCACATAGTTGTTCAGCTCCACTATACTTACCTGAATGAGTAACGATTCCAGGACTGACCCTTTCACTTTGTTGAAGTCTGCACTAGTAATTAGCTTTTCCTAAGTTATCTCAATACTTTTTTGGAACTTGACAGATGATCTAACACTAATAAGTAGGATGTTCCCATTTTTAACTCCGAAATCCTGGCCCTACAAATGCTTAAACACACATAAATGCAGTTCTGCATATACCCATAGCTTTAGGCACAGAAACGTGCCTACTAAATCCATAATTTAAAAGTGCTTGCAATTTTGAAATTTAAAACTACCAAAGAGCAAAGAGAGAGACGCAGTTCTAAGTCACTTAAATTATCTAAATTGAACAAAAAAAGAAGGCCCCAATATAAATTAAAAACAGTGGATCTGTATACATAGAAGTGCTGAGGGCATGGACGGTGCAGACTGTATCAAGAGGTTCCTCATGAGCTTGCTTTCTGTAATTGTTTTATTGTCTGACACTGCAAACCCAGAAAACAGACTTACACAGGTAACACAGAACTCAAGAGTATCTGTGACAACAGTGTTCATCTGTCAAGTGAGCCCTCTCGTTAGTTCTCAGCCACGCTCTGTAATAGCAAGGACAAGCCTGTTGTTAAGCTCTTCTCTCCATTCGTTTATCTGACCTGATAGCTCTAATTTCTGCACCAGGATTCCTCCACCTAATTAGAGTAGTTATGCTAAATTAAGTGAATAAAACTGAAGAATGTTACTATTGCATAACAGGAAAATCTTTCCCAGGTCCCTCAATCTCAAACTCTAGTGGCCAATACCGATTATACGAAACAGAAGGCAGCAAGCCCTCTGGAGGACTTCTTTAATGTTTCTGTTGATAAGAAAACAAATTCATGGCTGAATAAAGCTGTTCCTGCAAACATCTGCATCAGCAAATGAAAAATGGGCTGAGAAAGGCTGATCTTTTGCTGCTGCTTTTCTGAAAACCAGAGGTTGGCACGAGGCAACAGGACAACAGAGGTTCAGACTTTCCAGATTTAGAGAAAAACAGGATGGGTAGGGCTGCCCTCTGTTACTCAGCAGAGGAGCCAATAGATACTATCTTCAACGTAGAGAACATCTAGAGAAGGTGGGTACTTTGAAAAGGAAGTCTGGATGGGTTACTGGATCTCCTGCAGAGGGGAAATCTGCCTCAGTGGCTCTTTAAATCTCTTACAGGACTTAGTGGAAATTTATGTGGTTGCTTCATACAATGACACGGCCTTTGGAAAACGGTGTACTGGTATGTGACAAGGAAGAGTAGTCTGATGTAACTTTACCATCTTTGGGAGAAAACTCGCTCAACAGAAGCAAAGACATTCCTGTTAGAGAAACAACAAGGGAAGGAATCTGTAGAAAAATAAACAAGACATGAAGTTGCTTTGCAGAGATGGAAGCTGTCACTAAAGACAATAAACATCTGGTGGTGTTGATTATATGTTAGGAGCCAGATGAATCATGTATGACTAAATCTAGTATAAGGCTAGTAGGACTGAAGATAGGTCCAGGGTTACATATTTGAAAGAGTAGAGTAAGTACTTACACATCTTTTGTAGTCCCTGTGGCACCTAGAATGAAAAAGAAAGTGCGTGTTTACAAGATAACCTCTAAACCAACCGATAGTACAGTAAGCATTTTTCTACCTTTCTGTCCCAAGCAATGCAGAAATAGCAACAGAAATTTTCTATTGTCAGAGAACAAGTTTCTCATGATTGTCTAGTTCATCCTTAATTATTATCTATACTATCCCTTAAGTCTGTCAAGCTTAGATCTGGGCCAGATTCTCAGTGGGTGAAAATGATGCTGCTGTGGACCAGTGGCCAGGTGCAGTCACTCAGGATGAGAACAACATAAGATAAAATTCATCTTTCTGAATTTTACATGCTTCACTTTGCTCAGTCTTCTGGTGGTTTTGTCTGCTACAAAGTCACCGCAACTAACCAAGCATTTACTTATGAATGTCTGCTTATTTTGCCGTTTGATTTAGTTGTAGACTTGGCACTACATGTGTAAAATGCTGCTCCATTCTTCCTGCCAGATAAACAAAGTTTTATAAAGCAACTAGATAGAACTAATATAAACATTGGGATACAAACCATCCAAAGCCCCAGGCATCTAAAGAAATCCATCACCCCTTAATTCATCTTGCTATTTAACACAAAAGCAAAAAGATAAAAGCTACCACCTGGCTGCCTGATCTCAGTAACTGATTTTTTTTGGTGACTCAGATGCTTCTTGCTGGGAGAGGAACATTCCACTCAAGCATAAACTCTTTCCTGTTCCTCCCAAGTTATTAATGCCATGTTGCTATTGCCGGTGTATCATTCAGCTGAGTAACCAGAAAATGATCCCTTCTATTAATTACACAAGCTAGGGAAGACATTAGAAAACCTTTCACTTCTTTTCCTCTTCCTCTCAGTACTCAGGTGGAAGAGGTTATCTGAGCTCACTCTGAAGAAGCTACAGTTGTCAATCCAAAAGATTTTATGGATTTGGAGGTAAGTTGGGTTTTTTTCAGCCATGGCACTTCATTTCTTGGAAAACTTTATTTTTGCTGCTGAAAAATATCCATAAATAGCAAATATCTTTTGTCTCACTCTGATGTGTAAGCATATGCCTTCTGCATCCTTATTCTAAACACAGAGAGGAAGAAACAGTCCTGCAAGGCCTTCCAGCACTACCTGAATAGATTGCTTGGATGGGAGGAAATATTTCCCTTTACAGCTAACTCTTGAACATAACATCACTCCCAATTCCTATGACTTGATTATCCCTGTTGTTCCCAGCAACAACATAGACTACACCTGTATAAGACTGTACACATTTCTTTTGTTAGTATTGCTTCCAGAGTCAGCAAAATCTCAGTACAGCTATAGGTATCAGCAGAAACTCTTAATTAAGCTGGTGGGAATAACTCTCTGCACAATAAGATCAGGTCCTCACATTAAAACTCTATTCTACCAGGAGCTTTCTGAGACTTTTTGGCTTTATAGGCACGTCTATAAAATACTACACATAAACCCTTCAAATTAATTGTGCCCAGGCAGAAGGTTGGCATTGCAGAGCTGCATGCCAGCTTGATCTCAGCCAATGTAGGGAGACGTTTTCTGCTGCCAAGGCTGCTTCATCCAGAGTCAGCTCAGCTATGTACCTTCATGGCACTAACCTGCACATCTAGCCAGGCATTGGCAACACTTCAGACAAGGTAAGTTTTGAAAAACCCAGCTTGGTTGCTTTAGCTAACAGGATCTATTTTTTTTTTTCCCCAGAAGAAACTACACCTGTGGTGTGCCTGTTCTGCACCAGTACCACAACTTTCTCATTTTCTCAACCTAAGGTCACTGCAAACAAGCTCAATTTCTCCAAAAAGGTTCATGGTTCTTTGTGAGGCCTTCACTGAGCCTTTTCTGAGCCTGAGCTGAGATCTCAGCACTTTGGTTCCTCATTTGAAGAACTAATGCCTTCTTTGCAGGAAGTATACCAAAAGGAAAAGGTGTTTAATACACAAACTGAAACCTTAGCTGAGTGAGAAGACCTGTGTGCCTACACTTACCCCTACATTTCCCAGTGGAGATACTCAAGTTTCAGTCAATCACCAGGCATACTTCAATGCTATGCCCACGTTCAATGCCATACCTGTCTTCAGTGCATTACTGTCCACATACATTCGCACTCTGGGGACAGGAGCTGTCTCTCAGACCCGTCAATTTAGGCTTTGCGTAGAGGCATGTAACTATGAACCTGTGTTTGAGAACAGAGATGTGCCACTAGTATTTACACCTGGCAGCACTTGTTTCCTTTGAATATTAGAGAGGGTACCACTGCTGAAAAAAATTACTGCAGCATTTTGAAATGCACCTCACACACAACCATTGAGAACTACGTATGATAAAAACAAATTCACTTTTTAAGAGATCATTTTTACTATTTATAATATATAAATACATATAATAAACAAACAAATAATAATTAAAAAAAAACCAGTTTGTCTTGTATTGTCTTTATAAGCACAAAGAACCAGGTTATCCTCACTTCCACTGATGGGATTCCACTGATTTCAGTGCTGTTACTTCTCATTTTTACTAGCAAAAGTAAAACAAGACTGATCTAAATTCATTTGAGTACCACTAATATAAATACCTGATTATAGATCTGAAAGTATTTCCAGTTCACAAAGCAGTTTTCTTCCTGGAAGAGTTCTGACCTTGTAAATGAACATCACCTCAGTTAGGTGGCCCATAAGCAGCTCTATGTAAAAACTCATAAGGCTTTCTTCATTAAGGAGCCCGAACACTCCTTATACATAGATTTTATTTCACAAGGAAGGAACCCAATAACATCTCAGTTTGTATAAGTGTGTTTGGTTTTGAAGTCAAATCCATTCACCCTCATCTCTGTTCTTCACTGACATATTTCTCCAACTCTTCCATGTTTAGTGAGTGACACGTTATTTTATACCTACTCAGGTTCCTCCTACCAGAAATTCAACCAAAGAATCTTGTCTACTAGCGATTCACAAATAGTGCATAGCTGTTCCACAGCAGCAAGGTTTAGTGCTCTAATAGCCATGACATTTTAGATATATGACTTGGGAAAAGCCTCACATATTTGAAAGCTTGTCCATGTTTTCCAGCACTTGACCCTACAAACCTTGTCTCGATAAGCTCATGCTGGTTTGGTTTTCCAAAACCTGCCTAACCTCAGCAACAGGCTGAGGGGTAGCCAGGAAGCTGCATCCACAAAACCAGGCAGTACTGAATCATCCCAAATGACCTCTCTACTCACACCATCTACATAGTAGGGCCATGGGTGCATTTTGGTATTTTAGAGCTTCAGGAAAAGGAAGAGTAGAGCCTGCAGAATAAACAAGGCCCATTCAGCTACACATTGCCCTGAGCCCAAGTGATTACAGAACAAAAACTTTCTGTCTGGAGTAGACAGTGTAGTAGTGGAGCTGTGATCCCTCAAAAAAAAAACCCACAGCATGTAAATAGTCACAAATGAAAGAGGACAGGAACATATCACAAAGCATCTTCCATGCAGTGAGAATGGGTTTTGCACTTTCAAAATAAGAACAGCTTGTTGTTACTGGCGACCCTGCATGATCTCAGTAAATGCAGGACAAATGCAAAAGTGGTTGAAAGTAATTGGTAGCCACAGACGATATTCCCTTGTGCCGAGAAATGCATCATGAGTGAACATGGAAGACAAAAGCTTCAGAAAAACACAAAAAGGATGAGAGGCAATTACTTACATGAATAAAAACATGGATATCAAAAATGCCAGCATCTAACTTCAGAGCAGATTATGAAACATTTTCTTATTAATCTTGAATGAAAAATTTCCCACAATATTTTCTCGCAAACACTTCCAATTGTTACAAAAAGCAAATAAAACCCTCAAAACTACGCACACATGCATGCAACAGTTAAGATTACAAATGAGTTTTCTATTGCAGGCTCCTTTCTGATTTGCTCCGAAAGACTGCAACGTGGAACCAAGCCCTAACATCAATGAATTTATTCTATTTATACCCCAGCACCGAGGACAGAATTATATCAATTTACTTCAAACTGATTACTTCTTCAACTAATCAGGCGTCAGTTCTGTACATAGACTTGACCTGAGCAAACACCAAATTCCACCAAACACAAAATTAATAAATCTCTTTAAACTTGGTGTGAAAGTTCCCCTTCATCATAATTTGGCTGTATATGAAGCTCACCACAGACTAACAGGTTCTCTGTATATTTAAATTAAGGCTAGACTGCCAGCCTCCACTGAGTATCATAATTTAAGGTGCTGTCATTGCTACTACAACTGATACAGGAAGGAGGAGGCAGTTAAAAATCATTAGTGAAGCAACACTAGAATGAAGGGAAATGTCTTAACCCAGAAAAACAAGTAAATCAGTTTAAGGGCATATTTATACCCCAGCACCGAGGACAGAATTATATCAATTTACTTCAAACTGATTACTTCTTCAACTAATCAGGCGTCAGTTCTGTACATAGACTTGACCTGAGCAAACACCAAATTCCACCAAACACAAAATTAATAAATCTCTTTAAACTTGGTGTGAAAGTTCCCCTTCATCATAATTTGGCTGTATATGAAGCTCACCACAGACTAACAGCTTCTCTGTATATTTAAATTAAGGCTAGACTGCCAGCCTCCACTGAGTATCATAATTTAAGGTGCTGTCATTGCTACTACAACTGATACAGGAAGGAGGAGGCAGTTAAAAATCATTAGTGAAGCAACACTAGAATGAAGGGAAATGTCTTAACCCAGAAAAACAAGTAAATCAGTTTAAGGGCATATTTTTAAAGGAGAAAAAAAAAAAAAAAAAAAAAAAGAGCAGCTATTTTGGAGCTTCTAAAACACCAGGAAATAACATGAAAGAAGGATATGTAAAATGAGGTAACAAAACATCATGAAAATAGCAGCTTGTTAATAAAATTCTCTATGGTTAATGGGAAATTTAAAAAATGAGTATAACCCATAGTTAACATATGAAATAGCTAGATGATTTAAGAAGGATGTGTATACATCCATCTACTTGGATCTCTCAATTGAGGAGCCTTTTGCCAGTGTCTGATGCTCTGGAAGGAGATTTTTAACTCTGTGAGTGTTATTGGTGTTTTGGAGTACTGCACCACAGACAGAAATGTTATTCTAGATCATGTCTATTAGTTTAGATCTTGCAGACTGTAGGGCTGATAGCTCCTCTGATGTCATTCTAGCCATGCAACAGAAGATAATATCATTAGCTGAACTATCATTACATATACGTCTGCCTAGGAAAAATCGAGTTAGCCTACAATAGAAATTTTATGAGAGTAGGAAAATGGGGACTAGTGTAACATGTCTAATGTATCCTGTGAAGTATGCTACAATATTATCCTTAGTAATATAATATGACAGACAGTGTTACAGGTTAATTATATGTTATGTACCTCTAGCTTTGACATTACTGACTGTAGAATACTCATAACTTTAGCACTAACGATACAGTCATGATGTGCAAGCCACAGAATTAATTTGTATTTACACATTATTCATGTCTTTTGGGAAAACACTGAGAGTTACACCTTCCTCAAGAGCTCAGGAATTCTGATTAAAAAGGTCATGTTTTCTTCCCCTACATAAAATAATTTTATTAGACACACTTTGTAAGGAATGCTAAATGGAAAAAAAATAAATAGTAGACATTTGACTTCTTACTTTTACTACCAGTTGTTGGTTATAATAACACCATAGACTGCATAGAGTCATTCCTGACTGCCATTGGTGAAAGTGAGAAGAGAACTGGACCTCTCAGAGCTGTATTTGCTCTGGAAAGGACTACCAGGGCAACAGTAATAATTCCATTACACTAATTCTGTGACTTACATGGCATTGTTGTTTTTTACATGTGCTAAGCCACTGGAGATCTGTGGACTATTTCTAAAAAGTATGTAAAAGGCTGACAAAAAATGCAAGTTCAAGTGTATTTTGCATATCAGCACTGCTAAGTTAAACTACTGAAGGGGCCATACCTTCAGGAAAAATAATTTATGAATCTACAAGCCAAAACTTGTTGAAAATAGCTGCCTTTAATGCCACAGTAGACACATTTATTTAAACAAATATTCAACATAATTCACTAAATACTACCGCTGTCAGAGTTAGTCTATTTGACATTTACGTATTTGTGTCTTGGTACAAGTTCCACAGGATGGCTAGGCCAACATTAATAGAGAAGCTACCACAAAGGGACTAATAATTAACTCAAAATTTTCCTCAAAATTTCTCCAATACTTGCTCTGGTGCTTTTACCCAGCAAACTGAAATGTGATGTGAACAAGCATCACCCCAGCAGTATGAAGCTATATTGGTCATATACTGAAACAACTCCCAGTCACAGCAACACAGGCACCAACTTATGGGAGAGAATTAATGTGTTCAAACAGGACAGCTCTAATAGGAGTGCTGGAAGTTCAAGCAAATCTGTACGGTAAATTCTTTATGGATGAGAGAGGCCTCTGGTAGATACATATGATACCTAAAACGTAATTTATAATCATTTAACAGAAATCAAGTAAGCAACAATGGCAGAAAAGCCTCCCCTTCCCCTATGAGCACAAAGTGTAAGGTTCAGTGGGTAAACCAGCAACACACCACACAAACATACACAGGTACATACAGCTTGGAGAAGGAATCATCATTCAAACTCAAAGATATGCCCAGTTCTTCACATCAGGACTAGCACCACTAAAGCTCTGGATAAAGTAAGTCAAAACACTAAGAAATAGAGACCCTGTAGTTCTAACTGGTCTGGCCACTAGCTTTCTGTGAATTTTCAAGAGGTTATGAAGCTACCAAGTGCATCTGAAAGATTTAATACAGGTACTGAAACAGGTGGCAATGTTTGCCAAGTGCAGTTGGGATGAAAAATGATTGAGAAATGCTCATATTTATAATTATATGGTAAAGGTCCACTTATCAATTTCCACATGCTTTCCTTTTTTTTTTTTTTTGCAGGGAGGAAGAGCACAACAGCACCATCTTCCCAGATCTTATCTCTTTAGAAAATAACAATGAACAAATAACGGAGCCAGCTGGAGGCACCAGCCGGCGGGACATATTAACATGCAAGAAACCTCGGTCTTGGAATATCCTCTAACTTCTCCAGCAAGCAGAGGAGAAGAAGTGGCACAAATTCATTTTCAGAAGTGGCATTCGTGGCCTTATAGGGAAGCAAAGAGGATGGAGCTTACACCCTCGGCGGGATCCTTACGTCCAGCTCGCGAGCTGGGCTCGCCGTGCCGAGGACAGCTACTGTTGGACGCGGTGACCCAGACGAAAACCCGGGCACCAGAGAGAGGACCGCATCACCCTCTCTCCTCCGGGCAAGCGGATCAGCCTCGGGAAAGGAAGATGCTCTGAAGGAGCGCGAGCAGTGATTCCCGCGGCTCGGACGGGCATCCCCCAAACCGGAGGGATGCAGCTCCACTGCGGGTGGGGTGTGCGCGTGGGGTGTACCCGCCCCCGCCCCTCGACCCGCAGCCCCTCTGCAGTGCTGCCCGCGGGGATGCTCACACCGCCGCTCACCCAGGCCAGCCCAGCCCGGCTCGGGCCAGCCCAGCCCGGCACCGCCCGCCCTACCTCTGCCACCCGCGCCGCTTGCCGTGGAGTTGCCGCAGCCCATGGGCGCTGCCCTGCCCGGCGCTGCGCAGGGCCGTGCACAGCGGAGCGGTTCGGAGCGGCGACAGAAGGCAAGCGGCGGCGGGCGGAGCCGGGTGGGAGATAAAGCCGCGGGGTCTCCTCCTCCTCCTCCTCCTCCTCTCCCCACCCACCGCCCGGGAAGCCGCCGGCCCCCAGCGCCGCCGCCCGGCACCAGCCCCGGCCCTGCGCTGCGCTCCCCGTCCATCCCTGTGGAAAGCCCCCCCTCCCATCCCGGGCTTACTCTCACCGCCCCCCGTGCTGGAGCTGGTGAGCTGGGGAGAAGGCTGAACACCGGCGTAAGTCCGCAGGACCCCGGACCATCCCCACAGCAGGCGGCGAGTCGGGAGCCTCCGCGGGCACTGCCGATGCGCCCCCTTCCCTGCCCCTGCGTTTCACGGCAGCTTTGGGATACCCCTCAGTCACCGCCGGGGAAAGGGATGTAAGCACAGGTCCCACTGCGAACCATCCTCCCATCTGCTATCAGTAACGCCCAGTTCGCTGTTTTAAGCGAATATTTATTGGTTGCTTTCAGTATTTCTCTTCTTACTGAAAAACATCATCACACTGAAAGCCCAGTGGGCTCATAAGAGCTACGGATTTGCTTTTCCTAATTAATTTCAAGAGCACAGACAAATGTGCAAGATGAGTTTACAAAGTCTGCAAGCAATCTTTTTTCGTTCAAAATTTGTATCATTCCCCCAAAAGAGTTTGACTTATTTTCTGCTAAAGTGAACGTTTCTTCCACACAGAGAAGTAAAATATTTCCAGACCTTGATGGCTTACACTTGCCAGTCCCCTCAAATGACGAGGGAGCCAAAACCCAATGGATATAACTGGATACAACTAAAAAGACTTTAGCTAGATCAATTTTACTGCCACAACAAATCTGTTTAAGGGCTCAGAAAGACGTTTGAGGGGTGTCATATAAATACCAGTACAAGCATCATGTATGCATATGACTGATAACTGTCTTCACTACAAGAGGACCAGATATAAAGTGCTACTGCCTGATCTTTCGGGAAAGAAAGACATCACAGTTCGCTTACTGACTTCCTAAAAAGCACATAATAAAACCAAGCAGCTCCATAAGCAGCAGAATCAATAATGCTCAGTGTCCTATGGATTTATGTCCTGGAGAGGCTCACCTGCATGGGTTCACTGATGTCTAACCAGCAGTGAGCACACCTTGGAGCAGGGTGGGCATTTGTAGGATCTCCCTCCTCTGGCTGGCCATCTATTTTCATGATATTTGTAGAAAGTCACTATTTTCAGGGTCTTTGCCTACACCTGACAAATTGCCTGAACCTGAACAATCAGTTCAAAATTTAATAAGGCAGGGCTAAAGGGCACATATTCATGACCACACACCTCCTTCACCACTCCCAGCCTCCAAGCACACAGGCAGTGCAATTGCGTGCATTTTCCTCCAGAAAAAAAATCTCACAAAGGTTCACAGCCACTTCTCTTTAATGGCCAATTTTCTGAAAATCACATAGAGAAAAATAAATCCCCAGGCTGAGCTTTCAAGTGCCAAGCATCAGCCCAAAGTGAATTTTTAATGGCAGAGTTAAAAAGGAAGAAAGGGTGCTAGGAAAGCAAGTCTGAAGGACATGCTGCTTAAGATCCCATACAGTTTTCCAATACAAAACCAAACAAAAAATCCCAGCAGCCCGCACCAACCATAGACTTGCCACACTGTGGAATAACCTATGAACATGGTTTAAATACATAATTTACCTGGGAGGAAGTAATTGTGGTGAGCACAGAAACAAAGTCATCTCCTCACATATCAAAAGAGGCAACTGGGAGGCAAAAATCCCCTGGAGATGCCTTCACACCAAGCCATTGCCCTGGCCACAAGGAGAAGATATGAGGTTGGTTCAGAAACCTGCAATAATATTAAGGATAACAGAAAGATGCTATAACTTCCTTCTAAGTGATTACAAATTTCAGTGTGTCATACAGAAGCTGAGCACCCTGTGAGCTCAAATTAAGGGCTGTATTGAGTTCAACAAGGCAAGAAATTTCCAGCACACCCATCCAAAGCTGGAGCTAGTGGCAGTTCCAGGGGATTTAAGACAAAGGGGATGTGATATATTCCTCTATATACTGTCTGGGATTGTAATGAGTCAGCCTCTCCTGAGCCTTTTAAAAGGAGGGCTCCAAGGCAAATTTTTTCTCTTGGCAGCTGTATTTTAGGTGCCACATGTTTCAAATGAGAAGATACAATTTAGTTTCAACTTTCCCTGTGTTCTACACAAACTGAGAATTTCACTTGAAAATAACTGGCAGCAAAATACAGTCGCATAAGCAAGTTAATCAAATGAACACTTTACATTAAAGGAATGGAGTCCTCAGAGCAGTATGTTCTCTGCATCAATGAATTTTCAGTGTCTGCTGTCATGCACCCTGCATACTCCATCTCCTCTGAGGAAGATTGGGAGATGTACAGATGTAAGCTTCCATAAGTATTTCAGGAGGTGTAGTGAGAAAGGACTTGGTTATTCTTTCCCTAATCAATCTAAAATTTACCCATCTTGGAAAACAGGTTAGTTAATGGGATTATCCAAATCTGAAATTTCAGTGATTTTCTCTTTTTGGACATTTTTATTAGTCTGAGTGTTTGAAATCCAAACAATCTACTTCTGTCTGTCAAGCTGGTATGGAGGTCTATGGAGAAGGATTTTTAAATCCCATAGTTACTTCTGGGTATTAGGAAACAGGCCTTATTTTTACAAGAACATATACTTTCCCAAATTCTTTTTTATCTAAGCATCCGTATAGAAACGTTATTCACTCGTGATTTTTTCTAACAAAACAATTGCTTCCGAAGGCTTGTATCTCAGATCAGGCATGTATAGAAAAATTGGTATTTTCTGGGTATTTTCTTTTGATATGGATGTCTTTTAGATATGGATGTTTACAAAAAAACAAATGTCCTGAAGAAAATCTAATTTTTTTCATCAGCAGTTAGCATCCTGAAATTAATTTCTTCAAATTTATAACACGATTCAATTTAGACTAAACTTTCCCACTTTAAGAACTGCACTACAAATCAGTTATCAGAGTTAAATAACACAACCACTTTGTTCATGGTGCATTCTCAAGTCCAGTGTTTTCAAGTTCAAATTCCAGTGTTTTCAGGCTACTGCGTATTATGTTTCTCCCTGGACAGTTTTACAATCTTGCTACAGCACTGCTGTTTTATAGCTAGCAACCTGGGCTAGGAGCTTCACTGAACTGTTCAAATATTATGGTGCTGCATAGATGGTGCTTGTGATTACTTAGCCACCAAAGGTAGACCAGTTACACCCCAATTTCCCAGTAAGCCTGCAAGGATGATTCTCCTTGAAAAATTTCTTAGTTCAAGCCCCAGTCTACCATGGACAAAAGCACTTTTGGGTCAGCTGGGGGTTGTTCCATTTTACATGTCAATAAACAAAGCCCAATGTATCAAGATATTAAATTATTTTCATTGATATAAAGAGGGGGGAAAAAAACAGATCAAGAACTTATTAGTAAAAGCTACCACAATACCACAACTGGAGAAGGTGCCCACTATGTGGCAGTGGGAAATGCTTCACAATTTTATATACAGAGAAAAGCTCTGATTGCTGTGAACATTTTCAGAAAACCCACTGCATTCTTAGCAAAAACTGTTAACAAATTTGATTTGGGGAACAGAAGGCAAATGACAATTATAACAAAATCCACAGATTGAGGGAGCTGGGTCTCTTTAGCTTGGAGAAGAGGAGACTGAGGGGTGACCTCATTAATGTTTATAAATATGTAAAGGGTGAGTGTCATGAGGATGGAGCCAGGCTCTTCTCAGTGACATCCAATGATAGGACAAGGGGCAACAGATGCAAGCTGGAACATAGGAGGTTCCACATAAATGTGAGGAAGAATTTCTTCACAGTGAGGGTAACAGAACACTGGAACAGGCTGCCCAGAGAGGTTGTGGAGTCTCCTTCCCTGGAGACATTCAAAACCCGCCTGGACATGTTCCTGTGTGACCTGACCTAGGTGTTCCTGCTCTGGCAGGGGGATTGGACTACATGATCTTTTGAGGTCCCTTCCAATCCCTAACATTCTGTGATTCTGTGATTCTGTAATGACCATGAGATGGTGGAGTTCAGGATCTCATGTGGCAGGAATAGAATACCTAGCAGAACTACAACCCTGGGGCCAGTAGGGCCAACTTTGGCCTTTTTAAGCAATTGCTAGGGGAAATCACATGGGAGAGGGTACTTGAAGGTAAAGGGGCCCAAGATAGTTGGTTAACATTCAAGGACCTCTTCTTCTGAGCTCAAGATCCGAGCATCCCAACAGGTAAAAAGTCAAGAAAGGGTGCCAGCAGACCTGCATGTTTAAACAGGGAACTGCTGGGCAAACTCAAGGGGAAGAAGAGAATGTACAGATCATGGAAGGAGGGGCTGGCCACTTGGGAGGAATATAAGTCTGTTGTCAGAGGATGCAGGGAGGCAACCAGGAAAGCCAAGGCCTCCTTCGAATTAAACCTTGCAAGAAAGGTCAAGGACAACAGAAAGAGCTTCTTCAAATACATTGCAGATAAAACTAACTCTAGAGGCAATGTAGGCCCACTGGTGAATGAGGTGGGTGCCCTGGTGACAGAGGATAAAAAGAAGGCAGAGTAACTGAATGCCTTCTTTGCCTCTGCCTATACTGCTGGAGGCTGTCCTGAGGAGCCCAGGACCCCTGAGGCTCCAGAGGAAGTCAGGGTAGAGGAGGAGTTTGTCCTGGTTGATGAGGACTGGGTTAGGGATCAGTTAAGCAACCTGAACATTCATAAATCCATGGGTCCTCATGGGATGCACCCACGGGTGCTGAGGGAGCTGGCGGATGTCATTGCTAGGCCACTCTCCATCATCTTTGTTAAGTCGTGGGGAACGGGAGAAGTGCCTGAGGACTGGAGGAAAACAAATGTCACTCTGGTCTTCAAAAAGGGCAAGAAGGAAGACCCGGGTAGCTACAGACCAGTCAGCCTCACCTCCATCCCTGGAAAGGTGATGGAACAACTTATCCTTGGTGCTATCTCTAGGCATATCAAGGATAAGAGGGTCATTAGAGGCAGTCAACATGGCTTCACCACAGGAAAGTCATGCTTGACCAACCTGATAGCCTTTTACGAGGACATAACCCGGTGGATAGATGATGGTAAAGCAGTGGATGTGGTCTATCTTGATTTCAGTAAAGCATTTGACACAGTCTTCCACAGTATCCTCGCAGCTAAACTCTGAAAAAGTGTGGTCTGGATGATTGGGTAGTGGGGTGGATTGTGAACTGGCTGAAGGAAAGAAGCCAGAGAGTTGTGGTCAATGGGACAGAGTCTAGCTGGAGGCCTGTATCTAGCGGAGTCCCTCAGGGGTCAGTACTGGGACCAGTACTATTCAATATATTCATCAATGATTTCAATGAGGGAATGGAGTGCTCTGTCAGCAAGTTTGCTGATGATACCAAACTGGGAGGAGTGGCAGACACACCAGAAGGCTGTGCTGCCATTCAGAGAGACCTAGACAGGCTGGAGAGTTGGGCGGGGAGAAATGTAATGAAATATAACAAGGGCAAGTGTAGAGTCTTGCATCTGGGTAAGAACAACCCCATGTGCCAGTATAAGTTGGGGACTGAGCTGTTGGAGAGCAGCATAGGGGAAAGGGACCTGGGGATCCTGGTGGACAGCAGGAAGGCCATGATCCAGCAATGTGCCCTTGTGGCCAAGAAGGCCAATGGCATCCTGGGGTGTATTAGAAAGGGAGTGGTTAGTAGGTCAACAGAGGTTCTCCTCCCCTCTATTCTGCCTTGGTGAGGCCGCATCTGGAGTATTGTGTCCAGTTCTGGGCCCCTCAGTTCAAGAAAGACAGGGAACTGCTTGAGAGAGTCCAGCACAGAGCCACAAAGATGATGAAGGGAGTGGAACATCTCCCTTAGGAGGAAAGGCTGAGGGAGTTGGGTCTCTTTAGCTTGGAGGAGAGGAGACTGAGGGGTGACCTCATTAATGTTTATAAATATGTAAAGGGTGAGTGTTATGAGGATGGAGCCAGGCTCTTCTCAGTGACATCCAATGATAGGACAAGGGGCAACGGGTGCAAGCTGGAACATAGGAGGTTCCACATAAATGTGAGGAAGAACTTCTTCACAGTGAGGGTAACAGAGCACTGGCACAGGCTGCCCAGAGAGGTTGTGGAGTCTCCTTCTCTGGAGACATTCAAAACCCGCTTGGATGTGTTCCAGTGTGACCTGATCTAAGTATCCTGCTCTGGCAGGGGGATTGGACTAGATGATCTTTTGAGGTCCCTTCCAATCCCTAACATTCTGTGATTCTGTAATTCCCCTTATAGCCTATGCTTTTCAAACCCAATTCACATATTGATACCCCTTATCCTAATCTTTCATTAGCAGCAGTGATGGTAAGTTGCCATTTCCTGGCAGCCGTATCCATAGGTAGTTAAAATACTTTGAAATAGATTTTCTGTGAAAGGATTTCAAAACCCCATCCTACAAACTAAATTCTGCTAGTAATACCAAGCTTATACAAGCAGCGGTGCAGGGACCCTGTGTGAAGGGAGCAGCCAAACAGCTTTGCCCATCATAAACTTATTGTAATCCATGCAGTGTCCCCTCTTGCACTCCTTGTTAGCAATGAGAAAATGTAGATAAAGAGCTTTCCATACCATTCCCCTCTCTTCCTTTTTCTGGCTGCCTGGGAGCCCCACCTTGAGAACTTCTCAGCACCAACCGCATGCTCCTCTGGTCCCTGAGCTATACTTGCCTCACCTTGAGCCTACTGCTGAAGTGAGCAGCACACAGATGTGTTAGCTACTAGCTAGCCTTAAATCATCCACACAACATTATTTATCATGGCAATACAGAGAGGAACAGAATCAAACTACAAGAATTTAAGAGGAAAAGCAATTTGCCTTTCTCCTTGCGGTGATAGTGGAAAATTTGACTTGAGTGTTTCTTTTAAATCAAAATGATGACTCCTATCTAAAAAACAAAAAACAATAGAACGTGTTGGTTTATAATGGTTCATGGAAACTGACTTAAAAAAATACAGTTTAAACTCCTTGGTCTAAAGAAAAAAAGAGTATTTGCCAAGACCAAGAGTTTTTTCTTCCTAAGGCAAGAAGATTTTCGTTTATCTATCTGTTCCTGCTCTCATGGAATTCATAAAAAAAAAAGGTCATTATTGGGCCAAATCAGACATGGACTGGGACAAAATCAATCATCATGGACAACATCCATGAAACTGTGGCATCCCCTAAAATAACTGACAAGAAATGAGCAAGGAACCCACTGGTCAGCCAGGGAGAAACACTAGCATATCACTAAGTAGAGGGCAAATAAGTGCCAAAGAAATGTGAATATTATGTTAGTGGGTATGCCAGTTTTGCAAACACATCCCCCCCCCCCAAATCTCTGACAGAATAAATAGCAATTAATTTTGCAATAATTCTTGCTGAATGCGATTATTACGCATAGTCATGAAATCCCCTTTGTTTTTAAAAGCTAACAGTCCAGGGCATATGATTCTTAGCTGATTCACAAGGTAGAAATAGAGTTCAAGAGTAAAACTTTCAAAGGTAAGTTCATGGGGAAGAAATCAGTCATAATTCAACACTAGGATGTTCACATCAGAGTCACGTCTGTTCCTAAAAATGTCTAGATTTCAGCACACAGACCTGCACAGAGCTTTTGAAGAATTTGCTCCTGAGCTCAGCTATTACTCACTCCCTGAAAGATTTTTTCTTTCTGAGCCATAAGGACAACTCAGTTTTGGGCCGTGTAACCAAGCATTCTCCAAGCTCATGGGTTCCCTGTCTGAGCGAAGATCACTGTATTAAACTCAAAGCCGATTTAGAAAGTGTATTTTATGAGTCTCCTTAAGCAGCTGCATTCATATCAGTGGCAGTGAAATACAGTTTCAACATCTGCAGTACATTCAGGCCTAGGAGAGTGAATTATGAACTTTCAAGAAAGGGTTACATTTGAGACATCAGAGTCCCCCCTGCGAAAGGCAGAGGAAAACAAGAGAACTTCCCGAGAGATCTTAACCCAAATGCAAATTCTGACCTTCCATGTCTTATTTCTTCAAAATCAGTTAGGTAACTCACCTTTTCCCTTTCCAGATACAAACAGAGGATCCCAGTGACTTTTAATTAAGAAATTCATGGGCACCTTTTCCTTAATTCCCCTCCCTTCCATTTGAAAAAGATGCTTGGCTTAGTGTTGGTGCATTTGCTGCTACAGTCCAAGGTAGGTGCCCTTGAAAATAACAAATGGACAAATGCTTACACTGTACATTCAGAAACAGTTTGGGATCCTTCCTGTGCGCAAAGGGGTGCTATATATGTTGTATTAAATCCTTCTATTAGAGGCCTTATAAAAATACAGGAGATAAATAACAATGCTTCCTACCTCTAAGGTCAATCAACCTTCATTTCACTATCAGTGATAACAGTCTCCCAAAGCTCTATTCCAGAGGAGAACAGCGTCATGCTCTCTTTTAATATGCTATGCAGAGTAATTTCTTTCCCCTGCCTCTCACTACACAAATTTATTTGCAAGATGTAGCTAAATCAGCTTTTACAAACAAAGAAGGGATCACAAAAATGAAAAGATAAAAAAATGGCAAAATGTTAGAGAAAGGACCTTTATATCAAGACATCATTGAATTGCCAGTGCAGCAATGCATCCCTCCAAAACAAAGCATGTGCTTCACTTCAGGCGCATGCTTAATCCCACTGATGTGTAGTTAAC
The DNA here is from genome assembly GCA_028020825.1 of Podargus strigoides. NCBI lineage: Eukaryota > Metazoa > Chordata > Aves > Caprimulgiformes > Podargidae > Podargus > Podargus strigoides. The sequence continues at coordinate 111,515,773 of CM051663.1, read as the reverse complement.
ACACACTTGCACCATTTGATAAGCCTAAACTAGTACTCAAGTAGCATAAAACAACTTTATCTAGATCCCTGAGAGAAAACTCTCCCTGCCTCAAAATTGTATAAAAGAAAAGGCACATGTCTCAGGATATGGTACTCTGGACAATAAACTGGTCTGTCTTACGGAGTCCCACACTATTATTTCAAGAGATGCCCTTCTGCACACAAGGCTCTTATTTGCTTGGTACCACGGCAAGATGGTATCCCTGCTTTATTTTCTTCTTATTTTCATGCACTTTTTCAGATGTAAAGTCTTCCTCTATCGTTGATACAGATTTTCATTACGGTTTCCCACACATAGTAATTGCTTTTGCCTTTGCCTATTAGTAATGAAGCCAAATAGCAGAGTCACTGCCTTGGTTTTGTATACAGGGTACCTGCAGATTGTAGAAACAGGAGATATATCCTCATGATGAAAAACGTTATCAAATCTGTGTATTTATCCACCTTTGATTATTTAACAACTTATCTTCTGAAAACTTAGACAGGCTATATATAATTTGCTCTGGATGTGACTTCTATAACTTGTAAGTGCCATTTTATTGAAAAAAAAAAAAAGGAATTCTGCTTCAGCAAATACCAGCCAGGTTAAAAAAGAAAAAAACCTCTATGTCCATCAAAACAGCACCTCTTTATCTAAGTGTGTGTTTAATACAAAAGGATGCTAATGATTTTGCTTAATTGAAACTTCTGTCATATTAGGCATACAGTAAACAGAAGTTGTTCATACAATTAGCAACATGGAAGCAGTGTGTGTTAGCTTATTCAAAAGACACCCACACATGCCAATTATATTATTTTGCATTGACTGACAAAGAGCAAAAGTATGCTTTTAACACTGAATTTTAATCAGAACGTGATTTTTGACAGATAAAATACTAGTAATTTTTAAGTACTTAGAGAAAGCTTTTGCATACATCATTTGAAATATTTGTAAGAGCAGAGTATTTGTACACACAGAATAAAACAAACGGTAAGCCATCAGTATTAGTAGTTACATAATATTCTCATAGGAGACATCCTTTCTGCACCTATATAAAGGTGACAATCTCCTCTCACTTATATTAACAAAGATGAAGCAATTCACCCTTGTTCTAACATGGAATCAGCTTCTGGATCCACAAGTAGAGGCAAAGGGGAGAGAGACAGACAGAAATGGATGGAGTTTGGGAATCTGCATGAAAAACTTTATCTAGTTCCATTCATTCCAGGTTTAACAACATAATGGAGGCAATGCACCAAAACCCAAGACCAGCTGTTCCTTAATATATCCCTGGAATGACTCCCAAAACATTAGTATTTTGTTTACTAGTATGTGCATTTGTAAATTCGATTAAAAAATCTTGACTTGGGGCTCTTAACGTGTGTGGGATTGAATAAAAACTATGAACTTTGCTTAAAGTAATTGCTGTGGAGATTTACTTCTTTGATTTCTGACTAGTGAGCATTTAGGTTTTGAGGACTTGTGTTCACTCTTTCCTCCACAATGATAAGGACTAGTGCTTTTCCAGCAAACCCAAAATCTCTCTCATCGCATGGAAAGAAGCACACATCCCTTAAGGAAGTGCTGACAAGGAGATGACAGCCCTGGCAGCCCCTCACAGCAAACCTGCCCCAGAAGGCTGCCACAGTGTGAAACCACACGTGCCCACAGCACCGATCCAAAATGCACAACAGCGTAAATGAGAGGAGATCTGGACTCAAACCTAACAACAACCAGAGTGCTTCTGTGAAACCAAGCCGCTCTGTCTCGGTTTAGTTACCTTGCACCGAACATTGCTCCTTTTGGCAATGCTATGACGCAATGTAAATCCAATGTAACAAGACTTCTGAAGTACTGTATGCACAAGCGGTTCCGTTCAGGCAAGGGCTGAAAAATTCTGCAGATTTCTCTTCTGTCACGGATTTCTTTCAAAGCAATTAAGTCAGTTTAAATGCTGACAAGAACATTTTCCGTTGCATTATCATTCGTATCAGTCATGGATAAGCACTGCTGTTCTGCTTGGGGCTTTTCTTCTTTTTTCTGTTTCGTATAGGTTTGATTTATGAGGGTGAAAAACTTACTAGGAACCATCGGTCCCCTCTAAGAAAAACTGATGTGTATTATTAGGTCCTATTGACTCTGCTGTACATGTCTGCATGCTTCATGGTCTTCACAGACAGATGTTTGCTGACCTTGGATCTTGTCAGCACTCGTGTATACAGAGTATTTAAAGATAATGACTGTACACGACCCTTTAACTAAATGTTCTGTTTTTAAAAAGTGAAACAAAAACAAAGATAAGCAATGTGTTACCATAAATGAATTTGAAAGAACTGGAAAACTATTTACTGATCCAGCCAACACTTACATGCCTGATTAATCTCCAGGAATTTGTTTGACAGGCTAAACACAAGTTTCTATGTTTGCAGGACTGAAGCCTGGTAGTCAAGTGCACAGGTAACACACAGCATTGTTACAGGTGTTACAAAACACTGCCTGTATCACAAATCTCGTGGTGGAGAGCAAAAGGGCAGGGCAGCTTCTCCACTGCAAGGCAAACTCCAGAGAATTTGATGTGAGGTGCACAAACAGTCTTGGCTTGTGACCTCTCCTATAATCACTCAAATCTCTGCTCCCCTTGTACTCCTGACTGGCCCCCACAAAAGCAAGCCATCTGCATGCCAGGGTGACAATCCTGCCACCAGCAGCAATGCTGGACAGGGCGTCTCAGTGCACACACTGCACAATTCTGGCAAGCTCTGCATTAACAACAGTCAGTCCAGTCATATGACAGGAAAGGGTTTCCAGTATCTGGCTTTCTCCAGACAGCTGAAAAACTTCTAAGCGGCCATCACAGGAAGAAAAATTGGAAACCTCTGATCTCACAAAGCTGGAAGCATCTGAGCATTGTGGAGGCACACAGAGCTCAGTGAGATGGTTCCTGCTGGGCTTGACTGGGGGTGTCCAAACCTTCTGCCTGGGCAGCAATGGAGCAGTGCATTTTCCTGATAAGCCAGCACTTGCTTGTGTACATGTGTTCGTGACACTGCCCTGGCAGCCTGCCTGGAGGAGTCACTCCCCTTCAGAAAACAAACAGATTGTGACACCAGTGACCATTCGGGTGCTGCCTAAACTTTCCTTACAGCTTTCTGCCTCATCCTCTGGGTTTTCAAAATGACACTTGGTTGCACCACCACATCCTGCTCCGCCAGGCTCCGGTCAAGGGGACAGCAACCAGGAGAGCTGTCTGGGGCCTCTGCAGTCTGCAGTAGCCTCAGTTATGGATCAGGACACCCTTTGTACACAAAACAAAAAGACCCCAAACAGTCAGCAGGAAGGCCAAAAGGGATATAATAATGCTCGTAGACTTTTCTGGACTTCTAATAGGTCTTAAGATATGTAAGTGTTGACGACTTTATTGTTCAGCTTTTTTAGCCCAAGCAGCCATAGAAATGCGCCAAGGGAAGGTGAATCAAAGGGAGTGATCAGAGTTAAGACAACATGAACTTTTCAATTCTGTTGTTCAGAAGGAAACATAAGAGTGCAGGGCCTCACTTGCTTCAGATGATCTCATGCGAAAAAAATTAGGCTAAAAGCTAGCTTTAGACACAGTGACAACACTAAGTGTATTTGCTTCTGATATTTGTATTACTGTTGTATTTTAAAGGTTATAAAAGAAGAGCTCGGAGTCAGTGTTCCCTCTGACACTAAACCGACAGTCCTACCTGCAGATCCAACCTGCATTTGCAACACGGTACTCTGACCTTTGGTAACCTTTATACCTAACAGGTTACTTATTAGCATTTCATAAAACTATGAATGCAAGGCAATAGATGTCTCTTATTTTAATCTACAGAATCATACCACATGTGCATTTCTTTGACAATACACTTGTATTATTCTTTGTTACTTGCATTACACAGTAAGACTTTTCCCAATATCTCAGATACTCCCAAACTTCATTGGACCATCACCTGAAGCAGAGGAAGTATCTGCTAGGCTATGTCAGAGAGCAACATATGTTATAAAAAACACAGCTCAAAGGAGGAAAGAGGCTGTACCTTACCATTTGCGCAAGCACTGCAAAAACTGTAGGCAAAAGGTAATAATATTAGTTTAAATTATTTCAGTATTTCTCCCCACCAGCGAGCCACCCATTCCCTGGTTGCTCCTGTCTTGCAAAGCAAATGCAAGATGTTAAATCAGGTGTCCTTCATCAGGCAGGCTCCCAAACAAAGAGTTGTGCCAACACCATCAGAGGCCACACACGGCAGGACAGAGGCAGGCACAGGGGAAGTGGTAGCAATAAATCTAGCCAGTATTGTCATCAGAGGCTCTGGCTTTTGAAACCATGTTCTTATTCTGAACCTACATGGCGGCTGCTGTATTTGGTTACATGAGGGAACATAATTGTCCTTAAATTACGGGAAATTAAAAATGGCAGTTACACCCTTCACCTTCAAAGAGATTTTAATTCAGTCCATCCCACTAGCAAGTATATCTGTACGTCTCCTTTCTGGCATATTACTGATGAGTATAATGGAAATAAACAAAGACATGTGTTTTACATTAAAACAAAGAGCACAAGATCGTGGTTACATGGCAGTTAATAGCTGCAATGGAATTTTATTTCAGCCTGGCATTATCTTGCGGGTCATATGCAAAATCACAAGATATTCCTTCTCTATGTGTCCAAGAGCTCTCCTGTACATTAGATGTACTACTATTAATTTAACCAGTAATTTATTCAGACACTATTAAAAAATAGCTTTGGGATGCATCTGGTAATGAGAGTAGCGAGATTCTTTTTCAAATCGTTCACTTTTAAAGAATTCATCTGAAGGGATTTATTGCTACTGTCCTTTAATATACCCTCTATTTTATGCGGGACAGCTGCGCAATTTAGGGTAAATTATTACACCTCTCAAAGTCATCTGTAGTTCAAAGATTTCTTTGTTACTCAGCATGCAGAATAAGAATACTAGAGATTGTGTTAAATGCATAAATAGACTCAGCTGACTTAGCAAACATGTGACTAGCACACTACTGTTCAGAAAATTCTTGTAAAGTATAAGGTATGAAGCCAAAAAGGAAGCGTAACGCAATATGTTCTTTAAAGTTATAATGGAACATATGAGAAAGAAAACACAATGCAGTATGACTTACTCTGTAACTAGTCTAACCAGAAAAAATTAATTATAGTCAGCTCTCCATTAATACTGGGCGGATTATCAGATTTGAAAATAATTTATGCTAAGGATGCACAACAGCTGCCTTGTTTCCAGCCTGGCCAATTAAAGCTGGCAGGGCTTTATAACTCACACACAGCACCATCCAGGTTCAGTACTGCTGCTTCCAGCCCTGAGCTGGGCAGTTCGGTGGAAAAGCGCTTAGGCAAACCTGGAAGCATGGCACCGAGACCCTCCAGTCCTACAGAAGGCACAGTCCCCAGCTGCCATCTCATGCTGTGGTCCCTTCTGTCACATGAGCAAAGGCAGTCTGAGGAGGACCATACATGACTGGGTGGCTGCCAAGGGATATTCTTAAACCAGCCTCAAACAGGACTGTCACACGTAAAACCCCAAATTCAAGTTTGGAGATGCACTAATTTCTGCAAGATTTTGAATCACTCTGCCAAGAGACTTGTACAGCAGGCAAATCTCGAGCTTACAGATCAACCCAAACTTTCTTCTTCTTTCCTTTGGCATTGTTCATTCTCTCAACTATGGAATTTTTGTGCTACATTCGGGCTTTTGCTGGAAGAAAGTACCATGTGAAGGAAGCACCATCTTTTCTTAGCAACAGTACAATTAGTTCACGTAATGAATTACTTCATGCTCAATGCTCAATTATTTATTGATTTTATTTGATACTATTAATTCTTATTAGTTTTATAAGCAGTATGTATCAATTTCATTTTGGCCATTCCAGGGTTTTTACCTTAAGTTTCACATTCTAAGAGGCTTTTATCTTAACATAATCAGACCATCTGTAGGTTACAGAATATGCACATAAAAATTAATTGGACTGCTTACTGGAAGTGTTTGCCAGCTCAGTCCACACTGCCATGACAGGTTTTTTGAACATCCAGGTGACTGATTCTAGGTACTGAGTCTGCCATTTCCCTATTCTCTTCCCATATGTACAATGTTCCCATTAAATTTGACACTTAAAGAGTGCTTTTCACTAGCAAGATTTTTTTGTAGTAACCAAGTATTGCATTCAACACCCGGATTTAGAAGACAGAGGCTGCAATGGTGTTAGTCCGCTGCTAGCACTGCCCAGTGCAGCTCGTGGACCACATGACAAGAGAAATGCCGCTTCTCTTCCAGACGGGGACAAAATACTGTGCAATGGAAAGCTACCGAGACAGCTCAGAAGAAGCTACCTTGGTTACCAGATGCAGCATAGGCACCACAGAATGCCCCAGAAGCATGCCTGTCACCTGGAGCTGGACTGTCCAGGCTGCTTCCAGTGCACTGCCTAGGCCTGGCAGCCCAGTGCTGCAGCACTGGTTCCATGCACAGAAACTTGTGAAACCCAGAGATGGGGTCTTCTCATGTCAAAGGCTTAGACACCCCCTACCCAAAGGTCTGCCTACACACAAAAGTACCTAATCTTTTCCTAGTATCACTACTGTTGTATAAATAAATTGTTGATATGTTTGATGGTAGTACTATGGGCTATTCTGATTATTTTAAAAACATTATTTGGAGTTATAAAGACTGAAGAATCTTAATTCTTGAGACCAAATAAAACTAGGTGACTGGGAAATTAATTTCAATTATCAGTAAACCAAGGAAAAGGTAATTTCAATTATTAATAGGAAAGATGTTTTTTTAAAAAAATTCAAAACCACCTGAACTGTATTGGGACAGCTTAATAAAAATGTTTTGATCACTACAACTAAGCAATCCACCAAGTTTACACCTGCATAAGGAATGATGCAAAAAAGAATGACAGATAGTAGAAGCGCACCCTTCAGCAGTTACTGAAGTGCTTTTTGTTTTATTTAAATACAACTAGTAGAACCTGTTTTGGAAATGGCTATCTTCAATTTTGGAATGACAACAGGCTTCCACGCTTGAACCTTAGACTAAACAAAGCCATGGAGAGGAATAAGGTAAGAGCTTGAAGGTTACAGCTCTTGGGAGGGAAGGCAACGTGAAATAAAAACACAAACCACATCAATGTTTTCTTGGTGAAGGAAATACTTCAACCCAATGGCGAAACACTGTTGCTGAACCATTTCAAGACTAGGGAGGGAAAGAAAGGGGCACAGCTGTAACAGAAGTATTTGGGAAATATTAAAAAATATTAAAACATGTCCTGAAGCTACTTTAACAGATACAAAAAATCTGATAGAGCATTGTCTTCTCTTCCTCATTTCAAATCATGTTTTCAAAATCTCTGAAGAAAGAAAAACAAGATTTTAACACAGACTGACAAAACGGGCTCAGAAGCAGTCATGGATTCTTAAGTCTAATGCCTAAATAGTGCCTTACTTCATATTCTGTAGGCAAAAACCCAATAAATCTCTGACTTTTTTCCACCATTCTGAAACTCTCTGAAACAACATTATTATGATAAAGCTGTATCTATTTTTGTTTTCTCATTATGTAAATATATACTGTCATACTTAGTATTTTTGATATTAGCTAGTGATTTTTATCATGGCTCAGTGTCTTTATTCAGGCAGGAAAAGCAGACTGAACGTGAGAACTCTGTTCTTACTCAAGGGCCTGGAACAGGGAGTCCAGCTTCAGGACCGATGCAGCAGAGTCATACCAGGGCAGGCTTGGCACATTGGGTTAAAGGTCCTATCACGAGCTTCAGAAGCAATACCAATCAATGTCAGACCCACAGAAATATCTCAGCCAAAATTACAGGGTTCAGCGATCATTTCTCATACATAATTAAAGCAAACGATCATCCAGCTGATCTGCAAAACTTTTCTAAGGCCACCTGCTTGTGCATAGTCTTTTAATCAGAAAAAAAAATCTGTATTAGCAATCACCTTTCTTGCCATGTAAAAGGTTCACTATTGTTTAAGAATGACAGAAGTGGAAAAATCCACTGGGACTTAGATGCAAAGAGCAGGAACTTACCATAATGGCAAAGCAGGCCAATGCAAATGTTTGGAGTTCTTTATCAACCCAAGCTGTATTTTTTTTTTTTTAAAGTTTTTCTTCTTTTAAAAGAGGACAGCAATATGAGTTATCTGAAGACTGTGAAATTTCTTCTAAGAGGCTAACATCTTACCATTCTACAGCCATTTTTGTTTGCCTATTCTGTTTAATTGGCAGGATTCTTCCCAAACTCTTCAAAAATGTTATCTTTCTTAAATGGCATTCTGGTTTTGTGTATCTCCATTTTTATCTTGAGCCACACTAGAACAACAAAAGCTACAGCTGATAAGCAGGGAGCAATTGATCTGCAGGTCAGTAACTCTGGATTGTCAGAGAAACCGAGGCATCCAAAAGCAGTGGCCACCCTTCAAAAACATGAAAATAAGGACATACTCATGGATCGAGCAAACCTCTGTTTACTTTGAAAACATTAGCTTTGTTCAACTAAGCATCTGAATTAATGTCTAAACACTGAAGTTATCCAACACAATTAAGACTGCTGTGACAGGATAATAGAAATGTGGCTTTGCCTATGAAGGAGCAGTAACTCAACTCGCATCCCTTCTGACCCCCCAAGAGCAGGGGTATGGATGAGCGGGGACCCACCTGCCGGGAGCACTCTGCGCTCCCACTGTCTCGCTCGCGGCGCTGTTCACAAACAAGAACAAACGCAGATGCCCCGCACGAGGCCCGGTTGTAAGCAGCCCCACCAGCAGCTGCCCCGCTCCTAGAAAGCGGCCGAAGCCCTGGGGTGTTTCTGAGCCGCCCGGGGCTCCGGCAGCGCCCAGCCCTGCGGTGCCCCTGAGGAGAGCCAGGACACCCCGAGAGGTGCAGCGAAGGGCTCACCCAGAGCGGCAGTCCTTCAGCCCCACACACCTGGGCTGGGGATGCGACCTTCCCCTGGCTGCCATCGCACTCCCGCAGCCTCAGGGCCAGGGACATCTCCCTCAGCTGAGGAGGGGCCCGCTGCCCCTGCTGCACCGCCATCGCACTGTCCAGGGGACAGAGCCCAGAGCGGGGCTGCGGGAGCACATCGCACCCGTGCTGCCCGCAGCTGAGGAGGAGGGGAAGGGGCGCCCTCCATCTGGGACCTCCGTCTCCACGGGCGAGGCCGCGTCGGCCCCTGCCAGGCCCCAGGAGTTAATGGCGCCAGGAAACTGCACCCCGCCTGCCGCCGGCCCTCCCTCTGACTCGCTTCCTCCAGCGGACGGGAACTGGGCGGGGTGAGCGGCCCCGGGCTGCCGCCCCCACCCCGCCCGCGGAGCCAGCCAGCCGCCGTGCCCCGCTGCCCGCCGAGAGCCGCGGCCGCCCCGCGGGGAGGGACACTGCCGAGCCCCGCCGCCGGGGCGTGCCAGCGGGCGTCCGCCTCCGCCGCGCACCTCGCTCCCTCTGCCCAGCCGCGCCGCAGCGCCAACATGCCCGCCGTCGACAAACTCCTCCTGGAAGAGGCTCTGCAGGACAGCCCGCAGGTAGCGGCCCGCTGCCGGGGGCGAAGCTGGGGCGGGGGGTGCGGTGGTGCCGCGGCCGGGGCAGGACCCGCCCGCCCCTCCGCTCGCTGGTGTGGCGCACCTGAGGTGGCGGTGCCGGCGGTCAGCCCCCTGGGTCTGGCCGGGCCGGTGGGAGTGCACACCCCCGGAGGGGCGGGGAGCGGCCGTCCCGCGGCGGGGACAGGGGTGTCAGCGAGCGGGGCGGGAGGGCAGGGCGGCGGGGCGGAGAAGTGGGTCAGGGGGCCTGTGCCTCTCGGAGCCGTCGGGGAGCAGGGATGCTGCGAAGCAGGTAAACGGCACCCGTGTGGCGTCGGGGGAATGTTTGGCCTCCTGTGGGGCGTGTGTTAGGGGAAACAGGCCGTGCCTCTCCTGCGGGCCTCTGGAGAAGAGGGCAGCACCCCAGCGCGGAGGGACAGGCTGTGAGGAGCCCTCTCTCCTCGCCTCCCTCACAGAAACCCCTCCTCTGGCTTCTCCCTCGCTCTGTCCCACCCGAGTGTGCGCCCGCTGGCTGTAAGGGTTGTCCCCAAGCGGTCAGGTGTGTTCAGGAAGGGTAGGTGGGCATTGCATGGCTTCCTCCGAGGTCCCCGAGGGAAAAGGAGACTTCTGCACTGTGAGTCACCTGGCCCTGGTGACAAAATTGGCCTGAAGGAATGTCACCAGCAGCGTGCCTGCTCCTCCCTGCTCAAGAGTGCTAGTTCAGGTGTCCCGTGAGGACAGATGAGGTGAGGTGGATCCCACTAAAGGTGACCTCCTTCTGAAGGAGTCTGAGAAATGAGGACAGGCAGTTGCTGCCATCCCCTCGCCCCCATACTGCACCCTGTGCTGGGTGCCATGGTGTGACACACCTGCAGAAGTGCCCGCTGAGGATTGTGGCAGCCCCACAGAGAACATGCCATGACATGATGTTTTCAGTGGGGAGAGAGAGGTGTGAGAGTTCGAGAGCTGAGGAAGAAGGAATGAAGGAGGGAAGTTTGGGTGGAAGAGACAAGTAAGGGGAAGGGGGAAGAGTGGAAATTTCACAGGGGGATTGGGAAGGTGCACTTGAGGACAAAGCGTGGTGCAGAGATACAAAAGCAATTGGTGAAGCAGAGAAAGGGAGGGCAGGGTAGATCAGCATGGATCCTGTTCCCAAGTAGCCCAGTGTTGTAATCCTAACTCATCTGCTGGTGAATCAGGAGGAGGAACGAATAGGTAAACTGTGGTGCAGATTGCTGAAAGGTCTTACGGAGTCTGTCAGGAGACATTTTGAAGGAAAGGTTGGACATACATCTGTCAGGACTTAATGAGTCTTGGGGCTCATCTTGATCACCTCTTCTTATCCTCTTTGTCTGTGATTCCATGAAGTCCCATCCTAGTAGGAATGATTTTCATCATGTTTAATATGGCGTATGTGGAAACTCCGTCCTTGGAGATTTTTCAAAACTCAACTGGAAAAAGTGTTGAGTAACCTGATGTAATGTGAGAATCAGCCCTGCTTTGAGCAGGGGTTTGGACAAGGTGGCCTGCAAAGTTCCTTGCCATCCTGAATTGTTCTGTGTTCCACCAAAATGTTCTGTGTTTACCGAAATGTGCTAGATTTATCGTGAGCCATTTGTAATGTTTTTAGTATTAAACTCCCCAGTGCGTTCTGGAGCTAAAGAACTTGACACGCAGGATAAGCAAACTCATTTACTGTGTCAGTCAACACTTCCTTCAATGATTAAAAATGTAACACTGACTCAAAGCAACTGAACAATGCACTGAATCGAATTTGGAGGTCTTAATCTTTCTTCTGACCTGAAATGAGAGTTGTTAACATCTCGTTGTCAATTACTGGAAATACCAGGCTGTGCATAAACCTGAATCTTTCCAGGAAGTTTTGGCTTGATTTGGTCATTACTTTTTGTTCAAGTCCTATAACTTTGGGAGGGAGGGACATTGTTTAATTTTTTATAGTGGCCCACTGTTGCTAAAATCTATCTTTTCATATGAGGAAACAGCTATATTTTTTTGCAGTCTTTTATATTTTTATTACTTTTTTCTTGGGGAGAGCTGTAGATTCACAGCACAACAGGGCACCTCTGTGAGCCGAGTACTACGAAATCAAAGCAAAAAGGCAGTCTCTGACCCACAGAACTTATAGCACGGCACCTTATGTGATCATTTGCTTCTATGTAAAATGACCTGGTTCTCCTCTGCCCTGTGCAGTCATGTGGTAGCAATGCAGATAGATGGTAAAATGAGGATATAACCTCACTTTGTATAAACTGTATGAAGTATATAAATTACATGCAAGACAGAAGAGAGTAAGGCCAAAGTTATTTCTTTATCAATTTTCTGAAACTTGGTTTCTGTCTCTGCAACAATACAATACTTTTGTCTTGATTCGTCACCAAATACTGACTGGAAAAGGCCAGAAGTATCTTAATTTTGAAGTGTTTGGCCACCAAATAACAGAGAAATTTATGCAAGCAGTCATGCTAAAACCAAGGGAGACACTGACGTGAAAGTTGTAAATTTTTCCTGTGTTTTCAGAAGCCGAGCTAATGGTGCTATTAATGAGGCCCCCTAAATGTTAGATTAATATTTGGATTATTGGTTTATTTCAGCAGCTTTCACTGCTAAGCCAGAGTTTGTCAAAACAGCAACAACAAAGATACGCACATGCTGCTATTTTGTTGCAGTGATTTAAAATGTTGTTCTTAAATATAAACTTTTCCAAGAATAACTTCCAAACTGCTTGAATCATTTATTATTTTTATTATTTTTGAACAATGTGTTAATAACTGAGGCCAAGACTTTCAGAAATTATTTCCCAGAGCTGTTCTACCTCAACCCATATATAGACATCTCAAAAACTGAACCTGCAAAAATTCAGTAAGATTTAGGAATCTGGCTGACATTCCTGTGTTTGAAAATCTTTTCCAGGATGCAGAAACGTGTGATTTGTAGCCTACTTCAGACAATTTCTTTTCAATTTTTAGGCTTTGTCTTGATAAACATTATGTCAAGTTTTATCATTTTTACCTTCCCTAGTTTTATTTTTTAACCATCTGTGCATTTCAGGTGCTGTTGTAACCAAGGAAGATGAGCACTCTATAGATAGAAGGTAGTTTGTTGGCATTAGTTTTGCTTGGTTTAATGCAACATTAAAGATAAAACATTTAAAACCAGATATTTTTGAAAAGCAGTATGTTTTCAATTACTGAAATAACAGCTTAGTGTGGAAAACTCTCAAAATCATACCACTGTCCTTGTAGGGAAGTTCTGCATAAAGGTCCTTTGTAAGTTTGGGTTCTTGGTATCCATTTCATTGACTTGGCCTTTTCGCCATTCTTTGAGGTTTATGTTCTTTTTACTTGAAAACAGTACTTTGTGTTACATATCTCCTTACATGCTAAGATCTCAAACTAGTTTCCCAAATGCATTGACTGCCAGTGTCTCTAAGGTAGGAAGTACTGTAGCAGCTTAGCACATTAGCAGACTGAAATGTTGAGAGCTTTAGAGTTGCTCAAAGTATAGAAGTACTCCACTGCAGTGTCTAGAACAGGACCCAAGGACTGACTCCTAAGTCATGTACTTTAACTGCTGAGCAACACTAATTTCTGGGTTAGATGCTTCTCGGCAGAGGTGAAATGATAGTAAATCTTAGGCCACTGCTCTTGAAGGATGCTGATTTTGAGTTTTTCAGGACAAGCATAAAGTGTGGGCAGAGAGTTTTGCAAAGAAGAATAAATACCTTGAGGGAGTACATTTGTCTCCTGTTAAAATAGTGGAGTGACTTAAAACTTTGTAACACTCTGAAATAGATTTCCCAAATTCACACCTGAGTACTTCAGGTACAGAATGTACATACTCCTGTACTAGGAGAACATAATTATTAAAGTACTGGAGTTTATGTGTGCCCCTCATAAGCAGATGAAACTAATTAATGTCATATAAATTAGGTGTACAGATGGAAAGACATTGCTAGTGAGCATCAAATAGATTGGATTTACCAAAGTTAAGACTAACATGAGTTTGTTAAAGTGGCAGTCTTCTCTCTTTTATCGTTGTCTTTATGTAGCAAATTCTGGAGCTCCGCATTGTTCTGAGGTATCTTTGTTTCCCATCTCAGGAGCTGTGTCAGCAACAGAATTCTTTGCTCCTGATGATTCCACCAAAACAAACCAAGGGAATTCAAAATAACACAAGTCATTATGCTCTTTTTTTCCCCTGGTTGCTGACAAGGATGAGCTAGCAGAATGGAAAAAGTATGGGGTATCTCTGAGTGGGTGTATACTTCTGTGCCTGTTGTTGCAGATGAGCACTCAGTTGTTTGGTCTGATTACGTCAGCTAGCTTTGGCAGTGGCCCTTTAAGAGTTGCTCAAGACAGTTGAGAGTGAATAATACTCTGTAAATTATGTCATGGAAACGAGTGCTTTTTATGCAGTCTGACATTAAAGAAGTAAAGTGAACAAGCAGGGGTGTTTGACCCAGAGTCCTTAATGTGGTTTGGATTACTGTAGTCAGCGGGCAGATATTCAGGAATTTTTACATTCCTAATTATGTTGGGAGGCCATGTCTATTAGTTAGGGCAAGAGTCTGGGGGTCAGGATTTGGCCATAGCATTTTATCACTTATGCCTCAGTTACCTAGTCATAATAGACTAATAATAGACTAGTCATAATAGACTAATTTCTACATGTTTTGAGATTTTGAATAAACAGAATCATGCAAATTTAAAGGCCTGTTATTTCTGAGTGATTTGTGGGTTTTGCTACCATTTATTTACAGTCGCTTACAATTCTTCTTAATATTTTCACTTAAGACTAAAACCGTTTGCTTTTTTTCTTTTTTCAAAGACTCGGTCTTTGCTCAGTGTATTTGAAGAAGATGCAGGAACCCTCACTGACTATACAAACCAGTTGCTTCAGGCAATGCAACGAGTCTATGGTGCTCAGGTAATTTTGCATTTGTGTTTCCTTTGTTCGATGTGCAGTAGAAGATAAATTGCTACTATGATACTGTTATTTACATGAAAGTTGCCAAGTTACCTGCACCTCTTGTGGTTTAAGAGGTGTGTTTTCCATCTGATATCTCAGCCCCTTTGTGCCTTGATGTTCAGAACTCACATGCATGAAAAAAATGTTATCTGCTTTGTCTCCAGACAATTAATAAAAATTGTTATATGTCCATACTTTATGGTACATTGGAAGCCCAGCCTTGACAAAATTACTTGCCTAAACGTAGACACAGTACACAGGTAGTTATTCACACTGACTTTAGGCATCTAATGTAGATGCTGGGACTCACCATTTGGAAAGAATTGTCTGTGTCTATTGATTACACAGAGAATGTACATGTTGGGTCATGCTGAAGTTGAGTACCTAAAGTAGTCAGTGTGAAAAATATGGGAGCAGGAGCAGAAAAAAACTCTTTCTGAAGAACTTACATGACCTAGATAACTAAATCCCTTTGAAAGTAAAATTTGTAAGTACTTTGGAAAATGCTATTATAAATCTGAGTGATTTTCGGTGAAGCCAGGATTCCGACGTGCATAAAACTATATATCTCAAAATACCATATCTAGGTCTTTAAAGACACACACATTGTCTCGTGGAACTTCTGCAAGTATTTATGTAGGTTAGATACCTGAGTTCCTAAGAAACAATAGCTTTTCAATTCTCAAACCAGTAAATCAGAGGACACAGATGAGGAGAAAGGGGGTCTTTTGAATTTACTGGAAGACTGAGTGCCTGATTCTTATG
The DNA here is from genome assembly GCA_028020825.1 of Podargus strigoides. Lineage (NCBI taxonomy): Eukaryota > Metazoa > Chordata > Aves > Caprimulgiformes > Podargidae > Podargus > Podargus strigoides. Next base: position 111,500,406 of record CM051663.1, on the reverse strand, counting down.
TTATCAGGAGTCAGTTCTGCTATAAAACAACTACAAGTGTCTGTCCATTTGGTAGGATTGCTTTTTTGGGTTGCTGATAGTATGACTTGGAAGAAAGCTGTCTGCCCAGGATCTAGGTGCCTACACCTGGAACATCCAGCTTTGAAGAGCTTCAAAGTCTTCGTGCCCTGGATCCTGTGCAAATGCATAGCGATCAGGGGCTTACAGCACAACTCAGATACTTAGAAAACAATACAGCACTTAGCCAGGGGCTGGAGAGGTGCCATGAAATCAGCACTGAAAGTCAGGGATGGGCGTTTTGGTAGAGTCTCTGAGCTTCAAGAGTAACAAGCGTGTGTACACATTGGATGGTAGAAATCTGAGACCAAAGAGCAGATAGGCTTGAAACAGGTGAAAGAGAGAAATCAGAGGATAAATATGTCTTCATTATTAAGTGTCCAGCTTGTGGACTACATGCCCTTTGCCTGGCTGATGCCTTTTTAGGATGGCATTTTAGGAAGTGGTTACTCTGGCCTGTGATTCATGAAAAAATGCTTTGTCTGCTTTTGTTTGCCTCTTCCTTTCCATCTTGGTTTTTAGCCTTCTCCATTTCTGTTACCCCATAATTATGACATTTCCTCTTTCTTCTCACTGTCTCAGCACGTTTACCCATCTGTACTTTGGAGGACTACTGAATCTTCTTTTTTTCCTAGCACTTCTAGGCCCCTTTCTTCCTGCACACTTCCTGCTTTAGTTTGATCTAAATATTCAGTTGCTTGTGAATATTGGATGTGTTCCTTGAAAGATCGCATCAGATATTTGATGCCATTTTGAGATGGGAGGTGCATAGCAGTTGAAGGAGGGTACCCTATTCTACCACTGACTTAGGAAAATTTCACCAAAGACATTGGCTCAACATTTAGTGCTCCTAGGTTGCTGCTTCTGCCATTTAATTATTTGGGAATCACTGTGTGTCGTGACTTCAGTTTGGGTTTGCATTCTCAGGATCCAGTAGCAGCAAAAAAATGACATTGCAGTAGCAAGAAAGGATAAGTAGATCATAGTAACTATATAAGTAGAAAACTGAAACTTTTTTTTGTCTATATACTCTTTTAAAAGACTTGATGGTTTTTGCATGCGATCTAAAAGACATTCCGTTTTTTAATTAAAAATTAATGGAAATAATTAATTCAGCCATATATGGTGGTTGATTTCCAAGAGATAGTTAGTGTTCTGTAGTCTAACATTGGTTTCTGACTAATTTACTGAGCTTTGCAAATACCCATATATCTTTTAAGGCGCTGTTTCTGAATATTTCAAAGGAAGACACAATTTCTGACCAAATTCACCCTCAATTTTTGAGAGGCATATGCCTTATTACGAAACTACATGATTACATTTGCCGTAGAAAGAGAAGAGTACTGCTGAATTGTTCACTAAACATGAATGGACAGTTAAGAAAAATCTATGCGTAATATTTCTTTGCTGCCTGATACAACTTGAGAGACACTTTGTCAGGGCCTCACTAGCAACACATTAGGAAGTGCTACCAACCCTTTTCATTTTGAGAGGCAATGAGATTTAGTAGAGAGAGTGTAAAAGTTGAGAGTAGTGTGAAGCCAGGTTCTGAATTTGCCTTTTTATTTTCCTGACTCTTTTGTCTTTGCGAAGTCATTGTCATCCCCTGCTCTGATTTCCTTAGTTGTAAAATAGGAATTGCAGTTACTGACCTACTTTGAAGCAATGACCCAAGTTCTGTATGCACAGCCATAAAACCGGCTGAAATCACAGTCATGGCAGCCAGACAAAACAGCAGTAGGTTGTACTAGTCCACAGTATTGAAAAATCAGGGTTTATGCCCCCTCAAAACAGTTATGACAGATCAAAAAATGTTAATCTTGTTTTCTTCCTAGCTATATTCTGAACTTAAAAATTTCCCAGCTGTGTCAACCGTATTTTCAAGATTTTCTGGAGTAGCTTACTAGAATTGTGGTATTTCTTGTGATGAAAACTCGGATTTTCATGTAATTGAAACCACTGTAGCTTGTGATCAAATAACAGTAGTTGATGGTTCTGAATGGATGCAGTGCACAGTCTCAGGGGAGCAGCAATTAGTACCAGCTGCAATCTGTTAGTTATCCATGTGGCTATATGCATATATTTGTCCCAAAACACTGCTTTGTGTGCAAAGCAGCAGTGAGTTTGTAAATTGACAGCTCAAGCTGCTCTAAACACTTGGATCACTGGGTTTGAAAGGAATGTGAGAAAGAGAAATATTTGCTCAGGCTTTTAAAAAACATTTAGGAAAGTAGGAATTTTTTTGAACGTTCCTTCCCCACCCACCTCCACCCCCCTTCTTTTTTTAAGATACAGATCTCTGCTAGGTGCTAGGGACCTAACTTTTCAGCCCGATATGTATTCAAGCAGAACTTCGTTTTGTGCGCCTTTAACTTTTCTAATGACAGTAGGACAGTTATTGGGATGTGTGCATGCATTGAGATGGGCTTCAGTAAATGATGTAGGTGGAAGGAGGGATTTGCAGCATCCTATTGCAGGGTGGAGGCATTGCAGGGTGTAGCAATGGATGGGTGCTGCCTGGGCACTTGGAGCCACTTGATGTTGAAGGGCTGATAATGCTCAGCTGCAGCTGGGTGATGTGTTGCACTCAAAGGCAATCTGCTAGCAGGGTCCTCGATGCCTGACAAGCCCCTGGTTGCTGTGCAGTATCAGGACAGTGCTCTCACCTCTTTGGGCACCCACACCAGATGTGGTTAGGTGGTGATGCTATTTCGCATGTGGAGTTCTTTAGTGAGAAAGAGATTGCGATGCTACAAGACAGATGCAGTGTATGATGCTGTGATTAAGGAGAAGTCATAGGAACCAAATGTATGAGCTATGTTTGGAGTGAGGTTTGGTTGATCTGGCAAGCCCATGTGTGTAAATATAGTAAAGTATTTTTATATTTCTTCATCAAATAAACCACATCCGTGTGAGTACACATTTTACTTCCTGCTGTAGTTCTCCCATCTGTGCTGTGGTACCCTGAAGTAGTTATCGTGTTAGTGTCTTACAGAGGAAATCTTCCTTATAGTTTATTCCTGTAGTTCTTCCTCCTTGATGCTGCATCTGGCATTATTGCTGTCTGATTTCTGTGAATGTTGTGTTCATCATTCTGGGCACTTTATTACCTGAGCACTATGTAATTCAGCAAGCAGGGACTGTTAGAAAACTTCGCTTACTTAAGTTAGTGCTGAGGCTCTTGCAATGCTGTATGAGCAAAGTGTGCCCAGTTTACATTTCTGACTTCCCACTGCCATAGTAAATTATTTTTGGAGCTTTTCTATCATCTCCTGTTCTTCATCACACTATAGAGATGGGTCAGCGGGGATCTTGAATTGAAACAAAATGCCATTTAGAAACTCAGGGGACTGTTGGGTCTCTACTGACTGTTAGAAGGGATAAACAGTTAAGCAGGTTAGAGGAAAGTAAGATGCAGTGTGTTGTCACTGGAGAGAGGTTTCATCTCATTATTCCTGACAAATCTGTCTAGATACTAAGAGCAGTGATGGCAGAAGAGGAATAAAAAGAAACCCATGTTGTCTTTATCAATACATCCAGAGAGAACACAGCATGGGAATTGTGAAGGGTAATCCTATTCAGCATCTGTGTCTCTGTGAGCAGTTGCCTTGTGATTCCAGAGTCACATGGACAAAGCTGCAACAAACTTTGGGGCTTGCTGCCTTTTTATGTCCAGACTCTTAAGGAAACTTTTGACAGTTACAGAATAGTCTTGGGTTATATGTACTTTACATGGGTATCAGGACAGCTTCTATCTACTCAGGTCTGGTTTAGGTAGTGCTTTATACCACTGTTATTTCTCTCCCAAATCCATGACGCCTCGTGTCTTATTTTTCAACAGTGCTGCTTGTTTCATCTTCCTGTGTATTGACTTCACTAGGCTATAACTCAGAAGACAGATGTCAAGCTCTCTAGGACACGCATGGATTTTCATATTTATTATGTTGCATAGCTAACCCCAAGTGTTCAGAATTCTTAAGTTAATTCTTGCTAAACTAACAAGTAAGCACTGATACAGTTTTTCTTTTAATTGCTTTCTTTTCGTGTCTGAGGGAACAATTGTGTTGCCTTTTCAATTGATAAAGCTTTTTTTCCCAAAACGTTTTGAAACAAAGTTTAAGTTAGCGTTTTGTAAAATTTCAGTTCCATACAGAGAAGCTTCAATAGAGTGTTAGATAAGACAAACGCAATAAATTACAGTTTTCAGCACTGACTTCTGTGGAATACTGTATGTATTATTGTTTCATATTCATTGTAAGTTTGCATCATACACCTCTACACTTCCTGAGGCGTATTCACCATATGTTGCTAATAGAGGCAAGCAGAGCATTATCACGTGAGAACTAATGTATTTACAAAGCCACAGGAGTTGTTTTTAATACTGCCTATGAAGTTGGAGTTGTCACCATGCCTGAAAGCAAGTTAACATTGCGCTAAGTAGGATCTGGAGATTTGAGTACTACAAGGAGGCATAGATGTAGGGATGCCCTGCTGATAGTACTTGTTTTGCAAGAAACTGAAAAGATTGTTTTTGTACTGAACTAGCCATCCCACTGTAGCTGCTTTTGCTGTAAAACAGCAGAGTTTTGGCTGACGTCTTATCTTTCTTGAAGCTATTAGGTGATCCTTTGCTGAACCATTCACATTTGTGAGGACTGAACGCTGTACTATGAATCAGCAGCAGGGCGAGCCATATGTTAGCCTGTTCTTGTCGAATGCTGGGCAGCCTGAGCACCCTGGTGAGGCTTAGCTTCTCTCACCCTTGGGTTCATGTTTCCAAGCCATTTAATATGCAAACCTAAGCCTGTGGGACTGTAACATTTACTAGATTGCTGGAGAATTCTATTTTGTAGGAAGATGACATGCACATGTAGACAGAGCTGCATAAAACTGTTGTATCAAGACCCAGTTCTTTCTCTGCTGAGCCTGGTTTTGAAGGTGAATGTGTTCCTTAGTTTTGAAAGGATGAGAAGCCTGCAAATGCCTGGTGAAGCTCCTCCTTCAATGACCTACCTGTTTGGTTTTTTCTCATTTGTGATGAATTAAGCTTTCCCAGATGTAAGCCAGATTTTATTACACATCATTTTACACGTACAGGGTGCATGAATAAATACTTTACCAGTATCTTGTTTACATGAAGAAGCCTTTGGCAGTTCTGTGTGTTGCTTACTCGCGGAGTTTTAAAAATGACAGCTTTAGCTGGAGTAGCAAAGTTGCTTTGCAGAAAGCTTCATTATATTGGGATTGGAATTGGACATGCTGGAAGAGTTCTCTGTCTTTAGAAGTTAATTTATAGCTCAACTTAATCCTTTACGTGCCCTCAAATCTGGAGTCTGTTAGACAACTGTCTACAGAAATATCTTCGGACTTCAATGTGTTAGCCCTCAGAGTGTATTTTGGAAAAACACAAAAAGAGACCCTAAAAAGGTATGGACTGCCTCACTGATAAATGGTTAGTGGCATGGAGATTTTACTGCAAACAGGATACAGGAAAATCATACTCTCTTCTGGTGGTATGGACAGCTTGGTGAATAAAGGTGATAATAAAGAAGGTGGAATCAGCCCAGAAAAATCATGTGCCTTTTCTCTGGCACTAGATTAGAAAGTAACAGTTGGATATTTTCTTGCTGACTTATTTGAAGGGAGGGTGAGGTACTGAAATAACTGGAGAATTAAATAATGCTTTTTTAATCTGTTGGGTTTTTTTTCTGGTAGATTAATGCTAGATTCAAGACACCACTTCCATTACCTTAGCTATGTGAACTGGTGTTGGTGAATTCTATAAAAAATCTAGTCCTGGGGCTAGCATGCCAGCCAAGGTTAAAAAAAGAAAAAGAAAAAAGTCAGCACATAGAATCTGTAATCATAACTGATTGCTTGATACTTGTTTGTGTACAGTCCTTCCTTCCTTCTAGTGTCCTTTTTTACATTAATGCTGCAATGATGATTTCCCTGTTAAGTAAAATCGTCTAGTGAAAGTTAATATATTTGTTAGGCCCAGTACTGGTTAATTCTGCCTTTATTTAGAATACTTGGATTTCTGTTCAGGATTTTATTGAGTTTCTGTTTGATGCATCATCTACTCAATAGCTCTCCCACTCCATAAATGCTTGACAAATTCTGAAATGTCAAGGTAATGGGGAAGAGATATGGAGCAGGCAGTCAAGATTGCATCGTAGCTTTTCTTTTGTTGTATTCTAAACTTCAGTTACTTCAGGATAAAAGAAGTTCATGTTGCTGTATTCCATGGGAAAATGTCTTGGAAATAGATTAAAACTTGTTAAAATAATTTGCCTGGATTCAGTGGATCTGTCAATCATAGCAATGCAAATAACTTTTAAGTCTTGAGACTGATTAGTACTGGGGGAGGGAAGAGGGAGCAGGCTGATGAGGAAGAAATGGGAGGAGGATTAAAGCCAACTTTACCAGATCAGTGTGCTTAGCAATGCAGTATTGCCACTAGGTCAGCAGGGCACTTTGCCTGCTTCCTGTTCCTTACACAGTGTGGCTGTGTTTCAGTTTGCTGGCTTATACTGATTTGTTTACAACTGTTTGGTGTGTGGGTGTGTGTTTGGTTGTTACTTGGTTCGTTATTGTTTTTTGGTTTGGGGTTTTTTTTTTCCCCCAATGACATAATGAGTGATTTTGTACCTCTAATAGGAACAAAGTGTGGCAGAGGTTGGGAGAGAGGATGAAGGTCCCAGGATTAACTCTGCCACATGGGCAGGGATTGAGTAACAAATTTGTGGTGTTCTGACACAAAGAACAGATCCTGTAAATGAAAAATATGACTGGCTGGCAACAATGGGGTATCAGTGATGTGTGGAACTGTTGTCCCAAAGTCAGCCCAAAATCCCCAAGCAAATTTTATGTGAGGCCCTTCCATCAATTTGTTCTGTACCTGCAGGAGCATGCCATGAATGCCTGCTTAGGGTCTATATGTAACTGTTGTCACTTGATCATATACTTGATATGATATTGTTGACTTACTCCCCTTTGAGACCCTCAGGGTTTTTGTATTTCTCCAGTATCCTGTCACATACTGGAGACCGCTCCTGGGGAGTGGTGATCACTGGAAGATACTTCTTCCACACACCTCTTTGCATTGCCCATCCTCAAACTGTCCCACACAGATAAGTAATGATGCTCTCTGTTACCCTTTGAATATTGGGTGAGGAAATTAAGGATCTGTTAGTCTTTAAACTGGTAGAAGCTTTGATGTTGTTTAACACAAAGGACTAGGATATTTTTGATGTCAGCTCATTATTCTGAAGCTTCTTTTAGTGTTAGCAAGTTTAAGCCAGGAGCATTTATTTTCCAAATTCAGAACAGACCACAGAGCTGCAGTCTTTGCAGGAATAAGTGACCTGAAACAAAAAGGGGAAAAAAGAGGCATGTTTCTAACACTCAGTTTATTTCAAAAGATTTCTCTCACCCTGACCCAGCTGTACAACTGACAGATGGCATCACAGTTGCTGTGTGAGGACTCAGTCTTGTTGCAGCTCTTACTCAGCTCTTATCTTTGAGGTTGTGCTTATGAAAAGAATCCCAGGCCTGAGAACCTCTGCTTCTTTTTGTAATCTTAAATTAATTTTTGGGCTCCACCCACATGCATACAAACAAACCAACCCTTTTAATGTCATCAGTCCACATGCAAGGAGTTTCATCCTTCCTGTAATCAGGTCATTGCTTGCTAGCTCCTACTTTGGTGGTGGCAAAGTCTTTCAGGTTTTCCTGCACCCTGGGGGTAGATAGTTAAGGCTCTTTCTTATCCTTGCCTGAGCCCTTAACAAAGCTTGTTAATTTATTATAAGGCACAGGATCCTTTTCCATCCACTGGTTTGGGAAATTCTTAAATGCCAAGTGTTTGTGTAAAGCTTTTTCATATTAAAAACTACACAATCTGCAAAACCAACCTGCAAATCTTACATGAATCCTTGGCATCATTGTTGTATCAAAGTGTAGTGCGCATTACTAATTGGTCTGAGATTACAAACAAAACAAATCCATTGCTGTGAGGTGAAAATAGTCATGGCATGCACATGATCTGAGTTTGGACCCAGATTAACTCAGTTTTGAGCCATTGCTTGTACCTCGGAAGGCCTCTGCTTTCCTGTCTCCAGCCACCTGTGAGTATTATCACCATAGTGTTTTAAGATGGTCAGACTTAGCTCACCCATCTTTTTCTAGGCTGTGGCTGTGTCTCTTTGTTCTTTCTGAGCACTTGGGCACACTTAAGACTTTGGGCCTTGCTGTCCATATTCACCCTCCTTCCTGGTATGCCAAGGTGGTGCAGATGCACCAGGTTGTAATGCAATATGTCAGAGGTGGCATCAGGCCAACATAAAGGGTGTTTCAGAATCTCTGACCCAGATAGTTAAGTGTGCCATGCTATGCATGCTCAGGACGACAAGGGAGAACAAGAGAGCACACAAACTGTCCCAGTTTTAATGGTTTTCTGTACTAGGCCCAGCATAAAGGGTGCTCTTAAAGTAGTTCAGAGGTTGCTCTGAGTTTTACAAACTCTTTATGGTCTTACCTATTTGGAGAGAGGAATAGATTGTTAAAGTTTAAAATGAAATTAAGTGATTACTTTTCTGAATTACTAAGGAAGAGAAGGATCTGACAGGGCTTAAGAAAGATCCCAGTTCCCCCCGACCCCTTTTTCTTTTATTCCATTTTTTAAGTCATTGTTAACAAATCAGGGGAAGAGCAGTTGATATACTACTGTTAGGAATGCATTGAGGAAAGATTGACATATCTAAATGCTTGTCAGTTTTTTCCAGCTGTGAAGCAAAATTATACACCCTCTCTACAAGTCTTACTTTGCATAAGCACATCTTAAGGATGTGTGTACTTTCATTGGGTAGTTTAGCCACGGGAATACAGAATTATGTGCTGTTTTGTACTCAACTTAAAGCACTGGAATTACGTTGGTACATTCCCTGGGCATGAATTCATTATATGAAGGCACATCTACTGGTTCTCTTTATTGCTCTAGATTTGGGGGAAAGATGATTAACCAATATGAAACATTCTTATGCTGATTTCAAAGCTTATATGTTTGACATTGTTCTAGTTTTGTTATTTTGGGGGTGAATGGGAACTCAAAACTAAACCCCAAATCCTACTTCTATTCAAAGTAGTTAAACAAACTGTGTATTGATTAGGTCTGAAGTGTAGCAGTTATTACTACTTCTCTCTGCCGCTATTTTGGGACTGTTTTTTTATATACAACTGAATGTGTTGTGAGTAGTTGCAGATTCAGTCAAGAAGCTGGTAACAAAGTAGCAGTAACAGCAGTCCTTTCATTAATTATTTCTATTAACATGTTGCTTTTGTTTGTAGAATGAGATGTGTCTTGCTACACAACAGCTTTCAAAGCAGCTCCTTGCCTATGAAAAGCAGGTATGTTCAACATATGATTTCTTTTCAGTCTGAGCACTTGCAAAGAAGTCTGTGTAAAGAGTGTGATCTCCAGAAGTGCGTAGGGTATTGCCCTTACTTGATTTCATGTGAAGGCTGTTGTAAAATTCCCCAGAATGTTCAAGGGAGTTAGGTCACTTCTGAGAATCTTTTAAAAAAAAGCACAACAATACCCCACTACAAAATGCGAGTTAATAAATTTATGAAGATGCAAACAAGGTTGTTCCTATTATATGACCATGCCTTTGAAATCAGTATGTAAGCATTAATTATATGTTGTCCAAAATCCATTCACCTAAAACGAAAGTAGCAGGGTAAGAGAATGTGTATTAATGAGTTACTGTTTTTTTCATTTGGTTTTATCTTTTATTGCATTTTGTAGAAGTATTCATTACCTTTGCAGTAAAATACATTGTATTTTATACTCACCTTTCCTGATTTACAGACCAAATGTGTGTTTTTATTTTCAGCATTTTGCCTTGGGTAAAGGAGATGAAGAAGTGATATCTACCCTTCATTACTTTTCAAAAGTTGTGGATGAGGTAATTTGAGTTGCGAATATTCTGTTTCTACAATATAGAATATTGGTGGTTTTTCTTTTGGTCTTTGTTCTTTTGATTCCAAGCCTTCCCACTGAAGGCTAGAATGTGCATGGGTTTTATAGAATCATTTAACTTAGAGGGAAAGAAGTATAATATCATCCTTTCGCAATGATCTCTGTAGCTCTACAGAGTGCTAGAGCTGTTTCTGTGGCTTCATCCTACATGCTGTCCTCAGAGCAAAGCTGCACTTCCTAAATAGGGTAATTTGAAAAGAGACTGAAACAGAAGATGTTTCAGGTAGACTAGGGCCATTTTAAATTTCATTCTATTTTAAAAATGACATTTGCATTTTTAAGCATTAAACACTGCAGTTTGAGCAAAAACTTGCCAACGATGGATGCAGGGAAGCTGTGAGTTAGTGAAGTTGCAGTTTAGTTGCTGTGAGATAATGGAGAGGTGTCTGGGAGAAGCTGCAGAAATGCCTGCTGAAGGCAGGTTAGGTACTACAGGGGTGTGTGCTGGACACTTCTACTCTCTGTAGGGTGCTGCTAAGTACTGGGAGTTTTTCAAAGTGCTTTTGTTAGACCTGCCTGTATAACATTTCAATGTAATCTTAGTGTCTAGGTCCTTATTGCTTAAGTATCATTTGTCACATCACTCTTTCTGTTGTGAGCAGAGCTGTGCCATCAGAAAAGTGTTGTTCTTGTTAGTTGACTTTCAACTTCCATTAAGAAGGCAAAAGGCTGTATATTGAGGTCTGCTGTTTGGGAGAGGAGATAGGAGGGTTGTGGGGCAAAAAATAGGTTAAAATATTAGAGCTCATGGATAACTCTAACAATATAATGAGAGAAATCCCAAAGGTTAACTTTTCCCTTAGGCTTCTCCCACTGCACGTATGCTCTCAAGGTATACTTGAAAGGATCATTTGTTGTCACAAGTCTTTTACTTGTCTGTGTGAACTACAGATAAATCAAAACAAGAACTTATTCCTTCCCAACCATCCCATTTGGAAGCAGAAAGCTGAAAGCCTCTCTGTTCAGTTCTGACGGTCACATTTTCCCTCACAAGAACCTGCTCCATTCCTCAGCCTCCTTTTCTGTGTGTTAGCTACCCCCTGTACTCATTTCTCAGTTGTCCCTTCTACAGGCATTGATTGAATTGCCTTGGTTTGGTTTTGCATTGTCTAGTGGGAAATACTGACTTCAATCTTACCTGCACTACCCTGTGTAGAGGGTCCTGGGATGCTGTGAGCAAGTGGGCAGAATATCATGTCAGTGTGTGGCGTGTTCCTAGTTGGTAGTATCAGGTGCTCTAGCAGTGTCAGTGTGATTGATAGTCGTCCTACCTGAACCCATCTTTCTTAGTGTGCTACTGCTGACATGAGAGCCTTGCCCTCCTCCTAAACAGTGTCACACAAGTGCTTTAAAATATGTCTTGATGTGCTGAATTTTAGAAAAACAGTTAAAAAAGCAGGAATGGGAAGCTGCTCTGAAGGTAAAATATGTGAATGGGACCTTTCACTGTAGTTGCCCCCTGCTGTGATTGTGTCCCGGGTAACCCTCATGAATGGAAAGATATTCTAGTCATGGTGGAGGGGCTGTAACTCTGTGGCGTAGAGACTAACAAAAACTGGTTAATAAAGGCTAATTACAGATTAAATCCTGTTGGGTTAAACATTAGAATTAATGGTCAAGTGAACTGCCCTAAAACAATATGTGGTAACTGAAAAGTTCTTGGATCCTTGGAAAATACCAGGCAGGAATGAAGCATTTAGGGGGGAAATCCCCATCTCTCTCCTATATCTTGAGAAATGTATTTTAAGCACTGAAGTACATTGAAATACGTTGTATCCTTTTTTTTGTCTGCAGGGCACAAATGGCAGGCTGTAGAGTACTGTTACTTACTTTGCTTTAATTTACACTGTGTCTTAGAGCATTCCCCTGTTCTCCATTTCAGCTCAATATTCTTCATTCTGAACTGGCAAAACAGCTTGCAGATACAATGGTTCTCCCAATAATACAATTTCGGGAAAAGGATCTCACAGGTAAATTTTGTTTTAATTTTCCTCATGTGTTTCTTCTTATTTATTTAATAATAAACTGAGACATAATGCCAAGTAATAATTTGTTCTTTGATGATTCACAGAAAAGTTTTTTTGAGTTATTTTCTTTTTCTGCTACAGACGTTCATTGGCAGGTACGTGCTTTTACTCAGACATAAACATTGCAAGTTCGCCACGTAACATTTTATGCACCATATGGTGCAAGTCTGAAAATACACAGCTTTGTTCTTTGCTGGGTCACTCTGCTTTTACACTAGTGTAATGTCACTGAAGTCATTGATGTTATAATTACCTAAAGAAGGGAAATTTAGCAGTGAATCTGGCTTTCAACTAGTATTTACCCCACTTCAGAAATTTGAGTTTGTTTGAAGAGCACAAGCAAGAATGTTTTCTTAACTTAAGAGTATCATATATTCTCTCCCTTTTAAGCAATCAGTCCTCTTTAAATCCTTGCCATCCAATGTTAGTTAGAAAATTGGAAAACAGCAAAGCAATAATGCAAGAATTTGGTGTAATTTCAAAAGAAATGAGTTCATATGCAAGGTCAAGGACGCTCTAACCTACTCATGCAACAGAAACACGAGTTTTTACTGCAGTGGGTTTTTTCTTTTTTTCTTTTTTCTTTTTTTTTTGTGATAAAAAGCCAACTTCTCACTAATCTCAGTCCTGTTTATGTACTTTTTAAAGGCATCATTTTGATGGGGGACAAAACAACTACGGCAAAATAGCAACTGCCTTAGGTTCCTTGTAACATCTCGTTTGAAATTGTGACAATATCAAGATGTCTATATTAATGGATGCCTTGATATAAAGTAATTTCAAATATAAAGCAGTATTTGGATGGTAGGATCTTGGTTCTTTCCCACCTCTTTAATGTGGCTTCAGTAATACAGTGATTCTGCTCCCATCTTTATGGATTCTGCCCTGTGGTTTATAAAAGAAGGCACAAAAAGAAAATTCAAGTTAAGTCCTGGAATCAAAGCCTCAGTTTTTTCATGACGAAAAATGAACGTTTCTTTAGCTTCCCTGAATGTAAAAATCTTTTTTGTTCTGTTCAGCCATCCGTCATCACCTCCATTTTTCTCTGACACAATCTGTAGAACAGCATTTTCAGTAGAGGCCTGGCCATGTTGAAATGTCATTGTAGGGAAGCAAGGAAGATGAACTGTGTTTTTGTTTTTACTTTTGGTCTTGTTATGTCTTTGTATTGGATACTGTAAAAACTTCTAGCTACAAGTTAGAAATTCTTCCCAGGTGTGACTGTTTTTCTGCATCAGAGTCACTAGAGGTGTTCTGAGGAGAAAAAGGTGTCATGAAGCTGATTAATGAGTACATTGTTACGAATAATCAGAGACCGTGATGACATCCTACAGTTTCTCATTATTCTTTTCACCATTGCACAGTCTGTTCTTGTGAACATGCTTTCTTTGTAGCATTTGGGAAGTGTTTCACCAGTTGCAGCATATATTGGTATGGACACTGACAGTAGTTTATGCCCAATGCTTGTGGAAGTTGTCACCCCTTTAGTGTCTCTTCCTTCTACCTGTATCAGAAACTCATGGCCAGCATTTGTTATGCAAGCATCATAGCAAGCAGTCAGATGTGTTAGATACATATTTCTTTTCACAGAGAAACTGAGCAAAAAATATTCCACATTGGTGAAGATTCGTCTACAGGAAAGGGGGCTAGTTCATATGTCTCTTGGACTTAGATTTCTCAGTATCACATAAGCATTACTGGGAAGTTGTTCAAAACTGCCAATCTTTTATGATAGTGGTAGGCCTTTTGTGATAACAAGCATACTGAAATGGTGCTTCTTTGGGTAAATTACACTGGCAGATAAAGAGTCTTATTCATAGTGATAACTTGCTCAATCAAGTAAACTCACTCGACTCTTAATCTGCTGTCTGCCTATTCATTTCTTTAGCAGCATATCTGGTATATCATTTTCTAAACAGGCACAACTTATGCATCTCCGCTTTGAAAGGATTGGAGCATCTTAGGCTTTAAATGTGCCATAAATGGTCTCAGTTGAACAAAGTGTTGACAGCTGGTTTTGCTTTGAATGTTTGATTTCTCTTTTCCAGAAGTAAGCACGTTGAAGGATCTTTTTGGCCTTGCTAGCAATGGTATGTTTCCCTATTTTTGTTTGTTTCTAATGGTGTACATCTGTAATATCACAGAAGACATTTTTAATCTAAGCGCACACACATCCCATTTCTAAAAAATATAATGTTCCTTGTCTGCAGAACATGACGTGTCCATGGCAAAGTACAGCAGGTTACCAAAAAGGAAAGAAAATGAAAAGGTAATGAACGTGAAAGGGAAGAGGAAAGGTTTTCATCAGCTGTTCTGTCTGCATCATTGTTCACTTACGAGCTTTGGAGAGTTCATCAGTTAAATTCACAGTAGCCCAAGAGTACTTGTGATTTTGTTTCCAAGCAGACACAAAGCTTTTAAACAACAGTTCAGCAAAGTTTTATCTATTTTCTACAGGTTAGGCAAATGATGAAGTATTGTGCTGAACTACAGCCCTTCAGATCCAGGGGAGCTCTTCAGACAGAGGCAATCCAAATGTCTATCCAAATAAATTCGTGTAGGCCTACGGTAGTATAGATGACGTGGTGATACTGTATCACTGGGTACAATTGATTGTGAACTGTCATGAAGTCTTGTGTCTGCTGGTTATAAAGCATTACATTTTTTCCCACCTATTTTCCTGCTAAATTTCTCTGTATGGATTGTCATTCCACTTACAGTATACATAACTGTTGGTGGAATTGTTTTACGTTTCTTCTTCTTTGCCCACTGGACCGCTATTCCAAAATACATCCCTGTACGCCAAAAAGTGATTTGCCCTGTGATAAGAGTGCAGCACTTCTACAGAATGGTCCTTTAAAGGAAATGCATTGCAGTACAGAATGTGGTATAGCATATTGTGAATTATTCATCTCTGAATTCTGCACTTGCAGGCTTGTGTTGTTATCTCGGCAGCAAATAAATTTCTTGCACTGAGATTAGATTCAGAATGTTAGTTGTGGTAGTTGTATATAGTCACAGGGTCTCCCCAAATGCTTAAGTATCATGCCAGAGAAGGGCTGAACTACTCGCTTCGGGTTTTGGATTTGCTTTCTTAGTTTCTCATCCTTCATTTTAATGTTGAGAAGTTAAGTAATGAGAGTTGTTTAAAGATAGCTTGAAAACAATCAGTAAATATGTCCATGTACACAGTAACACTTTGTCAACCTCTTTATCAATTTTTATTCAGCTTAAGGCAGAAGTGGCAAAAGAAGTGGCAAATGCAAGAAGAAAGCAGCACCTTTCATCTCTGCAATATTACTGTGCCCTGAATGCTCTGCAGTATAGAAAGAGAGTGGCAATGATGGAACCTATGCTAGGATATACACGAGGACAGGTATGGACAGGAAAGTGTCTATATGACTTAGACATGTCCCTGGGAAAAGTAAAACATTCTAGCTTTGGGGGTTTTTTTGAGAACTGACAAATGATAATGGGGGGTGTATGTGGGGTGTGTGTGTGCGTGGAGGGCAGGGGGAGAAACTTTTATTCAGCTTGTCTGAATTCTAACAACTGATTTTGTTTGTGGCAGATAGTTGAATGTTTAGATATCTAAGAAAGACACCAATGAAAAAAAATCACATAAACTTCTGTGCAAAATCAGCCTGGGGTTAATTTTTTCATGGCTAAGCTATCAGTGTAGCAGCATTTAGTTCCACTGTTTAATCTGTCTGCACAAGCTCTCCTATGTAGCAGTTCCCTTCCTGGCACATAATGTTCAGCATACTGATGAGTGTACATGATAGGGAACAGAGCATGCACTGGAGAACTGGAAGGACAGAACAGTGGAGTGGATTGAGCATAAGGCTGGCATATCCTCCTTCTAATCTTTATTCTGCCAGCAATTTGATAGAGCATTTCTCAAGTCTGTAAAATGTGGTAGTAATGCTGATAATCTGACTCTCCAGGATGTCAGGAGGATCAACAAACTAGTATTTTCACAGCACTTGATTCTCATCACCAGCCACTTTAAGGGTCTGTTTTGCTTTGACGTTGCTGAAAGGAAGTATTGGGAAAATGAGAGCTGGGCTGTGAAAACAGAAAAAAATGGACGCAGTGCTCTGTTTGAGATTGTAGTGTGGATCATCATCTCCATTGTCACATGTCTTTTGCAGATCATGTGCCCCGGATAAAATATGCAATAAATGAGAATTCAGTCACTTTCCCTACCACTGCTGTTCACACTGCTTCTCTGCTGTAATTATACTGAGCGAAAGGACCGCATTGATTTCCTTTACTGGAAGCCAAATAGAACTTTCTTCCTGTATTTTATCTGGCAAAACTGACATATCTCAGTGCTTTATACAGGAAAGTCTTAGGCTGTCATGGGAATGACTGAGTAGCCAGAAGACAGTTGATATTGATGCTTAAATACTGTGAACTGACCTTCAGCCCAAGTATACATTTTCTTTTTTAATTATTAAAAATAATGTGTCTCGCATTTCACATTCCCAATGAAGGATCAGGCCATAAGGAATTTCTGGAAGAAGCAATGGCTGATACAGGGCTTATTTGACTGAAAACTGACATCAACATCTAAGCTAGGCATGTTGGTCTCTCATTATCATCAATGGAATTTAGATCTCTTCCATCCTGAAGTAGGCTTCTGAAATAAAATAGGTGAATCATTCTTTAAGAGAGCTTGCTTTTTTTCTTTTGTCTGTAAAAGGACTCTGTGGGAAATCGGAGTTACAGGTAAGAGGAATCCCACATCCCAAGGTTAGGGAAAAGGAATGGAATCACAAGTAACATTGGATGAAATAGCTAATAAATTACTTAACAGCCAAGAATTTGCTTTTACATCTCTTTCTGGAGTAGTTCACAGGTTTTTTAAATTTTATTTTATTTTTTAAAGCTAAAGAATTAAAGCACACAGTTGCCAGTAGGTCCTAATGATGACTGTGTCCCACAGCTGAGCAATAGCAGCTAAATGAATTAGTCTTCTGTTCACAAAATGTGCACTTTGGCCTTAGTAGCTTTTTCTAGCTCCTTCAGTAGAACAAAATCCATGATAAATCTGTAGTTGATAGAACTGATTGCCTGGAGGCTTCTACTCACGCAGCTACACTTCATCGCTTTCCTGACTGACTGTTTAAAAATTTCCAGGTTAGAGTTGGTAGTCCAGGCTGGACTACTAAATCTGACGGGTGATTTGTGTCCCATCCCTTTTGATATGGTGGCATTGCATGCAGTGACTTACAACACCACTAGACCCAATTCTGCACAGTGCAATATGGGAGAAGGCTCCCTGTTCCCTTATGTCAGTCATTTAGCAAGTTCATTGGAAATGTACCTGTCAGCAGCCAATAGCTTGTGCGTGTGTGAAAGGGTGGAAAGCTGCAGAAGTGAGAAATGCAAAGAAAGGCAACGCAGCTGTTTTGACCATGTGTTTGATCGCCAGCCAAAAGTACCAGTCACAATGGGATCACTGTTAACACAGTCCCCACAATTTGTTATTTGTTTGCCGAAGCCAAGATAACTTCCAGTGTCCATTGTTCTTTTTAAATTTATTTTTCAGATAAACTTCTTTAAGAAAGGAGCAGAGATGTTTTCCAAAAGAATGGACAGCTTTTTGTCATCTGTTTCAGACATGGTTCAAAGGTAACACAGTATTTTACTGCTGTAACCTTCAGCACATAACAGAAGTGCCTTTGTTTCTTTCTCATGAGAGTCCTTCCATGCTTGCATTGCATTGTTGGGTGTATTTTGTTAAAGCAGCAGGTGGAAAGGAGGTGTGTTTGTACATGTACAGGAAAATGCTGTCAGTGTATTTTTACAGCATAGCCAGGAACTTTATACTGTAAAGTGTTTGCATACTTTCTTACCTCCCTGTGTCTCTTCATGGACACAAAGCATGGAATCTGGGCTTGAAATGGGTTCACAGAATTAATACAGTAGAGCTAACGTGCATTCTGAATTAGAGGTATTTATACTGGCTGGGTCTTCTGTAATAACACTGTAACGATAACTCATTAACCTCCCAAATAAGGATGTTGTAGCTACACAAAACAGCTTCTCTGCCCTAGAGAATGTGTTGCTGTATTGCATCCAGTACAGGCTGTATTGGTCCACTGAGTTCAGCCTGCTTTGGCTAAGTCCTTATTTCAATAAACAGCCTCACTTTTGTACTCCTAATTTTGTGATTATTCTCTCCCCCCTGCTCCTTGTAGTGAAGATTGACATTCCGTTTATCATTAAGTCCCGGTAAATGTAAACTTTACATTTAAAATATAGTCAGAGAGAACATGAATCATTTATTTTAAGCCAGCTGGAACACTAAATTGAGTCCTTCACTTTATTGCTTCATACCTTTTATATTGGACTGTATCCAAATCATTACTTATTCTGACTCTGGTGGCATTTCCCATAATGCATGCTTGTTAATTTGAGGACAGTATTATAAGTAATCCCCCTGTATAGTAGATTCTTTCACTAAATGATTCTTTACTTCCTGTGCCTCTATACTTATTTATATATCTTTTCACACTCACTCATGAAATAAATCCCTCCACAGTCTATATAGCATTTGTACAGTGTGGAGCACAGATTTTAAACTGCTTGAAACAGTGCCCTTTATTTAGTATGGCTAGAGCACATTGCTCGTGTCTTAAGGATATAGTGAGGATCCTGCCACTGGATCCTCACTGCAGAATAAGCCCTTGTTTTCCAAAGTCTGATGGATTTGAATTCTGGATGGCACACAGTAGTGAATGGAAGCAAGAATAGGCTGCTCAGTTGGTTTGCTGTGTCTATATTTTGCTTTTTTAGTCTGTCACACCACAAAGCTTGGAAGTACAACTCAAATGTAACTAGTACAAGAGTGTGACATGTTTGGAAAAAACAAAGGAGAAGCTTGAAAAATCCTGAACGACACTGTGCAGCTTAGCAGTTACTGACACAGGACATGGTTTCATGGCTTAAGATTACACAGCCACTGAAAACTGTGCTGTCCACTCCGTTCCTTCTTTAGTGCTGGGGATCACAAGGCCTCAGTGAGTCAGATCTGCTTGCTAATCAAGCTAAAAGCTTTTTATTTGTCGGATTTGATTTTTGGAACAACAAGCTGATGAGACCCATTATGCTTCTACAGAATTCCAGCAGTGATGTAGTCATGCATCTGTTTAAGCTGACTGAGTCTTCATATTTAAAGTGTTTTCATGAGAAGACAGATCACTAAAATATTCTCAGTAACCAATTGGTCTAATTGTCACAAACGCATATAACTTCAGAATTGTCAGCTTTTCTCTCCTTCCTACCTTGGAGGTAGGAGAAACACGCCTTAGGAAGAGGAATCCAGTCTCAGGAACTATGGAGATGCCAGGGCAGTTTTATCGGAAGCAATTTGCAGTGCAACAAAAATCACAAATCAAAAGATTCATTGAAGTAGCACTTATGTAAAAACTGACAGCACTGTTCCATCTTATTTCAAAATGGAATTTAAATAATTCTTATTCTGACGTTTAATGATAGTGTTGAAAGGCATTAGCTTGCAAAACATAGTCTAATTTAATTCAGATCTGATGATATTGCTCAGCCTCTCATATGACTTGGCTAGGTGGTAAGATACACACAGCTGATCTCATTTTGGAGGTAATGTGGGAGCTTAGGAAGTCTCAGCTTTCTAAAGATATGGAAAAGCTGGAAGCAAGCTAACATGAAACAAACTAACACCATGATGCAAGAGTGATTCTTCATCTGGCCAGTCAGATACTGCTTAGTGCTGACTTTAACGCAGCACTGTGTATATAGATTACTTCAACAGTTACAGGATATCACTAACTTCTACAAGAGTCTGGGGAGGAGAACAGAAGAAGAATCATTTGTACTTGCTTTGTACTTTTTGACAGGCTTTTTGCCACTGTCAGAGACAGGATAGTGGACTACATAGATCTCCGGTCCTGCTGTGTACAGCCTGTCTTATGTACTCATGTTCTTCAAAAGGTTTAACCACTTGGGCAGGAAGTAGGGAGGAAGTTGCTTATTGCATAGGTGCAGGTATTAATGACTTTCTAAGGTGTGCAATGACAAGTATTTTTATGTTCCCACCCCATGAGTTTTCCTAGTAGCCTGGATACAGTTAATAACTCCTCAAGTTTGGAAAAAGTTAATAAAGAAATCAAATATTTGCTAGTATTGTTTCTCTGAAATGTCAAAGAACAGCTGCTGCAGTATGGACCTGAAGAGGTCATCTAGTCCCCTTTCCCACTAAGAGCAGAGTCAGCTAAGAGCAGAGTGCTCAGCACTGTGTCCAGTCAGATTTTTAGTATCTATATCTGACGTGTGGCACTCTCACGTGTGGCACACACAGTAACTGGTTAAAGCTTGTATCCACTGTCTCATTCTGTCTGTGCACACCTCCAAGAAAGGTCTAGGTCCATCTGCTATATATTCTCCCATCAGGTAATTAAGATACCAGTAAGATCTGCCCCTTAGCCTTGATTTCATAAGGCTGAAAAACAATTCTTGCAGCTTCTTCTTATGTCATGTTTTCTGGCCCCCTAGCTGTCTTGGTGACTCTTCACTTGTCTTGGTCTAATTTGCTTCTGTCTTTCATGTACTGGGGCACCAAAACTAGACAGAGTACTCCTGTCTGAGTCTCACAAATGCTGAACAGATGGCACTAATTACTTCCTTTGATCTGCTGGCTATACTCTCTTTATGCAGCCCAAGACGTGACTGTTCTTTTTTTGCCACAACGGCACGGTGCTGGCTCATGTTCAACTTGTCCTCTAGGACCCCTCTGTCCTTTGCTGAAAGTTGCTTTCTGTCCAGATGCCTCCCATCCTTTACAGTTGCATGGGGTTATTCCATCCCAAGCAGGACTTTGTATTTGTCTTTGCTGAACTTCCTGTCTGCCCATTTCTGCAGTACGTCAAAGTCCCTCTGGACAGCAGCCCTCCATTCTACCATATCTGCCAGTCAGCCTTCCCAGCTTGGTGTCATCTACTCCTATGGGTTGTCTGGCTATTATTAAAGACTGTAAACATGTAAGCCTCAGTACTGACCCATAAGGAACATCACTAATAGCTGGGTATTAGTTGGGCATATGATGATGACTCTGACCTCTTTTTGCTTGCTTGTTCCAGTAAATTGGCCGCTCTGTTTCCCCTTTTATGCCAAATGCGTCTTACAGGAAGATTATGAATATGTAGATATTCAGCACTGTAGTATATATCTGTATTATGGTTCTCCAATGAATTATCACTTCCTTTCTGAGTTAAATTTAGTACTCGGATAGCCCTTCACAGTTAGCACTTTCAGCCAACTGAATTTTTACAGATATGTTCAAAAAGAGCTCAGTTTTGCCAGCCTGCAACCAAGGATGTTTCACACTGAAGTGGAAGACAGTATTATAAACAAAAATTGAAGCTAAAATGAGACTTGAGCTATGAGTTTTGTTATTGTATCGTTCTGAATTCATGGCAAACTTACTGTTGAAAATCCATGATCAGTTAATAAGTGATCTCATGGCAGGAATTCCTGCATGTTCTACAGTTGCAGGTATTAGACAAAGTTAAGTGAAAGCCAAGAGATACCACAGTAAAGCCTACTTTGAACTGTGCCACTACTCTAGGGCTAAACCTATATATGTTCAGCAGTGTAAATTCATACAAGCATTGTTTTTAGAAGGTGTCTCTCTCAAAAAATAAACTTAACTCTTCACTCTCAACACTTAAGCATTTCTCATGTGGTTGTGTCAGTCTTACAGAACAATCTCATAAGTTGGATCGTTATCTCTCTATTATTTCTCTAGGGAAAAAGATAACTACATCTAGTACAAATTGCAAAAAAAAAAGCATATCTACTGTATGAGACGCATCGAGAGTAACATCTTCAAGCTGGGCTTTCAAAATAAAGAGCAAGGGGAAATCCTAGCTGTGCTTGTGCTGCCAGCCTGCCAAAGATAGCTGTATTTTCCGTAAACCATTGTAAAAACCTTCAGAGCATATGCATCTTTGTCTCTTTAGGCTCAAATGAGATTTTTCTGGAAGCAGTTCCCTATTGTATCCCTCTTCCTTCCATTCTTTCCTAACTGCACTGATTTATCTTGTCCTTAGAGAAAGGCTTCGACATGTAGTCTTACATTGTATTTCCTATAAAGCGTATTCGAGAAATAGACTATCTTTGCACTACTCTCCAGTATAATCTCAACTGGTACTTTTGTTCATTTTGGTTTACAGATGTTAGCTATATCCTGGTATAAATTGACTAATGATGGCTTTGGGTTTCTTGTTGTGTTGTTGTTTTTTTCCAGCATACAGGGAGAGCTGGATGCTGAAGCTGAAAAAATGAGGGTATCCCAGCAGGACTTAATTGCAGTTAATGAATCTGTTTATACCCCAGATTCTGATGTAACTTCACCTGCTATCAATAGAAATCTCATCCAGAAGGCTGGCTACCTTAATCTTAGAAAGTAAGAAGACTCTTGCTACCTGCTGGTTTGTTTAATTGCTGACTAGTTGCTACTGAGGTTTTTTTAGGTTGTAAAGAGTCCTCAGGTAATGACGTTTGAGGCTTCTGAATCAGTGGTAGCCATACTTTTCAGCTCCTAAGTATCTCTGTGATCTTTGTAAATGTATTTTAGAAGCTTAAACCAAATTAGAGGTATTTGTGACTGTTTTCCTGAAAACAGAAGTTTACTTTCTGGTTGAATTCACCTAAAGGGATGTTTAACTGCATTCAAGTGGCTAAAAATTAGAAACTGATGGGGCTGGGTTAAGATTGTTGCCAGTTCTTAGGGCTAATGAAATTATAGTGTTTACAAAAATAAACAGCTGTATTTTGTAGTTTTTACATGTTTTCATAAACAGCCTCCTTTACATAAATAAAATCTTTATGGAGATTGCAGAGGCATAACTTTGAATATATACCATACATACAGTTAACTTTGCAGATTTTCCAAATAAAATCTTCCATCAGCTTCTGCAGGAGCTAGTTATATTGGTGGCATATAGTAACCCTGTTCATGTGCTTGATTAAATATCAGTTTATTTTTATTTGACTAGTAGTTTTGTGTGTGTGTATGTGAGTGGACATTTATTAATTTCTCATAGCATTCAAAGAGCTGGATTACAATATAATAGGATTCCATAGCTGAGGAGAAGATGCACTTTGAGATACTACTTGCAGAAGATACTTTTTTAAATGAGATTCTTTGTGCTGAAATTGTTCATGCTGCTCCTGAAAATACTTTTTTTTTTTTAATCCAGTTTAAATAGTATTTCATGTCAGTCAATACCAATTCTTTTATTCCTTAACTAAGAGATACTACAGAGAATGTTTTTAATTTGGGATGATTTGAATTACTTTAATTCTTCAGCTTTCATTAAGGATTAGTCTCTGCTAGGAACAGGTGCTGCTTTTACTTCTTAAGAGAGTCATCATTAAAAAAAAAATCCAGGATTGAACATAAAGTTCAGATTAGCATCAGGATATGTTTGCAGTTTCACATATGTTTGGAGTAATTTCTAAATAGTAATGAGTCTTTATCACTGCATCTTCTCTTCAGTAAAACAGGTCTGGTGACTACAACTTGGGAAAGGTTGTATTTCTTCACTCAAGGTGGCAACTTGATGTGTCAGCCAAGGGGAGCAGTAGCTGGAGGATTGATTCAGGACCTGGACAACTGCTCTGTTATGGCTGTAGATTGCGAAGACAGAAGATACTGCTTTCAGATCACTACTTCTACAGGCAAAGCGTATGAGACAGGTTTTATTTGAGGACAGCCAGTCACACCTACCCTTTCAGACGCTGTTTCATGTAAAACATGTTTGCTATAATAATAAGCCTTTCTGGGTTTCCAGAACGGTGTTTCCAAATTAAAAGCATGTTCCTTCCCATCCTCCCCCACAACTGTCTGAACAGCACATGTGGTATCCTTAATCTGCAGCTTATTCATGATTTTTGTTCCTTTGATGGTTAGCAGATACAAAGCTTGGTGACATTAAGACCTGGAGTCAAACAGTCTCAGTGTCCACTGTTAGCACTGATACACTATGTTTATATTTTAGGGGTATAACACTTCAAGCAGAAAGCAAGAAAGAATACGAGGAGGTAAAATTATTTTCTTAATTTTGTTGTTCTGGTATACAAGTGAGCTCGGTGAGTTCAGTTTCATTTTTCCCTTCCAGTGGATATGTGCTATCAACAACATCTCCAGACAGATCTATCTCACTGACAATCCAGAGGTGGGAGCTTGTTTCCATCTTTCCGTCCATTACTTCCCACTTGTTTTCCCATTGTTCTTTGCATGGCAATGTGAAGTACGTGTATAAAAGAGCTGTTTGGTCTTGTTTCCATAGGCAGCTGCAATCAAGTTAAATCAGACAGCCCTACAAGCAGTGACTCCCATTACCAGCTTTGGGAAAAAACATGAAGTTCACCACCCCAGGTAACATTCTCACTTGTGGAGACTAGAGGCTGTGTGCCCAGTCATGCTCTGTTTCTAGGGCAGCAGTCACCTGGAGAAAGCCCTGTCTGGGCTCTGGCTTTGTAAGCCTGTGTGTTCCAGCAAATTCCTCTACTTCTGATGCTTCCTGCTGAAAGTCATAAGAGATGCTAAGGGTTGAGGGTAATGCTTATTGTTCCACATCACAGCTTTGAAGCTCCTTGCAGTTGCCACTGGGATTTTGCTGTTTTTTCAGAAACAAACACAATGCTTTATTTGTAAGTGCTTTGCTGTAAGGGAATGACTTGTAATGTGGGTAACACAGCAGAGCCACCAGTATACATTGCAGTAAGTATGTTCTTGCGTATTACCTCAAGCAGTTCCTGTCAGTCTGTCACAGGAATATGCCTTACACTGCTGTCAGAATAATTACTTTTGTTCTCTTGTGCTCATTCAGGTCAAACAATAAAGCTCCCCTCCTTCAAAAATTGGTAATAATGTTCTACGATTTGCTTATATTCAAAACATGTATTTTATGTATCGTTTCTTTGTGACCACGTGATCCTAGCATCTGGTCCAGTGGGAATTCTTCAGACTTACTTCATCATCAGAGTTGCCTTTCAAGCCCAGGGCTGGACTGAAATCCTGCTTTCAGAAGCAGTGTGATAAATAAAATAGGGCAAGTTTGGGTCACACTGACTTCAACGTGAAGAGACTTCTCTGCAAGTTTTGTCAGAAAATTGTAAATTGTGACTCAGATATTTACTTCTATAAATTCAAACCTTTTCCAGATCTTCTACCTCTCAGGCCAGTGCCTTTATTATGATTTATGATTCTCTTTATTATGATTGCTTGCAGGTTCCAAAGATTGCCTACAGGCGTGGAGAATGCCAATTTCTTTCTAATTTTATTCATAGTACACCTGTTCACTTTGATTACAGATTTATAAATAGAAGAGTATTGCCATCTATTTCACTGGGCAAAGGAAATAGCTATTTCATTGACAGCTAATCTCCCAAGCCACTTTTACATCTGTATGCAACCAGAAAACTTTCTGAAAATAGAAGATGCTGCAAGTAAACCCAGTGTACCATGTGTAGTGATGTGTATAGTCACAACCTCTGTAGCTGTGGGAAACAGCATTTCATTGTCTTTGACAAAAGGTGCAGGAAAGAATCTGACCCAGTGTGTAACACTTCTTCTTAACTATCATGTTGTAACAAGTCTGTGGCCAAGTAAGATCTTAAACAGATGTCAGGATTGCCATTGACACCTTCAGAAGCAAGTCCAGGTCTCTGCTGTTTGACCTGCGGATGTTAATCCAGCCACTAGAGAGCAAACAGCAACCAATGGCTGGAAGTCTGCTCACGCTCAGGAGCTGTTCTGCATTCAGATTTAATATACCAACATTTACTTTGTTCCTAAATAATTTTAGGTACAAAAATTGAAACATTTTATCAGTGTCCTCACTAACAGGCAAATAGGAAAATATTCTTATGTATGTTTACCTATACTAGTTCGGTCCCACTTTGGATTTTTGAATAATCTTATCTCCCAGATCAAAGATAGAGTGTCACTGATTGATTGAAACTTTTTTTTTTTTCTTCCCATTTTCACTTTAGCCAAAATGTAAAGAATATGGAAAATGATAAAATAATTCCCAATGAATCAGCTAGCATTCACGACTCTGCAGTACTCATTGCTCCAGGAACACCGATTCAATTTGATATCGTACTGCCTGCCACAGAATTCCTGGACCAGAACAGAGGTGGCAGGTATGGCCAGGGACAGTGATCAGTCACTTTAACAGAGTGATTTCAGGGGAGAAAATGAGGTATTACAGCATTTGTGTATTGTGACCAGAATCTGTAATTAAGAGGGTTTGTTTTGGTTTGGTTTTTTGTAGGCGTGCAAACCCATTTGGGGAATCTGAAGACAGCAGCAAAGATGAAACAGAAGGTCAGTGCTTCATTTTTCCAGATAAAATTAGTCATGATTTTAGGCCTAATTGAGCTGTCAGCTAGCCAGTGTCTCTTAAGGAAAGTACCTGAGCAGCAATAACAGGCCCATAGTACAGTTGAAGGCAGCTGCCTTTCAGAAGCTGGTCTTTTAAACATCACTACATGTGAAAACAAACACCTTTTTCATTGACAGTCCAAGATGTATTCCAGATTAGGTTTATTTCAAATGTTTAAAGGCAGAAAGATTCAGTTTGGTTGGTTTGGGTCTTTAAGCGGCTGTTGATGTCTTTAGAAAGGGTTTGCTGGGACTGTACTGTAATTCTGCTCAAGTTTGAGGCTGCTTAGTAGCCATTTCTTACCCACATGTACTCTGAAATTCAGAGTTTCATGGAGGCCCAGGATATAGCTAGCAGCAGCAATGTGTCTCTCTCAGCAAAAGGAGTTTCTTACTGCTGCCCTCTTTCCCTCCTCCCAGTGATGTGCCAGTAAAAGCCAGCAGTTCTGTCCTGCCTCTACCAGTACATGCAGGGCTCAGACACTGGCTGTACTCCTTTTCGTCTGCGCCACTGTTTCAAACTGGGTCAGAGCACTGCCGGGCTGATAGCAGGAAGTCACCACCCCCTCAGTCACCACCCCCAGGTTTACTGTTGAATTTCCAAAGTGAAAAACGTAATTTCATTGATATTTTCAGCTACTGGAAAACTGAAGTAGCACAGTGAAGGAAGTCATGCCTTTCTTTTGTCTTCCAGATTCACTCTTGCAGCAGATGTTCGTAGTTCGGTTTCTAGGATCTATGGCAGTTCAGTCAGATGACACAAGTGAGGTGATTTACGAAGCTATGAGGCAAGTGTTAGCTGCTCGTGCCATCCACAACATATTCCGTATGACCGAGTCCCATCTCATGGTCACCAGCAAGAACTTGAGGTACTGTAAATTCTTCAACAGCATTCTGTGCTCTTCATACAACTTGTGATTAGTAAAGTATTTTTGGTTTTGTTTTTCCAAGAAATACACTCTTTGAAGGAGCAAGATCCTGAGATTCACTTTACTTAGTAAAAATGTCTCTTTTCTTACTCTATCGTTCTTATTCTATCTAGAAATCATCCTCCTGACTAAGTTGTAAGAACATACTACCAAAATTTAGAGGCTGTGAGGCCCTGCAAAGATACAGAAAAAGATGCAAAAAAAAAAATGCATTGGAAGATTCTCTTTCCATACACGTAGTAACACGAAAAGCACCATCACTGTCCTGGTGTCAGTGTTGTCACTGCAGAGTATGTAAATACAAGACAGTCACTTTAGCTGGAGTGTGTTTATGTCCATATGCATGTTTATGTATCGTCCCATACGCTCGGGATGCTGAACAAATTAGTGATTTAGAAAGATACTACGACCTATATGTGTCAGGTGGCTGAGAGTCAGGGTCTACAGTTGAACCTTGCCATTGAAGGATTTGTAATCACAGATAAAGCCTTTGATTCTGTGCATATGTTTCCTCATCTGTAAAACTGCTGTAGTGATTGCCTTCCTATTAAAAAGCACCTTGAAATCACTAAGAATCACTCTAAAATAACTTTCTTTTTTTCCCCCTACACATAATTGCAGGTTAATAGATCCTCAAACCCAAGTTACACGAACAAGTGTAAGTAACTTTTGTTTTGAATCTGGTTTTCAACCACCGCATTGAATACTCAGTCACATGAATGTGAGCTCTTGACTAAGCTAACCAAATGCTGGTTAAAAAAAAAAAAAAAAAAAAAAGATTCTTTATTATATCCTTTTCCAGTTTGAACTGGCCACTGTGACACAGTTTGCTGCTCATCAGGATAACAGGCGACTGATTGGCTTTGTGGTCCATCTCAGTGAGACTCTGGGAGAAGAATCCATGAGTGCATATATTTTTGAGAGCAACACAGAAGGGGAAAAGGTTGGAAAAACATTTAATGTAATACTTTATTTAGAAAACAGGTCTCAGGCTTTGTGGCTTACACATCTGGGACAGAATGCTACAGAAGCAAAAGCAGCTCAATTCCTTGCCAGGAAAACATGCCTTGACACCCAAGCCTTTGATAGCTTATGTCTAAAAAAGGACCAAATTTATAGGTAATGCAGCAGCACGTACAACAAGGAAGAAAGGATGTGATTGCCAACACCAACGTTAAGAAATAGGGGAAAGTGTGTGTGTCTGGCACCAGCACTAACAAGAATGAATGTCAGCTGTGGTGAGACGTACATCTGTAAAGCTCTCACAGACAAGACAGCCATACTGTCTTAACACCTCTGGATGTTTGATGCATATGACAGTAACAGACTATTAAAAATAAGGAGTGTGCTGGAGAATTCTCTCTGACTTTTTACAAGGGACTGTAATGATAGGACGAGGGGTGATGGGTGGAAGCTGAGGGTAGGTTTAGACTAGATATAAGGAAGAAGTTCTTTACCCTGAGAGTGGTGAGGCACTGGAACAGATAGATTGCCCAAGGAAGTTGTGGATGCTCCATCCCTGGAAGGGTTCAAGGCCAGGTTGGATGGAGCCTTGAGCAACCTGATCTAGTGGGAGGTGTCCCTGCCATGGCAGAAGTGTTGGAACTAGATGATCTTTGAGGTCCCTTCCAACCTATTCTATGATTCTGTGATAAAAACCAGTAACTTACACGCACTGGAAAAGATCCCCCAGATTCAGATATAAAGTTTGGTGAATGAAACTGAGTTGCATACAAAGATTTACCAAAGTGAGCTTTGAAGCACAACCGAAGACAGTTTTATTTTTATGTAGTTAGCATGGTGAATTGGTGTTCTACCTCTGCTTTTAGACCTGTATTTAAGATCTAAGTTTGCATTGACACTTCTGTGTTTTAGACCCAATTAAGGAACAAAAAAACCAAACCAAACCAAAACTGAATTTTGCATATATGTTTTTTTTTTAGATTTGCTATGCCATTAGCTTGGGAAAAGAAATCATTGAGGCACAGAAGGTAAGTTTGTTTCATTCTGCATGTCTGCGTTGTGATGCATCATATTCTGCTTTTGGTTGTACGGTCCCAGTACCTCTGGTGTGTGTGAGAAAAAAGAACTGCTACTTTCCCTAATGAGTTTTGCAGACATTACTTAACACAGCCCCTGGGTAGTTTGTACAAAAATAAACCCAGTTTGACTTCGCAGTAGCTTGATTTGAGAGGAAATTTGTCACTCTAAATCAACTTCAGAACTATACAAATCCTGCTGTTCATTTTTGGAAGGACTCTGTAAGCCATTTTGAAAAAAACAATTGCACCTATTGCCATTTCACTTTTAGAAACTCATATTCATTCCTCCCTTAGCGAGGAAAACACAAAGATAAATTTATCTAAATAAAGATGTGATGCTAATACAGTAGTATTTGCTGTCTACTTTTGCTGCTACGATTTCAGAACAAGTTGGGGGAATGAGCTTTTAGTCGCAGGCAATAAGCACAAGTATAGTAAATAATTTGTTTAAATAGTTACTTTGCTCCTTTTTTTTCAGTAATTGTATCAATGCCAGATAAAAACAGCAAAACAAAGGCCTGTTTTATTATTTTTCTTATATATACCCAAAGAGTGGTTTTATTGAACCAAAAGAGATTATTTGTTTCAAAACTTTAGGCCAGAATTTTCACATTTAAATCTTTAGCTAAAAAAAATAAAAAATAAAAAGTTGCAAAACCTTAACAAGAAGTAGTGGGAAAACTGTGTGCTCCTCTGAAAAATTGCTGCAGCCTGCTGAACTCTTTTTTTTGTTGTTTTTCAGGACCCAGAAGCATTAGCTCAGCTAATGAAGTCTGTGCCATTAACAAACGATGGAAAGTTCATGCTTCTGAATGATCAGTCAGAAGAGGATGGAACCACACATGAAGAAGGGGAGGAATCAGAAGCATAAAAACCTCATTGTTCCCTGCAGCCTGTGGGGAGCAGGGAAAGCAGGGAGTCGTTTTGCAAGAATCTATGGTTTTCATTCATCTGCGCACACCCAAGAGCAGCTTCTGCCTTCCTGCTGGAGAGCGCCTGGCGTCCCTGCAGCAGAGCTGCCTCTGGACTGACGGTGAAACAACAGCAGGGCTCAGCCTTTGAGGCGTTTTGCGTTTGTGAACATGTCGTGTATAGGTGTGTCGGGGAAGCTGACAATCTTGGGGGACAGTTCAGCCTTAGCCCTTTGCTGCTGGAGTTAGGACAGCTTAGCTGTCAGCCACAAAGGGTTAATGCCATTCCTTCGGATCTACACGGTGAGCAGCTACAGTTCCACTGGAATTAGTGCAAGCTGTAAGCGCTCAGCTCTTTTAACAGGTATCAGGTCTCAACTTTCCTACCATAGTGAGTTTTCATACTTTGCATGATTATGTGCATCTGAATGAAGGCTAAAAATGCACTATTTACTTTAATTTCAGATGAAGTTATTTTTAGTCTAGTCTCAGTATAACAAGATTTACCTTTTGTGCTAGCCTATTTACAAAACAATTTGTTAAACACTAAATTTTCCTATTAATATAATCTATTTTTATATTGCATCTAGAATAAGCTTACAAAACAAATCTAAGTGCCTACTTGGACCTTCATGGGGATCGCGCTCACACACTCTGTAATTAAATAATGGGCATAGTGTACCTCCTTGATTTATTATTCTAAATGCCACTGACATGCAAACATCAGAAGTAGTTAACAGCTGTGGCACGGTAGCTGTGTGCAGTTTTTCTACGGTTAGGTTTCTTAAAAGTTAAGTTGCCAGAGATAGTTGTAGGACAAATGAGTACTTTTATTATAAGAATTCTTTGTATTTTTAATGTTACGGTGACATACAACAGCTGATTCTACCAGCAATTTTTGGTTTTAAGAAACTGAGCAATAAAATGCTAGAGTGTAAGTCTAAAATGTAGTGACTAGTTTCATAGTACCTTCCTGAAATTAGACACTAGATAATTTGGATAATAAGTTTAAATTTTCTCCCTTCAGTTTAACCTGGAAACACAAAAAACTGTACCTTGCAGTAGCAACAAAAATAAATAGACAAAATAAACAGTAGTTACTGGGGGGTGTAATCTGTGGTATAGTTTGTATTAATCAAGACAACTGGAACAAATGGCTGAAATGGTTCAAATGTAATTAAATTCTACTCAAGCACTTACTAAGGAAACTAGATTTTCTGTAATCAGGATCTGTGCTATAGCATCTGAAAGATCCCAGTTTGCAAGCATTTGACAACATGGAATAAATTAAATATAGCTGGTTGTGGAATGTTAGCAACTGACACAAACACTTCATAAATAAAAGTTGAAGCTGTCTTATTAAAAACATTAAAACCTACTGAGCTGATGTTACTGAAGACACTAAGAATGAGGTTTTCAAAATTACATTTATTAACACAGTTTTATGTACATAATGTTCTCTACTCACAAACCAGAGACCGAGGTAACAAAATACCCTTTTGTACAATGAGTTAGGAAACATTAAGTGTTACATTTGGTCCTTTGTACCTGAGAAGCTGAAAACAGCTGTTGTTGATGGACATCAGATGAAAACTCAAATTCATTTCTGATTACAGACCTCATTAGGAGCTCCAAAGCCTGCAGCAGGAGTTCCCTTCCCAGTGAAGCACACACACACCAGTTGGTGCTGCTGGGGCCATCACTGATCATCAGTCAATGCAAACACTTTTTGACCTTGGGGCTGAAAGCAAGTTAGGTGTCAGCTGTGCTCTGCTCCCCCTAACCATGATGCTGCAAGGAGGAAGGGAAGGCGGCCCCATGGTTTCTGGCAGAAAAGGGCACACCACCATGGCAGAAACAGGTTGCAAGAGTTGCTACAGCTTCTCCGTGCAACAGCCTTGTCACAAGACAGCACAGTGGTGGCACCTGCCTGCTCAGGGAGAGACTCAAGGCTTTCAGCCTGTTCTGCCCTGAACTCGAAGGAAAAAATAAAAAAACAGATCTGGTTTGTGTCCCTGCAAGAAACTCATCGTTCTTGCTTTTTATCCCCTTTTGAGTAAAGAATTTTTATCCCCTTTTGAGTAAGGAATTTTGAGTAAGCACATATTTGGTTTAGTCTGGGAGAGTTTTTGTTTTAGCTCCATCATCTCCAGACAACCAGGCAGGGTCCATTTTGTTCCTATAATTGGAACAGGAGGGCAAAAGAATAGCAATAGCACCACAGCAAGAATTTTGCACCCCTTTCAGATATTTGTGGGGGAAAAAAGGATTTAATTGGACTCTCACTGACAGAGAAGAGAGTGTGACAACCAAATCCAGGACCCACCTTATACTTCAGATGAGAAAAGCTTCCTGCCTGTATATGCTGCTACATGAAAAAAAGAAAGAAGGAAATATAAACTACAGTCCTGTATTAGCAAGAATAGCTCTGTTATCACTGTACATATTTGCGTGTATATATATGTATTTTTTTTTGCCACATAAAGTATACATTCAGGTCTCCCAGATCAAACAGGGATCTACAAAAATAGGCTTATGTCTTCCCTGTAGAATTTCCATCACCAGAACCACATGAATTTGCTAACCACCATACATCAAGAAAACACACAGCTCAATTTATATTCAACTGCAAAGTATTACCTTTCTAAAAAAACAGGAGAAGGGAAAATACAAGTGCAGGTTTTATTAGAGCACAGGTAATGGCTGAACTGTACGTGGCTGCCTAGTAACTCCACCCTGGGGGAAACGAACACCGTTCGTACAACTGACACTGTACATGATTCTGCAGTTGCTGTGGAAAAGGAAATGCAGTGCTTGGCCACTCCATGCCAAGAACTTAAGTGACTTCAGGAATATGGAAATACGTACGCTGCAATTGTGACGCTACGGAAGTTAGCAGCAGCAGCAAGAACGCTGATCTCAGCAGCACTACTGAGTGTTCAGTGCGGGCACAATTTGGTCAAAAAAAGAAAGTACACAAATTATGAAAAAAATACCTGTATCAAAATTTTTAAAAAAAGCAAAATTAAAAAATAAAGTAATGCAGCATTTTTTAGGGCAGTCTCTGCAGTTACAATGAATTAAAAGTAAAACCCTTTAATGAGCCCAGCCAAATTAAACGGTCCATGAAGCTCCTGTGTCATGTTTTGAGAACCAACAAAAGGACTTTCACACCAGCCTGGTCTTTGCAGTTGCAACAAAATGCTTGTCCTGGCTTTTGAATGTTGAAGTGACTGGCAGCAAAGGGCAAATCAGAAGTACATCAGGAACTGTCTTAGCCAGTGAAGCAGGGGTGGGTAGAACAATTTGAACAATTAAAACATTACCTGTTTTGTTATTAGAAGAGATGAAAGAAGCTGGTAAGTATGGTCTAAAAATAGACTTCAGAGCGCCAAAAAAGAAAATCCCCAATAGTAATTCTCAGTTGGACTGACTAGAGCAGTTTATTCTAGTTAGTAAGACCTAGAAGTGTTTTATGTTCTAGGAGATTAAAACACAACTACATCTTTTAATGAAAGTGCTGTTTACTTTTAAGCTAAGTCTAGCTACTTACTGAAGTTAGGAATCTGAGTAACTCTTGCACAATCTAGAACCTCTACGTGCAGGCATTAACAGATGTTTTATTTGTACAGAGTTCTCACAGTGTTCAGCAGCTTCTGAAGCCTGCAGTGCAATTATTGTTAATCATCAGGCATGTAAGACTGTATGAACAACACAGACGGCACAACAGACCTACAAAGGCGAGGAAATACAGAACTGAGGCTGAAACTTGCAATTAGGCACAACATATTCATGAAGTGTAAGATCACTTAATAGTTACAGACACCCATCACACAGTGCCTGGTCATAAAAGGAAGAGCTGATTGTGGTTGTCTTGGCTCTGGGTTTTCTTACTTCTGTGGATGCAACTCAGACCTTCGGTATGAAATGAGAAGTAATTTGTTATGTTAACTTTTCTAGTTTTCCCATTCTCTGATACAAGGGAAAAAACAGCAGGGGAAAATAAATGCCTGACAGGAACCTAAGTTCCCACAGTGCAAATACTATCTATAGTAATGATAAGGGTTTGTGAAATCAAACATTAATAAGAATTTCCACGTTGTGGAGTAGCTTTAACGTACAGCCACAACATACACTGTTACACAGCCAGTGTAATCTATTACTGCATTAAATACAAGAGAACTGCATAAAAACACATCTGAATTATTTTGGGGGCAACAGATATGCATAATATCTTGATTCGATTTTTTTTTCTGGTTGAAGAGATGCAACAGTAAACCTTAGATCAATGGCTTATGAGTCCTTTTTTAAAAAATGCTGTGTTAGAGATGCAAGAATGCATCTAAAAATTAGTAAGATTTTTTTTTCAATCTGCACATCTGTACTTTAAAATAGCTACCTCCAAGGTCAACACCTTATATAGTTATTTTCAATCTAAAGAAAGCGCTGTAAATAATGCAGTCTCCTGAAAAATAGGAGTTTCTACAGAAAATACAGACAAACACAAACCTAGCCTCACTGGATGCTAGTACATTTTCTCTTGGGTTTAACAAAGCACATAAATAAAACCTAGAGCTTTTACCCCTACAGAGTGTTACTGTTAATGACTAGAATATGAATTATGTGAGTAAGTAATCATCACCCATACCAGTCATATCATTTCACAACAGGATCTGCAGGCGTAGAGTTGGAAAGATCTCCATTGCTTGCTTTAACAGATTCTTCTACAGAAATATAAAGACATGGGTCACATTTAACATTACATTCAAGGTCGTAAAAACAAAGTCTCAGCATATGTATTGGGCTGATGTCACAACACACTTGATACAGTATACCACGGTCAGCATGTGCAGCTGACCTTACAGCAGAAAGGGCCCTGGCCCCATGAAGAAATTTGTGTTTGGGGTGAAAGATTTCTGCAATCAGTAGAACTTGTGTAAAGATTACAGATACATGCTCACTCATTTTGCAGAGTCGAAGTCCAAATATTACGGTAAAAGGCAAAGTATCACCATGTTCAAAGCTTTTCTCACCATAAAACATTTTTCAGAGAACCAAACATGTAGCACAACAGTGAATATTAACCTAAAATATAATTAAGTAACTGCTATTCTACAGAATGCTCTCCTAAAGAAGCCAGGTATAATATGTCTATTCTTGCTTATCTCAATGCTTCCAATTGTTTGGAGTTTTTGGTTTTTTAGTTTGTGGGGGGTTTTCATTTGGGTTTTTTTTTGTTCATTTTGCGGGGTTTTTTGAGTTGAACAATTATTTGAGCAACTTCACTAACTATTACCAAATATAAATGCAAGCTAAAATACTACTTTCTTTGCAAACTGTTTTCCCAGTACAGAAGAAAACTGATCTTTGGCTCAGTGACTTAATCTCTCAAGGTCACCTGTGTCTTTGTCAGAACTACAGTGGAAAATTATTTACCAATTCCATTTTTAATACACTGCTACCTGAGTTTCTAAGTAACCTGTGACTGAACTGCACTTCTATATCTTAATCCTTGGAAGCATTCTCATTTCTTTGAAAAGAATTTTCCCATATCTGAGAGAATCTTCCAGAATTCATGAGGGAGAATATATAAGCATGAATATAAAAAGGAAAATACCTATGTTACCTAGTCAAGAGACTATACCACAAATTAAAATTTTACCCTTTGAATATAATTCAACAGTAGACCAAAATGTATCATAAGCTTCTGAAAGTCACATATAGTAAGTCAAAAAAGAGCTGCTAAACAACAGGTGAAAAACACCAGTTCATTTCACACCAGTTAAGGTTGTGCAGGAAAGGTTGCCATTGTCAAAACTGGTAATTAGGAGGGTACATATGATGCTGAAGTTACTGAGTTTAATGTTACTGCAAGTACACAATTCTCCCTATCCTAGGTTTTTGGGGGTTGGTTGGTTTTTTTGTGGTGTTGGGTTTGTTTAGGTTTTGGTCCGTCCCACCTCAGAAGCCTAGCTTGAAATTCACCCATTCCAAAGGCTCTATGAGCTGTTATTGACTCCTCAATCACCCCTGACCCCATAAAACTCTTTCTGCAATACTGAAATCAACCCACTAGCAAGAAAGCAGCTACAGGAAAAAGAATAAAACTCTTTCCCTACTAAGGCACACTCTCTCAGGAGCCAACGTGCTCTATATATAGCTTTCACTCACCTTCCTTGTCTTTCTTTTCCTGGTTTTCTTCTGCTGCAGTTTTATCTGCTCTGAAAAAAATTCTTGCACTACTTAGTGAGAAATAAAGGAGCTCAAATTCCTAAGGGAAAAGATACAGAAAAGGAGTGTCAGTGTATCACAAGAATGAATTCGTACACAGATATAAATGGGATTTTTCAGAGGCATCTAAGGCAACTAGATTTCAATACATAAATAACTTAAATGCTTTTGAAGATCTTCCTTCATTCATACCTTGTTCACATGCATTTTACAAAGCAAATGTCAGCCAAAAACTTTAAAGGGTAATTTAAGCAAAGCAGCATCCGTGTAATAAATCTGTCACTAATCCACTGAAGCTGAAAATGAGGTTTTCAACAGCAGTGAGAATTTGGAGCAGCTTGCCCAAGAAAAATCATGCATGCCAATAATTAAAATGACCACAAGCTTGATCAGTTTCTGAACAAGGTTCAGTGATGTGGTTTTTGTAACCACAGAGGACTAAATACAGTACACACTCATGGGTATCATGCTGACCTACAGGGCTCTATCTATTTCAACAACAGACGTACGTTTAATGAATCTAATCATAGGCTATTTATAAATACCCAACTACAGATCTGTCCCATAGCCTAGTTAAATCAAAACCCAGTAGGGAGAGAACATGCACACACCACGGATGAAACCTGAACTGCTATGCTTCAAAATTCAAATGCATCTTTCCTCTTTGACAGCTGGTGCATCATTCAACTTAGCGACTCAGAGTCAACACCCAAGCAACTCTGACAGTTCACAGTGTTATGTAAAATCTTTGTTACAAGAAATTTAACCAAAAAGTTATTGTCTCCTGTTTAAGCATTCAGATTTTAGTTGCATTAGATTTCAAACTCCATGGGACAAAGACTTCCAATCAACCCAGTTGAATTCCTGACTCAAATATTACAAATACTGACAACATCCCTGTCAGATCATACCCCTCAAGTCCTTATACTCTTTTTGCATTATTGTTGTAGACAATGTTCTGTGTTTTTTTTCTCTTGATAAGCTCCACCAGAAAAAAAGATACCTGAATTGTGATGGGTAAGTGCAGAACTCAATACAGAACAGGTAACCAGACCCATGCTATACCTGTAAACAAACTTCCAGTCGCTTGTGGGTAAGGTTCATAGTTTGTAGTAGTTTTTCATCTTGATTAGTGGACTGCACATTCTGTTGCTTAGCCACTGCTCTTATTTCCTTCACATACTTCTCTCTAACAGACTGGAACCAGTGCAGAGAATCAAACTCCTGGTACTGATCCAAAAGTTTCAGAATGTAAGCCACACCTGTAGTCATTAACAAGCCATGTACCAAAATCAACAGCTAATTCATAAATACATTCACAAAATGTTTTAACAGATTAGCCTAAGTTCATGATTTCCACACAATTAAAAAATAAATTGTAATTAATTTACAATTAAATCTAATAGGGGGAAAAAAACAAGCCAAAACAAACCAAAACAAAAAAAAACATGATAAAGAGCAAGTTTCAATTTTTTAAAACCTCATAACTTATCCAAAGACTTGTGCACTTTCTCATCTGCTGAGATCTGCAAGCTTTGAACGAAACTGGGGAGCACCAACATAAAACAAAACCGTCTGCTCCCATACTCAGCTACTCCATGCTTAGGAGATTCTGAACAAAACAAAAGCCCCCAAATCCATTATGCTGAAGCCAAGACAACCCAAATTTAAGTTATGGAATTTTTAATTATGGGAACACACAAAATATAAACAAAAAACTTTTCTTGCAAATATCCATTATGTTGGCTTACCCAAAGACTAGTCAGCATGCTGAAACTTACCCATGGCAAACCCATCATCAGTGAAAGCTGCTCCACTTTTGTTCTTCTTATTCAATTTCTCCTTACAGCTGATTGAATGCTCTACAAAATTGAGGGTCTGAAAGAGGGAAAAGCTGTCTTGGGATCATCACATGAGACTTACAAATTTTAAGAGGTATTCACATGCACACTGTTAACTACGAATATAATTCCACGTCCAAAACTAAGCTAACTGTGTCTCCCATCATTAGGCATTTCTGCATGAAAACTTAGCCTTTTTATAGATTTTTGGGGAAGAAAGTAAGTTAAGCTTTGGAAAACATTTGCATATGCACAGGGAAAAAAAAACAAAGGTATATCTTCATCTTTGCTGCTCTTGTCAAACTATCACTTCATATTCTCTTGGTGATTACTAAAGTTAAGCATGTAAACAAATAAGGGATAATTAAAATAACCCAGGCTCCTGGAAAGCTTAAAGGCGTCAGTGTTTTAAAGCTAGAGTGTGTTATTTCACTCTATTTAGAAAACAGTAAAAATATTTCAACAGTCTTACATTTATGACTATGTTGAACGATAGATCCAGGTAGTTATACCGAGTAATGAGTATGCAGTAACTACTCTTGAGACATGGAAGTGTGTGTACATTAACAACTTCTCAAAAACCCATGACAAACTTTCAAATTTAACTATACCTGAAACTGTATTTATCAGAAAGTCCACAAATGGGAAGGAAAAAGAAGGAAAGTATTTGCCATGAGCCTTTAATTTCCCTCACTTCTGTCACCATGACATACCTGTCCTCTCACAGTCTTCAAAGTTCATGGCTCATTGACATTCCAAAATTACTTTCTAAATTAGGATATCACACACAAATCTGTTTAGGTATGTTTAGGCCTTCAAACTGAACTCCTTCCAAATGACCAGAATGCTGCACTCAAGTGTGCATCACCTGAACTCAGCTGGACTTTCCTAAACAAAACTCAATAGCAAAAGTAGGTCCAATTGCAATAGAGAGGACCTCAATTTTACTGCATTAGAACATAACATTAAAAGAGCCTACAGATACCTGATGTCATGCAGAAAGAGCACATGTGAGAGAGCTGAAGAACATGGTTTTAAATTCCCTTCATCCTTGCTGTTCCAATTTCTCCCTTTTTAACCTTGGCTTCTCCAAACGTGATTCAAACAGGAGAAGTTGTTTTTGGAGTTACCTTTTGCGTGCTAGTACATGAATTGATGTAAACAAAGAAAAACATGGCTCTGGACAACTATCAACACAACCATGCTCTAAGCAATCCCACCTGTAATTAGGGAAGTAGAATATGACAATTAACAGCCTAATGCAAAATACTTAAACACAAACTTGACCTCCTAAATTTCTTAAAATAAGTACTGGTACACAATACAAATACTAACCAGCGGGGGGACAATTATATAGAAGTTCCGCAAATGCATATTCTTTGGACTGCGGAATTCAGGAGCAAATACATCCACAAGCATTTTGAAGTACTCTGTTCCTTCTGCAAAGTTACGTGTGAGGTCACTGAGGACAGAGTCCAACTGCCTGCAAAGGATAAGCAATATGTTACCTGGTTTGTGCCAGAAGTTTCCTTGCTTACTCAACCCTCGATGGCAATGACCTTCTCTGCACTCTTTGACTGCACCTACAACCCAGTATTCAGACCAGTGTCCAAGATTACACCGTACCTTTACAGCCACCTTGAATCATGTTTCTTGATTTAATTTCCTCAGAAAAGGTTTATGAATACTTTTCTAAGCCCCTGAACATTCTAAAAGCAGATGTCAGACACATGATGAGGAAAGCTTGTTAACCACTACACCACAGGGATTTTATCAAGAAACCATGTTCTAACAGTCTATTAGTGCAAATCATAGAATATCTCAAGTTGCAAGAGACCCATAAGGATCATCAAGTCCAACTCCCTGCTCTTCACAGGACTATCTAAACCAAACCATATGACTAAGAGCGCTGTCCAGATGCTCCTTGAAATCTTACGGGCTTGGTGCCGTGACCACTTCCCTCGGGAGTCTGTTCCAGTGTCTGACCGCCCTCTCAGCAAAGAACATTTTCCTAATGTCCAATCTGAACTTCCCAAAATGTCACTTCACATTTAGCATTTTTAAAACAACTATTTCTATTTTCTCTGCTTTTCAGAGGAGCAAATATTTTATCGTAAAAATCAGTTCAACTTTTAACATATACACACAAAAACGCAACTAACAGCTGCATTTACAACTTTAAAATTACAATTCTCTCATCCCATCCCTGCCCCAGACCTCAAAAGTGTGATGTTAGGGTACCTTGCTGCTTTTTGTGTTTCTTCTGAAAGTCCTTCTTCTTTCACCAGCTCTTCAAAGTTAACTATATCTTCCAAATCAGGAACAAACCTGAAAACGTACTTTTTGTTAGCATTATGTTCAACTGTGTATGATTCCCTGAAGTACTGAGCATAATTCATAATTTAGTTAATTTAGTCTTTTGGGCTTGAACAACTTACTTAAAGTTATATCACACCATCTCTTCTCTCTAGTACTTGCTGCACTTGACAACTATAAGGTCACTATTATTTGCAACAAAACCAAATATTTCTTTGTATGTAAAAGTCACTGTGTCTTAATGACCTTGCATAAACACATACAATAATCCATATAGAAAGAAGTAACATTTTTCCTTAATGCACACTCTCAGAATCGTAGAATGGTTTGGGTTGGAAGGAGTCTTAAAGAATATCTAGTTGCAACCTCTCTGCCATGGGCAGGGACACATCTCACTAGATCAAAGTGATCTCAAAGTGATTAACATCAGGAATTACTGACTTAATTAAAGACCAATGACTTACATGCACATTCTATTAACTCTTCCACAGTGTTTTTCCATATAATTTGTTTCATTTTTGGGGTTTTATGGCAATGATTGCACAGTTCTGAATTCCAGGACTGTTTTTGATAATTCCACTTCAATGAAGGCATAAAAATGGACCTTTTTAATCAAAATTTATGGGGGATGGGTAAGAACCTAGGGAATAGCGGCATGAATAGGGAACAAGTGAATGAGAAGGAGCAAACAGAAAAATTAAATATTTGTAGGTGTACCTAATTGCACTACTACAGCAGTGAAGTCCACCAGACCTTATCATTCGTACATAACCCATAGCATTGCCTTTAAAAAAACAAGAAAAAACAAGGAAGCAATTTATAATTATTCAAATATATGCACACACTTTCTCTTTATAATGCTTATAAGCTCTGAAATGTACATTAAAGTTGACATATAGTTTTAGCAAAGAAACTGTTCTGAAAGCTAAGTTTAAAAAGTTACGTTGAACCTTGCTATCAGAAGTCAATGCAGAGAAATAAAACACAAATGTACCATCTAGCAAGGTTGTGTTCACTTTCATGACAGCATAAGGGCTGAATAGTACAAACTCTTATCACTGGGCACATTAAAGTTCAAGTCAGTCCTGCACATCTACAGCATTAATGGCTGGAAATACCATTGTAATGTCATGTATCACTCAAAGTTACTGCAGGTAGATATATGGCCCTTTTCTGAAATACGTGAACTGGAGTACTATTTTTTTTACTGGGAAATACACTAGAAGTCACTTCCAAAACAAAAAGAAAAGAAGAAATTAAAAAGGAACAGGCACCTATGCAAGCTGTAGTTACATTT
Source organism: Podargus strigoides (assembly GCA_028020825.1). Classification (NCBI taxonomy): domain Eukaryota; kingdom Metazoa; phylum Chordata; class Aves; order Caprimulgiformes; family Podargidae; genus Podargus; species Podargus strigoides. Next base: position 111,458,270 of record CM051663.1, on the reverse strand, counting down.
TAGATTAAGACATGCAAGGGCCATTTCTGTGTAATTAGATGAGGGTATTTATTTCACATGGGATACAAGTAAAGTGCTTTCCATCTGACTAGAGTTAATTCTACTTTTAGCCTGAGCTAAAAGTTCAGTTACTAAGACTATGAGGATCTCTTCCATTTACTAACATTTATAATGTCTTAGATAGCATTTCATACCAATTTGACTTATGAGTTGTCTGAACTGGTCAAGATAGCTCTGGCCATCCGGGGTTATTCCAAGTTTTCTGATGCCGCGGTTGAATTTATCTGCTCTTTCAAAGGGATACTAGAAAAATATTTTGCAATTATTTGTAAGAACAATTACCTGCTCTTAAAAAAAATAAAACGTTTTAATCATGTCAGTACAATTCTATCTGTAATTTAATTTATTTTTTTATAAATTATACACCTGCCTGGCTATACTAGTTTGCAAAAGTTATTTGGCTAAGTCACTTCTGCAAGCTGAAAAGTGAAACAGAAGTCTTACTGAAAACAAGAACGTATTCCTAAAAGAAATCGGTACTTGACATACAAGAAGCTGGCAGTCTATTTTACTAAATACACTGTGTCTCACATTTCCAAGAAATCAATTTTCCAGCAGGGAAAAATCTCACCCTAGTCCCCAGATCTTGACATACTGGAATAAGTTCTACATATTCACATCATTGTGGATTCAATTTGAATAATATTATTCAAAACTGACAACAACTGTTAAGCATGGTTTGGATCAGACGTTTAGAACCTCCAACAGACCATAGTTACATCAAATAATCGTTTTCAGGTCACTGAGAGAATGATTTTAGCCAACCCCATGTTTACAGAACAGACAGAACGAAACAAATCCACCCTGAATAGACATTTGTAACACTGTGTTTTGCTAGGACAAAAGTTGTCATTTTGTCTGGAGATACACATTTAAATAATAGTAATGTTATCATTTGGTACACCTTCAGCCACACAAAAGGAGCACATCTTTTAGCCAAGTTACTCTCAGTCCTTAAGAATTGCTATACCTTGTGATCATTTTGATCCTTGACTTCCCTGAAGAATCTGATGTCTTTGATAAGTCTGGATTTGATATGTTCATCATACATGAACTGGCTAAAAATATAAAACTTTTTCCTCAAAAATTGGTAAGTAAAGTTTACCTAGAAATAATAATAAAAAAAAAAATAGTCAAATCAAGAAAGTTAGCAAAGTACTAAGTGTATTTAGCATTTTCAGTAGATTCGACAGTAACTTGTATTTATGATGATGTAACTTTCAAAAATGGAACCTTCTGCTCAGTTTACTTCAATTTGTTATTCTTAACCTATCTTTTTCATTGCATTGGTTTAAAAGAATAAAGAACACCCTTCTCCTGGAAGGCCTAATCTCATCCAGAAAGGGCAGTTTATGTCTGGAATATCCTGTAATTGTCCTTTTGAAGCAATACAAACAATTCAAGTTGAAAAGGGCAGACGAGCTCAACTTCCTCACTTAAAATGTAGAATCTGCATAACCTCCTGACACGTCTTTTCACTTCCTCAAAGTTTCTGAAAAACTCCCATAAGGCAGAAGCGCACTTCTGTGCAGCACATCTCAATTACTTCTCATGTCTGCATAAACGGCTTTACTCACAACCTGAAGTGAACAAATCTGCATCACCAGGAAATAATGCAAGTAACATTTTTTCATATAACCGAAGTCCCCAAGATTAACTAGTCCAGTAAGAAGAAGAAAATAAGTCTTAGAGTAATAGTGCAAAAGAAGTCATTTCCAGTAGTGCAACAAACCATGAAAATCTTATTTATCTAATAATTTCCACTTTTCAAGTAATGACTTGAGAGCAAGTTTAATATGTCAGCAAATTCCCTTTTTTTTTTTTTTTTTTAAATAGGGCCAGAAGAACGGGAAAAAGAAAACATCAAAGAGTAGAAGGAAGTTGAGCAGCAAACTGGAAAGCACCAACCTGAAAATACCTTTGACACTGCATCCAAACCTGAGAACCAAAATGACAAACTCCTGCTGCAGTAGGCATACCACAGGAAGAGCCCTTACCTACTGTGCAAAGAGGTAAATGCCTTTGGCTCGTTAAAATGACCACCTATACTACAGGCAGCACAAGAAACATTGCAGTCTTCCAATAAATGATCAGAGATCTGTAGCTTTTATTTCACAAATTAAAAAGCTGATGTTCTTAAGCTTAATGATTACAAGAGGAGCTTAAACAAATTAATACTGCATTTCTTCAAATTTGCTTTAACTGCAGCAGAAGTACCTGTCTACTAAGTGTCAATAAGGAGAAACTTAGAGCATGCTAATTTATGCAGGCAGCTTAGTAATCAAAATATTTTACTTTGCTAATTTGAGCATATTATTTACCTTTACTGAAATTCAGAGGCCCACCAAAACATCTATATCTTCTTTAATGAAGAGAACTAAAAATACACCAACTTTTACATAACAACTGGAAGTGGTATAACTCCTAAGAGACTGTGATATTGATTTGTGTAATATCCAAGAACTGATTTGTTTTATTAATACACACAGAATGTAATTATTGCATTATTAAAACTGCGCAACCAAATAAACCATTAGGAAACGCAAGAGTTTGGAGGTGTTTGTCCACTGTTTAAAAGGAAGTAAAATCAACAACAGTGCAAAAGATACTCACTGTCGTGTTCATGATTCCTGTTCCATGAGTTCTAATCGAATTAGCAATGTGACGGATATTGATAGTGTTCAAGTGTTTGTTATTACTCGTTCTTTCAATGAAGATCTGGGAGGTGCAGGGTAGAAAAATAAAGTTATTTACCCAAAACTGATTCTGTGATAAATTCTCAATCTAGGTAGCCCACATCCTATTTCTGAGAGCAGCTTATAACTGGTGATTAGGGAAAGCAGCAAGAAAACACAGCATGCATACAGTAAACTATCTGGTAGGTTCTTCAGATTCCTGCAAAGTGGCAATTCAACAATTCCAAGGTGGATGTTGTACCCAAACTCTTGTAATTATTGAGACTACATCCTACATTAATTCATCTAAACTCTTTTGGCACCTGTTTGTACTTTTGGCCCTGCTGTATACCATGGCAATGAGTTCCACTACTGAATTATGTGCCTTGAGAAGAACTACTTCCTTTTCTTTAAGGAAGCTGCTTATCTTCATAGTGGGCCCTCATTCTCACATTGTAAGAAACCATGAAGGGTCATTCCCTGTCATGTTCTCCATGTCATTCTCTGCTTCATCACCCTAATAACCCATTTTCAGACACCCTTTTTTCAAGCTGAAAAAAATCACATACTTAGTATGTCCTTATATAGCAGCCAATTATCCTTGCTGCCTTCTCCTAGTTTCAGCAGAATATTTGATATGGAGTGATTCTACTGGCACACCATACTCAAAATATGTTTAAAGAACATTCTCTGAGACCTATATACAGCATCCCCAAAGATGTTTTTCTAGAGCAGCAATAGCTATTTTACAGTTTGTTATTAGGTAGGTTCAGCTTGGGTTTTTCTTACAGGTATACTATGCATTTCTTAATCCCTTCAAACCAGAGCCAAATCCAGAAAGAGTATGGGATATACCTTACCTGATTATTCAGATTGTAGAGATAGCGGGATACAAAAACATGAATGTTTCTCATAATTTCCAAAACATCCAGACCCTAAAACAATATTATGTATTGAGAATTATTACGATAAAAAAAAATCTCAAGAACTACTGACATGCCTAACCACTAAGGTACACAAATACTATTTCTGTAGTTACTTGAAAACATTTTAGAAAGCAATGTTTTCACTTTGCAAAATGAAGAACCTCAACAATTTTTGTTCAGCATCTGTAAGATAATGCTTAGAGGAGAAAAAAGAAGCTTAGCTCACATTTTAGCATTTACACTTCTGCCTGTTTTATCTCCAGCTTCCCCTGAAATTAAGGAATCCTCCAGTGTATTCCACAAGCCCCAATTTAAATAAATAAATAAATAAATAAATAAAATTGAGATTTGGCTGTTCTTAGATTCCAGAAAATTGCCTTAGAGATTTCTATAGACAGAGAGATTTCTACAGACATAAGCAACTAGCTACTTTGTGATGTTTCTTTGCTCAACTTGTCTAAGAGACTGAAGCTTTGTATTTACAATTTAAGTTTTACAATTGTTTTGCTTGAAGGAGTCCCTTCAGTATCACTGTGCACAGAGAGGGTGCTATCTAATATATACATTCTATTTACAGTTGTGCCAAGGATTTTATTGGGATTTTGCAGTGGCCGGTGCAGAATGGAGTGTGGAGTGTCTTTGTTTTGAAGTAATGTTCATACCAGAACATAAGCATGTTATTAAACCAATGTGTGAAATTAGTTAATTCTTTGTAACGTGATATCCAAATACTGCCAATAGAAAGCCAAAGTCAGAAACAGAAACTAATGCACAGCACTTTCGTAATAAGAAGCAGCTAGAGTTCTTAGTTCTATGCTCTCTTTCAACTTAGGAAGACATAGCCATCATGAACATTAGAAAAAAAGAGGCTGTATTTTCAAGAGCTTTCACCAGTGTGCTAACCCAAAAGAGGGAACGAGGCTAACTGCCAAAAATATCCAAGAAACTAAAACTCTTGAAGTCTCCAGAAATATGCAAGTTGTATTTCTTTTTTACCGACTCTGTAATAGTGAACACCTTCACCACTGACCTGATGAAACTAGAGTTTTACTCTATACACAACCAATATTTAGCAGTTTCTACGAGCCTTTGAGTCACTCTCCTATTAAGCTCAGCATGGATGTCCCAAAGTCCTCTATGCCCAGCCTGTGAAAGAGTTTCTCTTGATGATCACTATGCAGAACTTGCTGAGAGGCAAGCAATAAACCAGGGAAAAAGACCCACCAATTCAAAGGTCATTCCAGAATTGTGACAGTTATATTCCAGATACATTGCTTGTCAAATTGCTGATACTGAATTTTCAAGAAAATGTTCTCCAACTTGGAATACCCAATTTCATTGTACTAAATGAATTTATTAAAATTATTCATTTTATGCTGAAAAGCAGGAATTATGTAAGTCCAACACGAAATTAACTGATACTGGTGTTATCTCCAAAGGCAGATAAAGATCCTGTCTCAGAAGTCAACCAGAAATTAAAGGTCACTTTTTCCAAACAGTTCTCTAATCTTGGGTACTTTCATTTTAACAACTCGGTCCTTTGAATAGCTAGCTAGTATGGCAGTGTAATGGAACAAATCGTATTCATATCTTGTGGGCTCAGTACCTGTTCCAGAGTCTGGCTAGGAAGGTGTGCTTCAGTCATACTTAAACCATAGTGCTGAGTTGCCAGGTTTCTCATTTCACTGTAGGTGGCCCAGTCATGAAGAGCTACAGTTGTTAAGTTGTAGAAGGTCTTGTCCAAATAGTGAGTTACATAAGCTGTAAACACATAAAAGGATGAACTAAAATACTACTACCTATTTAGTTATGGAAGTGTGGGAAGAAGTGAAAAGGTACACTAAGCCAAAGTGTAACAGAGTTGAAAGTAATGGAATTGAGAAAAAGCGCAACTCCTCACCTTTTATGTCAATGAATCGATTGAAAAAACGTATTGGGTTCAGAAAGAAGAAGTGAGCTAAATCCTTCATGCCAACTCTGAAGGGGTTTCTGTCATCCAGCTTTAGGTGTGTATGAACTGACAAGCGCAAGTCCTTTTCTATCTCTTTACACAATTTGTCCAGCAAGTGCTATTCAGGAAAGTTAAAAAAAAAAGTCACATTCAGCGTTCAGTAACAATGCTCTGTTAGCAGAACTAACATACCTCTCTAGAGATACTTAAAAGACTGATTAAAGTAGTAGAGACAAGTTTGCTTTGGTAGGGCCACACAAGTCAAAGTGAATCAATACTTGGGAACCAGGAGGATATTTAATTCCTGTGTTCTTGTTCTAGTATACAATAGCAAGAAAAAGCTACACAGCTCAGAAAAGGTAGAGGTTTAGCCACCATGCCATTCTGTATGTGATTAAAACTTCCACGTAGGAGTTTAACACAATTTAAACATGTATTTTTCACTTCTCATCTTAAGGGGAACCAGGTTTGGCGCTAAATATAATTATAAGATCTAACTCAGCGAGGAGATGTCTTGCAATAAGCGATTTAGTCTGATTTTCTCCAGAACATGCAATGTTTGGTTTCAAACTAGTCAAATAAAGAGTGGTTCAAAGATTAAAACCTAGGACCTGGGAAATCTGAATTCACATTTTCTCTCTGTCAAGCATCCTTTCTAATTCTAGATAATATTTCACTGAAGAGGCCACCTACATTTACAGAGCCTTCACTACTAAAAGTCATGCATACATACTAAGAACAGCAGTAATTTTTTTAGGCATTCATACAAGCAGAAGCTAATCTGACAAAAAGCACTCCTGTTGGCATAGTCAAATCTGTAACTGAGATTTTGCCAATTTACATAATTTGGAGTGCAGTATTTTCATGTTCCCAGCCAACACAGACACTATTAACAACAGGTCTTAAATAGCCAAAATAATCAGTGAACACTTTCTTATTTATTAAAATACTTCACATCAATCTCAATCTCAATGGTCTCTATGGTATTTTTATAGATCATATCAGGTTTGGTATAATAGATGCTGGCCTAAAAGATATTCCAAGCATAGCGTTGCCTTTAATTTTCATTCACAACAAATTACCTCATTGAACACTTCCATGATTTCTTTGTCATAGCATTCCAAAAGCACCTCATAAGATTCCAAGTGTCTTGCATGCATCATAGCAGGTACACAGTCCCGTAGTGCACTGAACATATACTGAAAAAAGAAACTATTCTGCTTAACCAACAGATTGACAGACATGTCAACAGCATCTCAAATAGCGTTCAAAGCTAATAAACAAATCAAAATAGCTAGGCTTTTATTAAAAATAGACTTCATAAACCCTACTGAAATTTCCTCTCCTGAATGTCTTCATCTGAAGTATTTAGCTGCTACTGAACCATTTACTGGAAGGTCATAATCATTAGCTATTTCATCCGGAATTATTTTGCAATTATTTTAGTTCTGTAATTGACCACAGCATGCACAATACTGTAAAAGAAGATGATTTTTATCAGGATTAGATGCAAAAGCGTGATTCACTTCTGCAGCAAATACTTGATACATCAAATAAGGGAGGAAGGGATGCAGGGTGGAAAAAGCTACAGGAGAACTATCCCACACAGCATCACTGAACATAGTGATATGTGCTTTAGAAATACATTACCACAGGTAGAACAAAGACTTTTAATGTTCAAGTCTAGCAAAAGGTATTAATTTCAAATTAGAATGAATGGAGGAACAAGAAGACAGCCAGACACACAGAGACCCAGAATTAACAACAGCAACTTGAGATTTTTTGAGTAATCTAACAGATATACTTTAATTAGATTTAGAACAAAGATTGCTTTTATATCCTCTAGATTGAGAAGAAATTTCTGTCTCAGTAATAACTCTTGCCTGAGTTTTACTTTTTTTTTTACTTTTTTTTTTTTTTAAAAAAAAGTGTTTTCCTTAAGCATTTCAGTTTAATCTTTATCCTGTCCTCTTCTGAATCCCTCCCACTACATTAGCTTTTAAACTAAGTTACTAACATTATTACTTACATGCAATCTAGCAGAATCAACTGCATTTTCATACACATCATCTAAATAGATCGGAAAGACTGCTCGATGCCAGTATAAGAAACAACAGTCACATTGTGCTCGAACTCTAGAATACAAGATTACTTATTAGAACAGAACTGGAAGAAGTATTCTTCTAACACAATGATACTTATTTTAGTGTGTTTAAACTAAGATAACTGCTTTTCAAGCCTAAGTTTTACATGGTTACTTTAATGTTCCAGATGCACTGTCCTTCAGAAGAAAGTTCTTTAATAAAGAATGTTTTTTTTCTTGTTGTCCACTAGGCTGTTTATAAAAAAAAGGTACCTGCTTTAGGAAAAAGGTTTGCTCGGGCTCTGAAAGAATTAAACCTTACAGCAAAACCCTAAATAACTATTTTCTCATTGCATGCAATTAGTAGCCTAGAGGTCAAACATACATTCCAAGTTTCCCCTGTAAGTTAAAAAGAGAAACAGGCCTCTCCTGATACAATGTGTGTACAACACTTATCCCAGGAATTTATCCCATAAGTCATCCACTGAAGGCAATTGTCTCTCCCCATGAAGTATGTATGGAACGCAGATATTCACCTGGCTTTCAGGCGGCCAGCATTACATAACTTGAGTATCTACTGAAACTATAGCAGCAGTAAAATATGGTGTCACGTGTGAACTAACAACCTGACTTCCCAAACAGACTGGTATAACTTTTGGGTTTGGGTTAAGAGGAAGACCTCAGCTCAACATAAAGCCAAGTCATCCAAGAAAGCGACAGAATTTCTAAACCATCAGAGTAATGGATTACTTAATTGGCAACAGTTAGGTAAAATATGACTTGCCCAAAGTTCAGGCTTAGCTCTGGAATTTTTTCTCTCCATCCCTGGTCTACAATACATGCAAAAATCACCACCAGCATGCAGCTACCAGATTTTGCAATTTGCGCAGTGAAGATCCCACTCCCCCTGTGACACTACCCTGACTTCTATATATCACATGCCACTGCTTACCGCTCTGTAAGTTCACTGATCAGGTCTAGTTTTTTCAGAACTAACTGAAGGGGAATCAGTTCTTCATCTTTAAAAGTTTTCTGTGCAAATGAATTAAAAAAAAAAAAAAGGCAAGATTATATTTCTTTATAAGATATTACACCAAACAAGTAAACATCTGGAACAATCATGACACTTACCATCTGTGTTCCCACACTCAGCGCAAGGGAAACAATTAGTCGCCTCTGTTTTGTACTTGGCCCATTGAGGGTGTTCTCAGCCAACACCAAAGCAGAGAGGACATCCAGGCGTTGCTCACTGTACTTTTTATCAGAAATGACTCTTTTCTTGATGACAGAAAGACACAGAAATTCAGAGAAAAGTTACTTGAGCCCAAAGCAATAGGTTACCTCTTCCTTCCAAAGCTTATGGCCTTGACATAAATCGAGTATCTCTGCAAACAAATTATGTTTCGTGAACAGAGCTAACCAAATCTGGATTCACTTTGTCAATTCAGTGATATTATGTATCTATACACTCAATACACTAGCCTCAGCATATTTCTATGCATTTAGAAGTAATTTGTAATGTAATTGCAGAAATATTTGAAAAGGTTATAAACGTTGTCTACACATATGTGAACTGTTTGTTTGAAGACACAGTTTTTCTTAGCAGCTTTGAAGACTGGAATTTTTTCAGCTTGTGCTATTCCTGATACATATATACATATATACCTGTCTATCAGCTTTTTAGAAGTACAACTTTTTTTTTATTACACTAGAAAATACAGAGATGTCAGATACATACATTGAGATTACAGCCAAATATCAAACATATCAAACAAACTACCAAAATACAAAAGTCTACTGTTAAAATTATAATCAATTTATGTGAGCATGGTAAAAAAAAAAAAAAATTCATAGCTGCACTGATATCAACACCATATCTCCTTTGTAATTCTGCTACTGAACGTGACAAATTAAAATAACCCCTAATACCTCAGAATGGGCATACTAAAACCTGATTTGCCCTGAATTCAGAAATTCAAGATTTGATAAGCAAAATGTGTAATAAATGGATCTTGTTTATAGAAATACATAACATGTAGATATTAGTGTCTCACCATCAAAAGACATTTACCCCACAGTAAGTAGGGAATTTATGCCTGCATTAGATTCCTATTAGTCAACAGTCATCATGTATTAACCTCTGCTATTTTGCCAAGCAGATAAAGATTTAAATGAACAACAGTGTTTGCTTAAACCTGTAACAGAGTACTTCAGGAATGTGCATCAGAAAAGAGGTAAGAGGTCAGTTTAAGAAAACCACTAGAAATAAAAACTAAAAAGAACACGAGAGGAACACGACAAGATACGCAGCAGATTAGAGAAAGAGATGACCCATTCTTGCTCAAAAACAGATAGCCATCTACACAAAACAGATAGCCATCTACACTGTACGGTTTCTAGGGCAAAGCTCTGACCCACTGGGAAACTTATCCATTGATCATGATAGAGCAACATTACAGATGTTGCAGAAGTAAGAAAAACACTTTAAGTTAAAATTAAGATCTTTTTTGAACACAGCTAGGAAGATTAACTATTAGAACTTGGATTACATACCTTGGCTACAGAAATAGAGTGAAGAGCCTGATACTGCAGATGCTGAACGATGTGCGTCACAGAATCTGCCACAACCATACTTCTTCGGTAAAACATGTGTTCTATTGCCTAAAGTCAATACCAAAACAAAACAGTTCACGTAATTAGCGAAATTGTTGCTTTTAGAATTTTGCTTTTTGCTGGTGGACTCATCCACACTGCAATAACAGACTCTTTCCACTTTGTAATGTACTGTTAGCAACAGTTACAATTAACCCTTAGAAACAGAAAATCAAGTCATTCAGGAGTGTAAAAAAAAAAGTTTCAGGACTGTGATGTAAGTTTTGTTGGGGTTTTTTGTTTGCTTTTTTTTTTTTTTTTAAAATAATCCATCGCAGCTGGTAAGCAACTTGGCAGAAAAGGACCTGGAGGTCCTGGTGGATACCAAGTTCAACATAAACCAACAGGGTGCCCTTGACACAAAGGCGGCTAATGGCATCCTGGGCTGCATTAGACAAAGCATTGCCAGCAAGTCAAGGGAGATGACCCTTCCCTTCTACTCAGCACTGGAAAGGCTACACCTGGAGTGCTGTGTCCAATTCAGGCTTCTCAGTACAAGACAGACATGAACATACGGGAGAGTCAAGCCAAGGGCCATAAAGATAATTAAGGGACTGGAGCATCTCTCATATAAGGAGAGGCTGAGCAAGCTGGGACTGTTCCATCTGAAGAAGAAAAAGCCTTGCGGAGAAGAGTCTTATTACTATATATAAATACCTGAACGGAGGATGCAAAGAAGATGGAGCCCAGCTCTTTTCAGAGGTGCCCAATGACAAGATCAGAGGCAATGGGCACAAACTGAAACGCAGGAGGCTCCCTCTGAACATCAGGAAACACTTTCTTACTGTGAGGGAGATCAAGCATGGCACAGGCTGATTGCCCAGGTTGGTTGTGGATTCTCCATCCTTGGAGATACTCAAGTCATCTGGACATGGTACTAGGCAGCTCTAGGTGGCCCTGCTTGAGCAGGGGGATGTTGGATCAGATGACCTCCAGAAGTCCCTTATAACCTCAATCATTCTGTGATACTGTGGTGGTTTAGACCCTGCTGGGACCCAAGACCACCGCTGCCCCTCCCCCACCCTCGGACAGGTATGGGACAAGGAGTAAAGTACAAATCCCAGGGTTGAGATAAGGAGGATTTAATACAACAGTGTAACAACAACAACAAACCGAACAACAACAACAACAGTGATAACAATGTACAGAACAAGAGCTGTACCGCACAGACACAGCACGAGGGACAGACCCGGACAAAAGCCGCTCCCGCACTGCCCGCGCCTGGGCACCCGGACATGACCTCAGCATGGGATGGAATAGCCCGGCTGTAGCTCCCTCCTGACTGCTGGGGAAATATAACCCCATCCTAGCTGAACCAGGACAGATACCAACTAAGGCAGGCAGTTAGAAGTTAAATAAATCAGTTCTAGCCTCCCAAATCTCCTGTTCTCTAATCAAATCCAGTCTTGAACAAGAAGCCATGCAAAAACATGCCCCCACTCAGTTGTCATTTTTTTTGGTGTTGCTCTCGGTTTTTCTGGAGGAAGGAGGATATTAATATGTCATGTTTGGTCAATTTGGTCAATGTAAGGCTTACATGAAATAAACAGCTTTCATCCAGTGACCTACCTTCAGAAGTTCTACGAGTCTGCACAGAGCTTTCACCGAGGTTTTGGTCATAGGTTTTTGCATTGACATGTACAGATTCATTGTAGTTTTAATGACGGTGCTAAGACTGTATGCATAAAGAAAACCCTAAAAATAAAATTAGTAAGGGGAAAAAAAATATAAAAATTTACAACATATCCATCAAGTAAGTCCTCTCTGTTTTCTTTCAAACACGACAGAACTAACTTCTGCCTCTTCACACTAGAGAACCTACCACTCCTCCTAACAATCAAGCCTGAGATCACAAAGCTGAACAAGACCCTTTTGTTAGGCAGGCATTATGAAACTGCCTATGATTCACTATATCACCTGATCATTAACCTTTTCTAGAGCCACTCAAATTAAACATATGTCAGTGGATTAATTAATCGCACAGCCTCAAATGTCTAATAATTTGAGACCTATTGTAAACCAACCCACCGAACAACTCCTAGGCCCCAAAACACAGCCTATCACAAAAAAAAAACCTAAAACTTCCAGATTCTGTGAAATAAATACACTGGCAGTATTTACACAGTTCTACACGGTCTAAATAGGCCTGTCCATCCCCAATAAAAAAAAGCAACCATTTCTAAAGCAATGTATGCTAAGCTTTTAAATACAATGTTGATTACATACAGCATGAAAAAAAATGTTATTCAACTTATTTCAAAGGAAAAATAAAAAATTAAAAAAAAGAGACTAGGAAAAGACAGCAAGTAGTCTAGGGAACTCAGTTTGCTACAGAGCAAAATTTACTGAAGTCCACTGCAAATAATTCTAACATAAAAACCATGGACCCTAGTACGTGTATGTCTTCAAATATGGAAGATTCAGGATCACGCTTCTATCACACACCTGTTCTCATCAGATTTCTGTCAGGCAGATAGATACATATCAAAGCTAGCAAAAAATAAATTCAGAAATAAGATGCATCTTACATTAAGACTACATGCTGTTAGTAGGCCAAAAGAAAACCAGCTGCCTCAGAACATAGTAAGATTTTTGCAAAGTACCATCACTAGGCAAAGCCCAACAAAACAACACAAAACCTTTACTGCAAGTATATACTGTGCAAAATAAATTAGACACTGGTTCAGTTCAACTTATGCACCTCATGACTGACTGAAAAGGAAAAAAACCCCAAAACCTTTACTAAAGAGGAAATTAAGCTTTCTTGATTTCCTAAATCAAGAGAAAAATTCAGCATTTTAGTCACAGTATATTTAGTCAGATTTGCTTTCCCCACGCACCTTATGGAAGTACCTTTTACAGTTTTACTTAAAAGAATACCTACTGGGCATTTAAAGTTTTAGAAGAATTTCCACATTGTAAAATAACACACTGATGATTACAGAACCTTTGTGATTTCTTTTTATATTCAACAACTTGCACCTGAACATCAGTTTGCTGCATCACCATATTGAAAGACTACACACCTGGATGAAGACATTGCAGTGATTAGAAAGATCTTCTGCAAACTTATTCAAGCGTTGCTCCTTTGACAAGATAGATTCCATTTTTGTCATCCACGAGCTCACAAAAACATAATATGACTGCATATCTCTGGAGAAAGAAAGAAACAAACATCATTGCTTACTTCAAATATGAAGAGTATGAGGATTTTCTTTTCTCTTTCCAAAGCTTAAATTCTTCCAACGAAAACGTGTTAAGTCTTCGGTCCTCAAAGTAATAACTCTCCATTTCCAAAAGTAGAACCTTATACTCGCATTTTAATTCTGTATTGGTAAGGATTAGTCTCCTAATTATATCCGTATGAACATACCTCAAAGAGTCAAAATCATATGTCTTTTAAGAGAACAAATTGCCCTCTTTGCAGCATATATACCACACTTCTAATTTAAAGAATAAATAAAACTGCTAGAAAATGCTTTTAAACACTACACAGAAAGTCCTACACTTATGTTAATTTTTTTTATTCCAAGTTTGAATTTTTGAGTTTAAATATATGTATCTACACACACACTTATATATAAAACTTGTCATTACATCAATGCCAAACTGGTCTGCTCTTTAATAACCTAATTCTGCAGAAGTTAATCTGCTTGGATTACATTAGTTGTAACTAAATGTTTAAATAGACTTCACTTTTAAAATTGTTATTTATTCCATGCTACAGAACTGTTACTTGTTGTAGCAGTTATAGCAGGAATGTATTCAGGTTATTGACTATCACATATAAAATAAATTAGTTAAAAGAACATTCATATTTAAGGCAACAGTCCAATTAACAAAGGCAATGCAATAACTTGTAAAAAAAGCAAGAAAAAATTACTGGCAGATTTCAAATCAGCAGATGCAAAATCTGTACTGTATTGCAAAATCCTCAAAATGTCTGAATACTCAGATCTTTTTCAACTTCTTCTTAATCTTAGGAGCTGCAAGACATGATGACTTGTACCACCGCACAAGACCAAAAGCAAAGCAGCAGTGCAAATTCCTGAACATTAATTTATGGATGGAGGGTAAGAATTCAATTTAGAGCTCTTGACTATTCCTGTGGATGTAAGAGCTAAACAGGAAGAGGTGGACTGAAATGGAAACAGGGCAGTAGTGAAAATAATCTCTCAGGTAGGCATGGAGTTGCTTTCCGTTCTCCCCAACCAAGGTTGGAAGACAACCTGTAAAATATAAGTTTTTACTTCTGTTCCAAAGACCTCATTTTCCACCTTTGTGTTTCGATCTGCAACATAAACAGAAATCTCAGCCTTGTTATCTCCCTATGCAGCACAGCACACTCGTTCATAAAACTGTCCACTGAAAAAAAACCCCTCATCTTTAAACATACTTTAAGAAAGAACTTAGAGAAGGAAGTGACCTGCAAACTACATGCAAAGCACAAAAGAATATAAGCCTTTTCAAATACAGATAATTTAAAAGGCCATTAAACAAGCAATTAAAAGTCATGAAGAAAGTAATGATTGCAAAGAAAGTATCATCACTGGGCAGAGAAAAAGCCCTCTATAAGCCAACTAGTGACTTACCTCCATGAACACACAGAAAGCAGAGTGCCCTAATAGAAAACAGACCAGCTCAGGTTACTAGACACTACTTAAAAAAAAAAAAGGAAGTTGAAAGTATGTAACTAAAAATAACTGAAACAATCAAATATTTAGAACTGCCAGGAACTTGGTTATTTTGGTGACATAATACGCATTTTTCTGAAAACATGAAATGAAAACAGCTTATTTTGACCAACACCTTTTCAGCAACACTAACACACATATGGCTGCAGTGAAATGGAAAAGTTTAACACTACTGAGCAACAACACACAACACGCTAGTACACTGAATGAAGAAACCCATGTGTTTATAAACCATTTGCCAAACAACACCAAGAAGTAATATTTAGGAAGCATACTTGGTAAGTGACTGCGCCTTTTGCTGTAGAAAGTTCTCCCTTTGCATTTTAATCGTATGAATACTTTTCTTGTCCAGAAGTTTGGCAGCAGCTGGTATCTTCTGAATGAGAAAGTTGTCAGCAAACCAGATAATGTTAGCAGTTAACGTGATGGCTGGTACCTAGGGAAAAAAAAGATACCAGGGAAAAATACTACGAGTATCAATAAACATAAGGAAATACAACAAATACTATGCTGCCATGCATGTTTCTTATGCCTCTTTTGACCCATAACACACAATTTGATTTATTTCTGCATAACTGGTTTCTACAAAGTATTACGTTCACATTAAAATAGGTTTCTCCCTCTGAAGTCCACTAAGGACACCACAGGCAAAGTTATTACCACACTCAGTGACACTCAACAGTATTATTTAATGATTTCTTAATACCACTTGACATGAAAAAGCTCCAATCACCTTTGGACTTAGAGATCTTTCAAAATACATGTTTTTAGCCAAGGTCAAAACCCAAAGCTTTTATTCAATCCCACAATACTCATAACTCAAACATTTTGTCCTCAGTGCCACATTAATCTTAAGAAAGATTTTAATGGTAATTTCAAGTTATGTTACCTTGCTACCAAGTGAGTAGACAGGTTTTAGAGCATCTTTAAAAGAAGGAATTATGAAAAGTAGAAAAATCTTGATTCTGCTTTCTGACCTGTTTTGGTAAATTGTGTATTCTTTCTTTTCCCAAGTCTTTGCCATGCTGTACAACTAAGAAAATGATCTACATCATTGCTGAAGGGTTTTTTACACGCACCCCCTTAATTATTGAGAAAAGAATAAAGCATTCACCTTTTTACAGACGTCCAACAATGACTTATAAAATTTCTTGTCTATGGTCCGAAAAATCTGAAAATGCAGTACAAAGAGGCCACAGATGCCCACATATTTATCTCTCTGGTCAATTTCTGAAGGTTCACCTGCAGAAATACACCAAAAAAATAATCTGTTTTTGAATTCTACTCCCAGACAAGCAATACAAACACTTTTAGAAACAGCAAGGCTGGCAGAAGAAGCACAAGCTTGCATTACCAAGTTTGGTTTCAACATTTGCAAAAGTTGTGCGAAGAATATGAGCAAACTCTTCAGCAAACGTGCTGTTCTTTGCCACGGACACTCCACCATTTAAAGAATCAAACTGTTGCTCTATACAGGCCTGAGTAAAAATGGAGGGGGAAAAAAAAAAAAAACAACAAACATTATGATAATGCCATGAATTTCAGACCTTAAAAGAATATTGATTTTGCAAGAGAAGAATGCTGCAAGAGCACACTGATTTATGCCATACAGCACTGAAATTAGTCTTAAACTTCATAACATACAGGGGTTTTTTAACACTGCTTAAATTGTTTAGCATAACAGAAAACATGAAAAAACCCTCATACTTAACAACAAAAAAAAAAAACATTTAATTTACTTATTTAACATTTCTGTTAAGGGGTATTTTTAAAGAAAACACATGATGTGCTAGTGATAGGAAACGAGATGCGTATTTGCAATATTACATTATAATATGTTACTAACTGTCCATTAACTAAACAAAATTATCATGCAAGTTGCTTGTAGGATGTGGTTCATGAACTTGTAGCATAAAACCCCAAAACTACTGATGGTTATTTAAAAAAAATAACCAAAACCCACACAATAGTTAAAAAAAAAGAGACACTTCTGATTTGCTACATATACTAAAAAAAGTTTTAATGGAATTGCATTTAAGAATATTTTTCATGCATTTTTGTTTGGAAGGCCATTGGCAGGACAGAAGGGAAAAGGTCCCCAGTGAATACCAGACAAATCATACCGATGTCTCAAACATATAATGAAGTCTTTGTACTAATGCAACATTAGAGAAATATAAGATGAAAAACAGATAGCTGGCAGCAACATCCTTTGAAAGAATAAGCCAAATTGTGTTTAATTATTTACCTACAATTTCCCTTTTTGAGGCTTTTACAGAACACAACCTTCTTCCCTATGCCATTTAAGAAGAGTAAGAACTGAGCAACAGTCCTGTTCAACTGATTCTGCTGTGACCAGATTCAACAACTCTACCTTCTGCCTAATATACCACAATGTCCGATTTCAGCCTCAAACACTTCTCTAAAAAAAAAAAAAAAAAAAAAAAAAAGCCTCTTGTATGAACACACTAATATTAACTGTATTGAAAAAGTAATAATCCTTCTCATCCACCTGTACACTTGCATGTTGTGGGGGTTATACACCACTGAAGCAGTACCTGATGACAGCAATTTCTGGTGAAAAACAGGCTCTCTGATAACATACAGTCTTAATGCCAAGTTGTCTGTGTTACTTTAATTCTGCAAAACAGTAAGCATTAACTGCTACCATTCAAAGCCTGGCACAGTTCAAGCTCATGAGAAGAACAAGGAAGGATCATACAGTAGAGCCTTTTTTTCCCCTCTGCACAGACACAAGAGCCAAATTCACACATCACTGCATCCCGAACAAAACAAAATAAACCCAATATATTCTAAAAAGAGTCTCACTTTAATGTAATAGTTTCCCCTGTCATACTGAGGAACATTAATTTCACTACCTGAAATATCATTCCATCCAGTAACTGGCATTCCAGTTTTAACAGCAGCTTTTCAAATGGCTTCAGCTTATCTTCTTGAATCCCAAACTTAGAAGGGTTGTGATGGACAGATTTTAGCAGCCTGTAAGGAACAGGTGTGGAACACACACATTCAAACACAATTAAAATATCCTAACAGATTTATCATATCCTGTATTATTTTGAGAACAGGTTTTAATTGCTCGTATCTGTGGACAGCAGCAACTCCAAAATTAAAAAAAAAACAAAAACAAACAAAACAAACTAAAACCTACTAGGTCTTTATAAAGTCATATCCATTTTAATAATTCCTATTTACTGAAGTTTTCAATGAAACAGTTATTATTCCACTAATTTAACTGCCTTTATAATTGTTGACTTTTCACCTTTTACTTAAGATAGCATTCTTTCTTAAATCTGTATGCCCATCCCCATGATCAATACGGATAGGGAAAGTCTTAGACCAGTTCTGTGCAAAATTAGATTTCTCATTTAATATACTGTAAACCTCACCAACCACTACTTTGTTTGTCAAGATGCTTACCATGCATTGCAAATGTAATATTCAGCACTTAAAAGCTTACCAGTGCTGTTAGGAGGACAACGTGGGACCTTAGCCCTGCCCTTAACTGAGATTTCTGGAAAATTCTTGGGACTACCAATGTCCATGTTCCCACACCGTCTTTCTTGGAACAAAGACACACACACACGCTTTTATCTTTATCTTTTATGTTGAGGAAGTATCTTTCACACCTTCAGAGACACACCTCTTATACATGATCCAGTGATCTTTCAGAGTGGCATGATTGTCAATTATTTCATCCAGAGTGATTAAGACCATAAGCAACTCTCCCAGATGCTCGTACATTGCCTGTTAAAAAAAAAAAAAAAAAGACAAAAAAAAGACTGTAGTTATTGAGAAGTTTACTGCAGTCATGTGTGGCACATAAGATTTCAGTTCCTTTCAATATACTATCACCCAACAAGACATCAGCTAGAGAGTTAAATCAGGGATTTTTTGGTTTGGTAGCTTAAAGATTTAGTATTCCTTGTTTTCTTGTAGTGACACAAGAACATTAGTTTGCATCAGGTACTGCTTTAAGACCACTGACCTAATTTGACATTGAAGACAGGATTTTTTAAATTGTCTACACGCAAAAGCACATACTGCACACAATAAGGGAATGTGCAAACTTCTCAGCCAAGAAAGGCAGAATATGACAGACATGGAGATACCCACTCTTTCCACATAAAGGCTAGAGAAAGCTGATTAACAAAACAAAACCTTAAAGGAGATTCCAGATTGAAAGCTGTACTTGAAACTCACTTTCTTGCTGCTTTTCTCAGGATTAATGATCAAGACATACATATATTAACATAAGCAAAAGGGCTCCAAATCATTCCCACCTGAAAATGAACTCCAGCCGTCTCTATAACTTTAGGTACATTCCTGTAAATAAAATAAGTATTTTAATGTCTTTTTAATTCTTAGAACAGAGCATATTTATCAGTTCTGTATCACAGTGTGCTCTTTGTTTCTTGGGGTACATTTTCTTCATTAGCATAGTAACTTCAGAAAAAAGAAACCTCAAAATCTGATTTAAAGTATATGCTGTATGAAATCTGTGTGCCATGATCAGATTTAATACTGCATTTTTCAATGTACAGCATATCACTGGTTCAAACCACTAATTTCATTCAGTGCACCTATATATTGGCAATTCCCAATTCAGTTCTGCTAAGAGCAAGTAGCTTTGATACATACAGCCTTGTGGCCCAAAAGTACAAAGTCACTTCATATATTCAATCAAGCCATATTTAACCAAGCTACACATCCAGCCTTGTTCATTCAGCACCATACAGAAAGTCTACCTTGTGCTGCAATGTAAGACAAAAATGAAAACAACTAATAAAACTGAGGAGAGTGATGCTATCATATCTGGGGGGAAAGAAAAAGAAAAATCAAGAGGCCTGCAGTTAGAGCTAAACCCACCAATACTATTTGGAGCTAAGCTCTCCTCAGTTTTCAAAGGAGAGAAACCCGATGGCCTTACTTCAGGTGTTAAAAACATGGTTATTCTGTGAGGACTATATCCCAAGATTTACATATTTAAAACAAGACTGTGGAAGTGATCTGATTTTTAAGCTTCTGAAGCCACTGGTATTTACTGTACAAGTGAACAGAGGAATCCCTCTCTCAAACAGAGCAAGGTTGAAAGAGTAGTAAGATCTCTTAATCATAAAGACTAAGTGCCTCTGAATCATCAATTCTATCAAATAACATAAAAAAAATATTTCTTGCATCTCATTATATAAAAGCACTGCCTTTTCTGAAAATAAAACAAATCCACTTTCACAACATCTTATGAAGCCCAAACTTGCCCAGCAAAGCACACTCTATTTCTCCAGACAATATTCCAAAAATGACTATGACTTAGGCAGAACATTCATATTTTATACATTTTTTTAACTATACATAAACAATATAGCCTTTTAGGGAATAATTACTTGTCGCTGGTATAGAGAACAGCCAACTGATGCACTACATTCACCACCACTTCGTAGCATCGGGTAACAAAGCAAGACAGCTCCTGAAATACAAGAACATAAAATGCATATACATGTATAGACCCTCCTCATATGCAAGTTGTCATTACATCTGAAACAGTGAACATACACCACTGAACTTGCAGCCCAAGCTCCAACTACATTGCTAACCCAAGTTAGTGGGCAGACCTACAGCAGGATGGAAAACATCACTCTCGTAACTATAGCTCAGAAAAAAGATCTGGGACCATGCTAAGAAGCTACCAAACACAGGCTCCCAGTACAACTTGGACTATTTATACTACTGATTCAATTTATCAAAGACAGTAAGAAGTGACTTGACAACAGTGCCCATATACTTTCAGAGAAGAATATCCTTGACAGCAAAGGCTGTGCCTTTTCCCACTAGATTCCAGAGTCATGCTCTGGGAACTGCTGATAGCTGAATTCAAATTAGAAATTAACACAGAAGCCTCTACCTACTGTAAGAGTGATTAGCCACAGAATATTGCTTTCAAAAAACCAAGACAATGTATTTGAGAGGTATGTTTGACTAAAGCAGAACTGGAGATCAGTTACATAGCACAAAATGAGTATGAACAGGTCAACTCTGACCACGTAAAGGACAATCTTAATTTTGAAAATGTATTTTAACAGGGCATTTCTTGAGCAGTAGGATAAATGAATCTAAGTTTCCTGTAACTGTAATAATATTTGCTTATTAATGCATCCTATAATCCCATCAGGGAGAAATCAGCATGTGATGAGTGTAGCCAGTCAGCACACAGATGGCTTCATAGCAGCCAGCTCACACTGGCTAACCAGCCAGCCTGCCAGAAGGCTGGCAAACAGCTGAATTCTGTCTTTCTCTCCATCAAAAATAGATCTTATTTGGGCTTCTGCCTTCTATTAGTCACCAGTTTTCACAAAACATAAAAGTGTCATTACTTCTTATACTTGCATTGCTCTATCAAATGTGGATGAAACAAGCCAACAGATTCCAGAGGAATTGATTAATAGACACTTGAGATCATGTTTCCTGGGGAGGGGCACCAGCTGCTGTTTTAAAACTTTCAGGAAATAGTCCAGTTTAACAGAACACGCGTATTAGTAGCTACACAGTACAGATGAGATTATCATTTTTATCAGAGTTCTTCAAATACACTGTCTTCTGCAGGATCAAGAGTACCTAACTAGTGTTTCACAGCACTATTTTGATGGTTTTTTTTAAAAAAAACCATTTTGACATATCAAATTTGAGGCTATTGCATCTAGTTAATCAAGAAATTTTGAACTCAGAAGAGCCAATAAACCAACTGGTGGACACTAGCTCATTGAAAGCAATATTTCACTTCTCCTGTCATCTTCATTCATACTTTCACACCACCCTTGGGGATATGCTTATAACATTGACTAGAACAGCATTTCGCAGTCTATGGATATAGACTACTACTGAGTGGACTTAGGGGAACACAACAGTTGAAAAAGAACAAACTCAATATGGAAACAGTTTTCTTCATAGCCCAAAGTAATACACACCTGTTGGCACAGTAACCTTCACTTTGGGGTAACATCCTGCATCTCTCATTTCCCCAAGTTGCTCAACAATCAGCAAGCCATCATAGTATACAGACAAAATGGGCACACAAGCAATAGAGCTATATTTTTGTGTAGTGTTTACCCTATATATATACATATACATCAGCATATACCCCATAAACAAACATAAATTGTACTACAGAGTGGGTTCACAATGCACATAGATAGTCAGACAGCCAGTCACCCTGCTCTCAACTTCCACCTGCACAGCGTATTCTGGCGGGGGTGGGGGGATGGGGAGGAAAAAAAAGAAAAAAAAAAAAGAAAAAAGTCTGGAAAAACATAAAAACCACAAGTGGGCGGTAGTCCCATTTCAGAACCACTGAAAGGTCAAATATCTGCTCAGTAAGAAATAGAGGATGAAGAAAGAAACTGACAAAGTTGACAGGACAAAAAGCTTAAAAAATGGGGGGAAAAAAACCCAAGATATCCTAACAACTAACTGCAATTCAGCATAGTAAAAGAGGTTGAGAAACAACTTCCTATAGCATTCAACCTGTTATGACTCAGTAAATTTCTGCTGTCATGCTAGTATACAGCAAGAACAGAATTTTAAGCTTGGTTGAACTAGAATTTGTTTAAACATTCTGGAAGCTTCCTATGTATTCTCTACTTCAACACAAATATTTCATTACAGGCAATACCCCATTAAAATAGGAATATTTTTGGGACCAGGACAATCATTTAAGCTGTAGTGAAGACAAAAAAAATCCCACAGTAGACTGAAACCCAAGAGCACAGGAAATTCTCAGGAGAAACACAGATCCTGTTTTCATGCAAAGGACCCTGATAAAAACCGAACTGCTAAAGAAATGAGTGTTCTTCCCTGAAGGTTAGTGAGGCACAAGCATGATTTTTTCTAGGTACATATTTTTATTTTGCTTTCTTCTATCAGATAAAGAAGAGATGTATAAACAATAAATCCACTCCCAGTGTTCAATGAAAACTCAAACTTGCTAATCAGAACTATAAAAATAGATATCTTTACCATCAAATGAAACAACCTTAATTTATCTTCTCTTACTGAAGTTTTCCTAACTAAATTCTAACTTCTTTGAACAATGATTACACAAATTGTAATTTCTTCTCACATTACACTTTCAGAGTTTTAGACAAGTATAAAAAAAAACCCCAAAACAACGTGTGATACATCAGCTGGTTCTGACAGGTCAGCAGGAAAAACAGGGTAATGTATCAAATGCCTGCAATGCCTTTCAGCAAGCAGGATACAGCAGACTGTTAAATCCACTTTGCAAGTAAAATTAAGATAATAATTGCTGTCAAAAAAAAATAAAAAAAAAAAAATCAAAATATACTCTACCTGCAAGAAAGAAACAAATCTTCCCATCTGTATTTGGCAATCTCCCTCCACCATGCTGGAATCTGTGGCTTGAAAGACAAACATTTGTCACTACCTTCAAAAGCCTGTGTTAGAGCTGTTAAATTAACATTGAAGCTTGCCCTCCAAACTATTTGTTTGTCATACAAACATATTATAAGCATACTGATGGAACCTTAAAAACTTTTAATTTTGCTTTCTTAAACTGGACTTCTTTCTTTCTCATTAAAAATCACATTGTTTATAATTTAGACACAAAGCATGGGGAAAAAAGCCTCCACCACCTGAAAGAAAGTAAAGAATATGAAACATAATTCTTTAAAGACATATATATTATGTAACTTAATATAGAAGTTTCCATTTTAAAAAGTTGGTATGAAAGCACGAAGTACTTATATAGCAAGGAACATCCCTGGTAGTTATTTACTGAAAGAATATACTGCATTAATCAGAAAAAAAAAAGCTGTGTAGCATACAGTTTCCTCAAGAAATTGGTTTTCTTTTTCCTACATAGCATCCTGCACAAAAGAACCAGATCATCACCATAGCTTCAAAGCATTGCTTGTATGACAAACGACACTAACAGGACACTATTCAATAAAATTGTTAAATCACCAATGCCAAATTGTTTCAGCCAGCTGGAGCAGCCGTGATACTACCTGACAAAACACAGTCTTTTTAATGTGATGACAGATTAATGCTCTAAACTTGAAATGTTTCTATTGGGTCACTCTGAGCAAAAATGGCTTACAATTGCAAGTTTACCTGCACAAGAAATTGCAGGTTTGTCTTATTGCTTCATAAAATATGCTCTCTTAGAGCAGCCATCAGAGACTAAAGAAGTCTCCATACTTCTGTAAGATGGAGCTCTGGGACAGGATTCTAAATATTGCATGCTTCCCCTTTACAGACTTGCTGTAACCTTTACTCTGTTCAGTGTCGTCCCAAAAAAACCCAATTCAACTAACTATTTGAAGTTCCTAGACTAGCCCTAGCTACTTCAAGGACAAGATGAAAAAAAATGTTTCTTTATGTAGAAGGAAAAGGCCAGTACAATATTTGTTTCCTTTCAACCATCCCTGAGCCAGTAACTGTGCCAGCTGCTCTAAATAAGCAAGCTTGCTGTCATCAAAGCAGATGCTACAAGTAGGGATATGGAAGTGGAGACCATAATTTCTGCATCCCTACCTGACCCCTAGAACCTCTCAGATCCTGCCATTCTGAAGCATTCCCTGCAGAACACCCATCAGGAACAAATCACTGCTGTAATATGTTAATCTGCAACAGTCTGACTTTTTTCATGCTAGAGACATGGAGTTTTCAGGGAACCCCTAGTACCATTCTGGCAGCATATCACTTTCTTTTAAGATATTTAAAACCATATCTGATAAGAAGTGAGAATCTGCTAAGAAAAAAAGAACCACCAAACAAACCCCCCACTATTTCACGTTCCTTAACTGAACCACAGCAGTCATCTTAAAAGAATGATAAACAGTCCCTATCTCAAAGATTTCACATTCCTCAATACTTCTGTCACAGTCAAGACTCTTGAAAAGCTTCTAAAAAAGCCCTTTTACAAGACTACTATGAAAGGACCTTCCCTTGCTCTCAAATTTCTGAAAAAGAAAACCAATTAGCTGATATGTCTCTAAATCAACTCATTAATATATCCAGTCCTCAGGACCAAGATCTGTGCTTATTCCTAGACTAGCATCCTTTAAGGTAGAAGCTTAAGACCAGTCCTTTTGAGGAGTTACGAGTTTAACTCCAAGACAAAAAGCAGCTTTCACCTAAAGCAGGATCTCACTATTTGTCAACTGAATTGACTTAAAATCCCTGTATTATGTCATGGTCCGAATAGTAGTACAAGTACTATTACCTGCACTTGAACGGCAGATGACACTACCACACCACAACTACTCTTGGAACAACTATGACTGCATAAGCAAAGTAGGCAGGACTTGATCCAAGTTATTTATTAATGGTTTCATTGTTTCATTACAATCAAATCACAGACACTGTTTTACTACAATCAATGTAAAATCTAGTCCCAATAAGAAATAAGTTGGTTTAGGATGTATTTACATGTTAAAAACAGGTTTTCAATGCAATACTTAGAAACCTGAGCTTATGTAGCAGCTGTTTTTCAATATGTTATACATTAAATACAACCTCAACAGCCTATACTCCCTCTTCCTCATGTAAATAAGGCTGCAACAAAACTTTCTGCTAATGTAACAGATAAAACATAGTTATCTTAAGCTCACTTAGGACAGTAACAAGTCACTAACATATATCCCTATATCCCACCATTATTTGGTGTTCATCAGTCAAATATACAGAGAAAATATGTATCCATTTATAAAATTACGCTTACTGTAGCATTTAACATAACCTGAAGCAGTAACGTAAAACTACAAACTTTTACAGTAAATGGAACTACTTACCTCCTTCTCCATAAAACAAGAGGCCATTATAAAATTTAGTTTCTGCCTAACAACAAAAGCAGAAATTTGTTTTTTAATAAATAGGATATATGTAATCATGCTATAAAAATTTAGACATTATATCTTGTTTCTTTACTGCTAAAGAATAAATTTAGGTATCAGCTTGACAATCTGCAAACATTTTTATACACAGTAATAAAAGATAGCTGAATTTACCTCATATTTTAATTTCTTGATTTCACAGCAAAGGGCAGCATACACAGTTATTACTTTGTTTAGAACCTAGACTCAAAGCGGGGAAAAAACCACACAGATTACAAATAGATTCACATGTAAAGAGCTTGGCTTTAGCTACAATTATTTTGTTGTTGTTGTTTTAAGCATAAAGCACTTACCTTGTTTTCTGTCTTTATGAGCTCCAGTAGGGAGGACTGTTCATAGGGCAAAAGCTAAAATAAAATAAATAAATAAATGAAACAAACAAACAAAAAACCCCCAAAGCACAAAACAAAACATACACAAAAAAACCCAAAACCAAAAACCCCACAAAATCAAACAATCAAAAAACCCAACAAATGAACAAATTTAGAAAATATTGGTCAAAAATACATTTATCCAACTAGATAATTTTTTTTTCCCAGCTTAATCTCAAATAAGGTCAGTAGTAAGAGAGCAATAATTGCACATTTAGTGGCAACCTACACTGCAGGAAACCTTTGCTCTTCACATTTACATGTAAATACCCTTCCTTTCACTTTAGGCAGAAAGGCAAATAACTAGCTATACCACATTTACAACAATTTGCTTACAAAACTTGGAAAGTAAAAGCATGGTCGTTATGGCTTATGTAGAAAAAACAGCTCAGGAAACCCAAAACATGAATCCCAAATGCAGGAAATAGGATGCATAGTGTACATGTCTGTGCAGGCACTGATATTTTATACTGAAGTCAGCCATGATTTTGACTAGCTCATATACTTCCAGCACTGTGCTGGCCCTACACATAATTTATTCAAATTATTCAGGCAGATGATTACTTAAAAGTGCACCTTCAGCACAGACAAGTTCCACATGGTAACAAAAGTGCTTTTAAATAACGTCTGCAAATTCAGTGGAGAGAAAAAAACAACGCTCCACAGAGGACACAGAACTTCTGACCAAGGAAATAATCACTTCTGGAGGGCAGAAAACACTGTATCAAGGCCATTAAATCAAAACATAACTATAAACACACACACAATTCGTTCTGCAGTCATATAACTACTAGTGACCTCTTCTGGAACACCAAGTCCCAGATAAAAAACACTAACATCCACAGGGAAGCAGTTTGCTGGAATTAGCCTTCCCAACACATGAAGAACTATAAATTAATTTATCTTCCACTAGTATCCAAAAGACTGGAAAATAATAATACGAAAACATCTTTCTTATGAGATGCATCAATTTATTAATTACTTGATAATTAAAACTGTACTGGATAGGTTTCTCAAACACATAAGTCAGAATTTTACCAGCACAAATGCATCATGCTTCTACTTTGCAGGTGTTGAAGGGAAAAAGGAACTAGAGAACAGTGGCAATACATATTAAATATATTAAGACCTTTAATGCAATGGGATCAAGACTGAAGTCCCAAACATCTCCAACAGAGTCATCCAAAGCATCTTCAGTTCTCTTCAGCTGAGACGTATATTCCTCAAGAAATTTTCCGTAATTCTTCAACTGCACTTCAGCATGAATTTCTGAGAATCAATAACATTTGTACAGTTTTATACTGTTCAATAAACTGCAATACCAAAATTTTTGTAAAAAAATATTTAATCTATTTAATCTCTTGCTATTTAGCTTGTAGTACTGTATTCCTCATTTTGCCGCAGCATTTTTCTTTAATACAACTGCATCTTTATATTAAAGTTCTTACTTGTTTAAAAAGAATCTTACAACTCAGTGTCAATTTAAAAGAAATCCAAATGCTACTTAAAGAATATCAAACATCTAAGTGGTGTGCAGAAAATTATTTTTAAAATTTGCATATATTTTCAAATTAAGATTTAACAAACCTAACCTAATCATAACAAGGTGCTGAGCAAAGAAACGACTACATAAATCTTAACATGACAGTGATTCTACTCATCAGCTGAACTGGTACATATACAATTTTATTAGAACTTTGAGGCAATGGGTTTAATCATTTTGGCCTGAGTAGCAGCTGCATTAGTAGCAATTCCCCTTCCACTCTCTCCCTGCTACCTCTCAGCAAGTCATTTGGGCATTACAAGGGAAGTTTTTTGCTTTTAATCATTCTCCCTTCTTGCCAAGTTCTTCAAGTAGAACTTTTCTTCTGCTTAGCAGCTGGACACTGAAATGCACAGCTGTCCTGTTACTGCTCAGAGCAAGGAGGTTATTATGTTCAAAAGGTAACGTTCATCTGGTCAAACACCGAGAACAGTGACACTAATTAGCAAAGTAAGTCTAAAGACAATTGGTCCACAAAAACTTCATTCACCCTATCCTCATCTTTTTTCTTCCCAGATTAAGACACTCCCCCTTCCTCTTCCCTCTCCCCAAATTATACACAATTACTGATTTAGTTGCATAATCTGAACTACAGAGTAATGATTACAGCTCAAGGCTTCCATGTTCAGTAAGGATGTACAATCCTTTTTCATGTGAAGACTGAAGTGTCTTCCCCATAACTAGACAACAAATCTAACAGCTTGTAACCTTCTGCTATTGGTTGGAAACAGGATTATCTTAAAAAACTAGAGAATGTAAGTCGTGTGAATAACTGAACTTGTTCTAAACAAGTTTTATATGAGCCCTTTTCACATTTCTGCACGTAGGTTACTCTAGAAAAGTTAAAAAACTTGTATTCTTTTATTCTGTATGTTTAACCTCTTACTCATCCAGGCTGCCGATAACCAAGCCAAATGGTAGTTGATGGCTACTTCAGTGGAAAAGCACTGCTGAATCTATTATCACTTAAGACATTTTCTGGAGGAAGAAAATATTTGGCTGAGACACTGCACCAGGCATAACAGAAGGACTGAATAAGGACAAATTAATAAGGAAAATATGAGAAGGACTATGTACAGGAAGGTTGGGTCTGAGAAAGAGTAACGACTGCAGCGAAGTCGTGAACTAATTCTAAGCTACTACTTTGAAGCCAACTGAAATGGCACCCATAAGGGCACATGGACTGCAACACATATCCAAGGAGTATGGCAAAATCTCCCACACTAAGTTCTGCATTAGTGCCAGTGGTTCTACCTGTACCTGCAGCCTAGACAGTGCACAGGCACTGTCAAAATAAGGAGACTGAATTTCATGTAAACGGATAAGAATTAAGTGAACAAAAACACTCTCCACCAGCAGTATGCACTCCAGACAGTGATGTACAGCCTTTGAGTTGTATCATCGTATTATTCTATTTTATCAAATTCATCTTATCTTTCAGGCTCCTTCCAATGCACCTTCTGGAAGCTCTGCTGCAGAAAAAACAGTATAACACTGATGAATGCAGAGCCCTGCAGAAGGGAGTTTAACTAGCCACCGTGTCACAGCTTCAGTACTTTACTGCTAGAAAATGTGGAGCACAGAGACTTATTATAGAGGTATGCTGCAGTATTCCCCCATCTCATCTCCTCCCTTCACACAAAAGGCAAACTAAGAGCAGAGAAACTGACAGATATATTGGGGCTTTATACGAAGAACAGAAAAAGCTTCCAAGTCATACAAGAGTAGGAAACTGACACTGCTGTTCCAACCCATTCCCTATGAAACAGGCAGCATTTCTCAAACAAAATCTTGCAGCAGCGCTCCGCTAGAGACCCACAAACTGTCAGCTTTCCAGCAGCCAAATGATGCATCTGAACAATGTTGCAGCTCAACTAATATTAAAAATTTCCAAATATTTATCTATTGATCAGTAGCCATCAATTTGCCACCTTGTACAGAACATACATAAAATAAGTGACAGGTGTGAATAATTTCTCACTATTTTAGAGAGACAAGAGAGTGAAAGCTGTTATCTAGCCAGAGATAGGCAGGGTTCAACTGATAAAAAATGACTTGGAGATGGGGGAAGCTTTTTAAGATGCAGAAAAAGTTCTCCTAAATAAACTATCTCACACAGAGAAAAAAAGAAGAAATCACAAAAAGTAGATATTTGCTTTTTCCTCAGAGCAGCAGATATACTTCACAAGGTATAATCTGCTCACAATAAAGCTTGATTTAGTTTCTCCTCAGGTGATAAAATGAAAACGTTACAATTAGAACAATGCAGTACAGATCCCCCCCAACTCAGTCTTGTCTTCTTCCATAAAATGAGCATTACCGATATTCAACAGACTTATTGCCACAGCAGGATTTGCAAGTGCTGAGTCCATAAATATCTATGACACAGATGCAACAAACCAGACTTACTTAGTATCTTGTGTCCTCAGTTGAGAACATTACAACTGCTAAAGGTTAGTGATACAGGTATAACGAGAAAGTAGACAACAACAAAAAATGTTTTTCAAGTCAAAAGATTTTTCTTTTGATTTTTCCCTAGAAGAACATTGTGTGCTGTTCTCAACGGAAGATCAGCCTGTTTGTGCACCCTCAAGATGGTGGTAACGGAGCATATTAGGTCATGTAAAGGTCTCGTAGCTGTGCTTAATGTCAGGAGCAAGCGACTGGAGATCTAGCATTTTAAGCAAAAGCTACATTTTCCATTCTGCAGTTAGAGAACTGGTAAAAACCTCTGCTCGGGACAGCTTCAGTTTCCACCAAAATCCAAATTAAATGACTACGGCATAAACAGGATCATCCCTCGGGACAACATTATATGTGAAACAGTTGGTCCATGAGTGACATATTTTCACAGCAACACCTGGTGTAATTAATTTGGCACAGTTCAATTTACAGTGTGTATTACAGCGTGACAACCACATACGTTCCCCCTTTAGAAAGTAGGTCATCTCCACAGGCTGAGAAAAACGTGGATTTGGACAGGCACACAAACCCAAAGGCTTAAGCATCACAAGGTCTTATCTAATCATTTTTAAAAGGTGAAACCGCAAGTGACCGATCGCCCAAGTCCATGCCAGAAAGCCTTTGGCAAGGGAAGCTGCACACAACGAACTTATCTCGGTATGACTGCTCTGACAAACCGAGGCAGCAACTGCAGAGATGTGTGAGCCACGCGGAACGATGGGGAAGGAAGGCATCGCCATCCCCACGGCAAGCAGCAATTCGTGCGAGCAAAGGCAGTCGGGCGAGCCCGGCCGCCTCCTCCCTGCCGCCCCGGGGCACTGGGGGCGACTTCCCAGCGGCGGTAAGGGCTGAAGGGCTGGAACAGCCACTCTGCCACCCCAGACAGCCTCCGACAACTACGGAGCGATGGGAAGAAGGGAAGGTCACCGCGCCAGGCCGCCCCCGCGGGCCCGGCGGGAGGAGCAGCAGCGCTGGGCTGGCGGCGGGGGGAAGGGGCGCCCCGCACAGGGCAGGTCCGTGAGGGCAGCCGCGGAGGGTGACCTCGCTCCGCTCCCACGATTGCTTCCTCCTCCCTCTCCCTCCCTTCCTCCCCGCCGTTCCCAGCGGGACTGCAGCGGCGACCGAGGCCGGGAGGGGGCCGGGGTCTCCTCCGCCCGCGCCCCCCCCCCCCCCCCTCAGTGGCGGTCACCGCCGCAGCCCCGTTGGCCTCGCGCTCGCCCCTTCCGCCCCGCCCTCCGCTCACTCTGCGAGCCGTCGTCGAGGCGGTCGAACTCCCAGTCCGGCGAGAGGGTCTCCAGCGCCATCGCCAGCGCCCGGCAGCCGCTGCCCCTCCGCCCCTGACTCAGGCGCACGGGACTTCCTGCCCCGCGCCGCGCTGCGCTCTGGGAAATGGAGGCGGGAGGGGGGCGCTGGGACTCCGGAGGAGGCGGGGCGGGGCGGGGCGGGCGGCAGCGCCCCCGCCTGGGCGGCCTCCGCACGCACCGCCGCCTCCCTTTTTCCCCGCCGGCGCCCCTGAGGCGATGCCGCCTTCGCTGCGGTGTTGTCTGCCCCTGGCTCCTTCGCGGCTGGGCGGGCCGGTCCTCAGTGCCGCCAAGTGCCTGCCCCAGGGCGAAGGTCAGGGGGTTAAAGCAGGGGGAGAGCGAGGGGCAGGCAGGCGCCTCAGAGGTGCGGTGGGGCAGGGCAGTCCCCCCTTTCCTCCGACCCCCCTGCATGGTCGTTGTGCTGAGGCAGGACCCGTCTCTGAGGCACCGGGGCTTTCTCACTGCCATTTGCTGTCACACGAGGCCATGAGGTGCTTACCTGCATGCCGTCAGTCGCTGTTTCTTTTTCAGGGCCCCGGTGGGTGTAATATCAGAGAATAAAAATAGAAGTACTTTGGAGAGCAAGAGGAGTAGCCTTTCAGGGCCATTAACAATGACCGCAGCAATTACATTACCTCAGCAGAATCTGCAGCATCAGCAGATAAGGAAGCGGCTTCAAAAGCAGTGTCACCAGAAGCATCAGCAATTTCAGTGGAGAAAGATCAACAGAAATAGCAACTCCTATGAGTAAGTGCAGGATCATCCATAAAAGCTAGCTCTGTAACGCAGCAGGCCTGAAAATAGCACCCAGTATAATTGTTTTCTGATTAAAAGGAATACGTCCCTTGGAATCTATTGATTTTAAGAGTTTATAAGGAAGAAAGTACTGGTTTCCTGTTGATGAGTTTTTACTTATTTAAAGTGCATTTTAAGAGACCAACCTAGGTCTGGGAGAGATCAAATTTAGTTTTGTGTGAAATTACATCAACAATATTTGGGATAACTTTTTTTTTTTTTTTTTTTTTTTAAGGGGGAGAAGTCTCCTTTGGTAAATGTTGTCAAATAATCATAATGTAAATATGTCTTCTCCACTCATTGGCTTCCATGAAAACTTAAGATGTTTATATTAGGGTTTTTAAGCCCCAAGAAGTTTAATTGTGCAGGACATTGACAGCTGGCAGTGAGCACAGCTGTTTCTAAGGAGATGTTAAGTATCACACACAATGAAACCACAGTTTATGCTAGACTTTAAGGATCACATTCTGTCTACAGCCATGTAGATGCAGCTTTCACTGAGCTCAGTAGAACTGCTATACATACATTCAAAGCCAAGGTACGTCTCCCAGTTTTGAAAAATAAAACAATAGAAAATTTTTCTCCACAAACCATATGTACTTTCTTTGAAACAAAATACAGTTTCTTTCAGCTATGGAAAACTGCACATAAACAGAGGTGTTCGGACTGCTTAAAAAGTAGTGACCGGGCTTTTTATCTGTCTCATAACTGCGTGTCCTTGAATTCTGCAGGATGGTACAAGGGAGAAACTTGTAGAACTGGCACTCAATAGGGCACTTCCTTCCCCACATCTGAACTAAATCTGTAAAGAGTAAAATACTGTAGGGTTGGTTATTGCAAGGTTGTGAGATCATCAAAACTGAGTCTAAGGTAACCCAATGAGTTGGTCTGTACAATGGCCACACCAAAGAGTGCACTGTGATCCCAACAGCGTAAGCTGATGTAACCCTTATTTTCAATATGGAAAAAGAAAAATACTTTAAAAGAAAATGTATTGAAATAGTGCATTTTTTAAAAAGGAGCAGGAGGCTCCATGACTAAAAAAATCACAATTAGGCTCAAATAAGTACATCAGTAAATTTTATGCTGCCATTCATGATGCAGTTATTTAAATGATTTATTGTTGGGTTTTCCTTTGGCTCACTAGGTGGCACTGTTTTGTTGCTTAGGCTGAAGTTACTTAGGTCAATTCTAGATGGTGCTAGAATTTTTATTTCTTCCGAAAATCTGATTTAGATTTATCTTGAAGCTGACTGTTTTAGTGACAGCAAGTCTAGTTCAGCTTTGATTGATAAGCTTAGTGTCAGTGAATGGCTTTATGCTGTTTGCTTATGTGAAATTATTGACATTTTATAAGCATCATTTCTGAAAGTTGGGTGATGCTGTTTCCATTTGTATTTGTATTTCATATCGGACTTTCACATGAACTGAGTGAAGTGTGAACATAAACATGTTCCACCTGAAATTATTTGCTACACATGAGTACTAGAAAGGGTAGATGAGAAAACAAAGTCCCAAATGTAGTAGAATTAATACGGTACTATGTCCATTTTATTTATGGAGTGGAGTGGCTAGGTATCTATGGATTCATAAATCAACAGGGGCTTGATTCCATGAGGTATTAAAAATCTTTTTTCCTTTGAAATTACCCCAGTTGGAAATATCATTCAACTGTGGACAATACAGTTACCTGGTATTTTAAAACATTTCTATGATGTTTGAAAGCTTATTGAAAACTTTAACATAGCATTCAAACAGGAATTATTTCCTATTTTAAAAATGGTGAAAAGCATCCAGAGCAAAAATTGCTTCTTGTGTATATGGGCAAAGCTCCACCAACATTGATGGAATTGTAGTTACTTATAGGAGAAAGAATTTGGTTTGCTGGATCTGCAGAAAATCAACTGTTATATACATTCCTTGTCTGTGGAACATTTACTGCTCAGCTCTCTGAATATTTTAAATGAAGTTTTGGCTCAAAAGCTTTTGTGGCAGGATTCCCAGAAAGGATTTACTATCTGAGATTTGCTCTTTGCAATTGTGTTCTACAAAGATAACACCAGCTTTTGCAGAAGTAGTTTCTATTCTATTGTATAGAATTTAAGAGACTTCTAGTTATGCATATGAGTAAGGCATCTGCACATTGTAAGTCTCTCTACTGGTTAAACTAGTAAAATAATTCCCTTTCCTTATCAAATATTTGCCTCCTTTTGGTTACTCTGGGAAAAAAAAAAAAGAAATGTCAAGCATAAGGTTTAAAATGTTTGTCTAGATGGCAGAAAATCTGTACCTGTATGTTGTGAAAGCCCTACTATTATGTGGGTGTCAGGCCTGAAATGAAGTTAAGACCCAGTAAAAAAAAAAAAAAAAGAAGAAAAATAAGTTTTAAATATAAATGTTGCAGAGATAAAACAAGAAATAACTTTCCCATGAAATCTTGCTTCAGCAAGTGGAAAAACATCAAAAGTTTTTGTTGCATAAAATTTGAGTTGAAAATTGTCATGCAATTAACATAGCATAGGAATAACCAGTACAAAGCCTTACTTTATTTTTTTTTTAAATTAATCTTTAAAACTGGGTGAACTCTAAAGTACTCCTGAGGAATTTGAGGCTGAACTATGACCAAATCTTTATTCACCATGAAAAGCCCCATCAAGGCTGATTTCCAAGGGGGAAAAAAGCCTATGCAGAGCTAATTTAGTTGATCACTGAATCCCGGGGCATGATTTTCAAAAGAAAGCAAATCCTGGAA
The DNA here is from genome assembly GCA_028020825.1 of Podargus strigoides. Lineage (NCBI taxonomy): Eukaryota > Metazoa > Chordata > Aves > Caprimulgiformes > Podargidae > Podargus > Podargus strigoides. Next base: position 111,423,073 of record CM051663.1, on the reverse strand, counting down.
AATTCCGAGCAGTTTCCTAAGCGCTTCAGTATGTGCACGTACTCGGCATCCTGTGGAACACAGCCTTCCCTAATCATCTTGCCAAGTCTTGATGATATCTTCAAAGACGCTGAGTAACTTCTGCTTCACAGAAATGAATGAAGATTTATAATGTTCAGCTTGATTAGGTCTTACATTTGTTGTGTACATTTCTGCACACGCAAACACATTTAGTTTTGTGAGCGTGCCACTGAACAAGCATGCTTGGCTCCTGGACAGTTTTTGTATACATATCCCCCATCTGTTTTTGTGACTGGCTGACATACATCTCCTGAAAAATAGGGGACAGAAAAGGGGAAGCCCATGCTGGAAAGCTTACTATGGATAATTGCAGGTTTTTTTCAAAGCTAAACTTTGGCTTTAAGAAACAAGGACCAGAACTGGAAGAAAAAAAAATCAAGGCAGGAAATGTAATGTATAAAATGTGCTGAAAACCAATTGCATAAATTTACACTGATACAATGGGATTTCTTCCTGGATTAGCAAGAAACTTCTATAATTTGCAAGGTATTTCTCTGACTGGGACAGAGAAATCAGTGGGGAATACTTTGTGCCACTTTTTCCAAACAACCTCAAGCCCAGAGGAGCACGTTGTAACCATTGTAATATTTAATAGTGATGTTGGAGTTTACTATGTCACACAAGACCTGTTGCTCCTTCTTGGACAGACAGGTCAACCTGATCATTTTCTGGATGACAAAAACTGTAGAATTTGAATTGACTGTAAATGTTTACACTGATCCTTGAAGTTCTAAATAGACAATTTGTCAAAGTGGTTGTTAAAACCCATGCATACGAGTTCATCACTGTGATCATAAGGAGGAAGCTGATGGTGTGTAGACACCATCCTTGCATGTGATTTAGCATCCCCTTATCCCTGCTTATCTCCCTGCCCCTCTCATTATTATGAAATCTAAAGTAAAGCCCACATCTTACTCTCCTGATCTTCTTTATACCATGATTCTGCTGACAAGGGACACCTCCTCTTGTTTTTTTTTCCCTTTTGTCACCTAACATTTTAGTTGTCTGTGAAGCAAATGGAGATATATTATTGTCTCAATAGGTTTGGAGTTGTGTTTTGGAGATGAAGATATGCCAACTAATTAAAACATAGGTGCTCTACATGGGCATTGTTACGCTGTCTGTGTTGTGTGTGTATAGAGCCAGAAGTCATTACAAATTGCTTACCTAGGAAAATCAGGTATTTTGACATAAGCCTGTGCATCAACGGTTAAATGCCAAGTATGTGGTGTTCTACTTGGAGAGGGTTTGGGATCATGAACCAGGATTTGGAGTTTCATGAACTTCAGCAATTCTTGAATCCAATTCTAAACTTCGCAGTATAGGACCACTTTGATGCCAGCTTTCATAGTAGAAGTTGTTTGCGCTCAATTGTATGGAATTTGTGCAACATCCAAAAAGTCACAGGGAGCCTATTCATACACTGATTTCTCCTGCTGTCTGAGGTAGAGAAATAGTTCCTTTAGTAAGTACAAGGTGTCTATACTTTTTATTTCAGCACATCATGGTTTTGGTCAGTTTTATGACTGTCTTGTGCATGTGTGTAGTGTGTGTAGTCCCTGTATCGCTACGCCATGACCTATCAAAAGGTGCAATTATTAATCTTTCTTAAAGAAACTGCTAATTCAGAAAGAAGATTAACAGGCATTTCAGATCAACAGTGCCTGTAGTAGTTAAATTATGCATTTTAGTCCAGCAAAATTAGGAGTTTTAATTCTTTTATTGTACAATTTAAAGAGAGGGTATTCTAAAGAAACTCTTTGAACAACAAAATTTGGTATATTTTATGTGAGACAAACAGAAGATATGTTGCCACATACCCACAGAAGAAACCAGTAACAACAGAACACGTACTATTTTAAAAATAACCCAGAAAGCAAAATCTTTTAGCTTTCTTAATGAAAATCTGGAATTACTGTACAGAGTTCTTTTCAAACACATAGTAGCACAGATATTAGAGAAGAAAACACTTTTATAAACACATTGTCCCCCCTTGTTAATAGGACTTTTTGATGAATTCTACTACTTTAGTTTTTAATGTCTCAGGACAAAGAAACTCACTAATTGCCTTAGCTGGCAATTCCATAATCTAATAAATCACCACATACTCCAAGTGAAGTCATCACAAGAAGAATCTTCACTGAAGTGAGCAAAGTACTCCCCAACTTCACCCCATAGAGGTGAAATTATAGAAACTGACTAGTAATTTTCTTTGTTGAATCTTCATTGCAAAAACAAAGTGGTCTATTTTAATGTAAAAGTTTTAGTTATCTTTTTTGTTGATTCTACTTGGTACCACTTACACTTTCAGGCCTGCCAAGAGCCTTGAATATAGGGCAGGGTATAGTTTTGCTACACAGGAGTAAATCAGGGAATGAATTATGTTATGAGAGTTGTAATGCCAGACCTCGTGTAACTTTACCCCATGGGGAATTGTGTTGTGCCAACCTGATTTACTCCTTCCTTTGGGACTGGCACAGTTTACCTCTTGTGGCGCCTCTCCTTCCCGTGTCCCCTGGCACGGAGGGAGCAGCAGTTCTGCAGCAGCACTCTTCGTTCAGGTGTAGCTGAGCAACTGAAGTACCCTGAAGAAGAGGAGAGAGGGCTTTGGGATTAAACTGGGGATTACTGTCACAGTTCTTTTGCAGGAAAGCATCAGATATATCAGTGCGACATGGATGTTTACAAGTGCTAGGCAAGACTTTGTCTATTGTGTTTTCTACTGTAGCAAGATCTCTGCAGGTCATAAATTCAGCCGAAGTGTTGCTTCTGACCTCTCTGATATGTTTCACAATGCAGCCATACGATGACCAACTTCTCCATTTTTTGCTTTGTCTTCTTGACAGGAACAGAGATCCCACCCTTGTTCTTTAAGTGTTACTGGGGTTTAAACCAAACCCAATTTGCAATGACACTTATGCTACTGCCACTCTATCTCCTTTTGGGTTTGCTATTCGTACCCTTTTTGGGGCCATTTTCATTTGCCTTCTGATTTTTTTTAGCACTTTGAATTTGTATTTTCAATATCTCCGCCATACCTATGACAAGAAGATTTTGTTGTGACCTTAGAAAAATATCGAAGTTCAATCATTTATGTTAATAGATGACCTAAAATGCTAGAAGATTTTTTAACATTACTCAGTAGAATGAGCTGCTTTTAAAATACCTGGTGTGTTGGCGATGTGGATTTCCAGGAAGTCATTAATGTTTTTTAACCTCATTACTGCATGCAATAAACTAGAAATGAATGTTGCTAACCTATATGATCTTTTTTGATTGTCACAGCAGTTCAGATGAATGTCTTGCTGACAGCGTTGGTAGAGGGGACAAATCTGGAGAGGGTTGTCAGGCATTAGAACAGGCTGCCCAGGGCAGTGGTGGAGTCCCCATCCCTGGAGGTATTTAAGAAACGCGTGGATGTGGTGCAGTGCTGGGTTAATGGCTGGACTTGACATCTTAGAGGTCTTTTCCAGCCAAGGCTGTTATATGATTCCATGATTCTGTGATCGGCTCTGCTGCGTCTGGGGCAGGACATGGACAGGGCAGTGCTGGGGGCACCGCGTGTGCCTCGTACCACAGCCTGCCACCCGCGTGGCTGTCCCTTGTGTCCCCCTGGACCGGGAGCCCCGCACCCCACCGCGCCGGTCCCTGCCCTCGGGCCTGTGGCAGCACCGGGGACGGCACAATCTGCCCGCGGGGAGCGGGGGCTCCGGCCTGGCTGGCCGCCCCTGCCAACCCCGCCGTTCCTCCGGCGCCGGGGCCGAGGCCGCTCCCGCCGTGCCGCCGCCAAGGCGGCGGTGGCGAGGGGCGCGGCGGGAGCGGCAGGTGCGGGGCTTCCCCACTCCACCCGCCGAGCCGGTCCTCGCGGGCCCGGGCGGGGGCGCGCCGCCGCGGCCGCGGATGCACGCGCTGGCGGGGCGCCAGCGACATCGGCGCGGGTTGCATCAGACGAGGCGGTCCGCCGCGGTGCCCCCTCCGTCTTCGCCGGGCGGCCAAGGGAGCCCGGGGCCCGGCGGCGCTCCGCAAGATGCTGCGGACAGCCCCGCGGCTGCTGCGGACCATCTGCACGACCGCCGCAGTGAGTAGTGCGGGGCGGCAGCCGGGGATGTGAGCCACCCCGTGCCGTGCCGGGGGAGAGCGGCGGGGGCTGCTCCTCGGCGTGCCGCCCCGGCCACAGGGCAGCGAGCGGACGAGCACGGAGGGGGAAGCGGAGGGAGGGTGCATCAGGAGTGGTGCGTATTGTCTCCGCCAGGGTTTTAATAACGAGCATAGAGGCACGGGAAGGTGAGGATGGTTCGGAAGAGGGCTTGGCTTGGGTGCAGAAGCATCATCTTGCCCGGCTGGGCTGCGAGCGGGATCGCAGCCATCATCTGGGCGCTGCATCTTGCAGGGCTGTGACTGGAAGATGCAGGGAGCGGGCAGGGAGCGGGCACTGGCGGTGCTGTGATAATCCCCAGTAATCGTGTGTGGAGAACAATGTGAGTGAGTGTGGCTCTTCGCTGGATTTGCCCTGTGAGAAGCTGAACGTTGCCTTCTCAGTTAGGAAGGACCATGCTGATTCTCGGTGCCCGAGAGATGCCCCACGCTTTGGCCTAGGAGGAGTGTTTAGTTTGTGACATTCTCATCGCCAGTTCCTCGCTCTGGGATGGTGGGTTGCTCGGGGCTAAAGTGGCCCTGCCTGATGGCCTAAATTCCTCTGCACCCAATGGTTCAGTTTTTTATAGCTCTGCGTTCGTTCCAAGTTATTCTTTATGTCCTGTTAAATATATAGACTGCAGAACTCCTGAAGTAACCACTCCCCAAAAGCCTTCTTCGATCCAAATTGTCCAGATGTGTATGTCTGGCAAGCTGAATGAGGCTGGGTGATTTTTTTCTTTCCTAAAGACTGTTCTTTGTTTCACGTTTGACTACTTGGTTTAGTGTGAGGAAAGCCGTCCTACTGAGGTGTGTACATGGAAGTGGTTAGAATAAAGAAATTTAACACAAGCTTTTTGGAAGTGCAGTCAGCAGTGCCAAAAAATGAGAATGAATGAATGACTGATGATAACGCATTGCCTGTAGATGTGTAGATCGGAGGAGAGGCTCTATGATGAGTTTCTATTTGGAGGCACTAGATTTTAGCACATGTAGGGGGATACTCAACAGAAATAAAGTGGCAGTACTGCTTTTCAAAGGAGGCATAATTCTACATTCTTTTTTTAAAAAAAGATATATTAAAATATTTACTAGTTTAACTAAATTCTTATACAGAATAAATAAAATATTGTAATCTTTGATAGTAAGCTTCATAACCAGAATAGGAGTTAATAAACGTTCACCTTTCAGTATCCATCTAGCACATTATTCAACAACAAGGTTGGTTTACTGTTCTTTAATGAGCTGCTTTTCTACAGCTTCTTGATGAACACTAGTGATGATACACCAGCCAAAACATACCAGTTGTATAAGAAAGAAAACACTAAACTGTTTCTAATTTCTGTGTAATCTTATATAACTTTGTTTTAGTTTTCTCTTACGTCCAGATTAAATACTTCTAAAAGGATTTTCCACTATCACAGGTCTAACTCATTTTACATAAAAATGCTTGAAGAGAATTTCCAAATAAGATGCAAGGCTAGCTATAAGATCTTGTGCAGTTGCTCAACTGTATTTTTCAAACAAGAAAAAAAGAGGACTGAAGTTTTGGTCTGATCATGCAAGCCCTTTCACATATGTTTTACTCAGTAGAAATCCTGTGCATGGCTGACTTGTGGGCTTGGCTCCTGCTTTCTACTTGTGACAGTGTACATGTTAATGCACTACATGCAAATTGTTACGTCAAAGCCAGATGTTAATAGAAATCACACAATACATGTGTACCATTTATTGGAGAAGTACCTCAAGTGTCCCTGGTCATAGCACAATTACCAGATCCATCTTGCAATTGAAATCAGTCTCCATTTGCGTAAGTTTCTGTAAGTGTGAGACAGCAGAGCTGATTCGCTGTGAGGCTAATCTTTTTGTGCACTACAATGAAGAAATGGGACTCAGCCAGTCTGCAATCTCATCAATTTTGCCAGTTTTATTTTTTTGTTCCTTTGGAGATTGTGTTCTGTTTGCTTCTCACCATTTGTTCACTCAGTTCCACAACTAGCACAAATTAAGCATGTGTGGCTTTACTGAAACTATGTTGATTTACAGCAGCTCATGATTTGGAACTGGAACTGGTATGCAGTTCCATGTAATGTGAGAATCAGATTTATTCACTGGGAAACATAAACCAAAAGTTCAGTTTAGGAATAGAAGATGCATATGTTATTAACATTTTGTGAATAGGTGGAGGAAAAGTAGCTCTTAAAGTGGTGATAAATTTGGGTTGAGAATTACAAGAAGATTGGCTAAGTATCAGAAAAGCAACAGAGTACAGCAGCGAGTGTTTTAAAATTACATTTGTTTATGGTTAGCCAGTACTCACGGCTAAACCATAGCAGTTAGTGTATCACCCAAGACTCCCTCCCCAGATGGGAAGGAGAATTGGGGGAAAAAAAAAAAGAAAAAGCCCATGAGTTCAAGTATAGACAGACTTAATAGAATGACAAAACAGGAAACAATAATCAACACAAAACATAAAGGGTTCTACTCAGCCTGGTTCATTGCTGATGGCAGGAACAGAGCACCATCAACAAGGAGCCTCAGGGAGACCGAGGCAGAACCCCACCCTCCTTGAGCTCCCTCCTTTTATAATGAGCATGACTAGGAGGTACAGGATACACCTGTGAGTCAGCTGACCTGATTGGAACTCTCAGCTGACTCGTAGCCTGCCTGCATGGCTGGCCCATGGGGCTGTGCCTGGAGAACCAGGACACCATTCCACCCCTTATCCCATGCCATCTACATCATGCCCAAGTGTGCTCTTCTCATTTCTCAATATTTACAGAAGTATAGGTTCATTGAATAATAGTCCTTTAGGATGGCTCGAAGCAATGCAATGTTCATCTGGTAGCTTTGTGCTGTCCAATTTGTGGGGAGAATGCTGGTACTGGGAAAATATTAACAGGCAGCATCATATAACAGCTAACATCCCACAGTTCCAATTACTACCGGTTCTCACCCGGAATCAGATCTTGTGGAATGCACCTTACTTGTCCATCTTCTTGAATTATCCACCACATACACCTGGGTCCCTGAGCAAAGGCAACCCCACACATGTAACACAGAGTAACCCAGACTGTTTTCCCCAACATATTCCGCACATGCACCACTGGGACTTTGTCTTCTTCCACAGCATGGAGGAGCTCCAACTGAGCAGGGCCAGCTCAGTTGACAGACCCCCTAGTATTAACCAACCAAGAAGCTTTCGCTAGATGTTCGTCCCAGTTTTTAAACGTGCCATCACGTTGGGTTCCGTTGTCTGACTCGATCCTTTCTGGGGTTCCGTGGCACCACAATATTTGCTTTTCAAGACCCGGAATAGTGTTACGAGCAGTGGCATGGGGCACACCATATGTTTCTAGTCATCCAGTTGTGGCTTCCACCATCATGAGAACATAGCATTTGGCTTGGTGTATTCGCAGCAGTGAGATGTAGTCAATCTGCCAGGCCTTACCGTATTTATATTTCAGCCAGCACCCTCCATACCACTGGGGTCTGATCCATTTGGTTTGTTTAACTGTGGCACATATCTCACACTCGTGGATGACTTGTACAATAGTGTCCATGGTTAAGTCCACCCCTCAGTCACGAGCCCATTTATACGTCGCATCCCTACCTTGATGGCCTGATGTATCATGGGGCCATCAAGCTAAGAATAATTCACCCTTGCATTGCCAGTCCAGGTCCACTTGAGATATTTTTGCCTTCGCAGCCCAATCCACCTGCTGGTTGTTCTGACGTTCTTCATTGGCCCGACTCTTGGGTACGTGGGCATCTACATGGCGTACCTTTACAACCAGCTTATCTAATCGGGCAGCAATATCTTGCCACAGTGAGGCAGCCCAGATGGGCTTGCCTCTGCGCTGCCAGTTATTTTCTTTCCATTGTTTTAGCCACCCCCAGAGGGCATTTGCCACCATCCATGAGTCAGTGTACAGATAAAGTATTGGCCATTTCTCCCGCTCGGCTATATCTAAAGCCAGCTGGATGGCCTTTACTTCTGCAAACTGACTTGATTCACCTTCACCCTCAGCTGCTTCTGCAACCCATCGTGTAGGATTCCACACAGCAGCTTTCCTACAAAACGACAGGATCCATTGGTGAACAAACCATGCTGCTTCTCATTTTCTGGCAGATCACCATAGGGGGGGCCTCTTCAGCATGCAGCACCTTTTCTCCTGGTGGCACTCCGAAATCTTTGCCTTCTGGCTGGTCCATGATTACTTCCAGGATACCCGGGCGGTTGGGATTTCCTATTCTAGCCCACTGAGTGATCAGTGCAACCCACTTACTCCACATCGCATCTGTTGCATGGTGTGTGGATGGACTCTTCCCTCTAAACATCCGCTTCAACACTGGCAATCATGATGCCAGGAGGAGCTGTGCTTCAGTGCCAACTACTTCCAAAGCAGCTTGAAATCCTTCATAGGCTGCCAGTATTTCCTTTTCAGTGGGAGTGTAGCGGGCTTCTGATCTTCTGTATCCTCAACTCCAAAACCCTAAGGGCTGACCTCGAGTTTCCCCTGGAGCCTTTTGCCAGAGGCTCCAGGTAGGTCCGTTCTTCCCAGCTGCAGTGTAGAGTATGTTCTTAACATCTTTACCCATCCGGACTGGCCCAAGGGCTACTGCATGGACAATTTCCTGCTTAATTTATTCAAAGGCCTGTTATTGTTCAGGGCTCCATTCAAAGTCATTCTTTTTCCTGGTCACTTCATGTAGAGAGCTCACAATATGACTGTAGTCTGGGATGTGCATTTGCCAGAAACCCACCACACCTAAGAAAACTTGTGTCTCCTTTTTGCTGGTCGGTGGGGACATGGCTGTTATTTTGCTAATTACATCTAATGGGATCTGGCGACATCCATCCTGCCATTTAATTCCTAGGAACTGGATTTCTCTAGCAGGTCGCTTGACCTTGCCTCTTTTGATGGCAAACCCGGCTTTCAGTAGAGTTTGAATTACTCTCCTCCCTTTCTCAAAAACTTCCGTAGTGTTAGCCATACAATGATGTCATCAATATACTGCAGAAGTTTGGGCACTCCACCCTTTTCTAGTGCAGAGTGGATCAATCTATGGCAAATTGTGGGACTGTGCTTCCACCCCTGGGGCAGTCGATTCCAGGTGTACTGGACACCCCTCCAGGTGAAAGCAAACTGTGGCCTGCACTCCGTCACCAATGGGATTGAGAAAATGCATTGGCAATATCAATTGTGGCGTACCACTTGGCCACCTTGGACTCCAGTTCATACTGGAGTTCTAGTATGTCCTGCATGGCAGCACTCAGTGGTGGTGTGACTTCATTCAGGCAACGATAGTCCACAGTCCACTGTGGATAGTCCACTCTCCATTGGACATCCGCACTGGCCAAACAGGACTATTAAAGGGTGAGCGTGTCTGGCTGATCACCTCTTGGCTCTCTAGTTGGCCAGTCAGCTTCTGGATGGGGTTCAGGGAGTCTCGGTTTGTCGGATACTGTCACCGGTGCACTGTTCTAGTAGCAGTAAGCACCTTCTGGTCCTCAGCCTTCAGCAGCCTCACAATAGAAGGGCCCTCTGATAAGCCAGGCAGGGTAGACAGCAGTTCAATTTCATCCATCTCAACTGCTGCTATACCAAACACCCAGTGGTACCCCCTCGGGTCTTTGAAATATCCTCTTCTAAGATAATCCACACCAAGGATGCATGGGGCATCAGGGCCAGTCACAATATGGTGCCACTCACATCCAGTCAGGCTGAGTTCAGCTTCCACTACAGTCAGTTCCTGTGATCCTCCTGTCACTCCAGCAATTGAAATAGATTCCGTCCCGATGTAATTGGACAGCATTATGGTGCATTGCACCAGAGCCTTGTATTTTTGTGGGACAGACATGCCAGGCCATCATATCCACACAGTCCAATAGACTCCACCTGGCTGGAGGCAGGGCCTTTCTAATCCTGAACAAAGTAGCTGTCATTGGCATATGGGTCCAAGCTACTCACATGGGCTACACTTGTATCCTCATCAGGCATGCGTTGTGAATTTGAATCTGAAGCCCATCTACGCTGTCTTGGGGGCTGCCTTCTAGAGACAATAGAAACAGGAAACAATAATCAACACAAAACATAAAGGGTTCTACTCAGCCTAGTTCATTGCTGATGGCAGGAACAGAGCACCATCAACAAGGAGCCTCAGGGAGACCGAGGCAGAACCCCACCCTCCTTGAGCTCCCTCCTTTTATGATGAGCATGACTAGGAGGTACGGGATACACCTGTGAGTCAGCTGCCTTGATTGGATCTCCCAGCTGACTCGGGGCTACTCATGGCCTGCCTGCACGGCTGTGCCATGGGGCTGTGCCTGGGGAACTAGGACAATATTAAAATGGAGGTCAGATAAACTTATAAAAGCAATCATATGACATGATTGCTTGTGATGGCAGAGGATTAGATTTGTTAACTAAAGCGATCCTTCCAGTCTTGCGTTCTTACTGAGAGATATTAACAAAAGGACAAAAGTAGAGTAAGTAGTCCAGATGAGAGTTATCTTTAATGTTTCTTGAATGTACTAGTTGTGCTACCACTGTAAATTAGCACTGTATAGAAATCAGAGGATTTCATACCATGCCGAACATGTTCAGTGATCCATGTTAATCTTTCTCCAACTTGCCTGTTGTAGTTAAAAGTTAGGAAAATCTGATGGTTACTTTTTATAATGCAGCAACATTTCTGTTATAAAAGCAAAGATATCAGTCATAAAGCATGGGTATAATGAGATCTACCTCCATCCATCAGGCCTTGCTAGGCAAGTATTGCAAGGATAAGTTGTGCGTATTGTAGTTCAGAACAAGGTCTTGTCTTTATTAAAAACAAAATGTGGACATATTTTAGGCATTAATGCCAGCAGTGCACATTGATTGGAAATATTATCACTGGTCTCACAGACATTTTTTACCATCAAACTATAACAATCTGATTTTGCAAAAGCCTGAGTTATGTCCACCTTTGCATCTTTCTGCTTGTTACTACTGCAGTTACACTAGTGCTGACTAATGCTGTAATACAGGGACAGTTTTACTATGCAGTTTCATTCTGAGGGAAGATATTGTCTCTGGAAAAATAGTTATTTCCTATTTTTAATATTAAAAATAAAAAACACGCTTCAATATTCCAGTAGTGGAACTTACCAGCTCATAACTCTCTTTTATAAGGCCAGCTGGACAACTGAAGTGTAACTTGAAAACAGTAAGATACATCCATAATATTTCAGCTGTGAAATTAATTGCAATGAAATGGATTGTGGTTTTGAGCAACCTGTTTTTCAGGACATTTCTCTTTGTCACAGAATTTCTCATATGTTCTGATGGGCAGTCCAGACCAGTTGGTTTCCAATCAGTAACCCACTTAGTCAAGCTATCCTTTTGTCCCAGCCACTGTAAGAAAGGGAAAACAGGAGGGAGGAGAAAAACATACAAGTCTCAACATACAGAACAAATGCCAGTGGTTAAGATGCTCAGACAGTGCTTTGATTCCTCTTTATTGTTCTGAGCTTATGGCATCTAATGGGTCACTCAAAAAAAAAAAAAAAAAAAAGGAAGTCAAAGTCTAGCTGGGAAAGGTAAAGTTAAGAATAAAAGGGGAAAGTACGTGGATATATTTTCTACCTTTCATTCAGGCCTCCTAAGAGGAGAGATCTTTAATGGTTCAAGTTTAGGAATAGTTTCTACTAGATTCAGCTCTGGGGAAGGTAAGTTTTCCATTTATTCTGTCTGGACATTTCCTTCATAATGAGCTCTGCTAGTCCATTTGTTTCTCAAAGGTTTACAGTTTTCAGTTTCCAGAAGCTGATGAAAAAATGCAAAGGCGGTGCTTCTAGGGACAGTTCCACCCTTCTGCCAGTGCCTGCATGCTCATTCATGCTCCCCCACTGTACCTGCGTTGGGACTTGTGGCAGCACAATGAACTAGATTAGTGAACAGATCCACCTAAGGATAAGTTGCATTTTGTCAGGTCAGTGCCTCCCTATCCCAGTACCTTAATCCAATTCTTGCAGCTACAGAAATACCAGTTCTGGGATAAAGGAGGTGTTAGAGGCAAGGGACTCGAGGTAGGGTGGGAGAGGAGCACAACTGTCACCTAAATCTAAAGAGACTCTGAAGGAATTTATAGTTTTCTCAGGGCGCAAGCACTTGAATAATGTAGCAGTACATTTTCATTTTTTATGATACTAGTTCAATAAGATCATGCAGCCCATTTTGCCTCTGGTAACAAGCAGTGTGTTCTGATGAAAATACTGGGAAAGCAATATAAACATCAGTGACAGTAATAGATGATGCTTTTATTTGTGTTCTCTGAATTGTATACTGCCTGTCATTGATCTCAAAAAATTGATTATTATTCATTCAAACTTGATTGGAGTAGAAAAACTATTCCATTTTAAATCAAAATGAACATTGATCAAGAAGGAGCAGGAGAGAAATGTAAGCAAAGTATTTTCTTTGCATCCTATAACATGACTTGTTTTAATTCTTTTTACCAGGTTTATCAACATAAGCTAAAGCTAGCCCTCATAGGTCAAAGTATTTTTGGACAAGAAGTTTATAACAAGCTGAGAAAAGAGGGCCATAAAGTTGTGGGAGTATTCACAGTGCCTGACAAGAATGGACAAGCTGATCCTTTGGGTAAGCATAACCTTAATCCAAATGTTAAAATTACTGGCATACATAAACTTGCATTTTCGTGAGAAGGTGATATCTATATGGGAATGACTTGCATATATTGCCTATATTACAATGGATTCATCACAAGTCCAAGATCTGGTTTAACCTTGTTAGTATTTAAAAGTTGTTTCTAACCATACAGGCCATACCTTATGATATTTAAAAAGTAAATTAATCTGGGTGCCTTATTTGAATGTACATCCTAGAAATAATCATCCTGAACTAGATCTGTATCTTAAAGCAAATAGCTGCTGAGCCTGTATTCAAAGCACAAATGTCTGTCACCTGTTTCACTGTGCCACCTGGAATACTCAAAGCACGAAGCCAAGACAGTTTATCCCTGACTTTCTGCCCTTTCTGACAAGCTTACATACATCGGTGTACCTACAGTGCCTATTTCTTTTCTGGCTGGATTATAGAAAACCCATTGAAAAGGGTCAAGGCAGCTTTGCTCTCCCTTTTTTCATTGCCAGGACGCATAAGGATTTTCTAGACTTTCTAAAGAAAGAGTTGTTGCCTGACAGGTATTCAGAATTGTACTCCTACAACAGAACCTAGTGTGACAAAGAAGCTGCTTTGGAATAATCCGAATTGTAACTATTTTTTCTTCAGTGGCACAAAAATACTGAGTTAGTATGATTAGCAAATAGGAGTCTCAGAATGGAATATGTCTTTATGGATAATCAGAAATTAACACTACATTTCATGAGCTGTCTTAAGTCTTTTTTTTTTTTTTTTTTTTCCGTCCAGTCCTGACATATTTTTACAGAACTCTTATGAGGGAAGAATCAAACATAAATTTTGCTTACCTGGCTGTGGCACTCCCAAACTAGCATATAGTTCTCAAGCTTATTACATTCTGCAACTCTACATCATTAAAGGATTTAATCACACTTTGGAAGAAATGGAGGAGGCAACTACTAGTTTAGTAAAAGACAATTTGACTTCCAGCTCTGGAAGCATAATACTTGGTTACTTTATATAAACTATTGTTGTGCAGTTATTACACAAACAGAAGTTACTAAGAAAATCTTCCACTGATTTCAATCACATTTATTTTAACTAAACTGTAGAATTAGTTTATTGCTCTCCTAATGAAAAAACAAATAAATTACTAGATACTTTGTTGCTTTTTACTTCCAGATGACGCAAACAGCTTAAGTCTCAAGTGAAATTTGCTAATGTTTTTGTATCCTCAGAACATGATTTGTATTTCTAAAAGCAATTGCAGTACACACAAAGGCCCATGGAATGATATTTAAGTAAATATGTACCTAAGACCTAGGTTAACAGGCTGAAGATACTTCAGGTGAAATTCAAGATCAAATTTCAGAGGTGAAAAAGAGAAGGGAAAGTAGAAAAATGTGTTTAGATGTATAAATAAAATTAAGTGAATTTTCCATACCTCTTCTTTCCCTTTTCTTCCTGTTATACATACAACTCAACAGCTGTAGAGTTTGACTCTACTATCCTACTTTCTGTTAAGAATTATTAAGCAGCTGTATAATAGAATTTACCAAACATCTAAAAATTCACAGAATGTTAGGGATTGGAAGGGACCTCAAAAGATCATCTAGTCCAATCCCCCTGCCAGAGCAGGAATACCTAGATCAGGTCACACAGGAACACGTCCAGGTGGGTTTTGAATGTCTCCAGAGAAGGAGACTCCACAACCTCTCTGGGCAGCCTGTTCCAGTGCTCTGTTACCCTCTCTATGAAGAAGTTCTTCCTCATATTTATGCGGAACCTCCTGTGGACCAGCTTGCATCCATTGCCCCTTGTCCTATCATTGGATGTCACTGAGAAGAGCCTGGCTCCATCCTCATGACACTCACCCTTTACATATTTAGAAACATTAATGAGGTCACCCCTCAGTCTCCTCTTCTCCAAGCTAAAGAGACCCAGCTCCCTCAGCCTTTCCTCCTAAGGGAGATGTTTCACTCCCTTCATCATCTTTGTGGCTCTGTGCTGGACTTTCTCAAGCAGTTCCCTGTCCTTCTTGAACTGGGGGGGCCAGAACTGGATGCATTATTCCAGATGCGGCCTCACCAGGGCAGAGTAGAGGGGAAGGAGAACCTCTCTTGACCTACTAACCACCCCCTTTCTAATACACCCCAGGATGCCATTGGCCTTCTTGGCCGCAAGGGCACATAGCTGGCTCATGGCCATCCTCCTGTCCACCAGGACCCCCAGGTCCCTTTCCCCTGCGCTGCTCTCCAACAGGTCAGTCCCCAACTTATACTGGCACATGGGGTTGTTCTTACCCAGATGCAAGACTCTACACTTGCCCTTGTTATATTTCATTACATTTCTCCCCGCCCAACTCTCCAGCCTGTCTAGGTCTCTCTGAATGGCAGCACAGCCTTCTGGTGTGTCAGCCACTCCTCCCAGTTTGGTGTCATCAGCAAACTTGCTGACAGAGCACTCCATTCCCTCATTGAAATCATTGATGAATATATTGAATAGTACTGGTCCCAGTACCGACCCCTGAGGGACTCCACTAGATACAGGCCTCCAACTAGACTCTGTCCCATTGACCACAACTCTCTGGCTTCTTTCCTTCAGCCAGTTCAC
The DNA here is from genome assembly GCA_028020825.1 of Podargus strigoides. Lineage (NCBI taxonomy): Eukaryota > Metazoa > Chordata > Aves > Caprimulgiformes > Podargidae > Podargus > Podargus strigoides. The sequence continues at coordinate 111,407,615 of CM051663.1, read as the reverse complement.
AATCCACCCCACTACCCGATCATCCAGACCACACTTCCTCAGTTTAGCTGCAAGGATGCTGTAGGAGACTGTGTCAAACACTTTACTGAAATCAAGATAGACCACATCCACTGCTTTACCATCATCTGTCCACCGGGTTATGTCCTCATAAAAGGCTATCAGGTTGGTCAAGCATGACTTCCCCTTGGTGAAGCCATGTAGACTGCCCCTAATGACCCTCTTATCCTTGATATGCCTAGAGACAGCACCCAGGATAAGTTGTTCCGTCACCTTTCCAGGAATGGAAGTGAGGCTGACCGGTCTATAGTTACCCGGGTCTTCCTTCTTGCCCTTTTTGAAGACCAGAGTGACATTTGCTTTCCTCCAGTCCTCAGGCACCTCTCCCGTTCCCCACGTCTTAACAAAGATGATGGAGAGTGGCCTAGCTATGACATCCGCCAGCTCCCTCAGCACCTGCGGGTGCATCCCATCAGGACCCATGGATTTATGGATGTTCAGGTTGCTTAACTGATCCCTAACCCAGTCCTCATCAACCAGGACAAACTCCTCCTCTACCCTGACTTCCTCTGGAGCCTCAGGGGTCCTGGGCTCCTCAGGACAGCCTCCAGCAGTATAGGCAGAGGCAAAGAAGGCATTCAGTAACTCTGCCTTCTTTTTATCCTCTGTCACCAGGGCACCCACCTCATTCACCAGTGGGCTTACATTGCCGCTAGTGTTAGTTTTATCTGCAATGTATTTGAAGAAGCCCTTTCTCTTGTCCTTGACCTTTCTTGCAAGTTTCATTCCAAGGAGGCCTTGGCTTTCCTAGTTGCCCTCCTGCATCCTCTGACAACAGACTTATATTCCTCCCAAGTGGCCAGCCCCTCCTTCCATGATCTGTACATTCTCTTCTTCCACTTGAGTTTGCCCAGCAGTTCCCTGTTTAACCATGCAGGTCTCCTGGCACCCTTTCTTGACTTCCTACCTGTTGGGATGCACTGATCTTGAGCTCGGAAGAATTCTCTCTGCAATTAGTGCAGTTGATTTTTCTTGCATTCGAGCCTAATTTTGGGCATAGCTGTGTGTCTCAGATAAACAGAAGCATATCCAGAAGGCATCAGAATTTTTAGGAAATGACTGAAGGCCTCTAGCATCTTATTATTTGCACTACATGGCAAAATGCTGCTGACCTGAGCAAATCTCAGTTGTGCATAGTCATATTCACATAAAAGCTGCTGAAGTGGAAAATTAAGTTCTGCTACAACAAACCTGTTGCAGGCAAATGGAATGACTGGGCAAGAAATGAAGCGTTGCTGTTAAATAGTCAATATTGTTTATCATTCTTTTCTGCTTTCACTGGTACTTATTAGCTAAGTCATAAGAGTGAACTTAAAGTTGAGAATGACAAACTTCAGGAATTAAAACTAAATGAATGAATAAAATATATCAAAATGCAGAGGTTTCTAAACCACATACACAACAGTACAAAGGACACTGTAATCATACACTTGACAATATGCTTGAGTTGTCATACAATATGTTTCTGATTTCAAGTTTGAATTTTTAACACAAAATGTGAATTAAAAAAGAAAACTGTTCTTCCCCCTCAGCACTGGCAGCGGAGAAAGATGGCACTCCTGTGTTTAAGTTCCCCAAATGGAGAACTAAAGGCAAACCTATCCAGGAAGTAGTTGCAGCCTACAAATCAGTTGGAGCAGAGCTAAATGTCCTTCCATTCTGTACACAGTTCATCCCCATGGATGTTATTGACTGCCCAAAACATGGCTCAATTATTTACCATCCATCCATCCTACCACGCCACCGAGGAGCTTCTGCAATCAACTGGTAAGTTTTGTTCATCAAAACTACATGTATGTCACGTTAGGATGTTGGGCCATATCCGTTCCCTCATATAAATGCTGGCACAGCTCTGTTGACTTGCAACTGCTCTGAAGGAACTCCTCTGAAGCAGCTGAGTATTTGGTTCATGAACGGCACTTCATACCTAAAATTCATTATGATTTCCAATACAAGTGCAGCTGTTATTCTTGGAAGATCAGTGATGTGATCTGTTCATTCATGTAATTTACTCAGATAGGCAAATTGACAATCTATAGTTTTCATAGGCAGGACACTGCCCTCCTAGTTCGCCCCTCACAAACAGTAAACTGTCACAACAGAGCTTGATGCAGAGCCTAAGATTTCAAGAAGGGAGAAGAGATAAGAGAAGCCATAACAATAAAACCTTACCTTACTGTCTTACTAAGCAATGCACACAGCTAGATTCAAAATGTTACTGTGAAAGAACTACACTGCAATAACCACAGTAGACTCGGATCTAGCGTTCTTGTGACAACAGAAATGCCATTAACAACGTATAAATTCAATAAGAAATTGTCTAAATATGAAGAAAATTTAAAAACAATCTTACAGGCAGCATGATGATTATCTAAAGACACAATGTTGTGAATTCAGAGTAAAGGCATATTTTGGAGGTTTTTTCTAAAAATCCTTACTGGAAAAAGTACTTAAGGAGACGAGTAAAGGAGACTATTAAAGACATAAGGAAAATCCTTCAAAAAGCAGCAGCTGTGTACAAGTGAGTAAAATAAAAAAGAGCAGTAAAACTCTGGTAAGATAGATGTAAAATGAGAGTAAGGCAGTCCAGAAAAGGAATAGAGAACCAGCTTTTAAAGGCACAAAACTGAATAATAACCATTTTCTCAAATGCATTCAAGGTGAGAGGTGTATAGGGTGATATAGGTGTTTGATAAAAAAGGTCCTTATCGAAGAGAACATCATAGTAGGAAAACTGTATTGGTGTGCAGGGTGGAGGAACTTAAGATGTTACTATCGTACAGCCCTTCGTGTAGAATAAGTCAGAAGAATTCACTTGAGTTGAACTGTGAGTAGAAGAGATTTTAGACAAACTGATGAATGAATAAGAATCTCTTCTCAGGACCAGGGGACTGCCAAGTAAAGGTTCTGCATGTTTCTGTTCCTTCAGATTGTGTTGGTGCAGGAGACTAGTGAACAGCGAGAGCAATACCAGTTTTAAACGGGCTCAGAGGAAAAGCCAGGAAACTATAGGCCAGTCACTCTGATTTCAATTTGTAATAAAGAATACAGTTGCTACACAAATGGGTAAATGGGATAGCGTGAAAGTGAGATTAAGAAAATGGGTGGTCAAAGTTAACAAATACCAGGTAATGTACATAAGGGGGAAAAAAACCCCTAACTGTATGTTAGTAGCTAAGCAACAATAAAATTTAAGTTAGTTCTTGTTACTCAGAAAAGAGACCATGGAAGGATCTTAAATACTGTCTGCATCTCAGAACATGAAGGAGCTAGAAATGCTTTAGAAAAGACTTGAGAGAGATGGTCAAAGGTATAGAACAGCCTCACCCATGATGAGAGAGAAATCAAGGAGTCTTCAGACTGGAAAAAGAGATCATTGGGAAGGAAATAAGTGTATTAAGCCATGAAAGACGTGGGAAGGTGAATAAGGAACAATTGCTTGTTCGTAATCAAAAGGTAGGGGGCAGTCAGCAAAGAGATCGGGTAGTAGGATTTGACTTAAAAAGGAGGTACTTTTACTCCATGCGGTCAAACTGTGGAACTGCATATCTAGAGAGCTCTAGAAGAATGTTTTCATGGAGAAAAAGTTTATCAAGATGTATTACACAGGAAGATGTAGATACAAACTGTCTTTCAGGAAGTTTCCAAGGTGAAGGTTTCCAGAAACGGCAACATATCCAAATGATGTATCACTAAGTCTTGCCCTATTTTGCATATTTCTTCTGTAAGCACTTGCTCCTGCCCTTCTCAAGGTAAAGGCTGTTGTCCTAAGACCTTTAAGCTAAGCTTGGATTTGGCCTTGGCTGACCATTCTTGTGTTTCACCCTCACATCCCTTTCTTTCATCACAACTTCTTTCATCTGTTATGGCTACAGCCCTGGTGCTGATCAGACCCTTTTCTCCCACAGTATGACCAAGAGAGCCTGTGGGAATTAGGCATGGCTAGAGGGGCACCAGGCACAAACAAGGGTCCTGGACCTCCAAGGGTTCCTCGCTCCATCCTTTACAGCCTCTTTCAACTGCTGCCACTTTGCTATCAGCCACTGTCTGTGGAGGGAGCTGGTGACCAGAGGAAGGGGCACACAGTAGTACTCATCCTGTCACCTGTGCAGCATCAGGGACATTTGCCCATGGTACCTTCTCCTCCAGCCAAGCAGAGGACATGCACTTCTCACCACAGTGCACTTTCAGCATCTGTACATAATATAAAACAGAAGAGACACTGCTTAAATGTGTGAAAGATCTGACGTAGGCTGGCCAAACTTCTGTAAGTTTTCACTTTTTTTGTGAACCTGCCAACTTACCCAGTTGTCTTTAGAGTTTGTTACTCACACAAATGTGTGCTTTACTCCTTTTAATGACGTAGTTTTCAGTGCTTACAGTTAATAGTGGTTTTTTATGTGTATAAGCCAGATCTCAGATGATCCTGTTACAACATGGACTGCCAAGGGAATACTTACATGAGATACAAGATACGCCTTACAGAAAATGGCATTGGTGTTTGCACACAGACAGATGGTTAAAAGTGTGTAGGAAAGATATACGTACCTCTCCCTTTCTGGTTGCTCTTTCAATACACTCCTGTTTGATTACACATCATTTTGAGGCACAGGCAGCTCCAAAGGAGAACTGGAAATCTAAGTGGCTGAAGTTCCCTTCAGATTCAGAGGCAGATCTTGAGGTGATGTAAATCACCATAGGTCTATTATAAGCAGTGCTATGTTGACGCACAGCAGCTGAGAATCTGGCTGGATGTAAATTCCCTTAATAACTTTTCCTTAAACAGTAACATATGCATCATTTTCCACTCTGAGTTTAGCTCTTTTTCAGCTGTGGGACACTGTACTTCCCTTGCTGATTTACAGATAAGTTGTGAGGCTTAGCTAATTACAATAAACTATGAATTACTCAGATAATATACTATCTAGATGCTTCCATCTTTCAAATGATATAATAACTATTGCACATTTTGCTCTGTGTGTCTTACCACAAACACTTTTAAAACAATTATCATAATAAACTGTTTGATAGACAGCCTGGGTTCACTTGCAGCATTTCTTATGTCACTTTGTGGAAACCCCATCAACAGTATCAAAACTGTGGGGCTGTGACTAGAAACTGAGCGATAAAACTATATTAAAGACAGTCAGGATTTTCTTTTCTACCTAACGCAAATGAATATGTAACAGATGGGTTGATATCCCTGACTACTTTCATAGTGTCTGTATTTACTGTAAGGCTTTTTTTTTTATGCCCAGGACTTTAATTCAAGGAGATAAGAAAGCAGGATTTACTATTTTTTGGGCTGATGATGGTTTGGACACTGGACCAATACTTCTGCAACGAGAATGTGATGTTGGCCAAAATGATACTGTGGATGACCTGTATAACCGGTTTCTCTTCCCAGAAGGAATAAAGGCTATGGTATGTTTAGCTGTACTAAATATCAACACTTTAAGACAAAAATAAAAACATCTACTGGAGTTTGAAAGCAAAAGAAATATAGACAAGATGCATACATTTGGAAAGACAGAGCTTGTGGTGCTCAGCTGAACCCTAGACTTCAGTGGAACTTTGCAACAGCTGAGGCAGTGGCCTCAGAATATTTGTTGCTGGCAACAGGCAGAGCATATCCTGTTTCTACAGAAGGCAAGACATCAGATTTGTCTGGAATGCAGCTCTATGCAGAGATTTCTTGAATGCTTTTACAAGGTGAAATTTTTTACAGGCTCAGAGAGGACAGAAAGTTAGGTGTAAGGATGGAAAAAAGGGGTGGTGGTGTTTTAAGTTCAGAGCCCTGGTGGATTTGCTTTGGATTTTGTACATTTGTCTATTTTTTGTTCTGTTTTAAAATGAAGAAAGTAAAAATGCATTAAAATTACTCAGGCTGGATAGCTAGAGAACTTTTTTCTGTCTACATTTAAATGCAGAGAAGTAACATTTTGCAGAAAGAAAAGGGAAAGATTCCAATGCAAACATGTAGAGGCATATTCTGGTCCTGCATAATTTAGGCAGCTGCTATGTTTGGTGACTAGGTACTCCCATCAAATTTCTGAGATCATTTCTTTTGTCAGAGAAGTTTAAACATATGCATATGTTACTCAGTGTAACAATTGTCCCCTAGATTTTGGAAATCCTAAATTTTAAAAGTAAACCAGTTCCCTTTGTGACAGAAAGTCTTATTTCGTCATTCACGAGCATGACTGAGGCAAAAAGTCAAACCAAGCTAACATGAAATCTGTTGCTTTTTCACTTAGGTGGAAGCTGTACATCTAATTGCTGATGGTAAGGCCCCTCGTATACCTCAGCCTAAAGAAGGGGCAACATATGAAGGGATCCAGAAAAAGGAAAATGCAGAGGTAGTGTTAAATAACAGTGTTTTGTACATATCATTAAAGTAGTTACCAACGCAGGTTACAATAATAGTGATATCAAGCTAACATGATTTTTAACTCAGCTGTTCCCCACCTCTTATTCCTGAGATAACTCCAAGGATGCATGCAGTGGAGCCCCAGGTTAAGTTCCTATTTTCTTTCATCAGTTTTATATTTAGAAACTTGATGTCCTACTTGGGATCATCTACACATAGCTAGATGGCAGCTGTACCTTCAGTAGATTCTTAATATGTAACCATGCTTGTAAATACAGTATTGAATGGAGATAGCTCTCTTTGTTTATCAACAGTCCATTCTAAATTCTCGACCAGAAATAGATTTGATGTTAGGAAAATTAAGTTCTGGCACCAAGAAAAAAAAAAATAGGTCATGTAAACAAACAACAGATAGAAAATGATTTAAACACTCATATAAGAGTTATATTCTCTACACACTCCCACTGCATTAGCAGGATGTTCTTTGTGGTTGGGAACACCACCATAAAATGATAGTGAATGCTGCCTGTAATAGTTCCTTTTCCTTTTCTAGACTAGTACAGAAGTTGAAAAAAGTAGAAGTTATTCCAACAGTTTCAGTCACTTGTCCATAGTGAATGTAGTCTTTTCCACCTGAAATATCAGGCGATGCTTTTTAGCGTATTTCAATTCCTGGCTTACCTTAGAAACACATAGCCTTACATAGGGCTATTTTTATTCATCCCTTTAATAGAATATGTAAGGAGCTTCCTTGAAGTGAACTAGCTTAATCTCCCTCCTGTAAAACTGTTGCCATTGGCTTATAACTTGCTTCTAAATATTCTTTGTGCTTAAACTAAGGATGCAGAGTACCTGAGTTTTGCTATTTAATATCTACTCCAATACTTTATTAAATTCATTTTGTACATATACTCACAATACTGCAAAGGTAGAGGAATACATTTTCACTGGTGTTACATATTAACCATACATGACATTCCTAAGAAAACATTATTTCCATTTTCCTCAAAATCTTGCAGTAATTGCAAGTTGTAGTAGGGATTCCATGTATGAAACAATTTATAAAGGGTTAATAAATTATTGGAAAGTATTTTAATAAAAGTTTGTAGATTTATTTAAGAACTTGGGATCCAAGCAATGACTAGATCATTTTCAGCAGAAGGTCATACTCCAGACATACCTATTTATACTGTATTTATTAAATTTGTTAATCATAATCTTAATTATTTATGAATGAATACTTAGTAGCAAGCTGTCTACATTTAGCCTGTACCCTAGGGCTAAACTGGAGCAGTTGCTCTACCACCCAATGACCCCTCCCCAGCTGGGAAGGTGAATTGGGGAAAAAAAGGGAGAAGCCCCATGGGTTGAAACTGAAATGGATTTAATGAAATAACAAAACTAACACAAATACCAACATAAAGTATAAAAGCTTATACTCAGCCTGGTCCTTAGGATCAGCAGAAGACCAAGAAGGAGAAACCACAGGAAAAATGCCTCCCTAAGCTCCCTCCTTTTTTAATGAGCTTGATATAAGTGGTATGGGATACAGCTGTGAGTCAGGTTGGCCCTGACTGAAACTCCCAGCTGATCTGGGGCTACTCATGGCCTGCCTGCCATGGCTGGCACATGGGTCTGTTCCTTGGAAACCAGGACACGAGTGTTATATTTTCATTAAATTAGTGTGAGAAGGAGAATCTGTAAAAAGTGCTAAGAGCATCCCATTTGATAGATCTTTGATGATTAGCCATCTGGAGATCACTGATCTTCCTTTATTAGACCAGACCCTTTCTGTGTTCTGAACGGTTGAAAGAGGAGGGATAATTTGTAATTCTTATATAGGAAAACGTTACAAACTTGATTTATAACTAAACAGAGAAGAATTAGCTGGCATGTCTTGATTTCCTAGATCTCCTGGGACCAATCTGCAGCAGCTTTGCACAATTGGATTCGAGGGCATGATAAAGTGCCTGGAGCATGGGCAACAATAGATGGCCAGGTATGCTCTGAAAAACACAAGACTGTTCTTCTTTTCTATACCCTCTTTTTGACCTTTTTTATTCTAACATTAATGATTTTTGCATATAGGGGAATACATGTGAGAGTTACGTTGGAATAGCTCTCATTTGATGACCATATGTTTTGTATATATCTAGAACAGGTACCTAAACAAATGTATAGAACACAGTAGTTAAGATCTTTTTTTTTATGACAGATCCACTTGATTGAAAGAAAGATAAGAGTAATATCTGAAAAAAAATAAATTAAAAAATGGGCACGGTACAAAGCAATAAATAAGAAGCGTAGAACCAGACTGTGCCAGTCGTTTGGGGAAATAGGCATGCATTAGAGTATAATGCAACCCATGCTGTACATTAGGCAACATCACAGTATTAACAGCAAAATGAAACACTGTGTACTAATGAAATAAAAAAAGGAGGTTTTATTTTGAAGAGATTTGGGCCTAGATTGTTTGCATAATTAAATACCTCTCATTTTATCCAAAATCAATTACTTCCTGTAAATGTATTGAAAGTACTATACATTTGATCCACATTGTACTTGCATAAAATACTTTTAAAATCACATTATCTTTCTTTGCTGTTATCTCTGGATTTTGTTATTCAACTATTAGCCCTCTGCTGATGGGCTGCTCCAAAAGCCTTATTCTGCCCTAACGTCCAGGAACTGTTGCTGCTTCAAGAGCCCAGAAAGAACAGAAAAGCCCAAGAGCGAGGCAGTGTTCAGCATTGCCAGCCTGGGAGCAGAGCAGGACTCCACCAGTCCCAGTCAGGCTTCTGCCGGTCTCTCTGGATATGCACTGACAAATCTGCTTCCCTTTCTGGACTGGTTCTGGCATGCACATGGTTACAGCTAAGCAGCTTTGCAGGTTTAGGCAGCTTGCAAAGTTTTACATGTCCTGGGTTGTAAAAGTACAGAAATATATTTATAGTGCATTAAAGCTTCAAAACAGTATAATTTCGTTATTAGGATTTTAAAGTATTTAGTTTAGAATCTGTGCACTTTCAATTCTGTTTATTTTTAGGTAGTTACTTTTTATGGGTCATCATTACTTGATGCTTCAGTGCCTGCTGGACAAGAGCTGGCAATAAAAGGTGCTTCAAGACCTGGACTTGTAACCAAGAATGGTCTAGTCGTTTTTGGTAATGATGGGAAGATGGTAAGTGAGCATATGTGGAATAACTTTAGCAAGAAGTGCCAGTAGTGGAGAACTGTCAAGCTATAAAAATCCAGCTGCTAATGACAGACAGCTGATTTGCTTGGAGTTTATCAATCCTCTGCCATCCTATAGAGAAGACATTCATGTTTTGCTTCTCACTCGATCCATATTAATTTCCAATATGAATTAAAATGTACTAATACTCAGAAAGAATCTGAAAGACAGGTAGGAGTAGCCTGTGTTAAATTACCTTCATCATAGCAGCTTTCCTGCAAGCCATTTATACGACTATTTACATAACCATATTAATGCTTAAAACCTTTTCACATGAGGATGTATTGCCTCCCAGATAATTTAAAATCATATCCTCTTATTTTTCAGGTATTAGTGAGAAATCTGCAGTTTGAGGATGGAAAAATGATCCCTGCATCCAAGTACTTCTCTGCTGATGAAACAACTGCCCTGGAACTTACAGATGAGGAGAAAAAGATGGCAGAAGATATTAGGGTAATTAAGTAAAAGGATTTAGTAGGATATTACATCAGACAAAAGCATTACATACTTCTCATTGTAGGCAAGGCATACTTTTTATTTAGCCATGCAAAATTTTTTTTTGATAAAATATACTCAGAAAGTATGGGGTTGAATCTTTAGCTATTGTCATCAATTTAAATGGAATTGGGAATTCACTACTTACACATAGCTAGATTCTTTCAGATACAAGTGATACAAAAACAGTGATTGCAGGGTCAGTTATGGTAAATATCTATGAATGATGAAGGTGGGAGTGAGGAAAAACAAATGACCTTTGCCTCTCAACAGTGAGGTTTTTAACGCTGACAGATTTGGACAGTTCTGAGATCCTTTCTTCACCATGGCACTAGGATGTGCTTAGAGCAGTCCAGGTGGACAAGCTCCAGCGAGCCTTAGTACAGCAGTCTGATAGACAAAAGCAGCACTTTTCTCCCTGTACCTGTATGCACTCTCTCTCCTGCCACAACCACACACAAGAGGCTAGGTGGCAGAAGGATGCAGCAATGGGGCAGCTGGAGCAGAAGGCTCCCTTAGCCAGAGAGGCAATTTGCTGCCCTCTTATGTAATCCATCTCTCTATAGTGAGTGTCAGGGGCTTAGCTGAAAGCCACATTTGTCATTAAAGTTTTGTGCCAGAGCAACTGAATCACAGATGTCTTCCCTTCTGCTAACTCTGCTACAGAGTCAATAACTTTTGGCACAGGTCAGGCAGCTTGGTGCACTAATGTTTTTAAACTGCTGCTTCAGGATTACCTTGGGCCTGCTTGCCAGCAACCTAAACGCTGCCTGGAGCTTTTGACTAATTCAGACAATAGCAAAAAGAAATAAAAACTCTTCAGTTTGTGATGCCACCTGTTAACTCTGAAACCTAATTATAATTAATTGAAATATCATATTACCAGCTATTTCACTATTCATGTTAGCGGAAATCTCCATCTCTTGCGTGCAGCTTAAATTAATTCTCAGCTCTACCCAGGTGCCAGGAATGCTGTCAATCCAGTCACAAAGTGCTCCAGGCTGTCCTTGTCTTTGCTTACTTTCCATAATGCAATGGGAAGTTATTTGGAGGATAAAGACCTTTAAAAAATGGGCCTGAAAATTATTAGCATTGTACCATTCAGGTTGCTTGCCTGATTAGGTGAAATTATCAGGTGAAGAAAAAATATTTTTGACAAGTTTGTTATGCTGAAGATTTCATTGGCTAACATCAGGTCTCTAGAAAAGTTCTAGACCCTCTTAAAATAATTTTTTGATTCAGAATCCTTTGAAATAATACATGCTCTAGGCACAGATACCACAGAAAATTCTGTTTGATAAATACTTCTTGCAATTAGAGGATTATTCATTATCGCCTCCATTATTTTTATGTGTTATTAGGCTATTTGGAAGGGAATTTTGAGCAATGTTGCTGTAATTGAGGACTCCACAGACTTCTTCAAATCTGGAGCATCCTCTATGCATGTTGTCAGGTAAAAAATATTTAAAATAACAAATTTTTGAATCAAATGTTAATGGAAACAAAGTTGTCGTGGTGCTTTTAAATCAGGGTTGATCAAGTACTGTTAAAAAAAATAAATATTTTCCTTCTATATTTTCCAATACTCTAACTATTCCCTTTCCTGCCTTTGAAAATGTGGTACGGTTCTGCTCCCCAAATTAGGAGGTATTGATGTAATCCTGCTCTTCCTATTCAAGTAAAATTCCCCTTAACCTCAGGAACATCAGCCACATGGTCAAGCATGGTGATGCTCAAACCTGGCTGTATGCAGTGACAGGTATCTGAGGACCAGGGGGCTGATTGGGAAGCTAAGCAAAGAACTAGCCAAAGGGAAAGACAAGCCTTTCACAGAAAGAATTGAGCCCATGCTTACAAGTGCGCTGAGTTCCTGCTGTATTAGCTCACCTCTGTCACCTTCTTTTTGCAACTCAAATATCCCAGGCCATAATATAATATCAACATTTCAGGTGGATTTTTTTTAACAGATTATTGTCCTTATTACTTAACATTCTCATAGAGCTCTGAATGTCCTCTATGTATTGGTTAGAATAATCCCATATACTGTTTTATAAATCAATATATGCTATTTGTCATTTATTTCCAAAAGTTTACCTAAAAGTATTCCAGAACTGACACTTTCTTTTCCATAACACCCCCAATTAAACCAAAAGATTTCAGTAAAAAGCACAACTTCTGTGCCACTGAAGTCAGAGAACACACACACATACAAACTGGTACCCAGTTTTCACCCCTTTCTACCTTCTGATTCAGTTATCTGAGTAATTCTTTCATTTGTAAACTTTCATTAAACTTATTCTTTCTTCAAAATCTTTAGAATGCTAGAAGAGATCAAACAGAAATATAGTGGACTTCAGCTACAGAATGAAGATGTATATATGGCCACTAAGTTTGCAGACTTTATTCAAATGGCTGTCAGAAAATTCAGAGGAGAAGACAAAGAAGAAGAGTTAGTCATTGATTATGTAAGACCTTTTATTTTGCCTTTATTGCTTATTTTTTCATGGTTTTGGAGGGGAGGATAGACAATGTATTTTATTAGACTGCTTGATCCAGTAGGAAAAGCAAATGAATACTCAGTCATACAAACTCTTCTTTGTGACTTTTTTTTTTCCAGCTTTTATATATTTGCATTTTGGAACAGAAGTATATATGTAATATCACTTACAGTGTACCAGAAACCAGGAGATCAAGAACACGCTGTAGAGTAGATCTCGCACGGGCAGATATTCCTACCTCCCTTGCACTCTCCTGCTAATATGCTTCAGTCAGAATGGTTCTAAACCTTCTGCTATTGAGGCAAACAGTGCTAGATTTTTCTTCAAAGAGTCTGTTTGAACACTTTGTGTGAAAGGAGGATTGCATGGTTTTTAAGTCATTAAGCAAGTCAGGATTTCTTGAAGTTGGGAATAATGCATTTGATTAAAGTCTGCTAGGACCAGCCTAACCAGGGTTTAGTATTGGTTTGAACACAGAGATCCAATGATAAAAACCAGAGAAATCTGCTTAAGTATCTCAGGATGTGTTCATTGGTGTTCAGGGAGAATATGATTTCTGTTTCATTTTACTGGTTTGTCCACTTCTAACACCATATATACATTGTAAAATATAGCTGGATGCTCATTAAGATACATTAAAATCTTAGTTATTAAAATTAATTTGTTGTTTGCTTCACTTTTAGGTTTCAAAAAGTGTGAACAACATGACTGTGAATATTCCATACCAGTGTTTCATAAATGGGCAATTTATAAATGCTGATGATGGAAAAACATATGACACTATAAATCCAGCGGATGGATCAGTGAGTAATTTCTAAATATGATTGATACCAGTTTATTTCAATTTCTTTTCCCATTAAAAAATCTAAACCATTAACTGAATATTGCCAATTTCAGAACTATACAGTACACATTAAACAACCCCTAGAAATAATTTTAAATTTCAGTTTATTTCTCTGTATATTTTACAGTTTTTGCATTTCATTCAAGCTGCATAGTAAAAACAACCTACTTCAACTATTATGTCAGTTTCCATACCCAGCTGTATGTTTTACCTTGATTTCATTCTTGTGTAGCTTTGCAAACAAAAATTGCTATTTTTTAGTTGCTAAAGAAGTATTTCTTTTAGGATATCGTATATATTTCCTATCAGTTATCAACTCCATTTTTTGTTTTAATTTTTTACAAATCTGATATCTTAGGGCAAGTGTAACTTTAAAATGTACCTTTAAATTCCTAATAAGAAAAATGACTCTTCAATAGGAAAATACATGCAGTTGCAGTTCAGTTCTGAACTGTTGAATCTTGTTGGAGCAACTCATAACTATGAGTTATAAATAGGAGTAGTGACGCTGTTATCCATGTAATTGCATTTAATTCTGGAGTAAATAAATTCTGCTGCAGTCAGTACCACAAATTTCACTATCATCAGAAGTCAGACTCTGGTACTTTTCCTGAAACTCATTGTGGAATAAAAGTTAGAACAATTATGTGTTAGAATTTACAAGTGTGTATTTGTAGAACGCAATCATCATAAAATGCTATGTGTATATGGTACCTTATAGTAACAGAATCTCTATTCCTAAGGAATGGAATATGAAGGAGTCATTTTAGCATGTTTGGATATTAGATCATAATATTACATATAAAGACTTCCAACTTTTGTAATATCACATTGATTTTACATCTGGAAAGAGATGATGAAATCAAGTGGGATGATGCACCTTGATGTGAAGAAGAAGATAGATCTAGGAATCAGAGTTCCTGCAGCATCCTCCAAATTCTGCCACCTCAGTTGTTTCTGAACTTTTTGCAGCCCGATTCACCCATGCCAGCTGCTGGGGTTCAGGATAGTAAGTATTTGCTTATACGTAGTCAAGAAGTTTAGGAGGAAGGACTAACATGCTGCAGCCCAGCATTTTAGTTTGAGCTAACACAATGCTACCTTTCGACAGATAATAGCCAGTGTATCTTCTGCTTCGTTGGCTGATGTTGACAAGGCAGTGGCAGCAGCAAAGGAGGCATTTGAAAATGGTGAATGGGGAAGAATGAATGCAAGGGAAAGAGGGCGGCTCATGTACAGGTATGTGAAAGGCAGCTTGTGTTAGGTTTGTTTTCTTAAATCTGATTGCTCTGAAGAATTGTTGCATACATTTTCTGCATATGATGGATGTTCATAATCACACTGTCAGAGAAAACAGACTAGCCATCTTTTCATCCCCTAGTTTATTTCAGTGTACTGGCCTCAGGGCTTAGCTGGCTAACCTTTCTTGTGGCACAGAAAAATAAGGTCATCTCTCACTGCTACCTTTTTTTAAAAGTTATGAACAGAAACAAAGAATTTGGGGAAAATGTCTTTTAAATACTTAAAGGCCTCATTTAATCTATGTGCTTTTTGTTGCAAGGATTGAAAATTCCCTTGTAAAGTCCAAATCCTTCTGTATAAATGAGGCTAAGTTTTACAGGCAGAGTCTACCTAGGTTAGGTAGGCAGAGACTTTTGACCTTGCTAAGCCTGCCTGCATCTGCGCTTCACACAGTAAACATATAGCCACATTGCCACTAATTTTGAAATAGACTGTAACTGATGCTAGATTTTCCAGGATCATGTCCCAGCATACTTTTTTTCTCACCTGGCTAAAGACCCACCCTAGGAGATGTGATATGGTCTGTTGTGGAAGAATTGTCCTGTATAGAAACACTCCAAGCTGAATCCCACATTTATCTGAGACACATCCAGCTCAGTATTTCTTATTTTTACCTGTTTCACTCTGTCAGGCCCAGATAATGCCTAGTTCCTTTTTTGGCTGTGTTGTTATTGTTTCAGGACATAAACAGAGGTTGTGTTGAGTGAATGGTATTTTAGAGATAGTTTCTGATCCTTGAAGGGCAAGGCGCAGTCTTGGAAGGATGATGATGCTAGCTATATATTGTGAGGGTGTTACTGGAGGCAGCTAATAAAAGCCCAATTACTATGGACTCTCCACATGCAGCGTGAGCCTTCTGGTGCATTACAGCAAGCACAGGGAGAACACTGTCTTACAGTTTTGGGATGACTAGAAGCTCCAGAGCTTTCCTATAATGAAAGCCTCTTTTGTGGAGGTACATGAAGAGTTTTTGCTGCTTTTCTTCTCCAGGACATAAAAATGAGTGAGTAGAGATGAATAAAGAAGCAGATTGCCATAGGTCCACATTTAGCTAATGTGATGATGGAAAATCAATCATTGGCACAGAGAAGGAGATGTACTAGGCAATTTTTGCTCTTATTCAGTAGGTGGAGAGCTTAGTTACTGTGCCTGTCATAGCAGCTGGCTTTAAGGAAGTTAGGATCTTGAATACAGCTGAAACTTCCCACCACAAGGAACTCATGAAGGAGTGTCTTGTGTATCGAATACCTTTCTTCTGCAGGGTGTAGTCTGCAGGCTCATCAACACTGCTGTTGGATATCCTGGCCAAGTCAATTGTGCTGAGGAGGCTGCATATTTATCTATAGGGAAGAGAAGGAATTTTTTTCACCTTCAACAAATATAATCTTCAATAGTGGGGCCGTGCCCACTGCTATATTAAGCTTTTACTGTGCTGTGCAAGGAGGCCAGCCCTGGACATCAGAATAGACAGCAGAAGAAGGATCAGTTACACGGTGAGCAGCTGTGGCATGGTAGCAGGCTATGTATTTGGATAGCAAAACAGTCTGGCAATTTGGTTGACTGTAGGGGTGGTTCACTGCCCTTCCTTTCATTGTTACACACTGCTCTCTGCATATCTTCTATGAGGATTTTGAAACTGAAGATCCAGCTGATTCAGAGGTTTGGAATATGCAACTAGAATACGATCCTGTTCTCATAAGGCTGGACTTAGCCTAGCAAGACAGTAAGGCATAGGGCATCCAGTGCATGTCTGTGCTCTGGCAGCTAAGGAAGAGGAGCATGGGGAAATGTAATGCTGCACTGGGGAAATACGAATCTGTGTCTGCTGTAGTGTATGCAGCAGGTCTTTTGTTGTCACATTAATATAGCTGTAATTTTTACTTTGTTGAATGCCTTGGATGTAAATTCTACCCCCTGCCTTTTACATTTAGATGTAATTAGAAATAAAAAAGTATTTTAAAAATGCCTCATATTTTACAAGACCTTACAGGCATCTTAGCAAAAGAGAATGAAAGCAAAATGGAAAAATTGTCTTGTCTCATAAAGTATGAGACCAGGCCTTTGAAAAAGGCCTGCAGGAGTGTAAACAAGTTGAGTAATCATCACAACAGAAAATGAACGAGTCAGAACTCATATTAAAATTAAATACGGTCGATCACTTAAATTTTTCACAGGTGTGCACAGATTCAAAGCATGTACAAACTCGGGTTTAATTTGTATTAGGAATGTAGAACACTTGAGAACCCAAGTTAACTCTGCCCTGAAGAGAAAGTTTTAAGGTCTTAGAACTACTGCTCTGTGCTTTACACTTTAAAAATTCCAAGCATAACTATGTTAGGCATATGGAAAATGTAATTCCCTTACACTGCATAGATTATTCATGGATTAAACTCTTCTCTACTTAGGCTACTGGCTCTCTAGGATAGCTATACCAGAGTGTTCATGTTGCAAACCATCCCCAGTATGAATGAAGTATCTCTCTGGTCCACCTTAATTCAAAGAAGGCCATTTTTTCTCTCCTCTCTGTTCAAACTGGAGTTTTTGAGTAAATCAGAGGGAAACTTTGTACCATCAAAGCTCCTAGCTCTGCTGCTTTGTCTTCAGGAATCATTAACCAAAAATATTAGACATGCATTAATGTAACTTTCTCCTTTGTCCTTGATATGCCATATCCATTCTTTTACATGCTACTGCTGATGCCCTGACCTGTAGCTGGGTCTCCAAGATACAGTTAAAAGAAGTATTAAAGAGTATTTTTCCACATCTCTGCAAATGCTTTAAATGGGTAGAATTTACATAAAGGAAAAATAGTTTCACACTTGGTTTTGAATACTCTAGAGGATCTAAAATGCACTTAAGCTCTTAAAATCACATGGGAGCATTGATTATATGTCTGAGTACCAAAACAGACAGAAGCTTAAGAAAAACATTGATGCCTCTGTTTCACTGCCATGTGAGAGATCTAAGACCTGAATGTTAAAATTCAGTCATGCAAACAGACCTTTCTGCCTGAGCAGGGGAGCAGTGCAATTACAAGAGCTCCTCGTAAGTGTAGGTATCTGTAAAGATGTATTTTTGAGTCACTCTGATAACTACTATTAATTCAATAATATTTACCCCAGTCTTACACCTCATAGTGTTGCTTCAGAGATCTAACAGATGGAAAGCTTGAGGCCTAAAGATACCATGGGCCAGATTTTCAAATGTACCAAGGCATATAAAATTCAATTTGCATTACAGATTATGAGCTCTGTCTTTGAACATCTGTGTGCCTTTGAAGCATCTGACACTCAAGTATTTTAGTCCAAATCCAGACAATACAAAACAGCATTATGAAGCTAGGTTTCCCAAATCTTAAGCTAGGACTCTCAGTACTCCTTCCTGGTACTTTTGGTTACTTGACATTTCTTATCTTATTGTTTAGTTGCTTTTGACGTAGTGGTCTGATTTTCTATAATCGGCTCCTTGTAGTACAACAGAAAAAGAGTACACAAAGAGAACAATAAGGTAGTTTTCACAGTTCATGTCTTCATCCAGTGTCTACTACAGCCAATGTGAGGACATTTGCAGAGTCTAACAGGCAGTTGTTCAAGCTCTTACTGATATTAATGAGCAGTGGCTCCAGTGCTCCACTTTCAAATTCAGTAGGAATGCAATTTTAATTACAGTTATTTTCCATACCAAATACCATTTTAGGCTGTCAGTGGTTAGATGTCACTTCTCTTTGATGTGGATTTGTAATGTTTTTATTAAAGACTTGCAGACCTGATGGAAAAACATCAAGAAGAGTTAGCAACAATAGAGTCTATTGACTCAGGAGCCGTCTACACTTTAGCTTTGAAGACCCATGTTGGAATGTCTGTGCAAACATTCAGATACTTCGCTGGATGGTGTGACAAAATTCAGGCAAGTGAATACGTAAAGGAAATAATCAATGGCAGTGCTTCTCTACACTACCAAAAAGCAGTGTTAGCAAATGTAATCAAGGAATCAAAAAATAAAGCAAAATTAGAATTTTACCTATGTTGAGGGTTTTTTAGCAAGAAATGGACATGTGAGCAATCCAACCTTTGAGTCTGAGCTATAGGCCTTAAGGGCCTTAGTCAAGTTATATGGCAAATATATTTGTAATAAAAAAGATTTAACAGTACCAAGATTTGTCCCTCTTCTGTCTTTTAGGGTGCTACAATTCCGATTAACCAGGCCCGGCCAAACCATAATCTAACATTCACCAAGAAAGAGCCAATAGGGTAAGTATCACTTTTTTTCTTCTTAGGGACAATCTCAACATACAGGAAAGCCATTCAAAAGCTGCCATCAAAAATGTAATCTTTACCTGTTTTTCCCTACCTTAAGTGTCTGTGCAATTGTTATCCCCTGGAATTACCCACTGATGATGCTTGCATGGAAGAGCGCAGCATGCTTGGCTGCAGGCAACACACTTGTACTCAAACCAGCTCAGGTAAAAACAAAAAAAAAAGGAAAGTACAGATGGCTCAGGTCCTCCACTATTTGTTCAGGCAAAATAATTGGGGCAGTCTAGCAGATTTCACCCATAGGTTGACCTGTCATATGTACCCATAGGCTGACCGTGTCATATGTTTTAAAGAGCATGTATAATAATTAAAATCGCCATGATGATACAAGTTACTGATTGTCTTCAGTTCTGCTCTGATGCTACTCTCATTTTCAAGAATGAATAGTTTCTGCAAGAAGCCATCACTTTTAATTTGTCAATACTGTGAGTAAGAAGATAAATATTGTATCAAAAATAAGATTGTATTGAATGTAAAAGATATTGTCACACATTTAATTAAAATAGGAGCCCTAATCTGAATGTTTCTACTTAGGTCACACCTCTGACTTCCTTGAAGTTTGCAGAACTCTCAGCTAAAGCTGGATTTCCTAAGGGCGTTATAAATATTTTGCCTGGTTCAGGTAAAACTTCAACTAATCATTTTTCTGGGAAGAGTAGGTCATGCTGAAACTGGGGAACTAGCATTTCACCTTTTTGAAGACCTATTACATAAATGCATGTATCTTCATAGGTAGTAGGCTTGCATCTATGTCATACAGCGATGTTGCATATTTCCAGAACAGAATTGGAAAAATCTGTATGTCACCTGGCTCTAGCTGCTGGTAAGAGCTGTCAGCCTACACCCTTTACAAATAGCAGGAGCACTCTGAAAAAGAATGAGTTACAGATAAACATGTTTCACTTAATTGTAAAACTTCATTTTTTCTCCTAATCTTATCATCACTTGGAAGTATTTAAATGTGACTGAGACCTGGAGCAAGCTGGTAAGATGCATATTGGCCAGTGTAGGTAAATCATGGTCCACACCATGTTACCTGGTGTCACCATTTTCCTCTTTCCCCTGAGGAAGAAAAGTGACAGAGTAACTGTATGAGGCCGGTTGTACAAATTAAGTTATTCCACCTAGAGTGAAACATTAGGATGTTCTTTAGTCCAGGCAGACGGGGAGACATTAATGTGATCTAAGTTAACCAATATGAGATTTTAATACTCATATGAATAAAGCTGTACAAATAAATAAGGATGTGATATTGTACTTGACTGACGTATTGTTAGCTCTTTCTGTGGTATAGTGCTGCTGCTGGAGTAGTAAAAATTGTGTACATACTGTTCAGTTAAGCTGTTTTCCTCATCCCGATAGGTGGATTAGTGGGACAGCACCTGTCTGAACATCCAGATGTTCGCAAAGTTGGATTCACGGGTTCAACACCAACTGGTAAACAGATCATGAAGAGGTACTCTCAGCAAAAGATTCATAAATAAACAGTGCTTAATCTAGTTCTGAAATATCTTATTAGCTGTATTGTGCATGTAGCAGTAATAGAAAAGCATAACTACATTTGGTTGTTTACATTTATGTAGAATTCTACTAAGTCACTATTGGAAAACAGAGGTTTATACATTTTCACTAGATGTGATTCAGAGGAAATAATGAAACGAGCTGTTGAAAAGTTGTATTTATATCATTATTTATATTTTTTACAGTGCAGCCACTAATCTGAAGAAAGTTTCTCTTGAACTTGGTGGTAAATCACCATTGATCATATTCAGTGACTGTGAACTTGACAGAGCTGTAAAAATGGTAATGTTACTTCAAAGTAAAATATATTCAAAGCCTTTGTGATACATCCTCACAAGTATTGCAGTATTCTTCTTGACTTGCCAAAAACTGCAGCAGGGAGCCCTTGCATGAAAAATCATGCAATCTGTTTAGAAAACAGACTCTTTCTACAGGATGTTTCTTTGTGCCAGCACAATTAAACTAGTCATGCTGAACCAAAAAGCCAGGAATCAGTACTACAAGAAATATACATTAGAAAGTAAAACAAAACAAAGTAATGGAGCTGGGGAGTATTTTCACTAGCCAAGTTAACACATTAACATTGATTTGTCAAAATCTGTTACACAAAAAAACAAAAGGTACTTAAAAAAAATAAAGCCTGGAAGTGAGTTAAAATACACACTGAGCTCCCTATTGCCATATAGTTCTTCTTAATTCACTATCAGTCACCATAATCCACCTTCGCCATAATGTGTTTAATGTTCATAAATAAGATGTGCAGATGAGAAATTCAGTGGTTTTAGAGAGCTTATTTCCTGCTCAGGTAACCTGGTTCATCAAAATGACAGCAGACGCAGTTTGCTCACTAAGAAGCAAACAAATGTCTTCTGCACTGTACTTGCCCAAAGTGCTAATCCTGTGTATTCTCTACACCAGCATAAGCAGGTACTGCTACCAAGAAGAAACTAGTATACACTTTCTCCATTTTTGGAGTTTCTTTTGGCAAGACAAGAGTCTGAGTGACTGCACAGTGAAGTATATATAGAAAATAATAACAGCTGAAACTTCACAGTCAGCACACTGCTTGGCCCCACCACTGTTCTCAGTTGTAGAAGTGAGAGGGTGACACAGACGTTGGCCTGAGCTGTATCTGGTATTGATGGCTTTACAGGATTGGTAACAATGCTTTTTTGTCACACACTTGACACTAGCACATGATCCTGGTCATACCTACTAATGCCAGGATCCTAGGCCTCTGCAGGTGCCAGAAAACCACTCTAGGACTTCTATTTGTCCTGCTCTTCCTTCCCACACCTCCCTGCCTTTCTGGAGAAAAAACAGCAGGTATCACTTCTTGGTAAACAAAAAGGAACAAACTGCATGGGGTCTGAATCCAAATGCTCGGAACAGGAGGTTCTCTGCAGATTAGAGTTAGGTAACGTTCTCCCAGTTACATGGGGCTACTGACACAAGCAGTATTGCTTAGTGGATTAGCAGAGTTTTATGTTCACTGGTCCTGCTGCCAGCCCTCTTCTCTGTGATGCTGCAGCAGATGTTTCTGTGGAATACTGATGGAAATGGAAAGAGTGGTGCTACTGGGTTCATCCTGAGCCACATGGAAGTGTGTTTGCCAGTTATAAGATTAGCCTGCTTGCTGCATTGATGATGTCCTTTTACATAAAGCATTATGCGTTGAGGGTCACAAACACAGAATGCAATTCAAGGGTACAGAATGAAATGGAAACGGAACAAAACGATGCATATTAATTTATTTTTTTCCCCTGGTCAGGGTATGGGAGCAGTATATTTCAACAAAGGAGAAAACTGCATTGCAGCTGGCAGGCTGTTTGTGGAAGAATCAATCCATGATGAATTTGTTAGAAAAGTGGTAAGATATTCAAGGGCTAAAGTTTGAGCAGATACTTTACTATGGCACAAAGAGGCACTAGCTTTATAGACACTTGCACTTCTTCTAATTGTCAGTTGTTTAAATTCTCTTTATTGCTTATGATAGGCAGTGTTGCTTCTCAGGAACCTCTTTACAGGGTTAAAAGAAAGGCACTGAAAGGAGATATTTTTGTCACAGATAAGTGACATTGAAGTAGATATCGTACCTTAAGTAATATTACATATTTGACTAGTAAAGTAAAATTTTAAAAATTACTGAACTTAGGTTAATGTGATTGAAGACTGCAGTAAAGTTAAAAAAAAAAAAACGCATGTTGGAAGTGTAGCTAGAATAATACAAAGGTCATTATTAAAAATACAATAGTCACCACACTATATCACTGGAGAATTCATTTATCTAGCTCAGGAACAGGAAATCACTGTGATAACTCATTTACCACTGCAAAAGCTAATATTCTACATGCCTGTCTTAATAGCAGAAGAAAATGAGTACATGAAAACATCATCAAATCTTTCAGAAGTAACCAGAAATTATCAAACATAAGACACCAAAGTCTCATTTTAGAAAGGGAAGAGCATTTCACCTTCTAAGAATCCAGCCCCTTCTTAGAGCCAAATTTCATAGCACAAACAATGAAGCATCCCAAATCACTGGTCACTTTAACAACTATTGTGTTACGTAACTTCATTTTAATTGGGTAACCCATAGGTAGAAGAAATAAAAAAGATGAAAATTGGTGACCCACTTGATAGATCTACAGATCATGGTCCACAAAATCACAAGGCACATTTGGAAAAGCTGCTGCAATATTGTGAAACTGGAGTAAAAGAAGGAGCCACTCTCGTGTATGGAGGAAGACAAGTACCTAGACCAGGTAAAATACTGTTCAAAGGTGTTTGGAACTTTTACACTTTAAATAAAAGCCATCGTGGTTTCTCTGCTGCATTATGTGAAATAGCAATATCATGGGAACAGTACCAGGTAAGTGCAAGGTAATCAGAACAGGGCTTTCAAGTCTAATATTAAAGAGAAGCTGCACAACTGAAGCATAACATACAAAACTGAATCAGAATCTATATGGGAATCTTTTGCTCATTTATTCCTATTGTTTGTGAAGCCTTGAGACCTTTTGTGCAACATCCTTGAACTATGAAGAGTCAAAAGTATGATTATACCCATTTAGATAAACAAAACACTAAAGATGACTGAGGAAACTGCTAGCAGAGTCTGCATAAAGTAGTATTATTAGAAGCCTTTTTTGCTATTGTCCTGGTTTCCCAGGCACAGACTGGTGGGCTAGCCCTGCAGGCAGGCCATGAGTAGCCCCGAGTCAGCTGGGAGATCCAATCAAGGCAGCTCACTCACAGGTGTATCCCGTACCACTTAATCATGTTCATTATGAAAGGAGGGAGCTGAGGGAGGGTGGAGTTCCTCTTTTCCCTGAGGCTCTTTGCTGATGGTCTTCAGTTCTTGCTGTTGGCATCGAGAACCAGGCTGAGTAGAACCCTCTGTGCTTTATGTTGATTGATATTCCAGTTTTGTTATTCTATTAAATCTGTTTATACTTCAATTCACAGGCTTTCTCCTTTTTTTCCCCAATTCTCCTTCCCACCTGGGGAGGGAGTCTTTGGTGATACGCTAACTGCTACGGTTTAGCCCTGAGTACTGGCTAACTGTAGACAGCTATCTAAAGAACGTGTATACCAAGTTTAATGGGAAAACATGAAGGCAACATTTTTTCATAGAATCTGTCCTTTATTAATAATGATGGAGAAACATTTGCGTCGCAGTTTGAAAATGTGATGATTGCATCCCCAAATAAAATGAAAGTGGAGATTTGTAACTATATTAAATCAGCATAACAAAGCTAAATGGGAAATCTTAAGAAAAGGGGAGGCAATTATAGAAAATCTCTGAAGCTGTTTTTATCTATTTACACTGAAATATGCTCACTTACCAAGGTGTAGGTGACCAGGTTCACTTGCGTATAACACCAGGACAGTTCTTGACTGACAGTGATGAACTTGTTTTCAGACAGGTTTTTACACCCTTGAGAAATGGACAGTTGTTATGAAGAGGCCCTTTACCTCAGAATTTTCTTTACTTCAGCCTCCGCAAATCTTAGGCAAAATTGCTGCCCATCACATGTTTTTACTTGTTTGGAATATACAGATCTTCATGGCTACAGTCTGTCTTCTTGTTGGGTAACAGGAAAAACTGTGGCCTCTGGGGCATGCTGTAACCTTGCCTTCTCTCCTGGCAGGGAACATCAGCTGTTGTTGCTCTGATCAATACAGGCCATCCCTTTAACCCTTTTTCTGCTGTTTCTCTGGTGCCTACACACGTGCATTTCCATTCATACATCATTCATATCAATCTTAATATTTTCTGTTTCAAGTCTCAGCAGATCTCTGACCTCAAAGTATGGAAAAGAGACAGCCTGGACAATACAAACCACAAAGCATTTTTGCCATGCTTAAACGATGCTTTATCCTCTGTTTAGGTTTCTTCATGGAACCCACTGTATTCACAGATGTTGAAGACCATATGTATATTGCCCAGGAAGAGTCCTTTGGTCCTGTGATGGTGATTTCTAAGTTTAAAAATGGGTATGTTCTCCTCCAGTTACCGTTAGAAACTTTGTTTTCTTATTTTCACTCTTAAGTGTAGAAATGATAGCATACATAGTGTGATTTTGTTAAGTCTTCTAATGCCAGTCTAAATCCCTAGATCCTTTTCCAGCTAAATTCTGAGAGAATAGCCTTTTTTAGGAAGGGGTATCCTGCTCTGTGTTGATATAGAGCTAATGCTATTAGCAGTCTGTGACAGGACAGAACACAGCCCTAAGTCCCAGTTCTTAAATAAGTCTTAGTATTCAGTGAAACATTTTTACTGAAGTTGTGGTAATTCCAACACCTTGGTCAAATTATAAAATGTGTATTTTTTCCCATTGGAATGACTTATTTTTCCTCTTTGTCACAGAAGACTGCATAGCATTGCTGTGCATTGTGTAACACTGGCACATTACTGTTGCAAATGAAAATATCTCTGTATATTTTTTAGACTCGTTTTAATAGGTTTCATTCCAAATCATAGGAATTATTTTATACACAGATGAGATTAAAACCCCATATAGAAACTTCACATAACTATTTCCACCCAGTTTCATTTTCTACGGTTTGATAATGCACTTAAGAACCAGCCACACAGATAACCCTTCACATCTATAAATTTTGTATGGTGATAAGGGACTATTAAGGTTTTTAAAGTTTTATATTATTATGGATTTTTGAAGCTAATTTGCAAATACAAAATAGCACTCTGGACATGGCCTGAAAAGTTGTGTCTCAACAGAAGCTGTCTTTAAAAAAGCTAACTGGAAAAGGAAGAGCACAGGAAAAGGTGCTTCGATGACAGTGCAGGGGGAAGACTGCTAACGCTTGTTTATTTCATCTAGTTGCAATTAAATCATTTCTTTCCCCCACAGGGACATCGACGGAGTGCTGCGACGGGCAAATGCCACAGAATATGGTTTAGCTTCAGGAGTTTTCACAAAAGACATAAGCAAAGCTCTCTACATCAGCGAAAAGCTAGAAGCTGGAACAGTTTTTATTAACACATATAATAAAACGGATGTGGCAGCACCATTTGGTGGATTTAAACAGTCTGGCTTCGGGAAAGATTTAGGTATGTTGTCCTCTCCCTCCCTCATTTCTCATCAATGAAAAAAACACCTTACCTGTGTACAGTGTATCTAGCACAACATAAGCTACGGATACATTTTCTGCATCTCCTGCATTCCTCTGATTACACTAACCTAGTTCCTCTCACATCCCTATAATATTCCCACCTCAATACCTCCAGTTCAGACTTTCATGGACATTTGCTAATGCTACAGCACACAGAATATTCCTCTCCGACTCCGCTCATAAAAGTCACATTGCAGCTTGTCCATAGCCACGTACAGGCTAAAAAAATGCTGTCAAGCCACAGAGGTATAGGCCAAAATCTTTCCTTTCTCTCAGAAAGAACGCTAATTTAAGTTTCTCCTCTAAACTTGTAGCAACATGGGGAACTTTTTAATGCCTTAAAATGTCATCAAAATTTGCCAACAGCCACAGAGAAAAATACATAAAAGTCTTTTCAAAGCCAGTTTTTAAAAAAGTGAGGTCTAGTCTGCCAGAGAAACCTTACAAGTCTGGACAGATCAAGCCTCATGGCAAAGAAAAAATGAAGGAAAAATTTTTTTCTGTGGTACAACAGATTTTTGCCTTTGGAATCTCTAGCAACTATCACACATTTACTGAAACCAAAATGAGTAATAGTCTCAGGGGGAAAAAAACAATTACCAATTTTTACACAGTTTCTTTGCCTAGAAACTTAGTGTAGGCAAACCAAAGTTCGTAAATTCAATGTGAGCCCCCAGTGGGCATCTCAAAACTTCTGCTGCTCCAGTCCCACCTTGGTGGCCTCTTGTTAAATTCCAGCTCCTTTTTCATTCCACATCTGTTGGGTTTGGCCTTTTCTTGTCAAACCCGTTCTGTAAATCTCAGTGGGAGGGTAAGTTAATCAGTTTCCATTGTTCCTTAAGGACTCAAATATTGGCTAAAACATTTTTAATTTTTTCTTCATAATATACTTCCAGTCTCTGACAACATTCTCTCATTTAGCTGCTATTCTAACTGGTGAATATTTTGCTTGTACAGGTGAAGAAGCTCTTCATGAATATCTTAGAACCAAGGCTATCACTGTGGAATATTAAAGTAACAACCTCACTTGGAAAGTAAACTTTTTGCAGAGTTTGAATCTGAACTCCACGAAGCACTTAATACCATGCCCAGGATATGCTGTCTGCAGTGTTACAGCTAAAAGAAAACTGAACTAAGACACCCATTCCATAGATAAGTTTCTATAAATCAGGTCCAAATTATAGTTTCACTGAAAGATAAAAGCATTTGGAAATTAACCTGAAGTTACTTAAATTATGCAGCAGCAGTTACTAGCATAATACCCCTAGAAAAAACCCCAAGAACATGGTTTGTCTTATTTTTTTAAATACAACTGAAGAATGAGTTCCCACATGCCTACTTCTTCTTTGTGTGAACATAATAGTTACACAATCATTTTAAATCCTTAGACATTAGGCTTCTTTTAAAGTTGGAACTAAAATATACTTATTATGCCACTTTTGCTATAAACCAGTTCAAGTTTTATAGTAGCAATTAAACATTCTGCTCTGGTGATTCTTCAGCAGTACAGAAAACCTTTGTGCCGTAAGTAAATCAATGCAAGAAAGTGCACTTACTATGATCTTTGTATAGTACATACAGAGTTCAACATTGGTGTTAAACTATGCATATCAAGCTAAAGTTACTGAAAATATTTTCTATCTTTTTGTTGATACGGAATGTGTGATCTGCCTGCAATTTGAAAGGTGGTTACATTAACAAATTAAAATCACTTTTTGTGTCTGCGCATGGACTGTTCTCACTGTTTTGTACAGCATTATTACTTTCTATTTCATACTTCCTTTTTTTTTTTTTAATCTATGGGAAAAATCTCTTGTAAAATGACTGAGTTAAGATGTTGGCTTTCAAACTTTCTTCAGGTTGAAGTTTTCCATAGACTGAGACCTTATCTAACAAACTAAGCCCACTTAAGACCACATGCTCTTCCTACAGTACAGCTCTACCCAAAGCTTAATCTGATCTGGGAGCTGCCATTTAACAGTCCCATTCTTTGATTCCCTTCCTATTCCCTAAAATATTGTATGGTTTAACCAGTTAATCACAGTAAGTCATGCCCCCTTCTATTTTTAAGAAGCTGCCCTGTGAAAAACAGACCAGAATTGTTGCTATTTCTTATCATAAGTATTACAGAAACAGATCTTAAAACTATAGATTTAAGGATGGGATTCAAAATAAATTCTGTAAATAACTGCAGGTTTCAAGTAATGTCATAAGTTTAATATTTAAGGAAATAGAATATAGAAAATTTTACTTTAATGGTATAGAAAATACAAAGTTCTTTTAAGAAACAAATGATGACATCCAGGAGCATGACAGATACTTCTGAAATGCAAACCCATCTATGAAATAAATAGAACAGCCCAAATCTCAGTATTTGATCAATCTGAGGTAAGTACGAATGAGACATACTTTCACCAGTTTTGGTTTCACAATTGTTTCAAACTAACCCAAGTACAAGACAGCTGAAAATTCATCTTTTTATTCTTCTGGCAGCAACAGCTGTTAACAAAATGGAGAGGACAGAAATGTGGCAGGGAAAGCGAGATATGAAAAGTGTAGCTTAAAGCAATTCTAACACCAGAGAGGCAGACTTGACCATTTAAGTACCAAAGGTATCTGCAGTGCAGCCACAAATGTTCCAGGTATGGGCTAGTAACCTGCCTGTAGTGATAGAGAGCCCAGTGCAGGCACAGAGGATAAGTTATCCTTCACTGAAGCCTCCCTTGAGTCAAGGCTGTCCTTACCCCTGCCAGCTCATCTTGAAGTGGCCTCAGACATTGCTTCAGTGTTCAACAGTTATTATCATGAATGCAATGTAGACATACCTCTAGTGTACTTTAAGATAAAGTTTAATACTGAAGACGTTGTACATAATACTTCACAGGACATGGAACAGAAAAAAACAAAACTTTTTTCCTAGTTGACCCTTTCCTGCCCTTGAAGCAAAAATTTTTTCTAGCACACCACAAAAAATCTTTCTTCAACAAAGCAACAGATTAAGAATTTTAACTTAACTAGTTCAAGTGCCCCAAATTTTAGCTGTTTTCTTAGTCTAACGTATGATGTTCATTTCCATGTTGTTTGATGAATAAAACCGTACTTAATTCCTCAGAAATCCAGCTTGCCTCAGTCATGAGTGGATCCTGAATTCTTCACCATGTAAACTATAGCATTTCACATGATCCTGAGGGATGCCACATTGGGAAATAAGGTAGTTTAAGGGACAAGTCTTTAAAGTAAGAAAACTTTTGTTTGTTTGGGGTTTTTTTTAAGAAGTAAAATAAAATGGATTTACTCATTCACTTTGCTGTCCAAAATTTCTATTTTGCCCTTTTCACCCTTTTGTTTAGGAAACTTAATGTTGTCTATTGTCACTTCATCAGTTGTACAGTCATCTTCAGATTCCGAGTCATCTTCTGAAGTTTGTATCTCTTCATCTGTATTGGAATCACTCAATTCAACTACAGCCACATTCTGAAAAAAAAAAAAAAAACTTAGCTAAAACATGATACATCTCTATAACACCTTACACTGTCCAGTTTCTAAACCAAATTACTCATGAATTACTCATGAGACATTTAAAATACAACGTGAGACTTACTTTTGATTCAGAGCTGCTGATTCAAGAGTATCTCTTATTCTGGCCTTAAACTACTTAATTCTCAGTCATTAAATTCTGCCAGTATGAAAACTAAGTAGTATATTTTAACCAAACACGCATTTTTATTACATCTGTGTTTTGAATTTGCAGATTGCAGACAAAATTGGTAAAGACTTAGCCTTATCTATCAAATTAGCTCATTCTAAGATCAGAGAATTATTTTGATCACTTGTAAATTTACTTTGTAAAATAAAAAACAGAGCAAGTATTTACCATTTCTATAACTTTTTCTGTTGCACTGTCTAGGTTTTCAATATCAAACTGATGAGCTGGTGCTGTTAACATTTTTCTTCTTAGCTCATCATTTGCATGTGCCATCTGGGGTAAAAAGTTCTGTACTCGGCCCAAAACTGAAAAAAAAATAAAATAAAAATTATCACATATATATACAAACAGGCATATATTAATTTATACCTCAGAAATCTGAGCATTTAAACATATTCCATTTTTATTTTAATTTCCAGCTGTCTACCACATTTAAGATGTTTTAATAGGAGGATTTATTCTGTCTATTTCCTAAAACATAAAGAGCAAAAAGATATCAAATCTATTGGTCAGCATGGGATTCAGGAAGGATGGACTCTTTTCAAGAAAAAACTCTTAGAGATGCAGGAGCAGGCTGTCCCCATGTGTCGTAAGACAAACTGGCGGGGAAAGCGACTGGCCTGGCTGAACAGGGAGCTTCTGCTGGGACTTAGGAGAAAGAAGAGAGTCTACCACCTTTGGAAGAAGGGGCAGGCTACTCAGGAAGAGTATAGGGATTTAGTTAGGTTGTGTAGGAAGAACATTAGGGAGGCAAAAGCTCAGCTAGAACTCAGCCTGGCCACTGCTGCAAGAGATAAAACGAAGAGTTTTTATAAATATATTAACAATAAAAAAATGCAGAGAGAATCTCCATCCCTTATTGGATGCGAAAGGGAACATTGTTACCAAGGACGAGGAAAAGGCCGAGGTACTTAATGCCTTCTTTGCCTCGGTCTTTAACAGCCAGACCAGTTATCCTCATGGTATTCAGTCCCCTGAGCTGGAAGATTGGGATGGAGATCAGAATAAATCCCTCATAATCCAGGAAATAGTAGTGAAGGACCTGCTGAGTCAATTAGACACCCATAAGTCTATGGGGCCGGATGACATCCATCCGAGAGTGCTGAGGGAGCTGGTGGAGGAACTTGCCAAGCCGCTCTCCATCATCTATCAGCAGTCCTGGTTATCGGGTGAGGTCCCGGATGACTGGAAACTTGCCAACGTGATGCCCATCTACAAGAAGGGCAGGAAGGAAGATCCAGGGAACTACAGGCCTGTCAGCCTGACCTCGGTGCCAGGGAAGATTATGGAACGGTTCATGTTGGGGGAGATCACGCGGCAAGTGCAGGACAACAGGGGGATCAGGTCTACCCAGCATGGGTTCACGAAGGGCAAGTCCTGTTTAACCAACCTGATCTCCTTCTGTGATCAGGTGACCCGCCTAGTGGATGAGGGAAAAGCGGTGGATGTTGTCTTCCTGGATTTCAGTAAGGCATTTGACATTGTTTCCCACAGCATTCTGCTGCAGAAGCTGGCAGCTCATGGTCTAGACAGGTGGACTCTTCACGGGATTAAAAACTGGCTGGATGGCCGAGCCCAGAGAGTTGTGGTGAATGGAGTTAAATCCAGATGGAGACCGGTCACAAGTGGTGTCCCTCAGGGCTCAGTTTTGGGGCCAGTCTTGTTTAATGTCTTTATCGATGACCTGGATGAGGGGATCGAATGCACCCTCAGTAAATTTGCAGATGACACGAAATTGAGTGGGAGTGTCGATCTGCCTGAGGGTAGGGAGGCTCTGCAGTGGGATTTGGACAGGCTGGAGTGATGGGCTGAGGCCGATTGTATGAGATTTAACAAGGGTAAGTGCCAGGTCATGCACTTCAGCCACAACAACCCCATGCAGCGCTACAGGCTTGGGGAAGAGTGGCTGGAAAGCTGCCTGGCGGAAAAGGACCTGGGGGTGTTGGTTGACAGCTGACTGAACACGAGCCAGCAGTGTGCCCAGGTGGCCAAGAAGGCCAAGGGCATCCTGGCCTGTATCAGAAACGGTGTGACCAGCAGGAGTAGGGAGGTGATCGTGCCCCTGTACTCGGCACTCGTGAGACCACACCTTGAGTACTGTGTCCAGTTCTGGGCACCACAGTATGGGAAGGACATTGAGGTGCTGGAGTGAGTCCAGAGAAGGGCAACGAGGCTGGTGAGAGGTCTGGAAAACAGGCCTTATGGAGACCGGCTGAAGGAACTGGGATTGTTTAGCCTGGAGAAGAGTAGACTGAGAGGAGACCTCACTGCCCTCTACAACTACCTAAAAGGAGGTTGTAGTGAGGCTGGTGTTGGTCTCTTCTCCCAAATTGCTAATGACAGGACGAGAGGAAATGGCCTCAAGTTACATCAGGGGAAGTTTAGGTTGGATATTAGGAAGAAGTTCTTTACTGAGAGGGTGGTTAGACATTGGAACAGGCTGCCCAGGGAGGTGGTGGAGTTGCCATCCCTGGGGGTGTTCAAAAAATGGGTTGATGAGGCACTTGAGGCCATGGTCTAATGGTCTAATGGTTAGAAATATGATGGGATAAAGGTTGGACTTGATGACCCTGGAGGTCCCTTCCAACCATAATGATTCTATGATTCTATGTGGTGCAGGAAGAAATCACTTCAACAATTCCATTTGGATTCTTAAAACACGTGACTAGTTTACAGAAAACTTGCTTGTAAATTCCATGGTTTTCAATGCATATTGAGTGCTATCTTGAGAAACTATCAGTATTACCTCCAGTGGAAATACAATTATGTCCTCCTTTCTTCCCTATTAAAGCATAGACTGAAGGTCTCAAAGAAGATGTAAAAATTACCTGTAGCACAGATGCCACAGATGTCATGCTGCACAAAAGAAAGTTCAACATAATTATCAAAAGGGACTCTGAAATTACGATGGTGGGAGAGAGATGGATGCTCTAGGTTGCAGCATAAAGCACTTACCCTCTACAGAAACATCCCCGTAAACTCAGTGGGACTTCCCAACAATTTTAAGATAATCAGTGTCATTAGGAGAATCACAACCATTTCTCTCCCATGAAAACAAGGAATATCTTCACCTGCCTCCAGACTTCCTTCAAATACTCTTTGGTCCTCATGCAGATGAGGCAATCGCTAGTTTTCATTCTTTGTGAAGTAAGAAGTACTATTCTGAGTGAGCTCCACAGAAATCTAATAAGTATAATCTACCTTTGAAACACTGTCATCTTTGTAAAGACTTCTATCCAAGAAAGAACACGGTATTATAAATTGTTTTTTTCTGTTACTTTTTAAATCTCAGGTCACTCACAAAATAAAAATACAATAATTTGTCAGGAATCCATTTTTAAATAAAATGGTTTTACATACCAAATATTTTATACTGAGAAATTCCTTCTGAAAAGAGATAAGATGCCCAGATCAGCAAAAAAAAAGCAACCACTCTATACCAGAACAATCTGTGACTAAAGAATGCCAGTAAGTTTTCATGAAGAGAAAAACTCCTGAAAATACACTACTTTCAAAGAATACCATATTTACACTATGCCCTCTTATGCATGGAGTTACACTGAAGAGAATCTTAGCAATCTCTGTGTAGCTTTGACTAAGAAAGAAGCTTGATTAAAGAAAAAAAAAAAAGATTTCTCAATGCATTCAAATTAATTTGTTATGAATGAATGGTTATATGGTTTGCCTTAATTATTTTTAATGAATGTGCTGGCAAAATTAAGTTCTGAAAGTGATCTACGTAACTTCCACCAATTTGAAAGGAGCTGACTCAATGAAGACCTAAGGTACAACCTGGCGAATTCACGATATGCAGACAGTAGGAGAAAGTATCTCTGTAAGGAGAACTAAGACACTGAAACTTAACAGCTGTAACATCTAGAATCGCAAAATCTACTTTTGCAGAAGCAGCAGTTACATGATTGACCTGTGGGATGTGCAACTGCAACGCAGGACCTAGCACCAGTGGAAACACAACACAAGAGTTTCTCCCTTCACTAACACCAAGGGAAGCACTGAAGCAGAAGTTACGCCAAAGATGATACCTACTGCTTGTCACTGTTGCCGCAACAAAGTCCTACTTACCATTGCTCCTCGGCATCCTAACCGTCTGTAAAGTTGAGGCCTTCTTGCTGCTACATTTTGAACTAATCAACAAAGTTTCTTCCAGCCCTAGAAACAAAATATTTGAATGTTTGCTGCTGTTGCAGTTCTTGGAAGAAAGAACACTGGGCCCACCGGTTGGACCCTGTGGGTTACTCCATAGAGGCTCCCACTGTTTTTCGAGTCCTTGTTAAAGATTTATAATAATGCAGTATTGTAATACCCCACAGCAAAGCATCGTGAGACCACAGCTAACGCGTGCCAGTTACACCGACTTAAGCATCCCTTCCCCCGTGTGTGACTGTGGTGGTTAACAACAAAGGCAGGCCACAAACTGTGGTCCTAACGACCTAAGTTAACTATTTGCAAGACTGGCGCCATTAAATCCAAACGATGTTGGGAAAAGCTGCGTTAATTACACAAGTTCGTTCTCATGACCGCCAACACAGCCATCAGCCCTTTATCACCAACTAAAGCGAGGCTTTATTTCTTTGTAGCATGCTCTTATCCTCACAGAAATGCTGTTATGACCGAAACGCCCCCCGGGCTGCCCGCCGAAGGCCGAAACCGAGGTCTCGGCGCAAGCCGACCCGACCCCTAGCTCCGCGGCCGCGCCCTGCCCGACCTGCCGGCCCGGGGGCGGCCGGGCCCGGCCCCACCGACCCGCGAGCGAGCGGCTCGGCTCAGCCCGGAGAACGGCGCCGCACCCCCGGGCCGCGGGGGGGAGGTCCTGCTGCCCTGACCGGCCGCGCTTCCCCTCACCTCCTCGGCGCCCCACGGCCAGCAGCTCCCGTGAGGTAGCCGCACCCGCCGCTCCGCCGGGCCCCGCCATGCCCCGGCCCGACAGGAAGTGGCTCCGGGCCCGGCGCCGCCGCCGCGCAGCGCCCCCTGGAGGGCGGGAGGGGTAGGACCGGGGCGGTAGGACTCGGGGGCCGAGGGCCTGTGGGGCTCCGCGGCCTCACGGCGGCTCGTTGGGTAACTGGGACAGACACCGACCCCCGTGTAAACCTGGGGCTAACAGCGAGCGAAAACAACAATTCACGATACAACGGAAAAAATAATTACATCTTTGCGAAAGGATTTGGCGTGAGAAGCCCATCGCGCTGCAAGCAGCTGGCAGTGCCACAACGCCTTGCCAGCACACACTCTTCTCTCAAAACTTCTCCATTTTCACTATCAGGATCTGACAAACGCACCTAAAGTTAAATATCAGACTCTGAGGGAGCTGTAATTACCTTTTGGAAAGGAAACTCACACAGCTGTCACGTTCAGTGGACACGGCGTAACCTGTTACCCCACATTTGCGCTGCAGTTTCTGTCCCTGTCTATTCACCACCTAGACAACGTGAAAACCCCAAAAAGAGAGCTGAAAGGCTCGTAAGAGTCCCGGCCAAAATGAGAAAAAGCAGCAGTCAATCAGGTAAGTGGTGCTCTAGTAGGAAATGGGAAACACCTTTTCGTTTTTTTTTAAATTCTTAACGTTTATATGGCCTTGTTGCAATGAAAACATGAAAAAAAAGAAAAAGAAGGGGAAAAAAAAAAAAAAAAGAACCCACTATCTTAGAATTAACACATGAAATGGTGTGTCCTGGTTCCCCAGGAACAGACCCATGGGCCAGCCACGGCAGGCAGGCCATGAGCAGCCCTGAGTCTGCTGAGAGTTTCAGTCAGGGCAGCTGCCCCAAGCTGTCTCACAGGTGTATCCCATAGCACTGACATCAAGCTCATTATAAAAGGAGGGAGTTTCTCTTCATGGAGTTCCTTCCTCTTAGTCTTCTGCTGCTGCTGTTGATCCCAAAGATGAGGTTGAGTATGACCTTGCACACGTTATGTTGGTGTTTGTATTAGTTTTGTCATTTCACTAAATCCATTTCAATTTCAACCCGCGGAGCTTCTCCCTTTTGTTTCTCCTCATTCCCCTTCTCAGCTGGGGAGAGGTCATCAGGTGGTAAAATAACTGCTACAGTTTAGCCCCAGGTACAGGCTAAGCATAGACATGCAATAAGAAGCAAACCTTCTGTAAGGCATCCAGTAAGAGACCTCACTCCTGTTTTCCGGACAGGCTGCCCCAAGCCAGTGTCCCCTGCCACTTTCCCACCCCATCTGCTGTCCCAAGTGCATTCCACTGAATTTGCTACCTGGTTCACACCTTTAGACCCAACCGTGCTCCAGAACTTCGGTTTCCCAGAATAATCCTATTGCTATGACTAAAAAAACTCCTGAGGACAGAGGTTTTTGCCTTGGGCCACAAAAGTGAGTCTTTCTGAATTTGCACACAGCCCATAATAAGTGTGTGAACCTCAAATACTATATCATCCATAGGTATTATGTGATTTCAGTAGAGGGAGGGGCATAATAGTGTCAAGGAACCCGTAATAGGGAGCGATTAAACGATTGCCCAAGATCACCAGACAAGCAATTAGCAAAGCCAGAAACAGCACCCTCGGGCACTATTCCCAAACCTCAGGTTTATATTCTAACCTGCTGGCAACAGAGGGAGATGTGATCTTTATCTGATTTGCAAGGCGGCCCAACTCTGCATCCACACACTGTGTGACAGGTGAGCATGCACAAGGCATGGATATATATGGTTGTTCCTAGGGTAGGGGGGCAACAGCACCCGTAGCCCAAATTCCCACTAAATTCAGGCTTGAGACAGCATTCACCGCTGAATTAATAGCTCTGAGGTCTGGGCTGTTTCATTCATCTAATGCAGTATTGACTCAGAGTTCAGGTGCTGCTGTATATTTCATTGTCATAGTGCGGGTTTTTTGGCCCCGGTCCTGCAAATACATTATCGCATGCTTAAACTTCTGCTTTTCTACACATACCCGCAGCAGCTAGCTCCAGTTTCTGGCAGACACTTGGTTTCTCGCCCTTGCTGTCTTTTGTTCTGTCTGTAGAAAGGAAAAGAGATGCTATAGACTTGGCTGCTGTCACCATCATTAAATCATGGTTGCCTTTTCTTCCTCTTTATTCCCTTTCACCTTCCGCTTAGGGCATCCTCACTACTTTGAAGTGTTGAGCAACAATCGAGGAATAACACTAGTAATGATAACTGCACAAATTTAGCTGGCTTGACTATTTTAATGTATTAATGTGAAGTGTGCCTCAAAACAAGAGTTTTGAGGACTGGTTAGTAGGGCCCCACAAGGTGCTGTCTCTGTGTTTTGTTTAACGCAGGCAGCTGATGTCAAGGCAGTACCGCATGCAGGCTACACAGTCTGCAGGAACAAAAATATTCCAACTGACCCAAACACTTGGAAAAAGAAGGATTTCCGAGGAAGCTAGTTTCAGCCAGGCTGCAGAAAAGAACAAACATGTCCTACAGCCGACGTGCTGGAGTCAGCACAAAACGCTGACTCTGGTGCTACGCCGCCAAGAGAGCTGCTGCCACTGGAAGCAGTGGCACCCTCACCGCCTGCCGGGGGAGCGCCGCTGCGCCTCGCCCCCTCCCCAGCCATGTCCCCAGCCTGCCGTGCCTCATCGGGCCGCTGCGGAGGGAGAGGCGGCGGCTGCAGGTCGGATGGGCCGGTGGCGGCGGCTGCTGCGCATCACGGGCCACATCATCGCGGGGGCTACCCGCCCTCCAGCCGCTTCCGCGCCTGCTCAGTGGCGGCGGCGCTCACCTAGCCCCGGAGCTGTCACCGCCGCCGGGCTGCTCCCTGCCCGCCCGCCGCAGCCATGGAGCAGGACCCTGGGCCGCTGCCGGCGTCGCCCGCGCCCAGGTGAGGGGAAGGCGCGGCCCGAGGGGCGGCGGGGGCGGAGGAGGGGGGCTGCCAGCAGGGGGAGAGGGGCTGGGGCGGGCCGGGGACCTGTCGCCCCCGGGCGGGGGAAGCGGCGGGGGCTGCAGGAGGCGGCGGGCAGGAAAGTTTCTCGCGAGTGGCGGAGCCCCACCCGGCGCGCCAGGGGTGCCACGGTCTGCGGGGCCGCTCTCCTCCCACGCGCGGTGCCGGGTCCCCTTCGCCCCCTCCCGTTCTCCGGGCCCCGAGGCCGCCCGCAGCCTCCCCCTCCGCGCCCTCCTTTGGCCCGCCGCCGGCCCGCCCCGGAGCCCTGCGCCCGGCCCACGGGTGCTGAAAAGCGCGAGGCCGCCCGCGCCCTGGCACCCTGCGCTCCCCGAACCCCGCAGCTCCTCGTCATGTGCGCATCGTCAGGCAGAGCCAGGCAGCCTGGGCAGTGAGCCGCTGCTTTGGTCGCTCCGTGCGTGCACGCGAACTGCCCAGCCTTCCCCTGGCCCTCAGCTCTGCACGTCGTGTGTGCTCGCCCCTCTGTTCCCACCTTTGCACCGATACAAATGCGCCAGCATCTGCCACCGCAGATGCAGTTGCTAGAGAAGCATGGAACCTGTACCCAAATAGCATACATACAAACTCCAGCAGTCATATTTTTTTTGTTTCCAAGCGCTGTAATTAACATGTGATGGCACATTTATGTCCTTTCCGTACTTTTCTGCCAAAATATAGAAGCTTTTTGTGATTTACTCTACTTTCTACACTGTCATTAATTCTCAATTAAGTTCAAGCAGTAGCTGTTCCTCTTTCTTTAATATCACTGAATATTATGATTTTCTCTCCCCCCCACCCCATGCTGTCCAGGATGTGGTTGTGTGCCTTCCTTACTCACATTTGATTCTGCATTATAGACCACACTCCATTAGCCAGGCTCTGATAAACGGAACATATAAAATTAAATAATTGCTTAGTCTTAGTGTCAGGAACAAAACTTAGATACTTGAAAAAAGTCTGCTCATTTGTCTTTTCTAGTTAGAGTCCTAGTAGGCTTTAGTAGACATCCTAAGTTATCCTCACTTTACCGGTTCAGTAGTGCTGGTGAAAAGATGAGAGCAGGTGGGAAGACCTGTTTTGGCAGCATTCCCTACATACACTGCCTTGCAGCGTCTGTGAAACTGGAACCATGAATACTGCAGTATGACTGGTAGGCTCTTCAGAAGGAAAAATAACAGCGTATCATTTTCTTTTCAAATGCCTTAGGATATTACCCACAAAAAACAATGTGAAGTCTGTATCCTGGTGCCTGAGTTGAGCAATTCACCGCTTCTTGGTGATGAGAGTAGAAACCTGTAATCAGGATCCCAAATAGTACAGTTAGGACTAATCTTGATAAGTACCTGTTGTTTACTTAATCTATAGGACTGCATTCTCTCTTGTATTTCAAACTTTCCCAGCTGCTTTTGCTGAGCTGGATGTGATTTATCCTCTTTCCTGTGAGGGTGGTGAGACACTGGAACGGGTTGCCCAGAGAAGCTGTGGCTGCCCCCTCCCTGGAAGTGTTCAAGGCCAGGTTGGATGGGGTCTTGGAGCAACCTGCTTTAGTGGGAGGTGTCCCTGCCCACGGCAGGGGGGTTGGAACTATAGATGATCTTTGAGGTCCCTTCCAGCCCAAACCATTCTGTGATTCTGTGATTCTGTTTGCCTGGTATTTTTTGTGTTGGTATTCCATTTGGGTGATTTGACCACATTTCACAGCCTTGCTACCTTGTTTCTGGCTCAGTTTTGGTCTCTTCTAATTGAGTTGCCACAAAAGTACAGAGGCAAGCCAAATCATTTTCTGACAGCTGCTTTTCTCTCCCTTGGGGCTAAAATCGAAAGCCGACATGTTCAGGAAGTAGAATGCAGCAGTCTCAAACTTGTTTGAAAATGAGGCCTAAGGCTGGCAGCTCTTTCAAGTGTCTTGTATTCAAGAAGGCATCTGGAGGTTCTTTAGTCTTTCTTTTTTTCCCTCTCATTTTTTCTTTTCTTTCTTTTGCTATTGATTTAACCTACAACTGCCATACAATAAACACCATGTTAGCTTGTCTGCTGCATAATATTTAAGAAATGGCATGTAATGCCCATATATCTGCTTTGCATGCAACGCTTTTTAATTTTCAGCATGTCTTCCAGTCTTTAACACCAAATATTAATTATCTGGTATAAGTACTCCTAGTCCAGTGCACCACCTTGGGTTCTGGATTCTACAAATGTTTAATGATAATACAGTCTGTTTGTTTACTCTCCATATGTGCTGAGGTGATATGAAGTAGCTTTCACTTCTGCTGATACCTTCACTAGGATATAGTGATGTAAATGATTAGCCACAGCTGTGATAAGGATGTCAGTGTGATTCTGGGAACTTCTATGTATGCAGGACACAATAGTGGAGAAGAGGCTGGGCAGATCCCTATATCACCTGTGTAAATATTATTCTGAACTTTAAAAAGCACCCAAAACTTCACATTTCAAACTTCACAGAATCTCAGAATTGTTGAGGTTGGAAGGGATCTCTGGAAATGGTCTAGTCAACCACCTCTGCTCAGTCTAGGGTCAAATAGAGCAGGTTATTTAGGGCCGTGTCCCGTTGGGTTTCAAATATCACCAAGTATGGAGAGTCCATAACCTGTTTGGACCAGTATTCAACCACTTGCATGATAAAACAAAGCTTTTTCTTATGTTTAAAAGGAATTTCCCATGTTTCAATTTGTGCTTACTACCTCTCATCTTTTCGTTGAAAAGAGCCTGGCTTCATCTTTCAAGCCAGAAAAAAATCCAGCTTCATCTTTTCTTATTATGGCAAAACATTAAAGCTCAGTACTTCGTTAATGTTTCATATTACTTTCCTGAATATCCCTTTCCGAGGCTCGTTCTCATACTGAGAGGTGTTTCTCGGGCAGGCATGCCAAAGCTATTGTGTTTCACTGTAGACTACTTAGAAGTGCAATGTAGAGGTTTGTCTTACTTTAAAAGATTACCTGTAAAAATGTTTGCAGCTTTTAGGAAGCATGGGTTTTGACTGTGGTGTGATTAGATTTAGAACCTGTGAAAGCCCTCAGTATTATTTAGGTAAGTGTTATCTTTTGGTTTTGTTAGCTAAACTCTGAAAGAAATTAATTTTCCTAGACCTAGACTTTGGTAAATATTTGTTTTAGCCTGTTTTAATGTTGACTCTACAGAAGTTTCATACCTGATGATTCACCGCTCTTCCCCCTTCCCCTTTTTTGGAAGGTACTTTAAAAAGCACGGTGAATTAATTACTAATTGTTTGCATGCTTTAAATTAATTATCAGCAGTCTTACCACTAAATGGTCAAATGTAGCTGCAGAATCCAGTCCCTTAATTCTGCTAGTGCTGGCTCTTCTTTAAGCCTCAGGAAAGTATGGAAGAAGCATCTCCTTCACGTGCTCCTGAGAACTGAATCATGAGTGTGTCTGAAGCAATGTTGGCAGTTTGTTTGGAGCATTCTTGCTGCCTCTTCCTGAACAGTTACATTTCCCTTGTCATATTTGTCTTCCTCAGATGAATCAAGACCAATCAAGCCAATCAAAGGTGAAGGATGGAAAAATGTCATAATGACCAGGTGTTCAGCTTCATAGCTGAACTATCTGAGATTTTTCTAAAGCAGCTATCCATTTCCAAAAGTCATCATCTCTTCCAGCTCATGGTTGTGTCTGTTTTTCACATCATCTGCTTCTGCCTGTCCATGTTGTATATACTGTCTCTGTTTGTAGTTTTTAAATTGCTGTATGCATCGATTGTATTAATTCTTATGGGGAAATTTGGTTTGTTATCCATTGGATTGCTAGGTGTCTCACTTTTTCAGGAACACGTCTTCAGCAAACAGCAGGGTATGGCTGTATTTCCTATTTGTGTATGCTTGCAAAAAAGAGAGATGAATGTGGTACAAAACGTATGGAGGAAAAGAAGAAACTATTAAAAGTAGGTATTTAGGAAAGAAAAAAGAAGTGGAAATTATTATAGTCATGGTCTGGGCGTAGCTCATTATTTTGCTTGCAGGGGCAAAGACAGGGTGTCCTTTCATTACGTATATAACATGCCAGGTAGGATAAATTTGAGGCTGCATCCTGACTTCTCAAAGGGTCTTTGTCCCTCTCTTTTCCTTTTCTTAGGACTTTACCTTTCTCTGTAGCCTCCTGATTGTATGACAAGAAACCAGATTCCCTTATCTTCTCTTCCTACAAAAACGGGATGGGATTTTTAAGATTTTTACTTCCTTTTCCTCATATGACTTACTCAAGTAGAGCTTGCTTCTTTAGCTGGCCGTCTTTTCTAGACAACACAATAAAATTGGCATTGTTCTTGTCAATGATAAAGCTTCTTAGGGTGTTCTTGTCCCTGACATCCTACTGTTCCTTAGATGGTTTGCTGCATCGCATAGGTACAATCTCACCACCCCTCCACCTCCCCCCCCACCCCCGCTAAAAGTACAGCAATATTAGCATCTCATAACTCAGGACAGAGTTATTGCATCAGAAGACACTTGGAAAATTATCTTTGTTGGAACAGGTTTTTAGAAATGAATAGTTACATTCAGAAGGCTTCATAGTTATCTCCTCTCTGTATGCTCTGAGGAAGTCATTACTCTTCACTGTATAGTATATTTTTCAGTTTGTCTTCTTAAATTCTTGTTTTTCAGCATTTACCATTAGCTGAAATGACTTTTTGTCATTCCAAGTCTTTCAGTAGAAAAAACATAAATGACTGTCGTCCAAAGTGCTTTGTACTATTTCAACTGTTGGCCGTCCATGCCGGCCTCTTCCTCCCTTTTTAATTTGCTAGTTGACCGAATCATTTTTCTGCTCCTTTTTTTTTTTTTCTTTTAAATGCCATTTCTATTTGTTAACACTTTCTCATGTTAAATGAGACCATAATCTTCCCAAAAGATTTGTTTCTTTTAAAAAAAATAATTAAAAAAAATAGTAAAAATATAAAAGGAAAAAAATCCATATGTTAGAAATATATGGATAATTAACCCAAGTATTTTTGGCCAGAGTTCCAGACCAATGAGTAATTTCTGTGAGTCACCAGTCTAGCACTCTGGTGATGTGACTGGAGAACATATTGGAGATACCACAATGAGAGCCAGACTCTGTCTTGTTAAAGCTATTGGGAAATTTTCTCAGTGTATTTCCCTGGGAGTGAAATAAAATCCTTCATTTGTTACTCCTGCACCTCTCCTCAAAAAAAATACCACCACCCCCAAAAACAGCTAGTGAGATTGCTGTGGGTCTAAGTGGGTCTTTCGTCACAGTTACTTTTACATCTTAATTCTACATCCCGTTCTTGAATTCTATCGCAAAGTTTCTCTAATCCAGATGTTTTTTGTGACCAACCAAAACTCAGCTGGCTAAGGTGGTCCAAAGCTTTTCCCTCTCCATGATTCATAAGCAGTGTTCCACTTCCCATCATCATAAATCAGTGGACAGCCTTCAGCATCCTAGACTATACTTTTCCTGAAATTTTAATTTTCCTCAACTTCCATGAATTTATCTTCTCTTGTATTCTTCTTAATTCTTCTATAAAGCTCTTTGCTGGTCTCATAGAAGTTG
Organism: Podargus strigoides; assembly: GCA_028020825.1. Lineage (NCBI taxonomy): Eukaryota > Metazoa > Chordata > Aves > Caprimulgiformes > Podargidae > Podargus > Podargus strigoides. Next base: position 111,364,187 of record CM051663.1, on the reverse strand, counting down.
ATAATAGGTTGATAGTTTAATGATACATCTGCTTCTGCTTGTCTTTTTTTTATGCACCGTTTCTTTTCGTGTACCGAGATAATGCTGTCTTTGGGCCACAAAGAAACAGAGCACCATTTTGGCCTGTGGTTAGAGCTCCTCTGGGACAGCAGCAAGAGTTTTGTTACTCTTAATTAAAGTGTGTGGAAACCAGAATTGAGGCCTAGGAGGTTTTATGCACTTATGCTAAAAGGTTCAACATAGCACTATCTGCTACAGAGCAGCAAAAGATACTGGAGGAATATTGGTTACTTAAATTCCTCTGTTGTTCTTGTGGAAAAAAGATAACTTTTTCTTGCAAAACTTGACTTCTTTCTAAATCAAGCAATCACCTCCTGTGTCATTTTTAAAATATTCATTTCTTCATCAGAGCTACTTTGGATAAAGCTCTTGATAGGGGGAAAATCTTTACGTTGCATCTTGAATCGTCTCTTCACTCGTGAAACAAAAATAAGTAATTCTGCGGCCAGCAGGACTTTTGAAGTTGACTTGCTGTGGCCGCATATGAGTGAATTACCCTAACCAATGTTTGAAGATACCTTGCAGCAAGGGCACACATTTGGATCTCTTTGGATCTCTTTCAGTTAGTTACTGAAAGCTGTGACATCTCTTCCCTCTGAGCAATTCTGAAATTGCTCCAGAAGTATTGGGTGATTTAAACACATTGAAATGAAGGGAGAGGAAGTACAGGGATCATAACATGAATTATAGGATCTTAGAAGCCTCGTTCTCTTAGGAAAAATAGATTAAAAATCCTCTAACCCTAAAATAGTTTCATTTCCTGTAGTCTGTAAAAATACATTTTCTCAGCTTTGCATAGATACAGTGTCTTGAACTTGTGGAATTGTGTTATCCCACATCATGCTGGTGTAGTCTGCTTGACCTTTATTTCTTTGTTTATGCCAATCATTTACATGTATTCATGGAGTCCAGTGATAAATACTGAAGGCAACAAAGTTTCAAGTCGAATGAAAACTGTTGTTCTTTTAGTAAATTACCGTAACTATTATCACAACATGAAAACTGAAGAAGGGTAAAGTGGCTTCTGATGGAGAAGATGTCAAATGACTTGAGGCTGCCAATATATGATTCTTTAATTTTCTACCACAGTGGAAATTTCAAAGTAGAAATAAATGCACATTGAATCACATTAAGCATAAAAGAGATACTGTATTTTCATGATTTGTGGAAAGCAAAACAAACGGACCACATCAAGTGTTAATATTGACCAAATAATTACATTTTAATGGTTACTAGGCATCAGAATAGCTTGTCTTTCAGGAAATCTCTGAAACCTCCACATCATGCAAAATTAAATTAAAATCAGATTTTTAATATGTTTACGTTAATTATCTTAACTCCTGACATTTTTTCTAATTTTAATTAAATTTTAATATGCCATATTTATGAATATAGTACTGCAGGTTTATTTTTAAATTATACTAATTTAACTGGCTTAGACTAATTAGTCTGAATTTTGTTAGTCTCCTTTTCTTGATATTGTAGTACTTTATGAAAAAATTTCCATTTTTATTATGTATGTAGTAGCTCTTTGCATTTAAGATAATTTGTATGCTTGCTTCAGAGAAAATTCAGTTACTATGATTTTAAATTAGCATACTTTTGAATTGTACATATCAATATTGGTTTGTCATCTTTTTATGGGGATGGAGGGCAGGGACTGTCAACATATAAGGCCGTTGCCACGCAGAATGTTGCTTTAGGCTTACCACTTCTGGTAGTGTTTCAAAAGTTCGGGGGGTTTTTTTCCTCTTTTTTTTTTTTTTTTTTTTTTTTTCCCCCTGGCAACTTGCTATTAGCATAGAGTGGGGGGAACAACAGTGGCCCCACAGTGCATCATGTGGGTTCCATTTTTCCATACCCTTGCACCTTGCAGAAATACATTTCTCTGGGGACCTCCTGCTTTCAAGGCCACTGGAAATCTAGGGCTACACAAAGTATTTGCCCAAAGACTTTGACCTCCTGGCCTTCAAAAGGGCAAAAGCTGTGCTCTCAGCAGTTCACTTACAGTCCACATTGCTGTCTCTTTCTTTCACTGGAAAGTACACTAGTTTGTGAAACTTCCTCACCTACCAGCTTTCCCTTTTTACCCTCTAATTTCTTTCAGATGAAGCAGCTGAGTGTTGGAGGAGACTGACATTTCTACAGATACTTGCTTTGGAAAGATACTGGGTGATCTGAAAATTTAAACCAGTATCTTGTGTCTTCTGTTAAAGTATTTTAAATCTTGAATATATGCTTCTTACTTTTTTGCAGATCTGGTCTTGCTTATGGAATTGTTGAAGATCTGAGATCAATGAAAAAACATTTTTGCATGCAAAGAAGGATCATTTTGGTTTATCTGTTTTAAAATCATGAAGTGTGGCTCTTGATGACTCATCTACAAGATTTCTTCACTGACATCCAAAGAACAAAGTTCTTTTCAACTTGTACTTCTGTAGCACTATGACTAACTGTAAAGGCAGATCTACCATCTCCAAAACAAATAGCAAAGTTCATGACAGAGAAGGTTTTGTAAACTGGACCATAAATCTTAATATAATTCAGTCCGATAATTTTTTGAGACTTCTTTTGAGTATGGTTCCTGTTGTTTACCAAATAAACCAGGATGAAAGACACAAAAAAGTGAATGGTGTCTGGCAAGATGGATTACAACCAGTAGGACACAATTTTAATGTTAGGTCTGACCAACACACAGAGTACCATCACTTCTCAGAACCGTGTTTTCATGGTAGTAATGGACACAGCCCATCTAGCTGTAGCCCTAAATATGATGATTTTACCAGTTATAATTACTGTGATGGAATGGACACTTCAGAAACAGATGCCATGTTGCAAGAAGACAACCTATCTAGTGACAGTAATGAAGATATTATTGTGGAAGGGAGTAGAAAACAACCCAAAGAATCTAGTAGTATTATGGCATTACAGATACTTGTACCATTTTTACTAGCAGGATTTGGAACTGTTTCTGCTGGCATGGTTTTGGATATTGTACAGGTTGGTATTTGCTTTGAAATATGTTTTTTTAGCAGGTAGTCTGTGGGGTTTCTAATTCTAACACGTGATATTGTAGATGTTTACAATATTGAGGAGTAATTAGGTATGTGTATGGTTGTGCTGCTATGAACTCCTTTTCCCCAAACCTCATCTTAAACAGTTTCAGTGTTTAATTTGGAGTCATCCAAGTCTTGGTAAGTGTTGTTGCTTAGGCACAGTGAGCTGGTCACTAAAAGAAAATAATAATTAAAAAATCTGTCTGCTTTAACTAAGGATAGGAAATATACTAATGGTTCAAAATTCTGTTGACAGTAACAGGTGTATACATAGTCAAGTGGGAGTTGTAATTAACCATGATGCTGCAATACATAGGACTTTAGAAAGATTAGAAGAATTTATTGCTTTATCTCATATCCTTGCATGCTTCAAGTCTGAAATACTTCTGAAATACTGTGTAGACATGGTCCATAATAACGCATATGGTATTACATTCATATGGTATATGAAATTCATATGAAATTATGTAGAGCTTTTTTGCATATTCAGGTGTATGTAAGCGACCTTTTAATATAATTTTAGGTATGCTGAACACTCAGAATTACAAACATCAGTGATGTGAACAGGGCTTCAAAATCACATCCACCTTGAAATATAATTGTAGTAGGTCCAGAGAAGCCAGATTATCTTGGTTAGTGGTAGTAGATTTAACTGATTATGGTTATTCAGGACTACGATAAAATAGAACTTTCTCTGAATTTTAAGACTTAAGTTTAATAATATTTTTAAAACCTGTTTTGGAATATTATATCACTAAGATCCTACTGATACAGAGCATTTTTAGGATTGGTTTCTAGCTTAACACAGTTGTAGATGTCAGCAGCATTTCAGTGGAGTGGCCTATGAAATAATTCTTTGTGCAGTGATATGTGAAGAAAATTCTGGAGAAAGTAACAGTTAAGAAAAGTTTGTTGGACTTGCTTACTTTCTTGCCTTCGCTTTGCATTTTGAAGGCTATATTTACTTTTATTTCCTACCTAATTTCTGTTTTTTAAAAACAGGTTTTTTTAAAAAATAGAAATTAAAAAAAAATAAAAAATCTTATAAATACAAGTCTCATGGATTCTCTCTTCCTGTATGAGTAGATTCACAAAAAATTATTAAAAAATATGAAATAACCACAGTATTCAAACTGAAAGACAGGAGTGAAATTGATCTCTTTTTTTCTTTTGTTTTGTTTGATTTAATTCAGATTCAGGGTTTTCTTTAGCTACACTTCAGCAGTTTACAAAGTTAGTTTAAAGAGGAGTAAGAGATGACTATCTTTGTCACTGAAAATCTTGAGACATTAAAGGAAAGTTAGACTTCAATCAGTTGCAACGAAAGACACTTTTATACATCAAGAAAAAGGAAAATAAAAATTGACATGCAAACTTTTCTGCTTCCTTGCACTGTTTTACACCATTCTTGTGCTTTGTTCATTTACATCTTACTAGTTTATTCTTTGTACAGACACTTTGTTTGTACTCTATTAGTTTATGATTTACTGCATGATACAGCAGAATGATCAGCCAAAAGAGGCCGTTGTGCCTACTGCCACTGTTGGCTTCCAACCAAATGTTTCACCTTGACTTCCTCCCTTCCCTTAAGGGAATCCAAGTGTTTGTATAGCTGTTTTTTGAGCTGGACTGAGATATATCTTAATTTTTCCTTCTATATTATTTCTAATCTTGATTGGTTTCCCAGTCCAGCTCACCAAGAGTGAGAGAGATGTGACACAAAGGCAAAAATAAATAGCTCGTGCCAGTACTACCTTTTTTTCCACTTTAAGCATTGAACCATGATGTCAGTAAACAGGATTTTGAAATGTGAATGAACATGTTTTGAAAATTAAAATTTGAAGACAACAAGGCATTCTAAGCTTGTTTTTTACAAACTATTTAATGGCTATTCTTTCCCAATAGTAAAAACATATGTAACTTGACATATAGGAAATTCTCAGATCTTGTTTACATTTAAGAATTGAATTATTTTATTTTTATTAAAATACTAATTTAAATTATTGTACATCCATGAATGCAAAGACAATTTAAGGTTTGTTTTGGTTTAGTTAAAGTTGGTAAATGATTACAAATGAAATATATGAATTGCCAGACGTACAAAGTAGCAGAGCATTTCTGTGCTGAGAACTCAGCACACACAAAAAATTATGGGAGAGTTTGTCTTTGCTTCATAAAATCTGGGTTTTGGAAAGCTGTACTCTTCTAGATTTCACACGTAGAAGTAAAAGAATAAAGAGAAGCATTTTTTAACTTACAAACTATTAATTTGATGAGTAATTCCTTGCTGATTTTACATGAGGTTTCTACACAGCTAGAAGGGAAAAGATGAAAATATTGTAAATTAAGAGCAGAATTCAAGAGCAGTCATAGCACCTGATACTAATTTAAAGTCACAGAAAAAAAAACCACTTCAAATTAATTATATCATCTTTTTTTAACTAGGTTTGTTTTAAGGCCAAGTTTTGTATCTCACTTTTGTTATTGTCATCTTTGAAGTAGTAATATGCAGTCATGAATCTATTTTATCTAGAGAGATAACAGTTCTGGCTTTAAACTTCTTGGTCTAATATAAAAAGATTGATTTTTTTTTTTAATTTTTTTTTTTTTTAGAGGCTTAAGTTATCAGATACAGATTTTTTTTTGATACTTTGCGGATGGTCTAAAGAGAATTTTTCAATTTAATGCTTCCCATTGTATCCCTTATATAGCACTGGGATGTGTTCAAGAATGTTACTGAAGTTTTTATCTTGGTTCCTGCACTTCTTGGTCTGAAAGGAAATTTGGAAATGACCTTGGCATCCCGTCTGTCAACTGCTGTAAGTAACTTTTTCTTCCCCTTCACTCTTCAGATACATGTTGTAAATATTTCAAAAGGAAACAAACCTTTGGAACACAAGTGTTTTATGTTTCTAGCTTAATCTGGCTGTTAAGGAGGCTCTTTAAATCTGTTATTAAATTTTCAAGGTTAAAAAGGTGACCCTCTTCTAATTTCTATATATCAAAATTTTACTTCTTCGGTCTTTTCCGAGTCATCGTTCACAACAAATAAAGTAGATTTTTGAGATTTACATGTGTATCCTATAAGGTTGACAGATCTCTTTGGCCTTGATGGGGTGGCACCAAAATAAAGCATTGCTAACGTTGCTCATCAGTAATTGTTGTAGTGTGTGTGTATGTGCGCATGTACACAACACAGTGGAGGTTTAAGAGAACAATATTGTACAAAGTAAGAATCCTGTAGAACATTCACTATCAAGTTAATACAAACAAAATTACATTTAGTTTTTATATGTGAAAAAAAAAAACAGAAAAAAATGGCTTTTGTCTTGCAAAGAACGTTATACCTTTCTCTTAGGTATCTTTTTTCAAGCTCAACACCAGTTGCAATGTGCATAGCTCTGCGATCTGGTGGATAGCCAGCCACATGCCCCTGAGTGCTACTCCAAATGCAAACAAGCACAGAAGAACTCAGTAGTGTTTCTAATTGTTGGTTCAAAAACAAAACAAAAAACCTCTATGGAAACCTGTTACATGTAACTTCTTACAGGTGACAGCTTGGGCTTACTTGCCAGATATGAATTTAAATTCCAGAACAGTTGCCTTTATTGCTCTGCTTCCCTCAGGTTTTAAGAACAGGTGCTGTGTCATATTGTATCCCTCATTACTGGAGAGTTTAATTAAAAAGCTCACTATTGGACCTGCAATTTACGTGCCAGTTCTCCCAGACGTCTATGAAAGAGGTTATTCTGAGCTTTGCACTCTTCACATTGATTTCATTGACCTCTACTCTCTTTAGCCACCCAATCTTTAGTCCTGTCATCCTCATCCTAAGTGAAAACTGAAGGAGTTTAGTTTTAGATATGCCCTGAGTTCAGGGCATATCTGAACAGTTATTTAGAGGCAGTTGTATGATTAATCTTCCTTTCTCTGACCTAAATTTGCAGTAGCTCTGGCTCCCCACCAGATACTGTCTTTCCAGTAAATGCAAGACTGTGCCCCTGTGAATAGCTTTAACTCTGAGGAGGAAATTTGTAACATGAATTCAGTTTTGGAGCTAATTTATATCCTTCTTGCTTTGTTAGCTTATAATTGCATCTGAATTTGTGGATGTGTCTATGCTCCTGGGGCTGTAAACTACTTTTCTTTACTCCATTGTAATTATGTAGCCAGCCAAAAAGTAATGTCTTGTTAGCAAGTTTCTGTTATCCATAATATATCTGGTTTCAAGTTTTGCCTGGTCACCTTCATTCATCTTGTTGCCCAGAGTCCTGTTTTGGCTGCTTGTTACTGGTCACTCACAATTTTCCACCCACTTTAGAATTCAGTCATTTGACTAAATATGTCTCTAGTCTGTGTTTTTAGTCTACCTCATGGCATAGCTTGTACTTTAGTGTTAATGTAAATGTAAACTGTCCTCCCTCAGCCCACTCCTGTGCTGGTTTAACTGTGTGAGGTATACTCAGGTCAGCTGCCCATTCAAGCACAATATTTACATTGTGTGTTTTGTATTCTTCAGCTTTGTTCTGTAGTTTGAGTCACTCTCATTGTTTGGTTTACACTGTTGCATTTTTTCCCTATTCCTTTTTCTTTTCTTAAGAGGAAGTGAAAAAAACCCAAAACCAAACCAATACCAAAACACCACTCATCCAGTCATCCCTGTAAACATATGAAGACTCTTGTTTTGACTGTGTGTTACCAGGGTTAGACCTTAGCAATATGACTTTACGAACTTTTTGTTTAGGCCCATCTGTTCCACAGTATCAGAATAAACTTGATCTTACTTTGTGGGAGTCTGCAGCTGAAAGGAGTTGTACTGCTCTATTTCTCCCTTCAAAACCCTAAGAGCATTTGTGTATGTTTACACAGTTGCCTGTGATGGATTAGATAATTTTATAGAAGATAATCCCGTTTTGCTCCCTGAAAAAAAGTGTTTTCCATCAAACCAGCAAGAAAATGTATGTTGCCATGAACTCACTCATGGAGTTGGTTGATCTGGTTCGAGGAAGAAAACATGAACCTGTAGGGGACAGAAGTATGCCATTCGGCAGCAGCTCCCTTTTAGGCTGCATGAAGCATTTTTCAAGATTACTGTTTTAACAGGGATTTTTTGGATACTTTTCAAAAACTTCTTCAAAGAAGAGCAAGAGTGAAGCTCTCCATAGCCTGCCATTTTGTTCATTTAGCATATATATTTCAGAAGGATGCAAAGGAGATTCTTATCTGCTGTTCCTTGAATATTGCTGCAATATTTAAATTTAATACATGTATTTGCTGAGCCTTAAGTGTACTTTGAACACTGTAAAATATTTATAGTGCAGATTGAAATAAAGTGTATTTTTATATATCTAAGTTTTTAAGTTAGCATTTCTTTTATTACTGTGTACCTTGCAAGTTACTACTGTCACAAAATGAAACAAAGTGGAAAAGAAATGGAAGTAAAACCAACTGGAAAGAAATTATCAAGAGGAAAAAAGTATGCATTAAGACTTTCTGTGTTTTGAGAAGTATGTTATCTTATAAATTAGCATTCTATGGGAAAAAAACACTAAAACTTGTGCTCAACATGTAAAAAATTGTTCAATTGTCTCAAAAGGAAAATTATTTTAGACATAGTGATCCTGCAGTGATATGTATGTTTCTTCAGATTTTGTCCTCTAACTCAAAAACAGTCAGTAAAAGTAGGAAATACATTATAAAACAGCATGTGTGTACTTCTTAATTTCTTGGAATAATTTATTTGCTGTTTTTCTGGCTACTGCCTTAGGACTGGACTTTATAGAATCATTTACAGAATCGTAAGTCTCTAGCTGTGTGGTATAAATGAAAAGTTAGAATACTAAACAGTATTAGGTGTGGTTTCTGATCTTCTGTAAGCACTTACAGTTTCTCTATGCAGGTAGTTTTATTGCAGTCAATTAACACACTTGAATGAGAGTGTGTGTGTCCACACACACATGTATCTACACATTTTTCTATTGGCTTATAGAATTTAAGGGCCACAGAAACATGTTCAGTCTAAAGTGACTGAACGTTGATAAGTTTCCCTTCCAAGCAGTGATCTAATCACTGGTGGTGCTTGGACATTCCTGGAATGTAAGGTGGATAGTATATCTTGTGCAGTCAGCTAATGTTAAAGGAGGTACTATGTAAAACTGCATTAAGATTGGCTACTTTTGGATAGATACTGTAAGACCAATTTAAAATCAATAGCAATGCTTGACTTGAAAAAAGTATAGCTTCGTTTTAACTTGCTTTCACAATGTCTCTTTTTTTTTGTATGAGTTGAATTATTTGTGACTTTCTGCTTTGTTAGTGCATTTTCAAGTAATTAAATTTTACACTGAAATTCTTTTGACAGGTGAATATTGGAAAAATGGATTCTCCCATTGAGAAATGGAACCTAATAATTGGCAATTTAGCCTTAAAACAGGTAAAGATAATGGACTTATTTGATTAACTCTTGTAAGTGAGAAAAGTTATTGAAAAAGTCCATCACAAGCATTGTTAAGTATGGAGATGGACGGTGTAATGTAATTAGCTCTACTAGCAATGTAATTAGCTCTACTACACTGGCTCGTACTTAACATACAATGTTTGCATGACTGACTTCTTTTGAACAGTGTAGTTCTTCTCTAAAATAATATGAGCTTATATTTATCAGATGAAGAGATAAAGTATTATTTGTGACTGTACCAATGGTATTTACTTTTTAGTTTTTCTGAGAGAGGATCCAAGGATGATTAGAGAAAAATTTCAGATTTGGCAAAACCTTTTAAATTTGACCTCTCAAATGTTTTCAGTACTGTATTTGCATTGGATTCAATGTTTAAAAGAAGTATGTGACAGAGCTTTTGGATAATAAACAATATTTTAAATAGCTGGGTCATTTCAGGAAAGTAACTGTTTATTAAGCTTAAGAACTATTTCATGTTCATATGTTATAATATAACATGCTCAAAAAAAAAAAGGTGAAATGTTTATGCTGTGACTTCACTCCTGTAAGTGACTTAGGAGCCTCTTCAGGTATTTCAGTTTTGTCTCCTGGTAAATCCTCAGCTCTTTTCCTTGATTTTCCTTTTTTTATTCTTGAGTCTCTGAAATGTTTGTAAAGCCTCTTCTGATGGCTTAAGATTTTTCTTCTTGATCTTCCAAGGTTATCATCAACTCTACAAAATGGATGAGCATGCTCTCTTTACAACTTGCTAATAAAAGTAGATAGGAGGAAAGATTAACAGAAAATTATTCTGTAGTCCTCATAAGTCTTTTATTTTAAGAGCTGTTCACCTTCTTTTTCTTTTCCAGGTTCAGGCAACAGTAGTTGGTTTTCTGGCAGCAGTGGCAGCAGTTATATTAGGCTGGATTCCAGAGGGCAAATACCATTTTGATCATTCAATCCTTCTGTGTTCTAGCAGTGTAGCAACTGCCTTCATAGCTTCTCTTTTACAAGGTAAAAGGAGTACATGTTACTTTTTACAGTTATTTAGTTTTCTGTGGATGCTGAATGTATGTTATGTGGCTACTCCTTAAAAAATTAAATCCATTAATGCATAATACATCTGAAACACAGCTGAGGACAGGATGCCCTTTTGCAATTTCCATACAGGCCTGCATATTGCATTACCCTCCTGTCATATTGTTTGAAAAGTTTTGATTTGCATGACCCTGAGCATATCTAAAAAAAAAAGTATGCGTTTTAGATTTTGCCTAATATGATGGAGAACTTTTCTCCCCTGCTTACTCTAGTAATTAGTGTACAAAACATATTCTTTTTACAAAACATGTAGAACTTATTTGTAATTGAGTTGAAGTGAGCCTGGATGTTAGCTCAGCTGAATCCTAACTTCCTGGCTGCCCAGTCTGCTTATGTGTTAGTTTGTGTTCTGCTTGGTGTCTGGAGTGAACAAATGAGCTTGTTATGTTTGGGCGAGGTTCAAGTCCCCCTCTACAAACAGTGCCAATGTGTCTGGAGTTATACATCTTCTCTTCCCGATTGTCAGGAAACATTTAACCATAAAAGATGGTACTTAATAGATATGAGGGGGTAAAAAAGTACCTCTACTTGTGACATATTCTTAATGAAAATATATAGTCAACAGTCTTAATAATAGTAAGTCAAGTAAAATTTTTAACTTCCTTTTTCCATACTAGTTTGATATGCTTACTTATGTGAAAATAATGAAATTGTTAAAGTTTTGTATGGAATTAAGAGCACACACTTTTTTTTAGTGGCTACAAAGCCATTGAGTTTCATCATGCACAGAATTAAGAGCAGCAAGAGAGCTGGGGAACATAAGTGCATATTTATCACTTTTCATATGTAATTTGGACATAAACAGAAACTTTTGTTGTTATCTGGTGGTGGGCCAGCACAGGAAATTACTTTCTAAGCATCATCGTCCTATACATGAAAGAGGTGCTTTTGAAATCTTGTGATGCTACAGGATCATTTCAGTTCTTTCTTTTGAGAATTTGAGTATAACTCTTTAGGCAGTTTCTCTGAAAGTGAACTACTAATGTAGCCTGCAATATTACTAACATGAAAATTATAATATCAATTTTTTAAAAATTCTTTAAAATAACATAAAAGATGACATACACAGTTGAAGCTTTTATATGTATTATACGATTAGAGGGAAATTACTCAAGTTATGCCAAAGAAGACTATTAATAACAATGTGAATTTTACTTCTGGTAGCCACTTTCATTCTGCAGGGGAAGGCCTTTCAAAGGGTTAGTGTTGCTGTTTATAGGAAAAAAATAGAAACCAACATCCTCAATTTAAAATGTTTTAATTGTAGAGCAAGTAACATATGTATATGTTGTCTAGTTTTTAGTTTATGATGTAGTTTCTTGACTTTGGTGCTAAATTCATGACTGGAAATGTTGCACAATATCAGATGTCAAAGCATTTAATGTTATGTAGTTCTCAGTCTAGTGTAATTCAAATTTCAGTCCGCTCAAGTTAATAGGGTGTAGAAACAATACACTGCATATTTTTTCTTCAGCAAATGGCTGATTTACAATTTCAATAGTGCTAATTCTAATCATAAGCAAAACAGTTAATTGTACAGATGATTCCTGATTTTGTGTGTGTGTGTGCTTACTGTACTTTTTTAATATATAGCCTTATTTTTTATAATGGGTAAAACTTAAAAATACAGACAACAGTCAGGTGGGAAGAACAATTATCCTGGGACAAAAGCACTGACTTCTTATTCATTAAGTTTGAAAATACCATTATCTTGGAATTTTCTGTGCAGTTACAACAGTAGATATGGTTGCTGTACTGTCTTCTTTGTTGATTCTAGGAATAATAATGGTTGGAGTTATTGTTGGATCAAAGAAGACTGGTATTAATCCTGACAATGTTGCCACTCCTATAGCAGCAGGTTTTGGAGATCTTATTACTCTTGCTATACTGGCATGGATAAGTCAGGGTCTTTATACTTGCCTTGGTAAGTATATTTCTAAGTGCGTATGTGTCCCTAGGAACCTCTGTTTGGTTAGAAGGGTGTGGAGAAGTCAGAGAGGGGGAAGTTTAGAAAACATTTTAGTTTGACTGACTTTTTTGCCCGTGTTTATACCAATGAATGATACATCTTGGGTTGCAACATTATGCCATGATTTTTTTTAAGATGATATAATTGACTAACCACAATCTTGGCACAACCTACTAGTATCTAAAAGACTCTCACAGTATCACAGTTAATCTACATGTGAGTTAGAAACTGTAGTAGCTGAATTTACTCTGCTTCCTCGTGGGGGAGGGAAGTGTCTTCATCCAAGTTTTCCTTAACGCCCACCCCTAAATCTAATACTTGCTTTCCAGAGCCCCTCGCACTAAGGGGAAGGAGTCAAATTGGTTATCTTGATCAACTGCTGGGAAAGGAGTTCTGCTTTGAGAATTTTTTTTTGTTAGGGTGTGGTTTTAGACAACATTCAAATATATCTTGAGTTGGAGCTATGCCCAGAAATCAAAATAACAATAATTTAAGTACTCTGAGTAACAATAGCAAGTTTACAACATGCAGTCAAAGAAGTAAAGCCTGATTTTAGATAGATTTATGCTTTGTGATTGCTATGACTTTTAAATGATTTACTCAAACTATTGTGAGTTTCCTTCTGATTCCTTCCAAGTGCTTTCCAGCTTCCATTGCAATACCTCGTCTCTTCATCTTCCATACTTCAGCTTCCAATACCAGTTTCCTCTGCTCATTCCTACCTTTTGTTTCCCTAACATATAATTCCTTCTTGTAATTTTGGTGAGTGCATTTCAAACATAAATCTCCTAATTTAGCTGAAGCTTTCTGCAGAACAGCAGTTCTGCCATGAAAGATGAAAAAATGTATATAACCATTCGGAATAGCTAAGCAGCAAAGGAGAGGCCTTCACTGATTGCTGACTACAGAGGTCAATGATCTAATCCTACTTCATTCACGAATTCTGTCTGGCTTCTTGATGACAGCTTTTACTGTTTGCTTATTTTCCCACTAACAGCTATGTGAATTACACATAAACAGTTCCAAAGTAATTTTCTTGTGAATTTTTTTTTTTTTCTTTTTTTTCCAGTCTGCAATTCTTCTACTAGTTATTTGCATGCTTCTATAGCACCTTTGAAACTGTTAGTCTGATTTCTAGGAACTATACTGTCTAAATCCTACTCTTTTAAAGGAGCAGATCACTGAAGAAAGATCATCATCACAATGTCTGCTAAAAATGAATATGCCTATAGTTATTATTGTTAGAAACATGCTCAGATAGTAGCTGATGTAGGAAATGCTTCATTGTCACAAAGAAGATGTGGGCTTGGAAAATGAGAATGAGGAACTCAAAAATCAGTCCTTTTCTTCCTGTTTCTTCGTCTCTGCCATGTAAAAACAAAACGTGTGAAAACATTTTCTCCCAGGAGGAGAATAATACTCAGAACAATATATAAAATCAAATTATTGTTGCAACTGACATAGAAAATTTTTAAATTATGTTGTTTTTTAAAAGACAAAATTGTAGACAATTACAGTATAGTATAACACAGGCCAAATTTTGTATTGTCCATAATTGTTTTACCAGACATATTGATATTACCACATATATTCTTTACATCTGTTATCATTTTCCAAGCATTTTTATGTAAAAATTTGAGCTGTTCTATGTATTACAACATAAGTCAGAAAAAGTATCTAGTAAGTCTCAAGCTACCTTGGTGTGACTTGCCATTTTGTTTCTTATTTTTCAACTGATTATTTCTTATTTCCAGTATTTAATTTTTCATATTTAGAAAGTGCTGATGTGATGTCAGCTTAAATGTATCATGTTCAGTACAGCTATTTTTAATATTTTCTATATTTTTGTTAGCACTTGTATTGTTTATTTCATAACTAGATTTAAATACTTTATATTATATTTGAATAACATTATTTCCTTTATATACTTCTTTTAAGGAAGTTTGTAGACTTACAGTGGAAAGAAAATTAGTAAATATTTTTTTAACCTCTCTTCTTTCTTTTCTCCTAATGAGAAGATCAGAGAGGAAGCCTCTGCTGTCATGAAATTTGGTCTCTCTAGCTAATGCTAGGGCTGGGATAATAATTAGAGTTTAGCTCATTAGAGACCGTTTATTATTATTTATTGGTATGCCCAAAAATCTTTCTAGACTGGAACATTTGGGTTATTCTGCTTAAAGTAGATTTCGGATCTCAACAATTGATATGTTTGATTGGAATTCAGTTCAAAATTAGGGTTTATGCTAGTCAGTGACATGCCAGAGAAGTTAGTATAGCAGCTAGATGGAAAGGAGCTAGCTAGGACAGAATAAGCTAGGGTTGTTGGCATATACTACCTATCTGGGTAGGTGTGGAGTTGGAAGAGGTTGCCAAATTTGGGTTAACACTGAGATTAGATTCAGGGCTAGGGTTACGATAAAAAGTCATTCTAGTCAGGACCATGTCTGATTTAAAATAATTAATGCTAGACTTCAGGCTTTAAATGTTAACTAGTAAGTATTTAAAATGAAGTTTCTTAGAAACTTATGCCCTATAGGTCAAACGTCATTTTGGTTTTTAAAATTTTGCTTTATAAACTTCACTGTAATGAATATGCTGGTGACTTTTTCCTTTGTTTTCTAAGTCTTTTCGCTGCAAATATTGTTTTCTTACATATTGCATTGCATTTACAATTCTTTATAGAATTGCCTATGTTGAACCTGTATGACAGTAAGACAGTAAATCATTAATACTGAGTCTCACTGTTTTTAAACAGCTTCCTCTGCTCCTTTCCTTTTTTTTTTTCTTTTAATTTGTGGCCAGAGGCAAAATTTAGTTACATGTGCTAGAATTTTAATAGTAGCTGGATATTAATGGTAGCTACATTTGTCACTTGTAAATAAAAAACATACACTATTTTGTGACTATATCTATTACTGCTTCCTATGCTTTATATAAATTACAGCTAATTTCTTTTTTTAAAGGAGTAACTAATTGCTACTAATATTTCAGTTTCTCCTAAAATATGCTTTTTTTTCTTTTTTTTTTTTTAATTTTTATTTTAAAAAAGCAAAAACTACTCAACCCTGAATATAAGGTGGGGAGAGAAACTTGGACTTCTTTCTTCCTTTCACACACTTCCTGAAATTTACATCTGCAGTTGCAGATGGCCTAATGTATCGCAGAGGAGTAAAAAAAGACGTGGGGCTGGTTTGAACTGATCCTTTGCTACTTTTACAGCTGTCATGGCCGCTCACATTTTAGTCAACCACTGCTGCTGAAAAGCAGGTCCCACACGTGTAGGGGCAAGGATTAGTGCACTCAAGCATGCTTCTAAGAGTTCCTCCCAATTTTCTTTCCATATGGCAGGGAAGAAGCATTCAGAAAATGATTAGATGATAGGTTTAAAAAAAAGTTAGAGACATTTTTACATAGTATGTGATTGGCATGTGGAACTTACTGCCAGGATGTATTAAGTAATTTTGGAAAACAATTTGGATAAATTAATCAGAGAAGAATCCATTGAGAAGAATTGAAAAGACAGATGCAGACAGAAACTTGAGTGATGAAATCCCTGAGGCAAACAGCAGCAGATGCTGGCAGAACACACTGAAAGAGCACCTCTCTCAGCTTGTCATTTTCTTTTCTTCTTTCCAGAAGCCTGAACTGTTGACCATAGTCAGACACAGGATACTGCACTAAATGAGACCTTTGGCTCAGCACAGATGTTCTTATGTTCTTTCTGTCATTTCCCTGCTTTCTCAATGCTAGAGTAAGAAGTACAATGGGAATGTTCTAAAGAAACCCGCAGTTTATGGGCTAGTAGTTGAAGCAGGTGGGATTCACCTCTGAAATTGTATTCTGAATTAACTATTTTCCCCTATCATTTATTAGCCTAACTGTTCAAATGTACTGATACAAAAATGTAGGTTTCTGGCTGCTCTCTACATGAGAGTTGTTTTCAGACAAGAAGACTGGAAGTGGGGAAATGATTTATGTACAAGCATTATGCTTGTCTGTAACAGAGCTGTACACTTGTGCTCAGCCTTTGGTTTGAGGGGATGCTTCATGGCATACCCAGAAGAGGCAGGGGAAAGGACTTGTAGCATTTTTACCTAGGCTAGGGCCAAATGAAACAACTTACTTGGCTACCGTCATATGTATAATTTAATAAAAGTTCATCTGAGTGTTCTAAAAATGATGGCAAAGCCATCAAACACGGGGATTTAAAAAGCAAAAAGTTAGCAGTTCTTTCTGCCTTAACAGCTCCCTAAAAAGAGCTGTGCTGGTGATGGTTGTTAGATAGCTGAGCACTAGAGGGCTCCCCGGGACCGTGGCTGGGACCCGGCTGCGATTCCTCGGGCGGAACACGGGCAATGCTCGGGAACAGTAAGATGCAGTATATTAAATGTGGAGATCCGTGTTGCTTGTTATTTGTCAGTAATGATCTGAAGACTTCATTTTAAGCTGTCCTTTTTTTTTTTTTTTTTTTTCCTCACAGAACGTGGCTTAAATATATGCATTTATCTCTCATGCCTGTTGGATCTAGGTTGAGAAGATAAATTGTGCGATTCACAATATTATTTTCAGGTTCCTACCACTTGCTTTGAAGTAGTGTATTTCCAATTTACCTCTGATTCCTACTAGAGGTTGCATTGTTTTCAGTGGCACTGCACAGCACTGTATATCCCAGTAGATACTCTGCACAGGGATTAAAACATTAAGCATCCAAGTTCTCCAAACTAGAAGCTTAACTTATATCACTGTTTACTGAAGGGATGAAGGCTTAAAGTAAATTAAGGTCAGTAAGGCCTCAGCTGAGAATCTTGTCTCTTTCCTCTTCCCTCCTTCCTTTTTTAATTTAAGGTCACAGTCACAGAAAGTTCTCTGAAGAGTTGAGTGCTTTTAGGAGTTGATCTTCCACTGTGGGATGGCACAAATCCTACAGCAGAGTCAGGTTAAGCAAGATTCCTTTTACCATGTAAGCAACCTGCTGTAAAACTATCAAAAATGGAGTGAAGTGAGCCCTAAAAGAGGAGTCATTTTCAACCTCTTCCCATTCTTCAGCTATTGCAGAATACATTTTCTTCTGTGAATTGTGTGAAGAGAGATGCCCCACTCTTCCTTAAAAGATGCGTCTCAAGGTTAAAGGCTTTTTAGATTCCTGTAGTAAGGTGTAAAAGTAGTCACCCATAGCTTAAAAAAAAAATAAATGGCCTACACTTTGTTCCCATGAGTTAGACTGGAGCTGAGTAGTTTCATTGGTCTTGTAGGTAAGTGGTGCCTATTGTTGTTCCCTTGTGACAGATTCTGTAATATAATTCTAAACTTTTAATTGCTTCTATAGTTCTGTTTTTAATTGAACTTAATATTCAGTCAGTAGAATTTGAAGTTCTGATAGGGAGCAACTGCCTTGCCTTAATTTTTACGTCATCTTTGCCTTAAAAAACCTGAGCAGGGTGAATTTCAGTTGTCTGGTCTAAAACTTGTAAACAGATGTATATGTATACCTGACTTCCTCCTTGCTGAGCATGATGGGGATGGTGGCCTGTTTATTTGTTTATTTACCATTCCCTCTAGCACTTCAGAACAGAGAATCCCAATGAAGTTATCATAGCAGAAGGTTTTTTTGAAAAAGAGTCTCAGCTCTGGCTGTGTCCTGTCCTTGGAGATCCCCCACTCCTGAGAGCTGCTCCTGACTTTTGTTCAAGAAGAAACTTGACAATATTGCAGCAGTGGGGGAGCTTTTATAATCCGTTTTATGTCCAACTCCATTTAAAGGACTCGTGTATAAAACCTACTTTGTAAGTTTCCTCTGTACTTTTGTCCACGGTGAAATTAAGATATTTATACATATTAAAATGTTGAACAACAAGGCCAAAAAAATTAAATCCTCTCGCTGTTGACTCAGAGGAACAAAGGTAAGCCATTGCTGAATAGTCTTGAAAGTCCTATCTTAGTTTAAAAAATGCATTTTTTTTCCATGTAATTGTCTCTTATATCACTATGCACTTTGTTTTATTGCTATAAAATACGTATTCACCCTCTTGAAAGTTCATCTAACTTTCGCTTTGTTTGATGTAAAAATGACAGCTTATGTCGTTTTATGGATGTGTATTTCCTTTTTTCCTGTAGCTGCTGCTAACTAACTTAAATACGTTGAATTCAACAAAGATTTGATAATCAGCCATGGGTTAGTGATGTTTTCTAAGACTTGTAAAGCTGTCCTTGGATCTGGCTACATGCTGATTTCTGAAATGGTCCTGTTGCACTGCAGATATACTGTATTTATTTTGCTTATAATTCATGAATCATTATGCACTAGAGAGACTGTCTTCTCTTTTTTTTTCCTTTTTTTATAAACTTCTTACAAAACATTTCTGAGGCAGTATGATGTGTATGTATATTTTATATTCTACATAGTTATTATTTATTTAGCAGTTACCTATTAAATAAATCTTGGTTAGTATTAATTTTTCATTCCCTAGACTGCTTTCAGTTTTATCTATGTATGCTTAGTTTTTTTTCCCCAGAAGAAAGGAATTATATGATATACTTTACTTATTTTTAGTATTCTTTGTAATTCTTGGAATACATTCTTGGACTAGCTGTCCAAGCTTGGAGACTGGTGCAGATAGTTAAATACTCTCCCTGTTTTCATGAACACATTCTAACAAGTTCTTTAGTTGTTACTGGGATTAAGAAAGAATTTACTGTAAAAGGCAGAGTTTTTTTTAACTTTAATTTCCTTTCCTGTGTTGATAGAAGTCCTGTAATAAAAGAGTAAAGTGGGCTAATTGTTGATGTATAAGTAAAAGAATTATAAAAATAGTAATTAATTAGGGTAATGCTCACTCTTGTATCTGTATTTTGCTGTTCAGTGTTTGTTTGCAACAGAGGATCTTTTCTGACCAGGAGACTTTACCTTTTACTAAAATCAGCAACCTCTCCAAAAATGTGGCAAAGACGTGGAACTTTTTCTGTGCCCTTTTATATGTTAGTAATTATACTGCATTAAAGCTATTCTCTCATTCTGACCTTTAAATCAGTTATTGGGTGTCTGGTACACGCCTCACCTTGGTTCCATATGAGGATCAGTCAGAAAGGGAGAAAGAAAAAGTAGCAGGGATACAGAATGATTTATGTCTTGGGGGGAAAAAAGAGAGATGGGGGAAAAAAAAGATAGGGGAAAAGGAAAGACGTTTCAAAAATTTAAATAAATAGATGTAGAATGAATGATGCATTTACATATGACCAATTTTAGCACACACAGGGATCTGTCTTCATTACAAAGTGGAGGGAAGGGTCTGTTTACCTGGGCAGTAAGTAGTTCAAGAACTTTACATCAGTACATTTTTGTCTTTTTTATTAAGTTTGATAAAACAAAACTGTAATTATCAAATAAAAGAATCATGTATTGTGTGTACTCTTGGGTAAGAACTCTTTACATTAGGCCCACCTCTTAGTTCACAGAAAGAGGAGAAAGGAGGGAAAAAAGGCACCACAAAAGAAGGAGGAGATAATATGCTGTAGAATAGTTAGATAAGGAAAGGAAAAAAAATACTTCTCTTTTGGGCTTTGTCTTGTTCTCATTCTAATAGCTTTCTACTTTTAGCTTACCCAGTGAAGGGTATCTTACTATCTTTTCTGCTGGCTCTGCTGCAGAGGTTGTTACCAGTCAATGTGGAAGGATAGTAACTTCCAAGAACATTACAGTGATTCTTCCAGGAGCAATTTTAGCTTCACCAAGATAACATCAAAGTTGCTTGTATTTGCTTGTATTTGTATTACTTGTATTTGCAGCCTTTTTAATACGACATATTACATGAGTGAGAATGCTTTTTTATATACTAAGTGTTCTCCTTTGGTAAAGTGTTTCTACATTAACTACTTCAACCTGTTAATTTAAAATGTGTTTTTCATTAAGACTTGTCCAAATTCTGAAAGTTTAGACAAAATGTATTTAACATTAAATACATGACCACATTTCTCACAAAACTAAATGTATCTATAAGTGGAGTGTTTGCATAGTTTATATAGATATATTTGCCATTAGGATAAATTTTCCATTGTTTACCTCACTGTTGAATTGGGAGGGTTTGAATCACTGTAATAGCTTCTGTGTGGATGTGATAATAAAACCAAGCAACCTGAAAAAAATAATATTCCTTCTGTGGAGGCAGCCGCTTGCCTTAGTAGCTCAGCTTTATGATGGTACTTGCTGGTGTTTGCAGTTGTGTTCCTATGAAATATGATGCAGTTCTGATGGATAGGTGCAAGCAGCAGAATTGTGGCTGAATTTCCTGTGAATTTCCAAACTCAGACTGGTTATAAAACAACTGAGCTACCGATGTGTCTTAATATTACACATTGTGCTTGCATAATTTTAGATATGCTGTTTCTAGGAAGATTATCTCATTATCTGTGCTTTGGAAAGAAGGGGTTGTACATATGCTATGAAAGTGTGTATAAACAAAATGCATTTTCAATACATTTAGTGGGGGGTTTTTAGTAGATATGTTACAAAATAATGTTTTATATTCTACATCCTTATTGCATTTTTATCCTGAAGCATCATACAAAAATCCTCTTCAAAATTCCTACTTTGCACAAATAGTTCTGTCCTTGAGAAGATGGGAGACAGTGATCGTAGATAGCAGATGTTAACCATCTTGTTTAGTGCAGTGGCTGAAACTTTAGGTACAGTAGTGATAAAGACTATTAGAATTCCTCAATTGCATGGTGTAGATTATAATTTATTTTAGGTTCTAAATTAGGAAAAACTTCTAGGAATGTCTTGAAAATAAAACAGGTTTTCTGTTTTTTTCTATGTTATTATTTTAGAGACATATTACTATGTATCTCCTTTGGTTGGTGCCTTTTTTTTGGCTCTGACTCCGATGGGGATTGTCATAGCTGTGAAACACCCAGCTACCAGAACTGTTCTCCATTCAGGATGGGAGCCTGTTATAACTGCCATGGTTATAAGCAGGTGAGTCTATTCGTCTTGCTTCATCTTGATAGTCACTCCATGTGTCTATATATCTTATTTAATACTTGATTGTACTTAAAAGAAACATTTAGGGACCCTTTAGAATGTAGAGTGTGAATAAACTTTAATCTTCCCAAAATGAAGTTGTTACAAAGGTAAGTCATGGGTGGGAATGAGTCGGGGAGACAGCAGTAACCTGCGGTGACAACTGAGAGAAGTGTGCCATATCAAATGAGGGGAATTCATCTCCTGCAGTTTCCAGTCAAGATTGCACACAGATCTAAGAGATTATTTAGACAAATGAAAATGATGAATATTAAAAGTGGAGTGATTCGCTGAAATTCTATGGTCTTTGTTATACAATAAGTCAATTTTAGTTTATAAATAACTGTAGCAATGTTAGTCTGTAGCTGAGAATGAGGTAATGTTGAGAGGGGAAGATGGATTGAGAAGAAAATTGTGGCCTGAAGATGTTCTAAGACAGATGGCTAAATAAATTTTGAAATACTAATTAATGTAACTGCTTGCCTTATTCTAAATATTGTTCTTTGTTTTTCAGTATTGGTGGCCTTATTCTGGACACAACTGTATCTGATCCTAACTTAGCTGGAATTGTTGTGTATACCCCAGTAATTAATGGTAAGTGTCTGACAGAATTACATGCTACTACATATCAGTTGATACAGCTTGATTTGAGAAAAGTCTATTACAGTAAATTTCTGTTATGCTCATTAGTATCTGGTATGTTAATTTCAAGTTTTGATTTTCACGTCAACAGTTGTGAATTTGAATGCATAAGGAATGCTTCCTGATTTTATTTAGTGCAACCATTAAAACATGATAGAGAATGTGAGAAGTAGGAACTAAAGTGTGCATTACACTGGAAGTGTAATATTGTAGTATATTAAAATATTAAATAATCAAATACTATATT
The DNA here is from genome assembly GCA_028020825.1 of Podargus strigoides. Classification (NCBI taxonomy): domain Eukaryota; kingdom Metazoa; phylum Chordata; class Aves; order Caprimulgiformes; family Podargidae; genus Podargus; species Podargus strigoides. The sequence goes on along the minus strand of CM051663.1, from coordinate 111,341,663 downwards.
GAAATTATTATGGCTGAGGAAAAAGTAGATAAAATTTTATTTCAAAGGATTTTCATGTGAACATCCAAGGACAAATTTTCAAAACAGTAATTTACTGTTTACATGTAGTGTACATAGATGTAAGAACTAACATGGATGCTACAGGCAAGTAAATTGATTTCTCAGGAAAAATGTGTGTTGTTTCCCATGCTTGGTATGCACTTTCCAGGTGTGTAAGAATGTATTTGTGGAAATTTGGTCCTTAAGTTAAGTGTTCTAACAGTAACAAGGCAAATTTTATAAGAACAGTTAATATCTTATTCTACTGATGTAGTTTGAAATATTTTTTTTTTCCTTAGAGTTTCACTAAACTTATTTAGTTTGCAATAATTATAATCACCAGATCTGTTCCCACTGTATTGCTGCCTAGCTGTGCTTTTCCCCTTTTGTATGTCTCCATTTGATTTCTTACATTATTTTGCACTTTCATGTATGATCCATTTTTGAACCATTTCTCCAATTACCAAGATGATTCTGACTTCTAATTTTTGATTTACGAAGTGCTTTTGATTTAACTTGGCCTTCGCAAATTCCATATGGATATATTCTGTTCTGTTTTCTAAGCTGTTAATTAAATGAATTATGATCACTTGTTTTCCACCTTGATAACAAAACGTTAATGTGGACACTGAATTTTAGTTTTGAACCATATTGCCCTGATAGAATTAATTTTCCAGAGGTTGCTAATGGAAATGTAGCATGGGATAGCAACAAAACAGTCTCATAAACTGTACTACAGTTGAGAGTTAGTATATCTATTGCTGTGACCATTAGGCAAACTGTTCAGCTAGAGAGTATTGTTTTGACAGCGGCATATTCTTGGCAAATTCTTGTTAGCTCTTGTTTTACAGCTTTCATATCTTCTAGATGTTTATGAATTGTCTTTTAAAAAATCTGTCCTAATAGCTACATAGGGATATAAATTTCACTGATATACAGATTCCCCAAATCATCCTTTTTGGCCCTTTTTAAAGATGTATTTTCTGTTTTCTCCATTACAGCCCTCTGGTACTCTCTAACCTCCAAGATAATCAGTTTGCAAAAATGATCACTGATAATTCATGGATTGTTCATCTAGCTCTCTAAGGATGCACTGAATTTAACTTACCCTCAGGCCTTAACATATATCAATTTATGATCAGATATCACAATTTTCATGAAGGCAGTAGACAAAAGGAACTGAGTATTTCAATCCTCCATAGAGCATGGTTTTTGTTCTTCTGTCCCATTAAGATCCTATATTTCTTCTCTTCTTACTGTTAATATGAAGCATTTCTGTGTTGTCACTTGTGTTAGTTGCTAACTGTAATTTATTTTTTATACTTCAAGCTTTATGCTTCTTTGCCTGTGCTTTGCCTTTAAATTCATTCGAAATTGCAAGTACTTGCATCTACCTTTTGTGTGTTTGCATTTTGATTTCCACATACCAAAAGAGCAGGGCAGACATATTGAACTTCAATTTTTTTTGTTTTATATCTGTAACTTTTCTTATAATAGTCCTTTTGGGTAACCCCCTGGATTTGCTTCTTAAGAGAATTATTTTTTTCATTTTAAGCAGGTGTACCCAAACTTGTACTCTTACCAGTGGTCCTGCTTCCCTAGATGACATCCCTTGATTACAAAAGCCAACAACTGTCTGGTGATTGTTTCTTACTGTTTATCTGTAGGCTTCTCTCTCTGCTCCAGTTCAGTACCAGAATACTTCTGGATTTTCTCTATAGACTCACTTATTTTAGATGTGCTATCTCCAATAGATATAGGTCTTGTGGATACATGCCTTTCTCAAGGCCTCATTCAATTATGATGGTCTTTTACCCCGTAACAATTCTGGACTGTACTTGTAGGTGGAACTATGCATCCTCTTCAAGATAATTTTCTTTCACAGAAATTGGCTGTGAAACCTGGATTGCCTGTGTGTTTGCAGTTTACCTTTTTAACATTTTTCGCTAATGATTGGACTTAAGTAAATAATTATAACTGCTAAGAATGACATCTTACATGTCACTATAAACGTGCCTCTAGAGAAAAGGGTAAATGTACCACTTTATTTCTTATTTTCTTTCATAAGTTTATCAACAGAATTAAGGCAATGTGCATACATTATTTTGAACTATCTTTAGAGAAAAAGAACTAGCCAAAAGCTATATGTAGCCCAGGATGATTGGCTGACAGGTCAAAAGATCCTCGGATAATTAGGTGGAAGAGGGTGAAAGCTGGGGCTATTGGAGCAGGCAGGGAGAGGGACTCTGTCTAGTAGGCAGGGGCAGCAAGAGGCATGATTGCAGTCCCACAGTGGTCCTGCGGTGGTGATTCCTGTGATGATTGCACTACCTGCATTCGCAATGTTGCTTTGTCATAAGAAGTTTTGTGTTTCTCAACTGTTCTGAGCCTTTGTCATCTCCCCCCTGGACTATTACACAATGTCTGAGAATGTTATTGTCCACATCAGATACCTTACTCCGTTATGCATCTGGATTTTTCATGCTTAGCTCCTTCTACTCTTGTCAAGTTTAAAGCAGTCTTTTCCCAGCTCTCAAAGTTTAAACTTCTTCAGTGATTAGTAATGGACCATCAGCAAGTTGTTTTGTAGTTCCGTGTCCATAATTTCAGGACCTTTGTTATTATCCCAAACTTAAGCTTTGCACTGTAAGAAGAGAAACCTCATACCAGGCTCTGTTTTGGAGCTCATAACAGGCTCACAACAAGTCCAATAGGCCAAGACTAGAGTCTTGCAGTGGTGGCATAAGGTAAAGTTAGCCTAAGGCCAGTGGTCTGTTACTACCTATAGCGATAATGCTTTTGAAGTGCCACTGGGCAACAACAGAAGCACTAAGAAATTCTGGTTTTCCCTCATCCACAAAAGAGCAAATGTGAATAATGTGTAAGTGTTGTGTGTGTGTGTGCTAACTTACTCAACCCGCAGAATTCTAAGGAAAGAGGCATTTCTGTTGGAAAATATAGAGAAAATACATCCTGTGTAGAGGATGCAGAGTGACCTGTTTTATGGTACACCTCCTGGAAAAGGAAATTGTAGGTAGGTGATTTTTTTTGGTTGCTGTTAGATTAGCCTCTCCTGGGTTTCATAATTCTGCTGGCACCTCTTGATATTGCTGGTCAGTCTAATATAGCAAACTGGAGTTTAGGAAATCTTTCAGTTAAAAAAAGCACATCTGTTGACATTCATTTACTGACATAAAAGGTGTGCTAGACCACTTAACAGATGGCTTTTTAAATATTACTCTTGCAGAAAGCTTTTTCTACCAGTGCTTTCCTGACCTTGGAATTCTCATTGTAAGCCTAAGTAGCAGAAGGAGTTGAAGGTTTTCCCCTCAAAACGCTTTTCAGATGCCTTTTCCTTGCTCTTACCTTAAAGTTTGTTGTTCCTATGACACAGAAAACCTGAAAGAGAAACCAGGGAAACCTGAAAGGAATATTGTAACCTATTGGGATTGTGTCCAGCCAAAATTTGAGGACAATGTAAATTTGTCCAGGATTTCAAGCTGTCACTGTTTTTGTCAGTGCCAGTTGACATATCTCAAAGTCCTGATCAGTACGCACTGCAAAGTTATCAGGTGTTAGGCTTCCTGTGTGTGCCTTAAGTAGCTTTCAACCTGGTCCTCTCTAGATGGTTTGCGTATTCTTAGATGTGAGACAAGTTAATTTTGTCACATGTGTTACAGTATGGAGCCATAAATCTTTTAGTTTAAGAAATATTGATCTGGAATTTGAGCAGCTTCAAAGGTTCCTACCCCTATTAACATTAACTGCAAATATTTGCCAAGAATATTAAAATAGTTCTTAAGCAGACAGGCATTTATAGTCAGCTTTAGTGCTAGTGGCCAAAAGTATTTTGCAACTGCTTTTCCATTTTTCCGCTGTTAAACACATTTCTTAAGATAAATAATTATTTTTAATTCTATGGTTGGTTGGGTTAAATTGTAATTCTGCTTCTTAAAAATAAATAAATTGTTTTGTGGTTTCAGCCATTGTGGTACTTACAAGCTACTTGAGATTTAGATGTCTGTGTTTGATGTCCTCAAGTTCTGAATAAAATAACTAAGCCCAAGCATGCCTGTGCTTCAGCCTAGATACTCAAGTTGACCTTCATGTTTTCTAATGGATGAGATGGTTGAAACTTGCAAATCCTCTTACAGCATCACAGCATGTTGAATTTGGCTCAAGAATTGCAATTTGCAAGTAACTGAGTTCCTTTTGTGCAGAAAAAAGATAATGCTTTAAACAATTACATGCTTCTGAATATGCAGCTGAAATGAACTAAGGTGCAGTTACTAGACAGAGCCACTTTCCTCTCCATTTTCATTGTATGCTTAAACAAAATATTGTGAGATATCTTCTAAGTATTTGCATTTCAGTAGTTACTGTGTAATAACAAACGCTGGTAGACCTTACCCCATTTTTACGCATTTTGTAGAATGGAGGTTCTGCAAATTAATTCTGAAAACATCTAAAAATCAGAAATGCTTTGCAGGCTTTATGTAGAAAAATTTGCCTTTATAGATGGTTTGGAGCAATACTCTTTAAGAGTAACATAAAACTGTTGTAGTATTTCTTTCTCTTTGGCTGTATGTATTGTAAGATTATTTGATATCTGGAGAGAATAAGTGTATATCAAGGAATATGAGAAACCCATATGAGAAAATCTAACACAAAACTTACTGAATATCTGTTGTCTGGGAAGTGAAAGTTAAGCTTACATAGTATATTCCCCAAGCCATATCTTTTTTATCTACTAGGATAAATTGAATTGCGAACTTTCAAGTGTTTTTCAGAGAGCTTTCGCTGTAAATTGTGTGCTTTGGAGGATATGGAAAGAAAATGCCCAGGAACCATTCTTCCACCAAAAAAAAAAAGTTCTTTTTTTAATAACTTTCTATATTTTAATCTCTTACAGCTTAGTTGTACTCTCAGCTTTCACACAACAGAGAAATGCTTTCATGAGACGATAACCATTGTCTCAGACAGTTGAGCGTCTGAAATTTGCCTCTGTAAATTACAAGGGAAAGCATTAGTGTGCCTCTGTGATAGTAGAGCAATTTGACTGGGTAGCAAATTAATTTTTCTGCAGCCTGAATCGGAAGGAATGTGGTAGTCTCAGAAGGCATCTATACCATATGAGAACTTTATAATTCAGTCTTTATTTTCACATGGAAATGAAGGAGGATTTTGATTTTGAATATTTAATTCCCGATGCTTTATTGTGTGATAGTTTTACTGCTTTTTAGTTGCTAGCTTGTACATGTAAATCTGCATATTCTATGCTATTAGAGACATGTGTTCTTCTTTTATGTCTTACTTGTAAATTTTTTACAATATATTAGTAATTATTAGTTTTCATGTCAAAATTATATCCAGAATATTTTTATTTTTTGACAATCATGGAACAATATTCAATTAGGCATAAGACAGAAGTGATTTATAAGCCAAATGAAACATAAACTATTCAATTTTTAAATGTAATAGTTTGCATATATAATGTTGTCTCAAAGATTTCTCTTAAAAAACATCCCTAGAGGAAAAGCTAATAATTTCCAACTGTTTCCCTCCAAATATTTTTAAGTATTAAAATAAATGCTATGAAGTGCAAAGAAAGACAGAAGCAACATGGGTTTAAAAAAAAAAAAAGAAAAAGAAAAAAAGAAAAGAAAAAGTACCTAGTTAAGCTAGGGTTCTCTCCTAAGTATTTCGCTTGCATAAAACATGATTTTTGAAATTAGTGATAGAGAGGTCAGGGTGAAAATTGATCTTGAATTTTCTGAAAGATAATCCAATTATTCAAAAACTTAGAGGTTTTGGTCACTATTGTAACTTTTCCTATCTTTTCATTTCCTTTTTTTTAATACAAATGACATCAAAGAGCAAGTTGTTGAACTCCAGAAAGACTAACTGGCACAACTATTTTGAGCTATGGATTGTATGCAGGAGTGTGCAGAAGTGAGAATGTTCTTGCCTACCTTCTCATGATAGATTTACAAGAAAAATAAATTTGGGAATTGTGTTGGCCTAATTCTTTCCTTATGTAGATATTAATAGATTTTTGTCCCATTGCACAAACTGTATTGTAGATGCCTGGGAACAACATGGTATTCTCTTGCTGGTTATTCTCTCTCCATAGAACTGTATTGCTAAAAATCTTTAATCTCAGTGAATTGATTTGCATATGGTTTGCTACTCCTACACCATTATTCGGGTGCCCTGTCATGCAACTGTTCTTTATAGTCTTGTGAACAGTTATGGCGGTGATCATTAACGCTGAGTATGTAGACTTTATCTTGTGATCTCAGTGCTTTCATAGGAGGCAGTTTTCTCCAGGAACCTTTCTTCATTGATATATATTTAAGAAAAAGAAAAAAGGAAGAATGAGATGGGGACAAGAGAAGTGACTTTATAAATTAAGTAGCTGAATACTGCCTTGGAAAACTGGTCTTACCTATCATACAGTTCTCTCTTGGTGCTAAATAAGTACCTTAAACCATTTTTTTTATTAATTAGCAATAACTTAATTCTCTTATTCTGGATTCCCTGATTAGAGATTCTGGACCTGACACACAGAAATATTAAACATTTATTGGTACAAATGAAATAATTGAGAAGTCTGCTTTAAGTACTAATACATTTTGGAGGAAAAAAAAACCTTTGAATATTTTACATTGGATATCCAAAACTGAAAAATGCTCTTTTCAGAGAGTACAGAAATATCACTTCACAGGTATGTTTTAAAAATAAATGCATTTATGTTTGTAAAGCACTCTGATTTGTAGTGACAAGCACCACTGAAAAGCAGAATGGAAACTATTAAGTCTCTATTCAGTCCAAGCTTTGAATAGTGCATATTAAATAAGACTACCAGACATTCATTATATGCTAAGGATAAAGCAAATTATCAAAGTGATGTTTAGTTAGCCAATACTTTGTGGCATTGAATTAGAGCTATGAAAGGAAGAATAATAGTTGTATTATTCAACTGCATCATAATTCATACCAATTCTACCCATGGAGCATTTACAGATAGGTTAGAGGTCTGCATCTACTATGAACTTCTGCTTTGGAACACCTTGATTCTGGGTGCATGGCCTTCTGCAGGTAAACTAAAACCCTTAGCAAGGGGCTTCCCACAGTGTCCAAAAGACAGTGAGCTACCTTGGAAGATCACTGCAAGACGAGTACCTTGCTGCTCAAGATTCAAAACTTAGAGTCCCTTTCTAGGGTTAGGTGAATACATCTGTTCTTCAAAAGCAATAAGTAAGTAGTGCTTGCTCTGCTTATTTTGAAACATAGCTGAAAGAGAGTTCAGAGGAAGAGGTGGATTTATTTACTTTTTTATAAAACTGCAGAATCATTTAGGTTGGAAGAGACCTTTAGAGATCTAGTCCAACCCCCTGCTCAAGCAGGGTCCACTAGGGCAGGTTGTCCAGTACCGTGTCCAGTAGGGTTTTTAATATCCCTACAGATGGAGACTCCACAATCCCTCTGGGCAACCTGTTCCAGTGTTTGACCCCCCTCACCATAAAAAAAAAAAGTGGGTTTTTTTTGTATTCAAATGGAATATTTTGTGTTTCATTTTTTTTTCTCATTGCCTCTTGTTCTGTCAGTGGGTACGACTGAGAAGAGCCTGGCTCCCTTGTCTTTGTCTGTCCCTTCAGGTATTTATATACATTGATAAGGTCTCCCTGAGCCTTCTCTTCTCCAAGTTGAACAGTCACAGCACTCAGCCTTTCCTTGTGTGCTATGGTCCCTGTGGACCTGTGTTGAACTCACTCCAGTAAATCTATTTCTTGTACTGGGGAGCTCAGAAATGGATATGGTACCCCAGATGTGGCCTCATCAGTGCAGAGTACAGAGGAAGCATCACCTCTTTTGGTCTGCTGGTGATGCTTTTCCTAATGTAGCCCAAGATGCTGTTGAGCCTGAAGGTGGATTGCAGGGTCATGGTCAACTTTTTGTCCTCCAGGACCCCCAGGCCCTTCTCCACAGAGCTGCTTTCCAGATGGTTGACTCCCAGCCTGTATTGGTGCATGGGATTATTCCTACCCAGGACTTTAGGTTTCCTTTTGTTGAACTTCATGAGATTCCTCTCGACCCAATTCTCCAGCCTATCCAGTACCTTCTGAATTGCAGGACAACCCTCTGTCTTATCAGCCACTCCTCCTGATTTTCTCTGGAATATCAAAACGTGCAGTCTAAGATTTGAGGGGAAAAAGCAGCCCAGCATGTTACCCAGAGCATTGGATGGTCTCAGACTAGTCTATGTCAGCAGCACTCATCCAGCTTCTCTTCTCTTTTTTTTGATGAGGGTTATGAGATACAGATTTGCTTTGAAATATTTTTTAAGATGCATTGATGTGAAGTAATTTAATGGGGTTTTCAGAATAGCATAGTTACTTCTATTATTAGAAAGAAGTCCTTTTTCGAGATCATGATTAATAGAATCATGCCCGTGGGCCTATTCTCAAATACATGACATGGTTTTGGCTCTACTTTGAATATGGTTTTCTGTGCTCATTAGACGAAAAAGAACTGTGATAACAATTTTCAGAAGAAGTATTTATTCTTGCTTAGCCTTTAACTGGCTCGACAAAATGATGAGGTTTTCAATTTTATTTTAATGTTGTAAGTCAGCACGACATCCTTCACACTTTAGCAGACAGTGTCTCTTCTGCTTATTGACAAAGTAGCACTCTCATATCAAAGTTAAACACATCTGCTGTTCTGAGAGGGATGCGGTAACAGTTGCAGGATTTTACTTTTGAAAGAAATTATTTTCCTCAGTGTTGTAGTACTCATGAGAATGAAAAGAAGCTAAAAAAATTAGCCTTTATTATAAAGTGTTTGCTATGATGACTGCAATATTGTTGTCCAGAAAAAAATATCTGACTTACATGTTCATGGAAACAGTCCTCATGTACATATACAGAGATTTTCATGATCTGGGCAGCTGCTGAGCACATGACCATTTTATGCATTCGGAAGATGCTGAGAAGCTATCAATTTTGTGTATTGACGTCTTGTCAACCTACACAGTTTTATCTGTTTTCTGCTTCTTACAGGGATCTGATTAATCTGATACTGCCAAGATAACTTCACATGCACAGTAACTGCTGTTACAAAACAAACTGAATATCTCTGTACATATTGAAGTGATTCATTCAGTAGAAGCACAGCTTAATACAAGTCATTCTGTGACCAGCAGAATAATGAAACCTGATTCCGTGCTAATTTGTACTCAAGTTTTTAGAGCACCAAAGAGCCCTTTCAGCCCCTAGTGTTCCCTATGGTCTTGTGTCCCTGCAAAACCCGCTGCTCACAACATTCTCTCAGTTCTCCCTCTGCTTTCCACAGCATCATCGTTCTTCTTCTGTGTCACTGAAATACTGGCTGAGCAAGAGGCATCATGCCTAGCTCCCAGCTAAGTGCTGACTGGCCAGCTGGCCTGCCTATGGTGTTAACTATACAGCTCATATTACTGCCTTTGTCTCACTGAGGGCACGGGTTTGAATCTTTATTTACCCAGACACCTTTTTTGTGTCCTTTTCGTTTCCTTTTTGTTAGCTTGTTTAGCCATACTTGGATGTAGTTAATATTTCTATCCTTGTGTCAGATGTGGTTGAAATTTTCAATCATTTTTTTTATCTACATGCATAATATGGCTTGGGGTGTACTTTGTCTAAACAATGGTTATAAAAGTTAAAAGATTTTTTGATTAATAGCTACCCATCAAAGGACTGACAAAAAATCTCATACCTTCTTTCATAGACTTGTCCATGTCTCCATTGTCCAGACAGGGTTTTTTTTTGCCATTTCCAATGAGGAAATTTCCGTTTTCATTAGTTCTTTTCTCTCACTCAGTTTCACTTGTTATTTAATTAGGGGAAGAGGACTGGATAATCTGTCATATTTCTGATTGTCTGAATTTGTTAAAGCAGATAATTATCAGTCATAAGAAGAAATTGCATACATCCTAGGAAATACTTGAAATCTAGGGGGTTTTGTGCCAGCATATGGTTGCATTGCTACAAACCTCAAAGTATAGCTTGAAAAACAGCGCTATTAACTTCTCTCTTTTATTTCTTCTCGTAGTGCTATATGGATATGGATAGTGAGAGCAGAGTTTACTTTTTTTGTTTTAATATAGTTTTGAATATATCAGTTATTGCAGTTATTAGCCTGCTTGTAATAACTCAGGCTGGTTTTATCGCCTCTTTTTTAAGCAGAAACTGTTTCGTGTTTTCTAGTCATATGGCACTATCCCCAGCTTTGCAGCTTTATTAAGAAGCAGTTTTACACAGCAGCTTTTTTGTAATTCGTAGAATCGTAAAGGTTGGAAAGGACCTCCAAGATCATGAAGTCCAACTGTCAGTGCAGCACCACCATGCCCACTAAACCATGTCCTTAAGTGCCATGTCCACATGTTTTTTGAACACCTTCAGGGATGATGACTCCATTGCTTCCCTAGGCAGCCTGTTTCAATGCTTGACCGCTCTTTTGGGAAGAAATTTTTCCTAATATCCAATCTAAAGCTCCCCTAGCACAACTTGAGGCCATTTCCTCTCGTCTTGTTGCTAGTTACTTGGGAGAAGAGACCAACAGCTGCCTTACTACAACCTCCTTTCAGGTAGTTGTAGAAAGCGGTAAGGTCTCCTCTCAGCCTCCTCTTCTCCAGACTGAACAGCCCCAGTTCCCTTAGCTATTCCTCATAAGACTTGTGCTCCAGACCCTTCACCAGCTCCATTACCCTTCTCTGGACATGCTCCAGCACCTCAATGTCCTTCTTGTAGTGAGGGACCCAACACTGAACACAGTATTTGAAGTGCGGCCTCATCAGTGCTGAGTACAGGGGCACAGTCACTTCCCTACTTCTGCTGGCCACACCATTTCTGATACAGGCCAGAATGCTGTTGGCTTTCTTGGCCACCTGGGCACACTGCTGGTTCATGTTCATGATTCAGTCACAGAAATTATCTGACACCCATCCGAATGTAGTGCATTGATCCTTAGTTTTCTCTCTGACTCTCTTTCCATACCTTATTCTCATTTGTCACAAGTCTCAAAATTATTGTTCGCAGTCAAAAGATGGACTTTGGACCCTATTTATGTTGGTTTTAATCTGTTTTAAGCCGTTCTGTAGTTTATATAAATCCCTTATTTTACTTCTGATTCTCTAGTTTGTCTGAAAGAAGTTAGTTATTTTAATTTTCTTTGCAAAGACTGACTCAACCTTCTGGTAGTTCACATTTTGTCCCTACATCTCCTGAATGGGAAGATGCAGGTAAATTTCATAAATAGTCCTTTCAGCCCGCTCCATGATTTTTTCTACCTTATTTCTTGATTTATATTTGAAGCCTTTTTCTTAAAAGTCCTACTGCCTTGTTAGGCTCTGCTATTAATTGTCCTTAAGCAGTGGTGAAACAGGAAATCTTTGAGTTCTCAGTGCTACACATTTGTCCTTGCTAGTCCACTGTTCCAGCCTGTCCAGGTCTCTCTGTAAGGTGGCTGTCCCTTCTGATGTGTGCACCTCACCATTCAGTTTAGTGTCATCAGCAAACTTGGTGAAGGTGCTTCCAACCCCATCATCCAGGTCATTTTTTGAAGATGTTGAACAGTGTGGGGCCCAGTATTAGTGTCTGGGTGACCCCACTTGTGACAGACTGCCAGCCCAAGTGAAAAACATTTATTGCCACTCTCTGAGTGCTGTTAGCCAATTTCCTACTCATCTCACAGACTAACCCTCCAGGCTGTAACTTGCCTGTTTGTCTAGGAGGAAGCTGTGGGAAACTGTCAAATGCTTTGCTTAAGATGGGTGTGATATTTGCCCTCTTCCAGTTGTGAGGGATATCCCCTGATCTCCATGACTTTTCAAAGATTATAGACAGTGGCCTTATAACAATTCCAGCCACTTCTCTTTGCATCCTAAGATGGTTTGTTTCATAGAAATCTTTTTTCTAATGGGAAGTATATCAATAGTTGTCAGAGAAGGTAGAATCTTCATCACTACCATTCTTTTAAAAATCAGTTATTCAGACACTTGTCTTGCCCTTTCAACCTGAATTATGAATGGCAGATTATGGTTAAACCTGCTCTGTAGCAAAGGGGAATGGATATATCAGCTCTTGAAGTCTTTTCAAGCCATGTGATTCTGTGTGTGAAACCTACATTTATGCTTCTGGTAGTGAGTGCATCATCTGCTTTGCATTATTTAAACTTGCCAGCAATTCTGACCAAGGAAGGTAATCTAGCAGTGGCACAACTAGGTAGTAGTTCTGTTGTTCCAAGAGGGATTTCCAAAGAAGAAGGAGCAACAAAAGTGAGCTTCACATATGAGAAAGCATCAGATTGAACCTTTTGAAGGTATCTGTCTTTTGCACTTATCATTGCACTTATCATGAATTAAAACTGATCTTCCAATATCCAAATTTCCAGTTTGGATATTCCAATTATCCAGTCATATACCAAATTGTAGCCCAAGTTTTTTGACTTATTTTAGTGCTTGGTGTTAGCCTGTCTATAACTAATATACATTCTAAAGATGTTTCTCTTTTTTGACTTTTGCGTGTAGGGGACTGTAGTAAACATGAGGAAGTTGGTAACTTTGCAAAAATATTGCCTACTAGAGGAAAAAAAATAATTGAAAACTTATCACTGGTTCCCTTTTGTATTTCAGGTATTGGTGGTAATCTAGTAGCTATTCAAGCTAGCAGAATTTCTACCTACCTCCATTTGCATAGCATTCCTGGAGAGCTGCCAGAAGAAGCCAAGAGTTGCTATTATCCATGCAGAACCTATTATGGTACAGGTATGTATTAGTCAGTTAATTGTTGAAACTACCATCTCCTTTCTCCTCTTTTTCCCCCCCCGTGCACCAGACTGTACCACCAGTGAGAAACGGCAACAAACTGAATGTGTCGAACACCATTCAAAGGCAGCAAAAGCTTGGCAGTTTCCTTTGCCTGTAGCTGTTTACCAGTGAGAATCACAAGGAATTCCCTGCAGGAGGCCATGCATAGAGGGGAACACAGAGAAAGGTGTAAATGTGGCAAGGGTCGAAGACAGGGACTGATGAGGCAGGACACTATGATATGCACTGAGAAGGATTTTGACCTTCATCTTTCTTTGGTTTGTTTACCTGCTCTTAACCTTTATCATTTAACTCCAGAAGTTCAAACTAATCTCCTATTAGGACCAAACTTTATTTATTACACTTTCATATTTATGATATGAATTGGAACAGATGAGAACATGGTAAATGTGGGATTACTTTTTAGAAATACAAGGTACTTCTGAGGATGTTTTGAATATGGTGTCCAAAACATCCTCTTTCCTAGGAAGGCTTTAGGAGGTCACCGCAGATTGAAAGAAGCAGATGGTATTACATGAGTACAGAATGAAAGCAATTTGCACCCTTTTCTGGAAAGGCCCTGCTTAACTTTTCTGGCAGGGGTGGCTTGTTTTTCCCCCTGCAAAAATCCTTAAGGAGTCTTTTAGCAGAAAATTTGTGCTATTCCATAATTGTCGATGCTGTGGAATTTCAAACGTGCTTTTTATATTAAAATTAATAAAAATCTGATATAGCAATTGAAGAGCTTAACTGAATTTTGGATTTTTTTATTGTAGGAGTAAATAATAAATCAGCCCAAGTTCTGCTTCTTTTGGTGATTCCTGGACACCTGATTTTCTTGTACACTATCCACTTAATGAAAAGTGGCCACACTTCCTTAACTCCTATCTTTATAGCAGTGTATCTGTTTGCAGCTCTGCTACAGGTAAGAAAAAGTACAACTTGAAAATACTTGTGTAAAATCAAGTTCTTGAAGAAAAGAATTTTTTATCTGATTTTTGAAATCTCATGAATAGTACAAGAAGGTATGGGTTAATACAGGCTTTCAGCACAGTTTTGAAGTAACTAATTATCTCCACATGTATACAGCTTACACAGGTGTATCTGTATTGTGAGTGCTTTTCAGAAGACACTTGACTGCATTATTTCCCAGTCATGCATTGTGCACTTTCTCTTTCATGTGCTTCTTGGAACCATTGCATCTAAACCCCCCATCATCTTAATCAACTAGATGGGAGATGGAGTGAAGAAAAGTAGCATTTATGAATAATGAATACATCACGGAAAACTCTCAAAGAAATCTTAAGTGGTTAACATTACTGTTTTAGTTAACATAGTAAAAAATGCAGTAGCTAAGAATGCTATGGCTTGCTTTGTGCATTCATAATATTTATTGAATATGTCTGAAATTATTTGAAATTAGTCTGACAGCTATCACTGCACAAGAAATTGTAGTTGCATTAATTGTCAAACATACATTGTTATGTTATTTTGGCTGGTCTTACCTAGCGGTCTATTCACACCCAACAAGGGCGGTTCTTGAAAGATGCCTTTTGAAATAGCAATGTCTCAAGGTGAAATAATTTCACTTGGAGAAATCAATAATACAAAATGAAGTGGTTTTATTAAACCCATGGCCAATTTTTAGCTATAACTTGGCTGAATTAACTATAATGTTTCCTTAAAAACAAAAATTGTCTGTTCTTGTTGCACAATAAAAATACAGTTGAAATATCATAAGTTAAATATACATACTGCTTCTAAAAATGTGAGCAATTTAGTTTTAGAACACAAACAACATTATCATCAGTCACTCCTTAATAAAAATTATTATTTTTAATGTTCTGAATTGTCCGTCTGTGTTTATCACACTGCTATTTCAATGAAGATAGGTTTTGAAAACTGTTACTGTTTTAATTTCTTATGAGAATTCTATACTTTTTTGGTAGAATATAACTTGTAGCATTCCAATCTTTGCAAGTGAGAATGTCATACTAAAAGTTATAAATGATTTTTCATTTTCCTATTACATAATATTTCTAGTTTCCAGCCTTATCACTTGTTTCATAGTGTGTTTTCCTGAGGAAATGATGCTATTCCTTCACTCTGTCTGTTCTTTCTAATAACTTTTGTATCTTTTGGCCCATTTCAGTCAAGTTTTTGTCTCAGCTCTCAGTGATACTAAGTTCTTATAAGTGTAACAAAAACAGATTGGGGAAAGATTCCCTGTTAATGCCTCTCCTCAAGGTAAGACTGCAGTGTGATTCCAACCATTATTAGACTTCAGAGATTTCACATGGGGATCAACCTGAATTCATAAATCCCTATGAATTCCATATACTCCTGCTGTTCACATAACTGCAGTCATACTATGTTTACGGCTACAACTGCTTTCTTCAGCAGCAAAAGATAGGGTAAGACGTAAGGAATGCAGAAGTCCAGCTGAAAACCAAGTTAAGGCATTCGGACAGGACTTTTGGATCAAACAGTAATTCAGACCCAGCATCGGCACATGTACACATGTAAAGTTGAGTTTTATAAACTCCAGGTCTGATGAGTATTCAGTTTTGCAGTCATGCATCTACATTGCAGTCTGTAAGGCCACACCAGATTTTCTTGATTTTTGACCTCTAAACCAGACGTATAGCTTTCCCCGCCCCCCCCTTATAGATTATTTTTTCCTTTTTACCTTCTGTCATTAGCCATAACAGGCAGTTTGAGATGTATTTTCTTTGAAACTGAGTAACAGTATTGCACACTGTAACTTCACATGAGTCTTAACAGATTTACAATTTGGAGCCCCATGGTTTTTAACACCTTCTCAAAATATTTAATACAGTCTTTTCCCCATTTTAATTACTCTGGCATTTTTTTCTAGTAGTGATTATTGTAGATTTGCATGCCTCTAATTAGAGCAGATATAAAATTTTCAGAGAGAAGATTCTTGCTTTAACTCTTAAATCTTGAACATATGTTATTTACCTGTCAGTCTAAAGCACTTCCCTACTGCAGTTGTGTGCTTTTAAGTTTCTCCTTTTTTAAGGAAAACACTTAAATATTTGTACTCATTCCTCTTCCCTTCTTTCAGTGACATCATTTATGAGCCTGGATATAGCAAAGAACACTTTTCAGCTGCTATTTCTTTTGACATAAGACAACATCTCCTGATCTAATTTTTCCAGAATTCTTTTATCTTTTTGTTCTCCCAATGAGAGCCTTTCCAGTTCTGCTATAAAACTGAAAAACCTCACAGATAGTTATTGTCATTTCAAATATCAACAAAATAAATCCATTGACAGCCTTTTGAGCAGTGAGAGATCTGCATTCCAGGTATTTTAAAAAATATATTGAACTTTGCATTTATTTTTGCTTTGCATAGAAGGCATATGAAAATGGATGTCCAAAATTACAAGCCTGCTTGCAGGCTATATCTTTTATGTTTGGGTAGATGATAATTTAATAGGACATAGTGATTCCCAAAGGTAAGAGTTAATTATGGTCAGTCCTATGTTTGAGGAGGTTTGATATCACTACTTTGCCCTTTCCAGTTCCTTACTTATATTGAGCTGGAGGGCAGAAAGGGTAGCTGAATAATGATTATAGCAATATACCACCTATTTACATTTTTTCCACTATGTTAAAAAATTAATGCTAAATTAAAAAACAACAGCAGCAACAAAGTAAATTTTCTGTCTTCAAAATTCAAACGACTAGTGTAAGATGTTAAATTATTTAATGACATATTTTACAGTGGACTGAAATAGAGTTTTAGTTAACTTCTCTTTATTATTTCTGATTGTCCAACTCTGTGTTTGTTTAAAACAGAGAGGAAGGGGTTAGGGAAATGACAAAAGTAGAACTGGAATGTTATAGTAAGCTGAAAGAAATTAAGGAAATATTAACACAAAATCTTTAATTATGGCTTTTATATTTCTCTCTTCCTTTGTCAGTTCATGCTATTCCACATTATCTCTACAGTAAATTTGTAACATGTATATGAATTCTATTTGGCATTTTAACAAGACTTTTTCAGATTGCCTGTAAGCTTCAATGTTCCTTTTCCCAAAGTGATAAAACAGAATTTATTTGCATTGCAAGCTCTATACAATATTAATGAAGTTCCAATCAGGTAGTTAATTTCATTTTCATCCAATTCTGATACTTTCATTGTTTGATTTTTTTTGTTGTTTTTCCACCACCCATGCCTGCCAGTTTCTTTCTTCTCTTCTCCCTACCTGTTCTTAGATATTCTCTCCCCAGCATGTCATTTAATTGAAATATTTATGGGAAATAAGTAATTAATATGACATGGTGTACAATAGCAATTGTATGATTTAGTTACATAAGTTTAGCTACAAAGATATGCTGTGCAGTGAAACAAAATACATTTTCACTGAATATGTGGTTGTTTCTAAAAATCATTAAAATAAGGTATTTTAAATAATATGAATATCCAGTATTTGTGATCTGTATTCTCTCTGACTCTCTATGAAAAAAACAGTTCTAGGTTACTAGAATTAAGAAAACCTAGGAAGTGTTTTGTTTTATTTTATTTTAATCTCCCTACCCTTAATAGTACAGTTGTTTCTGTTCTTTAAATAAATACATATTCTTAAAATGTTCTTCTATTCAATTTATAAATTGGTTCTATTGAAAACCAAGGCAATATTCCCTTTAACTTTAGTGAGGCTATGACTTTATGACTGTATTTTGATAAACATGGGGGAAACTGCACAAATATTTATATTAATCTGCATTCAACTAGAACTTTTAGGCTTGAGTTCAAAAGGTCTGAATTAGCTCTGTAGTGAAGAGTCTATTTTGTGTTTATGAATGGCAGCATCAGAGAAAAATACAAAAAAAAATATATTATGCCCTGTAAGTATGTGGGATACTTCATACAGTGTAGTGTACAGTATATCTGGGCAAGATATATGTACAGTATATCTGTGCATTAATGGAAACCAGTATATTGATTTTAAATGTGTTTTGGACTTGGTAAGTGGCCTCTATTTGAGAGGAATTCTCTTTTCAAGAAAAAGTCACACATGAGCACATACCAGTATGCTACATGCAGTTACAATATGGTGTTTAACCAACAAAGAATGTATTAATTGAAAAACAGTCTTCCTCTTATACCTCACAAAGGAAGAATTATTTTTTAACTGTATGAGGCTATGCACTGAGCAAAGTTTCATCCTCTGTTTTGTCAGCCTGCAGCAGAATGAGAGCAGTACTGGAATTGCCAAGTCATCAGTCCTGGCACAGGGCTCTCAGCATTCAAAGGCAGCCTCTGTTCTTGTTCTCACTGAGCCAGTAAAATGCCCTCTAAGGAATTTTCACACCTCCTAACCAAATCTGAGCACACAGTTACATTAAAGAGTCATGAAATAAACAAACAATAGGAAATTCCCAGAGGTATTACCAAGCAAATAAGTAATTCCGAAGTGTAGTCCTTCTTATCCAATGAGGGTCAGATGTCTACTGCTGTGAAGTAACTTTTGCAGTCCTTCAGGGCTGTTTGGAGCAACAGAAAACTAAGAATTCAGCAGTGCTCATAATGAAGCCTGCTCATATCAAAAACGTCCTGGATTTCTCACTAGTGTGAGGATTCTAATGATGGTATGGGCCTCTTCAGTGTGGAAAAATAACTCATGGGGTATACTATACATTGTAGAGAAACAAGGAAGGCTGTGTTTATAGAGAAAATACTGATGCATTTTAAATACTGCTTTTCCTAATAGGAAAGGTTACTTCTGAAATGTAGGGATATATCATTTTTTGTCTCCAAAAGGCTGAGCTCAACATGCGTATGTATGTAGCATGACACACGGAGGTGTGCTACGGCTAGTGCAGGTTGAGCATACCTGAATGCTTAATGGTCTGGCTTGCTCTTCTCATTCAGACAGCTGACAAACAGCCTGAAATTAGGGCTGTCTTGGTCAAACCAGGGTGTCTGCAAAGCAACAAAGGAATCAAGAAGACTGTCTGAGAAATTTGGATTTAAACTGTGGAATAAAACAAAGTTCCTTCCCATGAAATTACATCAATATAATCAAATTGATTTAGAAACAACTTCAGTTAAAATGGTATCCTCTTATTTAGTTAGGTGAGGTTTTAGTCTTACATAAATTTATGTTCCACTGTCTGGGTACTTGGATACCATAGTGTAACTAATAATGCTTAGCTACAACACGAGCAACAACACAAAGAAAGAACTTGCTGTTCAGTGGTTTCTTTGCAGCCAGACATTGACAGAAATATCCGTGTGTTTGGAGGAAATAGTGACTTGTTTTTCCTCAACATGATACACACCATGTAGATATGCTACCTGAGAAGACAGTGGAGAAAATTTTGAAAAAATAAATGTAGACCCTACTCTGAGAGTTCACTGGCTACAGAATTCTGGCTATAGACAATGGAAATTCAGCATGTATTGAGTGCTTTACAGTTCCTACATAGTAACACATTCACAAACGCCATTTAAAATGTGGGAAATGTAATATATAGTTTCAAAATTAACTTAATGAAGGGTCAAAACTACTAGAAGATCTAAACCATAAATCTAGTGAGAATGGTATCAGAGTCAGGACATAATAGTTTTTAGAGATCCTTAATTGGGGTTTTTCACTCAAAATTTAAAAAAAAAAATAAAAAATAAAAAAAACCCTTACCTTTGAATTTCATGGATTTATGAGAGTTCTTAAGCAGTAATTACCAGAGGTTGTCATGGTTACATTATAGGTGAATTTTGAGTCAATATAAGTTTGAGAGTAAAGCAAAATTAAAATACATTTGAAAAAGGTTTACCACAGTTTGTTTGCATCTGTGTTTCCTGTCTAAAGTAACAGAATGAAACTGTTTTGTAGTGCACCTTCACATGGAAATGATTTAAGGTGAATCAGCAGTACTAGCAACATGCAGAATATCCTGTCCATCTAAGGCATGCTAAATAAACTGCTACAAGGTCTTGATTCTACATTCTAAACTTACAGTAGAATTTTGATAATGCCTGTGTGGAAAAAACATATACAAATATATAACCTAACTTTCTCTTTCCAGTCTGGTGTTGGAATTCACTAATCACAGCAACTAATGTATGAACTAATATAGACATGAAAGATTCAAACCTATTTTACAAATATTGTGCATTTGAATGTTATACTTTTTATCACTGTAAATTTGACATGCATTCACTGATGAAATATGGTCATCCCAGATGAAAGAAACAATAAAAATGTTATATAATCGTACAATGTATCAATTAGGCTGTAGGAAGCTTAGACAGTATTAAGAATGTTTGGAGAGAGTTATATATTTTCATTGTAAATAATAGCATTTCATTCTTTTCCCATTTCTGAAGTAATGAGAAATTAATTACATGAGAAAATGCAGATAGCTATTAGGGGTCCTTACTACATGCAAAAGACCAAAAGTAATTTTCTTTAGCAAAATATGTTATTTGTACCTAAAGACCTGCAAAAAATGAAAGTAAATGTGCCCAATAACAAAGGAAAAAAACCTGCTCTGTAGTGTATAATGTTCCCATTTCTAGTCTTGCAATCATCAGATCTGAGCTTTAGTGAGGCTCACTCTTATTTAAGCATTCATATTCAGTTTCAATCTCATGTTCATAATTTGAATCAGAAAGTTAAATATCAAGAATTACTATTTCTGTCATTTGTTGTATAAAATGGTATGTGTACTTACACTTCTTATTTTCAGAATCTTCATAATTAGTGTTTGAAAAAGATTTCACTCACTTTTTTCTCTGTCCCTCTCTCCTTCCCTTCCTCCCTCTCATTCTTATTGCTATATTCTGCTGCTTCTGTCTTCTGATGACCTTTTTTGACAATGTGATTGATAAGTCTTTTTAGAGATACAGTATAAAATTGATGATGTCTTTAGTTTCATTTTCCTCAATTTTGATTGATTTTTTTTTTCCAGAAGAATAATAACTTAGCATGATCTTCCTTCTGAAATATCAAAACATCTGGAATGCTGCCTGTATTTTTGTAGTGCCTGCTCTGGGCTTTTTTTTTTTCTTAATCAGTGACTATAAAGTACCTCCCTTTTCTTAGATCTTTTTATGTATATAGATATGTAGTTATTTTTTACCTTTCTTAAACCTTGAATTATTTCATTCCTCAGTCTGGGAGAATTCCAAGGCTCTGTTTCGTAGTTCTGTTACTACTCAGCTCTTTTTTGCAAAAAACATTTTATTGTTCTCTTCCTCTGTATATTAAATAATTTTAAAATGCTAGCTCACTTCTTGAACAGTTCTGCATGTATTTGCAAGCTTTTCTTATCACTTTTCTACAGCATTTCATGCTAGACAGATATTTCTTCTACTATCTTATTAAGCTTTTATGCAATATTGATCCCTTGATTTTTTCCCTCAAAACCAGCTGGTTTTCAGTTTGAAGTAGGAGGGCTTTCTTCTTCATAGCATGACTGCAGAGTAGAACTACACAGCATTTGTACTGCTATGCCATCTGCGTGATTTACTGAAATAAGTATAGGTCACTGATAAATCCCAGAAAATGTGAAGTTTTGTGCCACTAAAGTAACAAGTCTTATAATATCTTCTATATTTTTAAATTTTTTTTTCCCACATCTGTCAGATCTTTATGAGTGACTTACCACTTTAAAGTCAAGGACTGTCATACTTTGAAAAATTCAAAGGCAAACTCGTAGGTAGGGATTTTGCTTATTTTTTTAAAAAAACCCCAGTTGATTGATGACTTTGATCGCCACCTCTTAACATTGATAAGAAGCAAAATCTCATTAAAGATTTAAGTCACATTGATTGAGTTCTGTCTTGCAATACCCACTACTGTGGCCAAATAAATAACCATTTCCAAAGACTTTTAATACAGAAAAAATAATTATTTGGAAAGGTTCACAAAACTTCATTTCCAAAATACCCATTTTTTCATAGGTGTCCAAGTCAGTTATTTTGGGGTGGAAAATATATAGACAAATTAAAGGTTTTCATGTCATGATTTTTAAGAGCCAAGAGTGTATACTGTCTTTTACATCGAACTGCGTATGTAATTTCTAATTGGTTGTGTTAAATAAATGCATTATAAATAATTCTTGGAACAAATGCTCTCATGTTCTAATAGAACACATGTAACTATTGTTGATGTGGGGCTCTACAGAGTCTTCTGTGCACATCCTGTAGGAGATGGTTAATGCCCAGTATCTTTTATAAACAGGCCTCTTTTTGCTCTGTTAGAAGAAGGAGCTGACTCAAAGGATCCGATAGTCTTCCAAAGAAAACATCTGTTTTAAATATATTTGTTTGGATTCCAGTCAGCACACCTAGGACTTGCATAATTAGCTTAGACTACAGAGTTCCCTTTTCAGAAGATATGTTTATACAAATAAGCCATGCATTTTTCATTAAGCAAATAGTCCCCCCTCCTCCCTTTCTACTTTTTTTTTCTTTTTTTTTTTTTAATTAGATATTCAGACTTATATTTTAACATAGACTTTTGAAATCAAAGATTAATTGAGAAACATTTTCAAGACAACTTTCTATATGGCATTCATTATACTGTAGTTTGTATTTGAAGAAGTGTCTTGCAACCATCTTATCAGTGTTTCAGTAAATGAATGCATAAATTTATAAAGATGCTTTTGATACCAGTAATTGTTCATTTACTAAATAAAATATGAATTTTATAGCTTTTACTACTCTTAATACTGCATATTCTTTTAAATGTACATAGTAGACTTTTACAAAATGAATTATGCGAGTAAGTGTCTTAAGTTTACCCTTCCTAAAGATCTCATTATATAAAAATACATTTTAAAAGTGTTTATTTCATCTTAAGTAGCTCCTTACAAGAGACAAGAAGAAATGGAAGCTGTTAGTGGTCCTGTCTCCATTCATCTCATGCCATGCCACTCCACATGATTCCACTGAACCAGAATCTCTTATCATACAGCTGTGCAACATTAAAAGAATTCTTTTCTAAAACTGGATTAATGAATATGCATGCCTTTGGTATTAAGATCAAACCTCTGAAATGTTCAGACATTCACAGTTGATAATGAAATCTTTTACTCTGGGACAAATTCAGCCTGGAGTGACAATTTGATAATATATATTGCAGGTGTGTCTTATTACAGAAGGGCTGAAGCTGGTATTCCATGCATAAAAGTAGCTTCTAGGCCATTTTTTTGCAGTTCATACAATCCAGATGAAACTGTTCTTAATCTGACCTGGTATTCTTTATATCACATCTGATTTCAGCTCACTCCTGGACCTGTGGAAGCAAGGGTCACTCCTGTCTTGAGTGTTTTCATCTGGGACAATGTCAGTCAGTTCTGAATTATCTCAAAGCCTCACTTATGCTCTTGCTGTACAGAATGATGTCTTGTGTGAGAAGTGCAGTCACACATTTGATTAGAGTTTTTGCTTTTTCTTGCAATTTTCAGGAGTCCTCAAGCATAGACTGGGTGAAGAACGCTATAAATGATTGTGTTCCTTCTGCCTGTGTATGTGATTGGCTGAGTGAAGTTGCCTAAGTGTCCCCCTCTGGTTGTGGGGAGCTTTAGTCTGAAACTAATTAATATTAATTATTTATATTTTTCAAAAGCAGTTGTATACAACAGTGCTAAGTACTAAGGAGACAGTAGCTTTGACTGTTAACTTCCTTTCAATTTAAGTTGTATGATAGTAATACAGATTTTGGTTGTTTGATGTTCCATAGGTGTTTACTCTGCTATGGATTGCTGACTGGATGGTGCACCACTTCTGGAAAAAAGGAAAAGATCCTGACAGTTTTTCTATTCCTTATCTTACTGCACTGGGAGATCTGCTTGGAACTGCCTTATTAGCTATAGGATTTCATTTTCTGTGGCTCATAGGTGACAGAGATGGTGATGTCGGAGACTAATTATTCCAATGGATGCAATGACTTTTCCTGGAATATTGACAAGACTGAGCATTCCACTTGAAGGTCCTCAAAGTGATTGTACCATTTGGTATAAGTAAATCAAGTTGACACAGATATAAAACAGCCTTAATTTTAGTTCGGTTTATTTTGTAAATAATAGGATAGATCTAGAAGGATACTTGAGATGTTTACTCTGAAAACAGGTGGATTGCTGCTAGTTGAAAACATCTGAGTAGACACAATGACGGGCAGATCAATCCTTTATCAAGTTCTAAGTTTTTAAGAGATCTAATCTTTTAAAAGAACGGTTCCTTACCTGTATTGCCAATCAGAACAATCTAATTACTCATTCAGCGGTGACAAAGAAGAGGGTACAATCCAATCAGTGGCTTGCCTTGTCTTTCCCTCCCAGGAACAAAGTGGGTATATATTTTCATCTTACCACAGAAGTGATTAGGACACCTCAGATGAATTCAGTTTCATCGGCAGTACACAATTAGTTGATGGTATGTTCTTATCTTGCAATTTCAGTGCTGTAGCTCTCTGGCCATTGCAGTCTTGATACCAATAATAACTGTTACAGTGATTTGAACCCTGACGGTCTAAACATGTTGTCACAAGTTTTATTTTATGTATACTAATATGACCATCAGCATTTATAAAATTAGACACTTGAAAAGTGTCTGCAGGACTGAGCCCTTTTTCTTTAAGCTAAAAAAAACAACCTAATTGTTTTGCTGTTGTGATTTATTAGAACAAGAGCATAGCAAAGACAAATAATGTGACACTGACCTGATCAATAATAATGGCTGAATGATTAAAACTCCTTGTGTTGGAAAGCATATTTTCATTTAGCAACTGATAAGGTGTTTAACTGGTATTAATGGTGTTGTGACGGCCAGTATCCTGATTTTAATGAAGTATTTAAAGGTGTTGATTCAAATGTAAATACTAATCCCTGATTAAAACTTGAGGTATAAAACGTTATGTTTCCTTTTTAGGCACTTAGGAAGTTACATAAACTTCTAAAATTTCAGAACTATGTGATACATTTCTAAGCAGAAATCTCTGCTAACAGGATTTCTGTGGAAGTAATATGGTCAATAAGGAAAATGACTGCTTCTGAATGATTCCTCTTATTTGTATACCTCAATATTTTGAATAATACATTGATCATGAGGACTCTGGTTGCCACTTTGAAAAAAACGTACTAATTGCTCTGTTTTAAAAGATAGTGGGAGTTCCTCATGGCATGTTTTTAAAGACTCTAGCATACATCCTAGATGCATAATTAAATAAACAATTCTTATTTTAAATGTTGTGATTGAAAGTTTTAAATTTTGAGACTTAAACAACTAAATCCATATATCTGCATATGTTATAGTCTTGTAAACATTAGTCATGTTATTTATGAATCCTCCCTTATAATTTGATGGCCCTACTCAGATGAATTTAATTATGTGGATAAGTGTTAATGGGATTTCTATAGGTGTCAGTCACCTTAAACTCTGTGGAAGTTGAAAGTATTTGCAGTTCTGAAAATTAAACCAGCTATTCAGTGCCTACACATGGATTTAGATGCCTGATTTTTAGCTCCCTCATTTAAACACCTTTATTTAAACTTGTCTTACAGTCATGATAATATAGTTGTTTGAATGAAACATATGTACTATGTCTTTTATTATGTGAGAGAAAGATGACATCTTTCTAACTTCAGGTTCTCTGACTTTTCTTAGTTTGTGTTAATGTTATTTAAAAGAGTTTCTTGTATGTAGCATTGCAGGAAATACTCCTATTAAATTGTTTAAAATGGACTAGATGTAACTTTTTTTTTCCATAATGGCTATTTATTTTTGCTACAGATGTAGATGCAATTTTTTTTATTCTGACAGAACTGCCATCTAGGTCAAAGCAGCTGCCATTTCAAGTACTTTTCTCATTAGACGTACTGGTTTTTATTCTTAAAATACTTGTGATCTGTGCTTATCTGATGCATGAGGGGATTGTAGCATTTAGCCATGTCAGTATCCTCAGTGTGTTAAATATTTTCCCAGTAAATAAGCAGCAACTGTTGGTACAGTCTGCTGACAAATGGGTGAGGGTTGAGATTGCATGATTGGGGAAGAAATGTTAAATGAGTCAAATTCAGTGAAATCTGAAAAAGGGACATATGTTGACAGACCAGAATAATCTGAGCATGGAAACCATAAGTGATGAAAAAGTATAATGAAAATTTTGTATTTCAAGAGGAGGAAAGTTCATTGCATGGTTGAAAGAGCAAAATCCATATTGTGGGAAAGAAAGAGCAGCAAACTTTCACACATCATTCATTATGAGAGGCAGGAGCAAACAGAAGGAAGTTATTTGGAGAAAAGAGTAAAAAGGCACAGACAAACTTTTTCAGGAAAAGAAGAAAAAATATAACTCTTATTGAAAGGAGCTGGAGAAGAGGCAGAAAAAGAGATACTCCAGAGAAAGGTGGAAGTGAGGAAAAAAATGAATATTCTGAGTAAGGCAGGGTTAAAGAGGAGTTTGAGTGGGGGAGAAGTATGACATAGATAAAGCAGAGACAACCTTGACATCTGGAAGAACATGGAGTAAGTTATATATGATATGGAAAGGAGGTTGATGCCTGTGTGGAAGAACCATTTAAAAAACTTACAAGGTTTTGCTAACACTGCTACCTATTTGTTATGAAGGTAAAAAGCTCTTACCATCAATTTTAAGGGGCAATTTTATTGCTCCACATGAGGATAATATGGGGGAAGGCACAAAAGAATTCTTGGACGTCAGAGAACCTAACATCTGCTCAAAAGCTCTGCTCCCTAAACCAGTTTTAACTCAGTCAAGTCCACAGTATTACACCAAGTTGATTTTTTAAATGTATCCCAGTAATAGTCAATTACTTTATGTACGTGTCTGCAGGACATGTTACCAAAAATTCTACTAGAGACAAATTGTGTGCTTTTTGTACTGCTCAAAACATACAATTGAAAGGGATGTCCCGTGATATCATTCTATCCCTTGTTATCAAAGCAGCTATATTTTATAATCTTGCAGATAAAATTATCACTCTTTGTATTAAAGTTTGTTAAGTATTTTCCTCCTCTCCACCTGCTAGAAGATTCTTCCATACCTTCCTTTATAATTTCTAGCCCAATTAGGGCTACGGCTGATTCACATCTCTGCCTTTGTGTCAGGATGCAGCATTTTTTTATTTGACATTTACTCATATCAGCTCATTCACCTCATTTAAGCTGCAGATCATCTTCAAGCTCTTCCTGCAACTTCTTGTACCATTTTCATTCTGCTGATGAACTAGGCCAGGCAAAAGCTCCAGTTGCTTTGCCTTTATGAGTTACTTGATGCTGAATAATAGTTGGAATGCTCTTGCTTGGCCATACTTACTGTCTACTCTTTTTCTCTACTTTAGAAATATTTCTAGGGTAAATAGAAGTAGGGGCAGGTTATTTGAAGTGTGTACCATTAGCCATTCTGAAGGATTTTGTGACCATCTCAATTGTTCTATGACCATGTATGAAAAGGGATAATTTCATTTGTTAAACTACAACTAAATGCAGCTTTAAAATTTGGAGTCAGAAGTATTTCATACTATACATGTTTTATTTTCTTTTTCTGTGTAATGCTTTGAAATGATCTCTACATTCCAGCAAGTTACTGAATGACTCCAGCTTATTTTTAGAGTGATTATATAGCCAGGGTAGTTCTACAGCTTTATTATGCTGTTTGATACAGGGGAAGATTCTTCTTTTAACATACTTTGATCACTATTTTGAGCTTTATAGCATCACTGTACACCTTGCCTTAATCCATGATGTTTAAGTTTGCAATATCCTCTTCCACTCCCGTGTTTAATACATTAATTTCATTGCGGCTTTTAGAATGCTGATGGGAAACTGGGGATGCAGCAAATTAATTTTACTTTTTCACAATATGCCAACTAAATGATACTTTTCTCGTACAAAGAGTAAAACAGCAGGAGGATTAAGGCCGTATAAATGCAGAATAGTTTGCAGAATCAGGATGCAAAATAAGACCGTTCATCTTTTTAACAGATATGCTATTTCACTTCAGTTCTGAGCATCACAGAAAGCTCTCTTAAGTCCAAGAATAACCCATAATACACACATTGGGAAAGAGTAGTATAAGCACTCTGTGAAATGAAGTGTTTGAAATTCCTTATTACCATTATGATAAAATTGCTACTGCAAAGGAGATGGTCTCTTTAGAGGTGCAGAAAATAGCAAGGGTATATGGTAATTGAATTACAATCTGCTTTAAAGAGTAAGACAATGTTCGAAAATGTTACCGAATGTACTGGAAGCAATGTAAAGTCTTAGTAGGATGTTTCTTTTCTTTTTTTCTAGGTTTTCTGTGATGCAATACATTGTTTTAATTGTGTCCTCTAGTCCATTCCTAATCAAGTCAGTTTGCCATTCAGTTATCCTTTGTATTATCATTTTCCCATATGTATTCGAAGTTTAAAAATCGGTTTTCTGTATATAAAAGTGGGATGAAGAACTAGTAAAGAGGTGTATTTTGTCACTAAAGCCTCATTCTGATAGTCATAAAGGAAGATCCTATTAAATTCAATGAGAATTTGATCATGCATGCTGTGCATGAATACTCTAGGGAACCTAGTATTAACGAAACATGAGTAACTCATTATTAAAGCTAAGAACCAGCATGTTTAGTAAAATATACAAGATTTCTGGGTGAGTACCTGAGAGCATCAGTGTACCCCTTAGTCATTCAGCATTGGCAGGGCTAGACAGGCTTTACTTTCTTTGCAGCTAAAAATTTAATTTGATTTCAGGTCCTGTTAGTTCTTTATTTAATATACAGGATAGTTCATCATATGCTCTATTTATGCTTTTAATTCTCAGTTCAAACTACACTTGAAGTTTGCTTCTTGCTTTACTTAGCATTCTTCAACTTGCTCTTTTGGGAGATTGTTTCCTCTTCAAGAGCTGCTAAAAGTATCGAGAGGTCAAGAAAGTGCTTTCCTTGAATAATTTTAAATCTGCTTTTTGCAAGTGAAATAGGGTCCTCAATGAATTATGTGGTAGGCATCTTTGGGGATAATTGACTTCTGAATAATTCCTTGAGATTTAATATCTCTTAAATTCTCAGGTTTACATGCTAAGTTTTACCGTAAACAGGATCTAAAAAGGATTTGTCTGTTTAATAATTTTTTCTGTCATCTCCTGATTTTGATTAATGAAGTTGCTGCCACATCCTGTCTGCAGTAGAACAGCATTTTAATAAAATTGGCATTCTAAATGGTTTTCCAAAAATTACAAGCAATAATACTTGTTTATACTTGGGAAGCAATCATCCATTAGACTACAGTTAGCTTTAGATCATCCAAAGCCCTTTCTTTCCTGTTTGTTTTTGAAGCAGGAGTTTTTCCCTGTGCTGACACAACCAATTATTTTATTCTCTCGTAGTATCTAAGATTCTGGAGTAACATCAGAACATTCTTCATCTCAGTTGTTTTGAAGACTGAACCAATTTTTACTCATTACGAGGAAAATTTAGACATGTCTGATTAATTCTAGTTCTGGGAAGATGAATGGTAGCTTTCACTTAAGATAGAAGATATTGGAGTATTTCCAAAGAAGAAGTTAACTTATTAAGTTTGACCACATTAGGTAACTGAGATCAAGCTCAGGTACCAAGACCATCTGAATTTGTGTATAAAAGCAGAGATGTTTTGGAGATGTGAGCTCTGTATTTTTCTAATACATGAAGATGGGCTGATCACTGCTGTCTGTTTCATTCATTTCATCTTAATGCTTTGAGATTACCATTGCTGCTTCTTTACAGCCAATCCATTAAGACCACCAAGTTCTATGGCAGTGTAAGTCTATCACATATGTATGGCAACTGTGGTTCCCCTCTGTAACAGAAAACATGAAGGCCTTTGAAAAACCCTCACAAAACCTGCATGTGATTCTGTGAAATGAAAGATCTAAAGTGCTGCAAATTCAGATACAAAAAGACACGCTCATTCCAAAGTTTCATTTCCAGATGGCCTGTGCTCTGTTCCCACATTAGAAAGCTGATCCATTTTTAAAAAGACTTCTTTAAAGCACTGTAAGGTTACCATGCCAAAGAGCATGAAACAGTACTTTGTTAGATACCATGTCTGGTTATGTGCTCTGTGTATGAGACTGACGTGAGCCATGACTACGCTCACCCCTTAGAGAGAACTAAATCTCTTACTTTGAGCAAGGCCCAACTATACAGTCTCGACATTAAATAGAATATGGCACTATATATGATTGGCACTGTGCTGAATATGCAGCACTGGCTGCGCAGGGTTCTTTACTTCAGACAGCTGTATAGCTGGAAGAGCCAGCACCAAGACACCCACTGTGCTGCTGGTACATCATCAGACTTCATTGAAAATTGGGAAAGAAAAGCTGTGCATGCTGTAGTTCCTCTAATCCAAAGGTGTGGATTGAGCTACCCCCTCTCTGCTCCACGGACCTTCACCCTGCCCCATGTAAGGTGGCTCAGCCATCTGCTTAGATTAGCCATCTGCTACGTTTAGCCTGTACCTGGGGCTAAACTGTAGGAGTTGTTCTACCACCCGATGACCCCTCTCCAGCTGAGAAAGGGGAAAAAGGGGGGAAAAAAAGGGAGAAGCTCCATAGGTTGAAATGTAAACAGATTTAACGAAGTAACAAAACTACCACAAACCCCATCATAAAGTATAAAAGCTCATACTCAGCTGTTCTTGGGAAACCAGGACATCTTATTGACTTCATATGGGATGGGAACTTGCAGATACCTCTGCAATCCATGTTCTCCATATTTTCATGGCTTGCTAGACAGATAAGAACATGCAGAAATGTCAATCAGTTCAAAGTCAGACCAGTTCTGCTGTTTCCTACAAAAATCATATTTTAAACAACAATTTATTGAAACCTGTATTTTAAAGTCCTCCTGACTTGAGATTATTGCATTACATAAATGTTTAAGAGATACAGAAGCTGCACTTAAAATGCTGATTAATGCATACATACCTCTGGAAGCTTTCAGACTGGCACTAAGAGAAACAAACCTGAACATTTTTAGCCCTCATTACAAGAAGCAGAAAAATGTCCTATTACCACAGGAAGCCTGTCACAACATGTATTCATGAGACATAACTGGTAACTGTTCACCTTTCTGATTGTTGCTTCTCATTCAACTATCAACATTACACCCAGTTTTCTGGCATGTTGTGGAACTGAGCTGTTCAATGTAAGCTCATTTTTAGTTATCTGATTTTTTTCAGAGCAACAGCATACCTGCAGATATCCCACTGCCTTGACCATGTCATGGTTGTGTGTATCCTTCATGTATGTTCAAGTCTCCTCCTAGATAAGGACCAAGTCTTGTAGTCTATTTAGTCCTGCTTATACCTATATAGAAATCTCCTGCCACATATAAGAGAAGGAGATGTATCTTTTCCATTTCTCCTGTTTTTAGGAAGGTGTGCCTTACAGCCTTGTGGACTTCACAAGATCCATGCATGCTCTGTATGCTCTGGGGCCACCTGTCTCCTGCTTACAGGTAGACTCTGAAAGCCCCTAGATAATTCGGAGTCCCTTTTCCAACATGAGCCCTCAGGATCAGGGGTGGGAAGGCTGCTGTGTCAAGTGCAGCTGTCCAAGCTCGGTAACTAGCTCCAGTTGCCCACAGAGTTAGGAGGGGATCTATATGCTTCCTTCTCAGGGCTATGGTGGGGGAATGCAAATGGGCACAGAGAAGAGCCAGCTTTGTTAATTCCTCTTGTGAAATGGGAGATATAGCCTAGAATCCTTAGTCAACAGCCCACAACAAATGTAATTGCCATCATATAAAGTTTTCAAGTTCAGGCCAAAAATCACAGAGAGTCACAATTGCTCTGACAGAAATGAACCACTGTGAGTGATGGAGGGGTAGGATGCGCAGGTTTAGGGTGCTTCTCTGCTGTCTGGCAGCCTCCAAAAATGGGGAGAAGCATCTGGCAATGCAGCATGCAGCAGCATTCGGTTCACGTCTGTCATGACGTATATCCAGATCTCATCAGCAAGATCTCTGATACAGAACGAAACCATGAGCTATCACCATCATCTCTTCAGCTGATTATCCTGAGGCTTTTTATTTGATCAAAGGAAAAAATGTGAGCACGTTATTTTGCTCAGGAGCAGGAGCACACCTGGATGAATACATCTACTCAAACATCCTGCTAGAGGGAAAGCTAACATCTCTCTCTCCAGCTGGAAATCTCTGCACACCTCAAAAGCTCAGTTTGCATGATAATTTGATAATAAAAGATGAGTTAACAGTAACACCCATGAGCAAAAGGCTGATTGCAGCCTTATCTGGGTTTAAGGTACAGAGGGCACACCAGTCCTAAGGGCTTCAGATGGAGCCTCTGCTGTTCAAAATCAAGCACAAGGTGTCTGAAACCAGTTAATTGTTTTAGAAGTGTTCATCCAAATGTTTTCCATCTGACATCTTTACACTTGTGAAAAATGCAACTGGAATCCAGACACTGCAAACTTAAGTGTGTAACTCCTTGCTTATGAACTGGGATGGAACCTATGTTCTCTCCTTCAGCTGCATTTCTCAGCATGGAAATAATCATTAACATTATATGCGAGTCATTCATAGCTTTTAATCAGCTTCCAATAGCCCTGGCAAAGATTTGCCAGGTAACATGAAACCTGCTACAATAAGCAAAGCAAGATTACTCACCTCATTGTGTTCTTAAACACTTTCTTCAAATTAAATTCTCAATATTTTGATTCTCAATACCTTGCAGTCAGTGATCTTAAAGATCTTTTCCAATCTAAATGATTCTATGATTCTATAAGGAGACTCCCCAGACTGAGACTTTCCATCTTAAATTTTGTACCATGATGTATCCCTTTTCTGTAGTTATAGACTTAATTTCTCATCTGAATTGCACCCAGCTGCTCCCCCTAATCCCTGGACTGTTGACTTCAAGGGTTTTTTTCATTAAAAAATACTTGTGGATTTAATTTTTGAATTTTTCCTTAGTGACAAAGGGAGGCTGAAAAGCATCTGCTGTAGGAATGATACATACTACGCATAAAATCATATTGCACACACAGCAATAACCTTTTTATGATAAAATAGCAATGTACATTGTAAAATTAATGCAAAATGGCTGAATAGTTACGTCTTTCCATATAACCGAATGCAAATTTCTTAATAAATCACATATAGCTATAATTCCAGGAAGGAAAATATTTTGTTTTTCTTGAGTGGCTGTCTCAGCATTTCCTTGGCCACCTCTGCAAAGAGCACTTGCCTCTCCATAATAGCATGGCTGCTTGCTCTGATTTGAGCTTTTTTCCATATCCATCTCTTTCCAGTTCAAAAAATGGTAAAAACAAATGCAGTATTTGATTACGTTAGTGGACCAAATAATCACTTAAACCCACTAACCCCTCTATTTAAGACATAAAATTAAACCTGGTTTAGCTAGAATAGTTACCTGCTAAGGTAAGTCTGACTAAATTGAGCCTAAGAAAGGCCTTGGCACTGCCCGAACCCTGTCTCTGCAGAAGCTTTTATGGGTAATTGGGGCCTGTCGTGGGTTGCAGGTTTTGACTTGATACAGGGCTGCAAATACCTGCTGACAGCACAGAGACCTCTTGGTAGCTGAGAAGTCATGAAATACCACAGTGTAATTTTAGTTTTTAGAATAAGCGAAACCCTAATGGCTTAACTGTTATTATTCAGCTGTATGTTAGCCTGGCAGCTTTATGTATTAGTGAAAAAACAGAAACAAGGGCATAAACTTTTGGATTGATTTTTCTCTTATGGAGGAAAACAGCTTTGCTAGTGGGTTTTTTTTAATTAAAAACTCTGACTGAAATGAGATTTTCAAACCCACTCAATTTATGTTAAATGCTATGTCTCATTTTCCAAAATAGTCTGTCCATTCGTTGCATGACGATAGGACGTATACTACTGACACCTAAAGAAATGTTATCTCAGGTCTGCATTTACTCAAAAAGTAGGGACAAAGGAATATAATTTCAATGTCAAAGTCTGTAACAGTTTTAAAAATATTGGCAAAAGATATTTTTAATAATTTATAAATGAATGAAAATATTTTGTGTATTTTTCCTCCATGAATAAGTCACTATTTTCAGTCCTAAATGCCTCTGGCTTAGCCAACAGAAGCCATTTAATGACAGTAAGTTGAATCTCACAGTCGGTGGCTTGAGCACTCCAGTAGATTGACATTTCAAGTAACAGGAAAAAGTCTGCTGTTCAGCATTTCAATAGGGAAAATAAAGGTGGGGTTTTTTTTCTTTAACACAGATTTTTAAAAAAACTGGCTTGCATGCAATCTGGTGAGGTGGCTTTTAGATATGTTGTCCTTCAGCACACTGAAGAATAAAACTGGACTCTTATTTTTCAAAATTTTCAACCTTTGGCAAAGTTGTAAGTGCAACTGGAAAAGCAAGACATTTTCATGTGGCATCAGGAGTCTTGTACATGATGATGTGTAACACAGCTAGTGAGAAAAGCACGGCACTGCCAGTTGGGAAGCATATGCTCTAATTTCCACTTGGCTGCATTTGTTTAATTTTTTTTCTCTCTTCCTTCCAGTTTCCCAGATTTTTTTTTTTGATTTTTTTTTTTTTTTTAATTATAGTAGAATTAAATGAAATGTATTATTTTCCTCCAAAGAAAGGTTGGGAAGTGTTGGTGGAGCTCAAGCCTACACAGAGAGCACATTACGACCACAAGGACATACTTTCTTCAAACTTTGCACCACCTCCACTGGGCTTACTTGCATGATCTTGTCACACGCCTGGTTGAGAGGACACCTCAGCCATGGAGGATTTTGCTGCTTTGTTGCATCCCCCAGTGCTCCACACTCATTTCCCCGGTGCCTGGGGATGCCGTGGTCCTGCCTCTGTCAGCTCTCCTGTCACACAGCAGCAGTAGGTGGTCTGTACTGGGGAACAGCCACAGGGCAGAAGCTGTATGCTGGGTATGAATGGTGAGGGATTTTGTGAATTTTTTAGTTATTTAATGGAAAAATTGAGGCTTGCCAAAAAGACAAATCCTCATGCTTCCTTCCACTGGAGCAAATACAATTTTGTCAGTTCCTGGGTCAGTATCAGGGATTGGACTGTTTTCCACCATCTTACAAGCAATCAAGAAATTTGCCGTAAAGCTGTGCACCCAAAAGCTGTGCAGAGAGGCCATTTCTTACCCCCTTATTGCCCCCAAAATGGAACTTTCCATTTTTGTGTGTGTGTCAAACCACCTCTCTAAAGCCCCCTAGCTCACCCCATCTGTGGCTGAGCTCTGCAGCTGCTTGTCCCTGCTTGGTCCCCCAGAGTGTGCCCTCCCCAATTCAAGAGGGATGTTGAGATGCTGGAGAGGATACAATGGCAGACTACCAAGATGTTCAGTGACCTGAACCAAAACTGACACTTCAAGAGATCTGGCCTTATTTAGTCTGGTGACAACAGGGTTAACTGGGAATTTAGTAGCAGTCTAGAACTACTTGAGGGGAACTTACAAATAAAGTGAATCCCAACTCTTCCTCCAGTAGTGATAGATGATGGAAACATGTTGAAGGCCAAGAGCCTCACAGCGGCCACTAGGAAAAAACATCTCTTCTGGAGGGGTAATACAGCACTGGAACAGGTCACCCAGAGAGGGTCTCAGCGCTCCGTTCCCAGAGGTACTGAAGCCTTGAATAGCCATAACTACGGCCAACATAGTCCTGGTGACCTTCAGCGGTATGATGGCCCAGCCGACCTCCGGGATCTCTTCCAACAAAACCATGGACGAGACCACATAGGTTTAGGGACTGCTGGAAATGTTTAACTCAAAACCATTGTTAGAGAATTCACAGGAAGGTGGGGAAGCATGTGGCCTGAAGCTCATCAGACAGCTGGAGTTTATATCATCTGACTGACTCTTAAACATCCTTGCTTGAAGTGGGACAATGTTTCTGGGCATGCAACAGGTCTTAAACTGACAGCTCTCATCCTTGCTAGCTGGGAACTTGGGAAGGAATGGGGAGCAAAAGAGATGTTGTCAGATGACTTTAGTTTTCCTGCTCCATAGTAGTAGATAATATTGTGTCTTCTGCTTGTCCTGCCACAATAAGTCTTGTGAGAAAGCAAAATTATGCAGACAAAAATCCCACCCTGAAAAATCCCACCCTGAAAGCATGAGCCAGAAATAAAGCACAGAGAGAGGAACTTTCTTTCTTCAATTTAATTGAAGTTACTTAGAAAAATAATCAGGCTTGAATGGCTTTTTTAAGGAAAGATTCATGAGCAGTTCACACTTGTGTTGGCAATGTATAATTTAGCTTTTTTTTTCTTTATTAACAGTATATTTAGGTATGAGCAGATACTTTTCTACAACAAGCCTTCTACTGCATACAAATAGGTTAAAAAAAAAAATCCAACCCCACATCGATGTTAAATTATTCGTACACATTGTATTGTGCATGCATGTAAGAAAATAACACTCTCTGTAACAAGAGTAATAGTAAGGACAGTCCCTTTTTTTGTACCTGAAAAGTGCAGCAGACTACAGTGAAACCCTAAAACATCGGGGTCAACTTACTTCTAAAAGCACTTCTGTTTGTGGGTTATTTATTTCACTTGTCTTATGCAGCGCACAGTTCAGGCAGTTTGCACGTTTCTGTGACAACAGACAGGGTTTATGAAGAGGCTGAAGCATGAACCAAGTCAGCTTTGGGGGGACCTCCAACTGCCCCGGAGTCACCACTATGTTCAGATGGGCTCCATGTCAAGGTGCTGGGGGGCCACTGGGGAGGAATGAGCCCCTGGCTGTGGATATTGTGCTGGGTAAGGAGCTGTGGGCACTGCTGGACTCAGTGCTGGCCCAGCCAAATTTTGGGAGGCACCAGCTACTCAGAGATGGGAATTGCTCCTTGAGCCCAGTGACTTTGAGGGGGCTGGGGGCAGAGTTGGGGAATCAGGACATTCCCTACTGGGTCCTCTCTGCTTTCACCACTGCTTGACAAAAACTAATGCACATCCTTCTAAAACAGCAGCTCCCCAGATGGCCCTTATGCCCCCATGGGTACATCTGTATTTTACATTTTGCTGTGGCTGCAGTTTTGCCTGTTTGTCTCTGGGGACCAGCTGTGGCTGCAGAAGAAATGAACCCAGGAGGGAGGCAGGGCTCCAGAGAAGATCAGCCCCTCTGTTCCTCTGGCTGGGAAACCCGGTGAAGAAATGGGGTAAGACCAACTGAGTTTCCTGGCTGCCCCCGCACTGGGGTGGTGGCTGCCAGCTCACTGAGACAAGGAGGAATGACCCTGAACATCTTCCTGTGTGGGGGCAGTGAAAAGAGATATTTTTTTGGCTCAGTCAAAATAACACACCCAGAAGACAGAAAAAAAAATTTAAAAAGCTACTCCTTAACATTTGTGGTCCTCTGTCCTGGTGAGGGCTTCCTGCTCAATGCGCAGGACTTGATCACATCCAGCATGTCACCTGTTCATTTTCAACACGAATCTACAGCCCATTTGCAGCACTCCAAAGCAGATAAAACACGCTAAATGGACAGTTTGTAGTAGTTTGGGATCAAGTTTTTTAAAAAGCAAGCGACTTTTAAGTATTTGCTTAAAACTACATAAAAGCCATCTCAGTGCCGAGCATCAGGGAGGCAGAATTTGGGTAACCGAAACCAAAGCTGCTGCTAAAAACCCTGGCTCAAGCAGCGCTCACCTCTCAGATGTCCTCTATGTGTTTTTCACCTAAAGCTTTTCTACCATAGCTGTCAAATCGGGTTTTTGTGTCTCCAAAGCAGTGAAAATAAAGTGACTATTTCAGAACAGATAAAAACATGGTGACGGCAGAGAAAAGTACAAAAAGAAAGGGGGATGCACATCCTATTTTTAAAATATATACTTTCTGAAGCAACTTTTTTCTTAAATGAATAAAATTCACATCACATTCTGTTAGGGGTATTAACAGCTAACTGAAGAGAAAACTGGACCAAAATATGAGCACTGGTGCATACAGGACCAAATAATCACACAAATACCTTGTGGGAAATATTGCAGGAGGAGAAGGGAAATCTACCCTCAGACAAGATTATTTTTTTAACAAACATATAACCATTGAACTACGAACAAAAGAAAGCCAGGGCACACTGTGATAGGCACTTGCAACAGCTCCACGTACTCTAAATGAGACAAAACTGCTTTCAAGTAATACACCAGGCAGGGATCAGCAATTGCTCCGGAATTCGGAGCTGCTAGGCACAGTCAGCCAGTTCCTCGCCAGCCCCTGGGTCAGTGCTCTGGGTTATAAATAGGATTTGGGTTATGGAAACTGTGGCTGTTCCAGAATGGATGAGAAATTTATTTGTAGAGTATGATAAAAAAAATAATGACCCAAATCCTGGCTAAGACCAAATCTAATTTTGAAAGGACTTCAGCTGCTGCTTGTTATGTTAATTTGTTCTTCACTGAGATGTATTCAGTGCCTTATTTTTATAAAATAAGATGGAACTTATTTTTCTTCTTTAAGCACATGCGTCCTGGAGACTAATATAATTCACTGGGTATTATCAGCTACTGTTCAACATGACAGTTTCAGGATCTGGCTCTGATACTGTTAAAACAGCTCTACTTTCAGTTGAGTTTATTTAAATCTTCATTAATTTTTGGAAGGGTTGGGTTTGCTTATAAGACTGACAATACAGGCAAGTCAAATCCCCATTTTAACAATCATTCAACTTTAAAACAGATTTTAGGTTCCCAGAAGTGCCTTGGCTTAAGTCTCTGCCTCCTTCATCAGCTGGCTGCCGGCGCTGCCGGCCCAGGAGGGGACACCTTGGGGACACCTCACCTGCATCAAACTAAAGCAACATTTGTTGCCTGTACTTCTGCCCACTGAGCTTGCCAACAGATCCACACCAAAATCTCATTTTTCATTATTTATTTGCTGCTAATAGATTACTACTTGCTTGTCCAAAACAATCGCTCAGTGTGTTACACCTCGTACAATCTGCCATCCCAACAAGCTGTTATACACAAAATAATCGCTACTGAGATTTTCACCCTAAATAAAAAGGTCATGGTCTCACACTAGAGCTGACTTACTAACCCACTGGAAATGAGAAACATCCCTGCCAATGGTATTTAGGCATCGACTAAAAAAAGATGGCTTCCCCTTCCCCCTAGGAAAAAGCCATGAAACCAGTGTGTAGGAAGATGAGAGACCTTTTTTATTGCCTTGCATGCTTAGAGATCAACACCAAGACGACTTTCTAACTTTCCAAATTACATGCCCGCATCCTTTATAGCAATGTATTGTGACCTGTGTTTTTTGTGCCAATTTTGGTTGCCCATTTTTAGATCAATTAGGGAGGCATGACTTGCAGAGGATGGAGCTCCCCCCACTCCCATCCTGGATATGAATTAAGTCAATGCCAATTGCTTTGGGCATTGAAAAATCTCTACGGTTACTTTCAAAATGCTGATTTTTTTTCTGATGAACCACCTGCAAATCTGCATTTATTTGGGCTGGCAGGCTTTAAATTAAGAGACAATGGGACTGGTCATATTCTTGATAAAAACATTACGTCCAGACATACAAAAAGTTCCTGATTTCTCTTCCCAAGCAATACATTCATATTTCTTTCAGTCCTGGATTTTAGATATCATGAATCTATCAAAATCTGTTTTACTTTCCCCTTTCAGGGCCAGATAGATGTTTTGGGTATCCTGAAGTGCAATATCACTTTCTGAAGAAATAATTTCCATCACTCTTCTCAAAGCATGTGGCATCAAGAACCATTCCCGTATTTACCTGCATCAGTGGCTAATGGAAGAATATTATTACCCAGCACAAACACAACTGAGGAAAGCACAAAACCAAACTCCTTTTGTCCAAATGTTATCCACCTCTACTGCTGAAGTGACACCTACCAAGAGACCACATTTTAAATAAGTATAAATAACATTAATTAGAATTGGAGGAATGCAAGATCAATGAAATTCACCAGAACACAGTATTTTTTTAAAACAGTGTAGCAGTATCATTCATTTCTACAGCTAGATCGTCACAGTCCTGTTACCCTGCAAAGAGAGCTGTCCTTTCTTACAGTTGATTTAAATAATTTTGACTGTGCTGCTCGCAGCATCATTCAAAAAAAGAAAATATTAATTTACAAAATAACCCATTCTCCATATTTATTATGACAAATAAAAATCTTAAATAAAACAGGCTTTCTATCCCCTATCTCCTCCTGACCCATGCCCTCATTCCAATTTCAGGTAGCTTGGCACTGAGTA
Source organism: Podargus strigoides (assembly GCA_028020825.1). Classification (NCBI taxonomy): domain Eukaryota; kingdom Metazoa; phylum Chordata; class Aves; order Caprimulgiformes; family Podargidae; genus Podargus; species Podargus strigoides. The sequence continues at coordinate 111,301,516 of CM051663.1, read as the reverse complement.
ATTGAACATTAAAAAATCAAGTTTGTAGACTTCATACAGTTGCATTTGGTGCTCGGAGCTGATGTTCTGGAAGAACTCTGTGGTCATTTCGTCAGTAGTTCTCGTAGACTTTGCATAGGTGGGGAACTTCAGGTAGTTGCCTACTCCCGCCAGTTGGAGAATGTAATTCGAATCCTCTTCAAGTGTTTCGTATTTTCCTACGAGATCGTAGTGGATGTGGCAAGGGTGGCAGAGGGAGTACACAGTCTGCCAATGCTCGTTGAAGGGCTCTTCTCTTTGGGTGTGTGGATCAATGAGATATGCCACAAACTCTTCAAATTTCACATCATCGCCTTTACGCAGAGCTTCCTGGGTTGCGTTTTTCCTCTGGCGCCTCACGATTTTGGTGCCATACCGCTTGTGGAAGGAAGTGTTGTACTTCTGGGTGAACTTGTTCCTGTAGGCTGACACCAGTCTCTCGAAAGGCTCGCGAACAAAGAGGAACTTCATGTAGTTTTTCAAGCGGTGGTTGATCTCTGGGATGCTGTACTGGTTGAGGGTCTTCAGGTTTGAAGACACGTGAGCTTCATTAGCTGGGATTTCCATCGGATCACTGTACTTGCCTCTTCCCGTCAAAACCATCATGACTCTCTTCCAGTTTGTGCAGGCTACTTTGGGAACATAGCAATAGATCATTTCATGATCTTCATCCACGACCAGGTGTTTGAGATCATTGGGTGTCAGCACGCGGCGCTTCCTGCTAGATACACTGTTTGCTCGGCATGTGTCTGTCACTTGGTCTCGTCGAATCTGATGAAGAATTGCTGTGTTGCTCAACTGCAAAGAAAGCACAGGCAACAGTAAGTCTAGCAGCTGGGAAACTCCTACTGCCTTTTTGCTTATTATACAAATTCATAGAAAAGTAGATTACTGCCTCTATAGAACAGTTCATTATGTGGCTGAGTAAAATTGTTCCTATGCTAGAAGATAATTGTCTCCAAACTTATTGATATGTGCTGCTTAAATGCTGTTCACAAAGTGTCCAAGGCTTTGCTTTGAAGCCAACACAAGGGAGCACAAGTGCTCGTGCAGCCTGGTGGCAAGTGTATTTACAGCACCCTCATCCTGAGATGTGGCCACTGCTTTGCTTATTTCTAGAGAACAGATCTCCCCTCCACTCTGCCATCTGTCCCATGGCTACAGCAGTGCTGGACCCTGCCTGACCTTTTGCTGCTGAGATGGGGTAGGAAGACACCAGAGATGGAAACTTTGTCAAACTGAAAACAGTATGTTCTCTTGTTGCTGATGTCTTTTATGCTAGAGAATTAATAATCGTGTCCTGTTTCTTGGCTATGATCTTGGCAGAAGAAATGAAGCCCATGGAGATTCCTGCTGCTCCTCCAGGGGAACATTCACTCAGATGTGATTTCTTGAGGAGCAAGGAGAATATTAGCTATAAATTTGCCTCTCTGCTAAAGCCATATTGACAGAGAAGGACAGAGCGTGTGGCCTTCTAACACACACAGCACTATGTTCACCCACAGCCTTTTAATATTTTGTTAATAGCACCCTGACCTACTGCTACTGCTACTGGATGCTTTGGGGATGCTGTAATCTGTCTTGGGGAGGCTCACAGGGCAGCTGCACAGAGATGGCCATGGTCTTACCACCAGCCACCTCGTACCCAGACTGTGTCTGGCAACAACAGCAGGATTACCTGCTAAGGCAGGTAATGAGCTCCCCTGAGAAACAGGGAATATCAGCCCAAGCAAAGGACCATACCAATGCAGGACTCCTGTGTTTGGTTACTCAGAGCCATCTGAGGTGTCTCTGCATGGCACGGTGTTTTGCTGTGCAGTCCTACCTGCACTGCCTCAAATGCTTTTTTACATATTCTGAATGAATTGCATCAGAGCAACAAGGGGAAGGTTTTGGCAATGTTATTTACATTTCCTTAACACCACTTACCTGTGGACTTCAAAGAGCCTTATGCTCAATAATTAGTTTAGTCTCAAAGCCAAGCATTAAGGCAAGTATTGACCTTCCTATTTGATAGGTGAGGAGGTCTGAGAGTCCTTTTTGAACAGTGGCTCTTTCAAAAGTGTTTATCTGATGCCTTCCAGTTAGGTTAACACGAATCAGAGGACACTGCAATGAAACAGCTGAGGCAATGTAGACTGGATACACGAGCTATGGGGGTGTATAGCCTATGGTTATAGGGGTCTTCCCCCTTGACCGTATAATACCCTTAGCAAATAGCTTTGCACCAGCTTGGAGGTTCATAGTGAATCTCCAGTTCCTGCAGTCATGGGTCAAATCTCTGCTTTCAATGATGAGTAGTTAGCCCTGATTCATATTTAAAAAACACTCAAAGAACGGGATCCAAATGCACTTTAGATGTAAAATCCAAAGAACACCTCAAGATGGGACCAAGCCAGTTGTAGGATTTCTGAGCTTTGGATGGAAAGGAGATAGAAATTGTATTGTTACAGACAAGCTCTAAGAGCACAGGTTTCACCCACCAAGGGACAGCAAAAGCTTTTACAACACGCAAGCAGCAGAGGCTCTCTCCCACTGAACTTTGGTGGGTTGCAGAGGAATGTCCTGATAGGATGGGCAACACCAAGGAGTGGTGCACCTCAAACTTGGGCAGGAGGATATTTTTCTTCAGGACAGCATTTATGTACCAAGACTGGGACCTCTGTATTTTGTACAGTGCCACCCACCACTTCTCCTCTGAATTCCTTGATACTTTCCTCATCTCATCTCTTTAGCCCCTGTGTTCAGCAAAATGTTGGCTAATGGTTAAAACATGCAATAGCCAAGCGCAGCTCCTTTAGACAGCTTGGCTCGCCTTTTGTGCCTGTGTGGTATCCCCCAGAATACCTCCCAGGTGCATTTCAAGGGTAGTTTTGTGTTACAGACCAGGAGATGAGAAGCCAGATGTGATATATGCTTCATGTTTCCTAGGAAAACTGACTGGCAGGGAGTTTCCAAAATAAGATGTTAGAAAGCAGTTGTAGAGGACCACACAGATGTTTGAAGAAAATTACTTTTTCTGTTAAAAAAAAAAATTAAAAATCCCTATTTCAATTTATGCTGTCCTTAGAGAGAAACTAACTAATGGTCAGCTCTACAGTGGTTAGTTACCAGTGAATAACTTTCAAAGAACTAAACAAAATCCTATGCAAACACAGACACATACAAATTCTCCTCTGCAGACAGATAAAATACTGAAATCTCTCCTCCTCCAGATTTTCATCAATATCATATAGCACAGTGCTGCTGTTTGCCTCTGGTTTTAGAGAAAAAAACATAAAAAATGCCAGAATATACCACTACATTACAATATGTTAATGCACTGTATTTGCCTTTCTGGTCCTGTTCTTGGGATAAATATAGAAATAAGTGGATGAGATTCCATGGCCGGTATTAGATATAAGGTCAGATTTGATAATCTAATGGTTGCTTCAGACCCTAATCTGCAGATGAATCTTTGTAGAGCTGTGCTTTGCTCAGGATTTCATTCCTACATCAATAGGCTAAGCACTTCTTCCCCATACATTAACATTAATGAGATTTTCAAGCATTTGGAGTAAGGGGAAAAATGCAGCCTTAGTATTTGCAATTGCAAATGAGATTGTGCTACATTAAATTCACTTAAAAGATGATATTTGTGCATTTTGAAGTGCTTGGTACTTGTCTTCCACTCTTTTTTAACATGGAAGAAATACAAAGAAATGGCATACAAATTTGGTCAGCTACATTTACTATATATACCCCAATACCCCAGGGTCAGCTCTGCACATGCTCTGGCCTGTCTGGTGGCACACAGAACACATATTAAATATCAATGTTACACTAAAAGGGTATTGCCCTATTCTCATAAATTACATTAGCATTTGTTATGGCTGATGGAGGAAGTATCATGTAGGAAATACAGTTTTGAAAGCTCTACTTCCATTTTTTTCCCCTGCCTATTGACTTAGCTTATTGAAAAAAAACAAAGGCCAATTTAGTGACTGTCCTAGAAGGATGCCAATTGTATCAAAACCCATTGTCCTCTGCAGCTCACTAACACACCTGATGCACTCTGGAAGAGATGACCTACTTGCTTCACCCAGGGAAGCAGATTCCTGCTGGCTCTTCTTGAGTTTTACGCTTAACAGCCCTCTTGCTGAAGAAGTGGGTGACATGAAAGCCACACTCACACTGCACTACTGAAAAGTTGACAAAGGCACTGGAGAGCCTTCAACAGAGTTCCTGCAGAAACACCAATCTCTTCCCTGTAAGTTGTGAAGCCAGAGAATACGCTCCATGGTCCTCAGAGCCTACAGCACCATGCAAGGTAATCATAACAGCAATTTTCAATTTGATGTTTTGGAATTATACACTAACATTGAATTATCTGATGCTAATATGGTTCCTCCTGATTTTAAGTTACAGGCAAGGCTTTTAAGCCACATAACAATTTCACTCCTGAAGCTGGTACGGGGAACTAGGAACAGAATAAGATTACATGAAACTAGAATGGCACTTTTTTAAACTAGGGGTCCACCTGGCCAGTGAAAATGTGCTCACAACTAATGAGGATAATACACCTCACAGGTTTAAGCAGGCACAGAGGTATGATTGAAGTGATAGATATCATTAAACCCATGGATCACAGAATCACAGAGTGGTAGGGTTTGGAATGGACCTCTGAAGATATTCCAGTCCAAACCCCCTGCTACAGCAGGATATGAATGGTGAAGGGCAAGTCAAAACAGGGCCTTGGATTGTTTTCCCCAAAGCTGTTGTAGATGTAGCTCCAGTAGAGTTATAAGTGCACAGCTGCTGCCTGGACACAGCTTGCTGCATCTATGGTCACTACCAGAGGTCCTCACTGATCCCTCAGTTCAAGTCACAGTAAGTAACAGCCTAAATCCACTCCACTTTCGGAGAGGGCACTTTTAAGCATGTGTGCAGGTTACCCTGAGGGCAGCATGAGGATGGCGATAAAGCCAGTGCTTGTGTCTCTCCTCTGACAGTTCAACTTGGACTTCAGCTGGGCATTAAAGGTTTTGGGAAGACATCTGATAAAAACATCCGTTCTTCCCTGAAAGGATTGACAACACCATCAATACACTTGATCATGTGTTTTTCCCTGCAGAAATTGTAACAGGGCACAGAGAAGAAGGGCATGTCAAGATCAAAGTTTTTCTTCCTTTTCTGATGCAGCAACCGAGTTGAACAGGGAGGCAACATGAACAGCAGGAGACTCCCAAGCTCAGTGGCACTTGAAAGAAGAAGAAAAAACCTAGCCTGGGGACACTCTGATCCCAGAAGCTTCTCATCTCCGTCAGTCTCAAACTAACAACGAACGAGGAAAGCTAAGTCCAGAATACTTTGCTCATGTGGATGTCTTCTGTACAGCATAGGTGGCGGTGTGTGGGGTTGACTCTAGTGCACTAGAGAATATATTGACCAGTAATATATACATGCCGATCAACTGACAATCATCAGCCCACAACATGCAAAGGTTATTCAAGGTAAATCACAGTAATGAGATGGCAGTTATTTTCTTCTGGCTACTTAGGCACAGCATGATAAAATAATCTTTGAGGGCCTTTCCAAGTTTGATGGCCAAGCAGCAAGTTCAGATTTAAAAAACGGATGTTTTTAATTAATGTTGGGTTTTTTTCCTGAACATACTACTGTACTGCAAACTAGGAGCAGAGATCGATTCATGGGTACCTGCACTGAAAGCACTTTTTAAATAGGATGGAAATACTTAAGTTTTACTCAAAAAAAAAAAAAAAAAAAAAAGCCTTGCTCTAAAAAATTAGTGCGCAAAGAAGTATTCCCCACTCTTGCAAGGCAGGGTTTTATTTATTTCTATTGCACTGCCTGCAGCTACTGCAGTAGTTCTGAACAACTACTGCAACGTAGGCTCACAACCAACCTATGCTGGGAGTGCTAACATGACATTTGGGCATGGCAGACTAAAAGGCAAAATTATCCAAATTAGTATAGAGTGGAATAAGGAGGATAAATATCATGAATGGGGTTTGCAGTCCCACACCCTGCTAAATTGCTTTTTCTCTTCAGTTTTGCATTAACAAAGACTTTGCATCTGCCTTTAAATCTTCAATTACACTTGTGTTTGGAGGTTTGGGTTTGGTCCTACACTAGAACTATGCACGTTGCTGCGGTGTTCCCCTTATCTATGGTCCAAGCAGCTATTGATCAAAATCAGCTGTATCTCTGGTATCTCTGCTGAACATCCAGTTGGATCTATCCAGTAGCACTGTTTAGCTTAGCACAGACAAGAACTCACCTCCACCAACTTCTTCTTAATGGTATTTGTTTAGAAGGTGTGTGCAGCAGGCTCATAATCCACTGAAAATAAGGTCTTAACTTGAGAAGTGTCAGACAGACTAACTATAGGTGGCACTAACAGTCCTAGATATGTGACATAGAGGGAGACTAGTATTTCAGCTGACTAAAATCTCTCAGGTATTAACAGCTCGCCTTCCCCCAGATCATCAACCACACCATCCCAGTTCTAAGAGGTGTTTGTTATTTAATAAATAAATTGTTTCTTGGTATTATTTATATTATTTCCCAATGTTTAAAGGGGGTTTTTTTGAGCAGAAGGTTACATGCAAGCATGTTTTCAATACTGTTTTCACATAAAAAGCGTGAATAAGATTCAACCTTGACAGACAGCCTTGAAGTTACAGACATATTTTAGACTATTTTAATACTTGGCTTTTACAATTTGGATCCATAACTACCCTAGCTGGTGTATATATATTCTATACACAAAAGTCTAGATTGTTTTCTTAAAAACATTCAGCAATAGACAATAAAGGGGAACTAGCAATTTTTCATACTTGACAGTCCAAACATAAGCATTTCTCAAATCATCAGAAATAATTATTACTCTTTGCAGATTTCTACAGATGACAGTCAGACAATTATAGCTATGTGAATCAAAACACTGAATCTAAAAGAACAATTGCATTTTAGATAAAAGGATGTTATTAAACTGACTTGGATTACATTTTTTTCTTTAAGTAATAGCTTTGTAATGTTTCATACTTCGATTTATTTCACATTTCATAGCATATTATTCGTAACTTTTTCAAAAAACCCTTGGCACTCAAATGAGAATCCCACCAAAACCTCAATCAATATTTGTTCAGAGTCCAATAAAGCAGACTAGAAAGCACATGATGTGTACTGGAGATGGAAATGCTTAACACCTTCCCTGACAACTTGCGGACAGACAAACCAGAATACTACAGAGTGGCTGGATAATAGAAGATAATAAAACTAGTATTAACTTAGAAGCATTTTTACTAAGCGAGAAAATTTTAGAGATAAATTATATCCTCTGAAGGGAACTCTTGAAATACTACAAAGCTGCTTTCTTTTCTCCATTTCATGTGTTGAACTTATTGCCCCACAGAGAAGATAAGGCTGAATACACTTTTTTTCCCAAATAATTCTCTGTATTGCAACCCAAGATAACCATACCATTTCCAGTTCCCACTGTACAGAATGCACTGGGGCTATGAAAAGAAGGATCAAAGGTTTTGAGAGTAGAAGACTCATACACAGTAGCTGCTAGCACTGTACTGTCAAAAATCCTGTATTGCTTCACATATTCCTTCTTTCTTCCTACACACGGTCCCAACTTCGTCTGTGTGCATCCACGTGTATGCATGTAGAAGGGAAGGGTGAAACAATTCAGCAGTTGCATTACTTTGGCTCTGGAGGCTACAATTATTTGAAAAATGACACCCCTCAAACCCGCATCAATTTTGGCATTCACTCTTGTTTGTCCAGGTACATGATTTGGCTGCTAGAAAAGAAACAATACTAAACCAGTCAAAATCCAGCAGCAGATGCACATGCAGGCGCAGACACTGATACTTCCCTGAGAAAACTTCACAACTAGGTCATTAAGTACTAGCCTTTTTGTCTTGGAGAGAAAGCAAAGTACCACAGTCAGCCTAAATAATGCAAAAACCTCCTTTAAAAATCACAGACTGACAGCAAGTGACACCAGCTGTATGTTAAAACCAGCTTTTTAATCAGCCTAAGACTCCGTCACACAATAAGGTATGGATTCAGGAAGAAAAGAGGGAGCCCCCTTCTAAATGCCACCCTCTCCTGTATAACCCCAAATGCTTTTGGAAGCCTGCCCATTCCTGTTCTCCCTTCTCAAAACTATTTGGTGTCAGAAGTCATCCCATACATGAGATCTGTGGGCTAAGAAGATGAATGCAGACATCCTGTAATTGTCTCCTCTGAACAAGGAGATAGAAAAGTTGGAAGTCTCCAGGAAGACCAGGCAGAAAGACCTATGGCCTGGCCACACGGGGTGAAGGATGAGCCACTGTGTGTGTTGCTATTTACAGGTTCTAGGGGAATCTTACAAACAGGCAAGTCACTCAAAGTGACCGAGTTTGAGTCCAATACATCTGAGAGGTAAGAAATCATCAGGAAGTCCAAAGGAAGCTCATGCTGGGAATAATTAAAGCAAAAAATCATGTTGTGGGTTTCTTGAGATTTTATTTAGAGAAGACAAGTTTGGAGCCTCACATTGCATGTACAAAGAGCACTTTGCATCATCTCTTCTGTGGCCAAGGAAGCTGTGGGAAGGGAGGGGGAGAAAGGGAATTTGGCAGAGAGCCAATCACTTCTCTTTTTTTTTTTTTTTTCCTCCTCAGAGCAAAAAGAAGCAGAAGAAACCCCAGGATGGGACCTCAGCTGCCGTGGTGAGGAGAGGGTGACAGAGCTGCAGTGCCTTCCTGCAGCAGACGCTCTGCTGCCAGAAGCCCGACTGCCCCGCACCACCGCTTTGACAGAAAAGGATGGCGCCTGATTAATTTGTCCGCTCCTGGCCCATTCTTTAAGTGCAGCCACAAGCCACTGTTTGTATTAAAAAGCTGGAAGGTTTGGCTATTCTGTGAATTTAATATTAAAATGAAAACTTTCTGGCCTTTCCCCTTTAACACACACATATGCAGACATGCACACATGTGATGGTTGGAGCTGAGCTCACCCTCTCCAGACCTGTGTGTGTGACCTGTAACACACAGGGATACAATCACTGTCTTTCTAACCCTTCCTGGTCCCCAGGCATGGATGTTTCACCTCTATGCTACAATCACTGTCCACTCAAAGCTGCCTCAAGTAGCCCTTAGGAGCCCCTACCTATCATCACCTTCAATGGACTTAATTATGCTAATGGCTGATTGACAGACACACAGTGGCAAGGAGTGAGCTTGCTGTCAAGCAGGTGGGGGACAGAGAGTGGGGACCTGGCAATGGGACACAACACCATGCCACACCTGAGAGTATGAGGCTGCACTCAATCTTTCTGGCCAATGGGGAACCAATTGTACCTGGCCTCGCCTGGGAAAGCCCCTTCCTGAGGATATGCTACTGCTGGCTGCAGCTGTTTGGGGAAGGGTCGGGCTTGCAGAAGTGCCTCCAAGTCACCAGGGACCAAGATAGGGTCAATCGGTTTTCCACAGTTTATCTCACGAATCCCAGGTTGCAATCAAGGCATAGATGAATCGCAAACTGGGACAATCCAAGCCTGGGGACAAGCACACGCACTGGGAAGCTCGAAGCCAAGGGAGTGACCTGTAGCTGCTGTACTCTGCTATTACATCTCTACTGTGGGAACCATAGATGTGGTTTTCAAGGAGAGGCTTGAGGACTGGTTAGCAAAAGGCATGCCATGGACTTCTGCAAGTGGTGCACCAGGAGGAGCACTGGGCTGAGGCTGCACAGAGTCAGCCAGGGTGGAGCTGGGAGTAGCCCTTAAAAAACAGAGTAAGAAACTGCATTTTAACGTAGCTGGTGTCTTGGAGACAATGGAAAAAGTGACATTTATTTTTCTGCTGCAATAAGTTGTGGTAGTAGGGGTGAGATAAACTGGGTGGAGAGGAGAAACAGGACAAAGTAGATACACAAATAAAAAAAAAATACATAAGAAATTCCACAAGGAGGAAAGGAATAATCATCTGTCTGGACTCACTGTGGCTAGGACAAGTAATAATAAAGTTAAACAAGAAAGACTCAGTTTAGATGTAGGAAAAATCCCATCTGAAAGGATAAGATATGTCTGTGCAGGAAAATAGCGAGGAATCTCCAGCACTGGGAACCTCCAGGAACCTGCCCAAGAAGTTGTCAGAGTGACCTAAATGATCCTGCCAGGCAGGCAGGTGACTCCCTGAGAGTCCTTCAAGCTCCACAAACCTGGGATGGTGGCTCCTGGAAGCTAAGCTCACTGTTGCAAACCCAGGTATTTTACATACTTCAGGAACAAGGCTCTCAGCAAATGCTGCAGAGCCACATGGGCAGAGAGGTCAGTTAGAGCTCTGAAGGAAACCTCCCTCAGGAAAAGGAAACACATCAAACTGCAGGTGGGCAGAGACCAGACAGGTGCTCACACACCACCACAACAGACACTGTGCGAGACCCTGCACAGGTCGGGGTGGAGGAAATGCAGGCAGCCTAGATACCTAAGAGTTTCCTGGGACACATGTGCTCCCCTCATCCAGGCAGCTCTGACATGGCAGCTGATGTTAATGGCCTTCTCAGTAACACAAATTCTCCTCCTGTACCTCTGGGTTGCAGCTTAGGTGTCACACAGTCAAGCAGAAATACTTATTTTCTTCTCAGCAGGGTACCTGCGATTTTAACTGAATACAATTTACTCAGTCCCATGCTAAATCAGAGTAATACGTTTCCAATTTTTAACTCAGCGTGTAACATACCAATATTGCTTCAAAGCTTTTGAAACCCAAATAGGAAAAACAGAAGGTAGTTGCTGCATAGCTGTTTTTTTAACATGTAATTCATGGGCTTTAACAACCCGCTGGAGGAGAGGGGAACCCTGTAATTACATATTTAGCTGTGTTGAGCCCATGGCCAGGGCAGGCACTCTATGTGGGACGCTGTGGGATGTCCCCTTCTAACATCACCTCCCTCCCACAAACAAGGGATACAGGCTCAGGCTCCCACTGGGAAACATGGTGCTGGTTTTTTTTTAAGGCAAGGTGTTGGAAGTAGGAGTGATGACACCCAACAGTGTATAACCCTGCTGTAAGCTCTCCACTGTGAGGCTCTCTTGCTGTCTAACTGGACAGTGCAAAGGAGTAGAGGATGTGGGGAAGGGAGAGCTGATGTCATCCCCCAGTAGGCTGATGGCAGAAACAAGAACAGATTTCATCTCCTATCTCAGTTTGACTCTTTTTTTTTCCCCATGTAATGATTTGAATGAATTCATCCAGACACAGACTGGCAAAATACCTAAATCCTTTGGATAATGGATTTTCTTCTCCTCAACTAAACTATTACAAATTAGCATTGAATTTCTCTTACTTCTGTTTGGCGAGGTTATGTTGTGCTCAGACCAACCTTGCTGTTCCAAGGTAACTTTTCCTGGCACATTTGCCCGTGCCGCTCACCAATGTTCACAGAAGGCAACTAACCAGGGTTGCTCTTTCTCCACAGCCTTAATTACAGTTAACTGGAAACTCTTCACCTTTCTGCTGCTGTATAAAAAGTGTTAGATGACCCCCTGCTTGAAAAGACAAAAGGCCTTTTCTATTAAAATGCTAGCATCCATTTATAATCTTAATTACAACAGGCTTCCCAGGAAACCTTCCTGCTGCAGAATGAAGTAGTACAGAAATAAGATTATGGGTTAACATGGAAAGCCTGTTTGATCAATAGCTTCCTAGGTGTGATTTCTTCTACCTTGAGTTAAATAACAATGACTCCAACCCTGAAGGATGCTCAGCCCCCAACAAGCCAGCAGCAGTCATCTAGTCCAACCCTAAAGCTGTCAGAATTAGGCCCAAAGAGGGACCAAAGCAAAAGACTGAAGGTATACCATGACACAGGAGAAGGATTTATTTGATTTTCCAGTATTTTCTGATTTTGTTAAAAACCCCACAGATGTTTCACTGTTTGTGCACCGAAAGAAACTCACTGCCAGTAGCTGACCACAAATGACTCCACCAGAGGCTTCTCTGGGAAGCAAAGAGCATCTGCATAAGGCTGCTCTCTCTGTCAGCCACCAACGCCTCTTCCCAAATGCCAGAATGCTCCATCCACTGTGCCAGCTGTACACCAATGACAACACTAAGGCTCTGCAGATCTGACCACCAGGCCCTCACTGGAAACTTCCCCTCTCCCTGGCTCCCTCTGAATTGCAGTGGGGGAGACCTCAGCACAGCAATAAAAGAACAGAAAACATGCCCAGGTAATCTTATTTAAATCCTGACAAGTCTAAAAGTGTCATGGTTGTATTTTTAAGCATCTGACTTGCTACATAATCCTTCCTATGTCAGAGCATGAAGGCAATGTTAAAAGTAACTTCCATCAGCTATTTAAGACAACTGGAAGGTACAATTATTAGCACGATGCCTTGTTAATTTTCCTCATCTCTACAGCTGTGTTTACTGTGATTTCTAAGGGTTCTCTGTCTCATCTAGTAACAGATCTATTTAGGGACCGCATACTAAATGTTAATTTACAATAGAAGAATAAATTCTTAGTATTTCTTTAAATGGCAGCTATTTTTTGGAAACTGTTCCCTCAGCTATACCCTGAAAGAAATTACACATCGTCTTCCCTTCCCCCCCCTTTGTTTAATGCTCATTCTTTTTTAAACTTCCCAAAGAAAATGAGCAGAAAAGGCCACTCTGAGCTCTTGCTGTTGAGATCCTTCCCTGGCTGCAGCCAAGCACTGTCTCCTTGCTCTCTGCTCCTTTCATGGATGCTGAACGCATGCCAGCCTCTCATCAGTTCCCTCTCTATCTGTTGAAAGGGCTGGATCCCTCTTCACTGCTCTCGTATCCTTGTCCGCCTTGTCCCACCTGCAGCTTGAGCATGCCAGCAAAGATCAGGAGAAAAAGGAGCTCCAGGACTGAGTTTTCAGCTAGCTCTAGCTCTGCGTGCGAGATCCCCCAAAGTGGGTCCTTGCTGTCCCTGAGCTGACTGCAGCGCCAGGCAGGTGCTCAGGGCATTTCCGAGCATGGAGGGCACTGAAACATCGGGAAGATATCGCCTCTCCCTGAGCAACAGGGCAAGGTGAGTGGCAGAGGGGTGCCAACCCGCAGCCCTGCACCCTGAAGGGACTGTCTGACAGCCAGGAGTGAGTTGAGGCATTCAGCTGTGCTGGCGACGGGAGCCAAGCGCGTGCGCTCGATGGAAACGTGCCCTCTCCTGCACAGTGAGGAACAGGACGGCTCTGTCCCGCACACAGGGCCAGCCCTGTTCCACCTCCCATGGGGCTCCCTGCGTGGCAGAGGGGTGTGCTTTGCCTTAAGCTTCTCGCACGGGCAGTCTCCCTTCAGCACAGGTAAAATGTATTGCCTGGAGGTTTACACTCACTGTGCTGCTTTTCGGTATTACCATCTTGGAAATGTACTTATGGGGGAACCGACTGCTTGGCTATCAATACCTCCAGCTACCACTGGCTTCTGCTTGCCTACCCACACCAGCTTGTCACTGTTAAGGCTTTTTATTTTTATAAGTTACTTATTTTCTCTTTGATTAATAAATAATACTATTAACCTGGGCAGGAATATGTACATCTCCCTATGTACATGTGTATATGTACATCCCTGCCCACCTCCCTCAGGTAAGCACCCAGATGGCACACCGGTTTATGTGGGTCACAGACCATGGTGCACAGGTGCTTTCAGGCAGTACTGAAGCACTGAAAGTCATTCTCATGTGTAAGTAAGTGGGAGTGAAACAATTCAGCCACATTGCGGAGAGGAAGAATGCACTGACACGGATCTTGTTTAGGAGAGTGGTCCGAGAAGCATCCATGGTTCTCGCAGCCCATCAGTACCGAGGAACTGCTGTCACCTCTCCGATGATTTCAGTCAAGACAGCAGAGGTACCAGGTAGCTCCTGAGAAACACTGGGAAACGATGCTGTTTTGGCTTCCAGAGGTAGTCCTTCGCCAGAGTGGACAGGTGACATGGATTCAGGAGTGGGGAAAAGTGACTCGTTCACATAGTGCTGGAAAAGCTGATATTCCTGACAGGAGAAGCAAACCTAAGTTACATTTTCCAGCTAAAAGAGCTGTCATTTTAGATTCTCTGTGCAGTAACTTCCATCCACTGGACCCATGAATGAAGTGCTAATGGTTTTTCCTCCAATTCAGTGTCGCCTGCCGCAGGACCTGTCTTCACAAGGCAGAGGGAGCTGCCAAGTGCCACCATGCCCTTCACCCCATGGGAGGGGCTTCCATGGCACAAATGCCTCCCACAAACATGCTGATAATTAACACTGGATTTTGGTCTTTGAACATAACATGCCTTTTATGAGATGCATCAGCACAGCTGACCTAGAGGTTAACAACAGCATCCAACTGCTCTCAACCTTTTTAGTTTTGCAGTTCAAATACAAAACGGATTCTGTGAAAGTCTGCTTACCCTGTTGTTTCTAAATCCCTTCTGGAGGTTAATACTAGCTAGAGCAGGTCACCGTGTGAAGGTCTCATTTGCAAGGACCACACTTAAACACTTTTGATCAGGTATCTGCAATCCTATATCCATCCCTATAATCCATCCCCATGTGTATCTTCCAGCTGCTGTGTATCCTAGCTAGCACAAGCAGGAAAGTCTCATAAAGCTTCTTCCCAACTTCTCCTGCTGTTTTTAGAGATCTTCTTTTCCTGCTCCATGACCTAACTTTATCTCTGTCTTTGTTCATTTAAAAATAAGCTTTGTTCACAGGGGAAAGCAGTATGTGGGATTCACACTTCCAGGAGCAAACTGTAATTTCATTCAACTTCTTTTGTCCCCTCGGGTGCTCTCTTCTTCCACCTTGCCATCACCTTTGCAAGGGCAAAGGCTTCCACCTTCAGTCTCTCCACCACTGTGTTCTCTCAGCCCCTGGCTAATGCAATACAAGGTCCAAGGTAATCCTAATTATTTTAAGGTTAGCCTTAACTCTGTATTCTTCCTGAACTTCATTTTCACTTGTGCCTCTCACTGCTCTTCCCTCTCTCTCCTCAGCTGCTCTTCATTTAACGCCCCCAGCATCGCTTTTGCGAGCTGCACTCAATGCTGCTAGAGCTCAAGTTGAACTTTCAAACCCATGGAGGGCTGGGAGCAGAGGGGGAAGATGCAAACATTTTCAAAGGAAGACATGAGTGTTAAACAGGACGAGTAAGAGGCTGCTCCAAAACACACATAGTACTCAGGAGATTGAGATAAAGCAGCTACCATACACTACTAGTTTAAAGCCGATGCAGAACATCTGCTCCTGTTTCGCTTTTAATGATTCATGTTCTCTTGTCTGCAGCTCCAGAGAGAGAAGGACCACCTGAGCACAGACAAACCACAGGTTCACTTATATCATTTCCAGGGAAGAAAACACTTGCCAAGATTAGCTGAGAAAAATGGGACTGCTGAACAGCCAGCTGGGCTATGCAGAGCCTACACATCGGCCTAGTAATGCTTTTTGTTCCATCTTCACCCACCCCAACACTGCAGACAGGCTTGGGCCCCTCTCATCCGTGTTCCCTCCCACTTAGTTCCTGTGGATCAACTGAGATTAGTAAATCTTAGGAGCTCAACTGTAGCCTAAAATTACAGCTTGTTGAAAGTACTGTGAGATCTCTTAGCTCCCTGTGGCAAGACAGTGGAGCAGTCCTGAGTCCACTAAAATATGGCCATATTTTAGCTATGACCTGCCATGTTAGAGACTGAACACCACAGATATACACATTAGTGGGAATAAATGCTGGTTCCCAAATAAACCTCAGATAAACTGTAGAGGAATCTGCAGGTGCTGGCAGGACGGATAATTCCTCCTGAAGCTGCATCTGGAGTCGCTATTGCAGACTGAGGTCTGGGATAAAAATAACACTCAGTACTTATCTAGTCTTTTTCCATCTGTAAACTTCAAAGCATAATACATCATACCCGCTTTCCAGATGTGAGAAGCAAGCCACAAAGAACCTGTCCAGTGTTGCTGCATTCTTCTACCATCTTCACAAGCTGAACCCTGTCCTCTCCCAACATTTCTTTCCTGCCCAAGCATAACTATGCCAGTTTCAAGGCAACCCAATGCTACCAGCACTTTCAATTTTCAATTTTCAATTACCTGCTTCTGCTCACATTTTAAGATGGTGGATAGGGTTTATTTTTCAGCCCAGTCTCCTCGTATCTCTCTGGGAGAATTTCAGAACAAAATATCTCCTTAAATATTTATCCTCCCTGAAGTTTTGAGTCCTCCCAGTTAGAAAAAGGTTAAGTAAATGGATTAAACTGGGGTCTCAAGATTCAGGTTGAGAAGTTGTGGCAGTAAAGAATGCTGGTATCAGCATATTACAGATATTCAAAGCATTTGGTTTAGACTTACACCTTTCACTCTTTGTTATTTCTTTCCTGACCAACACTTGTGAGATTTACCATTGGGTGTAGCTTCCATATCAAGTTGGTGTCTATGAGAAATTTCTAACATTTGGCACTGCCTGTTGTGAAAATGTACAGCATGTACTGCAGCAACACATGTACTTCTCCAATTATCAAAACAACTATCAGATATGAGATAATGAGTTCTAATGGAGAGTCACCAAAGTTCAGTACAGTCAGAGCACTCTAAGATCTGTACCGAGGTAAAAAAATAATCACTTAAAGTACAAATCAAGAAGGGTTACACGTGTTGGTCTGGTTTTTGATTAATAATATAAATTTGCCACACCCCTGAAGATCAATGTATGTTACTGAAAGAAATATAAAGTTCAGGGATCTATAAAGGTCATGTGGAGAAGTAAAAAGCAGCATTTGTTTCTTTCTGGAAAAGTACTGAGTTTACTGCAAGAAACAGGGACGTGAGAAGCATACAGTGTGTCTGCAATAGACGGACAATATTAAGTCAAACTAGTTCAATTTGGAGAAGCTAGGCAGTGGGTACACCTAAAATTAAGCACTACAACTCTGCCTACCTGCTTTAGCCTATCACATCTTATTCATCTGCATTAAAAACAACTAGAAACACAGTAGAGAAGGAAGCAAGAAGGAAAACAAGACCTTTGAGTGATCCCATGAAAGCAAAAAACAGTACGCAAACCACAGGCTGCCTGGGAAGAGCTCTCTGGGTTTGAATGGCATCTGGTAGAGCAGTCTGGTACCTAAGCATTGGTACCAAGATGAATGAATGGTTTAAAATGTTTGTCCATGGATAACAGGAGAAGAAAGTTTGTGAACTGGTTTTTAAAGCATTACAGTCCCCTCCAAGGAAGCAAGTGAAATCAGAGCCTGGCTCTGGCATTAGAAAGTGAAGAGGAAGGAACACAGAGAAGAAAACAAAAATGATACGTAGTAAAAATATTGCTCCTGCACCTCTGGGCTGAAGAGCTTCCTTTGAGAAGCTCTTGCTTTTGATGGCAGAGAATGACATCTCTCTCGGACAAGAGGAAAGGAAAACAGAAAAGCCTGTGATAGATGAAAACTCCTAAACAAAAGAGACTGTCTAGGGAATTAATATTTATGAAATGCAAAACAGATTGTAGTAAAATAAGAGATAACACAAACCTAATAAAAGCAGAGTTGTTCTGAATTAAAAAACTAAGATGTAGAGCCTGCAAGCTGGTGCTGTACTATCAAGAAACCAATTCCCCCCTGTATCAGGCAATATCAAAAAAATATACACATAGGCCTGATCCAAAAGCCACTGAAGTAAATGGAAAAATTCCTCTTGATTTCCAAAAGCTTTTTATTTGACTCTTTGAGAATTTCTGATGTTAAGAGTTGGAAACTACTGCTACCACCCCCTAAAGAAATCCTATTGCTCACCCAGTGGCACAGGGAAATGCTATAGGGCCAGAGGGTTATTGGCAGAAGTTGAACAGCTTCTCTTGCTCAGCAGAGGATGACGGTGCATCCTAAATCCTGGCTTGGAGGTTGTTACCTGCAGTGTTCTGGAGATGATTAGTTTTGAAACTGCATATGGGAGTTACTGCAGAAATTGCTCTTAAAGCCTTTCAAAATCTTCCCCCATCACAAGTGTGAGCTAGAAAAGATGTTTTCACTAACAGAGCCCTCTCCTGTCATGGGGTATCATGTTCTGTACTCAATGTGCTGTCTAGTCTTGTTTTGAAAGCCCATTTACTTCTGGGGAGGAAAATGTTTTACAATCCTAGTGCATCTTCCTGTTGAGAAGCATTTCTTCTCATATTCTGCTAAAGTTTACGTTTCCTTTTCTGCTTTTTTTTTCATTAAATATACCCATGGCCAGAACATCATGAACATGGAAATGGGTCAGTTAAAAATGACTGAATGAAAACCACTGTGACAACCTCAATTCTGAGTTTGTTTCTCTGCGGGTTCATTTCTTGGAGGGAGTTTTCATTTTAGGTACGGTTGTTTTTCATTTCCAGGCACGGTTTGCTCTGGTTTATGCCCAAGTACTAACAAAGTCCTACGGTTCTATGAAAGGAGTATAAACATAGATGCTAATCATCTGAAAATCTTACCTTCTGCACTATTTCTTTTCTTTAATAGCGCTTCCTAGATAGAGGCCTTTAGATGGTGTAACTGCAGCCTGGGTCCCCAGGCTCAGAGTCACAGATGCCACATAAACCGTGGCATCCTTTCCTCACAAGCAATCATGTTTGAAAGAGCGTTTGCTCCATCAAGGAGTGAGCATGTCCTCACCCCAGGGTACTCATGGTGCCCAGAGACAAACTGGACAAACTCTCTTCACGGGAGCAGCCCTTGGCGCCCAGCACCAACTCGAAGAGGGATGCTTAACCTGAGCCAACACAACATTGGGTCAAGACTGTGTGAAGTGCCACAGGGTCCTTTTTCCCACCTGGCATGATCAGGGAAGGGGGCACAGTGTCCAACAGGGGTGGCAGAGTGAGGGTGATGCTAACCTAGCTTTTTCCCTTTGGTTTCTGTGGGCATGATGGTGCAGTGGGGATGCCACCTGGCCTGATCCCACCCCGAGCCCATGGCCATCCAGGTGACAAATCTGTACAGGCAAATGCTCCTGGCAATACCATCTTCTTCCCAGGGAAGAAGAAGTGAGCTTCTAGAGGTAAATGCCAAGTCATGCGGCATTTCAGGCCTATTAATATAATTTAGAAAGAAAAAGAAAACCTACGCTAGTCTATTAGCAAAAATCAGGTGTTAGATTGCAGGTAAGATGCATAAAACACTGCATTAAACTACAGCAGTTTTGCTCTACCTCAGAACAAAGTTTATTGAATGGCTCCCAGAAGACGGAAAAATGGGTTTGGCACTCAGCGATGAAGTCTGTAATTAGTTTTTTATAGAAAATCCACAAACTCTGGTCAATTCCTGACAATTTTTCGTGGCACTGGCTCATGAATGCCCTTCTCCAATGCTGTCATCAGTGGGAGCAGGATGTACAGCTTGAGGAGGGTTCTGGGCTGTCCCTTACCCCTCACAAGAAGCAATGGCAGAGAAGGAGCCCAAGGAGGCGATTCTCCCCATTGTGCCATTGGAAAGGAGCAGCAATGGGTACCTTCCGAGGCCACCCCAACCAACTGGAGAGCTGTCAGGCAGGATCGAAGCTGTGGTGGACCGTCTCCCGCAAGCCCCAAAACTGAGGGAGGAAGTGGTTGTGACCCATCCTCTGAGCACAGCCATGCTAGAACAGTCAAACTCATTAATGTGTCTGTGGAAAACCAGGCCTGGTGTTTTGTGACTCATGGACCCTTCAGCATTTCCAATCATCTAGTTTCCCAGAACTAGCGAAGCTGTATCTAGTGGAGTCCCTCAGGGGTCGGTACTGGGACCAGTACTATTCAATATATTCATCGATGATTTGGATGAGGGAAGAGAGTGCTCTGTCAGCAAGTTCGCTGATGATACCAAACTGGGAGGAGTGGCTGACACACCAGAAGGCTGTGCTGCCATTCAGAGAGACCTAGACAGGCTGGAGAGCTGGGCGGGAAGAAATGTAATGAAATATAACAAGGGCAAGTGTAGAGTCCTGCATCTGGGTAAGAACAACCCCATGTGCCAGTATAAGCTGGGGACTGACCTGCTGGAAAGCAGCGTAGGGGAAAGGGACCTGGGGGTCCTGGTGGACAGCAGGATGCCCATGAGCCAGCAATGTGCCCTTGTGGCCAAGAAGGCCAATGGCATCCTGGGGTGTATTAGAAGGGGGGTGGTTAGTAGGTCAAGAGAGGTTCTCCTCCCCCTCTACTCTGCCTTGGTGAGGCCACACCTGGAGTATTGTGTCCAGTTCTGGGCCCCTCAGTTCAAGAAGGACAGGCAACTGCTTGAGAGAGTCCAGCGCAGAGCCACAAAGATGATGAAGGGAGGGGAACATCTCCCTTAGGAGGAAAGGCTGAGGGAGCTGGGTCTCTTTAGCTTGGAGGAGACTGAGGGGTGACCTCATTAATGTTTATAAATATGTAAAGGGTGAGTGTCATGAGGATAGAGCCAGGCTCTTCTCAGTGACATCCAATGATAGGACAAGGGGCAATGGATGCAAGCAGGAACATAAGAGGTTCCACATAAATGTGAGGAAGAACTTCTTCACAGTGAGGGTAACAGAACACTGGAACAGGCTGCCCAGAGAGGTTGTGGAGTCTCCTTCTCTGGAGACATTCAAAACCCGCCTGGACATGTTCCTGTGTGACCTGACCTAGGTGTTCCTGCTCTGGCAGGGGGATTGGACTGGATGATCTTTTGAGGTCCCTTCCAATCTGTAACATTCTGTGATTCTGTGTGTGATGGGTTTGCTGCTAAATTAATAAAATAAATGAAGTGCAAAGATATATGAAATCGTGGAAGTGCAGCTAGGGACGTAACATATCACTTCATGGAGATTTAAAAAGCTCTGCATCTGAAATAAGAAGAGGGGGGCTATAGAGATGGGATAACTTAAAAGATTCATCAGCACCATAAGAAAACAATTTCTGAAATTATTTACACAACAGAATGTTATGTTCAAGGATGCTACCATTCAGTGGGCAGCTTACAACTATACAGCTACTGTGAAGAATAACAAATACAATTTTGGACGAAAAATTTATAGATGTATTTTTAAAATGCACATGCCAATTTTTTAACGGCCCTGTCTTCTGGGCATTCACGGCCTTCCTGCACCTTATGAGAAGTTTGAGAGGACTTGGAAATCAGTTCCTCTCCTGTATCTTTAAAGAGCAAGTGATTAAAACTAAAAGCAACGTCTAATTATATCAAAGAAACAACTCAACTAGTTATGGCTGTGGCCATCAGGCACCATGCAAGCTTGCTCCCTCTGCAGCTCAACAAAGTCAAGAAACCACAGACTATTCCCAGACTCAGTTCTTAAAAGTCTAAATTCAGACAACAGTAATTTACATGATGGTTAGTCACACTAACCTATCTTTTATATCTAACATAGAAAGACAGAGAGAAAACACATATTTTACTTAAGAGATTAAAGAAGAGCACTCAGCAGCGCTCTCACTGCTGTACACTGAATAGGTGAACGCCAACAAAAACATGACTAGACATCTGTCATCCAAACATAAAGCAGCAGCCTTTCATTTGGGATATTTGTGAACAACCAGGCAGCTTATGTCTGTGCAGAACCGTATATGGTCCCCACAATTACAAACTCTCAGCCCCACTGTAAAGCACGTAAACATTATTGCCGTTCAATAAACATGTAACTTGGTCAAGCTGACAGGGTGGGTACGTGGCAGAGCCAAGCTTGACACCCAGCAGTGTCCTAGTCTCCTGTCATTAACACCAGCTTCTGCAAGCAATAAACCTATCAAAGTAACAAGACACTAAAAATAAAGGTTTCCCAGTTCCTACTCCAACATTTCCCTTTCTGCATGACACTTTTCAATTTTCTTATTGAGTTCAGCGCTCAATGGAAAATGCATTTGCCAATGACAAGTCTGGAATTAAGCACAGCACAATTTTTTACCATGTTCACATTTCACTGCAAGACGACTGTGGTTCAGATCATGGGCCTTACGAAAATTAACGTCGAGCTTGCCAGTGACTTCAAGGAATTTGGTATTTCTCCTCTGTGTTTGTGCAACGTCCAGAGATTTGAAGGGCTGATTGTTGAACTATTATGTTCCAATAATTAATAAAAGTAATGGAGAAACAGAGAAAACCCAAATTAAAAGGCACAGAAAATGACCCACAGTGAGAATACAGACAAATAATATTAAAATGCTTTGCCTCTTCATAGCAATGTTCTTTTCATTGCAAAGCCAGATATGAAGGGTTTTCTTTTAAATGCCTTATGGCTACTGCATCAACAGCAGTTTCAGAGAAAAGCGACACTTTCTATAATGAGGGAATGCACAGCAGACTTTTGTTTAAAAAAAAACCCAAACCACAAATAAAAAAATCTACAAATGTTTCCAATCTCTATACAGCTGCTCTTGTTTCATCAGTCTCAAATGATGGGACTAGTCTAGTAGCTATCATCAAAATAGCCACCTGAGAAAGTTATGAGAATTCTTGCAGGATGCAATGCACCCTGCTGAGGGCTGAGCAGACGACCCGCTAACACGAGGGAGAATTATATTATTAGGAGAGCTGCCCACAGGTTTTATTATTAAGTTTCACATCCAGGTTTTCACACAGAAGGAATTAAAAAATGTCAAGGGCAATGATTCTGATATCCTAAGCATGAGTCCAGTGCTGAAAGTTTATATCATGATGCGACTGAGGACTACAAACAGATGAGAATTATTTGATGTCTAGATCAACAGACTGACAGTGTTCTGCAGGTGCCTCCCGCTTGCTGGTGCTTGCGTTAAGCTCTATTGAGGTTTGGTAAGTTCTGACCTGAAGGCATGTTTTCCAACCTTGCAGGTCATGTTTTCTGCTTCTTCAGTCACCAGGAGCCAACAGGAAGTTCATGCCAAGACAGTATTTCATGCTCTCAGTAACAATCCAATGTCTGTAACCAGATTTTTGGAACACAAAGTTCTTATTTTGGGCAAATCCCATGTAAAGGACTTGACTTGGTAGACAGATGGATACTTTCAACTTACTGATACAGCTTATGTAATCTATTATTAGACAGAGAGACAGCTAATGCTTTGTTGCACTTCATATGTAAAAAACTATTTAGTGTAATGCAGAATCTTGTTAATGCAATCCAGAAATACACATATTTCAAGTGAAAGAGAAATGTTCTTATTGCAATATTCTAATGTGGACCTTGATCAAAAAAATCAGCCACTTTGCTTCATGGTTCAGATGAACTACAGCATGTCTGTAAAATGGTATGAGCAGGGAGGCCTTATCATAGGTAAGGGAAACAGATGCCTCTGCTGGAAATTTCCATATTCTATAATTATGTTAATTTCCATATTGTGGTACAAAATTGCTACAAGACAGAATATTGCCTGGTGTTCAGGGGCTGATCTATGGAGACCCAGAACAAAATCCCACCTGTTTCTACCGGAGATTTGTACAAGGTTGCAGCAGGCTGTCAATTTTTTTTGTGTGTCTGCATAGATTCTGACCATCTGAGCGTAAAATTTCTGCTTTCAGATCCATAACACAGAGAGGATCAGTTAATGTCAATGGAGATCCCTCCCAGGGACTGAATATAGCATGAGAGAGGACGATGGGTACAGAGATGTGAGAGGGAAATTCTCACTCTGCAACAGGAAAGGCTATTTTCTGGAAGGAGCTCAGGAAAATGCCACTGTCAGTCTTTCTGAATAACACTGCATAGTGAAGAGGCACTGATTTTCCACTACCTTGGACACTTTTCCAGCCATATCTGTGAAGAGGGTCAAATCAAAAATGCCTGCTACACAACTGGGCCTCACACCAGAGACATGAATGGCAACCTGAGTGACAGCAGGCTGTGTGGAGGTATTCAGTGTACATCTCCCAGACGTGATGTGTAGGTGAGATCCACCAGAAGGGGAATCACATCACAAAACATCTCTGCAATGTGATACCAGCTTCTCCCTTTCAGCTGGGAACCACAAGATGGATGGGGAAAGCAGCAGGACTGGGGTGGTGCAAAATAAGGTCTCCTGGCCCCTGGACATCCAGACCTTGACCCTGGCTTGGCAGTGCATGAGCTAGAGAAGAGCCCACGGCTGCTACATCCTTGTCACCAGACCTGTCTGGCAAGCCAAGGTTGATGACAGCAAACCAGGTTTTTTAAATTGAGCCTATGGAAATTCTGTGACTGATTTTAGTAGAAAATAACAGGCCTGGGTGGTCCAAAGCCCATTCAATGTCTTACACCCTGCTCAAATTCCCAGAGCCTGGATATACTGTCAAGCTGTGCAAACTTTACAACACATTGCTGCTCTGTATGTTTCATAGCGCAGAGTATCAGGCTGAGTTCTGCTCCCACCAAAGTCAGGTCAATGAGATTAACTCCCCACTTCAGTGGGAAATTAATTAATATAATGGCAAGTGCTTTTTGAAAATTCCACCTCTCTTGCTCTGCAGGTTTGGGTTTTTTAAAACTATTAAATTTCAATTGAGAAAGGCAAAGCTGGTAGAAATACAGAAAAAATAGCAAAGAAATACTGGAGTCATCTCGTAATACCTGAGTAACTGGCATTGCTCATCTGACCACTTACTCTGCTTCCCATTTAAATGGAGTCCATAAATAAGCATAGAACAGATATATAACCCATGTGCTGAATTTGATTTTTGCTATAATAATAAAAGCCACAGAGAGAGATTCATGATAACATGAATCCTCACTCGACTGTGCACAAGCGGCAGCATTCATTACATTCTGATAATGCATTTAGCTCTCGGAGTACAAAGAGAGTTTTACCTCCCCCCCCCCCCTTTTTTTTTTGGTAATTTGCATCAGAAGTACAGAGCATTTAGTCTTTGAATTAATCAAAATACCTCTGCCTTCATTGAATAAACATATTTGAATACATGAATAAATAATATATTGAGTAAAATAATGAAACTCATTTAAAATAAGGCTGAAAATGAGGTGACAGTTTTTATTAAATGTGACATTTTCCACAGTGTTTATACTGAAAGGGATAATGGTCTATATATTTTAAAGTAACAAACCATCAAAAATCAACTTTAGATCAATTAAAGTAGCTTAATTTTCAGCAAGCACTATGCTTTCAACCTGACTTTCTGAAAGTCAGGTTAAGATGATTCAAGATGAAACTTGAGCTTATGTGCCTAGGATGAAAATCTTCATTTAAAACCAAAGCAATCACTTGACAGGTAACCCTGAGGACTAGGGGTCCAGTTGAAAGGTCAATCTTGCTAAAGCTCTCAGATGCCTACCCTCAGAATTAAATAGAAATATTTCATCCAGTACTTGCATTTCAGCTACAGACATACTGTAAATACACTATACTGATTATCTTGAGCATAAATGTTAAGTTTGCACTAAATCCTGTTCTTGGAAGCAAGCAGAGAACTCCTATAGACATAAACAGGAACTAAGCTTGAAAAACTCTCATGAAAACCCACCACGCCAGATACAAAATCTATTCACCAACAGTTGACTTGGGGACAACTCTATTTTACTTGGCTGCCTAACACCATTGCTTGCCCAGACAAGTCAGCAAACAAAAATGCAAGTGAAACAGTTACTAGAAATTAATTCAGTGAATTTGGAAAAAAAAAAAAAAAAAAAAAGAAAAAAAAAGAAAGAAAGAAAGGAAAAAGATCACAGCACCTTAAATAGTGAAATCCATGGAACAGACCCTATAATACTGCCACCAACTCACTTCCCTCTTGGTGTCCCACCAGACTGCATTCGATGAGCAGAAAGGAAAGACTAGACATACCAATGAATGGTAGCAACTGGTTGCCGGATTGTTTTCATTTGCTTCTGTCTGCTCAGGGCTCATGTCAATTAGCCCAGGGTAATCAGTACTTCATTAAAAACATAATGAAAAACCTAACTCTACGAGAGATTTATAATGTTGGCCATTACCACCATATTTGAGTGCTGTAATTAAAACGGACCTTCATTACGCTTCACTTCTTGTCACTGTGACTCCACGTTAGGTTTCATCTGTTGAGCAGCTATGTTGAATGCTCCTTTATGATCTGCTTGTTATTACCCCTATGCTCTCAGATGGCTGACAGGATGAGTTTCCTCGATTAAAATGATCCAAGAGCATAGTACGCATCGGGGTAACTGGAAAGGTTTGTCCTGCTCTGCTCTTTCTTCCAAAGCAGTGGTGGAAAGGCTGCTTTGCTACTAATATGTCATATGCTGCCTGGTCACAGAAAAAATGGGTTAAGTACCCAGACCACTAGATGAACCCACATAATTCAGTGCATTAATTTGGCAGCCTTTTTCAGCTGAAAGAGCTTCAAGTCCAAAGTTAATCTCTATACCGATCAGGCTGGACAAACCCAACTCTGGGCCTGAGCACTGCTCTGCCTTGTCCATCCTGATGGCCAGAGTTCTGCCAGGTGCCATGCAGCCCTCTCCGAAACAGTGCCTGGGCATGGTTCAAGGGTTTGCCCTGACCTGGGCCATCTGGACAGTTTGGATACAGCCGCCCTGGTGTGGAGACAAGGGGAGTGACCTGCAGGGAAGCAACCTGTGGGCCAGAGAATGGAGCTTGGCTCTCATTGCTCGTTGTTACCTCCCAGGCTTTGTGTTCGCTCTGCTCTAAAAAGCAAAATGTTTTGGTTTATATTCTGATATGCTTTTGAGTTTAAAAGCCTTTTTGGTCTTTTGGTTTTCACTAAGAAAAATAGTTGATGTTGTCCATGATTTTAACCTTTTCATCAAAACCTTCATAAATCCCATGCATTCTAATGCACTAAATTCTCTAGTATGGTGGAGTTATTTGCCCAAAGCAATATTCACAAAGCAAAATGCAAGCGGTCCTCTCAATAAGTCATTAGGATTAGTGATGAAATGATGTGCAGTGTGGCTGGCGCACGGAACCTGCAGAGAAAGAGCTCAAAGACTTTAGCTGACTACACATAAACCTTGCTCACATACAAAAGAAAATTAATTTAGTCTCACAATAACTCAAGTTGAAGGCTGCCTTTAGGCTGTGATAACCTCTCTCAAGTTTGTCCCCAGAGGTCCTGGGAGGAACTTTCTGTGGCAGGAATGCGTGAGTGGTTTCCACTGCTATGCCGAGGTATTTCAGCAGCTGAGGAAGTGGGTGGAGGAGGAGTTTGGTAGAGATTCTTGGAAGACAGGTGAGGAATTGAGGATAGGAACAGCATGATTTATAGACCCAGACGAGTAAACCAGGTTGTAAGTCAGTGCCAATCACGCTGCTCTGAATGATTGCAGGGAAGTCACAGAAGTAGGATGGAGATACTTCCCCAGTTCCAGCCAGTTAACCCTGGCATACCATAGATTACAAATCCCAGTGATTTATTATTCAAAATTAATTTACCAAGTCTTTGCCTTTAAGAGTACTTAGGTAAATGATGTGAATGAAGTAAAACCTCCAATGGAAAAATCAATGCTTTTTGGATACAGTTCACATAGCGGGCATTCAACAAAATAGCACTGCTTTACAGACACCCCCCCCACCAACTTACCCTGAAAAATTAGTTCCTTATGTCCCTTTTAATTAACTCTCATTTAGCCAATAATGCCAGTGACTTCCACGTCATAACTTGTTATGCAGCTAGAAGCAACTTGATACAAGCACGGAAGTCCAAGATACATGTGCAAAACCCTTCCAACAAGCAGTCCTGCTCAGAGGGGACCAAGTAACTGAGACCCCAGTAGTATCATTAGTATAATTAAATAATGTCCGCTTGTAAAACGACATCCTCTGTTACTTGACATCCCCCTTGGATACTCTGAGCAGAAAGGAAGCATGCTTGTTCTGGAGGTGCTTTTAATAATAACGCAAACACGATCCTGAATTTTTGTGAGAATGAAGTCAGGACTGGACACTGCTGACAGGAAGGCCCCAGTCATGCAGGGCTGGTGTTAAGCTCTCTACACTGTCTGACATGGTGAGCTTCAGAAGTTCCTATGAAGCTTCCTGAAAGGGCTCCTCATGCAACATCGTCTGGAAGGCAGGTTTTCCTCCAGGTTGAAGTTGTGTGGAACACATGAATCACAGAATCACAGAATCACAGAATGACTCAGAGTCTGGTAAATACGCCCTGTGAGAATCATAGAATCATTATGGTTGGAAGGGACCTCCAGGGTCATCAAGTCCAACCTTTATCCCATCATATTCCTAACCATTAGACCATTAGACCATGGCCTCAAGTGCCTCATCAACCCATTTTTTGAACACCCCCAGGGACGGTGACTCCACCACCTCCCTGGGCAGCCTGTTCCAGTGCCTAAGTTAAACAAGTGAAATCAGTTTGGTTTTTTTTGCATCCCCACAGGTTTTTGAAGAACCTATATAGGAACAACTCCCAGGGTGAGGTTCTCCATCAGGAGATAACACATCTGATGGTGCCAAGGACTAGGTATCAGGAGTTACCACAATACAGACAGTTAAAGGTAAACAAATAAATAAACAACTGAAACAAAAGTAAGGTGAACCACGTGAGCCTGAAGTTAAAGAAACCAAATGAGAATTGACCACCTAGAGGCATGCTCCCCATTTACACCCAGGCACTGGGATGGAGTACACCTCAATGCTGCTGGTAGAAAAGGAAAGTTTCCCATCTTGACTGCCTCCCACCAAGGTCAGAATCGGCACACAGTATGCACATTTCAGGAGAAAACCAGGATTTTAATTTTTATAAAAAGGTATGTGGGAATAATGCCGCTTTGATCAACTCCTGCAGCTCTGGGCAGAGAACACTAACCCTTAGCCACAGATTTCCCCTCCTACAGCATGCAGCTGGCAAGTCCTACTACTGCTTGACATGTAGAATTATATGCATTTTCCAGCATTTAGAAGATTAAATACTCCACGC
The DNA here is from genome assembly GCA_028020825.1 of Podargus strigoides. Classification (NCBI taxonomy): domain Eukaryota; kingdom Metazoa; phylum Chordata; class Aves; order Caprimulgiformes; family Podargidae; genus Podargus; species Podargus strigoides. The sequence continues at coordinate 111,272,663 of CM051663.1, read as the reverse complement.
TGCTTGATTTATTTCTGTTGCTCTTGATACAAATCACACAAAACTGTGATTCATTTTTTATTATTGATCCTGTAATTAGTTCAGTGCAGGTAAGCTTTCACACTAGATACAATCCTACATTTACTCACTTGGATGCCATTGTAAGATTGGGCTTTAGATGCTAAACCTTTACAAAGAATCCTATTTCATGGTAGTCAAGAGCCTGTTTCACACTGTGGTAACAGTCCACTGTAATGATACCTTATCTGAGCTAGACTTCTCATGCAATTTGCATGACCTCTCTCACATACATATCCAGATGGGACATCAACAGCACCATCCTTGGTACCTAACCCCTACTCCTGGGGAGGAAGCATCGGATAGACAATGCACAGACTAAAGCTTCACCCATCTGATTCATCTTCCTCTGTCGTCTCTCCTACCATGCGATGCCTTGGAGGCTCATATAAAGCATCTCATGACAGCAATGCAGCGTCTGCTGACTGCTTTCTGAATGCTCTTTACCACTCAGTGTTATCACTGCCCACCACACTGCATTATCCTTCACTGGGCAGGAGGAAATGCAGGATGCTAGCATGGTACATGTGAGAAGGTGCAATGTACAGCATCCAAAGCACAGCAAATTCAGTGAATACCACCAGAACCTGCTAAGCACTGGATCATAGCTTCAAAATCTCCTTACAGAAACCTAAAAAGAACCAGACCTGCTGCTTCTCTGCACTTTACTGTAATGGCTTATTCATTGTTTGCAAGTTTGGTGGGTCCCCTGAGGATCGACCATTCATCCTTGCACTAAAGAGCACCATGAGATTTGGAGAGGCTAGAACCCTGGATTCCATGATCTTACCAAGCCCTGACAAGAGGCCTCTAACTCCAACCACAAGGCTGCCGGATTTGCACTGCCAATCCTGCCGGCTGCAGAGCTGGCAGCCTCTGTCAGCACCCTAGGTGGCTGGTGGGGACACATGGAGGATGAGCAGTCCCTTCTGCCAGGCTCTGGAGCAGCTGAGGATACAACCAGGAATATTCCTCCACTCCTTCAAAAACTCCTGCCAGGAGCCTCAAGGAGCTGAGTTCTGTATCAGATGGTGCAAACCTCCTACCCCACCATCTGATTTTCCCTCACCCATCAGCACATTACATTTGTGTGAGATCCTCCTCTACTTACAGCCAAAGGAGCAGTATTTGCCCTGCGCTAAAGCTGCTCTGCAGCTTCAGAGAAATCCTTCTCACTTTAGTTCACAAAAGAATTAGAAATCCACTGGGCAAAGCTTTGGAAAAAAAAATACTCCGTGTATAATACCATACTTTGAGTCTGGTATGGTAGTCTGTGTAGAAAGTTCTGGATCAAACTGGACTTTTGGCCATCAAAACAATCATAGAAACAGTAACAACAAGTCCCACTGAATTTTGCATGTCTATATTTTTTTCTTGCTGAGAAATTCTCATTTAGCAGATTATACCAGGTGTAAACATTTTGCAAGCTCTTTCACTGCTATCAGCATATCTCTCCAAATTAAATACTAAACTGTACCCATTTATGCAGACCATTACATAAAGAGATGCAGTTCTTGGCTATTTTGGGCTTCCTTTTCAATGTCACTCACAAAGCACAATTGCAGATTTTCATTTAGGCTTTTTCATAAAGGTAAATTCTTCTCATCACAACTGATTTAGAAGCAAATCAGAGACACAGCCAGTAACACAGACCCATTTTAGACATTCAGCACTCCCAATTGGCATCCCCCTGTAAGCTGAAATAAGCTTCTCCTTTCATTCAGGAGAGAGAAGGGAGCTGTTTGTATGGATGGACATTACAGGCACTGTCTACTTCAGAGCACGCATCCAAGAAGTGGCATTCAGCTGATTTAGTTAGTGGTCTGAACAGATCATGTGTTAAAGGTCTTCTTACTTACATGCATTTTTGAGAAAATATCAGACTCCAGTTTAGCTCATCATCTTGATGAAGCCATGCACTTAAGTGTGCATTTAACATTAAGCTTATGCTTAGTTGTGAAAATCAAGCAGCTATTCTGCCACTTTGCAGAACTATGCCTACTGCATTTTAAGAAATAGTTACAAAAAGTAATAGAAAAAGCTACTTAATCGCCAGTAATGTGCTAAGAATCTTTAAGGCCCTTACAAAACCACCATCATCATCTCTTTACATGACCGCTAGAGTTTCTCAACACACAAGAGTGCAATTATGCACACAGTGTGAGGGCAAATGGGTGACTCCAGAGAATCTTGCCATGTGGTATGTGCCACTTGATGTCAGATAAAAAGCAGTAGCTCCCAGACTGTCTTCCTTTAGTGCTACTCCCTTTATAAGCTGAAGAAATGATTGAGGAAAGCTTCGTTATCTTAAGTGTCACCACAAACTGGAGATGAAGACCAAGAAATAGTGCTGCACTAGATAGAAATTCATAGCTCCTACCTTCCCAAATTAAGCAGTGGGGGTGGAGAATTACATATATGTGAAGAATGCACCTTCCTTGAGTAAGCTTTGTTGAAATTAGTTGCTGATGTGTTTGAGAAGGGCTTCCTTGAGGTGATAAAGCCAGTGGAATTAATCACTTAAGTCAACAGAAGTAGTTCAGGACAACAAATTTTCTGGTCTCGTTCATCATGGCTTTGGCTCAAGACTCCAGTGCAGGGGACCAGCTTTTCCTAACTGTGATGTGCACAACCACATTCACTCCCACGAGCAAACAGAAAACAGCATCCTGTGATACTGCAGCAATCACATACTTGGGCAGTAGTCCATGTATTTTACAGCTTCTTTATGGAGTGTTTTTTGACAGACAGATGCAAGAGTAAGGAATGCCAGCACCATCTGACTAGCCCTTCTCCCGTGCCAAATGCCCTGCTAGCCACCAACACAGCCCATCTCCAGCAGTGGATCTGCCATGAGGCATGGCTGAGAGCAGTCACATTGCCCATGTCTTCCTTATGCAAGGTCCATTCCAGATTGGCAAGGTGTGACAGTAAAATCATGTCTCCTCATAACCTGCGCAGACCAAGCATTCGCATCCTTAAACAAACAGACATTTCAGAGGGATTTAAGGCTAGCCAGCTTGTCTCCTTAAACTTCTGCTTTAAGGAAAGCCTGTTTCTAGGCCCTGAAAAATAATGCTAGGGATGGATAAATAAAGAGTTGTCCTTCAGTTACTGGGACAGTTAGCTACAGCTTTCCCAAAATGTTAGTTTTGCAGTGTGCTTTAATTACAAAAAACCAAGCCCTGTTGCCTACATGGTAGACAGGAAAAGATTTATCATGCCTTATGCTGCTTTTATTTTTAGTCTAACGTCTGTGAAAGTGCATACTGGGAGGAAAACTCCCCTTATAACCTACTGGGAACACCGCAGGCATGGTAGCAAATGCTACTGTGCATACAACAGTGGGCAAACAGGGCTCATACCTCTTGCATAAGGAAAGGATGTTGGGAGCAACAAGGAAGGAAAGCTGAAGCATGTGCCACATTGGCTATTGTCCTGAGCTACACATTAGTTTGGCTCAAGTTAAAAAAGCCCTTGGGCCACATATAACTACACAATCAAAGTCTTTTATAACACTCAGAGGGACTGTGTTAAGGTTACCAGGCACCTTTAATCCTACTCTTTTCTAAGTTTTGAGAGACTGACATTTTTTCCTGCATTCTTGCATGCAGCCCTGTTTAATTTTAAGTTAGTGATGACCATGACTTCTAATAGCAATGGAACCAAGAAGTGTCAAAGGAGCATTTGTGTTAAGGAAACAGGAGAGGCTCCAAAGAGAAATACAGACTCATTCTCAGATTTGCTAAGAAAATCATTGTAAATTACACTATTTTTGAAAAAAAAAAAAAAATTAGAGAAGTGTCAATATATGGAAAACGACAAAGATGAAGGACAGTTACTTCCTAAAAATATTTCCATTAGCCAGCTACCCACAATAAAGGATACTTTGCTAATCCCTTTAAGCACTCTACCAACATGAACATGCAAACACACCAAATTCTTACAGAACACAAAGAGGTTTTCTCTCTGCAAGAATAACATAGGCTCCAAAATCCATAATCTTCAGGATGCTGACTATTTTGGTCAATTACCTGAGTGGGGACAGCAGGTCTAGTGTCACTAGCAACAACAGAGCTCTTATTCTTGGAAGCAGATGCAATTATTTCTGAAGCTGAATTCACAAAACCGACTCACAGACCTGTCAGTCAAATTAATATCAACATGTTCCCAGACATAGTTCAACTGTAGGAAATGAGTTACTGCTCAGGGGAGACTCCCTTGAGATGAAGTTCACCTCTGGCGGACGAACACCATGAGATGGTCATAGCTCTTTGAAACTAATGGAGGGATGTGAAACCAACCTGAGAGTAACCACTGTCTTGACTGATCATGGATTATTCACTGTCAGTTCTGCTCGACAATCAGATACTCAACTGTACCGCACCTGCCCTGTGGCTTTGAGCTGTGGATCTGTCATCTCCAAAAGCTTGAATAAGGTGAGTTTCATTGAGATAGAATGACAAAAAAGGGTCTCTGGGGAAAGCTGTCTTCTTCTCTGGAACATAGCTAAGATGATTATGTTTAGAAAAGCTGCCCTCAATAGAATAGCAACAAGGCTCGAGGCTGAGAGCAGTGATATTGGGATGACACCAAACTCAGAGCTAACGCCTAGCCCAAAAGGGCACCTCTGCTGTTGATGCAATCAGTTACAAAAAGACATACATACACCAAAGAAAGATGAGAGCAGAAACTACTTTGCCTTGTCCATGAGGGCAAGTGCTTGTAGTCTTAACAAATCGTCAGGATATCAGTCAGAGCATAAGATTTACATAGACTTACAAAGCTACAACTGAAAGTCAGAGCTATATCTATATTCCTATCCAGTGCTCTTATTAAGCAAAAGCTACATCCAAGGCAATGAAACAGCCAGCACTGGAATCGATTGCTAAAAATAAGCTTCTGCTGCTGAGTTAGCTCAGGTGACTGGCTGCCTTGCTCAGCTGAAGCTGGTTTTGAGTGTCCATCCTGCAAAACTTTATTTGAGATGGTACATTCTCATGGGTACATGACACAGAGCAACAGACCTAGCAAAGCTTTGTAGTGGAAAATGGCCTAACCTCCAGAGCTTCTCTTTAGCGGTCAACGGAGTGAAGTCTTGTTTGTCCTTCTGGGCATGCTATGAATAGCAGAAGACCCTGAGGCAATATGAGAATATCATCATTGCTTGAGAAAGGAATGGTCCTTACCAGACCATTGCTGTAGGGAGCTCCAGTGAGCATCCGGAAGCAAAACAATCCCTGAATGTATTGCCAGGTGCCTTCTGCCCCACCTTCTAAGGACCACCACATTCGGAAAGGCAGGTTTTGTGTATGGTCAAGGACCCAGCAATTGTCTGAGCTGATGCTGCAGAGAAGATAAAATCCCTGCATGCAGCCCACTTGAAGCTCTCTGTTACACCAATTCAATTGGAGAAACACAAGACACAAGGATGATATTTCACACACCTGGAAATTATCTAGCGCAGTGGCCGGAGCTGTTAAAAGATAACCACCATCTCACCCTATGAGAGGTCACTGTTTTTCAGGCCAAAGCTGAGATGACTCTCAAGGACATCTGTTTACACGTTCCTCAACCTCCACTAACTGCAGTATAAGCATATCACATGAATATATTGTAGACTAGTGCTTCATGGTCACTATTTTGTAAAAGTATACAGCAAGACTCAGAAATAAGCTTTAGATAACCTCTGTTAAATGAGGTTGAAATGTATGAAAGGCTCCCTCTTACTTTTTGAGCTCTCAGAGTAACATAACAGATTAGTTTAATCCCAGTGGATATAAAATGCAATGATTCTGCCACAGCAATTTATGCACTGGATATTACAGGCCCTTAACATCAGCCATGGTAATTACTGTAGGAGGTGAGACAGAAGGGCCTGTGGGGGTCCTTTTGAGGGAAGAAGCCCATCAGCCTTTGGGCAGGGGGAGACTAGGTCATATTCTCATTGCCCTGAACCTGCTGAAATTTGAAATAACTAAAGGGAATGGAGGATAATGTAGACACAGAAGTGGAGGCAGACACGTTCACTGAGGCTGAAATACATCATTCCTGGTGAAAGATGCTTGACTTCCACCCTTTTTGCTTCTGTCTGCCTGCACCAGGGCTGCCCCATGCCCGGGCGCTGCTTTGAAGTGGGTGGAAGAGCTCAGTGTGCCTCTTGAGTTAGACTGGGGAGGTGTTTCGATGGAGCATGTACTGACACAACTCACTTCAGGCAACGGGGTCTTTGCTGTTAGGTCTAAAATTGACTCCACACTGGGACTTCGGGGTGAGCACAGGGCTCTGTGTCAGGCATGTGTTTAATATGTATATGCATGTGCTTTTTTAAGGGCTGCAATCACTGAGTCTACAACAGAGGGAAAGACTTTCAGAAGAGGCAGCCTACTGACAAAAAGGACTTCTCTGGGTCTTAAAAGAGGACACAGATTATGTGCTAGCCTTCCATTAAGAAATTAATTTCATATGCCATTTCCCATCTTCCCTTCAAGTATCTGATCCTGTTTTTAGCCTCTAGTTGTATTTAGAAAAATACTCTGCCTGTACTCCTGTGAAAGCTCAGAGTTAACCCTTCAGTAGCGTGTACTCACAAAGGGTCTGTTGCCTCAATCACAGATTGAGCCCTCTGTGAGTTACTTTTCCTTCAGATATATTCATCCAGCAATGGACAAACCTTTTCAAACTTCAAGCTAACATCACAGTACCTTTTACAAAATTTTGAGCAAATGTTTAGTTTCAAAGCTCAGTAAGGAGAGCTAAGAGGCCATCATAGGGCAGTCATTTGCTAAGCAAACTCACTTATCAAAGCAGAAGAGAAAGGAATGATACACATTGATAAAAGTCAGTAAGTCCTTGAGGGAAGGAGGAGAAATATGTAGACGGTTGTTTAACATACTTAGAAGGGATCCCCAAGGGATCTAACATTACAGAGCACATATTCAGACCAACTGTTCAGCCAGAGGCAAAATAAGCAGATCCTAGATACTACTCTTTCTTAAGCATGTGCTTTCTCCAGAACAGAAAGGTCAGATGATTTACTTGTAGAATCTCTTTCTTTTTCATACACACGCAAATCACTCGGCAACTTTAACCCACACCAAGACAATGATTCCAGAGACTGTAACTGTGGACTCTTTGTAAAACGACAGACCATCTTACATTACCTGTACACTGGAAAGACAAGCCCTATAAAATGAATTGCAAGTAACGAGCTGGATTGGTTAACCCCACCTGAAGCTGGTTCAGGAATCTGACTCCTCTAGCATGTAAATGTTACCTCTGGTCAGGACAACCTCTAACAGGTTCTAAGCTTCCAGTGATGGAAAAAAGTTTCCACTGTGATATTTCTTTTAATCTACTTACAACAGTCAGCAAACCTGCAATTTCATAGTCTGTCCACTTTTGACACAGACAGGACAGCATGTAGCTTGGTCCACCACAGCAGACACATCTTTGTGTAAGTTAACAGCTCTTTAAGAATTAACAGCCCTTTAAAATGCTGTTTTTCAGTGCTCAAAGCTATTGATCCAATTCCATTTCAGAGCTACAAAGAAGGCTGCAATCAAAGCAAGTGCAGCACAGGAGAGTGACAGACATGCTTTTCCCCTTCCCAAATCAGGGGCTGCACAGACCATCAGGACCTCAGCGGTGGTTGGGAGAAGCTGTCTCTCAAAGAGGCACCATGCCACCCGGCAGCTGCCTGGCAGTACCCTGCCTCTGTGCAAGGCTCCCACTGAATTTCAAACCCTCTTGGAATCCTTGAATGGGACACCAGGAGTCCTAGCTTCTGCATCCCGTCTTGGCAGCTGTGACAAATTCTGCTGTTCCTGGCATGCTGTTTCTCTCATGTATCCACAGGCAGCAAAGTTGTGTTGAATGACATTCAGAAGTGCAAATTCTGCTCTCTGTTACCAGCGCTATCGGATGGGGCAATCTGTGTCAGAGCATTAGGATACATGAGAGAGGTCTTGTGTCTGAGCTGCCTGCCTTGTAAGCCTGATCTGAAGCTTGCTGAAGTCAGGGGAAGTCTTTCATTATTTTCAGCAAGTACGGATCAGCATCACTTTAAACCTTAATCACAATAACTTCTAAACACAGCCTTTCATACCCGAACACTGTGCAGAGCTGAACAAAAGCAATATGCTATATATAAACATGTGAAGGAAAGCATTAAGAAATTCTTTATAAGTTTCTGATAATGCTCTTGTGAATTGAATCCTTTCACTCAGTGCCTCATCACAATAAGAACCCCTCATTATCTTCCTGCGTACAGCATGAAGAACTAAACCTAGCCTCACTTTCCTGTACTTTCTTATTCTTCCTCACCATTGGAACACCAGCCACAAAGGAGAGCGCTGAACCCTCCAGCTAGCAAAAATGGAGTTTGAGTCACTGTTTAAAAAAATTATGTAATATGACAAAGTCTCTGATCCCTCTGTCTCCTCCAAATTCAATGCAATTTGGCCCTATAATTGTCCTGGAGCAAAGACAGAGAAAGCCAGCTAATAAAACCATGCTCCTTGGCCATCTAACAGTCCATTCTCTCACACTGTCAGTCAACCACTCCTAAAATTATCCTTCATAAAATTTAATTCCTAGCTTCAGAGGGCTACAAGTCCTCTGAAAGTCTAATTATATCATTTCTGGAACCCACGAGACTGACTTTGATGCTGTATCTTCTTTAGGTAAGGGTAGGTGCCATATAGAAGCAATTTTTTGCATACTGATGGCTCTAACCCAACATCAACAAGGAGAAAGCCAGAGACTATATGCAGATAGAAATTAAACTTAATTTTAAGAACACATGGATATATTTTTCTTTCACATTCACATGATATTGTATACAGTGTAACTGGCATACTCCGAGCTCTTCAAGGAAGGCAGAAAATATCATACAGTACTTGCTGTGTGTTTTAATATCGCTTCGCTTGTCTAAGGAAAGCCCCACAAATTACAGAGAGCATTTGATGGGGAAATTAAAATATCATCTACATTGCAACTGGTCTGCCGCCAGCTGTATGGATCACATTTGAGATGCAGCTGCTGTATAAATGCAGCCATTTACCAGTTTTACCTAAGGCAGACAGTTAAGTAGGCTTCAGCTGCTACACCAAAGATGGTGAAGCTTTACTTGCCTGAAAATATAGTCTCTGTAGAGCCACAAATGTTTTGAAGCCATGTTGCATTTCAAATCCAGTAAATTGGGCCTGAATGGGCTGAGTATATAAAAAAGGTATTACCCAGCTTTTCTGTTGTTGATATGTACGTATGCTGAAAGAAAAACTCTTTATTGCCAAACCATGTTGTCTTAAAAGCAATTCAGAATTTCAACTTTCGTATCTCTCATAATCCTCACAAAGCAGGATAGCGTGTACCTTGGGAGGTGTTTAACATGAAACTTGTTGAAACAAAAGGCTCCAGACTTCACCAGTAAAAAAAAAAAAAAAGCTGTGAGCAGCCCCATCAAGCTATTATCTTTGGTTCTCATTCTGATAGCCGGCTCCCTGCTCTTCAAGCAAGTTGCTCTGATAAAAAGAAATGGCATCAAGCTGCAATTGAGACAAAACGCAGATAGATCACATCAAGCTGACCAATAAACTTTGTTTCATTGCCTTTCTCAGATGGTGTTTCATTTGTCTGCAGGACGTGCTATAGAACAGAAAAGCATTCAGACAAGGAAAAAAAAAAGAAATATAACACAAAATTCGTCTGTAATTTTAATACTAGCAGTTGATTCATACTATGGGAGGGTGGGGGAGCAGTTCTGTGGCAGTCTAAGTATCAACGATCATTTTTTTCCCAGCATCACCGTAGCAACACTGTAGTTATTGTCAATGAAGCACTTTCATTCTAAGGTGCTATTTTTAGATGATTTTACCTTTCCAGAAGAATTACCCTCTGGGCTGCAATTTATCATGTTTGTTCCGTGGCCCGTGGGTGAATTTTAGTGGGACCTTTATTTTTAAAGCAAAACCAACCAGCTCTGGTTTTCCCCCCACAGACATTTCTGCACTCAGCTCAAAACGTCTCCGCTTTAACAGCTCAGACCTGGCAAGTATCAATGAGGACTCAGCTCCTGGAGGAATTAAAAACAAAATACCAGCCTTCCTCCCCCAACAACTACTGGTAAAGGCAAAAGGAAGAACAAATACATTTTCAGCACATGAAAAAATGGTCTGAGGATGAAGAAGGGGGAGAAGTAGGGACAGTTGCAGGAGGCTGAAGTCCCAGGCTTCTCCAAGGCTGGAGCTAGTGGTTGCAGCAGCCTCCTTTGTCTGTGCCTCATCCATTCCTGGCAGCTTCCCAAATCTCAGCCTTTCCCCCATCACACTATGCCAGCAGGGCAGCTGTCAGCCAGCAGCCTGTATCCCTCTTGCCAGGATGCTCCTCCTTAGGTTGTCCCATCAGAGCAACCACGTGACAACCAGCCTGTCCCAGGCACTGCCACTTGCCACTGTGCATGAAGAGGAGCACTGGGAAGGTCACCTGTGGAGCAAGTAACACTAAGTGTCCCCAATTTGGAGAGGTTAAATATATATTTATCCAGAGAATATACAGGACTGACATTGCTGCACATGTCCATAGAGCTTTGCTTGAATTCAGAAGCACTAAATGGATACAGTAATGACTCAAGATCATGCCTAATTGGGCAGCCTACAAGCAGGAGCTGATTATGCACATGCACATACGAGATCCAAACAAGCCCTCTGCTCCTACTGCTACTGTTAAATAGATCCTGCACCTCCTGTGTGCAACCACATTCACATGAGACATTGAACTGATACAACTACTTCAGTACAAACCTTCATTCCCACATAAATTCAGATAAAATCTCTACATTACAGTAAAGCCTCAGGTTTCTAAGGCCTGAGGGGTCAAGGAGTGGTTTGGGGAGCATGTGAACAAACAGCCAAGCGGACAACACCCAAAGCACTGCTACAAGTCAAGCAAGTAGAGATACGCAGACAGCAGCATGTGCATGCTCACAACACATGCTTGCACACATGCAGTCAGGTCTGCTGAGGGAAGCATCCATCTGACTTTGGGCCAGGCACAAACAGTGTGCTTAGCACTCCCAAAACCTATGAGAGGGCATGGTGCAAGCCCCATGCATCAGTGTTGGTTTGCTGAAGATACTGTGGGAGGCCCTCAGGTTTTTTAACATCCAGACATAATTTCAGCCTCAGAATCATAACATCTCCACAGCATGGCAGGTTGGTCATACAACGAAACCAGCAGCTAACAGGTTAAGTATCTGGCCAAACATCACTTGTTCTGTCATGCAGCACCTACTGCAGTGGGGGCACAGATCTGTATAAAGGCAGGAAAAATTTCCCATTCACATTGCCGAATAATATTTTTGTCTGAAACCATGGTCTGCTTTTGGAGTCTGAAAACAGTTCCCAAGTCCCATGGTTTCCTTCACCCTCCCACCCCCTCTGAGCTGCATGGAGCACAATCCCTTGGCAATGACACTGTTCTCATGCGCTGGCCCGCCTGGCAGCTGTCCTTGGGAAGGATTTGGGAGCACTCCCGAGACTCTTGCTCTGTCCCAGCCCCGTAACTCTCATCAAGCCCTTTGTAATAACATCAGCCTTTGCTCAGAGCCAAAGTCTCAAGATACCAGTTGCCTAACTCATGGAAATTTGAGTTCAGAAAATACTAGTTTTGCTCTCAAATTTAGAACACCAGTGAATTATCCACTTGTTACCCTGGCACAGGTTTTATATCAAATTGCATAAAGCTTGATTTTCTTAAATAACCATAGCCACAAGTGAAGGAGAGGCACTTAAACAGATTATGGAGTGCTATTAAGAAGTCAAAGAATAAACTATCTGCTGCTTCCTGAACAGCTAAAACATTTCTTAAAAATGTAGGCTTTATAACGTCACATGTTGTTCATACCAAAACTGTATTTATTGACCAAGAAACTAATGAAAGAACCCAAGTCTTGTCTGACACATGACAATAGATCTACATTGAGCCAGCACTGAACACAGGACAACACTTCTCACAAAAATTGTCCTCCATTTCTGTTAGCCATTTTGTATTTTAGAAGAAGAAAAACAAGCACTTTTCAACCTTAATTATGTCTAGGCAAGCTGTAGTAAAGCAAGAAACTAGGATAATGTCACTGCTCCCAAACAGTTCTTTGACTCGGCACACTTTCATACTTAGAGCACCTCTTGTAAGGTTTTATTTTCATATTAAATTGAATGCCCTCATTCTGCTCTCAAGTTGTGGAAGCAGTAACACATGAGCATTTCTAGAAATTATTTTTCTGAGAGGTGCTATTATGCACTTGCATGAACTCCCTCATTCTTCATGTGTAGCCTGCACAGATGAGAATGACTCACTGAAACACTAGTTTATCAGAGTATGGACTTTTTGTGTTGTTGATGGGCCTATGCTACCGTGCTAAAGTTTCTAATCTAAATAAATTAGTGCCTAAAGTATTGCAAGTTCATCATTTGACAGCACAGGTTGGAAATCTTAACAGCCCTAAGATGATCTGATCAAAAGTTGGCCTGATTTCATAGACAGCAGGTCCAGAAGCTAATGCCAGGACTCAGCCAGTCCAAAAATGTACATGAGAGTATAAGCACCCAAACACAGCGACACACCAAATCATTTTGCTCATTGCTTGAAATTCTAATTATTATATTAAAACCAGACTTGCATCATCTCCATCTTCTCCCTAAAGAAAATAAAGAGAAAACAAGTAACTAATGTCCTGGGAAGCAGAAAGGACTGTAGAAACGCTAGCGAATAGCGCAAATTTCCTGCGGCAATTCTTTTTCCTTAAAAATATACCTCAGGCCAAACAAATCTGTCCACAATTTCAACTAATTATTTCAATCAAAAAGGGCAGATTTTTAGTGGGTAAGAAGTCAAAATGTTTAATCAATACAAACATTTTAAAGGCACCAGTGGGAGAAAGAAAACTAACATGCAAAAAATTATTTTTCTATTCCATAAAAAATCATTCAGCTCGGGCTGAGGAACAAAAAAATAATTAAACACCCTTCATTTTGGATTTCATTTCAGTTGGGAAACCCCTTTCTTTCATTCACCTCAGATACATTCTTCTGTTATTTTGTTGGAGTGGCCAAACAGCTGAAGAAATTAAGTATTCAGCTAACCTAGAACCAAGCCAGTTATGATTCTAATTTAAGGTTCCTGTATGGGAATTGTTTGGTGTGCTGGGTTTTGCAATAGCACAGCCTACATCTTCTGCATACTCACCAGTATTTCAGAAACTATAAATGGAAATCTTTAGAGAGGAAACTAGGGGCATACCTAGGGAAATATGCTGGTCTTCCTTAGACTAGAAAAGAGTCTGCACCTTATTTTAAACGGCAAAGAGAAATGCAAGCTGAGTCTTCTAAAGAAACATAACTTGTACCTTGTAATTATAAGGGTTACGAACTACTTCTTTTGGGGCAAAAGTTTGCTCTGATTTTTCTATATGCCTATTACACAGTTCTGCCTCCATTTTGGAACAGAAAACTTTTAGCTTCTTTTCTATCACCAGACATGTTCACTTTTGGGATCTCTTCTCTATCTGGATGACAAACCCATTAAGCCTCAGTGTGAGCTAGCTGTCATCATGACAACAGCTCAGCTGAAGTCAGTACTGCTATTTACATGCCTAAAACCAAGCTTAAACACAGTTTGTTGGATTTCACTCTATTTTGGTTTGCCATTCCATCCTTCAGTCCTCACTGTGTATTTCAGCTTTTTTCTTTTTTTTTAGCATATGATTTTGATTAGCCAAAGAAATTCTTTAAAAATACTTCATTGGGAAGTCAAACGCCAGCTCAAAGAATTCAGCATTAAACTCAGAAAGTTTAACACACGACTGCCAGAAACTACTTCTGGTGATCCAGAAGACAGCTTAGCAATCACAGAAAAAACAAAACCTTAAGTGCCCACATTCTCCTAGCATTTCTTCCTTGGTCCTCACATCTCTGAACTACCACAGCTGGATGTTACCACCCATGTTTGAGGCAGAGGCCATTTTTCTATGGTCACCATGCTTTTGGCTTCTGCTCTTCCCTTGTAGATCTAAAACCATTGTGTTGAGACATATTTTGTGGCTCGTGATTGCCAGGGCAGAAGGAGAAGATGCTCTGTGCATCCTCCTGTGCTCAAGCAAACTCCCACAGGGAACTATGTGGCTCCTGAGGGCCAAGATTCCCAATGCAGGGAAGCATGATTTAAATCCAGTTTTAGAAAGGACATATTCCCTAGCACATCTCCATCTCCAGGATGTCTAGAGACACAGTACCATGCAGAGATGCCTATACTGGCAACCTGGATGCTAGAAACAATGACACCTGTGCAAAAATTTTATCCCAATTATCTAGCATGTCATAAAATAACATGAATGCTGGACTTCATTCAGCCCTTTCAGAGATAGCTTGGTTATCTCAAGAGATCCTGCACCCTGTTGCTTAGCAAAACCTTGAGAGAGGTTAAGCCATGTGGTTTGGCTCTTCATTAACCCTCAGGCAGGGAAGGAGTTGATGGCAGGAATGGGCTCAGAGGTACTCCTCTCCTGTGCATCAGTCAGCTCAGTCTGCTATCATGCAATCCCTACTGGAGAAGAAATTTTGGTTCAAAGGGCATTCACCAACTCTAAAATCTGTGACACATTGAAGCCAGCCTGCCATTGACTTGATATGGGCAATGTAAACAACATTTTAATTCAAGAAAATGCACCCCATGTACTCTAGCTGCACATCACCTTTGAAAGTCTGCCGATTCGTTTTGCAAGTTTTAAATCACTCATATATTTAAAAAAAAAAGCTTTTTAGGTGCTTGACTTTTTTCCACTGTGTTTACAGGGGAGGGAATATCAAAGCAGAAGGGCTGAGTTCTGCAAATCTTCAGCCTTCCCCATGGCCATTGCTGGGTTTTCTGGAAGTTTAGCTACAGCACGGAGTGCAGGAGGTAGCCAGTAGTGCATTGCCCTGGGCCACACAGGGAGCCTGGGAAGAGCTCCTATCTCAGTCCCACACCTCCATCGGGCTGTTCCTAACGTGGTTTCTTCGTTCAGACCCCGAGGAGCCTCTTGCACATACAATCCACGGGAGAGACAGCTCCTCATCCTGAACATGTACAGTGTATGCCCCCATCTTCATTCAGCACACTAATACAAACTATGCAGTCATACGAGTAATACTATTGCTACAGTTTTCATTTAAACATTTACAGTTGTCTTTTAAGCTTTAAAAATTACTACAGCCCTGTGTCCTGGGCTGCTGCAGATTGTCACAGATCATACAGATGTGTGCACAGATGGGGTCTTTGCCTTGCTTCCATAAAGCAGTAAGACTGTTACGTATCCTTTTAGCATGCTGTGTTGAGCTGCAAATATCCAGTAAACTCTTGGTTGTTACAAGTCTCTCCCTCCTCTGCATTATAAAAACTAAAAAGGTTTTATGCATAATTCCTAGTGGAAACATCAAATTACCTGTGAAAGCCTGATCAAACACTGCTGCTCTTCATGCCCTGTCACTACTGACAGGCACAGTCATATATCCCTCCTTTCTCAGTATAAACTCCCTCCCAATGAATAGGCTTAAGTTGGGGTATTTAAAATGAAATGCTGTTCGACACAAGGTCTTGCACCCCTTGTCCCCTTCGTTTGCGTCTATCACTTGATCAACTGAATAACTCTTTCCTGCTGTCTCGGGCTTTTTTCTTTTCTTTTCTTTTTCTAAAGCAGTTCTGTATATTTTCTGGTCTGCTTTTTGTAACCACTATATTTAGTCTGCCAGCTGAAGGACTGATCATTTGCTTCACACAGCTCTGCTTGAAATAAAAGCTTCATTTGTTGTTTCTCATTTCATTTACTTTTTAATGATGGCTAATAAAGGCTAACACACATACATGCTATATATTTTAAAAAACAACAACAAGAAATCAACACAGAGGTGCAATTTTCAATCATGGCCCTGGAGGGACACAGGAGAGGAATAGGACTATTGTCAGGAAAGCCTGGGGTGCTTTGGCAGGGTGAGGGAAATGTGCAGCACTTGCCAGCATCGTTTCAGGCTGTTCTCAGTCCTGCTGGGTAGTGGCTTTTCATGAGCACTGAAATACCTTCCTCTTTTAAATACATGAATAAACAAACAAACAAAAATAAAAAGCAAGACTGCTTGAAATCTTGCAGGAGCAGGGAGGGGTAATTTCAATGTGTCATTTGTTTCAAATCCAAACGACAACTCTGGGGAGTTCAGCTCCAAGCACTCTTGCAGAGCAGTCATGCTCCAGTGTCCCACACAAAACACTTTGCAAACCTATTAAGAGGCTGATAGTGCCATAGCCCACCCAATTTGCCCATCCTAAGTCTGCGGAGGCTTCCATTTGCACTGGTAAAATCATGTAATTGAGGTCTGGATAAGCAAACCTGTTGTAGACTTCCCTGTGCATCAGGCACAACTTGTCCTGCTTTTGACTTAATCGATGTTTGCAGATTGTGTTCAGTATCTTAGGAATTACTCAGACTTTTTGTTCATTTCAAAACATTCACTGTTTTCTGCAGCCAGTCCAGACAAAAAAAGGGATCAGAATCAAAAAACCCAAACACTAACTAGCCTTTATGAATGTATTGGTTTTGTCAAAGTTGGATTGTGCATGAGAGATGTACTGGTTATAATTCAGCCTCCAGAGCTACAGTGAACCTCCAAGAATTCAATTTACAAAGGACCAATGGTTCTGTAAGAGCTGGTTTATGTGTCATCTTGAAGTTCAAAAAAATTTTGGTTTGAATTAATTTCAGTTTTTCAAACACAGACTGCTTTTTGAAGACCCAGGATCTGGGAATGTCTCACTGCCAGCTGCTTCGATTATATAGCAAGCTTCATGATACCAGCATGTTCTTAAGGGCTTAGAGGCTGGGAGAAGGAATTAGCTGACATACGTAAATGAGACTCTCATCAGCCACCCAAGGTGAGGGACAGCAAGACACTTCCCTGATGCTTGCAGTCACATAGATGTGAAAAGCACATCCTCAGACTTAAAAACTAAACAGGAAATAAAAGCAAACACATCTTTAGGTGTTTTGGTTTTAAATCACATTAATTTTGTTATATTTGGGAGCCAATGATGGTTGTGAAATGTGACCCTTGGGGACTGCACTAAAGAGTACAAGGGAACAAGTGATAACCTATATATTTTCAGTCACCCTCAGAGCACCTCAGCAGAGGCAAAATCACCTTCTTGTTATCGCCCTTTGAAAGATAGTACCCAGCACACAAGATAGGACACTGGATAGAAAAAAATCCCACCCTTCCTCACACCAGGGTGTCTGGGATCAGGCTGGGCTGAGGATGATTCTGTGGGGAAGATGGTCCCTAGCTCTTGTCATGCCTCTCCATACCAGTGGGGCAGCAGTCCGATCAGCCAGCAGTTCCCTCTGGAAAAACAATCTCAACCTCCAGCTTCCATCAATGGAGAGATGTCCCTTCAGCACACATGGGCAAAATGACCCTGTGCAGCAGCTGGCAGCAAAGATGCTGCAGCAGCACGGGAGGGGGAAGGGGTGCAAGGGCTTGCCGCAGTCCTGGCCTCCAGAGTGGAGCTTCTGAGCTGTTTGGATAAATGGGGGCTGACCCTATAATATGGAAGAAGAACAAGGTTAATGTGTGTCTCAGACAGAAGGAAATAAAGTGCTTGCTTGTGCTAAGCTTGACTCAAGCCAGCAATTAATACAAAACTTGGCTATAAGGAGTGATTCAGTGGTGCTGCAGCAGAGCCTTCTTCCAGACAGCAAGTGAGCATGGGAGCAAAATAAATCTTCCATTGGTTTCACCTCTGGATTTGTTCCCAAGATCTCTCCCCCGCTCCAGGCACTTACAATCCCTATTGTGTTACTACTGCGATATATCATTGTGCCAGGGATGTGACAGCATCTCTCAAACGACAATTTATAGCTGACATAGTTTAAGTTCGGGGAAGAGTGAGGTAGCAAAGGGAGAAATGATGCTTGTTACCATGCCAATCCACAGGAAACCACAAGGACAAGACTGCTGCGCTTTTCCAAAGAGCAGTTCTAAGCATCATTTCTCTGATAGTTCGATTTTCCCTTTTGTAACACTGTAACTAGTTATCAAAAAGATCTTTAAGAGTAAATCATTGGATCTGGAAATCCTTTGGGCCAATGATCCCCTAAGCGGACAAGCAGTCCTCCTCATCCTGGGGCGTCCAACTCTGAGGGAGGCACTAGGGACAGGATCATTGCTAACTGAGCCCCAAATCTGTATTTTTGAAAAGCCCATCAGTTTAGCAGCTTGCTTTTTGCCTTTTTCCATGTGAGGGATTGAATGGGACATCTGTTGCTGGAAATCAGTACAGGATGCCAAAAGACATGGGATTTAATAACCAGGTGTGACACTGCAGAGTTACCAAACCCTTCTGAATCTTCACCTCCCTGCCTATGCACAAGTATAATAAATACCACCTACCCCATGGGGTTTATTAAGTGTTATTAATTAATAGCAGGAGTGCTTTGTTCAGATCCTTGCATTATGATGCCACATAAAAGAAAAACAGTTCTATTACTACCAACTGATTAAGAATCCAGTGGGTGCTTTACTCAATCCCTAGATGTTCCTGGTGGGCAGCAATGACAAGGAAGCTGCCTTTGAAAGCTAAAAAGTGAGGGAATGCTACTTCGCATCGTATCTCGTCTGACAGCATGTTGGAAAGTTCACTTTGGAGCTTATGTTATGACAGCGTTTTGTGCACATGGAGAATCAGCGTTTAAATCATTAGGGGTCATAAAAGTAACATCTACCCATTATTCACCATGCTTTGCAAACCAATGGTTCATTCTGACAAAGCCTCTCCAGTACGAGCAGATACCACTATCCACGCTTAACAGGTGTGGGAGCCAAGGTGCAGAGATGACCAAGCTGTCCCAGCGAGCTGAAAGGAGAAGTGCCCAAATTTGCCCTGTAATCAGGCTGCCAAACAGCGGTGCCAAGACCTGCCAGCCTGCCTCACTATGTGGCTGTCACATTATAGGACTCTTCAGCCTAAACACACTGCCTACCACAGGTGATGCTTTGCCTCTAACAAAGAAGTTGCATTTTAAGACCACTTGTGAGGCAGTGTGCCTCCAACTGTGTGGCTGACACAAAGGGAAGAATGTGGAGCTTGGACAGTACAGATATTCACTGGTTGGAGTCTGCTTAATCAGCTGTAAGCATGCCAAAACCCAAAAGCAAAGGCAGCAGAGGAAGTTTTCAAGCTGCAGCCTCCAGCAGACTCAGGCAGCCTGTCAGCATCTCCCTTGCCAGCAGCAGCTACAACTCCGACCTCCCTAGAGCAGCAGTCAGCAATAAACATTTGAACAAATCCTCACAAAAACTAATGCCTTGTGGGCTCCAGTGACATTTCCAGAATGCAAATATGAAGCAGTAACTTCTCAGTTTGACAGTTTAAATGGGGAAATGGATAGGGTAGAGAGTAGCTGGAGACACACACTTGCTGCTGAAACAGAGGAGAAAAGCCCTCCCAAAACAAAACCAGAAACTCATTATCTTTTAGAAAGGAAAAAACAAAACAAAACAAAAAACCCCGAATTGTTGGAAATACCAAGTAACATCATATAAAAATGATTCTCTTTTTCAGGCCAGAACAATTTTTTCATTCTGTGTAATCACGCACAGGGATCCAGGATGATGGGCCCCAGCCTGTGGCACACAGACAGTACTGTAGAGCAAATAAAGACCAGTATGCAAAAGGAACAAGGGGATGGCGTCAAGAAAACCACCCTCAGACCTCTTTACATTCTGTCTATTTGTAAATCTACTTGATTTTTGAGCGTGGAAGACGCAAGCAATGATATTCCATGATTCAGGAAAGACATCAAGATTCATGACACCTATAATGCCTCAAAACTTCATCAAGGTCTCACTGAGTCAGAAGCTGTAGAAGCACTGGGTAAGAGGCAATCTACACCTAATCAACTGACAGGTTTTAAAGTGTATCTAAAAATACCATGAAGGGATGAGCACTTTTTTTTCTTCTTCTATAAAGTGGGAATGGATTCTCCTTACAGAGGTCTGGCAACATTCCCGCTCGAGGGGGAGAGGGGTCAGACATCTCCACTGGGACCTGGGAGAAAGACTCCCTGATCTGACCATAATTTTATGGAGTGTGTCAGCAATTCAGGATGCAACTATGCCAGAAAGGCTTGAAGGAATATCCCAGGGAATAGTCAAAGCAGGATAGTTAAAGCATAAAATTTTTGTAGGTAGAAGCTTTTCTCTTTGCAAATACCCATACAGCCTTGAGTATCAACTGGAGTAAGTAGAATAAAGCTTTTGTTAGCATCAGTTAAGCTTAAGTTAATGTGAAACTCAGCAAAAACTCAGCACTGACTGCATGCAGACCCCTAGAAGTGGAGTGGCATCTCCAAGGCCCAGTTAAGTCAGAAAAAATCCTGTTAATCCTACCAGGTTTCAGTTCAGGTCTGTACTTTAACAACAGTATTTAGTAAAGGGAAAAATCAAAGTAAAGCTATATTCCAGCTAGATAAGAGACCTGATGCACAACTACAGAGCAAATTAAAAACAAGCAGAGGATTTGAAAACTACATTGAGGCTATGTGTAAAATATATGGCTTTAAAATATACTGTAACCAAACCGATGAAGACAAGTATAAAGAAAGAAGTTGCACAAATTTTTCTTGGCCAAATTACTTGGTCAAAGTAAAAAAGATTAAGGGGTGATTTAACAGATGCACCATGAACAAAATTTCAGATTACAATTTCAGATTCAGATATGAACACGATTTAGTGCTTTAACCGGAGAAGTAGTAGTAGGCCACCTGCCACGCTGGTAAGAGAGAGGTCACCTTTCTCTCGCACACACACTAACACATGTTTACCCTTCTGGATTTCACCATGTGGTAGAGATTTGCTGTATTGGACAATAAGGACTGGGGCAAGGAGAGAGAAAAAGTCACTAGAGTTTCTCCACTACAGAAATTAAAATCTGCTCCTAAAAACAGAAGTTGCTTTTCTGAAGGGGCGGAGAGGTAATTCCTTGGAGGAGAGAGCTAACTGAAGGCACCACTCCATCATTAAGAGCTATCTAAGAGCAAGTGACTCACCAAAAATAGTAACACAGTGTTTTCTGTTTGCTATATACTGAAAGCTATAGGGCTTGATTCATAAACTCTGCCAAATCCATGAGTCCATGGGATTCACTCAAATGGGCTTTGGACCAGATCCACAGCAGGTTTCATTTTATGAAGGGTCTCAGAAAACCATAAATTTATTACTCAGATATAAGAGCACCAACTTCCTGCACTGGGTATTAAAAAGAAAGAAGAGTTATTCTGTTGAGAAGTAAAGCTTCACTGTTGCAATACAGTCAGCCCTCCTCTCAATAGGGCACTTATTTTAACTCCTGCGTGTATTTGAGGCTTGTGAGAGCTGCTAGGGTAAGGAGGCAGGGACAGCAAGCATGGCAGCGCCCCTCCCTGTTCTTCCTTGCCACCTTCAGGAGATACTAACTAATCCCAGCAAAGTTTGTGCTTGCTGAGCTGCCAAAGATGCCAGCCTGCACCTAACACGGTTGTGGCAAAAAATGGCATCTAAACTCCCTTCATCTAGGTCCCCACATCTCTGCTGGTGACTGTTCCAGAGGATGAGTCGGTCCAACCACTGCCAGCCTCGGTTGACTTCCCATTACCGTGCTAGGATGGAAGAGACGCTGGATGCCCTTACCTGAACCTGCATACTCTGGTACTTTATGGAATTTTCCACACTTTTCACACCTCTCAAAACACAGACATGCTGGCAAGACTCAAGCGGGGTTCTCTGAAGTCCAGGCAACAGCCCACCATGCCTGGGATGCATGGGGACACCCACTCACCTCAACCCTGTCCAGGCACGTGGGTCTGGCACAGGAGGACTTCAGTCCTCTTGGGATGTGGACACCACAAGTCATTGCTCAGTCACTATGGGATTGACATTAAGTGGTGCTGATGACCTATCTCCCTTTTTTACTGCTGCAGAGCCCAGCAGTATTGATGCTTTGAGTTGGTTATTACCCAGTTCTCCCCTGAGAGCAATCTGCACCTTACAGACATGTGCAGCAGCCGAGGACACCATCTTCTCTTTGATTCACGGGAGAGTTTTCCTTTTGTGCTGATTCCCCTTTCTAAAGAGGAAAAAGAAAGGAAAGAAATCTAAATGCCATACAGACATTCCAGAGCCCCACCCTTCCAAGGCACTGTCTGCCTGGCACAGGCCATCCATGTTTTTATTGCATATTTTTACATATCCTGAACTTTGGGAACCACATGTTCAGCTGTGGCAAACACACCCATTTCATTTACACATTTCTGCGTTTGTCCTTGTCCCACATCCCAAAAGTAAGGTTAGTCTGTGTGCTGGAATGAATGCATGAGAGCAAATAAATTCAGAAATTGGTTTGCACTGCATTTAACTGATCTGCAAATAAACATAAAAAACATATTTTCACACCTTATCAAACCATTCAATATTCCAAAAGCATGCAGCCAGGTTTTTCAGACCTGCATTAATCCAAACTTGAAGCATCTCTTTCTGGGATCAAGTAAGTGTTTGTCACATAAAAATAACCTCAAAGTCAAAAAGACTGTACTTGAATAACCAAAATGAGCGGAGAAGGGATGCTTAAACAAGCAAAATTCTGCAAATAATACTGAGGAGCTAAAATTACCCAGTTAATTTTAAAGATCACACAGAACTTTTTCAAACATAAAAACAAGCTCCTGATTGTTGAGGTTTAATAGCACGTCCATTAAAAAATGGAAAATGCACCAGAGGCACAGGAACTTTCAGTACACCTGGCCTGATGTAAAAACAAAGTATGTAATTGTCGGCGATTAACAAAATTGTGCCTTGAAGAGCTGGTAATTTATCCAAAGCTTGACTCCGAGCAAGGATTGACTACTTAATGATTTTAATTTTTTCAAAGACTGTCATACCACAGAGATGTTGTTAAGAATTTGGTTTCTTATGTAATTCCTCCATGGCTGGATTTCTCCCTGGGATGCAAGAGAAGCAGACCTTTCGATCATCATCTCCCACCTCTCTCCTCTGCTTCCTTCAAGGACTGTCTGCACCTTTGGACAAGCAGCGACAGAAGGGTGGCACAGACATTTCAGTAAGTAGAACAGCACAAACTTCAGTTACATCTCCGCCTTTGGTGAAAGCTGCTGTGTAAGAAACCAGAAGGGAAGCCCCACAAATTTGTTACAGGAGACCACCAGAGAGAGCCCAGTCCCTTGAGGAGCGGGCACTGGAGACACGCTCTAGAAGAGAAGGGCAGGACCAACAGAAATATTTAGTGGGAAATGTCAAGCTCCCCACAGAGGATGGTGAAGCCCACTGCACTTTTAAGTAGCACCAGTGTTCACGGAAAGCCCACAGCACCTGTCAGTCATGCCGCACCCAAGTGCAAGTGTGGTTGCCAACAGCAAATTGCCGCAACCTCTAATTTGTTGCTGTTTTGGTATCAAATTATTTCTCATTGCCAGAGCGCTGTATAAACCCACAATAAACTTGTTTTGATCTAACTCATTGCATGTTACCATGTGCCTCACTCCATTTTTGAGGTGCCTGTGGACAACCTCCTTCCTATGGATTTCCTGCTTCTGCATCCTGAGGTGGGGGTGGCTCACACACAACTCTTTTAATGACCTTTATCAACCAAAATCAGAGTCCAAACCAGATGATTGCAATGGCCCACACAATTAAAATAGTATTACTCTGTGTTTCATCAGAATGCATGCCAAGAAAGATATGTTCAGAGCTAAGCCCTTCAGAAGACATCTGTGCTAAGTCTGGTGGAAGGGAAATCATTCCCTAAAGATTAAAAAGATGAAAATACAACCAGAGCAACTACCCTTCTCTGAGCTCCTGCAGATGCATAGGATTAGGAAAGATTACCAGGAACATCGAGTCTGAGCTACTGCATTGGCCAGAGAGCAGAGTTTCACGCACAGGCTCCAAGCTGAGTAACTTGTCAATGTGAATTTTTAATGACTTTTTGATTGTGAACATATGCTGTAGCTGGGCTTGCTCCAGATCCCAGCTGAAGTCAGCTGTCACCTCTCAGGGTGCAGGTCTGCGTCATACTTTGTTAGGTTTAACAGGGGACTCCCGCTGAAGCAGGTAGTCTTGGTTTCCCTGTCCTGCATGGCATTGCCTGAACTGAATCTGCTCACCTATCAGACAGAAGAATTGGTGGGGACAGCCCATTACCAGTTACCCACACGTCTCCCTGAAACACTGCCACAAATGCAAAACCATCGGTGCTGGCTCTGCACTGTGCCAGTGTGCGGCTGTCCCAGCCTGGCTGGAGGAGCACCCACCACCCACTGTGGGAGATACTGCCTGCCTAAACATACTCTGGAGGGAAGGCTATCAGCAGCTTTAAAAGTCAGGAATTAAGTAAAAAGCCAAGGGCATGTGAAAAGCTGACAAACGCTCATTGTTCAGCTTTTGCGGTGTTTGACCATTCCCTCTCCAATGCAGGCTTTGTGTGCTTGTCCCTGTGCTTTTCCTCCTAAAGCACCAACTTTTCAATATATTCTAAGACATCAAGAAAGAAAAGCAACCTGAAGTGACTTAGTGTGTGCTGTCTCACACATGGAGAGTGCTACCAGCAGAAGCGTTTTGTTCAAAGTGTCTTCTGCATTCATCCAGGAATAAATATCCATTACTTCTTACTCTGCTAAGTGTAAACTGTTCAGAATTTGGAGTAATAATATGAGTAACAAAAATACTGGTTCTGCTAGGCACCTGAGCCCAAAATCTGTCAGTAAGCAGAACAGCAACTTACGGCAGTGGAAGCTGTGTGTGCTCAACAAGGCTGAAACAGAAACCCTTGTTTGCTATTTCAAAGGAGCCTAAGAGACAAAAATACCTACCTAAAAATAAGCAACTCCCATTGAAACGTCACACAAATTAGGTGCCTAACTGCTTGAGGCACCTCTGAAAACCCTGTCTTGTAACCTTTCTCTTTTTTTTTTTTTTTGTGGTTATGATATTCCAGAAATAAACACCCCAAGACACTGAAATGAAAAGCTAGACTGCAATAGAACAAACCACACTTCTCTTGATTAGCAGGAAAAAAAAACAACCCACTCTTATCATTATTACATTTTTTCAGTCCCTTCTCAGGGAACAGTTGGTATTTGTGGTAGCTTTGGCTGGAGCTTGTAGCAGCTGTATAGTATGCATCACATTAAATATACTGGTGGCTCCTGCATGGTCATTCTGGCACCATTTCTATTTCATACAATGCCTTCAGTTCTTCTGTTTAACCTCAATCATTCATCAATCATTCACCAATGCCAATAAATCAAAGTGTCTAGGGACCCTTAAACATAAAAATAAGGAGCTGTAAAAAAAATATTACTACAGCAATTAAAGACTCAAATAGTAATAAACTCTACTTGCATTACACCTTTAGAAAGCCCTACTGAAATTAAACAAACATCCAATATCAACAATATGAAAGGGGCTTTTTCTTCTAGTTTATAATAGCTACTGGTTTATCCAGAGCAGAAGAGAATTAGGGTTATTTTTATAGATCATGGAGACTAGAGGTGCATGTAAAAAATGGGGGAGGAGGAAAGAAGTAGTGAAAGGTAAAATAAATTACAGTGATTTTTTTCTTTTCCCCCAGCAGACTAAAAGGACATGTACCAGAATTTATGAAATAAATGTGAATCTTTATCCACGAAGTATAACCTTTTGGTTTGGATCAAGACTGTATGGTTAACAAATCTGTTTTAAGTCAACTTCATAGCTGAGTGTTTAAAGTAAGTAAAGTTTTCTATTTTAATACATAAATCTCCTTTTTTTATTGTTTTCCTCAAAAGGCAGTTTTGTTTTCCAGAAAAGCCTTTTTTTTTTTTAACTGACAACCAAGATGAGGGAAAAAAGTTTATATCATTCAGGAAAATAAAATGACAAATCTTTGCCAGACAGGTGAAAACATAACACATGAAGATGAACAGACCTAGAGATTACCTAAATTAGGATCAATGTCTTGGCTGCTACAACCCCAGATGGAATGGGGGGCCTTTCTCTTCAGAAGGGGCGATATGCTGTCACTGTCATGGCAGTCTGGCAAGGACGGGCCACATACCACTGTGTTTACCGCAAGAGCCTGACTGTTAATTCCTATTAAAGGGTAACACAGTGACGCTGGCACATCCCACAGAGCACCCAGACTTGGATTTTATCAATGCCAAACCCCTGAGGTTTTGTCAAGGTATTCCCACCTCCCCGTGCAAGGGGATGGGAGCCTGTGACTTCACCCAAGAAGTGCTTGGGAGAGTGCCATGAAGTAGGCACAGTCTGCACTGCTGGCAGGAGAGGGCTCTGCCCCAGGCTGCTTGGTTCCACTTGTTAGCTGAGGGCCAACACTTACTGTTAAGAGAACCATTTTGGTTTTTTACAGTAAAAATATTGCAGGGATCCCAACTGCTTGGACTGCCATCTTTATTAAAAATTACCAGTTTGACAGTGCTGTTGGTTTCAGTTGGCTTTTGCTACCAGCCCACCACAATTACAGCCAACAGAAAGGGGCTAATGAGACAAAGCAAACAATGTATGCTGGTTTTTAGTTTTCTCCTTTCCCCTGCTCTTTTTTGCTGGAGCTTTTTGACAGGACCAGGCCAACAAGAGCTAGCAGTGATTGCCCAGCAAATAGCCAGGCCTGAGGAGGACTGGAGAGACCCACAACTAACAGCCTCCCTGCAGGACCCCAGCCTGGCGCTGGTCCGTGGCTACAGATGTGCCCACTAGCAACATTGTTCAGACTTTTCTGATTTCTTACATTTATCAATCACCTCCAAAGCCTCCAGATTGTAAAAAAAAAAAAAAAAAAAAAAAAAAAAAAAAAAAAATTGACCTCATTTTAAAGAAAATTGCTGGGGACTGAAGAAGGTACCACCAGAGGCTATACCTAGCTGGACATCTGCGACCAGTGGAAATTTCCTTCATGGTTTGTTTTTTTTGCAACAGTATTCTCTTTCAGTAGTTTCCTCTCGGCTATGAAGTGTGCTTTTATTATATCTGTGTTGAGACGGTTCCAGTGACGCACCTAAAATAGATGAAACTATTCCAAGTGTGTTTTCCTAGCACCGAACAGCAAGCTGTGCTGTCCGCAACAGCAGCTCCAGCATCAAGACCGGGCATTCAGCACAGCATTTACCTGTGCCAAGCACAGGGACTGCCAATATCACCACCAAGACAGGGCCAATAAATCCAAGCACACTGTTTATCTCTCGCCTGTCCTCCCTGTGCACATGCAAAAGCTGAGACCCTTTTTCACAGACAAGTTGTCATCCCACCTCCATGTACCTTTGTCTCTCAAAGCTCAGGCAAGCTAGAAATCTACAGGAGGAAGACAAATGCATTCAGCACAAAGCCTTTGAAAATTATAGGAGTCTTTGGGAAATTGGACTAGATGATCTTTTGAGGTCCCTTCCAATCCCTAACATTCTGTGATTCTGTGATAAGCTGTAGGCTTTGAGGATAGCTGCAGGGAGGCCTGGCAGAAGCAGGGACAATGAACCACAACCCAGCAGCTCCAGCTGGAGACCTGGCTGAGGAGCCTGCACCAAGAGTGCAGGGTGGCCAGGTGCCTGCCAGGTCTTCACCTTTAATAATGGATAAGGAAGCTAAGATTGGGCTTGTAGTGAGTGAATATATAGAGATCTCTACATGAAGGTGCAGAAACAGCACTGTTTGAGTCTGACTCATTGTGTCCTTGTTATGTTGCCGGTTGCTTGGAGACTGACTGAAGGCACACAGCAAAGATGCTGGCTTGGGAGTCACTACCCTGCCTTATTTTCTTTTTCTCTATGCACATAATTTTCCTTTAAAGGCTTGCCTTGCCTCTGCAGATTGCTCAGCTCGCCCTGCTACTGTGGAAAACTACGGCAGGGGAGGCAGCCGGGTGTCCAGTAACACTGTCAGCGTTGTTCCACTCACCTCTCAGCCCCTGCTCCACACACTGCAGGGGGAAAGAAAGCATGTCTTTATTCCTCTACAGGCTCGCCTGGATACTAAATTTTACCTTAAGCCAAAGCAGTCACAGATTGCTTATTGAGAAGCATTCCCACACATTTCCAATGGGTTACCCTGAAGTCCTCAAACTTCCTTAGCTGGGAATAAATAACTACAAATCCCAAAAAGCAGTGGAAATGCAATGGGAAACTTGAGCACATTCCACTGCTTGACAGGCATGGCACGACTGAGTGGTGGCTAATTTGGAAATCTTGCTTGGCTCTTTCCTTACACAAAACCAAGCAGTGTGGAGACAATTATTCGTAATTTAACAAGTGCTGAAATCTAATGCCCATTGTATCTCAAGTGCTAACAGTATCATGCTTTAAAGTGGGAGCTTGCAAAATATAAGCAGGACTTTTAGGACACTGTTAAGTTACATGGGCTAGAGCCTACCGTGGTATAAAAGGATTGTGTGTCTACTTCCAACAGCCCCTCATGTATTCTTAATAGCTGGAAACCAAGCAGTATGCGGTGATATAGGGTAATGAATGACCTCTTACTTCTGTTTTAACAGGTTTCTATTCCCCTAATCAATCTCATCATTCACACCAGGGGAATCATCTAAAAGCTCTTTAAAAATAAATAGGTGCGCTCAGAGCACAGCCTGCAGATTTTTCAGAAAAGACAATTTATGTAAATAAATGATTCAAATGGAAGCAGAAGCAAAGAGGCTTTGGTGGGAATTGCAATGTGCAAAGATTCCC
Source organism: Podargus strigoides (assembly GCA_028020825.1). Classification (NCBI taxonomy): domain Eukaryota; kingdom Metazoa; phylum Chordata; class Aves; order Caprimulgiformes; family Podargidae; genus Podargus; species Podargus strigoides. The sequence goes on along the minus strand of CM051663.1, from coordinate 111,243,802 downwards.
TCTCGGAGAAGGTGACTGAGGCACCGAGTTACTTGTAATTTCAGGACGAAAAATAATAAAAATAATTCTATCAACAGTGAAGGAAGAAGTGCCGCAGAGTTTACTTACAGCCTTCTCAACTCGAATGAAATCCCCCACGACAAGTCAAATGACCTTAAGACTATGGAGGCATATTGTAGCTGCACACAGGACCATGTGGCAGAAGGCCAGGGTTTGGAAACACCAGCTCACCTGAACCTTGGGCATGGATTCAGTAGCACATCACTCTGCCACTTGAGATGCCCCATGCCCTTGAGGTGCCGAGATGGCACAGCCAGGCACGACACTGCATGAAGGACCAAGAGATGAGCAAATGAGATGTGACAAGTCCATATTAATCCATGCAGACAAACTGTTTCCTAATTTTCTCTCTTTGCCCTACAGCTGCTCCCAGCAATTCAGCCCAGGAAGGCCGACATACATTTGGTCAGTAGTCTACTAATCTGGGAACAGCAGTATGCAACGATGGCCAAAAGCCATGTTAGTCCCACGGGTGTGGGCTGGGGTGCTTTGATTGCAACAGGCAGCCTTGCCACTGGTCCTAAGAGTCTATGAGCAGTGCTGTACCCAGCAGATACAGATCCATGCAGGATCTGCTCCTGCTTTCTCTGTGGAGATATAATACCTCAAAGCAATCCAAAAACCGTTCCAGAAATGGTTTTTAATTAGCTTTCTTAATTGTCAGCAGCTAAAAATAAAGCTTTCTGCAAGATCAGATAGCTTTTCACAAAAATTTGGGGGAAAACTGATAATCAAAACATGGCTTTTCCAGAGAAACTGTTTAAAAGTATGCAAACTAGACATGGACTATCAACAGGGTAGCCACACAACCCTTCATAGAAAGCCTTTATCTCAAGTAAGACTGGCTGCAAAGTGAAATGTGCAAAAATCAAGTGAATTTAGCATTGATGCTGCTGCTGATCATTCAGGTTTTTTTAGTTGAATGACCCAGATACAGTTTGGCTCAGGGACAAGACAAAATGAAACATGAAGCAGCTCTTTAACACCCAGATTTGTCCTCAAGTGTTCAGTCCTGGTGCATTGTGTTGGCAAACTTCTCAATCCCCACTCTGAAGCCGAGGCAGTGCCTTGCAGGAAAAAATCCCCACAAAATAAACAAAACTAAACCAAAAAAATATGTAACTATTTAAAATTACATTGACAGTGTATGCAAAAAAAAAAAAAAAAGTAGAGAAGGGTAATCCAGGCAACCTTCAGTACTTTCTGAATTTGCAGGCTGCTCCCTGCAGCCTCAATCCACCACTAATACTGGTTCTGAATAAGGTCTCTCATTGAGCTTCGCTGTGCCAGTGGAAGCCAGACAGCTAGCTAGTGTATCCTATAATAAACAAACATGCCCCCTGGCCCCAAACACATGTAGAAGATGGATTTAAATCATTAGGATTTACTTAGCTATGAAAGGGAACAATTTTTCACCAGACTGCAGAAAACCCCACTGCAATGGAGCAACCAAGGCTGAGATTCTCAGAAGAAATGGAAGGAGTTCAAGTACCCAATTTCTATTGAATTTCAAGGTAATTTGACCATCAAGCTCCTCATGCACCTTTCCCTGAGCCCTTGTTTTTACTGCATTAAATTTTTTACTAACTTGAAAAGTAGTAACTGAGTAATTGTGAAAGGTTACAAGTTGTTTTTAAAATAACATAGAGGTTGCTTTTTGCTCCCCAGTGGCTGTACAGTTACAGTCAGAGTAATGCAGCTCTCGGGATATAATTTGGGAAGAGGAAAAACCTGGTGACATTCCCTATTCTACCACTAACTTCTCCTATGGACTTGGACAGCCAGTTGCAAGTTTATAAGCACTTCTGTGTTCAGCAATGTGTTTGAAAAGTGTTTGAAATCCAAAGAAACGAAGTTACAAGGACAATGAGGTAGTTTTAAACTCTCCTAAGATAAAAGTCTGACAGGATTTGCAAACACTGTGTTGATAAGAGGAAGGATTGCTCTTTACAGCTGGAACTTTCCATCCAAATAACAGCAAAGCTCTTTATACACAAGAATGATTAAAGATGAGGAACATGCCTGTGATACAGGTTTGTTATTTGCTTATAGCTCAAATTTGGCAAAGCATGTAAGCACTTCAGCATGGGGGCCAAAATAATATTTCATCGTGGCAGAATTGAGAAGATTCCCAAGACTTCCTCAGGACTCCTTTAGGCAATCCAAGGGCTACATGTTTGGTAGACCCTTCTCAGGAGCCAGACTGCAAGCACGCTTTGCCAGGACCTCATCAAAGTCCCAGACAAACAACATCTCTTGCATTCATGCAGGTGAGTGTGGGGTTTTTTTAATTTCCTTTCCCAGTGTGGCACTGAAGCTGGACACAGCACCTGGCTGGGCCAGGAAGGCTGATCTCATGTGCTATCTCGTGCCTAAGTGGACCTTGATGAAATTATCCCTTACGCCTCAGTAAAAAATTGAGTAGCCCATGTAAATGCAAAGAGGAAAGAGTAGAAGTAATTCCATATTCATGCAAATTTCCTACCTCCTTTTCCTGCCTCAAGCCAAACAATTAAATGCAACAAAAGAAGATATAAAAGTCATATAAGAAGCTTCAAATGGTCTTGACTTTCTTCATGCAAGTATCTTATCTTCTCTTTGTTCCATTACTTCTGATTTCTGACATGAAGCTCATACAAATGAGGGGGGGGGGAAGGAAAAAAAAAAAAAACAAAATGAGGGCACCATCAAGTATTCAGGAGCAGGACAAACTCACATGTAAAATTGCAACCCAGAAGACCCTTTACAGGTATTTCATTGGTAGCTGCTTACATCATGAGCATGCACACATACACCATGAAGGGCACTAAAATTTCTATGACATTTTTGCAGAACCCTATTATCTCATATTTGCCTTGATCCATATATAGGAGGTGCAAGACATAGCGTGCAAAGCTGCCCTCCCACACCTTCTGGCAGATCCCAGCTCCCAGAGGCTTCTTGGCATGTCTGGGAGGCAATGCCACTCTTGGAGATGGTTTCACACAAACAGAGGACAAGATCAACAAGGCACCTGCTGGAGAAGGCTTCTGCCAATTTGCACTAACTAAAAAGCCAGCTGCTTTTCAGTAGAACAAACCTCAGCTTCCACAAACCTTAGCAGTTCCTTCACTGAGCTGTGCTTCATCCTTAGTGAATTGGCCACTGAGAATTTGATCCTAAATGTAGCGCAGCTTTTCAAATTCCCCTTATGTGCTGAACCGTAAGCTTGCCAAGCAGTAGGAATGCCGAAGCACTAAATAAAGAACATTTTCAACAGTCAAGGCCAAGGTTAAAGACATAAGGAATGTGAGGAGTTGTTTTTGCAGTGAATTTATTGTACAGACAAAGTAATAAACCATTTGCATTTAAAGGATCTATAGCATAATGATGTAGATTAGTAGTGCTTCTGTTGATTATTTATTTTTTTTTTTAACACAGGGAAACTTTTTGTTATCTTTGACAGGGCTCTGCTCGTACTCTTTCAGCCTCTCTAGCACTCCAGTAAAGGTGGGTTTGGTATGACTGCAGTGGCAGGCTCAGAGCACTATCTCACAGTGAAACCTTCAGAGCACTGAACCACCACAGAGGAACCCCCTTTTTACCCCAAACTTCCAGCACTCCTTAAGGAAGGATGAGGGTAGATTGTGTTTTTACACTATTATTTATAAAGCATAATTTCTTTAATAAACTACTTATAAACGAAAAGCCTCCATTTTTTACACTGGGCTGAAGAGGGCTTATCTTTTTTCAGACAGGCATACATGGGCTCTGGTTCAATCAGTCAGAACTAGAAGTCCCCATCTGCAGATACCTACATACCTGGGGTTCCACTAGCAACCACTCAGACTCACAAATTAAAAACCTGTCTAAAAATCTGACACTATTCATGCACTCAAATGCTTTTAAGAATATGGGTTTGATCCAAAAGTCCATTAAGGAAAATGGAAAGACAAATTGATTTTCCACTGACTTTGTCTTAGGGCCTAAACTAGCAGCACTGGTCTAAAGACCATCTAATTCCCTCAGCTTTTAAACCAAACCTATTCAAAGCCTCAATTTATAAATGCAGGCACTATAATGGGGCATTCAAATGCTGGTAGCAGATTCCCAAAATTAGCTATTTGGCCTGTAAAATATGCATAAAGCATACCTTGGTGCCAACACAAACATCCAGCTGCAGAGACTTCTAAAAAATCTCATTATGATTGGTCTCAACAAAAGTATGTTACCACTTGTGACTACTAACACATGAGGGAACCAGAAGAATGAACGAGAAGGCAAAGCTGACTGACCTCACTTCAGTTCCCCCCTATCTACTACTTCTTACTTGCAAAGCCTGCCTGGCAAGGTGAAGAGAGCTGACAGCTTTCCAGGACAAGACGACTCACAATGAGATGGGAATTCATTAGCAGTCAAAGAAAACACTATGGTATGCAACAGGTGATCAAGAAACTGTCACTGTGGAAGTCAGGAAAAGATCAAAAGATGTTTTGTAAGGTGAAAAATGGTACAGAGAAAGACAAAAGTGTGTGTATTTAAAGTCAGAGTATGGGAGCAGAGCAGCTGGTAAGTTGCTTATGGTAAAGCAAAGGCTTCCTTCCACACAAGGACTGACACAAAGGCCAATCAGTTAGGGATCACTGTGGCAGCTAAAGTAAAACATCTGTTTCCCAAAACATCAGTGAGAGTCTGAGACCATCATCCATTTGCAATGCCACTGCATGTGTGCTTCGAGGCAAAAACCGCTTAAATGGGAACAAACTCAACAGCTGCCTGAAAGGACAGAGAAAGCAAAACACTTAAAGGAGAAGAGCTACTAAGTTTTCCTACCTTACAAAAACCATAAAGCACACATTAAAATTTACAGTTAATAATCAGCAAGAAAGCTTTGCCAAAACTGCTGTACCTCTTCCTGTAGCCTTTTCTAAATACACAAGAATCAAAATTTAATGAAAGCTTGAGGCTGCCAAGTTTCCAAACTTGAGCAAACAATACCAGGTCAAGAGAGCATCCAATCCCAAACACTCCTACTCCTTCTCTCCCCAAGAAGTCTTGGGTTACAAAAACCTACTCTTTATTTAACAGCACCAGGGGTAGCTCTCCTCCATCAGCAGATCACTAAGAACCTTCATGAGATACTTCCTTATTAGCTCAATGTTTATTACCAGCCACTGCTGTCCTGAGTAGCCCAGCATGCGCCGCAAGCTGCAGCAACAAAGCTATGCTGGAGTGCTGAAAGGGGCCTTTAAAACGCTGTTCATAGCATGGCAAGATAGAGAAGGACTCCCTGATTACAGAGTTCATTGCCTGACAGTGCACAATACACCGCCTGTATCAGGAGCTGCGCCCCACGTCCGCCAATATTAAACCTTCAGGTGGTGTCTTGTGATACACCAGGATCTCACCTCCAGTTTTTCTGCAGCAGGCTGTGAGCCAAGTGCTGAAACAATTGTCAAAGATCCTCTAAAAAAAAGTGGCTGATGTTAAGACAGCAAAGCTTAGAAGCCAGCATCCCTCTGTGCTATGATTACAGACCCCAGCGGGCAGAGCTCTAGAAAATAAAAATGCTATAATGACATCTCCACTATTTGTTTCATACCAAACATTCCCCCAAACTGATGGTGTTTTTTCAATTTACTAATGGAGAGGAGGTAAAAAAACCCACTCCAAGTAGAACAGGAATCCCAGTTTCTTTTCTTCTTTCATATCCTCTATATTCCTCTTGGAACAAGTTACATGGAAATATTCAAATACTCGTATTGATACTAGGAAGTAAGAAGATACGTCACTGAGGGTCTCTGCCAGGCTGAAATCCCAAAAGACAGATGACTAGCAAATGCTTACATCCTGCTGACATATTCCTCCGATAATTTTTACAGCATGTTGCTGAATGCATGATGAGAATACAATGCCCGCTATTATGCTCAGCTCTCACTGTTAACACATTTATACCAGTGTTTCACTTTGTCGCGTGCCGAGTGACTGAGAATTGCCAAGGACACTAGGACTTGAATGTACTAATGCTAATAATTTCCAGAGCATCCAGCTGCTTAACGATACACTGTCTCCATAGTCTTTTCCATTTCACTTAAAAGATCTTTTCTCACACATCAAGGGGGCAACTTTTGAGACTTTGCATGAGCAACTTGATCACCCAGCACCCATTTAGGAGGTGCCTGGCACACACTGTTGCAATTTGTTTTGTCTATATGTAGCTTTTTCTTCCCCAAATACAGTACAGTTGCTCTGATAGATCTGTTATGAGTCTACCTACAACAGATTCGCTGCTGCTAGGGAGAATAAATTGACCTGCTCCGAGACTAACATTGCCATCATTAGACTATTACCATCACCCAAATGTGAAGCTGCTGCATAGATCGCCATGATGTGTTTTACTTTTTGTATGTATTTTCCCTTCTGTATCACAGAATGTTAGGGTTTGGAAGGGACCTCAAAAGATCATCTAGTCCAATCCCCCTGCCAGAGCAGGAATACCTAGATCAGGTCACACAGGAATGCATCCAGGTGGGTTTTACATGTCTCCAGAGAAGGAGACTCCTGTAGCTAAAAGCATAAAGACTTGCAAACATCCCCCCATCTGACTGCTGTGTTGGGCTGAGGACTTTTAATTGGCTATTTGTTTTTAACAAAATCCTAAGCATCACTAATGAAAAACAAAACACCTCAGCAAAAATTTACTCTTACTCAAAAAGCCATTTTCTTCCTGATTTTAGAGGTGGCCTGGGTGACAACATCATAATAAAGAACCAAGCAGTAATCTAAATGCCAGACCTGTTTCAGTGCATAAATCACTATTAAACTGTGCTGGTTCTGGGGAAATTGGTTTTAACAGCGCATTTCACCACAGACATAATAAAAAAGAAAATTTTCCTGCTCATGTTGAGCTGTTCAGGATAGAGATCTGGGGTTTCATCCACGAGAATTTGTTTTCTCCTTCTTTAGGCTGTGGGGTGAACAAACAGCCACTCGTTTCAGTGCTGCTGCATGTGGCACTGGGTGGTCTTGCAGTGATCATAAAACCTCTAACTTTGGCCTTGTCGAGTCCCAGTATACTTTAGGCAATTCCCCAAGATACAGCAGAAGAATAACTTAATGAATCTAAGTCTAGGTTTAGGACAGAGGTCTGAACTTCCCAGCTGCTTTGTATGCAGGTATTCACCCTGCAGCTACACAAGCCAGACAGATACAGCTACAAGGCACTAACTTGAACATATGCTCATTTGCAGAACATCCTCATCCTTTCCCTTTTATCCTGACCAGGGCTACATCACTTCCTGAGGTATCCCACAGAGGATGAGATCATGAGAGTTGTCCTTATCCCTTGCAGAGTTCTAACCAGATGTAGAAGTAGGAAGAAAAATAATGATATTTTAGTTTAATTTCATGGTAAAGTTCATTTTTGTTCACTTAGGAGAGAAATTCTTAGCTACCACACACTACAACAGATCTTTAAAAAAAGGTTATTTTGACAACGTAAGCATTTGAATAAACTGGATTTTTTAAATCTAATTTGTGATTTTTCATGGAGATTAATGCCATTAAAGATTCTCGTAAGCCTGTTGCAGTGCAGTCTCCTAAGATGCTGGAACATGTTATCATTAACAACTTCCTCTAGGGCTGGGAAGGAAAAAATACATTGCAACAACACATCTGAGAAATTTCCCAATATTATTTTCTGCAAAACAAACAGTCCAGGAAGTTAGATGGGACAAACTGGAGGGACAGTTCTGAATACTTTGGAGCTTTTATTACAGAAAGCAACATTCACCTCCAGCCCTTCAGACTGCATCTGCCATTCTCCTGAGCAATGAAGAAATTCTCCAAGTGACAGTCCAGTACTTTTGCTGTCAGCAGTAGACTACCTGCGTGTCGGACTGCCCAGTCTGGTTACTTCAAACACACACACTGTCTTGCATTAGGAACATACAGTCAGATCTAAAGTCCACCCCTGAAGTGAACAAGAATTATTTCTATTCACATTAATGGAGATTTAATTTAAGCCCTTCTTATCATCAGCTGTATATTAACTGTTTAATCCTTTAAGCATATGACTGCAAAATACAAACATTCTCCAGAGAGGCATGAGGCAGCTCGTAGCTTGTCTCCAGTTTTCTCTTTCTCCTGGCTATTCTTCTAAACTGTTTTTATTCTTCCACAACTCCATCACATACAAACATAAGGTGAGGAGAAATAATTCATTAATAACAGAACTTGTGTGTCTTATCAGCCTTCCAAGCTTTTACACGTCAAGAAAGACTCAACTAAACCTGGTGGGCTTAATACTGAAGCCTTTAAATAAGCCAAACTCCCCCTCAGACCCATGGCTAAGTAGCGCCCAGCCCACTGTGAAAAGATCATGAATTAAAGATTATTATTCAGTCAGGCAACAGATGAGTCAACTTTCCTCGTAATTCAGGGTGTTCCTTCAGAAGAGGCTGCTGTCACATATGGAAATGACACTGAATGGGAAAACGGCTTTCAGAAAACTCTCGGGAAACTTCTATTGAAAACCCTCAGCAGACTGCACCAAAGTCCACTTCTGCTTGCAGCTAAGAGAAGTCTCAGCTCTGTGTAGAGGTCCTGGAATACTGTATTTTCAAACATCACTGAGCAAAGCTACAGCACATCCCTGCTGAAGGATGGGAGAGCCAAGAGCAGCCATGGTGGGTCCTGAGCTCAGCACTGTTGTTGCAGAATGGTCCTTGTGGCCATATTTACCAGGCGCATGGCAAGGGGCAGATTAAGGGGACTAGCTCCAACCCACCCACACCTGAATATGTCCTTCAGATCACATGGACAGGTCTGTCATTGCCATCACAACTTCAGCCGGCATTAGTAAAGAAACTATTAAGACAGCCATTTAATCTACCAAAATCACTACCGTTTGCCATACAGACACACCAAAAAGCCATCAGCCAGTCCCCCTCACATTTTATGGGATCATCTTTACAAAATACAGAGAGCTAAATAATGCTGCCAATGCAGAGAGCTCCAGTCAGGCAACCCCCTCTAGAGGGTTAACAGAAATAGTCTACTCAGGTACAAAAGGCACCATAAGGAGTAGGTAAAAATCTAAGTTTTTATCACTCTCCATACCAGAAGGTGCAGGATCCGTAAAGTCTCTTTGCCTTTTTTTGGGGTTGGTTTTTCTTTTGGGGGGGGGAGGGGGCCTTAAAAGTGTGAGATGAGCAGACCCTCAAGGACCAACACTACCTACCACTCTGCACATCACTACACAGCAAAGCCATATGCAGCAAGCTCTACTTTTGCTTAAACATGGTAAGAAGAGGTGCTACATTCTTCTCCACTGTCAGATGTGGCATTTGTTGCCAGCAACATTAATTAAGTTTCCAGACACAGAAAACCACTAAAAGACTTGTTAATAAATTAGTAGGGATGTTCATACTGTAAATGATATCTACTGCATTTTCTCACTGTATGGAGTATGCCTTGCGTCCCCACACCAATGTCTATCTACTAAGCTACTTTAAAATAAATTTCATTTATTATGCCTCCATACAAATCCCATTACTTGCTCAACAAACAGTTTTGTTTTCCTGTCTGGGCATCACTCCAAAGACAGGCTGCTGTGTATGCTTTTGTAATTACTGATATACTATATAAGAAACTATGGCATGTTTCTGACAGACTAATTAAAGGCGAAGAACAGTCTTCCTGAGACCTTGATTCAATTGTTATTCTCCCCTTGGCTTCCTCTGTGATCTCCACCAAGCGACATAATCTCTCTATGCTTCATTTCCCTGCCTGTAAAACAAGGATGGGAACCTCTCATCTGCCTCATCTACTTACAAGAGGAGATCCTTGTACAATAAGCCACAGTTTCAACTGAGTCCTCCCAAGCACTCCTGTAATATATGTGTGGTTTAACAAAGGCACAGGGCAAACTCAAGCCTTCAGGACAATGCGGGTCCTCTCACAGGCACCTCCAGCAGTACAAAGTACTTTGCAAATCCACTGCTCTCACACAGGGAGCGGTGGACAACAAACAAGACAACAGGAAGACAGACCACAAGAAAATAACTCTTCCACACATTCCCTGAGCCACAGCTGAGGTTGTCCCACAGGTCTGCATGTCCTCTGCCCTCAGCTCACACCCAAATGAAAGCTTGCTAACAGCAACAATGCTCCTGCCCCACCACTTCCCCATGCAGGGCTCTCCTGGACTCTCACACCACGTTTCTTTCCAATTGCCACACCGGGATGGCTGCAGGACTTAATGGTCACTCATCTCCTTCCTCCTAGAGAAGGAAGCTCATACTCATTTGTCTTCTACTCCCTCATGTCCTCCCTTGCCTCAGGTTACAGCCTCTGTTATTTTTCCTGTTTCAGTTTATTTCATTATGGAGCGGCAAAACTATCCACAGTTATTCATGCTGATCATATTTTTCTTCTTATTCCAGGACATGATTCAATCTCTACTCTTCATTTATTGTGTTTAAATCCAGGCTTGTTGGAAGAAAGAAGATGGGTAAAGGAGCAAGTTTGGCCTTTTTTCATGGCTTTGCATGCATGCATTTCAGTCTTTTCCATAGCTCTCAATAACTTCTTGGATACTAAAACTGCAGCCCACCTGATCACCAGAGCCCCATTTTGGCCCCGCCAAAGCCCCTACGAGGACACCCACCAGATGCCGGGCCAGCAGCTGCTACCACTCCCCTGACCAGGAGGGGACCATCACTGTGCCTCCAGCCAGGGAACGGCTCCAGACCTCGGCTCTGGAGGCTCCTAAACAAGTGTTTACATGCATGAGTGGAGAGCTAAAAGCAACCTTTTCTTCAAGCACGTGTTTTAGACTAAACCATAAATTTTCTACAGCTCTCTCTGGGTAATGTTGTCATCTGTTTTTCTTACATGGTAACACTGAAGGGCAATAACTATTATCCTCACCAGGAGATCCGGGGGGAAAAGAGAGGGGGGACTTCAAGAGTCCATTACAGAAATTCCTCTGGTTTTTGTAATATCTTTGTACACATTAAAAGGAAACAGCTGTCGTTTTAAACCATAAGTCATGTGTTTAAATTAAATATTTCACACAAATATGAAGTTTGGAGAAACAGTTCAAGTTGAAATGTCAAAGCAGCCTCCAACATCACTTGCCTCAGTTGACTGTGGAATTTTATCTCTGATTCACTACAGCAACATAGAGTTTCTTGACTAAGCACAGTTTTTACTCGATTTGCACCTTTTATGCATTAGTGTAAGTGCATAATATTAACAATAATAATTAATATAATTGAGTAGATAGATAATGCTAAGACTTCAAATACAGGGCTAGAAGAAAATAATTTATCTTCCCAGAAGCAGCAGGAGATAGGCAAATATTAACATAAAAACAAAGGTCAAATTCTATATCAACTATCATGTCTAGAAGCATTCACTACTTTCACGTCTGTCAGCTAAGTATATGACCTTTTGTTCTTAATACTTTTATCATCCAACTGGAATAAGCTGGCAATGTTTGTCTAATATAATTTCTTTATTTTACAGGAATTGATTGTGCTAAAGAAAGGTTAAAGCATACAGGTGTCTACATTTAGACTGTCCCCAGGGCTAAGCCATAGTAGTTGCTCTACCACCCAATGACACCCCCACACACACCACCACCCCCCTCCCCCCCAGCTAAAGAAGGTGAATCAGAGAAAAAAAAGAGAAGCCCCATTATTTGAAATCTAAATGGATTTAACAAAATAGCAAAACTAATACAAACACCAACATAAAGCATAAAAGCTTATACTCAGCCTGGTCCTTGGGAAGCAGCAGGAGACCAAGAGGAGGAAGCCACAGGAAGAACAACTCCACACCCTCAGTAAACTCCTTCCTTCTATAATGAGCATGATTAAGTGGTATGGGACACACCTGTGAGTCAGCTTGGGGCAGGTGCCCTGACTGAAACTCCCAGCTGATTCAGGGCTTCTCATGGCCTGCCTGCCATGGCACATGGGTCTGTTCCTGGGAAACCAGGTGAACAGGTTAGGCTGGGAGGTCTTAATTTCTCTATCCTCTCTCTAGGTAGCAAAGAGATGAAGATTGCTGTTGATACAGAGTAGAAATTGAAGTAGGATGAGGCAAAAGAGAACAGTGACATTGTAGAAGCAAAATGCTGATTGGAGATTTATATATTATTTTAAGCTTTATTAAGAGGTAGACTAAATCAAGCCCCATAAAGTGAGGTTCTGACTTTAAAGTTGGGGTTTTTTTTTTTCTGAAATAGATTAGGACACGAAAAGGCAAAAAAAAAAAAAGAAAACAACTGATTTCCCACCACCATACTGATATTTTTCTCATTTTAATACCAATTTGGCAAACATAACCATGAAGTATGTTATCTGGGCAGCACAAAGACCAAACAAGTTTGAGACTACATGGGGAGTACATCTGGAAGGGTTTTTGCAGCTCCTAATAAGCCACAGGGGGGGAGCATGCTCAGTGATAGTGTTTCCAACAGGATGTCCATAATCCTGACAAATATGGAATTGGGAGTCTCCTGGAGCAACCCAGAGACTGTGGCTGTTACAGGTAAAGCACGCCAGCCATAATAAGCTGCTACATTCAACCTAGTCTAATAAACTATGGTTTGGGTTTTTTTCCTCAAGTTGCCTTTTTTTCGCCCTACACTTCAAGCCTGAATAATACCAATTTACTATGCCTATGTCCAACCAGGAGCAGTCTCAGTGTCTTCTGCTACAGCCAGAGTGAGGAGCCTTCAGCTCCAACCTCCCTTCCACACAATCTGTCCACTCCAAAGCTACAGCTGAAAACATTGCCATCCTTCATGTAAACCCAGTCTGAAAAGATATTTCTGGATCCTTTCCTAGAAAGCAGCTTTTTCTTCCCTCTCGAATTTAAAACACCAGGAAAATACAGCAGGTTGTAAAGGATGCTGAGGAGGAGCATGGGAGGAATCCCTGTGCCTCCCCAGCTTGGCAGCTGGGTCTCTTTCCTCTTTGAACTGCCTGAAGCACTAACAAGGCAAACACAACACCAAAAAACAATTAACAAGACGTTCACATCATAGTCAAAGGCTTCCACCTCCATAAACTTCCAGGTTGCCATGTATTGATGATAGACAATACAATGTTAAACTTTGTAGGTGTCACCAACATACATTACAGATACATCAGCACACTCTGTATTTATTCTCCCACTTCTGGAAGAATTGGTGTCTTTCATACTTACCTCTGGACAACTACATATTAGTCTAGTTACTACAGAGGCAGGAAACACAAGGGGTCCAGTTCTGCTCTCCTATAAATGCTTCACTGACTTTAAGGAACCTATAAAGCCCATGCAAAGGCAGGACTAGCTCTGTTTCCACTAGAATATAAATTCAGTGCTTTAAAGAGAAACAATGCATATGTACACAAGGAAGAATTATATCCCTCCAGGCACTGTCTGCTTTTGCTGTAAAAAAACTACATACTACCTCTGCAGCTTTTATTAATAGTAATTTTATTCATCCTGTATGTTTTTCTTAGTAACAGATTTATGTAAAACTGATGATTTGAAAGGAGTACTCCAGTGAACAGTATATTTTACATTAAGGTTTGTCACCAAATGTTATTGCTGTTTCCTTCAGAACCCTATGTAGGTTACAAATACATTTTGTTTCAGCTGTTATGCTAATAAATGAATTTTCCTTTTACACAAAGAACTGCTTAGGAGACAGTGAACCATGACATGCAGCTTCTGCAGCACTCATGTCTTCTGTGCTGAAACTGTTGCAACAGCTGACTCTCGCTGGTAAACACCACAGTCTCGAGGCAGAGGGTACCAGCTGAGCCACTCGGCAAACTTCTGCGAGCACGTTTTAGTACAGACAAGATTTTGACCTCAGCAGCCTCATCCTTTCATCTCTTTGTATACAAAACCCTATTGACCCAACATCATCAAGCTCTCAGATGCATTGAAAGAAAGGAGAGAGGGAGAGAAGGAGCAAAGCAGGAGCAAGCAAGGGAGGGAGGAAGAAAAGATCCCATGATGCTGTAACTTCCAGGGTGGCAACAGCAGACTTACCTCTAGCTATCGCTGCAACTTTTTTCTGTTACGAAAGCTGAGCAAGAAGAAAGTGAAGAAACTGAAACACAATAGCTGTACAGAAGCGTGCTGATAAGAAAATGACTAGCGTTTACGGGGAAGATTACTGACATTTTTACCATGCCTATTTTGTCAGTACTGAAAAGCCCATCAGGCATTTAATGAATCACGCAACACATCACCTTGCCAACTGAGTGCAATCAAGACCAGGCAAATGGGGATAAATTTGAATGAGGGTGACATCAGAAACACCTTACTTGATGAAGGCATGTGTAGGTTCATGTTAGAGCAGCGTTTAAACAATCCTGCTAAAGGGCACCGGGCAAAGGCTGATGAAGAAAATCAAACATGAGGGAGAAGTGAAAGTCGTTCAAAGCTGAAGCTGGAAATTAAATCTTTGTACAGACAGCCAAAAGTGTCACCGTAGCACCTCTCTAAGCAATGGCTAAACTGACCCTCCTTTGCAAACTACAATTTTCACATAAATATTGTGACCACTTCAACTCTTGCCACCTGTGAGTCTGCTCTGCACTACAAAAAACTTACCTACTTTGCTGGAGAGATTCTAATGGTTGGAGTTTTCTCCTTCTTAGCTGAAAACCTTATCTTAAGATTTAGACATTGCCTAATAAGCCTAGAAAGCTTATTAGATAAGGCATAACTCCATTAGGAAGGCTGCTGGAATACTGATCAAATCAGGAGACTGGAGGCAGATCCAGAATGAAAGTTTCTATGAATTTAAGGATACTCAGTTGGCCTAATTTGTTCATTCTCTCTTGAGTAATACTTCATTTATTTCAATCTCTTAGCCCAAAACTTTTCTGCTGTATTTGTTACAAACACCCTTTGCTTTATTTATAACACTACATTAATAACAAACACCCAGAGCTGTTGAAACACATCTGTAGAAATATGAAAATTATTGCCCAGTGAAAAATGCAGAGTTTTCAATCAAACCATTTGTCATCTTCTTTTTTCTTTTTTTTTTTCTTTTTTTTTGGTCAACACAAAGTTGGAATATGTGTGAGAAAATCAAAGCAGTCCGGAAAATGAAGGTTGCCGTTTCACTCCAAAGAGCAGAAAGCAATATGTGGGATGATCATGGTACTGTCTCTCTCCCACTCACTCGCTCCTACTGCTTAGCTATCAGGCAATATGGCTGTGGCCTGCTCAGTCTCTGTGGTCAGTATCATAGAATCATAGAATGGTTTGGGTTGGAAGGGACCTCAAAGATCATCTAGTTCCAACCCCCCTGCCATGGGCAGGGACACCTCCCACTAGACCAGGTTGCTCAAAGTCCCATCTAACCTGGCCTTGAAAACTGCCAGGGGGATGGCATCCACAACTTCTCTGGGCAACCTGGGCCAGTGTCTCACCACCCTCACAGGAAAGAATTTCTTCTTAATATTCAATCTAAATAGCCCCTCTTCCAGTTTAAAACCATTACCCCTTGTCCTATCACTACATGCTCTTGTAAAAAGTCCCTCCCCAGCTTTCTTGTAGGCCCTCTTCAGGTACTGGAAGGCCACTATGAGGTCTCCCCGGAGCCTTCTGTTCTCCAGGCTCAACAACTGCAATTCCCTCAGCCTGTCTTCACAGGAGAGGTGCTCCAGCCCTCTGATCATCTTTGTGGCCCTCCTCAGGACCCACTCCAGCTCGATGTCCTTCTTATGTTGGAGGCCCCAAAACTGGATGCATTACTCCAGGTGAGGTCTCAGGAGAGTGGAGTAGAGTGGGAGAATCACTTCCTTCAACCTGCTGGCCATGCTTCTTTTGATGCAGCCCAGGACACGGTTGGCCTTCTGGGCTGCAAGTACACACTGCCAGCTCATGTTGAGTTTTTCATCAATACACCCCCCAAGTCCTTCTCCCCAGGACTCATTGCCCAGCCTCTATCTGTGCTTGGGATTGCCTTGACCCAGGTGCAGGACCTTGCACTTGTCCTTGCTGAACCTCATGAGGTTGGTCTGGGCCCACCTCTCCAGCCTGTCAGGGTCCCTCTGTATGGCATCCCTTCCCTCCAGTGTGTCGACCACACCACACAGCTTGGTATCATCCGCAAACTTGCTGAGGGTGCACTCCATCCCACTGTCCATGTCACCGACAAAGATGTTAAACAGCACTGGCCCTACTACGATCCCTGAGAAACGCCACTCATCGCAACCATCAAGAAAGCTTGTGTCCAGAGCTGATTCTCAATAGATCACAGCAAGGGAGCTGCTCTGCTACATACAAAACCCTGACCCAGGTCTTCTATGAATGATTTAGTGCCGTGTGCCCCACAATCATGTGGTACGTGACGGCGGAGAGGTGGTACTGCATCTGTCCACCCCTCTGGTCCCAACCAGCACTCTGCACCGGGCCTGCCCCCGGGGCAGGCAGCTGGCTATTACTACAAATAATTAACAACCATTCTAGTGGAAAGAAGATCTAAGGTGTCTTAACTCCAAAAACTAGTGTCCTAAGTCACAGACCTTATGATATGTCCTTCACATTAAGAGACACTAGCTACATCCACCAAGCTATCAGGTAGGAGAAACGCACCAGAAGTTCCCTTTCTGCTAGTCTTATGAATCTAAACCTGAGAAACAAGAACAAAAAGCCACCGGGTTTTACTTCCAAAGCACAGACATGGCAAACAGCACCCTTCATTTGCTCCCATCTGCACCAGCCAGAACCTCAGGCAACTCTGATTGCAGAAAGCATCATGCAGGTCTCTAAGCCATTTCAGGTAAGGTGAGAAGGCAGCTAATGATGCCTGGAGCTGATCAGCAAGCACTCATATAATCCCTTGTGTTGGCTGGATTGGGAAGAAGCAGGGGACAACAACAGGTGGAGTCTGTACTAGTCTCAAAATGGCATCCTAGAAAACAAAGTATCTGATGGCCTCTGCTGGGCCACACAGCCCAAAGAGGATTTGAATTGTCGTAGTTTAGACATTGAGTGGTAGAGAGAGAGAGGATGTACGTTAAAGATTTAACTCAAAATTTCCTTTTTTAGTTTTGCAATTATCTAAAACCTGAGAGTTAATAACTTTTTCTGCTATTCACCTCTAGGAATCTTCAGTTTGTAAAATATATAAACATATATTCCCTTGGATTTTATTACTAAATGAGCCCATAAGGTAGTACAAAACAAGTCTAAATTATACTCTAGCTCATGAGTTTGACTTTAAGGTTAGATGGCTGCTTTTAGTACACTGGAGTAATGACCTTAAAAAATAAAAGCTGAGTGCTCTGAGGCCAGCATAGAGGACACTTGCACAATGGGCAAGACATTGCACCAGGATTAAAAGTGCCCACAGTAAGGTGAGAGGATGCTAATTCATAGATGTTCACACAGTAGCAGAGATCCTCTGATTGAAGGCTGTACAGTAGTATAGAGAATTATTAACTACAGAGACACTAACTGTGAATTTATGAATAACAGCAAAGGAAGAACAACCACATAGTTCGGTTTCCCTAATCACTGCCTCTTCGGTATTCACCCACACAGCCAGATTGGCAGACAGCAACTGTAGCTAATATCTTATGTAAAAAGGAAGGAGATTTAGTAATACAGCATTCCCCACACAAGCCTCAATTTGGCAATTTATTCAAGTTCGCTCTTGAAGCTCGGCACTCGCCTGAGAACGCTGATGAATGAAGGCCTCAGCATCCAGCAGAGCATAAAGTCAGGGCAATGGAGAAGGCAGCAGAGCCCAGACATTATGGTGAGGGGTGCAATAAAAATCATTAAAATACTGACTGAGAGTCTCAATACAGCATGAAGACCTTCACAGATGAACAGTACCCTAGTGATAAGTCCAGCCCTTTCACGTATTGAAGAACACATTAAAATGTGCTCTGTGTTGCTAGAAGGTAGCAGGGGTTTCTCTCTTGGTTTTCACTTGAACCTTCCTTACATCACAATATTTATTTAGTGCACACACCTAATCAGCTCACAGCATATCATCAAGGCTCCTAACCTGTTAATATGAACCCAGGCTCTTTAAAGAAGAGTAACTGCCAGGTATCACACAAGCAGTCGACTCATCAAAAAAAGGGTCAAAAGAGAGCGTTCAGAAAGCAGCCACCAGAAACAACATCTACCAAACCCAATTCTATCTCTGTAATGTGAAGGAACATGACTGAAAATGACTACATTGCAGTACCAGAGGTTCCTTGACATTTGTTGGTAAGACATAACTATAAAGCTTATTTATGACTGCAGCGGCCATAACGGACTTCTTCTTTTAGGTTTTATTAATCCCTTTCTAGTCTTATGTTAACAGGCTGGCATCTCATCTCTGTTCCATTTTAAACTGATTTAGGATATATGACTTACTGCACACTGCTCAAATTTAGGGGTAAGGCTTAGAAGTCATTACTTACAGTAGCAGCTGCCAATGATAAAACAACTATTGCACTCTTGTGACAGGGGTTGAAAGCATAATGCAATTTTTAGGACTTCAATTTTGGGTTTGCTAGGATGTCTGTGATACTACGGAAAAATAACCGAGCAAGAGAAATGGTATTCTGCCAGGGTTTTTCAAGGCTTTTATCAAAAGATAGAGAATTATCTGTGAAGGACATGTTTTCCACATGAACTTAGATAATAATTTAGATGGCTATCTACAGAGATCATTATTTATCAGATTACAGTGTCTCAGCTGACAGAAGCATTATGTATTCCAAATGCAGGGAAATCCTGAATTGTTCCAGGTTTAACCTTACACTGGTAGTAGATGTTGAATTTTTTAATGGTGATTATGTATATCCACCCAAATCACCTTGAAACTAAAAACTAGGAGAATTTCCCTCCTTCAAAACATGCCTTGGCTCTGAAAGCACCATGCTACTCCACAAACCTGCTTATTTATACACAGTTCTAAGTGATTAAAAGCCCAGGCCCTGTTGCCCAAATTTCTGCAGGATTTTACTGCTTTCAACTTTCCAGAGTCAGTCCTGATAAAAAAACCCAACAACCCAGCTTACACCCTATTTCTGCTTTTCCACCATCAAACAACCCTGTTGAGAGTATTTCAGACTCAGAGAATTACCGCCACACCAAAGGCAAAGAGTTCAGCAAAGTTACTGCATTCACCCTCTGAGACACTGGCAATGGGGGCAAGAAGAGGCCAAACTGGAAAATACAGTGCCTGCACCAGCCTCTCTGTGGATGTTATTCGGTCTGCTGAACATTTGTTTCTGATTACGCAGTGGCAGAGGAGAACAAAAAGAGATAAAAAAATTGTCCAATTTTCAGAGCCCAAACTGAGCTTCAAAAGCAGAAGCTTGAGAAGCCCTTCCCGGCATCAGCTGAGAGCACATGACCCGTATATTTAATGGTTTTATATAGCAACTATTTTATGCCAGTTATGCTTTCAAATTCCCCACAGTGCTGCCTGCCTGCAGTGCTATTTATAGCAACCCTAAAAAACACACCTCCACCTCTGTCCTGGGCTCATAGCTTCAGCAATGAGCCTATGAGGGAAGAACATGCTCCTCTTGCCATCTCCACAGCATGACACTCCCGTCCAAATGCTGATTCACTCGACAGCCCTCGTACCTTATTAGAGCCAAGAGGAGGGTGGGCTTGGCTACGTGAATACAATGAATAACATCAGCACCACTGAAAGATGGGTTGAATTAAGACATATGCTGGCCTTCAAATTTAAGGTGCACAGATGTTAAAGCAGTCTTTGAGGACAAAGGGCTTCCACTCAAGCCTCTAGGTCAAAATGTAATCCCTACTGTAAATCCCTGCAGCTCTCCATATAAGATCTGAAGAAATACAGATGATTTATAGATGATGTATAAATATGATATAGAAGGGACCTTGTGCTAGCAATACTCCGGTAAAACACTTGGTGCCGAGTGGCTGCTGAGTGAGGGAAAGGATGCAGAAAGCAGATCAAGTCCCAGTCAGATGATTCAATCTAGCTACAGGATCAATAAACTCAGTAGCAACACAAATACATTAGCATTTCTTCACCAACCCTGACCCTTCAAAACCTGCAGAGGCTGGGAGAAAATGCTGTCATGAAGAGCCATTGCAGTGGGCTGCCAGAAATTTCTGATGAGTCCCAGGCTGCCTACAGCCAGAGTACTGGGAGCCACTGAATAAAAAAAGCAAAACCAGGAGATGTTACTTTACAAAACGCAATTAGAAGAATTTAAACATTGTTCGATGGAATGATGTACTGTTCTGTGTAGCTGCTTGTTTGATAAATAGCAGGTAGTTACAGCTCAGATTTTTAGCCTTGAATTATTGGCAAACTGAGTTATTTTGTGAGGTAGAACTGAATCAGCAGTTCACTTACAAAAATTAAGCCCTGGAGAATGTGAAAGAGTGAAATATTTCTACTCATTAAAGAAGCTATTGGTGCTAGATAATCAGCATACAGACAGCCCAGAAAGGTGGAGTATTTATGAACCCTAATCACTTTTCCTGAGATTCATCTGGTATGCAAATTTTCTACAGCTTGATACCATCCCTTAAATTTATTTCCCCCAAAGAGTTACAGCCATGTCCTAACCACTGCTATGCACCATAGACCCACAGTGCTCATATGACATCCCAGCAGCTGAGTGGGGCTCTCTGGGTCACCCCAATGAACCTTACTCTAAAATCAAGTAGTAAAGACAAAGGTTATTTCTGCACCAGATATAGTGTTAAAAATAAGGAGTCATTTAGTGGTGCATAGAAACAAACATCGTGGTTGCCATCCCACTCACCATGCACACACATCCTGATCCTCAAGGCATATCACTACTTGGCAGTAACAGAAGGAACTGATGGCTGGATAATGTTCTTTTTGTCCCAGTGACTGTCCCCAGAGAATAGCAGCGGAAGCTGTAACATATCTGATTTGTGGTTAAATCCACATCTGACAGTTCAGCATCCTTCAGAAAATAAAAAATTCATGGCCATACATACGCATAAATTACTTTTGGAACATATATAATAAAGCAATTTGGGGCATTTTACTCAGATAATAGTAGCATGGGTGATCTGCCTCAGAAAGAAAAAAAAATGTATATAATTCCTCCTACAGTGTGAATTCATTTCCCACTGGATAATATTAGCCTGAGCTGGAATATGTGCAAATTTTAGTTCCAAGACAATTACATGTTTTGGAGTTGGTATTTCACAACTTATCAAAAGCAGAGACTGAAGCTTTTGAGACGCTTTAAAAGGCAATGTTTCATTTTTCCAAAGAGAATTACCATGTTCCTTTCTAGCTTTCAGAGACACTGAACCATAAAACTTTATTTTCAGGTTTGTAACAGTTGAGAAAAAACTGTGTAATTTGTAAGAGTTTCTAAAATTTTGTTTTAATTTCTTCCCTCTCTCCTCAGAGCCTCCGAGATTACTGAAGAGTAGTTTTACAAGTGGAACAGTATTGATGTAAGGCAAGAATGATGCAAAGTTGAGACTAATCCTAAATCCATGCTGGCAAGCCTTTATATCATACAAACCTGTATGATATAAAGTGTGTACCTCTTACTCTATCTGTTAACTGTTCAGCATCTTGGGAAGGATACACGTATGTCCAACCATGACATTAATTTGGGATGTTTAATGCAGATTTTGGGAGTTTAGAACAGAAAGTGATGAAAAATAACTGATTAAATGGACAAAGTATAAGCTGGTAGAGGTACGTTATCCCAGGGAGAAATTTATGACCGTAAGTAAGATCAAACATATTTATTCCTGTAACTCCTTCATGCTGACAGACCGCCAGCAACCCAGCTTCATCCAGCCCTCAGGAGAGGGAGTCCTGCTGAGCTGCAACTTGAGACCAGAGTGGGATCTGCAGGGCCACTGCCAATTTCCCAGCACTCTCCTGCCTCCATCCCGGCTGGTCCCAGTTTGACTGTGCTTCAAATGTTATGGCTGAACAGGATCGCAGCAGTAGATGCATAGACCAAAACAGGACACACAAGATTGGATAAAGCATTTGGTATTGTGGAAATTCCTTCCTATATGCTATTTTTAATACCCATATTAAACATGCTTAAGGATATTCCATTTCCAGAACAGTTATTACTGCTCAATTGCCATTAATGTAAATGGTGGGTGCTAGTTAATGCCAAGCCATGTGATGAAATGATCTCCTTTCCCATCTGGGTTTCTATAGTCTTAAATAAAAGAAAAAGGACACTGGTGAGATCACAGCTGAAACATTCATCCTGATCTCACCACCACCACATATTTTGGAAGAAACTTTTGTTTACAGGATAAAGCACATCACAGGCATTATCCTCTCTATCCTACCTAATGCGTAGTGGATAATACTACAGTTAAAAAATATTAATGAAAAATGACTAATGGTGACTAAATGATTCACTTGTCTCTCTCTGCAATGTATTCTTCACATGACAGGCATTTATTAGCTCTCACTGATGACTGCACAGACACCCTGCTATGCATAGAGTGCCTGTCTACACATTAAAACTTAATGCACAACGCAAGAATTATTGATGTTAGCTCTGTTCTAGAAGGGCATATCAGCAGGACTTTTTTTTTATTTTCTGCTATGGCTTTATTTTCCTTAGCTACTGAATAACCACGGATTTTTAATTTTATCAGTCCAAAACACCTCTTAATTTCCCCACAATATTATTTTCCCCACAACCGTTGTCTTTTTGTGTGATTATTTGTTACAGACACATTAAAATAAGTACGTGTGACGTTTCAAGATTAAAAAAGCAGCCTGGAAATCCTAGTGCTTGCGCATTGTGTGCTATCCATATGCCTGGGGAAGCAGCGAGTCTTAATGGACCTTGTGTTTTCCTCAGGATTTCAGCACTTGTAAGAACAGCCAAATGCTGATAATTACTGGAGTCAAATTATGCATGAAGATGAATGCTGCCTTGAATACATGCATACAATTGCCTCCACTTTATTGAAAGTATATATGCTATTAATGAGCTGGAGCCAAATGCTTCACTTCTGCACAGACCCAATGAAGTACCTCACAGGCTAGCACACAGCAGCTCCGCTGGTCAGAGGCCTTTTCCTGCCAGGAAGGTACCAATTGCTCTAAACCCCATGCCTAGCTTTTGACGCTTGCTGGGTGCTCAACAAGCCTGATGTTAACATGGGATTTAACCGTCTTATAGAGTCCCTGAGTGAGATTTTCAAAGTATCTACATCCTAGACACTTGGGAATCTCAGAAAATCCATGGTATCTCAGTCTTTTGGAAAAACCACCAACAAGCCACTATCTCTAATTACAGTTCTTAAAACCAATATATTTTTCCCCTTTTCCTGAGCTAAACAGGCCTCGGGCACTATATGCAGCTTTTTAATGGTGCTTGCCACCTCTGGTCCATGTGGTCTGTTCAGCAAAAAGCAGATGCAGAATGACACTGTTCAGATCTGGCAGATTAAAACACCAGGTCTGCACCCCTTTGCCAACTCAAGGAACTTCATAAACTCCCTACAAAAAATAGAAAAAATAAGCCTCCAAGCTGAGTAGTTGAAGTGCTCCCTCCATTTCTTTTCCTCTGAATAGAGATACGAAAAAAACCACTTTCAAAAAGTCCTTGAGAGTGCCTTTCCCTGAGACTTAACCACCAGAAATCTGAATGAATCGCTAAGTTTTCTAATTGCTGAAGCCATGCTGGAAATAGACTTCAACCTAAGACACACAAGCTTTTATCCTACATCTAAATATAATTTCCACTAACAGCCTGTGCTACACTGCTCTAATGTAAGTGGCAACTTAGACCAGATATAGTAAGGGTCTATAATCTTTTAGCTATGTTTAAGCAAAAGAGAGGTGAACAAGCTATTTATCATAATCCATTTTTAGGTTTCATGAAATTATAGCATAAGAAACAAATCAAGCCTGGACTTTTTGATCAGAAAAGAATGGTGCTCTGTGCCTTTTCAAAAAACAAACAGACAAGCTGAAGATGGAAGGAAACAGAACGATTTGTTAAATGGATATATTTGATAAGGGAACATTAATGCATTTTTCAATAATAAAAGTGAAGAATGCTGTTCCAACTAGACATTTCACTTTTATTACACAGACAGTGCTTGATTACAGTTTAGGGAAATGAACTGAAAGAACAGATGCACTGTATTTTTGATAGGTAGTCAGAAGGGTATTTTACGGAGTCTGGGAAGAGTTGGAAAGCAAATGATTCAAAGGATAATTGAAGAATGATATTTAAACAGGTTACATCTGTGCTCTCAGGTGTTAAACATAGGAGACTTTAATTCTCAACATGGGAGTTCAGATTGCTGCAAAGAAAATGAATACAATGAATAATTTTGTCTTAGAGACATGCAGTAACTGCTGGTTAGCAAGCAGAGAATTTTCTGCAATACAGTGGAACAGCAACATTTTATCTGAAGTTATTTAGTATAAACCAGACGCTGTTCAAGTTTAATATTCATCATCATTCATTATGTTACAGTATCATATCTTCAGTCGCTTGAGAACAGAGATCAAAAACATCTTGGGGTAACACAGGTGGTAGCAAGAAAGTGGAGAGACAGCCCCAGGTGCAGGACTCTGGCTCTCTAGTGTCGGGACTGCGATGCAGAGCTCCAGTGCAGCCTGTTGGGATGCACATCACAGCTGGTCCATGCCTCTGGGGTCTGAGGGTGCTGGTGAAAGTTGTTAGGCAGGTGGCAATGTCTCCCCCTCCACAGTGGACTAGATGTACCTTGTACTTGAAAGCAGCACCTGCATCTCTGTCCCCTGCTTGAGATGTCCCAGCTGATTGCAGCCCAGCTGCACTCTTGGTGTGAGCAGGGACTCCCTGGTCATGGCATAGGGACGTTCAGGGCATGTAGGATTTTAGTATTTAGCATTGTACACTACTTTATTCAAGCTATGCCTTTAGTGTCAACTTTAGTATCAGATTTCAGAGCAAAAGATACCTTTCCAAGATTTCAGCCCTCACTAAGACGTGCTCTGAACTACCTAACAGCAGGGCAGGCTCTTGAAATCCCCTTGGTTCTCAGCCTTTGACAACAGAGCACACATTAACCCTTTCCCATAAAACCCACATATATTAATTAGCAAATTCCAGTGGAGTACACACTACATCTGCATCGATGAACACATTAGTGTATCATGATTAATGTTGTGCGCTTCATGCCAATTGAATTCCTAATGATTAGTCACTTAATTCTGAGCTGAAACAATTACTCTTCCCATTGAGAATTATTTGTTTCAGCTGAAAGCTCGGCAGCTGGAGTACAGAAAGCTAACCATATCCAGTCATGCAAATACCTCTTGTGGAATCAAAATTTGGGTTTACTAATACATATTTTGTATGTGTAATAAAGCACTGGGCATACAAAAACATCACTTTTCAAGACTGGTACAAAATCTGTTGGCAGGACTGGGCATATCCCTAATTCATCGATTTCAGTGGCAGCTGGTGTATGCACACATGCATGTTCACATTTATGCACTAGAATGCAGTTTGCCCTTGGAATATAAAGGCCTCCACACAAGCACTGACTCTCCCTGCTGTCATTTAGACAAACACTTCAGACTCAGTATATATTGGTGGATGCTGCAGCGACAATGTTGTATGTCGGAAAATCAAATCTTGATTTAGATTCATTACAGTTAGGGCCAAATACTTGGCTTGCCTTCAAGTAAGTGAGGAATTGAAGAGATACATCTCATGGCAGCTGTGTAGTTTTGGTAGGTGCACAATTTAACATGTAACTCATAATTACACTTGTCATTTTCTACAATCAAAACACTACGCAGACAATAATTATACCACCAATATGCCCCTGAGAAATAGATAAACAGGCATAATTCATTTTACAAGTGTGGAATCAGAGACATAATCATCTGATGACAAAAAGTACTAATGGCCAAACCAGTATTAAAATGTAGGGTGTGCTCATTGTGCAAACTATCTCAGACAACTGCAGTGGCTGAACAGAGCTGCAGCACAGCGGGATGCAAGGACTGCGCCTTGCCAGGCCACTACCACTGCGACTTTGACATGATGATGATGATGATGATGATTACTGTATTATCATTATGGTTATTTAATGAAAGCATTAATGTTGCCAAACTTAAGAGACACAGACTACAGTATGCACAGCCAAGTATGACTGAACAGACATTAATTCCCTAGGACTAGTTGCTTAGTGTAGTATTTATAACACAATAGGAGCTGCTAACAGCGTGAATGGAGCATTTCCTTAAATCCATGCAAATATGGGAGTGACCCCAAGGCAAAGTAAGCAAATCTGGGGGAGTCCTTCTGCTGACTTCAGTAGCTGCTGGATGAGACTGCTCTTATGTGTGATTCAAGGGGCTGCTCCAACATCCGCAAGAGCCGGCAAAGAGACCTTTGTTGACTTTCAAAACACATTGTACCATTTCATCACCTATACAATGACCTACCAATCAGCATGGTATTTAGATGGCCTATTCCACGTGGACTTGCAGCTTTGCAGTGAAACATACTCTAGCAGTTCACTGTCTGAGGGATCTGAAGCTGGTGTACGTGACAGTGAGGAGGCACAAGGGAGTGCTTTATTCCAAGAGACCCTGTGGTGTCCAGGAGATGTTTCTTCAAGGAAAGTCAGAAGCTGCTTCTCAGAACTAAGTTTGCAGAGCAAAGTAACAGTAGCTGTTAATTGTCATAAATTTGTAACTGTAATTTCTAAACGAGTGGTTTACTTACAGCTCCAGCTGCAGGCTGAGGTCTCCATTTCAGTTCTGCCTTTGCTTGGTCTCTGCAATTACCCTCCCTCCCCTACCCTGTGCCCTATTTCTCCAATGCAGAACCCACGAGAAGAAACAACAGTTCCATATGTTTTCTAAAGATACATAAGCTGGCTAACCCCAGTTGCATCCAGACACTGCTTTCCTCACCCCTGTTCTTATTCTGTAAGTCTCTCTGATTTTTCAACATACTTCTTAACAGAGCAAAAGGAATCACAATAGGAACTATTTTCTGAGGATTGGTGAGTGATCCAAGTTAGTGACCACCAGTAGTTCTGTGACAGATCCATTGGAAACACATGCCAAGACTCTCATACGTCATGCAAGGCCAGTCTGCACAAAGCAATATTTCAATGTACAGCTTCCAAAGACAGGAGTAGGTTTGGCAGGGAAGGAAGGAAGCTTATTTAGGATATTTTTGGATGCAGATAACTGACTGAATACATTGATTTTTATCATGTTGGTACTTACACAAGACTGACTTGTCCTGCACGACTGCAGGACAGCCTTTAATAACAGATGGCAGCATTTTGCCAATGGTCGGATAGAGAGATTCGTTGTCTTAGCAGATGATACCTTCTGTCTTACTTCTTTAGCCACTGATTTAATTACACTGATAATGTCATGAGAAGCAGAAATCAATTATTCATTAAACCTGCTTAAGAAATCATTCTTTTATCCCATGTATTTTGTTTCAATATCATTTACACTTGAGTAAAAAGGCAGTTTTCTTCCTTCAGGATCAATATTTTATACAGTAACTCACTTAACAGCCCAAGTGAAAACTGAAGTGGGTCTGTTAAAGAGGACCAGGATGTGATACTCTGTGCCACGCATGAAGGTGATGCTTGAGAACTCCACCAATCCGTCTGCTACACATCAGCAGCTGTGTAATTCAGGGATCATAAGCAGGATGCACAGAGCGATCTGTTACAGCCCTTTTGAAAACAAAGCCCTTTGATGCATTTACATCTCAGTGTTCCATGACTTCTTTAGAGGTTGTTGGAGGTGAAACCACACATCTTGTGCTGCCTGTTTTCTAGCTCACTCCATTTTTAATAAACACAAGACCTGGCCTGCCATTACTTTCTTGACACAAAAGATTTTTTTAATACATTCCCATTAAATGCAATACTGCTTTTTGAAAACTCAAAAGAGGACATTGAGCTGTCCTTACTAGCAGATAGACAAAAATCTTTTCTTTTGCTTAGTTAGTTTTAGCACGAGTCAACTAAAAATAAACAATTAAATGAGAGTGTAATTTTCAGAGGGCCAAGCCTCTCCTCTCTATCTGCTTTGCCATCAGCTGTCCTCCCTTGCTCTCTCACTGCATGGCTCCACCACTTTCTGACAAAGCCATGACCATAAACTGGAACAGTAACTCATGTAAAAATATTCTCATTTTTGTAAGATAAAAGGTAGGAATGGGAGAGGAAGACTGAGCAGAGCTGAAGACATCAGGCTGAGAAGGAGACTTCAGGGGTATAGGAAATGTGGAGGAGGAATGGTAAGAACAGAGAAGTAGGTCTTGGCAAGGAGACAACCTTACCCCCTTGCACACAGCTGCAAATTCAGCAGCAGTTTATTAACCCAAGTTTACATGAAATAAATATGAAAAAAACAGCCACAGACAGAGCAATGGAATCACTCCTATCCCTGCAGCTAGACACCCTGCATGTGGTGTCACTGAGCCCTCTGAGGCGGGCATGACTGGAAGGTGGACATGACCCAGCTGTGTGCATCATGCTCCACCATCATACTCTCAATGTAAAACTTTCGACAGTGTAAAATTTACTCCAAACATACACAACCACATATTTGTATGTGCACATTGCAATAGTTTTTAGCATTACACCAGAGCCCAAGTCTTTGCCAGAGGCCAAGCCCTACCTGGGCTAGAAACTGCACAGAAACAGGGTGAAAGCTTCTCTGCAAACTCACATCCATGCATCAGTAGAGAGCACAGTAGAGCACCTACAGTCTTCAGATGGAGACTCAGACTAGCAGTAAACCATGCACAAATGGGAGCATGCGTAGAGGGGGTGAGAGAAGCCTACAGATACAGGACCTACCCACTTAGTGACACTGCACCCATGTCTTTTTCATGGGTCCTTTTCCCACAAAAAGTACAATTTGGAAGGATTTGTTTCCAGTATGTAAAATATGTGGCATTTATTTAAATGTAAGAAAGTCCATAGACAGGCTTTTGTAAGCCCAAAGCTATGGAAAAAAAAAAGAAGGGAAAAGCCTCTGCTCACACAAACTGCTCAGGATAGTAATTCTTGGCTATTACTTTATAGAGTGACATCACTGGCACAACAATCTCTTACAGAAAGAAAGCAGTGATTATGGAAGTACCTAATGTTGCACCTCACCTTCACCACAGGAACCTTCATTCAATTTACATTAAGTAAGACGTTATGCTTTGGAGAAGTACCAACAATCTCAGCTTCTCCTTACGAATTCAATGAAACATTTCTTTTCTCCTTCTGCTGAGCTTATTATGAATATTTAATGTATCAAAATGAACTGAAAGCTACCACTGTGCATCTACTCTCCAGCTCTCCATCCATCTATTGACATCAAGGCTTGGTTCCCAAAATATGACATTAATTATATTGCTATGTAAATACAACTCCTTCAACTACCATTTCATAAGAAAAATGTATGCAAGGTAAAAGCCAAGCCTGACTTGAATAGATGAAACTGTCCTCTCTGAGCTACAGATGTCTTTGTTACTTTGGCTCCTGATGTCAATTCCCCGCGCCAGCTTGTATGTTCATCTTCTGTCCTCTAATTGAATTAATATTTACTTCCCCTTACTAATCCCCAGATGCTTGTCTGAAATGATCTAAGACACAGCTCACGTTCACAGGGAGAAAAGAAAAGATTTATATTAGGGCATCCATTTGATAGCTACAGAGGTTTGCTAATTTGCTCTGCAGCCAGGCAATCTGTCTGCGGGAATACTGTGATTTTTTTTTACTGTTCCTCTAAAGCTTCGATGTAATGTTTTCCTTTTAGCCCTGTGCTGGAACCACACTCAAAATACTGTTCAGATGTGATTTAAGATCCTGGATTTTCCAGGCACCCGAAATACATTTAAACTTCAGTACACTGTAAGTTTGCCAACTCTCTTTGGTTTGGCTATAGTTATTATGTCACTTCTAGGAAAAAACCAAAAGAGAAATCTTTTCAGCATCAGACTTAAACTCTTTAGCATTTTCTAGTGCAACAGAATGTGTGGAATGGTGAAAAGAGATAAAACAACGGTTGCAATTATAGCTCCCTTCTGATCCCCTGGATCAGATCTTTTAATGAGAAGTTTGGCCTCTTTAGAGCTTAGGAGTTTTGCCATCAATTTTCAAGAGATCAGGTTTCACTTTTCTCCCAAGGTTATGAATGGACAGAAACATCTACGCTGATAGCACACTAGAAAACCTAGAATACAGAGCCACTCTCCCCCTCCAGTGTAACCACACAATAGTCTCAGTGCAAAGGAAATAAAATTTTGGTTTCATCCTGTCCCCCACATTCTGCTATTGCCCCATGAATGTAGGGATGGTTCAAACACAAGACCCCATCCACACCAGGATGTACAACTGCTACAGGTTGGTTGAGCAACAAAGACCTACCTGAGTGGCCTCAGTATGATTGCTACTATGTTATCTGTATAGACGGGGGGGAAAAAAAAGAAAAACAGACTTACTGTCGTGGTTCCACTGGCTAAACATAGACACTTACACAATAACAAAAAAAATGGGTTTGCTGTGTTCAAATGCTGTATAGGTATTACCTTGTAAAGATACTCTTTTTTTCTTTTCTTTCCACACCTCTTCCATGTGAGTAAGAAGCAAGGTCTGAAAACTAGGGAATAAAAGCAGTTTAAGTATGGCTGGCCAGGGTGATGATTACTGGAACAACCAATCTTTCAGTCTGATGATCAAACAAGCAAACGTAAGGACAGCTCCAATCAGCAGCAGTTAGAGTGCTTCCTGTGCATGGGGCATGTGTTTTCTGCCTGCAGGGATTGTGGATGCTCCATCCCTGGAAGTGTTCAAATCCAGGTTGGATGGAGCTTTGAGCAACCTGATCTAGTGGGAGGTGTCCCTACCACGGCAGGGGGGTTGGAACTAGATGATCTTTGAGGTCCCTTCCAACTCAAACCATTCTATCATTCGATGATTCTATAATTCTGCTCACAGTTCTGTGGTTCTCCAAGAGTGCCCTGACCATCAGCACGGACAGCCCAGGCCCCTCCACTTCATACTTTGATTAAGTCAGCTGTTAATTACTGCTGTCACAAGGATCTGATGATATCAGACAAACAGGATTGACAGAGCAAGGCACAATTTTCTCCTTGTTTTACTAGTCCAACAGATGAGCGCACAAGATCTTAAAACAACCTTGGCTCTTACTCTATTATAGCCTCAGATCATCACAAGAGGTGGTATAGAGAGCCTGTTAGCCTGAAATCCTGCTCATTTCTTCTATTTAGTTTCAGAACGCAAGACCTCATCAACCGGAGAGATGGAAGACACTCACTGCACTGTATTACCCGTGTACATGATTTGAGCAACCTGCTGCCAAGTGTGGTGCAGTCAAATCACCTCAAGTCCTTCATTACCCCCCACAGACACCTGTGAGATTAACCACAAGTCAACCCAAGTGTTTCCCAGTTACTACTACTGGAAGAATTCAGCCCAAATTCACAGCTAATTTCAGCCATCCCCAAACTGCGTTATTTTCTGGCTGACCTTTTTGCTCAGCCCTGTCCATTACCATGTGGTGCAGCCCTGTGGTAGTGGAAACATGCTTCTCCAGCACCCTAAGCAAGCCACATGGGTTAGACTGCAGCACCCAGCTCGACCCACCTTACACGTCCCCACAAACTTCAGCAACGAGAAAACTGACTTGGAAAGCATCCTTAAATAATCCGTGCTTGAATTAACAATGTACACACTTGTACAAAACAAAAAAAATATTGTTCAAGGCCAGGCTGGATGGGGCTTTGAGCAACCTGGTCTAGTGGAAGGTGTCTCTGCCCATGGCAGGGGAGTTGGAACGAGATGATCTTGAAGGTCCCTTCCAACCCAAACCATCCTTTGATTCTATGTGAAACACTACGGGATGCGTCCCTGCAGTACCATGGATTTCCTTAGCACACTAGTCCCAAAAGGCACACCAGCTTCTGCAGCCCCATCTTTCAAGGGGCAGTATTTTAATCTTGCTTTGTCTGTGGTATTTACAGAGATGCACTCCTGAATCTCTCTGAATAAAGAGGCAAGCAGATTATTGCACTTATACTGAAGAAAACTTTGGTAAGGTACACCTGGTTATATTACCGAGGTTAATTTATATTGCACAGAGCTCAAAAGTAAATGAAAAATACATATCAATGTTACATACAATATCCATGAATATTACAGGTCAGTTTGTAGCACTTGAGGTGCTACAACAAATACAGTTAAGTCTATAAATATGGGACTTGGGGAATCTATTCTCTTGAAAATAATTGCAAACTTAACAGCTTCTTCTGTCCCTCCTTGATATTAAAGTTAGATAGTAAATGAGAATTACAAGTACCAGTAGATAGGTTTTATGTCTGTATTCTCTCATTTTCATAATTATGTCTATTGGGATACATTACAGTCCCTCAGGGAGAGAGAGGTTGCAGCTGAGCTCTCTGGATTTAGAGAGATCATCTGGACCAGTTGCCAGTGGGCTACGAATCTGCTGCAGAGTTTAAAAAACCCCTCTTTGATAAAAAAAAATATGCAGGAAAAAAACCACCACCGATGTTTAAACACACACAGTTGCTACCCTTCACACAATTGAGAAAGCTGCTCAAAAACTACTTGTACCAGAAATAGGCAAGAGAGGCTACAGTTTAGAAGAACTAGGCTGAGAATATTGGGATACAGCAACTTAGCCAGTGATGCTGGAGTGCTTGTTGCAGTGCAGGCAGAAAGGATGCACTCTGCCTCTGCAGGAGCCAGTGGCAGGAATCTCTGCTCATTACACCTATTTGCAAACACGAATATTCTCCCACTGCCCTTTGCTTCCTAATTCTCCAAACTGCCACATCCCCCTTGCATCTTGAGGTATCATTATCCAGGTTTTCTGGTATACAACTTTCAAATGGGGAAGGGAAAAATGGAACTTAATGTAGAGAAAGAGGCAGATACCCCATCTGAACATTACTGAGTTTGGAGCAAATATTTGACTGATCCAATATGGTTCACATCACCAGAGGCCCGATTTGGAGACAATTAAACACAAAAAGCTGCTGAACGGCACCGGATCAGAGTGCTGAAGCCCAGGTCTTCTCTCTACCCAACTGCCCAAGTGCTTGTGTAATAGGGAACCCACACACTGCATACAGATATCTGGTTTTGAAAGCTGTGTTATCCTCTTTCCCCTCCAACACATACAATCCTTTTGGTTTTGGCCATGTCTCTTGTATTATTAAATCTTTCTTCTCATACTTTCATGCCTCCAGAAAGCCTTTATATTAAAACTCATACACTCTCAAAATAGTAAGATATGAGTCAATGACTGTAGAAATTAAAAAAGAGGTGTCTCTGCTGCTTCTTTTTCTATCAGGGCAATCTGAGCTATTTGGAGTGATGGCTCTATTTTTTCATTTCACACAGGTAACAAGACTTTTATTCAACACACAGGTGCCCAAAAATTCATCCCAATACACTGCAGAAACTTGAATGAGCATGTCCTAGGGATAATTCTGGCCTTGGGTACTGGTAGTTACTGTACATACTTGTCTAACTAATTCCTCCTGACTTACAAAGGCATCCATCATGTCACAACAAATGATCTATGAAGCACACTGTATCTGAAACCCTCCCATCCCCAAGTCATTTCCCCAGCATCTAAAACAGGCTCTTATCATTTGTAATCAGTAATTAATAACAAAGCATTCTCAGTAATGCAATTTTTCTGCTAAGACTATTGTACTATTTCATCCCAGGCCAGCTGCTGTTTTATGACTTCCAAGCACGACAGTAAGTAATGTCTTTGCATAAAAAGTCATCCACGGAGTAAATCAATTAATTCCTCTTTCATCAACAGGCATTTTGCTGCAGCAGCGGAGGCGAATTACATATAAGGTTGCTGTTTACCAACAGGTGTATGTACCCAAAGTTTGGCATTATACATTGACTTTTCTTCTGTGTCTCCATTCCACATCTTTTTCATTAAGGAGTTTTTAAACTATGATCAATAGAATACTGCTAGTATGAGCTGCACTTACCACGTTCTTATTATCTGCACAGATTTGCCTATAAAGATGAGCATCACACAACACATTTCCAGTACTGGTAAAACTTCTGGGCCACTTGTTGCCCTCAAGAAGGACACGTACATATTAATGACTATTCATCTCAGTTGCAAAGCATCAATAAATTCTAATGTATTGTTCTTCAGATAAACTGCACTATTTCTCATACTCTAAAGTTCATGTCAGGATATCTGTATTGCTGTCCCTAGGAGGAAATTCAGCACCCAGAACATATATGTGAAAAAGGGGAGAAAAAATAGTGTACAGCACTTGTGTAATCTTCTTGCCTTATGAAATTGGCAAGTAACTTTGGGGACCTACGTTTTTTCTTCCCTTTTGACTGATACAGTAATTGTCCAGCATCTCAGGCTCTTCTTGCATTACGTAGCTGACGAAGACACATGTATGGCTCAGGAAGCTCAGGACCCACAGGTTGTTGTGAGCTGGCAGAGTATCATGAGATCTTTATCCTTCTTGTACTCTGTCCCGGTCACCTGCTGCCATAGACAAATCACCAGGTGAACTGGACCTTTCATCTTACTCAATAACCTGCCCTTCGGTTCTTGTTTCTAAGAACAAGAAGCTGCAGCACACACACACAAACTGCATGGTGCTCAGTGTCTCAGGATCACCAAAGGCAGAAATACCAAGTTTTAGGCATTTGAACCTTTGATTCAAAGTACTGTGGATGATGCATAAATATAGCTCAGACCACAGAGCTCACCACAAACCTCTGCCCAGGAACTGGTACAGGTGCCCAAAGACTCCACCTAGTGAGTGAAAATCAACTGAAGATCAGAAATTACCAACCCAGATGAAAGTTCAGCCACGTGGGCTGAACCAGGTTGATGTTTGCTCATGCTATCCAGGAAGCCTAAGCCACAGATAATCACATGGCAGCTCCCAAAGAGAAGCATTTGTAGCTACTAAAGATGTATAAACACTGTCTGCAAGGCAACAGCTCACTTTCTTCTTCCACTTGCTGGGAAGGAAGGGCGGGTGTGTGTGTGTGTGTGTGTGTGTGATGCGGTGGGAAAAGCAAAGTAATAGAAGAAATGGGTCATTTTGGAAAGACTGCTCCAACCAGTCCAATACAATTCCATAACACAAAGGCAACACAAGGTCCACAGCTCTGACTCACCAGGTTTAGCAAATCACTAGACAGCGTGGCTCCAGCTACACAAAAAGCAGCCACCTAGAAATACATCTCCTCTGCAAAAATGAATGTGTTTGAAAAGGCAAGTAACAAATGGCAAACAGCGTGACCTCTAATGAAATAGTCATGTGGACTCATGAACTAAAGTCAGGCAATGTCAAACTAGAAAGTGAAACAAACTCATCCTTGGATTTGGATCCTAATGGATACAGGACTGGACCTCTGACATGTTCCTCTCAGCAGTCTAGATAGTTAGAACAAACAACGATGCAGCCTGTACTTAGTGAGAATTAAATGATAATTTTGGCAACTAGAAGTCAAATTATAACTTTAAAGATGCAATTATTTCCTGTTCCTTCAACATTTGGTCTATTTCCATTTGCAATTTCTTCTAATCCAGTAGCACATTCATTACACCAAACAGATCAATGTTAACCACTAAAGTCTGCAAGACACAAGTAAGATGCTGGCCAATTCTGAACTCCTGGTGACTCCAGCTCATGGGCTGATCCACAATTATGTTATTTCTGGAGCAGTGGGGCTGTGCACAGTCATGCAAATTACAAGGCACAGCTGTATACGTTGTCTTCTAAGAATATGTCCTGCATATATTTGTTTACCCATATTCTTAAATTCCTGGGGTTTCATATACAAAAAAACCCACCACCACCCAAGATACAACACAAGCTTATGTCACATTCCTGCAAGGCTCTTCATCTGTGTTCAGTTACAGCTAGATTTTCTGCTTTGCTACCTGCTGTGTGTCGAACCCTCTTTCTCTTTCCATTTATAACTACGTGTGAATGAAAACAGTTCTGTTTAATACAGATCCAAATTGGCTTTTTAATAAACTCATTCAAGAAGTGGTCCATTTCAGCCCTCAAAATTTGCCGAAGGTACCTGTGCACCTTATTACTAAACCTCTACCTGAAACTGAAAGGAAAAAAAAAAAAGATAATAGGGTCTCAAAGACATGCTGCACACTGCCTGTCACGTACACAGAGACCATAGCCTGGAAATCCACTTACTCAGTGTAAATGCAGTTCAGTTATATTGACTTTTCTTTCCCTCACAGTACATTAGTGCTCATGAAAAATCTTGCAGTGAAAGCCCTAGAGAAGAAATCTTTTGTCCACAGACAAATGCACTTCCCACATTCTGCTCTATTACAACAGGCAAAAGAGCAAAAGCGTTGTTCCTACTTTTACAACAATCACGAAGTCAGACACTCAACTCAGACATAAATAACACGTGGGCTTTGTCATGGACACTTTCTCTAGCCCTAATTCAGTGCTATCTCCAGTCGTTTATCCTCTGCTTCTCCACCATATGTATGAACAATTATGATTGTCCACTGAAAATTGAATTGCAATTCTAAACTTCAGCTCCTACAAGCCACTGGTCCACCCTTTCTGTCAACTCCAGATCATTGCTACATTTGAATTTACTCAAGCCAAATCTTCTTTTATGTTTGTCTTTTTCTTTTTCTTTCTTCTTTTCTTCTTCTTTTCTCTCTTCCTTTCCCTTCCTTTTCACAATCATTTACCAAGCCAAAAAGAGATTCAAGAGATGAATGATGGCATCTGCAAACAACTCAACTCCATAAGAGGAAACAAAACAGCACAGGATCAGAGAGGCTGTTACATGTCATACAGTAAATACCCACAGTCAAATTCTCAGCTGGTGTAAATCAACCTGTTTCCATCTGGGTTTACAAGGGCAGTGAAACCCAGTGCTGAACACACAGTAGAAAAATCTTATTCAAGTTAAACTACAACATTTTAAATCTGAGAGAGTATTGACCCTTTTGGGTACTTATTTCAATCGATGGCCAAACTCTAATCTCCCCTGACAGGAACAGCCAGAAACACGCTCCATGGGAGGATGTATGGGCCCTTAATACCCTCTCAAATCAGGGAGCCCTACACAGCCACCTCCCTTGCCCGCTTCTCTTGGGGGTCCTGGAGACATTCCCAGGTACAGCAGCAGCAGCCACAGTTGCACACGAGGAAATTCGAAGCATGTGAAATGTATAGTGCACTGTATAGCAGAGGCTGACAAGCCATAGGTGGGTTCTCCATCTATACTAAATTATGTAAAACACATGCACATGGACACATTAAATATTTAAAGTTTCTTACTGCACCTAGCTTGTAGTAATCCAAAGTCATAGCTGCAGGGCATCTTTCAGTGGCCTAGGTCTGGTGTTTGAATTAGACAGATTCCTTTGAACTAGAAAGAGAACTACAAATATCTGCTCAATCAGCTCCACTGTTCCTCTGAGGCAGCTAAACTGACTGCCAAAAAGTTCTTGTGATGGTGCACACAGACACCGGCACCCAGGAGAAAAACGTGGGTTCACAGCACCAGGAGTTCAACAGGGTCTGATGGTCAAGGGTTAAATATCTAACCAGTGTTTCCACTACCTGTATCAGTAAGGGAGATTTTGGCCAAAAATGTCTTCTTGCATATTTATGATATGCTGACTACTGAGCTGACTTTACAAATGGCTGGTCACAACTGATTCAGCAAGGAACTGCAGAGAGAGATTAGGGGTCTGATCTCTGTCCCCCCACCCTCATGACTGCTGGTGAATTCTTGAGGAACAAGCACCCTACTGCCAAAATATAAACCAGTCTCTAATCTGCCACCTTAAGAAAGGTGAGACAGCCATTTCTATGAGCAAAAATGAAAAAAAAAATATGACTCACGTGGTTGATGAAATACCCTAGAGGGCATCTCCAATCTGTTCTCTTCTGTGGCAGCCTCTATTCATTGCCTTTTCTTGTTACTGTTCTCCCAAAATGCATGCACTTGCTTGCCTGACATTGTCGGTCCCTCTAGGACTGAGAGCAGCATGCAAAGCCCCATCCAAAAAGCAAACAAACACCAACTAAGAACAACGAGACAAAAACTAAAAGCTTGGTAAAAATGGATGTCAGTGAGCTGATGGAAACACTTTGGTGTAAAAGACGTCATCTGCTTAGTTCAACATCGGCTGCAAGAACTGCTGCGCTTCCTCAAACAACTTTTCTGGCTGGCTCGTAGGCGAACCCAGAAAGGGATGCTAATGGTTTGCTTGCTCAGGGCATACAGAAAGGAAGGAGAGGCAGTGAAGGAGCTGCCAGCTGTGTCCCCTGCATCAGGAAACTCAGGAAATCTTTTCAGTTGACCAAGCGTGCAAGGATTATGGCCATTTCAATGAATGGGGATGTTTCTTTCTTATGAGATGGCCTTTAACAATGTTAAACAGCATGGAGATTTTGATGGACATACCATAGACCCTAGAGAGAATAATTAGTCAGCCAGTCTCTTTTCCCTTACCCACCCTTCTTGAGTATCTGAGAAGAGTCTTTAAAATTAACCTGCAAATGCTAATATTTTTCCTTTGTAGCACTGGATTGTTCCACTTCAGGGCTTTTACATGCACTTTCCATTTATGCAATGCTAACTCCCATAATGGTCAATAAAGGCCAGTATATTAGTATGATAAACTCATGTTCCCAACCATGCACAGAATTCAAATTGAATTAGAAAGTCAGCCTATGTTCATAAAAATACTATCGAGCAAATGGAGCTTTACTGCACTACGTAACAGATATCACGTATCTTTGGGTTCTTATCAATTCTTCATATAAATACTTTAAATCACTTAGACTTCATTTTGCACGCTATATAGTGCGTCTCTTCGTAATCAAATAGTATTTAAAACATTTGCTGCCTTGTTAAATTTAACAAGTTAGATTTATTGGGATAGTCACTTTCCTTAATAGCTAATTTAGTAAAACTCAATGTATTCACTGATGGATAAGTATATAATAGGCAGTTGTGCAACCTTAATAAATATGTTTAATAGTCAGCTGGCATTTTCTCTCAATGGCAGCACTTCCTCTCGGCTGCCAACAGGAAATGCTGCTCCTGAATGTGCCAATTCAGCCCATGTGGAGGGAATAAATTGATCTAGAGGAGCAAATAGGAGCACGAATTTCAGGTAGCTTTCCTGTGCTGCTTGTCACACGAAGAACTGTAGCTGAGGTTATCCTAAGCTCCCATCAAGACCATCAGGTGTTAAATAGCACAGAGTATAAGGAAGAACATGAGCTCCTGTGTTTGCCTAGACTCCATCCAAGCAATGAACCAGGACAGGAAGGGTAGCTGGTTACCTGAAAGCCATACAAACAATATTCATGTATTATTATTGCAACTTACGGTCTTACCACACTCCCTGTTTCGTGTACATCGTGTCACATTCTCTCACCCCACCCTGCCACTCTGTGTGTTATTGACAGAATAAATTGCAATGCCTCAGCTTCTAGCCAGGAGATCTAAAAGGTACTCTTCTAAGGCTTTTAGGTACCTAGAAAAAATTTTTAGAGGAGTCTGCATCATTAGACAACTAAAACCCTTTAAAAATCTGGCCCTTAGCTCAAACTGTAGAGCTTTATGGCTCAGCTCTGCAGGTCCAGCATCAGTCCTCCAAGCTGAAGACAGCTACTGCACGTAAATGAGAAAAAACAGACCAAAATATCTTCAGGAGAGACTGTATTTGTATGCTGGGCTGGGAAGTTTGATCATAGCCAGAAGACACTCACCTGGGTGGGATTATACAGTTCCTGGAGTGGGCTTCTGGATCCTTTCCGGCAGCAAATGTCCATCCCAAATGGATTTCTACGCATTACTGCAAGGAGAAATTGAAATTAATACAGGTTAGAAACATTGGTTAGCAGTAAACTATTGCAATATCTACAGCAAGAAGAGATTTTCTGACAAATTAGGGGATTCTAGAGACAGTGGTGTGTCTTAATTCCTAATTTTACTTTCCCTAGAAATTGCCTAAGAGCTAAATCCTGTATCTGTTGTGGAAGTTACTGGGGGGGAATAAACAGAAAGATTTCTGGTTCCCCTGTTCTAAAACCTGTTATATAACAACTT
Organism: Podargus strigoides; assembly: GCA_028020825.1. NCBI lineage: Eukaryota > Metazoa > Chordata > Aves > Caprimulgiformes > Podargidae > Podargus > Podargus strigoides. The sequence goes on along the minus strand of CM051663.1, from coordinate 111,203,590 downwards.
TCAGCTTGGGTGCCCAAGAATTCAAGTATAGGGACCAAAGCAACATGATTTTTAGTAGTGCTAGGTACTCTCTCAGCATAAATACAGAAGTACACAGGATCTTAATATTAAAACATCTGATTTTAAAGCTTTTGGCCTAGGACTTGGTTTTTTTCCTAGAACAGACATTCAGCAGTACACAACGCACATCTAGTCAATCATTGCTGCACTTCTTGCTCCAAACTATATTTTGCTCTGCATATTGCAACTGAGTATTTGACTGATCCAAAAACCAACATATGCTATGTTATCCCAGTTGGAGACCAGCAGGTTTTCAAACCAAAGGCTTTGTCAAAGGAGCATTTTGGATGATAAAGCATTTTCAGGAGAGACATTGATCTGAGCACCAGCAGGCACAGAGATCATCGGTTTCAAGTTAGACCTTTATGGCCATAAAAGTCTACATAAGAAGCCATTCGGCTTCAACCACCCTCTATAGTCACAAGGAAAATAAAAGCTTGCCTGTCCTTCTAATCTCACATGGTCCACATCCTCCTCTGTAAACATTCCTCTGCCCCCAGCTTGCTCTGCTACCTACAGAAGGAGCATCAGGCAATGAGACACCTGCATAAGGCATTGCCACGAGGGGAGATCTGTATCATCAAGGTTTAATTAAGACACAACCAAAAGCAAAGAAAAGATGTTCATGCTGGGAATCCAAAGGCACAAAGCAGAGTCAGGCAGGCTCTTACCACCGCTTGCCACGTTTTGCAACCAGAAACTACTGAAGTTCCCTATAGCAACAGTTCCAAGCTGCACCACTGGCAGACACGATACTGCAGGCTTCAAGCCAAGAGTCAGAGAACACAGCTGAGTAATGTTTTAATACAGAGAGATGACATGCATCATAATTGATATGTCAAGTGGCATGAACCACAAAAAACCTGTGCACAATTCCAGTCTGGAAACATAATAGATTCCTTCACTCACTTTATATCTGTCTTTCAATTGAAGGTAATTATCTAATAACGTGCCATATCGCTTTTCCATGAGCAAAGAGAGATTTCACGGGTCTTGCAGCAGGAGTCGGACATATATGCTTAGTAAACAAACCAGGGAAATGTTTTTATTTTCTTCACAATTAAGACAGTAATGTTATTAGAAGCTATAATTTTAATTTACATGTTTAAATACCTGATTAACTTCTGAGCATTTTTAGTCAAACAGCCAAGTATTGTAATTCCTTTGGTTTTGTACTAATGTGCCTTTTTAAAAGTTAACTTAGTGTTTAAAACAGTTAAAACTTTAAAAAGATTCTGCATGAGTAATGTCAGCTTCCAGTGCCTGGAAGAGGTTTCAGGAAGAAAACACTGCAGTGAGGGTATGAGACACCCAAAAGTCGTTCCAACTAGCTCCTGTCCATCCCATCCCTGTCTGTCATTCCCCTCCATACTCCTGTACCAGGTACTGTGTCCAGGGGTGCTTCAAAATCATTTTGTGGCCCCCCTCACCATTACAAGAAAACCTTCTAAAACAGAGCCTTCCAGTCAACAACAAAACACATCATTTCCATTTCAAAAATCAAAGCAGGGAAAAGGGAGAGGGGAATATTTCAGTGTATCCAGGTCATTAAGACTGTGATTAACCAGCATCCTGAAACACCGACTCCTTGTTCCAAAATGAAGAAGAATAATTCTAGTGTGTTGTTCCCCAATTTACTACTTCACTTTTCATTTCCACTAAATAAACAGTTTCGTGCATAAATGTATCCCTTCCTGCTTCACTCAGCCAGCAGGTACCAACAACACTTCACATGTAGCAGTAACAGTCATAAACGTTAAATTATTTGCACAATGTGCAAGATGTGATTCCCAGATATAAACAAACAAAGCAACTGTCTCCCCAGCAAAAGCTAAATGCCAATGTAGAACCTTAGTCACAGAAACCATTAAATCTTTTTTTATTATTCCCAATATTACTTAATTGGTTTGCTTTTTCAATAAAGCCCTTAGAAGACTGTAGAGTTAGAGCAACACAGCAGCTCAACACAGCACTCGGTTCCCTGTTTATTGGTGTCAAGAACAGTACGCCCTGGCACAGCTGTACCCAGCACCTTTGTGCACACCTGGAAAATACCTGTGCCTGGAATTCAACTGCAGCATTGAAATAAGAGGGAATAAGTCTCTTTCTTAACCAGAAATCCCACTCGCACCTTTCACAAAATTGTCCTTTGGTGAGTAACTATCACGAATGTTCATATATAATTCAAAACACTTGCTGGCGTGCCTGTTGACGAACTCATTTCTCAGGGAAACTGCAACCAGTTTTCTACTGTCTTCGCTTCTCTGAAGCAGTTTTTCATTATGTGAATGACACAACTTTTTTTGCCTGAATCTCATCTACAGCAATCTGAAGTAAGAAAATCATAATATGGACATCAACAGCAGCTATACTAATTTTAACAACACTTTCACTAAGACCCCGTCACACTATCATGGTAGTGAAAACTGAAAAAATCAACTCCTTTATCTTCACCAGATCTTCTTATTAACATAGTAAATATCTCAATTTACATTTTATGGCTTGTGCTGATCTCCACCCATAATTACAGTTAATTATAATCTAATGATAAGTATTGCATATGCACGGCTCCAAGAACTGATTAAAAGATCACGTTTGTGCACCCTAAGTGCGAAAAGCAGCTGACAGCAGCATTTAATGTCTTTAATCATTAAAGAGTGGTGTTAATACTGCAACTGCAGCAAAATCAGCAATCCCCTGAAGTTAGCCAGGACTGTGAGAAACTGAAAAAACTGTTAGCTTGTTACTTAAATAAAAGACCTGTAAGAAGGTCTTTCTCCCATCTCTAGGAATGATTTGTCCAACATGCAATCTTGGCCCATCTTGTTAAGATCTGTGGAATCACTATTTATTAATGTAATAGCAAGTCTGGAGGGCATGTTATCTAGGCACCAAATTTCAGTTTCTCAAGAAAGATAATCCTGCTGAACTGAAAGCTTATCAACATAATAACCATCTGTGTAGATATACATAGAGAGGAGGAAACTTCATGTGCAAGCCTTAAATTATCTTACAACAGAAGTATCCAGAGTATCTAGAAAACTCTATTTAGACTCACGAATACCAAGAGCAGGAATCTGACCTGTGAATTACAGTGCGCTGAGCTCAAGAACACAGAGCTCCTCAGTCAAACCTTCCTCTAGTATCTGTACAGAAAAGTCTTTGCCCCAGTCTTGATTCATTAGATAACTATGAACTAAAATGTAAATCACTCAAATTAAAAATACCCTTTGGAAAGGCATGGTTTTGGAGGATACCAAGAGCTTGAAGGTCATCATCCACACCAGACAGCCTTTGAAACTCCTGCCGTGGTCCAACAATCGATCTGTTTACCAGCATCTCCTCCCCAGGTCCCCTAGTTGCTTAACAGATGCAGGGTTACAATTGACAGAGCAAATGCACATGGCAAGGCACCTACTAGATCTCGGCATCTACGAGAGGGGATGTCACCTCCAGGTTGCATCTTGCCAAAAATGCAAGACAACAGCGCCTTGAATAATGGGCAGTGGAGGAGAGGGAACATGCAGGCAGGTAGGCATGGTATAAAGCCTTCATTTTTTAATGGGACATTTCAGAGACTGAAGATCATTCACATGGAAACATGTGTACCAGGCTTAAATTGTCACTTCTACTTGGCACAAGGCATTTTTAATGCACTTGGTAATCTACAAAGACCCTGCCCCAGAATGGGAGACCTGTGGTAATCCCACAGGATGAACAATGACAGGAGAAAATACTAAAAATAAGAAGCCACAGCAATGCAACTTCTGCCTCTCCCTATCAGGAGCTACAGAGAAACAGAGAGGGAACATGGTGGTATTTCTCTTGGGAGATTCCTGGCCTGAAAAGGTATGTGAACACTGGGACTATCTAGACAGTAGAGAAAGGGGGGAAAAATCATGGGAACCAAGACTCTTGGAAACTTAAAACCGTAAAGGTCCTTCCCACAAAGTGTCAGAAGGGCAAATGAAACCATTTCTCACAAGCCTGTGAGGGATCAAGTCACAGTAGAGACTGCCGGAAGAGAGACAAAATAATTGCCACTTCTTTCACTGGACCTACAGAGACAAACAAGTGACATTTCAAAGGCTGGGTGCATGCATCCAGCAGCCACCTATATCACTACAATCATTTTACAATCCCGTAAATGTCAGAGACTCCCATTTCCAAGACTTCGGTAGAATAAAAGTTCCCCAGCTGCCATCTAGCAACTGTTTTTCTACTTGGCAGCATTCAATTTACACTGCTCGGACTATTCTAATCACTTGCACGATAACAAAAAACAAATGTAAAAACTTTACCTCTGTTCACTGCCTCTTAAATTAACTGTCTCGTATTACAAATATTTGAGAGAAGTTCTGAGGACATATTAATATTTAATTTTTCATTACATTTGTCTAAAGTACAAAGACAAAATTCCCTCATACAGCATTGCTTAAAGCTGATATACATAATTCATTCCACCTACTTGGGATACAAGTTGTCTCGCTGAGTATAAAGTACGCATTGGCAGCAGTATGGTGAGAATCCAGTTGAAGATGGGATCCTGTTCTCGTTTTAAAGAAAAAAAGGAATATATTCCTTTTTTGGTCTGATTTATCTTCTTTTTTGGTCTGATTTCTGTATGAAAGGCTGGAAATTGACAGCAGTCTGCTTGCTTCTTTTGGCTGAAGGACATTGCTTTCCAGTTAACACTGCTGTCAAGCCGCGTCTCATTTCAGACCAGGGTTAATGCTTCCTGTGGAGCATCTTACTGACAGCAAAGAGCAGGTACATAACCAAGTACCTTCTCCTAGAGCTGTAAACAACTGAATTAGGGCTGGACATTCACCTAAACATTCCCTACCCAACCTAAACAGAAAATCAGTGTCACTTGGCCCAGGCAAGACAGCAGCATCAAAACAGTTCTTTAGATCTTTGGTATCTCTAGCTATGTTTAAATAAGCTGCTACCCTCAAACTTCCTGAATTTTTAAAGCAAAACAAGAATAATTAATTATACCCATACTGAGGGTTTAGGGATTCTTTCTGGCTAAAGATTCAGACATGCTTTTTCTTCCAAACTCTCACATAGACTTCTGCTATGACCCCAAAGCAGCACAGAAAATTACTTCTATTGGGTACTTAAGATGAAGCATTGAAATACACATTCAAATACTACACTAAACACCTCAGAGACACGAAGACAACCATAGCTCAACCATAAGCATACACCTGTAAATGATACTATAAAACTACTGCTCCATCCGTACCAGCAAGAATTATGCTCAGGTTTGTATGATCTGAATACCAACCAAGCAAGACTCAATCCAACAATATTTTGCACAGCCAACATTCATGAAGCATGAAAATACTCAGGGCAAAGTTGAAGTAAGTGACCCTAGGAAGGAGCCCTTTTCCAGAGTTCATCAGAGGCTCTTGGACTGAATTTTTTTTGCAACTCGGAACATCCTGTCCACATACGTTTCACTTGGCTAAAATCATGCTGAACAAGATTGTCATTAGTAACCAGCTCGTTCTGCTTCAGGAAAACGAGCCTTCTATAATAATTGACAACAATCTGCTCTGCAAGACTTCAGCCAAGTCCAAACTGTAGACAAAATCAGAAACTCAGTGACAAAAAGACTACCTCATTTCCAACTTCATTAAAATTCCTATGCTCCCTTCTACAGACTAATCAGGTTAAGGACACTGAAGGTATGAAAGGGTTAATTTTTAATCAGCAATCAGGAGCATGAGGAGTGAATGCAAATACAGTCACCCAGCACTGGCTCCAGAGCCTGAGTAAAGAGACTTTTAGCTATCTCTCCCGGCAATGATTTATGAACACTAATCCTTCAGCAGCAGTTCACAAAGATCGACGGACTGATAGCAATATCTTGTGACATCTGGGGCCTTGCGCTTTGCTGCGTTCAAGCTCAGGATTTTCGACTAAATTATCTGCCCTTCATCTGGAGACCACAGGTACAAGGATTTATGACTAAACCCCTGCCTGGCCTCTTTTGTTTTCTTAAGGAAAAACTGCAGCTTTCTGGGCTGGAGCTTGGAAGATCTATTTTTAGAAAGTAAAAATCAGATTAAGTGTTGTATGTGAGCATGTCAAGGTCTTCAATGCAGAGAATGTGATAATACTTATTATCTGCATTAATGAAGAACCAGATTTTGCCTTACACCAGACAGTAACTAGTAACACAGGGTTTTACTCAGTGTGAGAAACAAGCAAGAATCTGTGGTCAGAGCACCTTACCCTGTGTAACACCACAGGACAAACTGACAAACTAGAGACCCTATTGAGCTGGATGCTCTACGCACATAACAAAGGAACAATTCCAAAAGCTCAAAGTTGTAGAGCTCCACCTGAGAAACAGAGATGCTGTATTTTGGGTTAGCAAACCCAAAATACTTGGTTCACTAATTCAACAAGTCCCTGATGTTTCCACTCCCACTCATGTACCAGAAGGATTTACCAAAGAAAGACTGTGGATGGACAGAAGAAAAGCAAAGGATGAAAAATAAAGAAGGGATTACAGCTCAGTGAAATTACTACTACAAGACAAGCAGCAAAGCCGCTAGTTACGAGACGAGGGGCCAACAAAGTAACAGTCCTCAGTTCACAGATCAGAAAAAAAGAGGTAAAGAGGTTAAAAACTTCCACAAAGCAAATTAGGTGCTACAGATCAAATTCATTTTAGGAAGGAAGATATCTACTCATTTACTCTCCTACAATTAACAGACAGCTGCAGAGAAGGGTCACTCCATGTGCCTCTGGGGGTGGCTCCCCTCCTTTCCTTCAACCAGCAACCCTAGATGGGTTGATGGTTGAAGTTAGATGAAATAAATCCTGGCACAGCAAGAAAACAAATCTTAACATTTGTTTCTAAGCTTTAATCGCTAATTACAAAGGTTGTAAATGCCCTCCAAAGAAGAGAGAGATATTTAATTACTTTTTGCTTTAGAGAGATTTCCAGAAATAAATTTGTATTTTATCCTGTTTGTTCTCAGATTAGCATGCAGATGGGTTTAATTGGGCACAGTGGGAAAGTTAATATCCTTGGGTGAAGTTATACAGAGACTTAGATCCTTGGCCACCCGACGGACATTGCATGTGGCATAAATTAGCACAACATCTTTCCTGCTAATGAACAATAAGCAACTTTTTTCCAGTAATTTTTAAAAAATGTTAATCCATACGGAATTTGTTTAGAAGTCTCAAGAAATTATTCACAAACCTAAATCAAGGTTTTTTTTCCATAAGCTTTACTTCTCACATGAGGAGAGCTCCATTTTGTTTCTCTCTCTCTCACACACAGGCATACACAGCTTTTAATGCATCAAGATTTTGTGGGTGCAAACTACAAACTATATTACTTGGTGAGAAGTTTTCTGATACAACCTTGCTTCCTCTGGCATGAAATGCAGATTCAGGGGCATCACAGTATTTCAACAGGCCAACCACCTCAGCAGCCTGCTTATCTCTGTGTATCCCCTTGTTTACCCCATCCATTAGCAAAGCCAGATGCCCCAAAACGTTGAACAAAATGGTCTACTTCTTTACTCCCAGAACTAAGTCTTCATGAACAAACATGTGTATTATGAATTTGCATGAAAGAACATTGTGGATTCAGTACATCCAAATGCAAAGAAAAACTCTCTCTCTGGACCTTATGCTTTTTCCTACTTTTCCACTACAAGTTAGCCATGTGTTTTGCAAAATGAGACTGCAACAGTCTGGGAAGGTTGGAAAATTTCTAGTGAAGCTTACAGGTTTCCAAACATGTCTCCCTCCAGTTTCTAGATACTCGCTGTAACAACATCAGCAGGTACATCTGCTGCTGGGTTCTCTTTATAGCAAAGAGTTGAATGCTCTGCATCATTCTTCTTATCAGCCTAATTTTCAAGCCTGTAGACAGTGGGCTATATCCCATCTCTCTGATGCAGGTTCAAACAAAAACTGTGTAAAATGTAGGTCCAGGAGGAAAAAAGCTACATTTACATTGTCCTAAAAAACCCAAGAAGCTAGATTTCTTTTTCTGTATTTCCCACTACTTAACAAACATGATGTATGAGCTTGCTCCATAAAAAAAGAGGGAGTGAGAGAAAATCCTTTAAAGCAGGACAGTTTCTTTAGAAAGCTGTAATTTTAAAGGCATTTATCTTGAATCACGGTCAAAATGAAAACGATGGCTGCTGCAGCTGCAATCTATTTGAGCTACTGTTTCTTTGCTCTTCTTCAACAGATGTGCATTGAAGATGAAACACAAAATCATATTTGCTATGGATATACTGAAATGCACAGCAAGTCTTCTCACAAGCCAAGCAGAATAGAAAATAGAGCTGCAGGAGTCATTTTAACCTGAAGCAATGAAAGGCTCAAAGTTCTAGTCTCTGAACTTCAGGCAGAAGTATTGCATGCACACATATACAGAACTGACACAAACAGAAATCAAGGGACACAAGACATTTCTGTCCTAGCAACAAGTCCAGATGGACCAAGATTTACCACCTCTGAAGCAGTGCCCCTTATATTTTTAGTGTGATCACATCCTCTTGATACTTTACTGTGATTTATGGACAACAATTTTCTTTACAAAGAAGAAGCACTGAACAACTTGATAAGCAGGAAAGAAAATATGAAATCCTGCACTAATCACTTCCAGAGAAGTCATTCATTATGGCAAAGAGGATTACGACTGCAGCTTGTTGGATAAGCAGATGAACTCTTACAAATTAAGGACGCACTTCCTCAGCAATGTGAAGGCCAAACGCTGATATTAGAAGGAAAAAAGTACCACAGATAGTAAAGGCCTAATTCTGCGATTTGCAAAGACTAATAATTAAGACACAGCTGGTCTTTGCTGTCTTATTCCAAGAGTTTATTCTGTTTAATACTTCTAAACTCTAAGTAATCCCAAGGCACATTCGCCCTCTTTGCAAGATCTTCTACTTTTCCAGCAGCTGGTTATCACCTCAGCTGACCAGGATCAGGGCACGCCCAGGGATGCAGAGCACTGCTGGGCCGTGTCTAGCCCCATCGGAGCATGGAAGCTCCCTGGTGCTCTTGCCTTCCAGCAGGATCCATACATCCCTATGTGGAGGCTGGGAAGCTGCTTTCACACACTCTTCTCACTCTGATAGCTGTACACAGATAATATTGCTTTCAGATGTAAGAATCCACTCATGTGGCAGTTTTGATATATTCCAAACCACAGATCCTTGAAAACATTTTACATATGAATAGGACATTGTCAGCTCCCTCAGACCCAGCCTGCACTTCAGTCCACAGAACAGTAAAATACGCATTAGCACTATAAAACTTCATCTCAATTAGCATAATCTGTATTTCCATTATAGAGCCCAGCTTTACAGCCAGCCTTCGGTGATGTACTGAGCACTCTGGATATGTCTTTCTCCAAGGAGAAATTCCCCAAACACAGGAAAACCATTCAGAGTGGTGAATGTATATGCTTTCAGTGCCCGCTTATCTTTCAGCGGTTCTACTCCATTCCTCTATCTTCTTCCATTGCTCCCATCATTTCAATGAGTTCAATTAAAACCCTGTGATGCATTTTGTCTACAACAAGGAAATGCAGTCATGCCTCACGCATACCCAAGTGGACAGGCCAAGCACACCGCTTTCACATCGAATAGGAAAAAGCAGTGAATGAGGGAAGATCTTTCTGTGATTTTATTTCCAATGAGAGCATTTAAAGGAGATTCAAACCAGGCAGCAGTTGCACATGACACATCTTCTGGTATCACTACCAAATAGGATGCTGGATAGACTAAAGCTTTCAAACTGATTGAGAGTCTTCATCCAAATATCATGAATATGTTATAGAGCTTGGGATACTAATATATATCAGGCTACTATGCAAGTATCTTTCCTCTGGAATAAACAGGAATGAAGGAATCTCACACTATCTCAAGGCTCCAAAATACTGGATGCCTATCTGACCTTTACTGGCAATAATATTTCATAATTCGCATGCAGAGTAATGAGCTTTGGTTTCAGTCACTAATAGCCTGCCAAATGCATTGTGAAATTTCTAGTAATGTTGCAGCTGGTGACCAGTATCTAAAACACAGGATCACTGTAACTGTATGACTCTGAAGGAGACAGACACCAAAACTGCTAGGCAGAACCATGGACTTAAAAGTTTTTCAATAGGAAACAAATTCTGTTCTCGTACATGTGAGGTCTCATGCATAGAGGGATAGAAAGAGCAGGAGGGAGAGTTAAAAAAGGAAAGCACCATTTCCAGAAGGCTTCTGTAAAATAATGCCCACTTAAGCTATAGTTCATCTTTCAGAAAGACAAGTCATCTTCTTTGTAAGTTTGCCAGAGGCAGAAAATCCACCCTGAGAAACTGATTCAGATTCAAAACCCTCCTCCTCAAACATACCTTTTTGCTAAGCTGAACTGACCTATCCTCACCTTCCAGACACTGGATCTTGTGGTGCATCTGTCTGCTTGTCATGGCCACAGCTCTCTGTGCAGGAACGCACAGTTTATCATTGCCTGCACTTTTGCATCCTCTATAAACCTGATCAATAAATGACTATATTTTGTTCTGGATCATAAATTAGAACATTTAACTAGCGTCAGCCCAAAATCTGGTCCCCCCCAAGGATCCCATGGGAAATGTATCTGCTTAGTGATGATTTCCCAGTTACAGCTATTTTTACAAACTGTCAAACATTATTAAAATCACTATTACATGTGAGAGACTGACATGCATTCACTTGCCAATTTAACTTTTGGTTCATTCATTTCCATATGCACCTGTACAGGACTAGTTCTGACATTCAAATATTGTAACATTAAAACAAAGAGGGTCATCGGCTTTGAGAATTCATTTTAAAACATTTATTTGTGGAAAATGTTTAGGTTAGTTGTCTATCTTTAACCTTCCAAGGCTGCAGAGAAGGCTTCTGTGATGTGCTACAGTCTTGTGCTGCTCTCAACACTGCATGGGTTAATTTTGTCACAAGTTCTCGAAAGCTTTAACAGCGAAACTGCATTTCAATTGAAAATACTTTACACTTTCAGCTTAAAAATATAAAACAGAATAAAAATTACAGTTTAAGTGATGCTTTCTCAAGTCATAGATTTGAATGGCAGATAGGAGTGACCTGGAGGGAGCAATATCAGAATGCTGCTGCTTTTGGGGTAATCCTTACATTTTGTGCTGAAAACACTATTTGTTTTCATTAAATATTAATCAGCCATTACCAGTGAGGCATATATAAAAGCTGTGTTAACTAATAAAACCCAACAGATGAAACAAAACTGATTTGATTTCACGTTTACAATAAGGAGTTGTCACATACTACCCCTTTCCAAGCTGAGATAAATCATCTCGGGTCCATGAACTCAAACAGATCTCTGTCCTTCTACACAGCTGGGAATCGTACCTGAACTGTCTATGGTGAAAGGAAGATGTACTGAGATGGACTTATGAAGTCCTCAGCTGGCAAAGCAGTCAAAGCATTTTACTCAGCTGGTAAGGACACCATTTGCATGCATATGTGCAGCTATTCATGCAGGTATGATATGAGCAGCTACATTACATCCATACATGAGTGAATATACACAGCCATTATTGACGTTGACATAGCACACTAGTGTTTTACCCACCACTAGGTGTAGGGATTTTTTTTATTTTGTAATTCATTTTCAAGAGTTATGGCATGCTGCATCATGTTTTACTGTTTAAATCCACAAACTAAATGGCAGTTTATTTTGGTCGCTACTTTACATTCTCTGTATTTTGCTCCTGTCTATCTCATTACAGTGTTTCCAGACTGAAAGCTTAAATAATATTCAGAGAAAATGGCAATGTGACTTTTTCATCTAATAGTCCTTTCTTATATAATAACCCTTTTTTTTCCAGAACACACTGCTTTTCAACTCTTCTATTTAATCAAGATCTCAACATAGTATTTTGCTGTCGAAATCTATTGTATTTTTTCAAAATTTTTATCCTGTCCTCCCCAATCTTTTCTTTTTTACCTCTGCTAAACTATGCCCTTTGGCACGCTGCTGTCGCCTCTACACACCCTTACCAATCTTTTAGGCTTGTTCCCTGCTAACCATTTCTCTTCCCTCACTTCTAGTCTTCTACCACCGTCCAGCTTCCTCCCACCACACTCCCAAAGGAACAAGCCAAGAAGAACCCCAACTTGTTCCCTAACCCAGCCAACCACACTGGGAACCCAGATCCTGCTCAGCCCAGAGCAAGGGGTGGCAAAGTGGGCGGAGGAAGTGGCAAGAGGTTGTGGGGAAGTGGACGTGTTCATGGCATGAGGACTTGGCTTTAGTTGCTTAAGAGGAACGAGAAAGCAGCCCTCTCCCATGTGCCCCCCTATGTTTCTGAGGCCTTAATCCCATGCTTGAGCTTGGCACTCCTTTTCCACCATCTCAGTGCCCCACTCCCAGCTCAGCACTGTCACTCCGTGTGCTCCCCTTAAAATCATAGAAATGTTTTGGTTGGAAAAGACCTTTAAGATCATCAAGTCCAACCATCAGTCTAGCACTGCCAAGTCACTACTACACCATGTCCCTCAGCACCACATCTACACAGCTCTTAAATACCTCCAGGGATGGAGACTCCACCACTGCCCTGGGTAGCCTGTTCCAATGCCTGACAACCCTTTCAGTGAAGACATTTTTCCTAATATCTGATCTAAACTCCCCCTTCTCTGTTCCCAGGAGACCCCCTCCACCCAGAGGCCCTACATTAGCTAAAATATACATAAGAGTGAACAAAAGGCTCGAGAGGCAGTAAAATTACAAGGCCAGGAGCCACAGTGCAGTGAGGCTAGGAGGCATGTCTGGTTTTATTTATAGTTTTTACTCAGTGCTTTGTTTTTCCTGCAGTTAAAGCAGTTAAGAAAGATGACAGAGTTTGAGGACGGGAGCATTGTCACAGGCACACAAAGCATGATCAGACAAGAGGTTTGGCAGCAATGCTGTCGAGTGCTTTTCCGTTTCTCAATAAACAGTAGTTTATCCTTTCCATTTTATACACTTGCTTTCTATTCTCTATCCTAGATGCTTAAAAAAGGAGCAGCCATCCCCTCATACAATTAAAGGCCATGAGTGCAGAAAATAGACCAAGACTTCATATGTTACTTTCTAAGAGGATGCACAAGAAATGTTGTCTTCTCACCAAGGCTGCACTCCAGCTAAAATCAGTGTCAGAAAAACAAAGATTTCAGGCAAATACAAACAGCCTTAGGAATGAATGTTTTCTTGCAACGGAAATCCTGAATAGAAAATTAGAAGACCTCAGGACGATAACCCCGCTGTCATTAACCTTGCAGAAACCACTTTTGCTATATTGCATTTGTGGTTTCCACCAAATGTGTGCTAATTTAAAATGAGACCTGAATAGGCATATTTAAAAAAACAAATCCAAACCACTAGCACTGACTAATTTTTCTGCTCAAGACATTAGCTATATTATTTTTTTTATTGTTGCTTTGCATTGCTTACAAAATAATGAGGGGTACAAAAGCGGTGAGGATGTGTACGAACCTGAAGAATTAGAGATTCTAATCACCCTGAGGTAATTGCAATATGAAAAAAAAAAAAAAGAGTGTAGGGTGAAGGTAACCAGTGATTTGATTTAGATCCTCCCACGTGAACAGGATTAATTCCATGCTCTGCAGATGCTCATTTGTGTCCTCTTTATACTATTGGGAAATTAAAATACAAGGTAGTTTGCTGTACACGCCACTTAAAATATCATGACAATTTAACTGTTTCTGTTGCAGCTGTGACACTTCCCTTCAAAGAGACAAGAGCCCCAATGCTCTAATGTCCTCCATCAGCCCACCCCAGTCCCAGCACTCAGAGGACCTCATTTAATTCCTGCCTCACTGAGGAATGTCCTTTAAAGTAGAAGGCCCCCTTTGCCATTCTCTTGCCATACTAGTAACGCTACTAAGTACTGGAATTCAAATAAACTGACTTAAACTAAAGTTCAAGCTCTTAGGAATAATACGTGTTTGGGGATCTGGTGTGAGCTCCTCCGTAAGCTTTGACATGTGGCTTTTTTATTCAAAATACCCTGATGGCAGCATCCATCTTTTCAAATATCACCCCCACAACAGTTACTGCTGAATATCGGTCTTCAGTTGGACAACACAGCAACAACCATCTCCCTCCAGACCTGTTTTGCTTCAAAAAGTCCTTGCTGGAGCTGGTTCTTTGCATCAAGGCTTATTTGCACAGAAAGAAAAGAAACCTCCAGTTGCACTCCCACTCTATTTCACACAAAGCAGCCTCACAGAAGCCTCCTCATGGCCAGGCAGGAGCTGAATCTTCTGGTCTCTCTCCAGATGATAATCAGGACTTGGGGCAGATTGGGGCACATCCCAACCTCCTCATTCCAAAAAACAGCTAGCAGTCAAGTCATCCCTATCCTCATGTCAATCCCAAATAAAACACACAGGGCAAGGAGAGAAAAGGGGAAACCAAACAAAAGCACAGAGAGTTCCAACCAAACGTAAAGGTTTCTCTCTTTCATCTGTTAGCTCTTCCTACAGCTAAAACACAGAGCTAAGCTACACACAAATCTAAGGGTTTCCAGCACCAGGGGTTTCCCAATGCTATTTGTCTAATCAAAAAGTCAACAAGCTACACCGCGGCTTTTTATAGCAAGGACAACATTGAAGGAAAAAAACCACAACACTTCATTTTCTTTCTCCCATCTTTTTCAAACAGCATCTGTTTGCTCACTGCAGACAAAACAAAACACAGTCTTCTTCCTTTAAACTAGAGATTAAGATACTCAGATACTCAGACTTTAATATTGAGAAGCAAGCGACCAAAATGGCTCTTCCAAACCCAAAAAGCATTTTTCTTCCCCACCATCCAGACACAATATGGTCACACTAGTCACCCTGGCTCTGCAATCTCCTTCCACCGCAGTAGCTGGCTCCCAGCAATACCACTTCTCCTCCTCACAGCAAAGCTTAGGTCAGGATTAAAGATTGGGGGAAACATTAAACACAAAAAGGTCTTTTACTGGCCACATCAAGCACAATATGCCAGACAGGAATGATAAAATCCAAAGGAAGACTTTCAGCTTCCCAGCAAAAAGTAGCCATTAAAAACAGTCATCAAGCTCAGGAGCCAAGCTAACCACAGGCAGAGTGACAACCAGCCCTACTACTTGCCACTTGGCGAAATCGCTGCTAACGCCTCAAACAAGCATTTAAATATATCTCGTTCCTCAAAGCACACGGAGAGGAGATGAGGGGGACGAACTGCAGGCCACCCGCAATGGTCACTAATGATGCAGTTTGTTTATACCATAAGACATTGCAGCAAGCAGCATTACTGTTTGACTTAAGGAGCATAGAACACAACAAGAACAAACACTTTTTCCTCCCTAAATCACCTCTTTCCCCTTCCCATGACCCTTCACCTCTGCAATGGAGTAAAAGTTAGTTTTATAAAAGTGAAGAAATTGGAAAGAAAATGACAAGGCATAAATAAGACTTATAAAAAGCTATGTATATTTGGCACCAAATTAAAAAAAAATAAAGCTTCCAAAAAATGGAAGTTCCTTAAAAAAACCCACATAACCAATTTCTACTACCTTTCTCTTTTCAGTGACAGCCTTTACAGGAAAGATTTGTCCGCTTTCTTACCTGATTCTGTAATTCACTGCTGTCACTACACAGGACCAAGTGTTACTGAATTTACACAGAGTCACACCCACGAGGTTATTCAAAATACAAATTACACAATCCAGCACTGAACATAACTGCTTTCCTGAATTATGGCTGTTTCCTAAAATATGGGCTGGTACCATGTTGCAGCCAAACGCATGACCAACCCATGTCGATCCAAGCCACTTCAAAAGAGGGAGCAGCAAGAAGAGACCCAGATTTTGAATGTAAGCACAGGTTTATTATTAGGTTGTTCTTTTGAGTTATACTACCAATGCCTGGGCTACACTGGATAAAAATAAAAGCAAGGTACTTTACCAACTATCCACCTATCCTGATTAAGCTGCTGCCCACGCTCAGCAGTGAGAAGGAACACCCAACTGAAAGGCAGAGAAGCTGTGCTGCTCGGCAGTTGGATTCTGCACAGGCAGACACAGCCTGCCAACTGCAGCCATGGGAAAGAGGGAAAAGAGACACAGATCACACAGACACCCATCTGGCTCTCCATGCCACCGTGCCACACCACAGAGACCTTCCAGGGGCAAGCGGAGAGGGACAGAGGAGTCTAAGACAAGAAGAGCATGGCCACAAGCCAACTTGACTGTCACCTTCTGTGCAGCAATGACAGGTCTGAGTCGGCTAGCTTCTGGCCAAGCTGGACTTTCCAGATCATGCAGCAGGGGATGGAGAAGCCGCCTTACACAGTGAGCACAGGGTGCTCTGTCAGGTGGGACAAGGCAAGCCAGGACCACTGGTACTACCACCGTCGAGTTGCAGGTCTTCTCTGCAAATATCAACCAGTCTGCTCTCAGCAATGGGGAAAAAAATACTCCCATTACAGCAAAGGCCTGGGGCTGGGCCAAAAAAACATGGGGGAACACCCAGAATAGTGGTAGCAATGTTACTAGGGTAAAACATACTATTGAGGATTATATCAGTATGGAAGACAGAAGCAAACTAGTCACTGGTAGATAGGATTATTTTTCCATGTGTAAAATCTGAATTTCATTTTGAAGCAAAGCAAAAAACAACGGATTTTTTTCAGGTAGCAGCAAGAGCAGCAACATCTATTGTCTTTCTCAAATTTGCACACCAAGCAACTACTCATGTTGCTCATCACTGCTTACCTCTCACCTTCCTTTCTTTCACTATGAGCAACTTTGACAACTTTTACTTTTGGCCCAAAGAATTTCTGAGTTACTAAAACTGCAAAGTAGCTGGTATTTAACAACAAAAGATGATAAAACAGCTGATGATAAAACATACCATGTCTGAAATTGAGCATTCAAGAACAGCTTCAGCAAGAAGTGCTCAGACTTTAGATTCCTTATTGAAAAAAATCCATCTCTACATTATTTGTCTGCACTTAAAATTCCTATAGAACAGCTCTTATTTATTTAGCAAGAGCTAACCAATCCAGCTTGAGAAGTGCCGAATCCTACTGCAGTTTTCCTCCACATCATCATCATACACCTTGTGCCCTGTTCTTAAACCTGAACATGCACTTCTCGAAGTCAATGGGCTTGAGTCTTGGGCCTAAACTCTTGCCCAGGAAGCGAAGGTGCCCCACACTTCATACCTCCCACTGGAATTTACCTCTAGACTCTACTTTTAGAAGCCTCACAGTCTTCCTGTGTAAGCTTGGGGGTGCTACTTCAGCCCAAATCCAGCAGCATACTAAAGCACTCGCTTCGCATCATGCATATGAGTTGAAAATCAAAGCAAGTGTATTGACACAGTCATGACTTGCTGAAGGTTAGAAGGCAAACTGGTGACAGAGCTGGAAATAAAACAGAGACCTCCTGATCTCAAGATCAATTCCTTTAACCTCCAGGCCACGTTTGCATGAATTAACAAGGGAAACAATTCATCTGCAAGTGGTCTGAATCATTTTAGTGATCAGGTAATGTGTCCCAGTTCTGTCACTGTTACATTTGCTGGCTCAGAGCTCCAATTTCCACCCCCATGCCACTTGCCCAACAATTTCTGTCCTTGGGAAAAAGTAATCAAGTATGATATGGATGACAATCATAATTAGCTTAAAATACAGGCCTGTTGGCATGTATTGAGACACATCTTAATATAAAGAGCTAACGTGAAGGGAGCAAGACCAAAGCAATTGGAATTTTAGATTCACTGAATATGGATATCCAAACCCAAATTATGAGAAATTATCATTTTAGGAAGTGGTAGGAATTCCCTTTACATAAATTACTCCTTTAAATATTTAAAATCCCACTTCAGCCTCAGTAGAAATGAACGTTTAATGTCTACTCTTCTGTAATCTGACAAAAACATTTCTAAAATGCATTTAGCCCAGTCAGCCCCATCCTGCACTCAAAATATGGGCAAGAGAAGGTGGACAAGACCAAACAAGGTAAGAAGCCAGCTGATTTCAGTCAGATAGCTTTGCTGAGCTACTTGTCATCAAGTAAATCACTTCCCAGAGAAGAAAGGAGAACAGACCCAAACACTTGAAGGTGACTCTTTCTAACAGCAACCAGTTATGAATTATATCACATTAGCACCACTTCCGTATTTTAAAGATTTTCTTTTTCCAATACATTTGTCTGTCTTCCGCCATTTTTTCACAGTTAAGCAATTACTGGTCTGTTGGAAGGATGCCAGCTGTCAGTACTTCTGTCAAACTGACACTTCACAAATCTGTAAGTGTCTGCATTTCTGATGATGAATTCCTGACTGCACGTGTGACAGGATAAATTACTGCCAGAAATACCTACACAAAGATTCCATGGGTCACTGAGCTCCCCGTAAACAGAGACAGGCAAGGTGAAAGTCATTGTCACAGGATGACAACTGTCGCAATGTGGGATTTAAGAGAGTTGTGTTAGGGTTTTTTTAAAACTAAACTTCATTAAAATCCCAGTTACCAAAATGCTGCAAGCACAATGGCCATGTCCATTACGTCAGTCAGTAACATGCATGATAAGAGTCAAGCAGAGCTACGGGACAGATCTTCATTAACAAGCACAAATACCAACGCTAGGTTGTTCCTTCAAAACAAGGGACTACCCACCATTTGGGTCTTCCTGAACCACTTCAGTTTGGGTGAGAAACAGGTGAGAACGAGCCAGACGCAGCCTTCTCTGTGCATCCACACAATACATGCAGTAAGCATGCATGTTCTGCTGCCTCAGCCCTGCTCTCCTAAACGCCACAGATGCACTGAGGAGGCAGCCACCCTTCCCAGACATTTGCTCTGCTGGGTCCTCATGTCTTCTCCAGGTGTCCTATCCCATCTCCATTGCCCATGAAGATTGATTTGATTTTCAAGGAAAGAAAGCCCTCAGCCACGTTGATTGAGCCTCTCAGAGGACCAGTTACAAGCAAAACAAGCCTGGGTAAAACAACTCTTTTCTAGGGTTCTAACCTTTCACTTAAATATGCACTAATTTTTAATCCTCTTGCCCACCCTACAGACTCAGATATCAGTGACACAGATGCAGAGACTGATGCCACAGGAATACAACACAGATATCAAAGCCATACCACAATGAGCAATATTTTACATTTATCATAGTAGTGTTGGTTATGCGTGTCTACTGCATAAGCCCACCATGGAAATAACCTTTTAACCTGCCCTAACGCATGACCTTTCCAGACAAGAGCACAGCATGAGTCGTGAATCCTGATGGGTTTCCACTCCTTTGCCCTTCTTACTGAACTTCTTTGTAAGTCATGCACTGTCCCACTGTGTGAGGAACAGAAGACAGTGTGGGGTCAGCAAGCTGGTGAATAACAAAGGTTTATTTAATCAACCTGTGATTGAGCAGATCTTGCTTGACTAACCTATGCAAGTGCCCGACTCTTCCACTACCTCTTTTGCCAACTCTCTCCTGACCAACTCATTAAACAGAGCAAAGAAGTACCACCCTGAGAGAGTGATTAAACTCTTTGCTGGAGGAAGCAAGGAACGGTCTGAGATCACTCAATGTGCACACATGCTAGCACTTGGAGTCAACAAGCAGAGGCTTCTTTCCAATTGAGAAAAGAAGTGCTGGTATCTGAGTGTGTGTGTGTGGAAAGACGCTTTTTCCTTATTCTTTTTAATGATTTCCAGGGCTATCAAAAGACGCAGAGCCACATCTATAGCTGGTACAAATCTCAGCAAATCCACTGACTTGGACAACACTACATGAATTTAAAGCAACTGAGACCTTGGTTCCAAAGTCTTAACAGTTATAAATAAAAAAATAACACCCACTGACTGCCCCCTATAAAACTGAACATAGCGACTTCATTTTCTGCTCACTCAGGCAAAACCAAAACTGTGCTTTTCCCAAATCTAACACAAAGAACTGCATGCTACTTAAAACACCAGCAACCACTGCCTGCTGCTACCACTCCCACAGCTACCTTCCACTACAGTAAGCAAACAGTTATTGTGCTTGGAGTTTTCTGGGCAAACTCCTAACAGACAAAATGACACAGCACTCGTGTAAGAACAAAATATTTAAAACAAAGCAACTAAATATCAAGCTATTTGAGTTAAATATTAGTCATGTTGATTCCCTCCAAACTGTTACTGACTCATTATTACTAATATAGGATAGTAATGTACTACAGACAGCAGATAAAATGTACACTTTTTCTAAACCCAAAACTTATATAAAGTCCATATGTAATAAATTTGGAAGACTATGAAACCACAATTTTAAGACATATGATAAAAAAAAAAAAAAAGATAATACAGCTTTTCTTGGAAATCCCACAAACTGCTGAAACATCTAGTTAATTCCAAAACAGGATTCCCACAGTAAATGAAAGGCCACCAAAAATAGCACAAAGACCCTAAAATAGCACCAAAAACCTGACAGAAGTAAAGCCTCCCAGGGATGTGTTGTAAAATGTCTAACTACAGCTTCCCTAGATAGCTCAACCACACGTAGATGATATAAATCATGTTTTTAACAGGACAGAGCATCACAAACAAGGGTGAATAGATAAGGTTGCATGTGTACAAATGAATGCAGAATGTGTTAGAGTAAAACCCTCTGCGCCAAGGCAGATCTCACAGTTGCTCAAGGCAAACACTGGAGCACCACAGACCAGGGGGGTAAAGTGTGGTAGGATGTTATCTGGACAGCATGGTGAAGTCTGTCAGCAGACAGACTTGGGGTTGGGGGGGGGAAAAGCAGGGTTGCAGCCTGGAGCCAGCACCACACATCGCAACCTGCTCCTGCTGTCAAACTGGAGACTGAGCTGCGATGTAGCTGTGCTTCCACCCCGGGGGGTAGGGTTTGGGCTTGTTCTCACGTGGGGTCTTGATCCAAGATTCAAAGAAAATAAGAGCTAGGTAAATGTGGCTGTATCTAATATGGGCCACAACGACCACAGATACTGTCAAAAGCAGGCTGAGTAGAGGCCATACACAGGTTTCTGCAGATACGACTAAAGGGATCCTTACAATTCAAAATTATATAGAGAAAATCTGAATCTTGGACTAATTCCTCCTAAACCTATGCCGAAACAAGGTGAAATGCATTCGTTTCATTTTTGTAGCAGCACATTCTCCTGCAGTCTGTGCAACCGAGCTAGGGACAAGCTCAAGATCTGTAATGGAACCGACTACAACTTTAAACTAGGATAGCATTTAAAAACGTGTTCAATGGGTTGAGTTCTGTCTGCTCTCCCAATGCAGGGCATAACCAGAAAAATACTGACATTTCGTTCTCTATGTAATTAAAATAAAACTAATAGCAGCAGAAAAAGGTAAGAGTAAATCTGGGATTTCAAAATTATCTACCAAACCTCTAAACTTAAATTAAGAAAATTAACTTGATTAAAATACATGATTTTTCTAATTTCATTTCCCTTGTTAAAACCTGCCACTGAAATCACACAACCTGTGAAATGGAAAGATACGGGATTCTGCCTTTAGCTTATGAACTGAACCAGCTTAAGATATTCTACAGAGATGGCCTGAGGCAAAACAAGTAACACCAAGAACTGAATCATGAAAGATGGGAAGTACTAACAAAAGAAGTAGGCTCTACAGCGGTCTTTATTTCAAAAAACCAACAATTACATCACTTAAAATACTGCAGTTTGCAAATCTAGGCTTAACTTCAAGTGCTACACAGGATTCTGTAATACAGACCAGGGGAGACATGACAGGAGATCCTGTTCTTGACTTGAACAGCCAGAATCAAGGAGGGTGGAGAGCAGGAAGGGAAAACAAGAGAGGGAAAAGACAGCTGGCTAATGCACCAAGCTACAGCTACAACTGCAAGCCACAACTTTTCCAAGTGGTGAACAAGTCTTTCATCGGGGAAACAAAGGACATGAACTGAGATCCCACACAGCATAGGCAGGTAAAGACACTTCCAGGGAACACATCAGGATCAAAGAAAGGGCAAGTGCTTTCACACTGGCTGGATCACAAGCACTGAATGGAGCCAGAAGTAAAAAGAAACATGAAAAAAAGCTGCTGTCATTATGGAGGAATGACAAGACGTGTTGGGACAAAACACTGGGGGAAAGCACAGGCTGGAGTCACTGATGAAAAGATGACAGGCAGCGGATACACGTGGAGCGATGCTGCCAGAGTACAAAGCCAGAGCAGTCTGGGAAACCTGATAGCATATATTAGGGTAGAGGCTAAAAAGGAGAAATAAAGGACCTAGAGATCTAAAAGGAAATGAAAGAAAGCTTTCTGAGAAGGAAAAAAATCAAGGAGAAGATTTGCACTCACGTCATCACCGTACAATAATCTGGGCAGGAGACCTACACAAGAATACATAAAACATGCAAAACTTTGGATAGGAATATAAAATTGGTCCATCTAACCAGGTACCTTGCAACTCACTGTGGCACCGTCTGTTTCTACAGAACGGGAAAGTATCTAATTAAACATCTGGTGCTGGGCTGAACACAAAAGAGAAAATTATTTCCTAACACCCACCATAGTCTTTCAAGTCACGAGCTTCAGCTAGGGTTATTGTCTCAGTCCTCACCAACACAGCCTTAGTGGTGATCCTATCAGTACCATAACCAATCTAAGGTTTAGCTATTTGACCAGGAAACTCGCTGTGAGGAAGAATACCAGAACAGACCTCTTTTACTTTCAACTTCAAAAAACTTCTTTTATACAATATTTTAATTTCAATTTGGCACAAGGAATCTGACTGGTCAGGTTGAAGAATAGATTATTTTTTTTTCCCCCTCTTTTTAATCAAGATATCTCTGCTGTTCTACTTCCAGGATAAAAATAACCCACACACCACGCACATGCTAATTCATTACACGCTCTTGCTCAGCCATATATTCAAGTCTCTTTCAGAGAGATCTTTTCAGATCTCGGTCAGATCAGACTGTATCAGCCCTGGCCCTAGATTACTCACCTCCAATAATGTACTTAACATCTTGAGAACTTACTCTGTGCTCACAATGGCTCTCTACTGTGCTTATCACAAAACTAATTCCTAGTTTCTAGCTAAATTGCCTCCTTCCCCTGTGGTTATTTATTTTCCAGAACAGCTTCCTTTAAGGGAGACTTCAATTTTGAATATCCAAATTAGTTACAGCCTCCAGGTCAGCTTTATTTACCATTTCGTTAACTTTTTTGCAGATTAAAGGAACCCTTGCAGAATCTGGCCGCACAGCACTGCTCACACCCTTCAGGCATTAGCACATGGCAGGGCTGCAGCTTAGCTCTTACGAGCATGTTTGAAAAAACATAATTTTTAAAATACTACAATATTTTTTCTGTGAGAAATAATGTGGTAAGGAAACAGCTTCAGCTTTTCATGCTTGGACTCTCACTAAAATGGAACTTGTTTTTCCAGCTTGGATGACTGAACTAGGGTGAAAACTTTTATTTTTCTTCCATAAATTGCCACTGATTATAGATACAGATCCTTAGTAATAAATACCATCTAGCCATACCAAGAACTACAGCAAGTCAAGCTCATTTCTGATGTACTTTTCACAAGAAGAGAAAAGCAAAACCAGACTACGAAGCCCTCCTGCCCCATTGGACACAGACCATACCCCCTCTCTCATCACACTTCAGAAGCTCAACTGCTTTTTCTTTACAGCTCCCATAGCTGCCACATATTTCAGTTCCCTCCATCTTTTTATCTTCCTCCAATCCTTTCATCAAGCTCTTTTGTACTTCTGACCTCTCCAACACAGACTCCTTCATTATCCAAAACGACTAATGATCTTCAGCTTTTGTGGTTCAGCATCTCTGCATTGCCCCCTGGTTTTTGGGAACCCCTTGTGCACATGCAGGGGGCTTGTTGGCTAAACAGCAGAAACCTCTGCTGCAGGTCTGGAGGCCTCACACCCCACGACTGGACCCCTTTCTCCCCCTGCACCCTCCAGCTGGTAAGCATGGAGGACAGTGAGCACAGCTGGTCCTTGGGAGAGAGGCGCTGCTGTGCCCAGTGCGATCCCCACGGGTGGTCAGCAGCACCCCCGCATCAGGAGAGGGCAAGGTAAACACTGAGGGTGGGCTCACCTGCTGGAATTATGGCAAGGGGGATTAGGTGGAGTATATTAACGGATTAAACTCCCTCCTGAAGATCACCAAGACTTAGCTTCCCTGTTCTGCCTGTATTAGTAAGTGACGTTGTGCATTTGGGTGGACCTGTTTGAAATACTCATCATTCATTTCCATGCACAGCAGAAGAGGAGGGGAGGTGGCATACATCCTCTGGAAGAATCACCATTTTCAGAAGAACATATGTTGCATCTGTTTCAGAAATATATATCTTATGACGATAAATAATAACAAATGTAAACTTCCATTAGATTTCTTCTGCTTATGTATTTAAAGGACATTAAACCGTGTCCCTTCATCCTAAAGAGCTGCTTAAACTGCAGCAACTGGTTAGAAACTAATCAGGTCTACAAGATACCAATTCATTACACTGGCTAAAATACAAGTGCTAATCCCTAACAGCTATTTGGCAAGAACGTAAACTTCATTAACTTCATGTTTTGCTTAGGGCTTGCATAAAATTAAATATTGATTGTCTTGCTGCTTAATACAATGTAAAGATGATACGTGTGTTTTGAGGAAGCATATAAATATTTATTACAGAAGTAATCAAATGCCAAGCAAAGCCAGACTAATAACTTTAGGTTGCTTTTGTTTTTTTCCTGAAAGAACCAAAGCAGCACTCAGGGCATGCCAAATGTGAGGAATACCACAGGTGTTACACACACACACTCAGCGGCCTTTATTTCACATTTGTTTTGGTTTTAAGCAAGGGATGCTCCTTAGTTTTCAGGAAATGGTTAACAACAGGCTGTGGTTCTGAGCTGAAAGTACGACCGCAGGACACGCAGCAACTGTCTGCTCTGTTTCCGCAATAGAAATTTTAATTTGGGGGACATAAGGAAACGCGTAAGCAAGTAAATTGTTGTGTGGTCCATGAAACAGAGTCAGTCTTAGCAACCTTGCCCAATGAGACTCTGAAGCCAACTGTACGCCCTGGGTGACATATTAAAATTGACTTTATTCCACCATGCCTGCCAATTTGAATACTGCACTTGCTGACACAATAGCATAAAGAGCATATGCTAGTTAATTAGATGAATTATGATGACTTTGAAAAAAGCACTTAGAAAAGAGGTTGGACACATTTTCACTTAAGGGATTTGGTACCTCTCTGCAAAAATCTACAATTTCCAAACCTTCCAAACACAGCTCTTTGCAGCTGTAAAGCACTGCAACAGAGGCTTGGGGGATATGAGGACATCACACAAATAACTAGAATACTCTCCTTGCTGTGACTTTGATATTTTTGCTACAACATGAGGGCTAGAATACTATAGTCACTTTGTTCTGTTGTTTTGCTGGATGAATAAAATTCTAAGTGTCAATAACTTGGGATAGTGCAAATAAAAATATTTTCTTTTCCCTTGGCTAAAATACCTGTCTGAGGTGAAAGACGGGATATAAAACAAGATTTCCTGAAACTTTCAGGTAGAAAAGGCAGAAGAGTTGTTATTGGTTTTCTATAACTAAACTACTTTGCCCTACTGAATTACACGCATATTGTGGAGCTACAGTCTCCATTCACAGTGATATCTGAGGGTACCCTTTCCTAAAGTGCCTGAAAACTTTTCCTGCATGTCCCCTTTGAAGCACACTCTTCCCTAAAGAAGGCACTCTCGGGGTAAGAGATGACACTACCAAGAAAAGGAAATTTTAAGATATACCAACCAAGCCAGGGAATTAGCAGTGCCTTTGCAATTACTCTTTGTCACCCAAGTAGCACCCAAGTTAGCACAGGAAAAACATCCAATACAAGGATGACAGAGCACCATGGCATTTGTAATATCTCGTTGGAGAGTTCGACAGGAAAGAAAGGCAGCAGTAGTAAGGAAACCCAGCTAATTTGAAGAAAAGCACCTGTTTCCAAGAGACGAGCAAGAGGTAAAGAAAGAAAGACTCACACCAGCGAGGAGACCCAAGCAATTCTGCTCTCAAGACCATAGTGAGTAAATAAGCTATAAAGGAGTGCCCTGAACTGCCATCTACAAGTGATCAGGCGGTCACTTTAGTTTACTCCATTAGATTGACATGAACTATAGACACAGAAAGAGATTTTTACTAGATACACCTTTGGCTCAATTTATTCTCACCAGCCTTCTGAGACCATTCTCCCTCTTCTGTACCACATCAAACAGCTCCATTTCCACCAGTATCTTACCAGAATGCTTGAAAGAAAAGTTGTAACAATGAGCTCTAGGGAAAGCAGCTAAAGGCAAGAAACCCTGCACATACCTTTGTACTCATGGGGCACAAAAATGCTTGCACTTCTTCCCCTGGATGAGAAGCAACACGTACAGCATTAAGCTCTTGAGTGGCTGTCAAACATGATGCCTCCCCAGCACTTATTTAAATTTAGGCTCTGGTGTTCAGAAAAAGAGGAAAAATTCTACAAGTTTTAATGCTAAATTAAAATTAATGCGCCTATATTTGCATCCAACAGTATGTCAAGACAAAAGTGAGACAAAATGTCAGGTTTTATAAAAGCAAGTTGAAAGGATTTCAGAGGAGTCATCTTCATGGATGGCCACAGAATCACAGAATACCAGGTTGGAAGGGATCTCAAGGTTCACCTGGTCCAACCTTTCTTGGTAAAAGCACTGTCTAGACAAGATGACCCAGTACTCTGTCCAACTGAGCCTTTAAAGTGTCCAGTGTTGGGGAATCCACCACTTCCCTCGTGAGATTATTCCAATGGCTGATTGTTCTCATTGTGAAAAATTTTCCTCTAATGTCCAATCAGATTCTCCCCAGGAATAACTTATACCCACTATCCCTTGTCTTTCCCATGTGAAGCCTTGTAAAAAGGGAGTGTCCATCCTCTTTGTAGCCACGCTTTAAATACTGGAACATGGTGATGAGGTCTCCCCTAGTCCTTCTTTATCAAAGCTGAACAAACCCAGTTCTCTCAGCCTATCCTCATATGACAGTCTTCCCAGTCCTTTGATCACCTTTGTGGCCCTTCTCTGGACCTTCTCTGGCCTGTCCACATCTTTTTTTGGTCCTTTCTGAATGGTCTATGGCTGGAGCAAAAGCACAAATCTGCCTCAGAGGGTCAGACCTTCAAAATCCACACAATCTGGATCCTTTAAAAACAAGAATACCTTGGCTTTGTTTTTTAAAAAACGTAGAATAACTTATAGAAAAGAAAAAAAATGTTAACTGCAAAGAAAACCCTTGACATGGAGGGACAGCACTCAGATGCTTTCTGCTTCAGTCCAGGCATTATAGTTTCTCCCCCTGTGGATTTAGTATCCATCCTCACCTCTAAACTGCTATAATTGGGGACGAGGTTCACCAAAATCAAAGAATCATGAAACTATAGAAATTGAGAGAGATAATGTCAAACACCGTCAAATGTCAATCAGCACCAGCTCCTATTTGGTGTCTCTCCCATGTAAGCTCTAGCAGGCTGGTGAGAAGGGACAGCCACAATTAGAGATGTCCGTGGCAAGTGCATTGCCCTCACTGCCTGCTCCTGCCACGTTGCAGCAGCCTGCCACAAACATGGGATGTGCAGACCCAGCACGTTTCTTCTGTTTATGTATCTGTAATTAGCCAGCAGACAAAGGTGCCAGTAAACAGCACTCAAGAATGTGTCATGTAGTTCCTAGGACCTCCAGATCCAACAAAACCCACAGCAGATTGCACAGGACTCAGTTGGAGAAGTTTTACCTTGCATGTTAATGAGGAACATATGTACAACTCTATATGCAATCTTTGGTAACATAATACTCAACCCACTCTGTCAAGATAAGGTTGAAAAGAAACAAAATCACTGTTGTTATAATCCAGTTTTCATCTTGGCCAACATACCTTCCAAGCCTCCTGGTCTCCAGGCAATAATTTCTTTATTATACAGTGCACAAAGAAGAGGGGAAAAAAAAAATTTAAAGAAAGTGACCTCTTAGGTTTACAATTTGTTCCACATTTCCCTTACTCTGCAACATAAGACAGTTTTGTGTGCGCGTCCCTCAGCCTGAATTCCACAGACCCATCGTCCTGAAGAGCTGCAGGGCAGGAGGGAAAAGAAAAAGGGATACGGGCACTGTATGCTCCACATATTCTGGCCTTCTGCTCAGTGGCCCAGCAATGCCTCCTGCACATAGCAACAATCAAACTTGCATTTCTGGGCTGAAATAAGTAAGTAAAAGCACAACAAACAAACTTTAGCTTTTGGTTAAAACCACGAAGAAACTTTTTGTAGGGAGAACTTGACTTAAAAATTATTCTCCCTAAGATTTGGCCACAGCACCGGAAGAGTCTCAAGGTCCTCAAGGGGACATCTTCTTCTAAGCAGCTCTCTAAATCTCTATGAAGAAGGGAGCTATTCCGATGTACCACATCTATCTAGGAAATATTTAATAATTTGGGCGAGGTCTGAAAAGGTCTAAAGGACTCGGGAGAATATCTCCAATTATCTTTCAAGAGGACTCATGTGCTGAAGTCATTACAGAGCCACTTTTATGAAAAAGCTAGATACATTATTAGCAGATGTCTGGGGCTAAACATGTTAAATCAAGTGGATGTGGGCCATAAATCAGTTGCACAAGCTTAAACTAATTAAAAGCTAAAACATCAAAACAATGTAACTAAATTGACAAAAGCCTCTGAACTTTAAGTTCACTGGGAAATAAACTGTAGATCCTGCACATCAACAAGCCTAGGAAGCTTAAAAGTTAAGTACAACTGGTAAACGGATGATCAGGAATATGTATCTTCATTTGGAGAACATGTTTAAAGGCTGTAATTTTTTTATTTCTTCCCTCATCTTTATGGAACCATTATTGAAAACAATCCATTTAAAAAACTAAATTACAAATTTCAGGTGAATTTTTTCTGTATTTTTTTTCTACTTTTTTTTTTTTTTTTAAATAGTAGATTCCAAAAGGTGAGATAAAAGTTCCACTAAATGTCAAGACAGACATAGTGTAACCATAGTACATTATTATCCTGAGAAAGGTTACTTGAAAGTGTTAACACTGGAAGAGATTTTGCTGCTGTTAAAGGTCACAGACATTTTTTCTAATAGTGTCCACGGGAATAAGAAAGGGTCATTTTGGTAACTGCTCTGTACTAGCAAAACAGATATGACTGAATAAACAGTAAAAGCATAAGAATAGTTGGGTATTTTTTTATCTAACTGTATTAACATTTTTGTGTATACACTGATACCAGATATTTACACAGCTAGCAAATTATATCCATAATGGTTACAAAGCTACAAGGATTAGTCATCAAAATCAATTCTATCGCTACCAATCTCTATAAATATTAATGTTCCACACTAAACTACTTAATCTGCCACAGGGAATCAAAATCATTTAATCTTCACAGAACACTTCAGTTTACTCCTAAAACCTCCATGACAATAACCTTGCCTGGTTTATAAAAGAAATTAGTGCAGTTCCACAAAATTAGTAGTGTAAATCATCCAAGTGTGATCAAAAGCCACCATGCTTTCTCTCTGATTTTATAGTACCCTTGTTTTTACGGGAAGCAGAAGACAACAGTTTAATCTTGCAAAGGCAAATCCTGCATTGATTGTGGCGGGGGTGCATGTGTGTGTGTGGAGATTGATTATCATGTAATTATTTATACAGTAACTTCAAATTGAAGCCCCAGTGCAGAATCAGGGACCTGCCGTGCTGGACAACTACATGCCCACATACCCCAGTGAGACAGGAAGTCCTGGGAAAGCATCCTGGCACACCACCCAACCATCCTCTGTATCCTACAGAGGTGTTTCGAAGCACTGATCAGCTGCCACTCCACAGAAAGCAGCTGATGCAAGGAGAAATGAAGGTTGAGCTCTTCAAAGGCAGAGTGGCAGCTGTCACTCACTGATTTCAAGGAGAGGTGATTGACTTCGAGGACCTGGGCAACCCAGGTCCCATCAGGAGCACACTGCAGAGCTGGAGTTCAAATTCACATTGAAGCCACAGTGACAGGGTCACTCCTCCTCTGGCCTTATGATGCAAAACTCCCAAGACACTTACTAATCAATACTGAGCCTCCTGGAAATGGAGAATAAATTTAAAAGATGTGGTACAAATGTATTCTCCATCTGCGACTCTCACCACAAATCTCTCCGCAGAAGCTGGAAGTTCTTCCATGTGATTTCAACGAATAATAACCTGGTTGCTCTCAGTTTTACAGTGATCTCATTGCTAAAAACACTTCAGACAACTCAGAGTCTTGCTCCTTTAGTGTCAAACATAACAGAAGTAGCCAAGAACTTGCGAGCTTTGCATAAAAATAATAAAATCACATTTGGCATTCAGCTGTGGAACAAAAATAGAACCAAATCAGAGAGGTCTCATAGTCCATGGGAAGCTTCAACCAAGAAATGAACTTGGGCTGCAGCCTTTGCACAGATTTTGACAGATCTGAGTTTGCAGCAAAAGTAAAATGGGCTGATGGTTATTGGGTATGATCATTTATGTAAAACAAGCCTCTATTTTCAGTACAACTTTCTTTGCTCGACAAGTTTCAGCTAACATGGAGTATATTATTTAGAATCCTATCCAATTTAAATAAACACTCCAAGCAACTGAGGATTTATCACATCGTTGATAATCAGTTCCACTGCTTCACTGCATTCAGTGTTAAAATATGCTTTTCCTCCCCTTGACCAAGTTTTGCTGACTAATGTGGAACCACAGGAAGCAAAGAACCCCCCAGGATCAGAGCTGTTTCCTCGTGGAGGCAGTTATACCCTACAATAAAATGTTTTCTTTTTATGAAGGAGACAATCTGTTTAGTTTAAGTTCTCATTATAAAAACATGTTTTCCTAAATTCTCTGGAGTTAATTCCCCATATAGAGTGGTCTACGAATCTTGTTCTTAATTAAACAATGCTTCTCTTGTACATTGCAGGCTTTCCTAATTATCTTTTTCCTTCTTTTTTTTTTTTTTTCTTTAAGATGAATTGCTTTGATGTGTGAAGCGAAGGCAATGATATAGTCAGAATATTTCATATAAAAGTTCTCTGCTTTCCCAAGCACTGAGCATCAATATTAGTATCTGGTTCTGAAACTTTTATTCCAGAGAAGAAAGAAAGAAGATTATTAAAAAAAGAAAGCCTCAGGATGAAAGTTAATTAGATAAGAAAGAGTAAATTACTTTTTTGTGACAAATTTGCTGACAATGACAGTTACAACAAAGCAATCCTTTCATCACCAGCAGTTATTTAATATCTTTATGAAGCAACAGGTGAACCCACTCCCCTTCAGAGACATGCGGCTCCCAAAATAAAAATAGCATAAACTTCCCCGAGTGCTGCACACAGTAGCTGAGGACACACCAAGGTCTTTCTGACTGCACTGTACTTGGTAGGAGCTGTCAGTCTGACCACGTGCTCCACAAAACTGCAAAAATAAACTCATCAACAGGAGAAGCCAGAGGGAAGGGGTGAACAACAGAGGACAGCCTGTGCAGGCTGGTGCTGGGCTTTTCAGCTGATGCCATAGCGTGGGATGGGAGGGAGAAAAATCAACCAGAAAGAAAGAAGGGACAATTAGAGAATGTGATGGATGAAAGACAGCCTGAAATCAGACAAGCAGCTTAGATACATTTCCATTCCCTTACCCATTTTTAAGATTTTTTTCTAATTCAGAAGTTGTACAGCCAGAACAGACCATGATGACCATCTAACCTGACTGCCCAACAGCACTGACTCTCTCACTCAGGGATCCTCACCCTGAGTTCATTAACTTGGGCCCAAGCTCTATCAGGTAGGAAACCCTTCAAAACCCCCAAAAGATGGGAAGTTTGTGTGCATTTCTTTCCCATTTTCCCCTTAAAAGGATTTTCTGACAGTCCGATTTCTTTTAAGGGAAGGCTGCCCATCCCTTACTCTGTATCACCAGGAGATACCGCAATCTCTGTGTAATCCACAGAGCAACAAATGTTCCAGGTGGGTTTTTCCCTCTTCATTCATTGTGCACAAATGCTCTTTTTGCTTCACATCGAAGTATTCAGTTTCGTTCTGGTGGCCAAGTTTGGAGAGGTCTGTACCCATTCTTTGACCCATGGCTGTGCCCCCCTGGCTGGGGATCTGGCTAATACCTACCATAGCCCCCACAAAGCTTGGAAATAAAACATGCAGAGGAAGCAGAAATATTTTGTCAGTGCTAAAACAGCACATACACATGAGCTACATGCACCAGTCATTGCCCTCTTTCACAGACAGCGGTTCAGTGAAAAGCCACGTGCAGAAATATGTGCAGTAACTGCAGCAGGAAGGAATCCTCCCCAGCTTTGCATGGAGACAGCGACAACAATACAAATCTGTGAATGTTTTAAAAACCTGTCAACCACTGCAGTGCAATACATACAGCTATCCACTGTACGTTCCAGAACTTCAATATGCCCTAACAATTCCAGCATACATTTTTTACTTTAAAATGTAAAAGTAGCCTGATTTTGCAGAGTACCAAGCACCTGCTGCTCCTACTGATAATGGCAGCAATAACTTCTCAGCAGCAATGGGGAAGGAAGCCCTATCTACAGCCTGCAACTCAACCAGCTTGTCAGCAGGTGCCTAACTTTGTGTCCAGATCTAAACACTCTGGCACAGCTTTTTGGAGATAACCCAGAACGAAAATAAATAAAATAGCAGTGTGTTTTTTTCAAGAACAGTTTTCATAATGTTCCTAGAAACTGAATGAGAGCAAATGTATTTTAAAAACCTATACAGAATAACCCTTCATCTTAAAACTATGTTTGGAACTGCAATTCTATATACATTAGACAGGATGGGGTAGGGTTTTTTTCCTTTTTTTTTTTGTGTGTGTGGGTGGGGTTTTTGTGGGTTTCTTTGGTTGGTTGGTTTTTTGATTTTGGGGGTTTTTTTAAGCTCTAACACTGAACAGCGTTCAAGCAGGATTTACTGTTCAGAGCAAAGATAGGCCCAAGCTTGCAGTCCTTGCTACAAATTCCACTACTGAGAACAGAGGCTGGGAAAACAAAGAGGCACAAATTTAACTCAATATTCTGGTTCTCTGATGGCTGTACTCCTTTTCTAGGCTCCAATTCTGCAAGCACTTAAATGGATTTTTATTTTCAGTCATACCTACCATCTCACTACAAGCAATAGAAACAATATAAGGTGAACTGGTAGGTTTTTTGGCTTGGTTTTGGTGGGGGTTTTGTTTGATTTGCTTTGTTTGGTTGGTTGGGTTTTTTTTTAACTAAACTTCCATTTTTTCATTCTTACCTTTACTAAGGATTGAGATGGACAGCTACTAAAATGGAGAAAGGCAATCTTTATCCCTGGCTTGCCCTGGGGGAGCCACTTCTAAACCAATATCAGTGTTGAGGCAATTGGAACTACTAGAGATTTATATAGGAACTCAGAAGGGTAGATTCTGCCCCAAAGCAAAGAGCTGTAACCTGAACCCCTGCAGCTTGCTGCTGGGCTGAGAATTAATAAATCAGCAGCTATCAAAAAGAAAATACCTCCTCCTGTTCCCCCACATCTAGTCCACATGACAATTCTCCTCCTTGGCAGCCAGATCACCAGGGAGAGAAAGAACCTTTTAGTTTTAGTCCTATGGCTGAAGCGAGGGTGAGTAGTCAATGAAAAGCCATTTGTTTAAATATGGCTGGAACTTTTTTAATGATCTCAAAATAATGTTAAAATTTTGTGGCTAAACTGTCTAGACCAGATTTTAGCTGTAAAATATTCCATTTAGTAGAGAAAATGCACTCAGAAGTAACTACACTCCCAAATAGGACAGTTTTCCGAACTGTGGGCACAAGAAAATACTTGTCTGTTTGCATTAGTTTTTGCTTCTTCTATTCTACCCTTAGACCATCTGTACAACGAGTTGTCTGTTCTACACCAGACTCACTATTGAAAGCCTGATCACAAATGGCATTAGCTCACATCAGTTGAAGTTTCACCCCAACTTCTCTCTCTCCCCCCCAATCCCTTGTCCCTAAACAAGAATATACTCAGCTACGGTGCTCTCCAGGGACCTCACTGATCTCCAGAAGAGCCTCCAGGCATGGTGTTTCTATTGCCTCTTAGTGCTGGGCTGTTATCAGATTATTTCTTCTTCTGAGGAAACCTAACTAAAGCAGGGGTTCAAGGAATTAGGGAATCACAAATATTAGTACTCAAACAGCACATGGTTCTTTTCTCCCTGTGCACACCCAGCATGGACACAAAGCCCTGGGCTTCAGAGACTGCAGGCATCAGGAAGATACTTGCAGAGAAATCATCAACATCAGGGAAACCAATGCAATGCTCAAAGTCTCTAGCTTCTAGTTTGCATTGGAGCAATCTAAAGTTTTTCCACCCAAAGGTCAGTGTTTCCAGTGGAACTGAAATTGCCAGTTCTTGCCAACTCTGAAGACAGGCATTGGAAAAAATACCTTGTAAGCTATAAGCTTCTTTTGCTCCAACCATAAGACATTATTTCTCTGCAGGCTTAGCCCTTGCTATGCATGTGTTTTTCTTCCCATTATGTTTAGGGCAACTTTGAACCAAATATGACATAGGAATCTCTAAGTCATCTAGTTCCTGGAAGTCTTGGGAACATGAGCAGCAGAGGAGAGAGACTATCAATGGTCCCTATAAGGAAAAAGCTCCTGCATGCCTTAGCCCTCATATACCAGAGATTCAGTGTTGCATGGAGGGGATGTTTATGGGTAAGATCAAAGAAAGACCTTAAGAGAGAGTGCTTCCAGCACAAAATCCACAGCTGCAGCAGAAAGATTCCCCATGATTCTGCTGATAGTAGGTAAGTGGATTCTGGTGTTCCAAGTGGCTTTTTATCCATCTGAATACAAAGAAAATATTTTTCCAACATTGTACCAGGATCTGACTATAAACAGAGTACTCCTGAGGCAGAAAATGTACCGGCTAAGATCTTGGTCTCGATATGACAAAGAATTAAAATATGCACCTGCTCACACACATCAACATCAACTGCTATTGAGTGGAGATCTTCCATATGCTGTTCTTAGATGCTGGTGACTATGGAGGCCTGCCAAAGAACAGGCCTATTGTTCAGTGCCTTGCAGGGCTGCTCAGATAACAGATGTCTTGCCATAAGTAGCAGTGATGTCTTTGAAACAGAGAACACCTTCATGGAAATCTGCAGCTTTCCAAGTCCCTTAAATTACTTCTAAATGTATCTATACACAGTATGGCAGATTTTATTTTTTTTTAATTAAGGTATCCATCTAAGCCTTGCAGGAGATCTCAGTGCTGTGTATGCTAGCAGTACAAAAACAGAAGTGTGACAAATAATTGTAATTAAAGCATAAGGACTGTGACAAACAACAGTATCCTGTAGTTTACATTCAAGGACATCCAGACAGAAACTCATGTGAGATGATGTGGCAATGAAACTGCCCACTGCAGCAAACATTCAATACAGTCATTTGGCTCTGCCAGAGTCTTGTTTCACAATGCAGGAGAGCACACCAGGTCACGATGTAGGTGGGTGGCTGCAGGGCTGGTTTGCAGCAGAGGAGCCACCTCCTTGGCAGGACTCCTCTGAGCCCGGAGCGCTGCATGCATGATTCTGGGGCTGCTGTCCAGCTCTGCCCTTATCTCTCACCCCGGCTCACCAAGCACATCCATCACTGACCAGCAGATTTACCAGTGGTGTGCAACTCGCTGCCACTAGCTCTTGAGAGGAGATGGAGGAACAGGAGAGCATGGCCAATACTGACACAGAGGACTCAGGAAACATACTGCAAATGCAGAAGAGACCCTGAATTTTTACTTGCAGTTACGGGCTAGTCAGTAAAACAAATGGCCTGTGTGGTAACTTACTTCTGCCACTGTCCCCATAACAGGGATGACAGAGTTAACTTTGCAAAGCTGAGTGGAGCACTAAAAAAATACATCTCCCTGTGCCTTCATTTGGTCCTGTGAAATAAACTGGATGAAAAGCCAAATTTAAATCATTCACAGAGTATAATCAGATATATGACAGCTGACAAATCAAGGATGGATGCTTGACAGAAGGGGCATAGAGGGGGCAGCAGAAATAATCAAGCAAAAGCAGTGACCATACAGCCCTGAGCTGGTGTCAGTGGAACAGCTGATGAACTGTGCCCTTACTCACACCACTGACTTCGTACCTTTCACTTCAAGTAGTTTCACTGAAGCTGATGGGACCATCTGCAGAGCAATGTGCTACCTACCCTGCGTAGTAGCCTTGTGTCTTGGTTGTGTAGGACACTCACTCATTTATATACTCAAGAGACAGCTACATTGGAGGTACAATATAGTAACAGACTGCTGAGTCAAGGAGTTAAACCTGCCTTCCAATTCCATGCCAATCATTAATTAGATCCAGAATACATTTATCTTCTCTGTTAAGAGTTTTTTTCCCTTCTTTCACACTCTTCTATCCCCATCTCAGGAGAGTTTTTTTGCAAGTCTGGGACAAAATTCTGACAAATCACTACTTGAGTATGATCTTTTACAGATCAAAAATGAGCTGTAACAAAGACTCTGTATTTGGCTTTTCAAAAGAAAGTCAATTAAGGTTAGTGTTCCACAAAAATATTTCCTTTACAGCCATTAAAATGGCAATGCATTAAACACATAGGAAGTCACAACGAAGCTTCCTGTAAGTTCTTATGAGAAAGCCTATAACATGTCAAATAATTCAACAGTAACCTCCACATGGCATTCAAAACCAGCACTAGCTCTTAATAAAGCCAAGCTACATGAGAGGCTTAGAAAGCAGCAGCAAAACCTAATAAAAAAGTTGTTGAGAAAGAGCCCAGAAACCTCAGATCTGTTATGGCCAGCTGCACTCTCCAGTGTGCCGATGCTGCCTCTCCAGCCTTTTTCTTTCTCATCAGTATAAGAAAAGCCCTTAGGACAAGGATTGAGATGTCTTTGGTACAATGAAATGCTGCCACAGGAGAGCCCCAGATGCTAGCCAGAGATGCACCCTGCCTCTGTTCAAACCCTCCACAGATGTGAAGGCCCTCAGCAGAGGCTCAGCAAACGTCCTCTTTGAGCCAGCCAGCTGTGGCAGGTAATGCCTTCTGCTTAAGGAGCCTAGGAAAGTCACACAAAGGTTTTTCACCTTGTAAGCAGCCTGGTGGACAGCGACGACCTCCATGCCATCGCAGAGACGACCTATGAAGGGACCATGCATCCAAGGGCAGCACAGGGAACAGGCAAGTGAGCTAGACTCCGGGGAGTGCACAGACTGGCAAGATGCATTTTAGTTGCGAAGTCCATCTCTCTACCTGTCACAAAATCCCCTCCAATAGTCCGAATCACTAGGTATCTCTCCACATAGACCAAACCACAACACAGAGACACATTCAGCTCCGAGGGCAGCACAGGATCTATTTGTTTAAAGCAACAAAGGGAGCCAGAATCTGCCCTATAATTTGTTTTCTCTCCAGCTTCCTTGTTACACACCTGTGGCCAGTTAAACTAATTGCAGTCCTTCCCCCTCCTGGCATCCAGGGATTCAGACCACAACAGTGTCAAATAAATCTTGCCTCTGTCTCAGTGGCAGATGGGCTGGATGCTGCATTCACCTCCTGCTTTCCTCCTCTTGGAGGCAGCTGCTCTCAGCCACAAGCCTGCTGCCACCACCCTGGGGCTGCACACGAGCCTGTGCAGTGGCAGAAGCCCCTGCACAGCCCAGGCTCTCGTCATGCCAACTTCAAGCCCCGTTTCTGGAAAGTCACAAATATTTCACCAGTGGTGTTTCCCAGCAATGCTGCCAGTGGGTCAGAATAGGGGATGGTGGCTGGGAGAAACAGGAGCCATGAAGCAATTACAAGCAAACCCCTGAGGACTTCCCCACTGCTGCTTGTCTGAAGCCATCTTCTTCCCTGGCAGTCCAAGGCTGTTTAGCTTGGCCCCCATCAAATGACAGCATCATGCTGAGCCTTGCTTTCTGTGCAGGAAGAAGAATGAGGGGAGCAGAGAGGCAGTTGCGTGGGATGCTGGTTCAGAGAGCCCATCTGCTCAGGACAGGACAAGTGAGAAGAGAAAGACGGCTCCAAGCAGACACCATGCTGTGGAACTGGCCAAGCTCCACAGGCGACCTTGCCTCCGGCCCCTCACCTGAGCTCAGACACCAGCCTGCCAGGGTGCACCTTGCACACCCTGGCATCCACTGAGAGTTACATGTTGGTAAGAGCCCCTGCTCTCCCCAGTTCTCCTCTCCCTTCTGAATATACTGTGGTTTTTATCCAGCACCAGCTCACAGAGTTGCTCAACAACACAAGGACCTCAGTACTTGTATGAAGAGGACGGGACACCAGTGGGGCTCTGAAAGGAAAGCACAAAAACACAGCTTCAGAAGAGCCTGGAAACTTCAGAGCCAAGCACATTTTTAGGCCCTTAGTTTCCCAGTGGAAAAGATTCAGGTATGCAGATGCTTTAGAAAAATCAAACCAGGACATCAGGGGAAAAAAAAAAAAGTTATTATCAGTAGCTACTATTCAAAATCACATTAACAGTGCAGAGGCAAAGGTGATCCTTTGGAATCCAGATGACCAATTCAGCCAGCCCCAAGCACAGCTGCGTGTCTGCTGGGGAGCTGCTGCCCCTGCACTGCCTGCAGCTGCACACCCCAAGCATCAGATGGTATTGGGGAAGACCCAGCAGTGCAAAGATCTCCACCTTGGCATCCAGCTCTGGGTGGAGAAGGAGCAGGGGAAGAGAGTGAGAAAGAGGAAAGAAAAAAAAAAAAAAGAAAGTGTTTAGAAAGAGTATGGAAAATAAATGATATAACACAGCTTGGTCTTAAATGTAATGTCATTTTTCCCCTCCCTCCATCTACACCATGAGCAGACACTGTCTAATGCAAATGAAACTGCCCACCAGCACCTCAAGGCCTCTCTGTCAGTTGTCATCACCAGACTGTTTGCACTTGAGGCAGTAGTATAAAGGGACACAACACGGCAGACATGCACTTTGGCCTCCCTCTGGGCTAAGCAGCAGCTGAAGAACAAAACCCAAAAGGCATACTCAAAAACCAGATAATATGCAAATGCTGGATTTATCATCAACCAAGAATTTATCTTCTGCTGTGGTTCTTGAAGAGGCTCAAAAACAACAATAAAAAAGCTCTATTATTTCTGCTTTGACTACCCTACATGTTCGTGTAGTCTCTGCACCATGGGGCTTATTGGAAAGGGTTGCCCAAAGCAAAGCCAATACTTTGTCACCCTGAGGGCCTGCAGAGCAGATGCAGTGATTAGAAAAAAAATAACAGAAACTTGCAAATTTCAGCACATGCTGAGTGAATGTTTTTCCTCGACAGCTACAACATGCACCCACGAGTCAGGATGTCTAGGGATTATCCTCAACTTTTTAGCACTCATGCTTTCTGAAAGAACCAAGCTGCTTTGCTACTCTGCAGCTCTCCAGGTTCATTGCAACAAGACAGTAAATTCTACTAATCAAGATCAGAACATGTTAACGTGTTCTGAAATCTGCTAGGGCCACTTAGAAAAAAAAAAAAGTGTCAAGAACCAGGGCCTGGGGAAGTTTCTTTAAGCAACACTAGACAGATTTACAAACAAACCTCAATAAATCGTATTATGGAGTTTTTCAATGACCTAGTCCCTTTTCAGCCACCTACACCAAATCTGTAGAGAAGGAAGAAAGAACAAGAGAACTTCAAATCCTGGTGCTAAAATCCTGAAATAAAGAACGAATGCCCAAACCCTTCTTAAAAAAAGTTTCCTTCATATGTCACATTTCCATAATTGCTACTTGGGAAAGGTTCCTTAGATGAACTCTAAGCAATCTCTGTCAATCATTCATTAGAAGAGATACAAGTATCTGGAATCATCTTTTTGCAAGTTGAAGACAGTCTGTTTCATGTTTCTGAACATTTTAAACTAAATTTACAAGAACTGTCTCAGAAACAAGTAACATCTCACACTAACGTAGGTTTAACAAATTCAGAGTCAACAAAAACTTCTTTATTTAAATTTTGTGGGCTGAAGGTTGTTAATGACTTTCTAAAAAGTTTTAGAAAAGAAAGGAAGCCTTAATGCAAGAAAATTCAAATATTAAACTAGCAAATCTGGTGAGGACTACTCTAATGTTTAATAAACTGTGCACTTAAAGTATCAATAAGTCAACGACAGAGTCAGAACCTCAAATAAATCAGCTAGTGATTTCAAGACAATTCAATTTAGGTAAAGCAAACAAAACAACCCCGAACTATTGCAACTGAAAGTCATCTATCTTTATTTCACAGACACTTTGACTTTCAAAGGTCATGTATGTGCAGGGGAGAAGTGCTGTTCAAGACACAAAGGAGATGGAGGACAGTTTGGGGTGCTTCAGTCCAAATACTGGAGACCTGCAAGGCAATGTCAGGCCAGGCAAAGTGCCATCTTTGCAAAATATTGTTACAGTCCAGACAGCCTTTTTTTTCCATTTGCTGATGAGAGCACATCACCCTCCACAACCTGAATCTAGCCTTCTTTCAATGCCTTGCCACAGTCATCTTGAGGAAACAGAAAAGTCTAAATCTGCTATCTTGACTAGCCAAAAAGAATATGAATAGCACCTGTATTATTCATTCCTGTTTAAAACCCTCTCTATTCTTCAGGAAAATGTTTAGGGTATGTTTTTCTGCCTCACTAAATACTTCCACAGACAGATGCAAGAATAGTTTTCCCTCACACTGCCCATGCTCAGAGGCAGAACTATGCTAAAGATTTCATGAGTGGCCATGGAGAATAAGATTCAGGATATAATGCTCTGAGCAGCAAAGAGGCGCCCACATCATTACAATATATAAGTGTCTGAGTGCAAAGCTGGGAAACCAGATGTGGCTGCATCTTCCCTGAGTCTCAGCCAGACCCACCATACAGCCCTGCACTGGGCTGCAACCCGTAGCAATGCTAGTATGAAATAGTATCAAGTAGTTTAAAATGAAGATTATCAACGCCATTCCAGGGCAGCTAGGAAAAACATGAATTACAGCAACAGAAAGCAAGCAGAAGCCTCAGAAGTTATCTCTAAATCCATCATCACACACACACCCTGCAACCCTCAATGACACACATTGATCCTGGAGAGCAGACCTACCAAACTGCTATCAACATGCCGAGTGTCAGTCAACGTGACTTTTTCATGTTCAAGCACACATCGTCTTAGACTTCCAGAAGAGTAAGTTTTTATCATTCACTGTTGCCTCAATGTAAGTACTAAATAAAAAATAATTTAATAAGCTGTAAGCGGAGGGAGTTAATATATGCAGATCTGATTGCAGAGTCTTCACAAGCAGAAATAGTGGAGAATTTTATTTTAGAGCCATCTGAAGGAAACAGAATTATTGTGAAGGAACTGAACTCTTAGAATCTTCCTTCCATAAAATTATTTGTCTCTTTCTGCTCAAAAGCTAAACGACCTAAACCAGGCTGTGTAATTACAGTAGCTTATGTCAGCTGCCTGCTCCTACCGTACCATCTCGGCTCCCCACCCCAGCCAGGCTATGGACCCAGCATCTGCAATGGACTCCTGTGATGCACAGCCTTCCCCCGTGAGAGGGTGGCCATGTATGTACATGCAGCCTTACCAGGGAGCTTACATCAGAAGGTAACGTAAAGGCACTGCAGCAGCTCTTTCAGATAGAGACAGCTGTGGTGTGGTTTTGAAAGTTTAAGATAATAGGAAAAAACATACATGAAAAGCAAAAATTGGGAGAGAAAACTTCTTCTGTGAAGATACAGGAGAGCATTATTTGGTTTGACACAAATTCAACTTCATTAAGCCTATCAGAGGCCTCTGTGTAAATGCACAGTAAGATGCTGGTGAATCAGGTCCTCTATTTACATATGTTACAAGAGAATATAACATTTGAGCATGGAGGAGGGCACGGTTGTGACTGCAGTGTCACACTGCAAAACACCTCGTTAAATAAAGTGGGGGACAAGCATAAGAGCTCCTATTAGAAAATTATTGCCCCTTAACTAAAATAACTGAGGAAATAGAAGAAACCAGCACAGGAAAAAGCTCATCAGAAGTGAAAAACAAGGAAAACTATCAAACACAAGTAATGTATTAAAAAAAAAAAACCTCTTACCCTGGCATACTAAATGAGAGAAAAGACAAACTCAGTTGAAATACCCCAAGAGGTGTGGTGGCTGAAGGTACGCCGGACCAGAGATGAATCAGGGGAGACGTATTCACCGCCCGATTCCGCACTGAACCCTGACACGACCATAGGCAAGCTACGTCCTTCCCCAGTCCTGACAGCTGAAATACACATTTTGACTCAGTTCTTGCCTCAAACCACCTGATCACACATTTCCTAGGATACCAGGGCTCCTGTAAGAAAAGTACTTCCAAATATGTATTTGCTTTTTACTGATATAAACTGGTATCCATGGTCTGGCTCTCACTTTACATTCTCTTTAGAAATACAGGAGTTATTTTTCCACCCAGGAAAAAAGAAAGCATACGGTGAGTCACTAGGAAGGGGATGACTCAGTCTGCTTCAGATGCCCTTGTGACAACAAATGACAAACCCCTCTGCAGTCTGAACCCTGGAGTCTCCCCCTCACACAGCCACCAGTGAAGGAGGCCAGATCCTGTACCACACTGCAGGATGCTGGAGTCATCACCTCCCTCTGCAGCCTGGGGACCAGGAACAGCGCTCACCTTCAGGAGCCCACAAGTGAAACGACACAGGGATCGAGTTGCATTGAAAAGCAATGGTGAGTTTGAAATCTTAATAGAAGAAATCTAAATTTCCATTGGAAGGACCAAAATACCTGGAGTGGAGTTACCAAGTTATTAAAAGATATCTTGCTAGTTTCCAACAAGAAGTAAGTGGCACATATCACTGCATCCTAACAAAGTATGATAAAAAACAACGCTGAAAACAATTAGCTTGTCTCTGTCTTATATATTAGATGTCTCTGTCTTACACAGTGTAACTCTGACTGAAGTTTTTAAAATTAATTTCACTTTCTTAAAGTGCTTCAAAGCTATGCACTTCCATGACCAAAAGTAACCAGTGACACTTTGTTTAAAACACAAGGATGGGTAATTTGCAGTACTGTGCTTAAAACATACTTGGCCTAAATTACTAGCAAAAAATGAAAGAGATGAACAGCAACTAGGAAAAAAAAAAAACCCAAACCCTCACAAAACCAGCTTTATCTACTATTTGCCATGTTATTTCACATCTGATCTTTTCCAAGGTCTATCATGCTAAACAGACCTTATTTTGGCACGGTAGTGACAATAAACAGTCTTCTGTTACAGCTAAATACAGATACTGAGAACTGTCACCAACTTCAAAGAACAAGTTTTTGTCCCACTATATAGTCTATGATCAGAGAGACAGCTGCAAGGTCAGGATACCGCAGAGACACATGCTTGCAAGATGATTATCTGCTTGCAGAAGCCCCAGTCATGGGGCAGAGCAGCACTGCCCTAAGTGGCCTCCAAGCAGAAGTGGTAGTCCCTGCTCCAAACCACTTTCAAGGAAGTAGGATCTATTAACAAGTTGCATCTTCTTTTAGATTAGGTCACTTTAAGGTTGAACAAAAATACTGAGTTAACCTGACTTACACTTTCCCTACCTCTGAAATAAAGTGGTTAGTGTTACTGCTTGTCTTATTTTCATAGAATCATAGACTGGTTTGGGTTGGAAAGGCC
Organism: Podargus strigoides; assembly: GCA_028020825.1. Classification (NCBI taxonomy): domain Eukaryota; kingdom Metazoa; phylum Chordata; class Aves; order Caprimulgiformes; family Podargidae; genus Podargus; species Podargus strigoides. The sequence goes on along the minus strand of CM051663.1, from coordinate 111,159,681 downwards.
CTTAAAGATCATCTAGTTCCACTCCCCTGCCATAGGCAGAGACACCTGTTTCAGTGCCTCACCACCCTCACAGTAAAGAATTTCTTCCTAATACATAATCTAAATCTACCCTCTTTCAATTTGAAATCATTACCCCTTGTCCGATCACTGCATGTAGGCCCCTTCAGGTACTGGCAGGTGCTATAAGGTCTCCCCAGTGACACTATTCAACTCAACAATGAATTTAAGACTATAAAGCTTTTATATAGCAGCTAATGTCTCATGGGCACATCCTAGTGGGAAGAACAATGTGTTGTTATTATAGCAATGGCCCTTGGATCAGGCTGCTGGTCAGGGATACTTCTGACCAACTTTAATTGGAACAGGCTGCAAGAAAAGACTCAGCACAGAGTCTGAATGCTTGACCATATCCAGTAGCTTCAACTACTTTTTGCCACAGATGCAGCCAAGTGCTCATTTAGCTAACTTCATTAGGGAATAGCAGTAGTTTGTTATCACAGGAGGGATTTAGAGTGAAAACCTGCTGTCAGAATCCTAACAAGATCCTTGGGATTTTTCCACATTTTTCAGGATACGCTTTAGTCTTATGCGCACCTTCTGCTCAGAAGGATCTGTAATTTGGCCAAAGAAAGCCATTAGCAACATCACCAAGGACTTGTACCATCATCTTGTGGTATTTTAGACTTCTGGAATGAGCAAAAAAAAAACACACAAAAAAAAAACCCCACAACAAAAAAAAAACAAACTAAAAAAAACCCCCACCATGTGAAAGACCCAAGTAAAGGAACAGCTATCACTTCTTTATGTGTTATGTATTTTGTGGCATACAGATCTAAGATATGGTTTCCATCAGCCTTTGGGGTATCAAACTGAACTATCTAATTGTGTTTTCTGTTCAGGCACATAGACTGTGAAATAAAACAATAGAGATCCAAAGTCTTTCAAGGTATAACCCATATATCTGCCAAGTGGAAAAAAGTGATCATGAATCTCATAGGGCTTGCATGTTTTCTTCTTGAAGGCATGACTCGTAGCTTAGTTACTCTAGGGAGTCATGTTCAGGACAGATCATTGTTTCTTGCTACTGCAGATGGCCATATCATATGACAACTGTTATAAAATAAACAAGTGCCGGTTAAAATATTTTTTTTCCTTCTTTGCAAAAGTTCTTCTAGTGGTTCTAAATTTATTCATACCCAAAGTACATGTATGTGACCATCCTTTTTAACTCTAATCAATCTCCCTTGTCTCATGCCATTCTTGTCAGTATGCTTGCAGACTGCAGCCTCCTCTCACCAAAGTGAAGCACTTACAGCTAACACTGAAGGAAAGACCAGGGAACTTCATAGCAAGGAGCTCTGTGCTTTTCAAACAAGGACACAAGTGGAAACAGCTATCATCATTCTTGTCACGGTGCAATAAGCTTGGGGACCCATAAAGCAGTCGTAGTGCACCTGCTTTATCTAGTGCTTTTGACTCAAGAAAGATGGTGCAGAAGATTTCTCTTGCAGCCAGAAGCCAAGCTTTGGAAACCACCCTACCCCTCTACACCAAGGAAAACCTGAAATTTTGTTATATAGATAGGTAAGGTGTGGTATTTCGGGAGTCCACTCCCAAACGAGGCACTCTCAGTGCAAACAATATATGCAAGTTTCGAATAAAGTGAAGAACCCACTTTGTTTGAACCATGGCTTAGGACTTGATTTCTGCAAACAGTTCCCTGCCACAAGTTGAAGATTGGAAACAAAGCCAGGTGACCTTCCACCCCACTGAATACACTCAGCAACTTGCAGCTACGTGACTCAACTTCCTTCTTTGTGTTCTACCATCCAATGGAATGGATGAGTTGGGAATTGTTGGGGCAGTCATTAATAATTAGCTAAGGGAGGGAAAAAAATGCAGCCTTTTTTGTTACACTTCACTACATTTTGGTCTTTGAAATACTAGTCAATGAATTATTTTTCATAAAATCAGAATTGAAATCTCTTTAATATATGACTACCAAAGCACTGATTCACCTACAGTTCTATTATCTATTTACAAGGAGATAGACAGCAGATCTGAAAGAATAAACCTTTGGTTGACAAACAAGTCTCTGATAGCCATTCCCTCAAGCATTCATTCATTTTAATGGTGTATGCTTCACATGGAAATTCAGCCTTGAAGACGTTAATTATTATTGGTGTTTCATTGCCCTTCAGGTGTTCCACAGTGAACCCTGATAAAATCTGTCATGTGCTTTATTACAGACTGCAAAGCCTACCATGAGTAAGGTTGATTTTGGGGTGGTTTTTTAACCATTCAGTGCTCACAGCATGCAGACAGGGTTGGCACACCTTTGAATTCGCCTTGCTTTTCCACCTACACAGCTTTATCTTAACCACTTAATTTGCTCAGACTCATCCAGCCAAAGATTGTGCCAATCACCACAAGCCTCCAAAGGTTCCTTGGTGAATCAGCTTTTACCATGTGGCTTTTTCCTGTAACAGGAGACATTACAGGCTCCACATCTGGATCCAACATCTGACACTGCTGGTCTAAGCAGAACCACAGCAAGTACCTCTGGCAGGCTGCCTCTGCTCCTTGCCATGAAGCCTTTCTTCATTTACTCCTGACAAGTGTTCTGGCCAATATAAATTTACCAATCTGTAAAACACTTCAGCACCTCTTTCAGCAATGACTTTGGGGGTATGACTGTCGTATTTTCCTTCTCATCTCCTCCCACACCATTTACTGCTTCTTTGTCCTTTATACAGATTTTCTACTGCTGCTTTTTCTAGGGACTTTTAAAGGAGGTCCTGTTTAGTTTGGCTCATTTCCCTTCTTTCACCCCACATCCACACAGTCATCTCTTATCTGTAGTAAGTTCTGCACATCTGAAAACTATTTACTGTAACTATCATTCCTACAATACTGGCTTAAAGTATGCCAGCAGCCTTTTCTGCTTTGTAGCAGCAATAAATTGCCACCTTAAGGAAACATCTAGTAGCCTTTTGCTGTTGGTTTCCCTGGTATCTTTCAGGATTTCAATTTTCATTAAATTTTTATCTTCAACATTTTCATCTTCAACATTTTCACTTGCTGCAACCCTTGCCTATGAAAGGATTAACAAATGTGCCAAGTGTCTTGGAAAGATAGTCTAAATTTCTGGAAGCAGCCAGTCTGGTTCCTGCCTCTCCGTGTGGGGAAATTGCTTTCTGGAAACTTTTGTTTGCAAAGTGGACTTGATGATCTTAGAGGTCTTTTCCAACCAAGGCTATTCTATAATTCCAGTATCTGAGGCTGATATCCATTATACTGCCCACCACCTTCCATGCCTCACTCTGAGGGTCACAGCTGAGTGTGGTGCCTAGTAATGGGCAACAGGAGTGAAACAGGCTAGGTTTGGGAACAACAGTCTCTACAAAGTCATGCTGATCTGATTTTCTGCCCTAAAACAATCATATTTGAAATGTAGCTCAACAACATAAGCCCTTCATCTCTTCTCTCTCTCTACATGTTTTTTTGTTGAAAGTATAAAGGTACTCCCTCTGCACGGTAACCATTTCATTTTTTGAAATATATAATATGATTTAGATTTATTTTTTCATTTAAATCACTTTATCAGGTCCTACCTATCAATATGTAACTTCAAGAATTACACATACTTGTTTTTTCTTAAAGACCTGAACAATTTTTTAGTGCTGCTACATCTTATTGCTCTAAAATCCAACTTTCTATGCTTTTTCTGTAAGAGAGCATTTTCTAGGATCTTGGTATCCATCTGGAATCACCAGTGCTGCTAAGACAGGGCCAACCACTTTGGTCCTCTGTCTGGGAGAAAGGTGACATTTGTTTCTGAACAAGAAAGGCCATACAACACATGCCACAAGGTGAGCATGGCCAAAGACCTGTTAAACCTGAGGCTTAAAAGCACAACCACGATTCTTAGGAGCAAAAAACTTTACACAAAAGGTTTGACTTCAAAATCCCCTTCTCCCATTCATCATCCCCATTTACATCCATAACACTATTAGAAAACCGCAAAGGAAAAAATATTTGTGGAAAACTGAAGTTCCTCGCTTCAGTACCACGTTGCTCCTGAAGTGTGGAGGAAAGGACAAAGTGTGCCAACACCAGTGATTTTCAGGTTTTTCCATATGCAGTCCTTGAAGTTTTCCAGTAAGCATGCAGCCCCTTAAGAAGTTTCAGATTTGGTGTAATAGCACATACAAACTTGCTCACTTTAAGTCGATTTTTAGACTCTTTCAAAGTTGCCTAGAGCTTCAGGGAACTACAAATGCAGCACTGGAAACCACTGTGCATGAACAGCTACTACCAGACACTGCTGTAGATCCTATATGGTGTTGATAAATTCATCAACTGAACTCAGATATTGCCAAAATACATCAAAAATCATACAACAGAAACTTAAGAGATAAAAAGGATGACTTAAAACTAGTCACTGTGATCACATACCCAGGGAGAGGGGTAGGGAAAGAACAGAAGAGGAAATTCCTAAATAAAACAGGGAAAACACGAGTTAAGCTTCCAGCTCATTACATCAACACTAACTTATATTCAAATAACCCCTTAAACTTCATCATAAGAACTAGATGCAGCAGGAAAAGCATGGCATGTTGAAACAACATGTTTATGAAGGGAACACCCTTATTTGCCAGCCAGTACTTCATACTCATTGACACAAATTAGCATTAATGCCCTGCATCCCCTCAGCCAACATAAAGCACATGCTGAATCTAGAAGTTGCGTGCATAATTCACCAATAAAATTAACATGAATTACATTCTAGTTCTTCATCTCTGTATCATTCAGTTTCATCTATTTTACGTCAACTTAGAAGATTTTTCAGGTTTCCTGCTAACAAAATAAACCAAAAATACATCATGACACTGCACGTAAGTGCAAAATGTACCAATACAGGAAAATGTTTCCAGCATGAGGCTCTCACCCAGTAATACTAAGAGTATTCAGCAATTTAAACTACTATTTTTACAGCCTTCTGGGCCCACCATCAGAGAGTGCTAATGAGGACCAGGCACCAAAACAAATGGTACTCTAATGATTCAAACCCAACCTCTTTTCTGTCTGCAACAAAACATGCAAGGAGGCATCTCACACTTAAATGTTTGGCTTACAGAGGAGTCCTGAATTCAAGTTTGCATGCTTTCTCCAGAGACATGTTTCAAATTAGGTCCCACTTTGCTCGCAGCTTCCCTGCTGCATAGAGATCCTGATATAACCACAGCTATTCTCAGTAGCTCAATGTATAGGCAGTACAGGATGCAGATAAGTAGGTGTGTCAAGACACAGTCAGCATGGACCAGGGTGACTCAGTGGGTGATCTTTAAGATTCATGTAGGCAGATGAGTAAACAGGGGTGCCTGGGGAGGAGGACTGGTTGTCACCCCAGAAGGGTGGATTTTGTATCAAGTAAATAATATATATGACTACCATTTGCTTAGAGGTCCAAGAACTCATTACCATTTTGTAAATATTTTACATACGAAATTCTCTTATTTCTCAGATGATGGGCCACATTCCAATCTCAATATCTCAATCATAGAATCTTAAAAGTGTAATCAAGCCAGGCTAATGACAGTAAACAGGGAAGTAAAAGGCAGAGCGCAGAACTGAGCTGTTAAGCACTTTGAACTTTCCCATGGAGAGCTGGCAATTTCAGATGCTGTAGGTCACCAAGCTGATAATGATCCTATAAAGTCATGCTATAAAAAAGAAGGTTGTAGTTCAGTGGGAAAACCATGACAAAATTTTATTTTGATTTGTTCTTAAATAAAGAGTTTATCAGAATTTCAAAAAAAAAACCAACCCAACCTTAGCTTTTTCCTCTATCATTTTGCTGAACTTTTCTAACACAAAGTAGATATGAAAGCAAGAAACTATTAACCTGTTCACTGAAGACAGTGATTAAAGGTGCTGGAGGGAAATGGCATAACTATCAGGATATAAAGTCACTGTGGCTGACCCTCTTGGCCAAGTCGGGCAGCTTTGCAAGATGGAGAAGATAGCAACCCTGAGCAACCCCACAGCTCAGTGCCATGGGCTCCCTTCTGAAAAATGGGCAGTCACAAGTTTAATTCCTCTGTATCACTGGGAGCACCTGAGGAACACAAATTCCTCATCTCAATTGGGTAAAACCGTACAGGACTTCCAATTTCCTTAAGCAAACTGGTGTGGGGGGTTGTCAGAAAGCACAGAGCCTCAAATTCTAACCTGGTGAGAAGGGAGAAAAGATGTTTCCAAACCTGCTCTATGTATGATGTTCAGATATTTTTACGTAGTCAGATAAAACTAACTAATTGGATTTGGAAATATTTTACACGGACCCCAAAACTGCCTTTGACAGTGCAACTTTTTGCTCTTCAAAGAGGTTTTACCCACATCTACTCCTGTGATAAAACCACTGGCGGGTGGCTGAACAATAGTTGACTTCTATGTAAAGCAAGGCCAGAGTGAGAGAAGGGAATATAAACAAGGCTTCAGGGAAAAGGACAAAGAACAGAAAAGCAACATATACTTTGAAAACAGTCTAGTTTGCAGCAGGAGATAGGAAAAATGAAAGATTCAAGAAGGAATAGGTCACTATGAATGCAAAGTTGAATAAAGACAGAAATAAACATCCATTAATTTTTCATGGAAGCTCTCCCAACACTAACAAAGGGAGTTGAATGGGAACACTGCAGTGTTTTATATAGAGAGCTAGTTTAGTGATTAAATAAAACAAAACACCAAAGGCAAAGGATTTGCCATACTGTGGAGTCATGCCTGACTAAAAATGTTTAATTAAGACTCTGGGGCTAGTTCAAAGCCACCAGAGACCGTTTTAAACAAAACCCTCTAAGTTTTCCCAGAACCACCAAAAAAAGATATGTTGTTAGGGGCATGTTGGAGGTGCAGAGAACATACACTGAGATTTGAATAAAAAAATAAAATAAAAATAAAAGAACTCTTTTCATTTTATCTGTGTCCATATAACAAAGCATTCCCTGGAAGCTTCTGCTTGACAGTGGAACCTAAAGCAGCTCAGACCGACGTACATCCTTTTGGCTTTCAGCACTCTCTGTGCCCAAGGGAGATGTAAAGGTGACCTAGAACCAGCACAGTTTCAGCACCAAGTCCTCATCCAAAGCTTCTGTCCTTCATAAAAAATAGGAAATATTGGATTTATGCAATTACATCATCTCATCCTTGCTGAGAGAGCTTCCAAAACACAGAAGCAGTGATAAAATTTGGATCGCTAATGCAAAAAAAAAAAATGCTTTCCGAGCTCTTTGGATCCTGCCAAAAAAGACATATCCATTATTGCCAAATGTTTCAATCTTTGAAATTGCTAAACAGACGTGCCTCTTCACTGTACTGATCTTTAACTGGCTCCGTTACAGTTCACTCAAGACTGACTTACTAGAAAGGGAAAATAGAAGGAAGAAACTTATTAAAAGCAGACAGTAAATCTGCTTCTCGCTGAAACTCATCAGCTGTGATGGAGTTGGGGTAGGGCCACACTGATAGCTCACTGAAAGGTCCATCAAGCTGTGACCATGTATGCTGTCAGCAGCCCTGGCCTAAATGCCTATTTGCAGCCGAGCTCACCCCACCACACTAACCCACTGGCCCAAAGCATTAAACTCACCAACAACTACTTCGGAAGCATGCTAGCACACACACACACAAAAAAAAGTTTCCTGATGAACTGCCTCATCAAACAGGCAAGCACCAGAGCCAGCAGAACAGCAGAGCAGGAGCAGATAGGACTAGGGGAAAGCCAACTGTATGCAGGTGACACACAGTAGATGATATACAGGCAACTAACGTAAGAAAAAAAGAGAGAGTTCAATCAAATCAACAGACTCCCTCTTCACACGCGCATTTAACTGTTTTACCCTCAATTCTTTCTGTGGCATTTCTCTACACCCTCCACTTATGACCTCCTGGCAGTCCCGTTCTGTTCTTCCTCACCTCTCAGCTGTCACATTGTACGCCTGCACTGCAATACCTGTAGCACATCACACAGGTGAGGAAAGGCAAGGAGATGATGACATGTGATGAGTGTTTTCCCCATGTCCACAACAGAAGACTCCAGTCTCCCCTTCAGCTCTGCCATCAGCTTGGTTTTGAAAGCTGTGTCTGTAAGGGTGGTTTAAAGGTGTAGTTTACAGTTACAGTCATGTCTGTAAGCATGTTTCTAAAAGCCTTCTCTGTATTGACTTTTCCTCACTGTATTAGCCATAAGCACATTAGCTCTATGTATTGATGCAGTAGCAGCTAAAAGTGACTATATCGTACCAAAGCTGCCATCCTCTCGGGGCTAACAAATCCTGCTCAGCCTCCCTCTCTGAGAGAGAGCATCATGTCCTTACTCATCAATGCTACAACTTCAAAACAGGCAAAGCCATTGCCTTCAAATATCCATCTTTTAACTCCATAGCAATGTTTTCCTTTTGCCAGAGTTCCCTGTTCCACCTGCACTTTTTTATTCTTCCTGAAGTCTCTTCTCATAATGCTTACAAGTACACAAACAGATTCACCTTCTTCTTCAATGAGACTTTTAAGCCTCAAAGACTGGAGATTTTTAGTACAATGATTTATTTTGCACTTCAAGCTACAGTAAAAAAAACTCACTTTAAAACAAGACCCTTCAGTTTGACCCTCAAGCTTGAAACAAAGTGACATTCAGGCTTTGATCCTCAATCCCAACTCACAAGTCAGCCTTGGAACTGGATCTAAAATGATCAAGGACCAACCTCTGAATCAATTTCAAACATGACCCAAATTGTCAGTCTGCTCTGCAGAGATTAATGCCATATAAATTGACATAAATTTAAATTCTCTTTCCCAAGACCTAACTTCATACAGCCAGATCACTTGACAAACTTTCCACTTAAACTCCAGTTAAGGTTTGGCTTCAGTAGAGCTCCAAGCTTCAGGCTAAGCTCTTCAATGCCAGAAAATCTTTCCCTTTCAGACTAGTACAAATCAGGAGAATTTTTTTAGTACTACATGTAGATAAAACAAGAAGCATTTGTTTTTCATGTCAGTGATGTATCTGTTTTCTCTTCTTGTCTCTCCAAGATAAGGGAACTGGCAACCCCAGTAGCCTGCAGCTTGCTTCTAGCATTGTAATAGTCACTGGGAAAGCCAAGCAGCATGACCCTCTATGCTACTGCTGTTCTACAGCCATGTGGTAAAGATCAAAATAAAAATATTAACCAAATCTCACTTTTCCATCAGTCTTGCTAGAAAAGTCCTAAGAAACTGTCCTATGGCTTCTAAGTCTTTCTGGCCACCCTGTCAAGTAAATACTTACGCTTCCCAGTCCTGTGCACAGGCAGAAGTGTCTTCCTTAAGATATTCATAGAATCACTATGGTTGGAAAGGACCTCTAGGATCATCAAGTCCAACCTTTATCCCATCATCTCCCTAACCACTAGACCATTAGACCACGGCCTCAAGTGCCTCATCCACTCGTTTTTTGAACACCCCCAGGGACAGCAACTCCACCACCTCCCTGGGCAGCCTGTTCCAGTGCCTAATCACCCTCTCAGTAAAGAACTTCTTCCTAACATCCAATCTAAACTTCCCCTGATGCAACTTGAGGCCATTTCCTCTCATCCTATCATTAGTAATTTGGGAGAAGAGACCAACACCAGCCTCCCTACAACCTCCTTTTAGGTAGCTGTAGAGGGCAATGAGGTCTCCTCTCAGTCTCCTCTTCTCCAGGCTAAACTGCCCCAGTTCCCTCAGCCGGTCTCCATAAGGCCTGTTTTCCAGACCTCTCACCAGCCTCATTGCCCCTCTCTGGACTCTCTCCAGCACCTCAATGTCCTTCTTATCCTGTGGTGCCCAGAACTGGACACAGTACTCAAGGTGAGGTCTCACGAGTGCCGAGTACAGGGGCACGATCACCTCCCTACTCCTGCTGGTCACACCGTTTCTGATACAGGCCAGGATGCCCTTGGCCTTCTTGGCCACCTGGGCACACTGCTGGCTCGTGTTCAGTCGGCTGTCAGCCAACACCCCCAGGTCCTTTTCCGCCAGGCAGCTTTCCAGCCACTCTTCCCCAAGCCTGTAGCGCTGCATGGGGTTGTTGTGTCCGAAGTGCATGACCCGGCACTTACCCTTGTTAAACCTCATACAATTGGCCTCAGCCCATCGCTCCAGCCTGTCCAAATCCCGCTGCAGAGCCTCCCTACCCTCAGGCAGATCGACACTCCCACTCAGCTTCGTGTCATCTGCAAATTTACTGAGGGTGCATTCGATCCCCTCATCCAGGTCATCAATAAAGACGTTAAACAAGACTGGCTCCAAGACCGAGCCCTGAGGGACACCGCTTGTGACCGGTCTCCATCTGGATTTAACTCCATTCACCACAACTCTCTGGGCTCGGCCATCCAGCCAGTTTTTAACCCAGTGAAGAGTCCACCTGTCTAGACCATGAGCCGCCAGCTTCTGCAGCAGAATGCTGTGGGACACAGTGTCAAATGCCTTACTGAAGTCCAGGTAGACAACATCCACCGCTTTTCCCTCATCCACTATGCGGGTCACCTGATCATAGAAGGAGATCAGGTTGGTTAAACAGGACTTGCCCTTCGTGAACCCATGTTGGCTGGACCTGATCCCCCTGTTGTCCTGCACTTGCCGTGTGATCTCCCCCAACACGAACCGTTCCATAACCTTCCCCGGTACCAAGGTCAGGCTGACAGCCCTGTAGCTCCCCGGATCCTCCTTCCTGCCCTTCTTGTAGATGGGCATCACATTGGCAAGTTTCCAGTCATATTGCCCCTGAATAACATACTTCAGTAAAAATAAAATGGAAAAGCAGTCAAGCACAAGACTGATATTACAGCCAAGAACAACTGGTGGTAAAACACACACAATATTAAACAAAAACGCATCATAAAAATGTGATCTTTAGCGCAAGAAAGTGGCATACTACGTTGCTCATAAGACAAGGTTAAAAACTTCTGTCATAATGGAACTGAGTGACACATAATTGAGAATTAGGGGAACTTGTCCTTTTAACTGAAGATAAACTGCTCTCACTTGTGCCTGTTACCTCCCAATTTAATTTGAAGTATTTGTTAGCACTGATAACCCAACCCTAAAGTGGTGACTGGCAGAGTGAAATGCACCTGATTGACAAACAACTCTGCAAAAGAATATTCATTTCCAAACTAACTAGGATACATGACAAAAGCATGAAAATGTAAATTACTAATTATAATTTTACTTCTTCACTTATTATTCCAATGCAGACCGTGAAATATGTTGCTAGTCAGGTTGACACTTCCTGGCTGAACCCACATATGTTTCTTCTGCTCACTCCCTTGGAATTACAATCCCCTCCCTCCAAAAAAACCTTCTGCACAGCCAAGGGTAAGGAAGTCCCAGTGAGCATCAGCTCCCTTTGTCCATACTTGCAAAAATGCTTCTCTTGCCTTACTGTCAAGCTGCATGCAATGGGTCAGCACACTTCCCACTTGCATCCATAGGTTCCAGTGGTGTTCTTTATTTAATGAAAGTTTCTCTTTTAATAATATTAGGTTCAGTAATCTCTTTTTAATTATACTTAAATTCTCACTCAAAAAAACCACCACGTGGTGACACATTTCTCCTCAGTACTAATGCCCACTAATGGGAGTTTTTGAAAATCCAACATTTTTAAAGCATGAACTAAAAATCCAATTATGCATGTGCTTTGATCAGGTTTTGTCTGCTTCACCACCACTTCCAGCTCCAGAGGCATACCAACATTAACTGGGAAGAATGGCGCAGTGTGGAGCAGCATCCTGTAGTAGTTTGCACCAGTAGTAGTAGTACTATTAGAGCCAGCAAATGAGACCTTTGTCTAGTTTGTCAGAAGAAGAGGAAGAAACAAAAGTCATGAGCTTCAATGTACTTGCACGTCACCAGCTAACACTGCCAGGGACCACACACTCAGAAAGTCAGTCCTGCCCCTCTACAAACATATGCCAGGCTATGTGTATCCGTTTAGCAGGAAGTTAACTAGTTTTCCTTTGAATATTCATGATGAAAGAGATTCCCCTAGTTGGGACTCTCCCCCCAACAGAACAAGATCAGATAACCTACACATTCATGCCCCACCAACCTTTTAACCTCTTATACCCATCCGTCAAACCCAAACAGTGAGCTCAAATATCGTAACAGTGCTGCAAATCCCACGATTACACCCGATGTTGTTCTGTTCATCTGAAGGATAACTAACTTTACCAGGTCTGAATAAGCAGCAGCTCAGCAGCCATGAGGCATTCCTGGCTATAACTGATACACGTTTCAATGCTGTTGTGAGATTTTTTTCCTCTCCCCCTAAAACATCTTCATGTTTACCATTCAAAACTGGGAAAGTCTAAAAGCAATAGCATCTGCACAAAATGTGAAACCCTTATGATCATGATGGTGGAACAACTGGCGCAGCAAATCCTTCTCACTGCCTACCACTTGTCTCCAGGCTCCTCTGCAGCGCAAGGCCATCTGTGATGCCTGTCAGCAGAGCTTTTTTTTCCAGAAGCTGGTGAGTCAGCAGATCATAAAAATGAGCTATCAACCCTAATGCCAGAGCCCTGAGGGTGCCAACCGGCTTTAGCTGCCCTGAACAACCTCCCCAGGAACCCCTATCCACACCCCCAGTCCACAAGCCTGCACGTCTACTTAAGCTCAGGCCCAGGCACCCAGTCCTGACCTCAGCTATGTCATGGGTGGCCCCAGCCTCTTCTCCTGATGTCCAAATATCCTGGCTGGTCTTCCTGGATGGACCTCACACCTTTTCTATGGTTAAGCCCTGTCTTCTGGGTGGACATATTCTCAACTTGTTACCTCACCCTACTTGGGACCATTGCCAGAGCCTGTCATGACCCTGCTTAGGTTCCATGGGGCTGCATCCCATCATCGAGGGCAGTCCCCACCCTGAGCTCACCCTTGACTCTCATCTCATCACCCCTCATGCGAAGCCCCTCTCCTGCTGCTCCCTGACACCTACATTCCCCCATGTTAAAAGAAAAAGGGATAAACAGTAGCAAAACTGCAGTAAAAATAACTCACTAGAAGTCTGCAAGGAACACACTGACTTTCTGACCAGGAAGTAAAACTCTTCTGGACCCCAACAATAAGAGCGGTGGGAAGTACTTGACACTATTAATGACTTCTGCCTCTGGTTTAATCACACATCACAGTACAAGGCAATCCACTTGGGGTCTATTCAACCTACTAAGCTCCAAGTTTACTACTGAATGACCATGTCTCTTGGCAATGTCAGCAGAACAGGGACGTGCAAGTTGGGAGGGAAGAGATGGTCCTGTTGACAGAGGGTCAACTCCCAGCTCCTCCAACAGCTTCCTGGATGGTTGTAGACAGTTGCTGGGAAGAAGGCTGATTTTACCAATTTGGCAATTTTACTCCGACCTAGCCTCCCAACAAAGCAGATCACCCACAGGCACAACTGTTAGGAGCACTCTCCAAGAACAGTGCTGGGGCACAGCTCAACCTGACAGATGCCATGAGTCCACACTGCTCATACCAGCAGCTCAGCCTAACACTCTACAAAGCAGGATACCTGCCTATCCTAGGAAGGAGCTCAGCTGACCACCTTACCTAGCACGAGCTCATGGTGCTGGTAAAAGGCAGTATGAGATAGGCAGCCAGGAACACAAGTGGGAAGCTGTGGACAATCTATGCTTGCTTGGCTCACTATGCTGCAGACAGGGATGTATGTATCCTCACTTCAGCAGTAATGTACGTGAGTGTTCTCTCCCATCCATACCCTGGAGCTCCCATGAAGCCTGTATCTGCACAGAACACCATTTCAAAACAATTCAGAAGTGAAGTAGTAATTGGCACCAACCACAGGCTCACACTTGAGTTTGAACAAATCTGTCAGAGTTACCAGTTTTGGTCGCCAGCAACTGTTTTCAGCAAGAACTTGCTATTCTGTTGTGCTGGGGCTATCCCCTACCTATGCTGAACTGGACAGGTTCAGAGTAGCTCCATTATACCTGTCGGTGTTGTCACTGCATGTCAGGCACAACAGACTCCTGCCCTCAAGATCTGGTCTGTGGTGTACCCACCACAGGACTCTGATTCAGCAGAGTCACAAAGGCAGAGGGTGCCCTGGTGCTGCAGAATAGCCAGGACAGAGCTAAAAGTAAAGCAGGAACCAAACCCGCCTTCCTGCCAGCTAATTGCTCCGGTCCACTCGAACATGAACTCTGATCTTTGCATCCAGATGAAAGTCCTTCACAAGAAGTCCCAGTCATACTTTAGCCATGGATACGGAAACACAAGCACAGGGTTCACAGATAATATTCATTTACAGTGTGCCTCCCTTGCAGCTGCCACACTTGCATATGAGAAAGTGGGATACATTTGGGTCGTAAATACTTAACTTGCAATTTTGACCTCTCAACTTTGTATTGTACTGACAGATTACTGGCAGCCTGGGAAGACAAAGCTTCCTTCCTTCCTGGGGTCAACATCTTCTCCCTAGGGATCATCTTATAACAGAGAAGAAGAAAACAAAATGCAGGTCTTATTCCCTGAACTTGACAAAGTCTTTGCTTGTTAAAGAACAGCAAACCCGCTAGCCAAAGGACACAGGAACAGATGGAAACTGAAAGGGTACTACATAAATTAAACATGTAAATGCTGGCTGTCTGCTCAAAAATCAGCTCCTTTAATTTCCACGTGCGTGGTATCTGAAGTGGCCATAGTGCTGTTCCTACATGCCTTCACTTGAAGACGATGGGTGCACATTTTTCCAGTTTGCTACATAACTCTGTCGTGCTTAAGACTGCCTACAGCTAGAAAAGATGTCAAAACATAACACAGCCCTGCTATTTCCAGCAAGAAAGTTAAATGTGGAAAAAAAAGACTCCAGATGTATTTTTAGGCTATAATTGAAAGTTTAAAGTAGCTCCTCTCCTGCACATTCAAACACAGATGTAGTGTGCTGGCAACCTAGGACCAGCCATAGCTTGTGGCAGAGCAACATTTTTCATAATTCAATGCAAAATTAATCTCTGACAGATGAGCAAGAAGCAAACAGACCTCAGAATTTTACAGGCACAGGTACATTTTGCTTGTTTGACTATGAGGGGGGACAGAGACTCAACAGATCAGCAGGGGAAAGGAAGAGAAGCATTCCTGGATGTCTTAGAGTGCTGACAAAAGGTCTGTCTCCTCCAAATGTCTCACCACAGCTCACAGACTCCAGCTGTTAGACCTGGGCACTCATGGGAAATGGTCACACATGTTCAGCAAGACAGATGGGAAGTTTTTTGTTTACATTTCCAAGACTGAGGTATAAAACACCTTTCAAACATGTTAATTTTTTTAAACATTGTTAATTTTCAAACGTTAATTAATAGCATTAATTTCCTCACCTTGAACAGCACTGCATGAAGCATTACTTCTAATGCCCCAGACCTCCACAGGAACTGAAAAAGATGCTAGATTTAAATCTGAGGCCGTTTGGAGCAGTAGCAAACACATTCATTAAATGCTACACCAGAGATTTCCATTTCAAGGAATGAACAACAGTCACCACAGAGAACATGGAGGTCTAAAAGGGAAGGATCTTGGAGAGCACCAACCAGCAGCTGCAGCCCCTCACACAGATCACTGATGTTACCTTTTCAATAAACAATAGGAACTTTGACCTTAAAACTGCAATAAAATAAGAATGAGCAAAGTGCAGAGACAATACTTTTTACAGAGAAGCAATATTTTAATTTACATATATGTTAATCATGAGTGAGTGAAAACCTGGGATGGATCATTCACATCAGCCTTGATCAACACTTAGAGTCTTGCTGACACAGGAAGACCACAGAAAGGGTATGGTTTCATTGTATGTGCTCTTTTCTCTTTTTTTTTTTTTTTTTAAATAAACTTAGATTTGCTGGCAAAACCTCTAGCAGACTTGGACACAAAGGCAAAAGAAAACAAAAAGGGATGAGGCAAGCGTTTTTGTCACCTATATGGATCATCAATCCAGTAAAATTTTCAATAGCAAAAGCTGTCCAAGTCCACCGCTGTCTATAGTAAGGCAGGTTTGCTATTGCAGAAAGATTTCTAAGCACAGGCATGGCCTCCATCTCAGTTTGTCTACATCCAAACCACAACATGACATCTTAACAGTCATTCATATAATGCCATTTCTATGACACTTTCACCTAGACAACCACTTCTCTGTGTTGAACACTAACTATGTAGAAGATAACCTTTCCAGACGAAGAAAAGGCTGCCTGTTGCTTACATGGTGCAAGGGAGAAGGTAGCTGAAAAATAAAGCAGACAAAATGCTGTCTGCACAGGGCAGGAAAGAACAACACACATTACTTGACATTCAGCAATGCTTCCAGGCTCCGACAACGTTGGAGAAGTACACCAGGCATAAACCATCCTGGCAAGGTAAGAGCAACTGAGGTACAATCTGATGACAAAAGATCCCATCACAGATGGAAAGGAAGCATGAAATAAATCTCTCTTGGTCACATCACATCCAGATGAATGTAGAAACAAGGAAAAGGTCTAAAGAGTACAAAGAAAACTAAATGAAGAGGGGAAAAAAGTCTATGCAAAGATTGGCAATGGGAAACAATCCAACTAGTTTGGACACGCAAGAATTACAGCCTGTTTCCCTTGGTGCCCAACCACACTGGAGGGAATGAGACGCATTTCTAGTTGCACAAAGGGTTCTCACAGTAACATGTTACCATGCTGGTTACAGCATTCTTGGGATAGATGAGGCTGTAAGTCACTGACATGACACTGATGTATAGGCTTTGTGCATTACTAATCGTTTGGACACAACAGCCCCATGTATATTTTTGTTTTGCAAACTGTCCTGGCATCCTCTGCAAAAATTCTCCTTTACTCTGAAAGATTTTAAGAAAGGTGTTCGGGAAACAGGCAACAGAATGGGGAAAGACTCACCAGAAACACTGAAGTGTTCTGGGTGGTGAAAAACAACCAAACAAACGACAGACAGCCAAATATGAAGACAATTTTAATTCAGTCATGTCTGTCTCACATTATCCATTTCAGCTCATTTAGTAACTCGAAGACTTTTATCTCAAAACAGTTAACAGCTCCAGAAGCCCCAAGTTTTTCCCAGTTTTTTCTTTAATGCAGTTACACTTTTGCTGTCGCACCAGAAATATTAATAGCCTTTTCTGCGTGGGATAGAGAATCTCTACAGCAGGATCAGAAGACTTCGATCATATTGATGGCCTGCATGCTAATGGTTACATATAGCTTATCTGCCAACGTCATTTCCACTGAAACTAACGAAAATAGACAGAATCCCCTTCAATACTTCAGGCATGTATCTCAATGGGGGAAAAGTTACCATTCACTTGAATGCAGAAGTACTCTGTGAAGGACAAATAAGCAAGAAAGCAGAAAAACAAAGCTGTTATTCTATTGTATATTGCTCTGTAGGAAGACACAGAGGGACAAATTCTGCTTTTTGTTACAGTAGCTTTGATCCAGAATTGATATAACCAAGTCAATGAAGCTGACCCAGATTTACAGGGGAGAAGCAGTTCAGAGCTCCACCCAAGCCTGCAATCCTATATTTCTACCACCACAGGGGACATGTGCCCTTTATGCAATTCAAAAAGCCTCTGCTCTGGTACAGTAGACCTAACACAGTGCTCACTAAAATCAACTGAAAAGCAATCACTGACTCCTTCAGTCAATCATGCAGACCTCATGCAATCAATCCACCAACAAATTCAAACCACTCAATGTACTCCTTTCAGAAAAAGTCATAAAATCTTATGGCTTGCCCAAAACAAAACCCCAAACCCAACAGCCTAGCAGGCAGCCGTGGTCATCCTATTTGAGTCTCCCTAAACTTGCCACAAAAGGACCACCAAGGCTGGTTCAAGAAGAGCAGGAAGGTGGAGAGGCAGAGATCAGCTGGCATGGTCCACAGGATTGCCAGTGCAAGGGTGGCAGGAACCTTGCTCAATGTCCAGCTGACTGCTCCTGCAACAATTACTAAACCAAGAGAGTGGGACATGGCAATGCTTGAAAGGCAGAGTATGTGTGTCAATAGCCATTCTGATTCTCTGGTGTATTTATCCCATTCGATTAGCAGTTACATTGACTTCATAATTATATGCACACATACACACACTTAACTCCAAAGATAAAAGGGCTTATCCCCATCTGGAAACTCAAATATATTTTAGAAGTTAATCAAGACCAAAATACATAATCAAGACAGGCTTTATCAGTTTTATATTTATGACCCCTACTGACACATATTATTAATCACCAAGTATTTAAAAAGTGTTAATTCCCTCCTCCTCAGTTACTATAAATTATCCTTTCTCACTTCCAGCACAGGTTATAAAAATACAGATTACTAGGAGGACACTTTCGGCTCCTGGTACCCACCAATGTGGGTGCAGCATGTGCTATTCCATGTCAGGTCACTTCAGATAATACAGACATTTTTATTCTGCCTGCATACCAATCAACTTTAAAGCCCAATAACACAAATTGTCTTTAAAACGATTTTAACTACCTAAAGCTCTTTGTTTTAAGACAAGGTATTACGGTAGAGATCATCCATGGGATCCAATTACAGCCACCTTATTAATTGCACGTCTACTTCCCCTAATCCAAAAATCCCTACAAGTTATACATTTTAAACTTTTTGACCCTCTTATATAATCATTTATCAGCCTAAATAGCAACAAAGTATGTCATTTGTTACATGAATTTACAATACATTACTCAGTGTCCTGAAACTCACCTTTTTACCATTTACTAAACATATCTTGAATTGTCACAATGTCTTAAAAATTATTAGAAAGTGTTGGCTTTTAAAACAAAACAAAGTAGGGTAAAAACCCAAACAAACAGTTCTCAGTTTTTTACAGAGTACGATGTGTTTGACAAGTGGACTGAAACCCAACAGAGCCTTTTATTCTTTGCAGATTATTAAGTGTGGACTCTGCAATTAAAAGTCATCCTCTCCCATCACCCAGCCAAGCAACATCAAAATATTGCTTCTTTTTATATGAAGATTACTAGGGACGGCATCTTTCAGCCTGAGACACTGACTGCCAGCCTGCGTTCAACATTCAAAGCAGCAGCAGTTCCTCTGCAGACCGAGCACAGCTGAGAGAAATCAAATCCTCCTCTTTCACCTACTAAAGGAGGGAAAAGAGGGGCTGGGTCCTGCAAAACCACACGCAGGTAACTTTACTCACATCCGTGAAATCAAGGCTACTTCTCATCGCAAAATTAAGAGCAGACAACACTTACAGGATGTGAGCATTTCACACCTGTTTTTCCACGGTGCAGTCCACCTACCTTCACGCCATTTGTTGAATAGAGCTACCATCTCCCAAACCCCTGGAATCATCACAGTGACGTGAGAAATTCTGCTCGATTGCATTGTTTGTATTTTCTATTTCCCCCAGCACGTTCTTTTAAGTTCTGTCATAGAAGTGTGAAGACATTGCAGCAGTGATTGATAGTAACGGATGCAAAGTCATCCTTCAGTGTCTACAACCTGGCACAAACAAGATGAAGGCTACCTTTAAGAAGCACTCTTACAGATACACCCTAATAAAAATTCCCACTCTTCCACAGCCTAGAAAGAAAGAATTCATAAAATAATTTCTCTGAAGTTGGATGTTTCCAAATATTGTGTAAATTGAGAAGAAATAACAGAAAGGAGAAACCATACTGACTACACGTTTCAATTAGTGAAATAACAAAGGCACCTACACAGAGCCCTTGGCGCTTTTGGGATTTCTTTTAATAACAAAGAACTTCATACTCCCTACAGCAGCCTTGTAAGGAGAAAAGGGTTTGCACTCTAGAAATCAATGCATTTGGATTACCTGGGCCGCCAACTACAGATTTTGTAGGGAGAGAGGATTTGTGCATTCGGCCCTCACTCAGCATTTTATAAATATTCATACTCAGCTTTTTTAATCCAGAGATTAAAATTTGTCAGGAGGGGAAAAAAAAAAAAAAAAAAAAAAAAAAGAAGAAATACTAAGTTTCCAACTCTAGCCTCAATGTCAGTCAATACACTCTAATGACATTTTACTCCAATGTTTCCAGTGGCAGCCATCTGATTTTATTTATTTTAAATAACATCTCCTTCTGATGCTTACAAGCTAAATGTTAATGCCTCATTTAGGACCTCATTTCTAATGTGTTAAATTAATAAGGCTAAAAGCAAAGCTGTCATTTACTTTCATTGCCAACATTGGGCAAGGTGTAAAAAGCAACCAAAACGAGCATATTAAAGTAAAAGCAAACTGGATAGTTAAATGTGAAATGCATAAGGCAGGGAAATTTCTTTAATACAGGGAAGCTTCCCTGACTGGCATGGACACAAAGTTTGTTTGCTGCCAATTAAATGCTTGTGCTGCACCTATTTATACCACACTGTTTAGTCAAAGTCTATTTGGCACATCACAGAAATGAGGATACTTTCATCCACTCAGGCTCTCTGAGACTTGCCAGCACAGAGCTTTTCAACCCTCTTTAAGTCTACAGAATGGAACAGGTAAAACAAGCCAGCTCCCACAGCAACACCTGCAATTCCCATGTCCTGTGTGATGGGCTCCCCACTACCCCCCAGGGACCAAACAGGGCATCACAGAAGGAGCAGAGCAGAGGATGTACACTGCCACGGCATGGTGACCAGCCTCCAGCTTTATTCCTTACATGTAAGTGCACATTATTTGTGCACTGGCTGCCTTTCACTAGGTCCTTCCTAACGGTGCTACAGCTGCTGTGACAACGCAAAAGCACAGTGGGGAGGGAGTCGAAATCTAACAGGGGCGATCCATAAGAAAACCTACAACTTCAGTTTTACAGGAAGGAATGCATCTACTCGAGATAATCTCACCAATGACTCACTCCTTATTAAGGAGCATATGGGGAGGGCAAGCCAACAAACCACATTCATTGATCTGGCATTAAATGAAAAATGGGGGATAACAATATTAAGCAAGAGAAGTGACACAGAGTCCAAGTGTATATGCAGTAGAATTTTGATTTATTCACCAAACCTTAGTTTCAGATGCCAAACAATCACATGAAAGGGGAACACTCTGCATCCTCCACTGATTACATTCACGAAAATGGAATCCAAGAAAATCCCTCTGTCTGGAGGCATGAGCCAGAGATAATTAGGAACTGAATTCTCTTGTCGGTTTGCTGTAGTCTCTGGTGGTCTCATCTTCTAGTTAGAGCATGAGGCTTGTGCCAGAAACCACTTTGTCACACGCAAGCATTCTACCCACAACAAAAGGATGCTATCTATAACCTGGATACCAAAACACAAATAATGAGGAATTAACCAAACTCTACAGTTTGAATCGCAACTGTAAGGACAAACACCTACCTCGTCCACAAAGATCTCACACGAATGGGCTCCACAGGGAACAGAAACATCTAACAAAATACAAACATGCTTTGAAACATTATCCTTGTAATACAGTAGGTGGCTGCTGAATCTAAATGACCCACCACAAATACCTCTTCATCTTTATCCTAGATACACCAGATCCACACAAACACAAAATTCCTGAACTTAGTTTTATTTCCTTAACATGAAGCAGAAAACTGCCCTTTTCATTGATTTGAACTGGTCCCTTCTCCCATGCATCCACCCTTCATTTTATATATGCCAACACTTAAAACAAGTCACACACAGAACTCAAACATTTGCCTTGAACAACATGAACAATCCACAAGAAAAACCAGAGACAAACCCTTGCATCCCCCAACCCTGTCCTTAACTCCCATGAGATCACCTTAGAGTTGATACATAATACATATGCATCAGCCCAAAAGGCTTGAGAGGAAAAAAACACAACTGTGCTAGAATGACATTCACACAAGGACAACTGCAGCAGCTCTGTCAGGCAGGATTTGATACAACACGTCTGGCAAGAGTCAAACAAAATACAGCAGTGCTGGCTTTGGGAAAAGTAACATGGATCTAATTTCCTCCCATTCTCTGAACCACTTTTAGAGTTAGTTACATGGTACAGTACAAGATAAACTACCAGTCACTTCTGAAAAGTAATGGAAACAATTTAATAATTCAGAAATATGCCTACCCTGTAGAGAGATAAAATTGACATACTAGTTGCACCTGATCAACTGTATAAATTTGTTCACAAAGAGCACTGGGCATTTCTGCTCTATGTGGGGTCTTTTTTCTAAAGGAAAAAAAAAAAAGTTTGCATTCACATTCATTCTATCTCTGAAAAAGTTAGACTTTAGCCAAGTCATTACACTTTTGCATCTGTGAATACAGTGTTGATGCTGTGGAAGTCAGCGTACAGTTTACCAGTACTGATTCACAGCAACAAAAAAAAAATAAATGCTTTAAAAAGTCTACATTGTAGAAATGGCAACAGTGAAGTAATAGGTATTCTGATAAATTAAAATGTATTTAGGCATCACTTTTGACAGTGCCATGTAATTTTTGCTTAATACATAGAAACATAGATTTTTATTTCTTAAGGTCAGCAAGCAGTTGTTGGAAAAAGCTACACTCGTGTACCAAGACAGAAAAAGATGCCCTGCTAGTAAGTTTAATATTCACTAACTATGAAGACTTTCAGAAGATTCAATGAGCAGTGCCTCAACTTAAAGCAGTTCCAGACTACCAGTACCTTTGAAAAGAGGCACCAGAGTAAGTTTGCTTACACTGATGATGCAGTCCCATGGAAATCAATGAAAAGCTTATAAGGACACCAACAAAAAGATACAGCACGGCTCCCTCACAGGCGCACAGCAGGGTTTCTGTCTGCCACTGGGGGATGGATTTCATTGCATGCAATTAAATGAGGGCCAGATTCTTGTGGTTGTCAAATGAACTCCATTTCTCTGTATCCCAAACAGAATAATTTAAAACCAGGATACAGGGTCCATCAAAGGAATGCCACACACCCACTGCTTTGCAGATCTCATTCCTCTTCATAAGCCCGGGAGAAAGCAAGGATCATTTGCAAGATGGGAGACTGCTGCATTGATTTTCAAACAGAATCTTCCATCAAAACCAATGGTGAGCTTGTCTTCAGACATAAGGAAAAAAAAAAAAAACCTCATATGATCTGAGTTGTTCTGACATTTGGGCAAAGGTAGACGTCAGCCTTCTGTAAGGAAGAAGCAGCTATCAGTCATACAGTGCTGCATGCATTACCGAGAAGATCACAGACAGGAGGCAAGTCGGAGGATCTAACCTTTGTTTGCATCCACAGGAGAATAGCAGCAGGTGGAAAAGTAGTATCAGGTTCAGCATTAGTTCATTTCTTAAACCTGTCTCAGTAAAGATAAGGACAGTATTATTTATTCTACCTTTATTGTTCATCTTGAATGATGTCAGCACACCGCCAGTCTGACCTCAGCCTAACAGAGCAGCTCCTGCCTGCACTTACTGACACACAGCCCCCCTGCTCACTGCAGCTGGGATGTCCACAGAAGAAAGCAAACATCTGGGAAAGCGTAGGCAGGCTAAGGACTAGTGAACAAACTGATTTCACAGGAAAGGCAGCAGATAAAATTCCGGTGGGCTGTCACATAAAACCCCAAGACACTGCAGAGAGACAGAAGATCTGGGAGCATGGAGCAATAACCAGGTTGTACTCAGTTACACAGAGAGCACATGGCAGAAGAGCAAAGGAGGGAAATATTCCGAGCAGAGAACCGGGGAAAATCTCCATCCACCTACAGCAAACACCACAAAATGATATTTTTTTTTTTTTTCTTTTCTGAAAAGGCTAGACAGGCACAGGAAAACACACTGAAGCCCCCACTGCCATCTCCTCACTCAGGAACAAACAGCCTTCAAACACACAGATAAGCCACAAGAGCCAGGATCATTTCCAAAGTTTTCTTTCCAGTGCTCCTGAGCACTGGAGAGCACCACCATTCACCTTTGCCCACCACCAGCTGGTCAGGGAACCCAGTTTGGGAGGGTGGGTTTCACAGCACATACACAATCTCTGCCAAAATTCGGACAATGCAAAGGTGCATTAACCGGACAGCATGTTTATCACCGGCTTCCCAACACAAGAACGGGTATGCAGCCAAAGAAAACAATGAATAAAAAGCACTTGATCTCTTTCCAATACTCTGGTATTTGAGATACAGCGTGAGGGGAACAACATCACATTCTTTTGTAAATATAAGGGCTGGGCTGAGCTCACCTCCCCTGCTTCAGGCTTCAGGTGTGTTTTTGTGGTTAGGGGCTTTGTTTGTTTGTTTTTAAGAAAGGCTTCTGTTAACTATGTCATTTTCCTATTTATTTATCCCGAAGAAATAAAACTTGCCAGCAGTAATTTGTTTTTCTAATGTTTCTAGCAAGAGATCCACATTCAGACCTCCTGGAATAGAAAACATCCATCTAACAGATGAAGAGTTGCCTTATCCCTGAAGTGCGTTGGACTCATCACTCCGTGGCCTTCCGGTATCTTTCCCTTTCTGTGTCACACCTAAAACTGTTTGGGAAGCTCTGCAGGCAGAAGACGAGTCTCCTGAAATTCACCAAGAGAACTCAGTGGGTGAAGAAACTGACATATTTTGAATAAGGAGCTGACACTTCTTGCAAAGAACTTGACCTTATTTTCCATTCAAAAGGTTTGGGGGGGAATTTTTCCAACCAAGTCTGATTGCAAAGTGCAATTCCATTTTCCTTCGAGAGCACTGCAAGCTATCAACAACAGTGACAGGCAGCAAGGCAGGGTGTGAGAGACAGATTCCCTCCAGTAGCCGTCCTAAGACAAATACTCCAGCAGAGACCAGCTAAAATTTGCAACACCCTCCACAACACAAAGGGCATCGGCCAAGTTTCCGAAAGCTCTTAATACCTCCAGTCCCATCCCACCTGACAGACACTCTGCCCAGGCTTCAGCTTCACTCAAGTTGACACATATCAAGAAGGGCTACTGGCGTATCTCAAAACAAGCATATAATGCCTCAAAATTATGTGCTACCTGATGTGTATCCCATTGGCAGGTCTACTGCCTCCCTTCCTCCTGCCCCGGCAAGAACACCACATTAATCTATCACCTGCACCACCAAGAGGGTAACACATACAACAATGCCACAGATACCCAATGAAAATAGCTGTTTGAACCTTACAAGCTGTACATAAACTAAACGACTGTACTCTATGTGGGTCTAGATTAGAGTTTGATAGGTTTCTAGTAGTTTCCACTATAGAAACAGCCCACAGAAAAAAAAAGCAGAATCGGTTATGATCAAAAAGGTACAATAAAGATGGACAGGTGGTGACCACATTTATTTTCAGGTCTCCTCTACTCACACTAGCAATCTAAATACCCATCAAACAGAAAATGGGTGCAGATTATCCTCCCAGTAATGTCACAGCATTGCATTCCCTCCTCGGAGTTTACGGTTAATCCTTGCAATTGTACTAAAATCTCAGCCTAGATATAGTTCCACAATAGCACAAATGTAAAACTATAATCTCCAGCAGTTAGCACAGAGCATGTTGAAAACTCTTGCAAGGCAATTTTTCTATATTCAAAAATTCAAAGAGGAATACTTCATCTCTCACCCACTGCAAACGGAGCTTGTGTTCCAGCAGTATAATTCATCTACAACAAGGGAAATAATAACTCTTGGCCAAATTTTCTGAATCTGTGTGCAAACTATGTTACCTGTGGAATGCAACCAATGAAAATATCATACTTTCATTAAATTGGTAAAGCTGTGTTACAATCAACAATTCTGCACACTGCCTTGAAGCCCTAAAATAAAGCCTCCCCCAGGTGTGCGAAGGCCCGAGCACTCCTTGAGAAACCAGTAAGCATGGAACAGGCACAGCAGGAAAGAAAAAATATGCTAATTTTTCCAAGGAGTTGGCAGGTATTAACACAGATGGGCACCACACAAGAGCACATTCATCAAGTGAATGATACCAACTTTGGAGGAGCAGGCAGATGATAGAAAAACACCAAACCAGACTTGGCTTCACAGAACAGCAGATCTACTGACTCCTAAATCTTATCAGCACACTAAGACTCTACCTTTGGACTCCCAAAACTTTAAGGAAAAATCATTTTTCATCAACTACAGTTTGGTGGCCACCAGAAGGGAAGGAAAGAGTCAAACAGAGTATATCACTTTTCCTTGTACCAAGCTGCAATTCCCTTATTTGCTACAGCTGTACCAGTAGCCACAGCACCGGGGAACTGGTGGGAGAGATTTACAGGTAGGCTGAGAAGCGTGGCCACTCTGCTGCTACAGGTATTGCTCCCTCTCACAAGCTTCGCTCCTTTGCTCCACTATCAGATCCCTCCAAAAACACACTGAAAGTGCAACTTCCACCCCATTTCTCAGGCAGCAAGGGGAAAAAGAGAGAAAGATGGACAGAGTGAAATTAATTTTCTTTTGCTGTGCTGGTTAAATCTCACAGCCGAGATGCACAAAGCAGTCCCACTTCAATCCACGATGGATCTGTGAGCACAGCAGACACACTGTGTGAAGTTTCCGTGGCTCAGTCCCACCTTGGTGTGAACTAGTAGACGACCTATGAGTGCCTTCCACGGGAGACAGAATCCACCGCTCCCCGTACAGCTCCATCCCCAGTGCCCACTGCCCTTGTACACTGGGAAATTAAAGTCGCATTAGGTGGTTCGGAGATTGAATCGGGGCTTGTCACATCCCCGCACACCGGGTCTATGGGGCCGCCCGTGCCCGCCAGCAGCTCCTCAGCCGCCCCGGGGCACGGACGGACCGGGCACAGGCGCCCCCGCTGCGGGCACGGACGGACCGGAGAGGCGCCCCAGCCAACTTGGGCGAGCCGGCGCGGAGTTGCCCGCCGGCGGCCGCGGTGCTCCCGACACCCCCAAACCGAAAAGCAGCAAAGCCAAGAGCCCCGGCGGGAGATGGGGGGCCGGGCCGGGGTCCCCCTCCCTGGGCAGCCCCCAGCGCCGTTCTCCGCCGCGGCAGGCTCGCCGGCCGGTGACGTTCCCCGTCCCTCTTCCCCAGACCCACGGTGTAAGAGACAAAATAATAAAATGTACAAACAAACCAACTTTCCTCCCTCCCGCTGGAAGTACCCCGCGGGGGGCGAGCCGACCTTCCCGGGCGGTGGCCGGGACGGGATGCCGGGCGCTGCGCCCCGCGCCTGCCGCAGCGGCGCCGGGAGGCGAGAGCCGGGGTCGGCCACCGCCGGAGAGGGTTCCCGGGGCGCCCGCCACCTGCGCCGGCGGGGAACGGGGCCAGCGCGGAGCCGGTGCCGATGCCGTTGCGGCGGTGCCGGTGCCCTACCTGGATGCAACATACTTTGGAAATAGAAGATGACGAGGATGAAGGAGCCCACGGAAGTGACCAGGACCATCCTGCACACCCGGTTCATCCTCATTACTTCCAGCACCGCCGGCTTCATGGCGGTGTCCGGCGGCGCAGAAAGGGGTGGCAGAACGCGCACGGCTGGCGCTGGGAGCCGCTCCGCGCCCGCAGCGCTCCGAGGTGCCGGAGAAGAGCCGCCGCCGCGCCGGAGGATGCCCGGGCGCCCGCACCCCGCACCGGGGGGCGCTAATGCCTGCGCTGGGCGTGACCACGCGGCGCGGCAGGCCGAGGGGCGCTCTGCGCGGCGCGGGGGGGAGGCGGGCCAGGCGGGGAGCCGGGGCGGAGCGCGCCCCCCCCTCGCCGAGGGGAGAGATGGTCCCGCCCGGCGGCGAAGGGCGGGGACGTTCGGGGCTGCCCCGAGGGGCCGGCGCCGCGGGGCGCGTTCCGCGGGGGGAGAAGTGGGGCGTGCTGGGCGCGTGCGGGCGGCGCTGGTGCTGAGGGAGGAGGCGGCCGTGGGGGTTCCCTCAGAGACCTCCGGGCACCGCCCGGCCCCGGTCCCGCTGCTCCTCGCGGGCGGCGGTCGGGGGCTGCTGTCGCTGCAGCCCCTCTGCCTGTGAGCTTGACCTGTTCTGGGTCACTCTCGCCCTCCTCGGGGGCTTTGGGTCCGCCGGCGGTCCGGAGAGGAGCGGGCCGCCACCCCAGGCTGGGCGGAGGAGGCGATTCCCCTTGCCCAGTTTGTGGAGAAAAATGTTCTTCTCCCACTTTTTTTTTTTCTTTTTTGTTTGCGTGGTGCCTGTCGCCGTGGCTGTTAACCCCAATACCACCTTCGAGGCTTTCTCTCGCTTTAGCATTATGCAAGACGTTATTTTACAGTCTGTCCCTGCCATCGTTTCTTCTCCCGTGTTGCGCTGTCCCGACCGGCAGCGATTAATATTTATAACCGGTGTAAACACTGACTTCCAGTAGCCTTGCATCATCCCTAATGAAAACAGTGCCACCTGGCACGCCAGAAATGAACCGGGTTTTGTCTTTAAGTGCGAGACTTTAAGTTTTCCGAATTAACCAACTGCTCATTTGTCTACAGAAAACAAAAGGTTCTTCCCCCGCCCTTCCTCCACCGAAGTCTACCTCGCCGTAGTCGGAGAGCAACACCCGGCGATGAGATACGAGACCGTACGTGGGAGGAATGCAGAGGGGCTTAGTGCAACAGAACAAAAGGCATCTGCCGTGTCCACACGTGCGTCGGGGTCTGGGGTGTCTGGGGCTTCTGGGGAGCTGGGGCTGTCAGTCCTCAACGAGGCTTCTGACGTTGGCCGCGTCAGAAGAGCTGGGGTTTCCTGCTTACTCAGAGCTCGATGGGTGTTGAAAAGTACATCGCCGAATGAAATTGGCTTTGTAACAATGTGCCACTTGTGCTTGCACTGCGTTAACTGATCTGTTTGTTCCTCTGATGCACCCAAATACTGGTTTGCTATTGCTTTTTCTTTTTGCTAAAGTGAAAATAATTTTGCTGATGCCGATACCATTTTCATATGTGAAAGGATTTTTTTCCTGCAGATTTCTGACTGTTCTTCCAATGTAGTTGGGGGAAGGAGTCTTTAAAATGAAAATAGCCCCGAACAGACCCAGCCCAGAGCTGGGAAGCAAAGGGGGTAAAATAGATTTTAAGTTAAAAAATAAGAATAATAATAAAAAAATAATCCACTCCCCCCCAAAAAATGAGTATTCCTTCCTGGGTAATTGTTACAGAAACCTGTAAAGTCATCAGGGTTTTCCATTCAGACTTTTCAAAAGCCAATTAAAGGGATTTTACCTCAAGGATAAACCAATAATTAGGTAGACGTAACAGACTAGATTATTTAGGCTTGGCCTAGAATTCCTTTTATTAGAAATAATTCCCATTGATCATTAAAGTTTTACACAATATTTTGCTTACTTTCTGTAGATTTTTTCCCTTTTTTTTTTTTTTTTTAGCAGTTTTGATATGCAGTGACCATTTCCTAGTGTCTCTAATATAAAGGAAACTTTAAACTGATTTTTCTCTTTTAAATCCAAACGTCAAATATAACATGAAAGCATTCTATGACAAACACTAGATAAAGAGAAGTACTAACATGGAACGCAGCAAAGTGGCGAATCTTTAAGTCACTCAAAAAAAGTGAATCAGAAGCACAGCCTGGCATTTCAGCGTCCACCCGTCAATACAGAGATGTTGCAGCACAACAGCAACTGCAGTATTTTAATAGAAAGAACTGGACTGTATCCAGGAATGTGGATAAGACACCAAGGGTTGGGGCAAAAGCCTAGAACTCAATACTCAGTTAAGTAACACGAGAAACGATTTGTGCTGCTAGAGAAGGTGGTCAGTTCCTCAGTATGGCTTAACAATAGTTACTCTTTTTTTTCCTGAGCATCATCCTCTGATGGAACAATGGAGTGTTTTAAAGCAGCAGAAAGAAAATCACCAGCTGTGTTGCCATTTACTATTAAAAGAACATTATAAAGCAATGCCTTCATTACAGACAATGGCAATTACAAACTTAATATCCACCTGCACGCTTGCAGCATCTCTGCAAATTTCAAACTACGCCAATCTTTCTGATGTCTGGTGAGTCAGGACAATGAAATGCAGCAGCCTCTTTTTTTTAGAGATTGAGACAGCTGTGCTTTGGTTTTCCTACAGAAAAGAGCATAATCGAGGGAACACGAGGAAACGCATTTGTCTTTCCAAACGGGTGCCAAGTTATAGAATAGGTACACAAACAGCTCAGGCACTTTTTCTAAAGCATACCTCTGAGCGGAAACTCCAGCAGCTGCAGAGCAGTAGGGAGTCCGGATGGTACTGTAGGTATGATCACCTAGCATTCCCATGGTAATAACCAGCGTTCAGTATCTCTGAATAAAAATAGTCTCGTCATCTAAGAAGCTTCTGAAAAGAAAGACTTAAGAGATTAAGAACCAGATGTCAGTGACATGAAAAGAAGACCAGTGTTTTATAGATTATTTTGTATAACAAAGGAAAGCTTTATAAAACAAACAAACAAAACCACCCACAATACTACTTACTGATAAAGCTCTAAAAACAACAAAACTACAGACAGAAATACAATGTGTAGTAAACTCAGGGTGAAATTCATCAAAAAATGGTAAGCAGGCTCATACTGAAGAGCATATTGAAATGTTGAAACAGAGAACCATTAGAAAATAGATGCATCTGAGAAAGACATATAGGTGTCTGTGCAACTTTTCATCTATAATGAAAGAATCTCAGAAAAAGTTACTTTGTTTGATACTGATGAGCTTCATCCTCTTAAAAACAGAAGGTGAATGTCTTCAAGGGGGGGCAACTAGTATGACTGAGGGAATGTGCACAAGCTTTAGACGTGTAAACCACATTTAGATCTGAAACAGAAACAGCAGATTTCAGACTCTCTCTCTCTCCTTAGACCATAATGACTCCAGTCCCATCATGACTCTTACCACCACAGGGTGAAGCAGTCTAGTGAGGTGGACCAGAAAATCTTCTGGACATGCCTTCTGGTTATATTCTGTGGGGATAGTTTTTAACTTCCTCTGCCTAAAACAGCCATACTGTAAAGGGACCAGGTCTTGGGTTTTTGTCCCCCAAGGAAAAAGCACATTGCATTAATGATTCCATCCAGTCAGTAGACCTTTCATTTGACCAGCTGCTGTCTGAAGGTGGGAGGTCAGATGAAAAAAGACCCACGTTAATGATGAGGCACCCCCTTACTTCATACCTTGTAGGGCCCTGTAGTGCAACCTAGGACTGCCTGTCAGTTAAAGTGTTTAGCAATGTTGTTCTATTAATATATGTAGCAGTCTTTTAAGATACCGATTCTGATCCCATATAAAAAAAAGTCCCTGAGAACCTCCCTACCCCAGCTGATTCCAGTGGAAGTAGGACAGAGCTCATTTACCTACACAGATTTCTCAGTCAGCAATTCACTGTATGCATGAAAAAGCCATCCACCTCCAGGAAGCTATCACTATAGAAAAATGAAAGACAATCCTTTCTGGAGCTAAGCAGATGTCTTGCCCCATCCCTCTTCCCTCCAAATAAGAAAACCCCCACACCTCATATGTTCCCAAAGCTGAAGAATCTGCTGCATTTCTGAAATACCTTGTCCTGCATCTTGCATTTTCTGTGGTGGTGCCTTAGGTAATGCCTTTATACCCTCTGCAACCTGAAGAACTGAATTAGAAGGAAAGCCCTAACTCTTGCAGTATCTAATTCTTGGTTCCAGGTAGACCTTCAGCATCCTTTTTTAGGAATACATGGGTTATCTTTTGTTGTCATATTTTAAAATACTTTGTACTAGTTGTCACTCTGCTACCCAGCTGGCTTCCTCCTATATTTCAGAGAGGATTTAATCTGTCTTCATTCTAGAAGGAACAAGTTTATGGCTTCTTGGACTGCATGCCTCCCAGGTAATGCAAACCAGACCAATGAGAGGCAGTATGTCTAAGAACGTAACATGTATTATCTAAACAGTCGTATCATTGCTGTCTCCACCTCCCCTGTAGTGACAGACCACAGGTTAGTTTTGTGCTTTATTTGTCCATTAAGGAATTACAGCTTCCTCCCTTCCTCACAAAACTCAGCAGTAGTTTTGTCCTGTGATGGGAGCAGAATCTGAGGAGAGTTTAGAAGCCAGGGAGCAGAACAGTGTTTCCAAGGCTAAATATGGAGCCACTCCCATCTTTGAAATGCATGTGGTACCTTGATTGTTATCTATTAGCAACCTTTATTATTAGCTATTTGTCACTGTTATCCTCAATAGAAAAACATCCGGTCAAGCTTTAGGAAGCTCCCCTCTAGTGCAGACCCTTGCAAGAAATATTTTTGTCAGAATGGTTTATAACTGGTCTGCAAGCACACTCAATTGTGGTGCTAATGTCAGTTTGCTGACAAGACTAGATGAACATGCTCATGTCTCAAAGCCAAGAACAAGGCTGTACATTTAAGTGACTTCACAATGCCAACAAAAGTTTCTCTTGTAGAACCAGCTTGATTTAAAGGTGTTTAAAGATTTAAAGAATACAGGATCATGTTTAAGTTAAACAAGGTATGTATATGAAAGGACAAGCATACATTTGGCTTAACTAAATTCATAAGGAGAAGCAATATATGATGTATTTCAAGATTAAAGTAGGACCTACAAGCAAAATCTGTGGTTGATGCAAGACCACTGCGATATTAATTGGAAAGCTCTTAGTTAAAAGACTTGGAGGAGACAGGCATAGAAGCAATTTTTTAAGCTTTGCTTTGAAGGGTGCAATTTCTAGAGGTGATGGATGCTTACACCTCTGCCCACAGTGATCAATAGCTGTAGTGGATCAAACCCAGTGGTCCAACACTGTCCAGGACAATGTCATTGGCTTCAGAGGAAATATCAGTAAACTGTGCAACAGGTAGCAGTGGTCAAGTCTGCCAAAAGACTGACGTTTTCTTGCTACATTTATTAGCTAGAGCTTGGCTTTTGTCTTGCAATGCAAATGGCTGCACTTGGGGAACACTCCCCTGAAAATCCAAGAAAAATTCCAATGCATCCTGTCACCACAGCTACAACCAGAGCAGCCAACACAAATTCCTGGGCAAAGCAGAGACTAAAATATTTGCCAAGTTCCACTGAAGTTCAGCTCTCTCCTTTTTGTCACCCTACGTGCACTTCTTTGCAGTTTTCCCCATTGCTAGTTAAGGACACTTTTTATGAAGTGAAATTATTGGAGTGAAACTTAACAAATGTAAGGGCCAAAGCACTGCATGGCAAACTGTTCTGTCCATGCAAATTCCCTTTGTATTTAGTTGCCTTTGTTAAAAGGGCTTTTAAATGGACAAGTATTTTCTCCTGCAGTGGTGGTGCACCTTTAAGATGAACTGACATTCAGATCTGTTTTTTGACTGACCTTAAGAATATCATCTAAAGTGTGACTCAGAGCACACAGAGGCTGAAATAAGGACGAATTACTGCTTTTTTCATAGGGTTGCTCATCCTAATTCTATTCTCAGACACTGAGGATTACTCATGCTCTTCAGAACATATTGCTGGCATCCTGCTATGCTGCTCATTAGACACACGGGTCTCAGAATAAAACCTAGTAGCCAGGAAGGCAGGATGCAGTAGCTGTTGGCTAGGAGAAGCAGCACAACACCAAATCAGTAAAAACTGCATAAACTTTACAAAGCATAAGCATGCTTGCTCCATTCACCCTGCAGCACTTTCTCAGCTCAACTCCAAAGAAGCTACTTTCAGGAGCAAATTGTTTTGTCTGCAAGAGTTGGAGTGGCTTATATGTTACTCTGGGGGAAAAAAATCAGCCGAATAGGAATAAACCACACATACTTAAAGAAGAAAAAACATCTTTGCAGAAGAAGTGAAGAGAATCATGCAAGAAATTATTACTGGGGGGGGCGGGGGGCAGGGGGGAAGGAAAGGAACAGGGAAAATACCTACTGCACTCAAAAGAAAAAGAAAAAAGAAACTGGAAAAACACTTACTTAGATTGTCACCATTCTACATCTTGAATTACAGTATCATCTCCTGTGTTTCAGGATTTTAAAAGTGCCTCAACATGATTGCTTGGCTTTTCTGAAACTGCCTCTAATTATTTCTCATTAAGTAAATAAATTGCTGGTATTTTCTCTAAAGTGTTTCTTTCAAAACCATTTTTATTGTCACTTCTGGGGTAGATCCAGGTCACCAACTGTTAAATTCCATCCAGCTGGCCTCCAACTGGTCAAATACATAGTTAATCAACAGAAAGGAATACACATTTACATGACAATTCATTTGCCCTATTTTGGATTAATGTCCAAAATAAGTGCAATAAGATGACTCATGCCCTAAAAGTCCCCATCGACTGGAAAGCTCCTGGGTATCTAGCTCTACTACAGACACCTATATTGTACATGGAGAAAGTTAGATGAAACACATCCCAGCACAGGTTTCTAAATCTCTTTTTGTTCTGAAGGAAATGCTGCCAAATGTCATATTTTCTGTATGCTAATGTTCAGCATTAAATACTGCTTTCTTGTTACCTACCTTACAAAATAGCTTGCAGTAAAAAATGGGAGCCACATTCTTCATTGTTGCTTGAGCATGTAAATTTCAGTAGAGGTTCTTTTAGGTCTATAATATGTCCTCTTTATATATTTTTCTACACAAAATAATCCAACTAGGTACAAATATAAATATTTTCCTTTATAAAATGTTTCCCATTTAAAGTTTTAACCATATCTCAAAATTCAATACTTTCATACAAGATTTTAGTTTATTATGATCACCAAAAATCCTTTTTTTTTTTTTCTCTTATTCCAGAACTGAAGATAAACACATATCCTCTTTACCTGGAACTTATTCAGAAGACCATTTTAAGTCAACAGATGCTGGGAAAATCCTTTGTTATTTTTCAGGGGTGAAAAAAGTTCTCTGCAGTTTTTCATTTTAGTTAACGTGTATAACTACTACACATTCAATTTATGCATGTATTTGATTTAAATGTATGCTTAAAGTCCTTATATATCTTCAAGATTTTCCAAAATCAACAGCAAGTCAACATAGTCTTAAGTGGAAATTCTCATACCTCTTACGTTGTTATGCTTTTCCTACGTCTCATTCCTCTAATGTTTGCACTAGGAGAAAAAAATCCACTGAAGCCAGTAGAAGTACAGGTGTGAAAAACAGATCCAAGGTTGAAAACGAGTTTTTTGTGCCCAAAGGACAATTGCACTACTTCAAATCATCAGAGTGAAGAGCAGAGGCAGCAATTCATACCTACAAGTAGGACTTTTCTCACTGCCTACACTGCAGTGACCTTAGGCTTGAGAAGTGCTATGAGGTGCTTAACTGAAAAGCACTATGGGATTAGAAGGAGAAGTTTAGACACACGTCTAAAAGAAAAGCATTTTCTAGAGCTAATTAAATGCTAGTTTTTTTCTCTTTCACCATCCCTCCTCAATTAAAAGGTGTGACTTCAGGGACTCTTTCTATTTAAAGGATGTCTAGGTGATATTACAGGAGAGGGAACAGAGATAATATATCATACAGCACCTGCTGAAATAATATTATCCAACCTGTAAAGACATTTTTCAAAATCACTTCACATATTCATCACTCCACCAGTATTGCATCTGTATAATGAGTTACTCCTTACCTTTCCCCT
Organism: Podargus strigoides; assembly: GCA_028020825.1. NCBI lineage: Eukaryota > Metazoa > Chordata > Aves > Caprimulgiformes > Podargidae > Podargus > Podargus strigoides. The sequence goes on along the minus strand of CM051663.1, from coordinate 111,124,147 downwards.
CTGCTGTGACTCCCCATTCTTATGTACAGCCTACACTGGAGTTACTATTCTAGCTGTGCTATAAAGTCTCTGCAGAGAAGAGCACGACTCAGCTCCAGCAAAAAGAATCTATATGCCCTGTTGATAGCTAACTATGGAAAACCACAGCCTACATGCTGAAGCGTATCTTGATCTAAGGAAGAAAAAAGGTTTGAGTTGGTCCCTTCCAATCCCTAACATTCTGTGATTCTGTGATTCTGTGATTAAGAAAAATTAGCACAATTAGAAAGGGTACACAGTTTTAGTAATTTGAGAAGTCTTCCTTAAGCAGTCTAGAAGGATATTTATGTCACCTTTCTTCTGAGCAGAGTTAACAACGTCTTACAGAGCAACAGCAGCAACTACAGCACATTTTCTTGATCTGTTCTGGTGTGGGTTCAGATTTGGTTTATGAAACAGGAGCCATAATTCTATCAAAGCTTATCTCTTCCTGGAGGTGAGCTATGATAGCATATCCATATTGACTCTACATCTATCAAAGGCTGATGAGGAATGAATACCATTAAGCTGTCTGTCTGACCCTGCACAGACAGAAGAATGGCTATTTGCTATATATGATTCATTGTTTAAAATAAATAAATAAATCAGAAATGCTTTCTGGAGGCCCCATCCTGCCTCATTACCTTCTTGTAGTCAATATTTAGGTAAAATCAATAGAGAATGCATATATATAGTTTGGACTGCAGAAGTTTACAACTTTGATGACTTTCAAACCTGCATTAATTCCCATTTTCACTGGTCTCAAAATCATATAATGTTGCAAATGCATCCTGAAAGACACATTGTTTTTCCCAAAAACCCCATCTAGCTAACACTGAGAAGAAAGTTTTCTGTCAACACAACTACGAACTATCCTTTCCAATCCACAAAGGACTTCAAACCACTTTATAAATAACAGCTACTGGTACAGTGTCCATTTGAGTGAGAGAACTTCAAACTCAGACTACTGAAAAACAAACTGATCTACTTCTACTGGCAGAGTGCCACCCTTTCAGTAAATCATGCCATAGAACTGAGCCAGCATTTGGCATAACCAGGGAGAGTGAGATTCTCTTAAAGGAGATCAACCACTGGAGGATGGAGAGACTGCAGAGTTGTCAGGAGATCCATTCACAGAAGTTTGTGTCTCCACATGATGCTAGCTGTTCATTCTCACCAAGACTGGAGATTTCTTTTACCTTTGTGTGTGTCAGTTACCAAATCAACTTTCTGTATGGCCATACTGTAGCTGAGTGTGGTAGGTTAACCTTAGCCAGCTGCCAGACCCCCACCCAACTGCTCTGGTATTCCCCCTCCTCAACAGGACAGGGAGGAAATAAGACGGAGAAGCTCATGAGTTGAGATAAGGACAGGGAGATGAGTTATCAGTTAGTGTAACAGACAAAACAGACTCTGCTTGGGGAAGATTAATGTAATTCATTGCTAATTAGAAATTGAGTATAATGGTGAGAAACAAAGACAGAACTAAAAAAATCAACCAAAAAACCCAACAACAAAATACCTAATGCTACCTTGCCCCCAAGCCCCATTCTTCTCAGACTCAGCCTCACTCCTGAGTCTTCTACCTCCTTCTCCCTGAGGTGGCACAGTGGGATGGGGAGTGGAGTCTGTGGTCTGTCCATAAGAGTTCCTCTTTGCCTCTCCTTCCTCCTCACTCTGTTCCCCTGCTCCAGTATGGGGTCCTCCATGGGCTGCAGTGTGGACATCTGCTCTGACATTGTCCCCATGCAGCCCAGGGAGGACCACCTGCTTTGCCCTGCTCTTATCTGGTGCTTGGAGCACCTCTTCCCTCTCCTTCACTGACCTTGGTGTCTGCAGGACTGCTGTTTTTTTTTTCTCATTCCTCGCTATGCAGCATGCTTTACCTTTCCTTAAATATGTTTCCACAGAGGTGCCATCAGCTTTGCTGATGGGATCAGCTTTGGACAGCAGTGGTTCTGAAGGTTGGACTTGATGACCCTGGAGGTCCCTTCCAACCATAATTATTCTATGATTCTATGATTCTATGGCATGGGGGCAGCCACTGGTCTCTTCTCATAGAGGCCACCCCTGCAGCCCTCCTACTACCAAAACCTGGACACAAGTCCAATACACTGAGGAAGCAGATCGACCATCCTTTAGGTGTTTGGACTATAAACCTTCCCCCGTGTCTTTCCCACATTACCACCAGTTTGTTTGTGAAGTAAAAAATTAAACGCACCTAGTTCAAACCCCAGCTTGCTAGCCCACCATGTAACTGATGGGATTAAGGAAAAAACAAACAAACAAACATCTGTGATTCATTCTAAGAAGAATGTAACCCATGACCAGAAAGCATTTTAGGGAAGTGGCTTTTAGCAGTGTGTGCACAGCTTTGGATACACATTGACACAACTTTTACTGAAATGAGATTTGAGGCTTTATAGAACTAATCCAGTAGCAATCCCTGCCGCCAGCACAAATCCCACATGAGGCTGGGGGGCCACACCATCCCTTCCTCCAGAAGGTCTCAACAGTAGCAAATAGTTCTTCTGGTCTTCTTCAGGTTAGATTTCCTGCAGAGGTCTTCCCTTTTAAGGCCAGCCACAGGTTTTTTTCTAGCATCAAAGGCAGAGTCCTCTTTAAGGCATATGAGCCATCATGGTAAAATGCACTCACAGGTACTCAAGTATGGGCAGCTACTGCTGTGTTTCTGAGAGCAGCTGACCTCGTGGGCTTTGGTCTTCAGTAGGAAGGGAATATACTGTAGCATGCTAGGAGATTGCCTTTCCTCTCCTGTAGCGAGCAAAAGTAATGTGACAAGTGAAGGCTTGTGACAGCCCTTCTCTTTACAGCACTTTCAGGGACAGCTAGAGGAGCTCCCTTAGAAGAAGGTCTCCTCTCCATTCCATAGGGGAGATTTCCACAAAATACCTGGAACTTTGTTGCTTTGGTTGGATGTTACAGTCAGTAGTTTCAGACTCACCATAACATAGAAGGCTGAGAGAAGAAATGATAAAAGAACTAACCTGTTAATAACTAAGTCCAGCATCAGGCCCTGCCTTTAGCTTAACCCTTGCAGTTGTGCTTTTCATGACTTTATTTATAAATTTGTGTTAATTTTTATAACTACCTCTATCTGTCACAATGCAGCAGCAGGTGCCAAATCCATGTATACTAAAGCAAATAGCAAGTAGCTTTGCATTTATAGAAACATAAAATCATTTAGGGCAGAAAAAAAAAATTAAAATGAAATTCCCTCTCCAGGGACCCAATCATCCTGCCAGTTTAAGTTGCAACACACACCTGATGAAATGATTGTGCCTCAAATTAAACCTTCTAATTTGTGTATAAAACTGGGTCACAAAGCTCATTTCCTCTCCCCTTCATCCCCCTTCACAGCTCCTATACATGTTAGTGCACTATATTACACAGAGCAAAAAACACGCTGAAGGGCAGAGCTTTGTAGATGGCTCTTCAGCATATCTATGTGGTGTGCTACAAGTGCAGCTTGCAGCTGACTCGAAATCCGAATCAAAAAAGTGTATTTTACAGAAATGCTCTTTGAATTGATTATTGTAATGCTGCTCACTAACCCTAATGCTATCAATGCAATAATCTTACCTCCTTTTTTTTCCCCCCATCTGTGTCACCAGCATCACAAAAATCTCAAGGGTTATTTCCAAATGTCATAACTCAGTCCCTTGAGTTATGCAGGCAGTTTCAAGACTGAAGTTTGCAAGCTAACTTAATCGTTGTTATTCCTTTGCAAAATGCGTATTATAGTATGCAGTAGTCATAGAAGATTTCTGTTTTCTTCTCCTCCAGGTGCAGGTCTAAAAAAAAAAAAATTATTATTTTTTAAAAATAGATCTAAAGAAATCTGTACTTCTTTAGAAGAATTATCATTGTACTGTAAACTGGGAGATAAAACATTTGTCATGCATACTGACAAAGCCCCCCAGCCAAAGTCTCTTATCACTCAACCATCCAGACAAACCACTGATTGTTTTATCCCTCCAACAGATGTTCCAGCTGCTCAGGTTAGTGGAATACCCACTTCCATCTTGCCCAACAGCAGCAGACTCAAGCTCTTGCAAGTCACCATCTGACACCAGGAACAAAAGGTCAAACCATAGTCTAGACAGAAGCTGTAAACCAGGATGCTCAAAAGCCATCAGTCTGGTAGAATGAAAGGGGAGACTAGCGGGATTTTTGCAACAGATTACATGCAAAATAGGCATTGTATTAAACATAATTCCTTCCCCTTAATTCACAAACAATAAACATTGGTCACATTTTTGACCCATGCTACATTCCGTATAATTTCATATTCGTTTAAGCATTTTAGTTAATTTTAAAAAATAACACAGTTTTCTCACTTTCTTTCTTAGTAAGGTATTCAGTCACCTTATGTTAGGAAACCACATCCAAAAGCACAAGTCAAACACACTGAAGAGGTACCTTGACATAGGCAGGATCAACTCAACGGAAGTTACCAGAGATTCATTTAATCCTAGGATTAATTTCAGCCTCCTGTCTGGAAACATGAAATTAAAAAGCCATGACAAAATAAAGAATTAAGCTATACAGCTGTTGCACTTCTGTTCTTTTTCTTTCCAAACCCATAGTAATGCTAATGTCATCTCAGCATCAAGTAGTACATGCATCCGAGTCAGATCTCTGACACTTTTTATCTGACCTCCTCAGGGCTCAGATTTCACCCCATCTGTTTCATACCTTGCAAGTAGAATAGCAGTCTGAAGGTGATCAATGAAAAATGCAGCAAAACATTCAGGATTTACACTCAGCTAGTGCCTTGTCATGATTTCCACTTACTTAACTCTGCTGTGGTGTCACAGAGCAGAGTTAAACACCTTCTGCATTTTGCTACATAGCTCTAATATGCATGCCCCCTGCCTACTTTGATTACTGCTGCTTTTGGCAATTAGCACTGGGAGATTAACAATTGGCTCCAGCACCTCACTAGTTGCCAATTTTGTAGAGGTGAGGGGTGCCGGGGCTATTAATGAAATGCATCAGGAAGAAATAACTGAGCAGTCAGTTAGTCTTGGGCCGATCCATAATTCTGATTAAGAACAAATGCTGTAATTTTACATCCCATGTGAATCACAGAAGGCTAAGCGAAGTCACCTACCTTAGAAGGACTGCTTTCCTTTGCTGCAAATAAGGGATTCATTGGATGCTCCAGTTATGGTAACATCCATTTAAAATTTTCCCTGCTTTACATAAATTAGGTGGTAGTGAAGTACAATGATAAGGACATGGCTGTGCCAGTTCCTGTGTGACTTCTAAAACACTGAGTAGACACATCTCTCTTGCCAGTCTCATGTTGTCTATAAAAACAGATATTGTCGCAGATGAGTGCTGTTTGCAAAGCTGTGGTCAGTTTGTAACCAAATCCAAAAATACATGAGCTGTTTCAGAAGCAGATGGTCTACTTGAGCCATTTAAACAGCAGCAAAAAATGTAAGGTTGTTTTTTGGGTTTTTTGCTATTTGTAGTACACCATGAGCTCAGTTCAGCATTCCTGAACTATTTGAAACCTTATTTACATTAGTAAGAGTTGTGTGGGCACACATCTTTGGAGAATAAAGAAGATGGCTTCCAGGTTTTTACTGTTCAAAGAGCAAAGAAATACACTCCATTCAGCAAATCTTCCTGCTGGAAAAGCATGTAATGTACAAGTAACACGATGCTGCCACAGCTGTATACCAGGAGCTTTTAGGGTGCAAATCTGTGAAAGGAATTAGGTGCTTTTAGCCCTGCAGAGGGATCCTCATGCTCCCAGGGGAGAGAGATGCTCAAGACTGACAAGGAGTAGAGTTCTGAGCCATTCTCAGAGGGTGCTGCAAGGAAGACTGCATCTTACATCTTGTCCCTTTCCATGACTTCATTTTGTGGCTGTGTCCACCTGGGATTCACAGCACATGGTTAAGTATATTTTCCAATAAAAATATTAGCAACCCCTGCAGCTGGCACTGTCAGCTCTAAATAGCAGGGTTGGAAGTCTCAGCCCTTCATCAGTCTGTCTGTGAGGACAGACAGTAGGAGACAGTGTCATAAACCTTATTAAAGTTGAGATTAATAGCATCCACTGTTTTCTGCTTGCCCACTATGCCAGTCATCTCACCACAGAAAGCTACCAGGTTGCTTAGGTGTGTTTTCTCCTTCATAAATCCATGCTGACTACTCCCAATCACCTTCTTATTCTCCATATGTTTGCAGAATTAGCTGCATTTATTACAGATGTACTATTACAATCCCTTCCTGTTGCCCTTCATAGTCCTCACTGGATTCAACTTCAGGTGGGTTTAGGCATACTCAGACACTGTCTCTACATCACTCCTGGGTCACCTGTCCCTTCTCCCACATCTTGTATTTTTCCTTATTATATCTGAGGTTTGTCCAGAGCTTCCTGTTCATGCATGCAGGCCTCCTGCCACCTTTGCTTGATTTCTTGCATGGTAGAGATGTGGGCACTGACAGTAAGAGGAGGCTTCAGGAGCAGGGTGGGTCTCCTTTGCTAGGCTCAGAGAACATTCCAACCCCTACCACTCTGTGATTCTGTGATCTGCACTTCCACATATATATATTTAAGCTCCTCTCTGCACAGCATCCTGGATATGCTGATGAACAAAATGGAGGAGGAAGGTCACCCTGAGCTGAATGAAGTGCAAGGTAATACAACCTGTCAGTGATTCCTTTGAGTGGGACCAAACAGTTTAAAGAAGCTGAAACACCTGTTTAAAGAACAGTTTCAATTCTGCTTTTCCTGCTAGCTGCAACACAAGGGATAGCAAGACGATCCAGCTGGAGGACCTTCCCTGTGCAGCAAGCAAAGGGGGCAGAATTTGAACAGTCTGAATCCACACTGCAGACGAGGATGCACAGTTAAGGCTGCACCCATTTCTTCTATGCTTGAGTCTGTTTCCTAGAGTTCATTGCCTGCTCTTTCACTTTCTCTCTCCCACTCTAAAGAATGTCTCTCAGCTTGTATAATCCTCCCTCAATAGATTTTTTCCTGTTAGCAAATTAAAACTAGTGCTCTAGAGGCCAACAAAAAGCAGTCTCTTAGTGCAGGTGGGCTTTTTAAAAGGTGCTGAGCATTTTATTTGAGAATTGGAGAGGGAGAAACAGTTACATAAAAATTAAATTACACCTATTTGATACCAGTCATCATTTTATTGCACATAAAACCGGAAAAGCAAAACATTTAAACCCTTCTATACTTTCAAGTCAGTTATCTTGTAAAATACTGTATTTAGCATAAAATATATTGTCAACCAAAATATTGATCTACCAGTTACCCTAGACAGAAGGCAAATAAGTGTCAGTTTAATGATGTCTGACATTTGAATTTAAAACCTTTCAGTTACAAAGAGAAGAAAGTGAATTCAGAATCCCTATATTCAAGCTGGGCTGGACCTTCTCCAGGCCACAAACAAGGGGTGTACCTGGGTCTGGTATCTACACAGAGGGCAAGAAATGCAACCATACTGCCAGTGTCCTCAGATGAAAGTGGTTTGCCTGCACCACAGAGGGAATATAACAACTGTTCATTTCTCATCCTCAGTATTGCCTGTGAAGAGGACATTAAGGAGCACAGTATAGGTGGGGTTGCACCCAGGTATCACATGGATGGAGGAAAAGGACTGTGTGGCTGTTGCTGCAAATCACTTTGTTAAGCACTTGCTAAGGTTTTCATCTACCTAAAAAAGCCAGCCATTACCACTGTTTAATCTCTGTCAGAATTCCGCCCCTCAGGGAAGGTGTTTGGGAGGCCTTCTCCATTTATGACAGGTAGTTCCAATATATGGACGGTTCAAACTCCTCAGGGACCAGTACTAAACAGCCTTTCACTATACAGCCTAGAAGGCCAGAATTTCAAGTCAAGACACAGCTGGAAGGAAGCATGGCAGCATAAAGAATGGGTAAACATTCCCCTGAAAAGTATATAGACTCATAAGCCAGCAGCGTCTGGAGGGAGGATCCACACAGACCTGAGAGGAATCAAGAGCAAAGTCCACTGAAAACCTGTATTCCTGCAGAAACAGATATAGGTACCCATTATCTGATAGAAAGCATAATATGAGAGACTAATTCCAGCTGATCCAAGCTGGCTCCCTCTGTAGAAGATTATCTAGAAGAAGAGGATGGGCATGTCCTTTTCTGGCATGCAGAGCTCCAAGGCAAGGGTGCTACAAAAGGACGACAGCTACGCTTTAATATGTACTGGTATTCCAGCTTGTCTGTGACACACAGTTTCAGAACAGATGCAAAAAAGCAGTAACTGAAAAACAGAAAAAAATATTATTGTTTGAATGGTTTCAAAGCTTTTCAGTCCGACCAAAAGTAAAAACCTTCCCACAGAGTTGTCAGTGTGTGTAAACAGAGCAGGATGCCTCTCATAAGAAAATGTAGGTGTGCATTTTTATACCCAGGAATCAGTATAATGCCTGACTGCCTCACAATAAAAGTCATATCAGAAGCTTAAGGGGATGGGACAGGGAAAAGCCTTTGAATTTGACACTAGTCAGAACAGGATTAGGACATTAAGGCCACATGTGCACCCGAAAAGTGCAATACTGATGCATACAGCACTGGTAAAACAAATAGCCAAGAGAGCTTTGAAGAGTTACTGCTGCCAGTAGAGACCAACTTTTGCCTTGTGACAAGCGTGTTAACCTTCTGAAGCTCTGATCCAAGTGTCTCATCAGTTCTGTGATAATTCTCTCTCTCACCATCATCATGCACGTTATACTCATGCTGTTCCATTTGCCACCCAGATCACAGGGTGCTGCTGCTCTGAGCTCATTTACGATTTGATTCCACACATCCCTCCTCCAGTTTTTCAGTCTTAAGAAAGCTCAGGTCCTGTAGAGAGGCCAGATTTTTTTCAAAAGCGCTTAAGCTTCCAGGGTCTCTTCTCATTCTCAGTGGGAGATGAACCCTTTAGAAAATGCCAAATCTCCATTTAGAGCTTGCAGCTCTGTCGGAAATCCGATCCTTAGCATTTCGGATAGCATTACAGACCCACATGCTATGCCCATTGTAATCATTTTGCAGCTAAAAAGAAGCCCAATAATATACAACTGCATTCTTGATGAGTGGTCTGAAACTGGACAAAGCATGCTCTCTTTATCAGCAAAAAGAATGCAAACCAGCCACCTCTCAAGAGTGCAATTGTATTAGTGCCTGCTTAACCTTCATATTTAGATAAGAAATCTTAGGTATTTTGTGGCTGTTAGTACAACACCTGCATAATCTCTTGATTACATTTATCCCCATGTCACCCTTATGGGGTAGTGTTATTGCCTCCACCTTGCAAATAAGAAGTTGAGACAGGGAGATGGATTAAGTCACATAAAATGCATGGAAAGTCTGCACTAAAACTGACAGCTAACCCAGCACTTGCCAACGGATGTGGACTCTTTACACAGAGGAGCTGCAAAATGCTGAAGCTACGAATTTATATTCTGGAATTAAAAAAAACAACACATTGACCTCATTTGATTATTTTAAGGAATATATTGATAGCTAGTGCCAAGAATGACTACTGCATTCTAGAGAGAGTCTTAATACCAGATATAAATACAGAAACCAGCAGGCAGATGGAGAACTGCTATATGGGTCTCTAAGAAACCGGCAACAGCCTTTAGTTTAATACCACAAAGCTGCTGTATTTCTTTATGCAGCAAATCAGTAGAAAAGTCCCATGGAAAAATGGTTTTGTAGAGTCATTAAGGGTTTTTTTTTGTTGTTTATCCTTAATGCCTTTTAGGTACTCATCCTATGAACCTTTACACCCCCTTACACCCCAAGAAGCAAATGTGCTCACAAGTATTTCTGAAAGAGATTCTTCTTCCATGTAAAATACTTTTAGAATTGGATTATTTAAGATGAGAAACTATCAATTGTAAGTTGGGTAACAGTAATGGATTTTTTTCCCCTTGTGTGAATGAAGCGAGCTGATATTAGGAGGACATTAATAAACCCTGCTGTCTTCTCCACAAAGCCTTTCAGACCTAACTTATCTAAGTGTTTGGCCCCTTTCAAAACTTTCTACACCTGCCTTCACTTTTTCTTTATCCACTCCCCTAGAACTAGAACCTACCGTACTCTAAGGGCATAGCTGTTATCATTGCTACAGGGCTTCCTGATATACCAGAGATGCTGTCCTTCAAGAATCTTTGTAACTGAGGCCTGACCCTGGAAATACTTTTGCACACATGAAATCACTCAAAAGCGTTTGTCCGTTCTGCTCGCACCACTCTGTTTCAGAGAATTTCTTTCCTCGCCCTTCATGCACTGGGAAGATACCACACACAGTTGTGAGTGTGACTGTAGCCCTACAGGGCTGCAGTTTGCTCACAGCAGATGACTTGTCTACAAAGCATTTTCTCACCTGGGTCACCTCTTTAAAGGGAATTTCTCCAGCCTGGGCTTGTAATATTTCTGTAGAACATTTATGACATTGCTATTCACCAGCATGAAATCCATGCTCCATATGAGTTCACCAGCTATAGCACAGCAACTTCTAGACATCCTTCTATGCCCAAGGTCCAGTTCTTAAATCAAATTTTCTCCACTTTAAGGCTGGCTGTCACAGTTTCCATTTGACTAATTCTGTAGCTCAATTTTAGAACCTGTTACTCCCTGCAATTTTAGCAAGACTGGTCTAATAAAGGTGATTTTTCAAAGGCAAGTTGGCGCAATTCTTTGTTTCTCTATCAGATTCATAGGCAAATTATTTAGGTTCAGTACACACTAAGAGGATCTCCAGTTCCAGGTGAGCACTATCCTTCGTGTAGAGTGAGATGTTACTATCATGTCCTCCAAGTATTCATTTCTTTCCCTATATTAGTAGGCTAATATTGCTAGTACTGTGATCAGCAGACTTTTATTCTGCTTCTACCTCTACTACTAAGATGCTATACGTAAAGCCAGTGCTTCACTTTCTGTATCTCAGCTCCTTTACCTCCTAAGTAGAGATAACAAGGGCATTGCCATATGTGGCCACTGATGTTTCAGGAAAGAGTGAAGACTTCTGGGCTAACCAGAAGTGGGAGAGCAAGCCAGAATACTGCATTTAAATGTTTCCATGCCAATGAATTTGTCGTGTTAACCTTAGCTATTCCTCCTGCAGCAGTAGTCACCTGCCTCCTTGCACTGTTTCAGTATCACACACAATCAGTAACACTTTGAAAGCTCTTTATGGCGTGTCTCACCTACTCTCCAAGTGCTGCTGAACAGAACAAGTTTCTTGGCTGTTTTCTGCACTATCTGCTTTTTCAATCAATATTCATAATTCCTAATTACCCATGGTGTCATTACAGATCTCTAATCAGTGAAAAAGGCTACCACAGTATCTTGTACTGGCTATACCTTGAACGAAAAGACAGCCCCTCTCCCAAAGGGTTTACAACTTACGGGTGACCATGGGTCAATATGTGGGTGAGCGGAGTTCCGGGTAAAAGTTGATGATAAGGTAAATGGCTCTCCCCTCTCTCTTCCATAACTCATGTGTGAATTGTGAAACCCTTTTCTCCTCCTGAATATCAGCCCTAGGTTGATGCATACAACACACCAGACAGTTTTAGTCCTGACTTCTTCATAAGGGGCCACCTCAGTGTGTTCCTGACACCAACTCAGACTGCTTAGCTCAGGGCAAACAGGTTGTGGCAGCTCCAGGACCAGCAGCTGCTGCAGCCATCATATCAATAGGATTAAAGCAAACTAAGAAAAAGGGACTGCCCTTCTCTCCCCACCAGAGAGGAAAGGGAGAGCTGCAGGACAGCCTGAGGGGATGTTATGTTAGATCTCCACAATGCAAGGAGAGTTGTGCGCTCATTTATTTAACTCCTGATGACCAAATGAGCAGCTTCTATCTTCTACCCCCAAGCAGACACACATTTACAAATTGGGGATGGGGAGTTCTGGGTGCTGCTTCTAGGTCCTGGGGAGAAATCAATGCTGAACTTCAGCTGGAAAATCTGGCTTACTGAAGAGATCCCCACAAAGGAAGCAGAGCCTGGTGTCTCTATACCCTTTAGGTACTTGGGATTTTTCTAGACTCCCAGGGCCAGTCCTACACACAATGAAAACGATAATGAAAAACAGAGACCCTTAGGGTGAAAGAATAGAAAATAAGGACTCAGGCCTGAAAAATAATTTCTTTTTGCCCTCTTGCCTATGCAGAGCCAGATCTGTTGGGACAGGGACAGGAATTCCCCTACACTGAGCTGCTCCCAGGAGGAAGGCCCTGCGTCACAGCTAACTGGATGGCCTTTTGCTAAACTCTAAATTCCTCTTCATTTGCAACTCTAATGCAGCAGGGTCAGATCAAAACACAAACAAAACTGAATTTTGCAGCCCTGAAAGAGGAGCAGGAGGCAAGTCAAACCGAAGCTGCTCCTGCTGCAGAGACCCAGACAGGACAGCAGGGTTTCCTGCCCTTGGAGGTGCTGTAGGGCACAGCAGAGGTGGCACATGTCCTGCGGGGAGGGGGCGACCGCTGTTTCCCATGCCTCACACACCCTCACCCTGCAGCGACCCATTTGGCTTCCCGGGACTCAGGCACACACTGAGGGAGGGACCAAAGCACAGCCATTTTGCTTCCTCCAGTGGCTGGTCCGGCTGCCCTTGGCAGCTGCCCACATCACAGTTAACAATAATTTCATAAAAAACCCGCCTGTTTTTTTTCTTCATTTCCCAGTTTATGGCCTGCTTTTGGTCAGGAGTTGCCTGAACAGGCAGCATAAAAAAAAGCTGTGGCAGAGCTGGGCTTCCTAGAGGAGTAAGCTGACAGATACCTCAGCTGGACGGTTTCGGTAGTGCGAGGAGAAACTCCCAAATCTGCTGCTTCATTTATGGTTTTTTCATTTATCTCAAGCACACTTAGAGGAAAAAGAGCAGCCGGGGAGCCCTGTGGCAGCGGTGCTTTTAACCATTTGTCCCCCGTTACTGCTCTGCCTTTGGTGCAGCATCACCTCAGTTCCCTGGCCCTGTTCCCCCCTCACAGCCTGCAAAGGAGCCCTCCAGGCTTTTCCTTCCCTGGTGATAAACGAGCTTTCGGGAGGAGTTATTCAAGATACACCATTCCCCTCTAGATTTATAGCTGCTTCGTTATCGTCTTGAAATATACATAACCCCGATATCTCAGGGGTGGGGAAGAAGCACAATCTCGGGTGGGAGAGGGAGGCCGGAGGGGTGCGGGCTCCTCATCGGGGCTAGAAGCCCTCGGGGGCCCGGCACCCTGGGGAGGCGACCGGGGAAAGGCGCGGGGCCGGGGCCGCGCGGTTGCGGTGCCACCTGGCGGCGTGCCGGGGCAGCACTGGCGCCTGCCGGTACCGCTTCAGGAGGGCTCTGCCCGGGCAGGCCGCGCTTTGCCCCGGCGGCAGGTTGGTAGAGGCAAGGGAGGCTTCGAGGAGGACACCCCACAGCTGCGGGAGAGAGGCCTGTGGAAGGAACGGCTCGGCACCCCCCGCTCCTGGACATGGATCAGCACGGGATAACCACCTGTGAGGGGATAACCACCTGTGAGGGGATAACCACCTGTGAGGGGAGGCCGACGGTCGAGTGCAACGAGTGCCTTGTTCTGTGATAAACTCATGTCAGTCCCGCCGGAAAGTGGAGAGAAGAGCAAGTAATTCAGTGTCATTCACTTGAAGGTTTCTCCTGAAATGGCACAGAGGCACTTACCAAACCCCTCACTACGTACTGGGACATTGCTTTAGAAGTAAGGGGCTTCCTACCACGTGTACAGCTTGGAAAAGGAATTAGCGAGTATTCTCTGTAATGTCAGAGTAAATATTCTCTTGTTTTGCTGATTTAAATGTGATCACCCCCATGTTCATTGTCTGGGAGTTTTGACAGGGGGTGGGATAAGGGGGTTAGTTGGAAATTCTTTCTTGCCCAAGATATTACAAATCCTTTGAAAATGTTTTCTCTTTTTGCCTTTTCTTCTCAGGGATCACTACAGAGATCAGGAAGAGACGCATGAGATAAGGAATGTCTCCAGTCTGTGCTGGGGCTGCATGCTCTGCTGCAGTCAACTTGTGCTCAGAGCAGATGATGAGCAAGCTTTGCTCATAAGCCACAACCAGAGCAGAGTAGCATGGGGAAACTGACAGCACTGAGAAGTGATACGTAATGTCCTCAGGATGCAGGAAGGGGTTAGGGAGAAGCCCTCACCAGAGTATTTTGGTCTCCCTGGCAGATAGTCACCTTTGAGAGAAAGCACTCTTCATAAACAGAATATTCTCCAAACCACTTTGTCATACAGAGAAACACACTTTTAACAAAATGCCACCCTTAACCAGTTTGCCGATCCCAAAGCACTGGGATCAGGTAGTATTTATAATGTGGATTTCTACTGAGAATTACAGGTGAGCCCTTGTCTCAGCAGAAACAGAGAAATGTCATTGAGAGGGATGTGTGACAAGTTACCAAGAGGGTTATTCTGAAGAGTAGGAGGTTTTCCCAGGATTGCCATTTCTTGTCAGAGAAGATTTTATTTGCAGGGACGCTGCAAGGCAAATGTCCAGGCTACACTGGGCATCCCCACATTTCTCTAGGAATTTTTTGTACATAGAGTTCATGAGTGTGGAACTGGAAATGACCTGATCCTTGCAGGGATGAACTAGGTATGTGCCATGCTTGACAGACAGGTTTCTTAAAGACCTTTTCCAGCACTGAAGATAATACAGTCTTCCTGGGTAATCTATCCCAGCGCCTCACTGTCCTTTCAGGGACAAGTATTTCCAGATGCCTAAGCACAATTCCTGGGACAGAAGTAAGTGAACATATGTGGTGTGGCCAGTAGTGGTGTATGTATGGTCTTGCTTCCAGCAAGGCTGCCAGCCATCTCAAAACTCCAATCAGATATTCAAAAATTTCAAATTCCACTTAGAAAAATTTCTGGGCACAAAAACTAACATTCTCAAACACGTGCTGTACCTGTCCCTGCACTTTTTCATTGGCACAGTAGAAAACCATAATGCTGAGCCAAAAATATTGCCATTTTACGCAGTACTATCCACTTTTAGGAAGAGATGATACAAGTTTAACAAGACTGTGCATTTTGCAGTATAGGCTGAGTTCCTGCAGACTGCAGGCGCAGTAGCGCATCTTACCTGCACAGCACAGCCTTCACAGTGGGAGGAAGTGAGCAAGTAGCAGCTCCTGCTGCCAGTGTCACTAGATTACCCTGGCCCCCAGCTCCATGCTCTGCCTGGTTTCACCCTGTGTTAGAGCCATAGCAGTGGCCTCCTGCCAGTGACCTGTGCCTAAAGTGCCATCTGCCTTCAGCACTTGGAGCTACTTGACTTTGCTACCCTGTCACCAAGCCATTTTGAGTGGTGGTAGGTCCTGAACTTACATCACTTAAGGGACGTTGTGTAAAATATCTACCACTTCAAAATTTCTATTGTGTCACCAGCAATCAAAGTAGCTGTTTATAATACCCCATCCCTCCAAAGCTATATGTTGCTTTGTGTTTATACAGCCATCTATTTTTGCTTGTTTAAGAAACAAGTGTGGGAGTGAATCCAGTTATAGTGTGTGAAATTCTCTACAGCTTCTCAGTTTGAACTCTAAACTGATTATCCTCTGAGGCTACATTGTTAGCTGGAACAGCAGCCATGCAGGAAAGGTAAACTGTTTGGCTGGCCAGCAGTTGCATGATCAAATAATTAATCAGCCTCAAAGGCAAAATTAGATTTCCAGGAACCCTGCTTCTTTGGGATTAGATTTTGGAGTGGAAAAGGTCAGACTGAGCTACTAGCTCTAATAACTCACTATACTTTCTTCTGTCACTTTTATTTAATTTGTAACAAGAAAAATAAGCTTCCATCTAGAGCAAGGTAAAGGAGTTTTCTCTTTCTTGTTAAGGTCCATAGGGCAAAATCCTGACATAGTTTCTTAAACCTCCAGTAATTATTTTTGGCTTGGTCCCAGTTTGGTTTCTAGCAGATATTTGCCTGCAATACAGGAGCCCCCCTTGCAAACAGCAAATTTATTCACTCTCCAGAGAGAATTACCAGACTGGACAGTCAGGACCCACTAACTTGCCTTTTACCACAGATCTGACCAAGATAGGACTTCTACTGAGATCAGATTGTGGAGCTTCTATTGCTGCTGAAAGAGGGCAGGATTTGTCTCACATGAAAGAGGAATTAATCCTGTTGTGATATTCAGGATCTGGAAAATGGGTGCCGTGGGAAGCAGTGAGCCCGAAACTACTTGACCCATCCCTTGGAGACTACAAGCTGTGCTGGTGATACAGTAAGCCTCTGGTCCACAGAACATGCTCATGTGATTAGCACCTCTACATTTCCTTGGGATGCCCATTTCTGGTAACGACTTACACAGACATAGAGTGCAAAACCTGTTAAATGCAGAAGTTAAGCCCAGCTTCAGATGTTCTCAGCTACTTTGAAAGCCAAGACAGACCAAGGCAAGGTACAGGGGCAGGATGAGATGTATCTCCACAGTCACCCAGCAGGTCAGGGGCTGGGCTGAGAGAAAAGCCTCAGTCACCCTCTACAGTTTGTATTATTGTAGTACCCTCAACTTTCAGCCACGCAGCAGGACTCCAGAATATTCCTGACAAGCACATGCTGGGAACAGGCACTTCTGCCCTCACAGAGGATGTCCATATCACCTTCAGAGCACCTCCAAAGAAGCAGTTCGTGTGCAGCAAGCAAGGCAGTGAGTTACAGTGCACAGCATATTAACTCCCAACATGGTTGTGCTTGAACTGCATCAGGAGTGAAGTAACCTGCCTCACACACACACAGAGCGCGTGCAGTGCCTGCACAGGAAACCAATGCAGAGCAAAACAGATGCTCCCAGTTCACAACTTAGCTTTCCTGCACAGATCCAGCAAAACCCTGAATGGAACACTCAGAGCTTGTGAGGACTCTTTGGTGGGTCTGTGGCCCAAAATGTCCTTCCTTCTGTTTACTGACGGGCACAGGCTCGCAGGATTCTTTCTTTAATATGTAAGTCCCTTAAGATGAATATGTCAGTGGTTAAAGAGGGCAAGCTGGGGTTTAAGGAAAATACTTTTATCCTACAGCTTAGGAGTAGTCCAGCTAAATAGCAGGCTCCTGTACATCAGGTACACAGGGCATCAGTAGAACTGAATGTAATTCATGCGTTTCCTACCAGCACTAAGCTCAGCTCTCACTAGCACTTTCAGTCCTCTCCTTCCCTGAGCAAAGAAATCTTTCCAGTTTGTTTGTTTTCTAAACAAAAAATAAAAACTAGGAAGAGGGGTATTTCTAAGCTCTCTATTCACTCCCAGCTGTTTACAGGTATGCTGCTGGGATAGGAGTCTGGTTTTAGTGACTGGTTGCACTATGAAAATTCCCAAAGACAGATCTCTGTTTTGCCAAGAATAACTCTTCTGTACCAAATGAATTTCCATAATGAATGTACAAGAGGGAACGGAAATTTTAGGAGCATGCTTGAGAAATAAGACTTTCAATTACAGTTCCTGGAATTTATTTTTTTTATCCACTCACCTATGTGTTTTAAAAGTATATAAGGCCACAGCATAACCAGAGTATTGTTGCCATCATTTTTAAACTCTGAGAATGGCAAGCAGATTGTGTCCTATCAGCAAACACCTCCGAGGTTACATGTAAATGACACATGCACACAGTTCAACAAGATGTTTGTTGACAGTAAGCTCTCAGCTACCACTTTTCACTCTTTACAGTTTCAGCTAATGTCACTATCTTTGAAAAAGAGGCGTAAGATGATTAAGTGTATTGCTTAAGGTACCCAGCTGCAGTAAAACTGGGAGTCCTCTCTTTCTCCACTTGTCAGAATCTTTCCCACTTCTTCCTCTAACTTGCAAATTCGTCTTTAGCAACCCTAACTCTGTTGTGTTTAGGAGCAACTAAGAACCAGGTTGCTAGCTGTGACCTTCTAGTCTCTTTCAAAGATATCTGCAGTTGGCGTTTATGTAAAAGGGAAGAGAATACGTGGTCATCTTGGACAGAATTTGTAGCTGGACAAATTTAGGCTCATTTCTGCAGCTGTGGTACTGAAACAGGTTGAACACACCTGAGAAACGGGATGCTGTGAAATGGTGATTTTTAAGAGGGTGTTAAGTGATGTCTTCAGCTTGATAAATACAGAAAAATTCTTGTTTATCTATCACACACAAAAAAATGAAACCCAAAATGCCTTCAGAAAAGTTTACCAATTCATAATAAACAGCAAATCTTGATCATTGGCTAGGACAAATTAGTCTAAATTCCCTCATTTGTTATCAGCTTAATGTTTAGTTTACATAATGTAACAAATTATTATAAAATTTATTCAATCTAAACAAAACTATGGAGAAAGAAACAACTCTTCCACTCCCTCTTCACAGGTGGAGAAATAGAGCACCAAGACATTGACGGCAGTGAGTTAATGGGGAAACAGGTCTGCCCTGAGCTAGGAAATCCACACGTCCCAGCTATTCCTGACTTGGACAGAGTACCTGGTGCTTCTGGGCATACATGTGTGGGCTCACTGCCGTGGGTGAAGATATTAAACCACTCTTTACAGTAAATGCGATGCAGGCAGAACATTCCCAATATTGTGATGGTTGTCCCCCACCTTCTGTTCCCATGCAGAGTGATGTGACCTCACATGAGGCTCAGGACACACCTACTGTTTCAGGTCACATCATGGGTATGACTCATAATACAAGTTATTTCACTGAGATGGTTGAGTTGGCAAATGTCTTTTGTGAGGGCTGAGAGGCTCAGACAGGAAATGCCATGTCCCAGTTGAAAATCTGGGACAAAATACCATCTCAGAAACTTGTAAGGATGAGAAACAATATTTTCCAAGGTGTTCAGGTCCAGCCAAGACATGTGGTCACCAAAGCTCGACAGGCTGGGTGGTTCATGCCTGGGATCCCAGCTATTCATGCCACTGAGCCTGACAGATTACTTGCACTCAGCTCTGGGCTGCTGTGTGTGGTGATAGTCAGATGTCCGCACAATGTCTGGGATCACTACAGAGATTCCAAAGTCACCCACCTGCCTAAGGAAGAGCAAAAAGATCTCTCTTCTGTCCTAGTTCATTGACATGGCCACGGAGAACCATCCTTCCTCTGAAAGGAGCTACATAAGCAGAGAGGTCTGGCATGGCAGTATGTCAAAGGCAGTGTTTTCCCTGTGATTTTTATGAGTCTCCGCAAGAAGGAAATTAGAAACTGAAGTCTACACTCTCTCCCATTTATAAATGTGTCCATAATGTGTACGTTGTGCTGTAGGTTAATGATGCAGTTCTCAAGCAAGATTAACTGCTGCTTCAGACAGCCATCAATTTTTTATGATTGCAAGACCATTTCCCTACTAAAAATGAATGTTACATTCCCCAAGGGATGGGCTGTATTCAGGATCAGTCAGATGTGTAAGGTGGGAATATGAGAATAAAATTTTTAAAAAATAAATAAATAAAAGAAAGCAAAAGACACAGGCTAATTCCCCAGCCCCCACACCAGGGAACAGGAATGTGACTTTCCTCACTGTCACTTCTGAGCATCCTGAATAAGGTTAAATATGCAAACATGTGGATGTGCTACTGACCTTCACTGATGGGTCCAGCTCCCTCTAAAGTGGTGCTGTAAGAATTGAGTGCCCGATACCAGGCAACAGTGACTTCGTACAAGATCAGCACAAGTGTCATCCTGCCTCAACAGCCTGGGACATCGTTTGTGCCTGAAAAAGACAGTCCAGAGATTGCTTTATGCTATAGTTGACTTTTTATCAAACTTAGCCTATATTTGGGGCAAATCCCAAAAGGCTGCATCAGCAGAACAAGGAGAGTCATCTCATCCACCAGTCTATTTTAAGACACCTATCTAAGAAAAGTGGGAAGAATTATCCTTTGCAGGTGTCTCTCTCTTCATCTTTCTCTCTCTACATCAATCGTAGAAGGGAGCCTGATGCCTAACCTAGATTAGAAGTACATTTTTAGATGTCTGAAGCAAGGGGACATGAATCCTCACCTGAAGTACAAGTCTTTGACACAGTAACTCTGACCAGGTACAACTGGTGGGACTGAAAGGATCCCAGGTACCTTCATTAACGATAATCCACATTTTAACCTGTTTGGTAAAACCATTACCACTCAATCTGAATCCTTTCAGAAGAGTAAGACAAAAGACCAGTGTCTTTGTAACTATATCCTTTGATTCAGCTTTGGGCTGTTTTTTCCTCACATACCTTATTTTGACTGTATGTGGAGAAATACGTTATGTCTATGCATAGAACCTTGTATCCTAATAACCACATCTTTGTTTTATTTTTGACTAATGAAATGAGGCAAGTTGAGAAAAATAAAGAAAAATCAGGACTCAGATAACTAACCAACAACATGTTAGATTGTCATTACCATAAATGCAGCTGAGATCTTTATTAACAAATGGGTCTGGAAGAAGTTAATAGTGAACACTGCAACACTAAATAGGCTCCTAATTAAATGCAATGCGGCTACTTTAAAAACTGTTCTGATGTTGGTTCACTGACAACAGCTGAATGACCCTCTGAGAAAGCCCATGCTTAGGTTCATGCTTAACTGCCTTTCTGTCACACAACCCCTGCCTACACTTGGGAGTTCACAGCTGAAAACTCTGGGCCTCAACAAAATTAGTGTTTTCTAGGCATCTCCCATTATTCCACAGTCACAATCGCAGCTATGGTTGGGTTTTGCCATTTGCAACTGAGTTGAAGAAAGCATTTTGAGGTTGCTTTATTGCAAGGATTTAGGATGGGAGGGTCCAGATGTGAACCCTTAAATGTATAGCTGCCTTTTGCTACAAACCACAACAACCACTATTGAGTTTACCTTTCTGCTTCGATATGTGCATGGTGAGATATAGCTGGTTTATATTCTGGTCCCCTAAAGCAATTTGAACATGTTTCTTGATAAAGCAAGGATGGACCTCAAATTACATAGAAAATGTTTTCCAGATGGAAGGTAATGAGGACCTTTTCAGTTAAGCCTGAGTTAACAGAATATAGATAAAAGTAAGCTGATGCATCTACTAGTACTGCATCCATTAAGCAAATAATTTAAATATTTATGAGGAAGGAAAGTATTACAGCCTTTTCTACAAATATGCTAGGTCTGCTAAACTGCTGTAGGGAAATACTGTAAATGTTATGAGCATACCTATGCAACTACCCTGAGCTGCAACAGAACAATTATTTATGGGGCAGAATATCACTAAAATATGCCAGATTTGGCAATCAGAAGTATTTCCAGTGAACTGTATACAGGCCAAGGACCAACTGTGTAGGATATTTCCCTTTCAATAAAATTCACAGGCCAAATATTATCAATTGACCATGGGTAACAATACTGGTAATGCCCATACCTTCAGTTTTTTGATAGAGCCAGCTTGGATGGTCGGTATGAGTCATTCATAAGAGACATGAAGTTTTTCAGGGCTTGGTGAGCATCCACCGCATCACTGGACTGCTGAATCCTCATAACATGAAGGCAGCCAGGCCAGGTCGTAACCACAAAGGCCAGAGACCACCATGGAGAAGCAGGGTGATTCACTGACGACTCCTTAAACACCCCAGCAAGGAAGAGGGCAAGTCCATAACCAGCCAGACCACTTCTGAAAGAGCAAATATTTATCAGTGCTTATGCCAGTATAGCTTCAAAATACTGACACAAGAACTGGTTGAAAGAGGCATCTCAACCGCTGTATTCCTTAGCCATTCGGAGAACAGCAATCACTAGATTTTAAAAAGCTGAAAGGCTTGACAAAGTAATATTTAAATGCAGGAAAGGTGCCAAAATGATAAGTGCAGGGACTCAAGCTTTCCATTCATATGCAGAACAGGCATAGTACAAGCTGTAGCAACGCAAACTTCAATTTATCTATTTCTGTGGTCCCGCCATCTCCAGAGTATGGCAGCTCCCCCCACGTGCTCTGACACAGCAGTAATTTTTCTTCTCTTGCAGCACCTTGGAGATAAAATTTTATTAATTCCAAGTTTGTTTGCCTGCTCTGGCTCTGTGTGTGTATGTGTATATAGAAACTTCGGCACCTTTGCCTGTCTGTTTTCGTGCATAGTGCTGCTCAGAAGAACATTGGACATTCACAAACTTATAGGAATAAACAAATCTCATGTAAAATAGAAATATACAAATTCCACAACTCCTGAACTGGATCCCTTCCATCAGTCTGGAGGGAAGGGAAAGTGTCGTTCTTGTGTACAGACGATGAGTTACTTTCTTGTTTATCCAATGAATACAGGCAAATGCACAACATGGGGAACTAAAACTATTACAGTTTTGAACAAGCTGAAGACATTAAACTGCACATGCCACATGGGAGACACAGCAATTGCACTGGTAATTAGTTTCATGTTTTCTAATTCTACCACAAGATACTCATTTCACTGGCTATTATACTCAAAAAATTGTCATAGTAAAGGGGGAAGCAAGGAATAGCTTGTATACCCATAAAGCGATCACTGCCAATATATCAGTGTATGAAAACAAATGAACACACTTTCCCTCAAGTATCAGAGTAAGAGCCTACATATCAAAACCGTTTGACTTAGTCTTATGAGGAGAAAAGCTGTTTTTAAAGAAATAGCATTAGGAGGCAGAAAAGCAGAACAGAATAACTTTATGGTAATTTCAAAAGAAAAGCAGAAGGCTCAGATGAGGATGTCTCTCATATCACAGTGGCTGGTCCTTGCACCAGCAAAGAAAGGAACAGGAGAAATATGTCAAATTTCTTCTTTGTTGTGTTTTTTAATTAAATTATTTCCCCTGTACTTAGGCTATAAATATTGAATCTTGGCTGCGTACCAAGTAATCGTGATATGTAATCTTACTTACTGCAGCAAGTCATCTTGATGCTTTTTTCTCCTAAATCTCATCCTGGTTAGTAGGTTTATTCAAAGCTCTCCTTCCTAGGATTCAACATGGCAGCTTTCAGTGCCAGTGAAAACGGGAGCTACTGTAAGTAATTTTCACATTGGGTTCAGTCTTCTGTTAATTGCCTCACTATCATGCTATACAATACCGATCAGGTCCATAAGAGGCAGGACCAGAAGGCAGATCCAGAGTCACTGAGTCCAGGCCTGTACAACTGCAGACTAACAGTTCATAT
This sequence comes from Podargus strigoides, assembly GCA_028020825.1. NCBI lineage: Eukaryota > Metazoa > Chordata > Aves > Caprimulgiformes > Podargidae > Podargus > Podargus strigoides. The sequence goes on along the minus strand of CM051663.1, from coordinate 111,100,974 downwards.
ACCACTGAGAAAACATCTATCCTGACTGCCTAGTAGGGACAACAGGATCTGATATCTAAGTGTGGATGTGCATTTTGTACCTGCACAGTCAATAGCTGTGGTATTTAGATCCAGACCCCCTTGAGTTCAGGTGAAAGCAAAATTTGATTTAGAGACAGCCCAGCTCTATTTCTAGTTACACCTGCCCAATTCAGTTGATTTCAGCTGGACTGGAGCAATTGGAGCATTTGGCTTGTTTCATCACTGAACATCATAACCCTGACATGCTGATGAGATGAACAACTACAGTCACAAAGAAATAAGCAAGGAAGACAACAGATATAATCTGGAGCAGTACAAATGATAAAGCCTGTCCCCAGATACCTATTAGGTGACTTTTTAATGTCTAATTAATTTATATCCTATTTTTTGACCCCAGATCTGTGAAGGGAAGTGAGGCAGAGAGAAGCTGAGAAGATAGAGAGGATCTCACCATGGGTGGTTCATGACCTTGATTTGCAAAATCAACTAGAACTCTACACCTTTGCAATCCAGTTGAGGTAGCATTCAGCATAAATGATGGGTTTTCATATTTGTCACCATTCTGTATTTATCACTGCAGAGGAAATGAAAATACAATAATGAGCAGCATATCCTGTAGCCTTGGAGCTAATTACCCACCTCTCTTCACAAAGTAAGTGGAAAACACATGAACTTGGAAGATATCTACAGAGCAATTAAACACCCACTTGTCAACATGTCACAAATACTGTGTTTTTACATTCGAAATGAAAACACAAAATGCCATCTGATTAGCACATCACAGCACACAACCGACAAGTACCTGCCAACAGCTATCAGCACAGCAATGACATTTTCCACTGTGAATAATAATGTTGTTTTCCACTTTCAAATAGCAATGCTTTTTTTTTGTCTTTTGAAAAAGCAGCATTGTTTAAAACAGATACAAATATATCCTCCGTAAAACAAGATTTCATTCTGCTAAGTTAACACTCAAACAGAATTATTTTGTAGATTTTGTAAACAAAGCTCTAATTCCACATGCAAAAGCAAACGAAGCTAATTCTACATAGCTCCTGGAGGGAGAGGAGGATGCTGCCTGTGGGACACTGCCTGTGTTAGTCAATGCCTATGTACTCCCGGAACACTTTGCCTGTACGCCAAGCTGCCAAACCAGGAACGCTCTGGGCTTGTATCACACTGGTGATTTCTTGTAGGAAACAAACCAATATAAAAACATACCAGAAAGTCAGGTATTGTGGGTGATTTTCAGCAATTTTCAGGCAAGTTAATGATGACAGCTCTGCTGTGCTGCCAGAGTAGCTTGTTAAGAGAAAAGTAAGAAGAGCCAAAAAAAAAAAAAGTTTCTGTAAAGTTTTATTAAAGTTATAAACTGCTCTACAGGTCTTTCTCCTGTAAACAAGTCGGTTATTAATAAACGTGATTTAAAATGCATGTCGAATTGCACAGACTGGCAAGTACAGTCTCACCCTTTTTGGATGACTGTGCACGATTTTATGCTTGTTGACTACAATTTTAACAAGTCATACAAGCTTAGACTGTTTGGTCTTTCAAGTCCATTAAAAGAAAAGATCGTCTCTTGCTAGCAACAACAAACTAACAATCCTACGAAGACAAGTTTTGAAGGAAAGGCTGGAAGAAACCAACGTAGGGTCAGCTTTGGATGCTGACTGTAGGGCAGGACTGGGCAGGAGTCGGATCCCTTGTCTGATGTAGCTGAGAGAGAAATCAGTATGTTGATTTGCCTGATAGAGGATGTGGTTTTCCTATTTGTGGCACACCTCAGCGATCCTCTCTTCCAGCTCTGCCGGTGCTCGGAAAAGAACAACACAGCACAGTGGTGTACCAAATGGAGATATTGCAGTTAGCTTTGAGAGCCTCAGAGCTGGGTGGTAGCAGTGGTATACCCTCGCTGGCTGAACACCCTGCCCGGGCTGCGGAGCAGGGGTAATTTAGAGACACATGGGTATTTCTGCATGATGCTCTGTGTGACATGTCTTTTTGCCTTACATGAGAGGCAAATCGGTTCCTGTAACTGTTCCTAACTTGGCTTGTCTGCCTATCAGAATGACAGCTTTTAATGCCAGCTGGAATGAGGTTGGTGCCATCACAAAAAAAAAAAAAATCTCTATTTTTATTAACAGGATTAAGTAACTGATCCATGGCAACGGCTCATCTCCACTCAGAGCACAGAAACCTGCCTCCACTGAAATATGTATCATATCATATTCCAAAGCAGTCAGTTCTGCTGAGGTTTCACATCCCCTGGAGTGTAATTTGTCTTCAGCCATTTAAAAGGAAGGTGTTTATCTTAAGTGGTGGTGGTGGCTTCTGTGGAAAGATACCAGTATCTCCAGATAGCATGACATCTCACCTGTCTTAGTCACGTGCATCTGCAGTTTCCAAATTTTGCAGAGAGCATAGGATCACCTAGAAATTTGGGCTGCTGTTGGTACTGTCGTATGCCAAGCCAACTTGGGTCTTGGCTGACACTGGAATTGTAACAAAAATAATACAAAAATCTGCATTGTGTTTAAATAGCTTCCACTTCCGACTCACCTCAGTGTGAGAGAAGCCCTCTCCTGACTGTGCAAGTTTTACACCACTGGTGCCATGGAAGGAAAAAGCAGTTTTGCAGTAGAAAACCTGAGACTCTCAGTATGATGTTCTACTAAATGGCATCATCCTCTGAGTATCTGCTGTCAAGTTTGGTGATTAGGAATGGGTATGGATCAGTTGGATAAAGCTGATTTGCTGTGCCCAAATCCCACATCATCATGTAAAATTCAGATAAAATTTTATTTGAAATGTAACAACAAAGATCTTCAAGGGCAATATGTCTCCCTCTGTCTCTGTCCCTTTGAGCACTAATCCACGAATCTCTACACTTCCACCCACCACAAAGAAAGGGCCAAATGCTACTAAAGATGGTACCAGTGGGACTTTAGGCTCAACAGCAAGTATGAGAAGGAATCACAAGGAAACAAGCTGTTGAAATTTCCAGCAACTCTCAACAAATCTACAACATCCACAGAATTTCTGCAGAGACTGAGTTGCTGTTGTGGTTACCTGTCCTGCAGCCTGGTGTTCCAGAACACAGATGAACACAGCCTTACCTGTGAACACCACCACTATCTCTTTGAAGCTGTGGGGCAGGGCCACCACCTCCTTAACTCCAAGTCAGCAAGAAAACTATCACCTGTCCCTTGGTTGAGTGGTAGGAAACCAACACTAAAGAATGAGAACCTCTGCTCTACAGTAGATGTGCTGATTACAGATGGGCCCTTAATTGCAAGCAGTAGAGATTTTCTATTTGGTTTTTATTTTAGAGCAAGAGCAGATTTAGACTCACGCCTTATGGAGACAAGAAGCTTGTGTGGAAGAGCTTTCAAACAAACCAGCTACTGAGCCACCGGGCCATGGAGACACAGTCATTCTGGCTCTCACTAGCCCACCCACACTATCCTGGAGCTGCAGAGTAATAGTGTTCAAGTTAGTTTGCTTCCAAACCACTATGACCTGGAAGGCAGAGTAAATCTTCCCTAAAACTAAAATTAGATGGGGACGTACTGGAATTCCACCAGCCAAGGTGAAGAAGAAAGTTCCTACTCCACAGGTATTAGGCATTGAATTTTGCCTTCCCTGGAGGCGAAATGCGCTGAGCTGATCTGTTAGATTAGTTCTGTCACCAAAATGGTTGACCCTATTCTCCTGCCTTCCCTCTCCATCACTTCCTCTACTGCTTACCTGGATGCTTGATGAGCCATTTCAGTGCTCAGACAATTATCCTGGGGGAGGGAAAAAGAGGGCAGAACACAGCTCCCTGTTAACAATTTGTATTTTTCATAGTTTTGATTCTTAACCTATGTCATTTCTTTGTTTTGGTGGGATTTTTCCTCTTTCAGGAAAGAAGAGGAGAAGGACTGAAAAGAAAACCCACCAGACTGAATAACAGATGAATGCAGGGCCAGCTGGGGAGAGCCCCTTTCTCTACAAAAAAGCACCTCAGCAGTGATCTCAGTAGGTAAGTGAGCTTGTGGCTTACAGTACAAACCACCCTCCACAGACAATTATTATAATCGTTCTGTGTCCATGGTAGCTGGTATCGGCAACCAGGCCAGACACACAGGGTACTCCCTTGCAGCTATGAACAAGAGTACCTGCATCTAGAGGCAGCATTACAGCTCTCTTGGCTAAAAGATCTTAGGCTAGATAATGCCAGTTTTGCATGCTGGAGCAATTGGTTCAGCTCGTGGTGCTGCTGGAGGAGAACTGAATGCTCTTTAGTGACAGTACCTTTCAAGATCTGTGCCATACTAAAGTGACTCCAAAATGGAAACAAACCACCTTGTGCATAAACTGCAGGGCTAACAGTATCTGTCATAGGAAGAAAATCTTTTGTAAACTCCAACACATCACTTAAAAATGCTTCATTTTATGCTTAGAAGAAAAAGCCTTGTCAGTATTGCATGTTGCAGAGATTTAATGGAGATGCCATTTAAACCAGTTTAGTTCAACTATTAAAAAAATCCTGTGAGGATATTTAATTAGATTTCAGTATGATTTACGCAGGTTTAGTTTAAGTTCATCCCTTATTACTTTGAGCTCCTCGTTGAGAACCTAAAAGCCATGCTCTTGGCTTGGTTGAGAGAGGCTGAAAGATGGGCTTTCCCACGGTAATGCCCCAGCTTGGGAAGTTCAGTGCTAACCCTAGGAAATGGCAAGTGAAGATGCTGTCTGAGAGACAGAAAGGTCTGAGCAGACTGGAGGTGTCTCTGGGGAACAGGCCCAAGTAGAAACCTTTGTGGTTCAGTTGTCACATCACCTTCCCTCCAATTCACCCCCGGGACAGGGAGCACAGCAGAACATGAAAGTAGAAAGCTGTGAGACATGAAAATTTTGAGCCTCGAAAAGACCAAGGAACCACAAATCCGTTTTGTGAGGCTTGAACAAACAAGACCCCAAGGTGGCAAAGAGTGAGCATGAAGAACCCATGCCATAGGCCCCTTTAATGTGCTATCCTGTCTCCCAGGACAAGATGATTATTTAAAGGTTATATAAAACCCCACATTGAACATACAGCGTGATGCTTCCTGTAGGTGTTCCTCCCAAACTTCCAGCACTCAGTGGTTTGAGGGCATCCTGCACCGTAAACTACAGCCAGATTATTTTACTAACCTCCCACCCTGCAAGCATACAATTATTCTCTTCTTCAACACAGGTTTATTTTTAGACTACAACATCCTGTGGCAGTGACCTCCATTTAGTTATGTGTAATGCAGAAAAAAAACAGCCTTGAATGCTTTAGCCGTAGCTCTTGTATGGCGAGAAATGGTGAATCATTGTTCCTCCTTTGCCTTTTCCACAAGTTTTATGGTTTTAGGACTGCTAAAAACATGTGCTAGCAGAACTCTCCAAGACCAGTCTAAACCAGCAAAATCTTGTTAAGGAAACAAAAGGAGAAGAGAGAGAAGCAGATGAAAGCAAAAGTAAATATGTATCAACATAGAGTTTTAAAGCTCTGCAAGATTTAAATAGCAGTCGGTACCATTTCTCTCATTCTAAGGAAATCAGTAGCATCTCACATTTCCTGAGCACATAGCTTTTCTTCTGTCTAATTTGTAGGAGGCAGCATGTCTAAAACAGAGACACTACTTTAAGCTGCTTTATGGCAATCTCCCCACCAGTTTTATTTTCAGGTTGCTTTGATTTCCACCATGACTTTACCTTCAAAGGTACTTCACAGCATACCCAGCTGATGGTTCGTGTACACATCCCCAGCCTAGTCAAGAGTCTAGCTCTTCCTTTGACACTCATTTTTCATTTTTATCTTCCTAAATTGAAAGGCAAGTATGCACACAGCCTGACATATTTCCCATCTAGTGTCCCAGCCTAATGGCTTTAATTGGGCCAGGGCATTAAACCAAGCCCAATAGCTGTCTGAGCACAGAGTCATGGCTCACATACACTTTCCATTGTTTTAACATTGCACCTCAGATATCAGAGAAATAAACAGGCTAATACTCATCTGTCAGACTCATCAAAAAAGTATATCTAACAGGGTTAGTAGCATCTCTGCTTCATTTCCTCCTCTGGCCCTGCAGTAAGAGCTGCTCAGAGTCGTCCTGAGGTGAGGTTATCTGCAGATAGGCAGGCTGGCCCTGGACAGGTTCTGCTGGCCAAACATTCTCCAGAAATAACCCACAAGCCGAGGACTGAAGCCCTCAGGGAGTACTGCTCATCTCAGACATGAGCGCCTTTCTACACTTGCTGGGTTGTAGCTGACCCTGCTCCAACATGTCCCTTCAGGGGGAGCTTCCCACCATGCACAGGATACATGACGCAGCCCACGGACCAGGGGATGGAGACAAGGAGCCAAGAAAGACCAGCGAGTTGGCCAAGGGCACCACAGATTCCTGGCCCAGCCTCCACAAATGCTTCACCACATTAAATCAAACAGACAGGACATGGCCCGTACTTGGGATTGAACTACAATGGCCACTACTCAGCCTGTCTAAATGAGAAGCTAATCATGAAGAGGGAGGAATGACAGTTCCATGGCAGGAGGGAATTAGAGCTGGAAGGAAATGTTCTGAACCAAACATCACGTTTGCCCCCTCAGTTTGGCATGTGTTCTGGAGCACAGGAACAAGGTGTAGAAATAGGGACTTTCAGATCATGAGATCAACAGCCATCTCTTGGTGCCTGCGAAGCACTGAGCCCCCCATGCCCCCTGGCAACCTCAGGCGCCAGGCTGGCAGTGGATTCAGCCCCCAGGGGGCAGGCATCCAGACCTGTGACTCTTGCCAGAGCTCTGGGAGACACACAACACTCATGATTCGCAAGCTGTAAAATCTAGCTCAGCTAAGTTGAGGTTCTTTTTAAATAGCGAAAACAGAAAACACTGCCCTAAGAGAAAGCAAACACTTGTGCAATCAAGTCACCCCCTGACTGACTTCAGCTACCAAAAAGAAACCTTGAGGAATCTCACTTAAACTATAAATGTGCAATAAGCAGCAGTTGCAGTGTGTGGTGTTGGAGTGACCAATGCAAGTTTAACAGTTTAATGCAAACATACACCATTAATTTAGGGTAGTTATTTTTAGCAGCTGTAGAGCTAAGGGAGAAATGGTGCTTGCAGAGCCAAGAAAAACACAAACAAGGACGGTGCAAGTCTCTGCATCCCCCCTTGCCGCTGCCACCGCAGCGCTGACCTGCCGTGCTCTCTGCCACACATGACTCCATCGTGGCTCCCCTGCACGCCGGGGGAAGTTACTATGAGTCGTGAGCTTTTATTTTCAGATACGCTGGTGGTGTTGGAACAACCAAGCTCCTCACAAGAGGCAGTTATGCTACAACCCTAAACAGTGTTCAGTTATATCATGCACTTTCTGTCTCTGGGACCTTCCTTCCTTGCTTGCTTGCTTCCTTCCTTCCTATATAGCAAGCCCGAAGTGACACCTGAGGAAAAATTTGCCTGGAGAGACCTTGAGTTGCCTGTCCACGTTTAGCCAGTAGCCGGGGCTAAATTGTAGCAGTTATTCTACCACCCAATGCTCCCTCCCCAGTCGAGAACGAGAAGTGGGGAAGAAAGGGAGAAGCCCTGTGAGTTGAAGTAGAGACAGATTTAACAGAATAACAAAACTGATACAAAGACCGACATAAAGTATGGAAAGTTCTAGTCAACCCAGTCCTTGATGTTGACAGCAGGAGCAGAAGACCATAAGGGAGAAGGCCCCAGGAAGAGGAGGAACCCCATCTTCACTGAGCTTCCTCCTTTTATGAGCATGATGAAGTGGTATGGGATACACCTGTGAGTCAGCTGCCTTGATTGGATCTCCCAGCTGACTCGGGGCTACTCATGGCCTGCCTGCATGGCTGGCCCATGGGTCTGTGCCTGGAGAACCACAACATTGCCCCATCCCACAGTCCACATACATATAGATATATACACACACAGACATATATGTGTATATATCTATATATCCAATGGACTAGAAGCCCCACAGTGGGAAAACCAACTCTGGGTAAAACCCAAATGCAAGTCACTGCTTTTGTTTGCCTCATATCACACAGCATGGCACTCGTGAACTTCTCGTCATGGTGGTACTGCCTGTCAATTTACATTGACATTAACAGAGAAATCAGATCTTTAGTCTAAATGTGTTACTATCTGTACTTGAAGGCAAGCAACAGGCAGAGCTCAATTTACTCTGTGCCTAACCTAGAGTAAAACCTATTTTCAGGAAAAGAAGTTCTCTGTGAGACAAGCAAATACAGAAGGAAGAAGAAGCTAGGGTTTAGCAGCAGGTTTGTCACTCTGTGCCCGGGTCAGTTCTCGTTAAAGTCTAAAGATGGGAATGGACATTTGCCTGGGCCTGTGGTGGTTGGCTGCAGGAGAGGACGGGCTCAGCAGCAGCAGATGCTCCATGGAGGGCTCTGGCCACAGCATGGCCTCCCTGGAAGAATGCAATCGCTTGCAGGTCAGCCAACACGGTGGGGCAGGTTACGAGGCTTTGCTAGGGGAAGGAAAGCCTTACCTCTCTGTCTTGATATACATCCCCTTCTGTGTCAGCTTAGTTTGTAATTTTAAGAGGTGAAAATGCTGTGAGAGAACTCCCTCGGACAAGTCTATAACTAGGAAGATTGCACAGGACAAGAGAGTCAAAAAGGTCAATTGAATGAAAAAGAAATCATATGTGTAAAGGCAAATTCTGCCCAACAGAACACAGGTCAGGTGAATTTGGCAAATAAAAGGAAAACAAACGTAATTTTTCCCCAACATCGAGAAAAACCCCAACAACCCAGCGGAGCTCTGTCTGGAGCATGGGAGCAGAGTGAGAGGGGTGGAAACAAGGACCATGTCGGGGGGAAGCCCATCTCCAAGACTCGATGACTCCCCAGGTCCCTGCACCAGCAGCAGCAGCTCCCCCCAGGTGCAACTCACACACTGGCAGTGTCCTGCCACCTCAGCATGTGGTTTCTGCAGCAGGGTGACCCTTACAGGCAAGCTGGAGCCTCACCATGTGGGTCTGAGCGAGGCCTGGGAGCCCACAGGCCACGGCTTTCACTGGGACAAGGTGGCAGGTCAGCAGTCCCTGGATGGATGTGGCTGTTCCTCTGGGGACCGGCAGTAAATCCTCAGGATCAGCTGTCTGTCCATGCCACCTCTGAGACACCTGGCCCTGGCACCTCGCAGTCCCTCAGAACAAGGACATCCCCTCGCCCCCAAAAGGCCACCTTTCACCCAGGGCGGGGAGGGAGAGGAGTGTCGCAGTGAGTGCATCCAGCAGCATTTCCCAAGCTCGGTACTCTCTGGAGAGGTCTCTCAGCCACCCCCCTTCCCAAGCCCTCTGCTACCCCTCACAGACAGCATTGCAGCTGCTGCCCTGCATTGTGCCTTCGCCTTTCCCCACCTATGACCCTTCCCACTGCACACAACACCTCCCCACGCCCTCTGTAAATGCCCCAGCCCCTGCTCCACTCCCACCTCCCCACCGGCAGCTCCCACGCCAAACCCCGCGCTGGCACAAACAGTGCCTCCGGGACAGAAATCCTTCAGGACCCTCGTGCTGTTTTGTGCATGCAGAAGGGAGGCTTGTGGCGTGGCAGACCCCTTGGTGCCTCCTTTATTGTTCTTTTTTTAGGTTTAATTGATCTCTGGAGGCCAAATAGGCCTTGGCAAGAAAACAGTCTCACACTATCTCACACACACAGAGGACAACTGAGCAATCAGAAAAGCCACTCATCAAGGAGAAAGGGCTTCTGAAACTTCACTCTCAGCAGAACTTTCACCTTACCACAAACAAACATCTTATGTAAAAGATTCAGCCATCTGGCCCCTTCTTCACACTCTTGCACTGCCATGCATGCACCAGCAGCACACAGCCATGGCTTTACTCCTGCAGTCATCCACCACCTGCATTGTACCACAAGGGATGTGCCATGGTGGCACGGCCACAATCATTCACAGGTTTTACAAGTGGAAGGTTTTCCCACAAGGCACAGCAAGGCACCTACCCTACCATGAGACCTCCAGCACCCATGACATCTTCAGGAGATCCATCTCCTCTGAAACTGGTCCTGCCCCATGGTATGGCTCTGCAACTAGAGAGTCTCCTGGGACTCCAGGCAGTGGTAGGTCTTGAAGGAGGGAAGGCAGGATGCAAGTTGGAATACAAGACTAACAGAAAAGTTAGGATTGCTCCAACAACTCACACCAAAGGGAAAGGGGCAAAAAGCCAGGGTGGGGGAGCTTAAAAAAAAATAATTAAAAAAAAAATTTAAAAAATCTTGATTCTTGGAGTTGTCAGTGAAACTCTACTAATTTCCTGCTAAAGTTCATGAAATCTGCTGTCTGCATTTGTATCTGTAGTATCTTAGGATGATTCTTACACTCTGGTAAGAGTTCAAAAAAAAAATTAATAACTAACGAATATGAGTTAGATATAAATACCATTTAACTTTTTAAATTTTCTAGGGTATGCTTCCAAAGCATGCATTACCCAATGTATGCTTAATTTGACAAAAACACTAAATACTTTGCTTTGGCATTTAACACATCCTGTGATGTTATCATATACTATATATATATATATATATCATCATGCACAGATGACACAGAAATACACACTAGAAAACATTTTCCTTCTGGAGAAAGAAAGAAAAAAAAAAAAACAGAAAAAGCTGTAAAAAAAAAAAAAAGTCTCAGAGTTTTAAATTAAAAGTAAAAATAAAAGTAATTAAAACCAACAACTACTGAATTTCAAGTCTAAAAATGCACATTATTAGTGATGACATGACCCATAGGAACAGACACATGGGTCCAACCTTGCAAAGCCAAGCTCATACATGACTTTATTCCCTATGCTCCGGGATCTGACTTTCTTACAGACTTGTTTGAAAATAATGCTGCTATGCATGTGCTTAAACATGAACAGCCACACAGCCCAACAGCTCAGGAACCTGTACTCCCGGGTTTTCAGAAGTTAGGTAGACAGCAGCTAGTGCAAGCAGTGGAAGGTTAGTTTTGCAATTAATTTCTTATTTTTAAACGTGTCTTTCTCATATGTTTAACATGCAAAAAAATGCACATAAAATAGCCCCAAACCCTGTTTCTCAGAGTAATATCTACCTTCAAAACTCAAAAGACAGGAACAAATCACAGCTGGGTTTATCAAGGTGCCCTCTTCTGGCTTTTAAAAAGAAAAGTCAGCTTGCTGTCACCAGGTTTCTTTGCTTGGAAGAGGCATCAAAATGAACATCTGTTTGTGCAAATATACAATTTATTTCATAAACTGGCCAGAAAAATACCACTGCAGACCATTCTTGATACCATACAAAACATGTTTGAAAATCCTTCAGTTATGTATGAGTTTATAAAAATAACTTACAGCAGTATTCTAGAAATCTCAGTAGAAATACATGAATTTGTAACCAGATAGAAATTTAGAGATCAGGCATCCTGCTCAGAGGACTGGAGAATTTACCCCCTATTCATACCACACTACTAAATTCCCAAAAACCATTTAATAAAAGTAATCCAAACCTTTCTGCTAAAACAGAGGGAAATTTCCATTACAAAGAGGCATTTTTACCATTTCTTGGTAAACATGCAGTATATCCAACACAGGAGGAATATTCAAGAATTTGTTATTTTCCATGGAAACCTCTGTTCTAAAAGTATTGTTTTTTTAATTAAATATATATTAAAAAAAACCCAACACAACCACCAAAACCAACACATGGAACTAAATACAGCTTTATGCCATAGCTACATAGATGATTTTTCACTACTGATTTTTGGAGGCTGGGTAGGGGTTTTGTTTGCTTGTTTGGTTGGGTGGGGTGAAGGCTGTTTGGTTGTTTTTTTTATCCTACAGTCCCACTAATCTGAAGGAAGTCTCAATACTGCCATATTCTAAGTGGCCAATTCAGACCTGAAACAGTGCAGCATATGAGAGCTCACCTGGAAAGAAGAATTTATTCAACTTGACAGACCTCTTGGAAGTATAATTTGTTCCAAAGTGGAATTCCCTCTGTTCCAAACTGGATTAATTATAATCACATAAGCTGCAAGATAAAGCTAAGAAGATCACATCTGTGTTATATGCATGGTTGTTACTGTCAGGGAAAAAAACCAACAACCCAATCTTTTTGTATAACAAGGCCTTAATAAAAAGTATTTTCCTTTCTCTCCAAGAAGAACATTTTCACAAATAAGTTTCTCTAAAATAGAAAGTCACATTGGAGTCAGTTTGGAAGCCAAGAAATATGTTATTCTAGATGGTACTAAACTTTTTCCAAGGATATCTTCTTCCTCATGATCAAGCATGTAGACACCATTTCCCCTCTACAGGCATGTGAGCTCATAAAATGCATGCTCACAAGGAGACCTTGCAATTGCTGTCTCATAACCTAGTGCACAGGGGCATTATACAATTATCTAAACTTGTAATATTCTTCAGTTCAGAAGTTCTTTGATCATGTAAGAAACTAGATAGGAATAAAACCAAAGCAAACCAGCTGTCCAGCTTTGCTAGCAGTTCTTCCGTCACTGCCCACCAGACTATGCAGGCTTCAGGCTATGACTTCATGAAAGCATTTGTTAAATGCCCTGCTAAGCAACAGCTCGATAGTCAATATTCCCATTGCATTGCTAATTGCCAGCCAATCACCACAAGTGACCAGCTCCCACAGTGCTCTTCTCCTTAGGATGATTGAATGTCCTGGCTAACATCTACACATTTCTGCAGACGTCTGAGGATGACTTCTCCCAAAACCTTTCTTCTGAATTGCACAAGTCAGCCACTGTGATGAATGTCAGTCTCTGGCAATAACAAGAATGGGGGTCTTTAACCTCAGCATCCAGGCTGGAGAGTACTTTCACCAGAACGCTTAGTCACAGACAGAGTGGTGAATATCTTAAGAGAAAGAAAAAAACAGACAACTTTTAGCATGGCCAGAATGAATTTTCTGTTCTAGAAGATCACTTGGGCATAACGCTCAAACCCACAGCCATTTCTTAAAGTAATAAAATAATAATGAAAAACATACATTTAATATCATTGCCACTAAATAGCACCCAGGCATACAAATACCCTTTGTTCTCTTCATTTACCTTATGGCCTTCCTTTTACAGTGGAAAAGAAAGAATAAACGCAGTGACATGGCTTTCTACCACCTTTTGTCTTAATGCTCCAAAGTTTGTACAGTGGGAACAAGCTCAGCAATAATAAAATCTGGCCTGTAAACCTAATGAATAAGTGTCTTCATGGGTCAAAGATAACTTCTTTGTTGGGAAAGTGAAGTTAACTGAAGGCTACAGCATTTGGAGAGAACACAAATTTTGCCTCTGTGCCTTTCTAGATATTAGGGAAATGTGGAACTGATTGCTGACGTAGGTATTACGTCTGGGATTTGTATCCTCTGGGCAACAGCTATGAAACACTTAGTAAATCTAGTTTGAAAAAGTCCCATCTTCACTGCTTTCAAGTCACATTAAAAAAAACAACATTTTCAAGACTGATTATTGTCCAATTAAAAAGTATCAAAATTCAAGATGAAAAAGTCTACAAAACCTTGTTTAATATTAGAACTTTCCTATGCAAATAATTGTGTAGTTTTGCATAGCTATAACACAGAAAGGAAAAAAGGAAATCAAACCCACTTCTATCTAAATGGTTCAAAGTTGCAATAATTAGCTACCATCAAAGCCATCTCTCAGGAAGAATAGACTTAGCACAGAATAAAGTATATACACATTTCAGTTATGCAAATAACACAGAATTATCTAAAGATAATGGGGATCTGAAAGCCTTACAGTTCTCTAAGTAGAAGCTTTGCCACATTAAGGCTGCTAGCAGCTCTTCTGAGAACAACATCAATAAATGATTGTCCTGGTTCAGCTAGGATGGGGTTATATTTCCCCAGCAGTCGGGAGGGAGCTACAGCCGGGCTATTCCATCCCATGCTGAGGTCATGTCCGGGTGCCCAGGCATGGGCAGTGCGGGAGCGGCTTTTGTCCGGGTCTGTCCCTCGTGCTGTGTCAGTGCGGTACAGCTCTTGTTCTGTACATTGTTATCACTGTTATTGTTCAGTTTGTTGTTGTTACACTGCTGTATTAAATCTTCCTTACCTCAACCCCGGGGTTTGTATTTTACTCCCTGTCCCATCCCCGTCCGAGGGTGGGGGAGGGGCAGCGGCAATGTGGTCTCGGGTCCTGGCCGGGTCTAAACCACCACAATGATATGCCCCTCCCACTTTCTATAAGCATGTAAAGCATTATGCACAAATCAGGAAGACAAATGCATGTCTAATATATATAGCAGAAGAATAGCAATATATTTAAACTAGAGTGCATGGGTTGAGACAGGGTTTCTAGCTCTTCAGTTCTGATCCACAGACTGACAACAATTATTATTATTTCACTTTGAAAGAAAAAGATTAAAAAGCACAATATTTTTTGGTTTTCTTCTCGGCCCGACTGCAAGCTCTGGGTGTGCCAGCCAGTTCCAGTGGCTGAGGGGGCCACACAGCTCCCTAACTCCAGTAAGCCAAGTGGCAGTCATTTGATAGTTACTGGAAACATGAGGTTTTGGACAGAATTTGTCAGTTATTCAAGTGAAGACAAGCTCTTAGCTCCAAGGACTGAAAAGCCTTCACTAGATAACTTGAAGAATCATTCCAGCTTTCAAGAAGACACTTTCTCATCATCACAGATGCTCAATTAACATGTCTGTATTTCAAGCAGTGCAGTACAGTCTAGGCTGAGAGGTAATTCCCTGTAAGGCTGAGGTCCTACCAATCTGTGCTCGCACTTATTTGTACTTTGCCTTGCAAGAAATTCCATTCAGAGTTCAGCCCTTCTGCAGAATAAAATGCTGCTCAACTAAGAGAATTGAAATTCAGCTCTAATTCATAGGCAGTGAGAAAGGGAACCCCCAGTCTTCCTCAAGTTGAGTAATACCATGTTTCACAGGAGACTATGAGCAATGAATTAGCACTAACGACGGTGAAGATGTCAGCATTTGACCCTGCAATGCTGTACCTTTCCTGCTCAGATCAGTCTTCATTTTCCTTAGTTTTTACACGGATGTAAGATTAAAATAATGCTGATATGCATAATTCTGTTCATCCAGATATGTGCAGTTCTCACTAATTCCAAACAATTTTAAAGTGTTTTTTTAGTCAAAGAGTACCATCTTGCACTTTGATTTTTGTTTACTGCTGAAGAGATTAAATTAAGTGACAGGCAGAAGAAAAAAGTCTTTTGAAGACAGGCACTAAAAATGATTGCTCTTCCCTGGAGCTTTTAAATACTGTATTTCTCCTAAGCCAATTTCTTCCTCCTCCACTCAAACAAATATGATTATCTGAAATTACCTCCCTAAATTATGTCTAATCATCATTCTATTCAGTTTCAATTTTAGCAGCTCAGATGTCCAGAATAAATTACGACTATGATCCTCTCTTCACACTGCATATGCTAATATCTGGCTTGAGTTCACAGGTTTGAATGCCTCAGTCAGAGCTCCCCCTTCACAGGGCCCCTGGTAAGATAAGGACCTGCTACCCCTCTTCATGGGCTTCCAAGAACACCAATAGATGATACTACAGAAAAAAAAACAACCAAAAAGAATCTGTATTGCAGATGCTTTGAAAATGATTCAGATTGCCAGCAATCCATTCCATTGATGGAGTTCATATTATATTGCTTATACTGTATCACTTTGGAAATACAAAACAAGAGAAGCATTCACTTCTGCAGACTGCCATCCTGGTGCTCTCTATCAAACTTCAGAGCCAACACATGCAGGTAAAAACACAGATTCTGTACAAAGACCTACAAAGGTGATACATGGTTTTTGCAGGGATCCTCAGCTCATATAACTGGTCCTAATACTACTAAAATCCATGGAGAATCTCTGATTTATACCTGGGAGGAGCTGTCCTCACCCACTAGAGAAAATTAAGCTGTTCATTGAAGAGGAACAACAAGACAAACACAAGGAAAAAAATGGTTTTGTGGGCTTGTGTAATTCACTTCAAAAGTGAAGTCCTAGAGAGTAAAGGAAAGATCTTTAAAAGGGTAGAATTTAATAGAAATAATTTTCATGTAGCTGGTCCCCTTCCATAGCATCAATTTATAAGCCTATTTTCAGTACACATATATAAAAAAAAAATTAGCTTTGACAACCACTTCAGCAGAAATAGTACTTCACAGAATCACAGAATCACAGAATCACAGAATGTTAGGGATTGGAAGGGACCTTAAAAGATCATCTAGTCCAATCCCCCTGCCAGAGCAGGAATACCTAGATCAGGTCACACAGGAACATGTCCAGGCGGGTTTTGAATGTCTCCAGAGAAGGAGACTCCACAACCTCTCTGGGCAGCCTGTTCCAGTGTTCTGTCACCCTCACTGTGAAGAAGTTCTTCCTCACATTTATGTGGAACCTCCTATGTTCCAGCTTACACCCATTGCCCCTTGTCCTATCATTGGATGTCACTGAGAAGAGCCTGGCTCCATCCTCATGACACTCACCCTTGACATATTAATAAACATTAATGAGGTACTTGAAGCCTTCAAAAATGGATCTTTGAGTGGGAGGAAAATTCTATACTTCTCAGTAGAGGGAGCACTGGATTAGGGGAGACCATAAACATTTCACTAATTACCATACTAAAAGAAAATTAATCCCAGATTAAACCTAAATGTTAGGTTTCTAAATATTAAAAACAGATTATTTCCTGTCCTTCCATCCCCACTGCTTCCCCCAAATTCCAACCTCTTTCATAGAGCTCTGCTATTCAGATTTCCAACACCTTACCCCAGAATGCTATGAAAGCTGAGATATGAGGTGAGTTCATATACAAACCTCTGCACAGACGGGATGAATTCCTATGGTGTTGTCCAGCTGTTCTTTTGTAATCCCACATTTAATAGCAGCTGCAAACCCCTGGGTGACTTCTCCAGCATTTGGACCAAGGACATGGAAACCAATGACTCTCTCCTAAACACAGAAGATAATCAAATGCAAGCACAGTCATGCATTCAGTTCTCTTTAGACAGCATGTAAGGTTTTCTTACTCAGAGTATATAATTTCATGAGTTCACAAAACATATGACAAATTAATGTAACCACACAAATGTGAACTATCATTAGCACCAACAGATGGGAGATAGTCAGTATGATTTTGTTCTCTCTCCAAAATGGAGAAGATTGAACTAGGAACTGAAGAATCAGCTTCCTTACAAAGTTTTATGCAGAAGTCCTCTGTTCACATCAGCAGAACACAAAGTTAACACACACCACGATCTATGTTTGATTATAGTGTATGTTCAAATTACTATCACTTCACACTTCTCATATCTATACTACTGTTCAATTGCAAAGGATGTCAAACTGCACATACACTCTCAGCAACACTCAGCAGAAGTACTGACTTGACCAGTTTTTCTTAAAAAAAACCTTGCTTCTCTAAGAAAAGCAAGTCTCTTCTAGAAATGCCAACCACTGTGGGCCTCAGTGGCTTTCGGGGCATTAATGAGATTTTGCTGAGCATAGATGTAGCCCACTTGGGTATGAAACAAGTTATCTGCTCCTCCTGCTAAATTACACATATAAGGGAATGCAGATACTCAGTACGCTGAAAGGTTATTTTTCGTTCAGTAAGCCTGAGGCCTCAGATTTACCACAGGGTTTATTTAAATAAGAAAAGTTATAATTAGGTAATAACTAAAATGGAATTATCCTTATTTTCCTTTAAAAATGTGTACATATGTCAAAATAAAAGCATAATATAAAACCTGGGGTAACTACAGTTTTGGATAGTTACTGAACAAATTTTCCATCCAGGCTCCTTCAGCTCTACCTCTAGATGTTTAAACCTGTTCCAAATTTTCAGGACAAGAAATGGAAACAAATTAATGCAACACTTTAAATCACCACTAAGCCTTTTCATTTTCTTAAATAACTTTGGATTAGGAACATAACCATGGGTTCCAAAATAGCTTCCACACTTGTGCAAAATCCTCCAGAGAGAGGAAATGGGCAAAACCAGTTAGGTTTTCAAATTTTACAAAATGGTGATGTGATGTTTAGAAAGACTGCAGTAAGATAAATCTCTGCCTGATGATAAAAGCAAATAGAAAAAGTAGATGAGCAAATAGAAAAAGTAGATGAAAAATTTTATTAGTAAAGATAACTCCATGTCAGTATCTTCACAGGAATACATCTTTACAGTCTATTATTTTTCATAATAATTCATATCATAAAAACCAGCAAAATTTTTATTAAACAGATGATGATTATTCAAGGGGGGGCATACCAATTCTTTTGACCAATTAGTAATTCTGCTTGTGCTTCAGCAGGTACTGTACATTTCCATTGCCAGGAAGTTTTAACCTAGTCCAAGGATAATCCTGGCATTATCACCCTAAATGAGATTTGTGCAGGCAAGATACATTAATCTTGTTAGAACAAGCTCCTCAAGAGTTTTATAGATAAATGTGGATTTGCAGAGGTTACAAGTTGTGATATTTTCCGAGTGATCTCAATTTCAGAGAGAAGAATCTTCCAGAAAAGAATGTCCCAGTTTGGGGAGGGGAGAATAAGACAAACACGTAAGACTTCTAACCATTTTTACATGCATTGATTCGTTCACTTTTCAAAGTTAATGAGCAGCCTTAGAGATCTCTACTTCTTATTTTACGTATATGAAGAAGTACCATATACTGACGGCAACGACAGAATTTTTTATTTTACTGAGGAACATTTTTGTATAAATGGAAGTATTGCATCACTATTAATATTTATTAAATTTCAAAAGGTAAAAAAATTTGTTAATTTTTTAAAAATAACCATAGCGGTATAGGTATCAGCGGTACCTATAATGAACATACGGCTGCTATTTTCCTTGTAAAGAAAGATGCACTTACATTATCTTGAATATTGCAAATTATCTTTGCATAGCATTTGTTGTTGTCTCTGGATGGCACAGTCCATTCCAGTGGCCAGAAATGACTATGATACACCTGGAAATACAACACAGGTTAAAAATAAAAAGTAGTGTAATTTCACAGCAGAGAACATGATGTTCCAAAACCTGCCAGATTATCTTAAATTTGCCTCATCTACCTCCAAAGGCAGAGCTTTACTACTGACAGCAATTGCTTTTGGAAATCACCCATGTAAAAACTTTCAACAATCGTCATGGAGCACAAGGATGAACTGTTAACTAGTAACATTTCATGAGCAATCAGCCACACACATAGAATTTGGAATACTTGAAATCAGGGTGAGACTCTGCCCCCTTGGTGAACACCAAAGAAGGAAGCCTCTACAAAACAAGCACTAGTGTCATCCAATAGTTAAAAAGAAGAAGCCATTAAGTGTGTTACACCTCCAGGATTCAGCTGACCATGCTCTCATTGAACTAAACAAATACGAGCTTCCCTCATGGAAGGCTGTACTGTCTCTAGGTCTACCTGGGATGAAGGTAAAAAGAGCAGAAAAAGGGAAGAAATAGCCTCAGAGCCTGGGTTTAGGAGAAATGAGGACATGCTTTTTGCACACTCTCTTAGTTTATGTATCGCTGCAAAAATGGAAAGTATATTTAAAAAGGAAAATCCAAAACCAAACCCACATTCTTCTGTCTGCCCCAGCCAACATCACTGGCCAGATTCCTAAGTGCAGACAAAGTGGCTCACGCACCTGTACGGCATGTATTTCAGAAAATGACAGGGTGTTTTGAGACACTGTTGCACCCAGAACTCTCAACAGCTCCCATTACAAGCTAACCTCAAACTGATTACTATTTGAAAAAAGTTTTTAACTGATCAGAACTCCAGTAAAAATAGATCCCTTCACAAACTAGGAGAGACAGCCCAATGTTTTTCCATATTAATGGGATTACAAAGCATTTATAGACATAGCTATCTGAAACTGAAATTCAACAGGTCTGAATGACAGATGCAACTCAATAATCCTACTGAAGCTTGCAAAAGCCAATATAGTGACATGACAGAGATGTAAGAATAAATTAAATGAGGACTCAGCCACAATACAAATGCTTCTGGATACATAGTTTTAAAAATGGCTTCAAAAATGAAAAGTGTATTTTCCACAAAGAAGGGTCCAGTGTTACACATGTAAGAGCAAGAATTTGACTCAATAATTAAAATTTGACTGTGTATATACAAACTTTGTGGGGAGAATAGAATTTAAACCCCTGCCCTGTAGTCAGCTTAACAGTAGTTGACACACTGCCATTTACTTCTTTTCTCCACAGTCCAAGTCAAAAAATGTAACTGACAAAACTAAGAGGGAGACAAGTTCTCAACTTTATGAGCCGCCACTTATCTGCTTATTTCCCCAAATAATGCTCCTCAGGTGATCTTCATGGGACATGAAAGTTCAGTTTATTGTCAGACACCCTCCTCTCACACTTTCTGTAACGTGGCCTGTAAAGTATTTTGTAAGAACAGCCTTAGGCACTAAGTGCTTACATATGTCCAATTTCACTCTCGACCAGCAATCCCAGTGAACGAAAAGGGATCACTCACACGACTAAAATTAAGCACATACCTCCTTGTGTAGTCAAAATAAACAGGAAAAATGAGCATAACAACATTTGGCTTTATAAAGTAAAAATCAAGACATTTTCCATGCTCTAGCTACAAAAAGCTCCACTTTGACATTAAAACCAATGTACTCCTTCCAACACAGAACCAGCTTCAATTTATCCTGAAGTATTTGCAGACACAAAGAAACCTTTTTTTCAAAACCAAACATTTCACCTTCAAGCCCTGTTTGCCAAAAATAAAACATATTTGCAACTAGAGACTATTTTTATAACATGTCTATGAACTGCTAAGGAAGACAGAAATTAACGTAGTTACCTCCTGCCTTTATATCAGAACACAGAATGCCATTTTAATTAACCGTTAAGATTATTTTAAATTACAAATTGGGAACTTAAAATCCAGATGAAACTAAGGCATTTACCTCAATGTTTTCCTCCCCGAACTTCTCCACCGCAGTCTCTTCAGAATACCCACAGGCTCCATATTCCAAAGGAGTGAATACAGTGGTTGGAACATTCACATAGTCACACTGTGTGGCATTCAAACAAATAAAAACCCCACAAAACATCATTAATAAAATCAGCACAACGGTTAAAAATTCAGCAGCCTGAAATTCAGACAGGAAGAAAAGTTGGATTATTCAGAATTCTGAAAGATACATTTTTTAAACTACAGTTTTGGTGTTGTTCCTCTCAGAGGCATTAACTAGAGCAAGAGCAGAAAGACAGTTTAAGACCACACTGACATTAACATGCATAGATTAAAAGGAAGAGGAAATTCAGTGCCCTGTTTTAAAAATGTACTGGGTGAAAGGTCTGGTACATTTTTAAAACAGATAAATTAGACTGTTCAACTGCCACTACAAAGCACACTATTTTTAGCTGGGAACGTTGCAAAGACAACACCACCATCAAAACCAATCATCTTTTTTATCAACTGTGGCCCAGGTGATGCCAAAGAACCAAAGACATGAACAACAGCCATTTGGGGGGACAGCTACAACTAGAGCTGATACTGTGTGACTAATCACATATCATGAGATGCAGACACTAACCCCTGACTTCACTGGAGTTTTACAGCATTCCAGAGGTGACCTCTCTGGACAACCTCTGGGCCTGACCACCCTCACTGTAAAAAATTTTTTTCTTATGTTTAAATGGAATTTTCCCATGTTTCAGTTTAAAGCCATTGCCTCTTGACCTTGCAATTTATACCACTGAAAAGAGTTTGGCTCCATCTTCTGTACTCTTTACCATCAGGTATAAATACACATTGATATAAGAGCCCTCGAAGCCATCTCTTCTCCAGGGTATTGACCTGGACGAAGGGACAGAGTGTACCCTCAGCAAGTTTGCTGGTGATACAAAGCTGGGAGGAGTGGCTGACACACCAGAGGGCTGTGCTGCCATCCAGTGTGACCCGGACAGGCTGGAGAGCTGGGCAGGGAGAAACTTAACAAAATTCAATAAGAGCAAGTGTAGAGTCCTGCACCTGCGGAAGAACAACCCCATGGATCAGTACAGGCTCAGGGCTGAGCTGCTGGAGAGCAGCTCTAGGGAGAAGGACCTGGGGGTCCTGGTTGACAACAGGCTGACCATGAGCCAGCAATGTGCCCTCACGGCCAAGAGGGCGATGGTACCCTGTGGTGCATTAAGAGGAGTGTGGCCAGCAGGTCAAGGAAGGTTATCCTCCCCCTCTACTCTGCCCTGGTGAGGCCTCATCTGGAGTCCTGTGTCCAGTTCTGGGCTCCCCAGTTCAAGAGGGACATGGAGCTACTGGAAAGAGTCCAGCGCAGGGCCACTATGATGACTGAGGGATTGGAGCATCTCCCATATGAGGAGAGGCTGAAGGAACTGGGTCTGTTTAGCTTGGGGAAGAGGAGGCTGAGGGTGGGATCTCATTGATGCTTATAAATATCTCAAGGGCGGGCGTCAGGAAGACGGGGCCAGACTCTTCTCGGTGGTGTCCAGTGACAGGACAAGGGGCAATGGGCACAAACTGGAACACAGGAGGTTCAATCTTAACATAAGACAACACTTCTTTACTGTGAGGGTGACAGAGCACTAGCACAGGCTGCCCAGAGAGGTGGTGGAGTCTCTGTTTTTGGAGACATTTAAAACCCATCTGGGCGTGTTCCTGTGTGATCTGCTCTAGGATCCTGCTCTAGCAGGGGGGTTGGACTAGGTGATCTTCGGAGGTCCCTTCCAACCCCTAATATTTTGTGATTCTGTATAAAAATTCCCAGCTGTCTCAGCCTCTCCTCATGTGCCAGACGCTCCAGACCCTTAATCATAGTCATGGCCCTTTGCTGGACTTGCCGTGTCCTCTTGTACCAGGGACTCCAAAACTGCACACAAAATCCAAACCTGTCTCACCAGTGGCAAGTGGAGTGGAAAAGGTCGCTTCACTCCACCTGCTAGCAATCCCACTGGCCACGAGGGTACATTGCTGGCTCACGGTCGACTTGTCCTCGAGACCCCCTGAGGCTTTCTCTGCACAGCTGCTTTCCAGCTGTTGGTTCCCCAGTCTGTGCTGGTGCACAGGCTTACGGCTCCCCAGGCACAGGGTTCTGCACTTCTTGCTGAACTCTACGAGATTCCTGTCAGCCCATTTCTTCAGCCTGATGAGGCCCCTCTGAGTGACAGCACAACCATCGGGTGCACCAGTCACTTCCCCATCGTTTTGTATCATCTGCAAACTTGCTGAGGGTGCACTCTGCCTCATTACCCAAATGTTAAAACAGTATTGGACCAAGTATCCAACCCTGGGGCACACCACTAGTGACTGGCCTCCAGCTGGCCTTTGCAATGCCGGTCACAGCCCTTAAAGCCTGGCAGTTCAGCCATTTTTCAGTCCCCTTCTCTGTTCACTTACCTAGCCTGTACTTCACTGGTTTGTCTACGAGAATGTTATGGGAGACAGTGGCAAAAGCCTTTACTAGAGTCAAAATAAACAACATCCACTGCTCTTCCCATATCCACCAAATTAGTCATTTTGCCATAGCAGACTAGCAAGCTGGTCAGCTCTATTTAATTTCTAGTAATTTAAATTTCTATGGATTTCAAAGTCTATGGATTTCCTTTGTGACAGGGGATCAACTAAGATGCTGTGTACCATTCTTTCCCCACCTATCCATAACACTTCATTATGTTTCATACAATCACCCTTTCAGATTTGCTACTATAGTAGTGTAAGGCGGGATCCCATCTAAGTAGTTACTCATGTCTTGGATTCACTGAATGAGATGATGCTTTTTTTTGGCAGTCGAAGGATTTTCATACCTACAGAGACAGTTATCTGGCATAAAAAGTAAATTAGAAACATATCCATACTATTGCAGCAAGAAAAAAATTCTGGCTCCAGCTACGGTTTTCTTAAACTTTGCCTGGCTGAGGTAATGACATTATGCACACTGATTCAGGATTTTGTGACTGCACTACGTGCCAACCTAAAATAAACAACTCAATCAAGCTCTAAATCTGACCGACAGCTGAACTTGATATGAATACAGCAGGCTCTGAGAGACAAAAACCTTTATGCTTATGCCCTATGGTTATGAAGGCAAGACAAGCACTCACATCAATGGTGCTTGGATAACAGTTCTTTAAAGGCACTCTCCCTTCTTCCTGGTTTAAAGATAAGGTGTAAATGAGTACCTATGTTACTGCTATTTGGACTAGCACAACTTCACTGAAACCTGCAGCTGCAATATGAAATGTAAACGCTGAATTGATGAACTCAACATCTCAGATATAAGTACGTGCTGACTTATTGGTACATTTGATCTTTCCTTGTGTCTATATTCAATTATAAGCAGAAGTGTGCATTACATTGAAAACATATGGATGAGAAGTGAAAAAAATCCTGGAAATAACACTGAAAATGAAGAGCATCACAAGCCCCTTTAGCACTCAAGGGACTGTAGGTAAGTTCAGAAAATTGCCTATGAATTAGAGTTAAAGCTTTTAATGGGATGGGAATGACTGTTGACTTTTAGGGAAGGCGGTAGAGTTAAAAACAAGTTAAATGATCTCAGTTAATTATTATTATTATACTCTGAGAGAAAAATAAAACCTCTTGATAGAAAAAAAAGACTACTGCTTAATCCACAGGTATTAATTTAATCTTACACAATTAGCAGAACATGTCTGCAGTAATATCTTTGCAAGGGGAAAATTAAAGTGATCATCAAAGCTAATCCTTAAAAGTCTCCTGAGTTTTCCATAAACAAGCAGACTTGCACTCAGAAGTAGAGCAATGACAGTGCTCTGTGGCAATTGGTTCCTTACCTTAGTGGTTGCCCCAGCATAAAGCCTTCGAACTAATAATCTTCCTGCCTGGATTGCCACTGGTGTGAGTTCCAGCTTGTCCTGCAGTATATCTCCAACAGCATAGATGTACGGCACGTTTGTTTGCTCTTCATCATTGACAGGAATTTTTCCTGTTCTGCAATTTGAATTAACAAGAAAAAAGATCTAAGTGATCTGTTGCAAGGACTGGAGGTGTAAATCTGACCCTTAGCTCTAAGAGAAAGACAGGTATTTGTAGTATGAGAGAAAGAAGTCATATTCACAATCTTACAATCTTGGGCAAGAATGTAAAGTAGTACAAATTTGACCAAAACTACAGGAATTTACACACCAGACAAGGAGGTAGCCTGTGAAGTTGCGATTCACCTCCTGAATCAATTCTTCAGTGAGGCAAAAATCTTTTCCTTAAACACCCTCTACTACCAGCCGAGCTGTGTACCAGCAACCTTGAGGAATGACAGGAAGAGATATTCTCCCACTCAAGCTGTAGGACAAAATCATTTCTCCACTACTGAAATTCCAGTCCAGTGGCTGAAGCAGTTTCTATAAACTTACCCTTCAGTCTTCTAGACAGACACAGGTCAAGCTGTTAGACACTCTACTTAAGGGACAGCCAGCAAGCTTTTTAGCTGTAAGTGTATTGAGCTAATGGAAGTTTTCAATTATTAATATTTCCCACTTCATTAACGAATGAGATAGTGCAGTAATCACTGCAGGAAACATATGTAACAGGGAAACCTCCCCAGACAGGCACAGAAACAGTCACACAGTTACCTGAGGGACCAACAGCAATTCCCATATTAAAATCCAACTTCCTCAATTTTGCTCTTGTTAACAAATATACAGTTTATGCTAATAATTTTATAGTTTACTCTATTAAGCTAGTAATAGGTGTCTTGATGTCAGAAAGATGTATACTGTTCTACAAGGCAACATGAGTCTGCCAACTTTAAATGGACCAAAACTTCCACTTATTTAGAAGATCACAACAGCTCCCTTCAGCAACATCAGTCACTGTGTTCATATATAAGCTGCCCTCTGCACTGTTTTTCCACAGATTATCAAGTCAAGTTCATAGTCCTGTGTCTTTTCTTCAAAGGGAACATTGTCTAGGCCCTATATGCCTAGAAGATGTTTTAGTTACCAATATTGAAAATGTTACCGATAGCTCCACTCCCTGGTGCAACGATCTCACTACATTAAACATTAAATGCTCCTCTATAGGAGACCCAAGGATTTCTCTAAGGCAATAAATAAACACCTCCAAAACCTAAAACACATCACCAACAGTTTAAGGAATGCTACTTTGACTTTATAGTTCAAACCAAACATACAGGAGCATTTACATTAAAAATTTAAACAAAACTCACTACAGTAAACAAACAGATCTTTGCCCCAAGAGATGGCAGAGGGAAAAAAAAAAGGAGACAGGAAGAAGAGTATAAGGAACAACTGACAGATGCTGGAAAGCCCAGTCACTGGAAGAAGTTGAGACTGACCTGTGAACCTAGACAGAACAGAACAGACACTTGACTCCCAGTGTCTAGGAACTGACATTTCTGTACCTAAAAAGCAAACGTGGCAATACTATGGGAGAAAATGCAGCTACCTGCTACAGTCTCCTACCCAAGCGTATGCAAACTGGAAAAAATTTTTCCTTAAAGCTTTTGAATGTCTGTGCACCACTACCATTGCAGTAGTGAATGACACAAGCTCACTAGTCAGTCGTGCACAGATATCTGTCCTTACTTTTCATTGATCTTCACTCCAACTGTATCCAAACCGATTTTTCTTGTGCATGCATCTCTTCCGATTGCTAGCAACACCTGCAAAACAGCAAGGCACATGTTACTGATTTTTTAAAACCTCAAAAGTGCATCTGCATCTGACTATCTATTATTTTCATTATATACTAAGGATTAGTTGCTAAGGCTTGGTCACATTAAGATGAATACATTTGCTACCAATTGAACATTCATAGAGTTTAAGACAAGCCACACCATACCATGACCTAACAATAACAGGTTTTAATGATAAGATTAAATACAGTCAAATAGCTTTCTCTGGAAAGCTATACCTAAATACACTGGTTAGGGTCAGATTCTGTATTTCCTCATGCTTTTATACTGAAGTGTTATACCATATCCCTACCAGAGCAGAGGACCTCAAAATGCTCCCCAAGGAAAGGGCTCTTCAGGAAGAAACTCAGATGCTTAAGCTAGTAAAAAGACCGTAAAATAATCTTTGTTTTGATCAGAAAATATAATTTACTTATACAGGCTCTCAGCAAAGTCACTGTCAAAGAATATCATTTGTTGAATATTATTTGTTTCCACATTTGTTCAGAATGATAGACAGACCAGGCCAAATTCTCACCCATCCTATCAACTCGGCTACCTTAATAAGCAAAACAAGCTCCAGCCTATACTATCACAAGGAAAAGTGCTATCTGCTTTGCAGTCTTGGACAACTGTCCAGGTAAGTACACAATGCTCCTCATACAACTAAGAACTGTGCTGAAGGAATCTGAGATTTGCTTCAAGTCTTTTAGATGATGAAGCATACCAGATCTTCAGAGCTGAAGGTCTTAAAATGCATCACACAGAGCTCATAGCTTCTATAAACAGTGACAGCATTTCAATGAAAGATGTAGTAGCAATGAGAAATCAGAAGTTTCCTTAATGAAAAGATGGCACTGACTTGCTAGCCAAAAAGGTTTTGTTACTATGGACCAGGAAAAAGACTACTATAACACTGTGCAACAGCACTGCTGTTGTTAAACTTTCTCATAATATTAGCCCTCAGACACACTGAGGCATGTCCTTGTCATGGGGTGACTGATGCACAGGTGAATGAGGTCACTGGCACACAGTATTCACAGTCTAAAATCCCAGGCTGGCAACTGTTTATGTATTCTGTGTAGTTCCAAATACTTTATTCACAACTTTTTTTTTTTTTTCCTTTCAGCATCAAGGCCTAAGAAAATGAGTGGGATGAAAGGTGTTGGCAACAGTCAACCAAACATATAATGGCATACCTGCACACTGCAATTTTACTGATTTAAGTGTGTAATGAAGTTCTCTGACTGACTTACTACAGGGCATTGTGAAAATGCTGCGGCAACAACAGGTCTTGAGAAGACATGACACCTGCTTGTTTAGCTCTTGCACAGACCATTATTTTGTGCTAACTCCAGAACATGTTTTAGTTACTATGAAAATTATTATAGACCAGTACTTATAGTTTATGACAAATATCCCACTGGGGAAAAATCCTGCAACTGATTGCACATGACCAAGTTCATCTACATCCTTAAGCTAAAAAACAGGTTTCAAAACTATGCAAGTGATCTGGTAAGGCATATGGGACTCATGCCCATGGATTCCAGGACTTCTGTCACATTAATTACCTGTTGATTGTGTGCAATTAGCATATTGTAATGGTTAAAAACAATTTCAAGAAATCTAAACTATGGATAAAAACACCTCACAAAATCTTAGCATTATATGGAAGGCTATTTCACATTCTTTATGTATGGAGACAGGACTCACAGTATTGTATTCCCCTTCAATTATTTGGTTCCCCTTTGTGGACTTGGCTGTAACTTTCAATATTCCAGGTGTTCCTTCCTCAATCTGCTCAACCTACAACATGAGGGGGAAAAAAAAAAAGGGGGGGGTTAGTTTCAAATAAAGATATGCAAATGTATCTTTTTCCCACCACATATCTTATCATTCAAAATGAGGGTTTAACCATGACCTAAGCATGCATTCTAAAGATATTTTCACTTTTCACTAGAATTATGATTACTATTTGCATGTTTAAACATTTTGGTTTATCTCCATGCATTTATTCTTATGACCAACACAATAAGACTTTGTTTCTGTTTTTAAAAGTTGACTGATAGCTAAGTTCTTGTGCAAGCCCAGCACATGAGCTGCTGGTATCAACTGGGTACAAAGGAGATGAAGAGGAAGGGAGCTCTTGCAAAACCTGGAAACAGCATTGGACATTTTCTTCAACTGCACCTTGAGGACCATCGTGCCATGCCTTCCACCCACGGGAAGCCACAGTCACAGCCCAGCCCTTAGCAGGACAGGCCTCTGCTATCTTTGAATGATATCAGTCCAATGTGTAAAGCTGCCACGGCCTTGCAGGAGAGGGCAGCAGCTGGCTCTAAATGCTTAAAAAAACACCATCAGCTTAAGAAAAAAAGCTTCTTCAGAGTTCCCCATAGTCAGCTGAAATAAATATTCCTAGTTCTAGCCATGGATCCAGCTACACAGTCTCAAGTAATGCAGCAGGTTGCTGCCTACTCCAGCAAAGGAGAAACAAACAAACAAAAAAGTGACTCTTTTAACAAGTGTGCTCTGTGTTCAGAGTAATGAAAAATAAAAGTTTATTTAAAACAAAACAAACCCCAAAATACTCAACCTTCTACACCCCACCCCTCCATATACCAGAAAAAAAAAAAAAAAAAAAAAGCAGAAAAAGGAAAGCCACTAGCTTTTTTTTCCAAACACTCGTTTCTTTCTCTGATAAATAAATCAACTGAACAAGTGGACGGACTTTGAAGCTACATAGGTGAATTCTCTTCTGTCTTCACTGATATTTACTGGACTGTGAGGAAAGGGCTGGATACCCTTAGCTGCAGTCCTTCCCTTACCCTCCCAGGAACGGCAAGATGCCCAGCTGCTTCCCAAGGCTGGCTTTACATACAAGAGACATGTATGTGTGCAACAAGTAGTTCTGGGAAATTTTTAGTGTTCATTCTACAGAAGAAAAGGTACTTCTCAACTAGCTGCCCTAGTTCTTACTTCATACTCAGTATTTGAAGCCAGAAAAAGCAAAATTTCTCACTAAGTTCTCTTCCCCTTTTTCAATTTAAAAAAACCCTAAACCTTCTTTGCCATCTTACCAACTTTAAAGGATCACTGTGTTATAATGCACCTATTCAAAGGCATTATTTATAATAATTCATCTTCTGTCTTCAGATGTCCCAATGAAAAGTTTTAATCAGCACCATGTGCATAACTTCAAAAACAATATTTGAAAGAGATGAGAAGACATGCTAAATACATATCCAGCAATTTAAGTCTAAGGATACGCTCCACTGAAAACAGGGACAAATATTTTATTCCCATTGAAATCAAAGACATGTAGAGAAGAGGCAGGCTAAAATACACAAAAGCGCATTTTGTGACTAGGGTGATGGACTCCTCTTTGCAGGATGCATTTGCAGGAGACCACTCACTATTTAGTTGAAATGATCTGTTTCTTCTAAGATCAACTTCCTGATTTCACAGCCCCCAGAAGAGCCTACATAAAGATACGTCTGAAACAAAAGCTAGGTAATCATCACTGCTTTTCATATAACATGGAATTTCTGCAAAACAAACAAGCATAAAAACCAAAGTTCTTTGTTTTGACTTTGACTTCTCATGGCAAATCTTTTACCCTCGGTGAGAGAGGGTCAGATCCACAATACAGTAACTGGCAAGACCATTATTTAACCTACTCTTAATATTGCTAAGGATGAAAATGAACAGATTTCACTCAGTTTAATTCTTTAATCCCCAAAGCATTACACTCGGTAACACACTAGCTTAACGCCAAATTGAAAACTGCTTAATATATTATGTCCTATTTCATGATAATTAAGTACTAATTATTGTGAAAAAAACATTAAGAAAAATACTGTTAGCACCCTCTGAAGTCTTTGATAAGGCAATTTTACATTAGAAAAGTTCCACACCTTATCTAATCTGCTTTTCCACCTGAATTTGCCTATACATAAGTAGCTGCACCAGTACTCCTGAATTCAAAGGAAATTGAGCAAGTATATGAGGGCTCTGCCTAGTGAAGGATGTAAATGGATACTTACAAAGCCCATTTACTTTTCTGGATAGTCCCCTGGCCCTGGGCACAAAAGCAGTCCTTGCTGGCTGAGAATTTGAGAACAGCATTGGAAAATACAACTATTTGTGATGTACTGGCCCTGATCTTACAGGCAATTATGTACCTGTTTAATTATCAGCCTGCAAGAAGTTTCACAGATTTCCTGACAACTGCTGAATTTAAGTATATTAAAAATTTGCAGGACCAGGATTAGCAGGAGTAACAACATTTTTAATGCAACATATACTAACCCATCTAATTCTGATAAAAACAATGAATCCTGAAATCTCACAAAATTTTCATGCTAAGACTAAATTGTACCTTTCAATTACCTAAGACTCATAGATTTACTCAGTTTAAAACAAAAACTAACCCACAGCATATCATAGGAGATCCTGTATTGCAAATTCAACTTTTGTATTCACTAAAATAATTTACATCTTAAAACGTTATGATAGATACATTGCAATCAATTGTAGCCACATATCACTTTGAGCCTACCTTGATTGGCACAAACTCCCTAATAAAGTTGATTCCATGTTCTCCCATATATTCGCCAATTTTGTTTGCAATATCCTGGTCAAATCCTCTTAAGAGAATGGATCTCACCATTACAGTGACATCTAATCCAAGACCTGCAAGAAACCCTGCACATTCCAAGGCAACATAGGAAGCTCCAACCACCAGGGTTTTCCCTGGGCAGTAAGGCAGAGAGAAAAGGTCATCACTGGTTAAAAAAAAGGGGGGAAAAAAAAAGAAAGTTAGAGACAACCAGAATAATGTATTGTGCTGTATACTTACTTAATTTCTTCCATAAGAATTGGACTTCATTCCTCTTCCTGCTCATTAAAAAAAAAAACCAAATCCAACCATTTAATATTTTTGAAATTCAGCTGAAATACAAGATCAGTACATGACGGATTAAAAAGTTCTAATTAGAGTACACCAAAATAAGTGCACGAAAATTCTGGATGACCACAACATTTCTGAGGGTTTTTTTACAGAAACTTATCACAAATTGTTAAAAAAATTGTAGGTCGGTTGGTTGGTTGTTTTTTTCTGAATCTTGCTCCAAATATTTTGCTGTAATTTTTAGCTCCCGAGAGCTGAAAGGAAGAGGTTTAGTTTTAAGACAAAAATACCATCTTCACTTCTTTGAAGACTTATCCTTTTGCTAAAGCATTATACACAGCATCAAATACACGCAGACATTAAAAAAAATTAATGCAAACCACAGTAACAGGCAGAGATAGAAGTACAAAGCTATGGAAAACATGTTTATTTGCCTGCTTTCCATTTCTTTCAACTGCTTCATCAAGCTACGTCAGCTCTAACACACTTTGGACCTAGACTATAAAACCAGGGCTCCTCAAAGAAGCAGGGACTCATGGAGGCATCACACTTGCTCAGCAGAGACTTAGGCAGAGTTTGGCAATCCAGTTCTCCAAAGATTTAAATCTAAATTAAGTGCGTCTCAGCCAACAACTGCAAAGGCTAAACAAAGCTGCTCTCTGCAAATGTTGTGGTGGAATAAAATAAGATTGTGTAATTAAAGGCTACATTGTAGTTCCTATCCCCCAGGGAACCCAGTGAAGATTACAGACAGCCTCAATCTGATAGTCTTTAACTCTGGCATTCCTGAGTCTTCCACCTTAATGTTATTTTCAAGCACCACTTTACAGGCTATACTATCTGTTACCTTTAACTTCACTACTACTTGTTAGAAGGGAAATGTACAACATGGTGTTTTGGTTTCACAGAGACTATGCCAGTTATTAGTTCCATTGCTATAGGTTTGCAAACCTGTAATTCCAACCTCTGTTTCTACAAAAAGTAACTTAAAAGTTACTCTGATATGAAAATACATTTCACCTGCGTATCACATTGCTCTGTCAAAATTGTGCTAGAATTGCTTGGTCTTATCTATTAACCAGACATTTGAAACTGGTTTTCCCAAAAGTTGAATTAACTTCACTGAGTAGCCGGAAAAAAATTGGGCTGAGTTTCAAGACTGCCCCAGTGCGTGAAGACAGATACGCTTCACAACACCAACTGCTTTGTAACTCCCACTTTCCTTGATATTTGAGCAGGGAGGTTTCTTCCAAGCAGACTGTGCTCTTCATTACCAAAAAAACTTCAGTATGTGAACTGAAAGGCCATAAAGAATAGAGAAGAAGTGAGTGTACTGGTAACTGTATGATGGACATACACATGATTTACGGTATTCTCGGTTACTGCTGTTATCAGTCAGAAACAGAACCATCCTAGCCAGCCACCCACAGTCACATGGTGTCTACCAGACACCAAGGTTTTTGGCACCTTAATATCTGTCTATAGCTATTCTCCTGCACTTACTTTCCCCTAACAAAGTTACATAGGAAAGAAAATCAGCAAGCAAGCAGCCCTGCTCACGCTTCACCACTTTCTCCAGCAGGTGAAGCATTCACACATGGTGAATGACTTCATATTCCTTCCTGCTTTTACCTGCTAATGCAGTATTCCTTGTCTCCAGGTATACCCAGATAGCGTGGTCGTTCACCAGTGGCAATGAGAAATCTTTCAGCTGTGTACAGCTTCTCAACTCCTCTTTTATTTGTTGCCTGTGGACAAAGTATTGGTCCAAAGTGAGTATTTCGCAGTCATACCAAGGGAAAAATCATACTATTTGAAAAGCACCTCTATTCAGAAAGTACTACAGGAAGACCCAGCAAACATGGCTAGGAAGTACCTTAACTGTGTGTGGCCCGACAAATTCTCCGTAAGCATTCTCATATGTGACTTTCTTCTCTCTTAGTACAACCCGATAGCCCCAGTTCAGTGAACCAATGTAATTCTGAACAGATTCTGTCATAGTCATCCAGTTGTGTTTGACTGTGAGAAACAAAAGAGAAAGGCTCATCTTTCAGTCTCTGAGCTCTTTTTCCATAGCCAACCTTGTATGCTCACACAGATATTTTTCATGATCCAGTCACCTTTGTCTTAATTCCTTTTTTATTCCAGGGTAACCCTACTGAAATTCAAAGAATTACGCCAGCATAGACAACACAAGAGGTCACAGTGAAACAGATACAACTTAAACCATGGAAAATTTAAGCTTCCTGCTTTATCAACAGTTTTCTACAGACACGTGCTGTGAGCAGGTGACATTGTTCAACAAATGATACGCATCTCAGAGGTGCCTCTGCATGGTTCCCACTACAGGATTACACCCTAAATAAATCCCAATCCTATAACCATGCACATTACAGCTAATATAAAGTAAAATTCACCTTCTTATGTAGTAGTGACAGAGCTGAGGGAAAGGAAATCCTTGCCTGCAATCATGAGAAAGTTCCTAACAAGGAACATTCTGGGGTACTCCCTTAGACGTGTTACATTCAGAAATGGAGTAGTACCTTATTGCTTTTATTCACACAGCTATCTTATCAAACATGATCTAACTAACATGATCAG
This sequence comes from Podargus strigoides, assembly GCA_028020825.1. NCBI lineage: Eukaryota > Metazoa > Chordata > Aves > Caprimulgiformes > Podargidae > Podargus > Podargus strigoides. Next base: position 111,066,702 of record CM051663.1, on the reverse strand, counting down.
AAGCTATTAATAGACAGATCACATGCTGCAAGGCAATAAGCCCCGTGGCTTTAGACTTGAAATGCACTTTTTTATGTGTAATCTCTCTGAAGTTGCCTCACATTGTTTATTGCCAGCATATGCTTAAGTGCAGCAAGCACTTGACACTGAAAAGAATCTCTGAATTTTCAGCACAAATGAGCAAACCGAAAAAAAATGTTCTTCTCTACCTTCTTCTGTAAACTGCCATCCAAATTTGCGTGAGTCTTGCAAGGCTTGTCCCAGTAAAGCTGCCTGGTGCATCAGTTTTTTAGGTATACAGCCCACATTTACACATGTTCCTCCAAGACCTGAGATAAAGGAACAGAATGCGTTTTTCACATCAGTGTGGCTGATCTCAAAGGAGAATCAGAGTCTCTAAGTAAAACCCCTTTATAAGAGGTTTGCATTGAAGAAAAACTTACCCCATGAGTTTCCCAGTGGTGTAGGCGTGACAAAGTCCAGCACCATCACTTTCTTTCCATATTTGGCAGCCTCCTGCAAAACAAATTAAATAAGACACATAGCTAAATATTAGAGGTTAAATTTGGAGTAGACGATAACATCATGCACTGCTGAAAAGCTCTGTGACTTTTAATTAAGTAATAACGAATCATTTGCAAGGGAACAACTAGACAGTCATTAATCTTCTGAATTAATCTGTGCACTCGGTAGGAAAAAAAGATGAAGGGAAAAAATAAGCATTCATCCTGCTACACAAAAGCATGGCACTGGCTGATATACAGAAGACTCTGAGAGTCAAACCTCTTGGCTCCTCCATCCTGTCAGTTTGTTCACACTATTTTCCAAGATGCCATTTACTTTTAACATACTTGACAAATTTTTCATTAATCCAGTTTTCCCTTCAAAGATGGTTTCTCAAACATTTGTTTGAAACCACATCACACAATGACATAAGCAATCATGTGGCCACGTATTACAACCGTGCCTGTCCAATCTTTTTCCTTGTGGTAGAAGGGAACACGCAATTTTGAGTACAATCTGTAGCTGTCAGGATCAGTTCTTGTTTTTCAAGTTAGTCGACCTGCAGCATGTTGACTTTACTGTCAGGATGTGCAGATGTCATCCAGACTAGAAAAGTGGTTTATTTCATGCTATTTCCCCTAAGAAGTTTCATTAGCAAATCTACAAGCAATGTGTGTAAATGATACTGAGAATTGGAATTTCTGTATTGATGCTATTATTCCCTTTGTGCTTCTTAAGAAAAAGGCAAAGTCGACAGTGATAACTAGTACCAGAGAAGAACTCTTAAGCAAGCACAACATAGCTGACGAGCAACAGATTCCCCCATAAAATGGAGAAAAAATAACTTTGATACTTGGAGTAACCACAACTGTGCTGCATCACATTATGAATTTTTGGAGGTGTAAGCAGTAACAACTATAGGAAGAGGATATTACCCTAAAGCCTTGGGTTTGGTTTGGGAGGAGCTGAACTGCCTTCAGCATTATGTTACCAGTAATACTTGTTGATCTAAATAGTCAACAACGAGAATTTCAATTTTAAATGCATCTTACTTCATTCAAAATGCAAATGATATTTCAAATAACACAGGCTGCAGACACCCTTGGAAAATATTAATGTACTGGATTTCTGCTTCTGATTAAAGGTCAAGGTTGGCTGAGAAGCTAATTTCTATCCATTAGTAGCACCTCTGAAAGTTACTCAGAAAGGTGCTTAAGGACTGAGATGTGTTATTAATGCTCCTTTATAATCACAACTCTTAAATACAGCTCAAAAAAATCGTTACTAGTGTTATCTAACTGGAACGCTGAAGTGCTGGGGTCTGAACCCCCAGCCCTGAATTAAGGTTGACATATGGGTGGTTCCCACAGTCCTTTAAGAGGAGGGGATGAGTTTGCCTTTTGGCTTTCCTCCAGGGTGCGGCCGGCCTTGCAAGGAAAGCCCTCGGGTAAACAAGCCCCAGGTGCCCTGCATTTTGGTAACAAGTGCCAGGTGTCCTGTTTGGGGATAAAAGCTGGGCCCACTTGCAGGAAGGGTTGGAGTGTCTGTCTGTGGAGTGGACGCACTTCACAGAGTTTCCTGTTGGGGAAGGACCTCCTGACCACCCATGCAACCGGATCGTAGTCAGGTCTGGCACGTACAAACACGGGCTTTGTGGGGAGGCAACATGGGGTTACTTCTGTCATATGTAACCACCTTATTCTCCTGGTTGTCTCCCATTTTCTCTGTGGGTTATCTTGTGTCCCTGTTTGTTCCATCTATTATGAGCGATACGGTGTCATTCCTGGGGTCGCTGGGGTTGATGTCTGTTATTCGTGATCTATCTGACTTGTTTGTACCCCCAGCGATCCTCTATATGCTGACCCCTTTACGTGAAATAGAACCTGCGTACTGGATTATTGTTCTGCTGCTGGCTGTGTCCTTTTTACTGGGCCTACTAATTGGCAAAACAAACGCATGGATTCCCAAGCTAACACTCATCTATACGCTCACGTGACGCAGCGCAGCATCGTGTTGCCACCTTGGTAGAGATCACAAACAGATATATATAACCACTTCTGCAGAGTGATATGACCACAGTAACAAAACCTGCCCCGCAGGCTTTCAAACCTCTCCCGGCTGAGGGCAGTGCTGCATGAACACAACAAGGTTGCTTAGGGCTGGAGCTGTTCAGGGTGAACTGATAGTTGTGGCCTGGCACTTTGGTCTGGGTCTGCGGTTGGGTTGCACAGAGTCAGCTTGGCAGCATTTGCACTCACTGTGGAGACATGCCTCCAAACTAACAAGCTCTGAGCAGAATACAGAGAGGAAAGGGAAGACATGCACGCAAAGCTGCAGTGAAAAGCACACATAGAATCAACCTAGTTAAACTGCTGCAAATCTTGAGTGTAGACGTGTGGAACTTAGTGTAAGAGCTGTGTAGACACTTTTTTTTCCCTTTTGTTTTGCTTTTTAAAGCACTGTATGCTAATTAACAAAAAAATTTGAACAATCTAAGTCAGAAGTCTACATGTGTAAAACAGTTTCACTTCAACTTCATGAAACTGATTTGGAATACACTAATTACTACTGATAGTGATGTTGGCTTTATTGATCTACCACCTCCTGCTCTACAATCACTTGAGAACACAAAGAAGCAATATACTTCATACACCACGCTGAAGGAATATGGCAATTCATTTCCCTAGATACACACCTTTTCTGTCCCACAGCTGAAAAATGATGCAATAAATATCACTCCTGTAGCTTCACAACAAGCTTTCTGCATATGTATACAACAAAGCAGACCAGCCTCCTTATGGAAATTTCAACAGATGGCTTTTTATTACTGCAAACTGATTTTGCATTACTGCAAACTCCCTTTTACTCTTGTTACTCCCTTCCGTCCTAAAACATCCCCATCCTCTGAAAACCAGTGTCTCCTTCTCTTTGCAGCTTCTCAGAATTTTTATAGATCTTATCTTCCATCCTACACTATGACAACAGTGCCCCTAATGGGGGGGAAAGCAGGAAATAACACGGATTATGGACATAAGGCACATTACAATCTACCACTCAGCACTTCACTCTTCCATTATAACAGAAGTTCTTCTAAGGGACCAAGGTTTAATGTCAATCCAATGCTATGCTGAAATATTTTCTCCTCATTTTCTTTCATTCCTCAATGACCTCCTTCACTTCTCAAGAAGAGAATAAATGCTTCCTGTCTGGAGGAATAATTCGGTTCCAGGTCCTGAGTAATGAAATAGTTTTATTTCTAGGAATGCTCAATTCACTTCTAAATAGTTAATTCTACTACAGCAAAGAGAGGCAAAATGTGTCTAACGACTGATGTAAACAAGAAGAGTTACTGACTTACAATAAATTTCAGCAAGTTTCAAATGATAACGACAGCTCTAAGAGTTGGTATATTCTGCACCACTGCAGATGCTTTTCATTAATTCTAGATATGCTTCTAAAAGCAATATCCTAACCAAAAATAATGAATTATTTGGCTACAGGCAGAAAGTACCAGACCCTAGAAATCACAGAAGCAGAGAACAGCCTTGGGGTGAGATCCTAACTGCTTAACTACAGGTAAAATCTCCATATATGCAATTATGTTAGCTCACAAACCACAAAATCTCTCCAATTGTCAAGAATTAAAACAAAATACACAACTATTTCTGAACAGATATTACTTTCAGATAAAACTAGAAACCTCCTGATGTTAATTTTTAATGGTTTTCAATTTTTTTTTCTGTTACAAGTTGAACTTTAATTCTGCTACTAATAAAAACTGTTGAGACATCTACCTGCTGTTTTCCAACAGCATCATCTCCCATTAGTGGGGACCAAGCTTCATTCTATTAAGAAGTATACCATGACATTTTTATGTTTTTCTTCTTCAGAACAGAAGGAAAAGAATATTGTATAACTCAAAAGAAATCCCACTCATCAGGCAGAAATGTTATGCCCCTACAGTGTTAAAGATCACAGAATCATAGAATGGTTTGGGTTGGAAGGGATCTTAGGAAAGTCCAGGGTCCAAAGATACCAAGATCGAAGACTCTGAGGATGTCACCCACCTTGGCAGCTGCCAGACCACCTGAGCCCCCACCAATGACAATGAGATCATACTCGTAGGAATGCGGCACCGGCGTCTGCCCGTTCATTTCCATCAGTTTCTGAGGTCTGCCTTCCTTATGTGCCTGAACAGAGAAAACAAAAAGGATCAGGGAACATCGAAACATTCCCCACAGTGCTCAAAAATTAGAATTTTCACCAACAAATATCGTGACAAAGGAACATGAGTGCATCTGAATTTTCTGAGCTGTGTTTTTAATTAGCTTTTTAAAATTTCATCTTCTCAATCCATTCTTGAATAGCTCAGTACCTATTAGATACTGAACTATGAATTTTCTTGTTTGTTGGAGACCTGGGTTCCCTTGCAGAGCTTAGTTTTCCACATCAATGCAACTCCAGAGCCTCCTCATGCTATGTACTCCAGGTTGAGATACATACCTGCTGACACAGGCATTCCATTAATTTGTTTTGTTCTTTTCATCTGCCCTGGACTTTCCTAATTAGTGTTTTTCCCCTTCTCCTGCATATGTTAGTAGAAAAATACAACAATCATATACAACACTGTAATAATCTGAAATTACCAGCCTTGCCAACTGAATGAACAGAACTGAACTGCAGGACAAGATCTGGAGTGAGTAAATATCAGGATTCCTCAGCTGATATAAAGCAGCGAGCATCAATTAAAGTCACGATGAAACTTTTAAGACCAAAAAGTTAATAAAGAAGCCCATACGTAGTGACTTTACAAATCTGCTCACTTTTATTCAAGTGTTTCTATCTGCTTAACCAGGTAGGACTTGATTTAGTACTGCTGGAATAGTGAGGGCAAATAAAAGGAAAGAAAAAAAAAAAACAAACAAAGAAGTTTCTCTTCTCTTTTCATCTCAATTTTGTTTTGCATTAAGCAGCCCTTTGTGCTCAACCCATTCTGCTGCCATCTTCCTCTCAGGTTAGATTATATCCTCTCTGTAAGTATAACTGTGCCTACCCCAGAGACTGCTGCCAGCGCAGCCGTATCACTGACAAAAATCCCCTATCCCTCCAGCAAATTACACAGCAATGTCAGCAGAAATACAGACCGTGCATCTGCCTGTAGAAAGTTACATTTTAATAGTATTTCATAACCCTAGGTAGCATGTTAATAGTAGAAACAATACCTAGAAAGCACCTGTGGCTGTTGTGAAAACATCCAAAAATACCTCATCTTCCTTCCTCTTCCCCTCCTGCTCCACCACCCCAATACACACCCCTACGACCAAATCTACTTTGCACTCTGTTCCCCTTTTTTCAATTTTTCTAACACAGCTATTGGCCAGGTTCAAACTTCCTACTGCAATCAGAGTACGAGTAAAAAAGGAGCATATATTTATGACATGCAGTTTCACTCTATTTGTATTTAGGGACATAACATCATAGAATCATAGAATGGTTTGGCTTGGAAGGGATCTTAAGTTTCCAAATTAGAGAAAGTGTGCCATTCTTTTCCAAAACACACCTTCTTGTTTGCTTAGTGGCAACAGGATGGTGTGAAGCTTAAGGGCAGACTAACTCCCACAGTCATCAGACCCATCTAAGAAGAACAGTATCTTTAATATGCTTATAAAAAAACCACACCACTTACTCATGAATTTGCTTAGATCACTACTTTTATCATGCTACTTTTTTTCTTTTTCTTTTAAAGAAAAATGCTTTATGTTTTCACATGGATTAAGAAACTTCAGCTTTTATTCCCCACCGTTGAGTTCATTTTTCATTAGTTCTTCATAATCATTCTTCATGAAAACTTATTAAAAGTTTACATCAGTCAAAGTAGGTTACAGCCTTCCCCTTGGAAACCACCTCCCAGAAGCCTACTCCAAAGCAGCCAGGATCTTGACAAGCTCTGCTTCCCTTTTACCAGGGAACTTGTTCATGACCATGATCCCATCCTGAGAACCGATCTCCATTCTTCTCCCAACAACTACAATTTTTAAAAGAAAGTCTACATTCTCCTTACTTTCCAATGTCAAAACTAAATTATAGACTTTAAAATGTATCTCCCCCTACCTTTAAAGTTTTCTCATGATCTTCTATTTGCTTCTCATGTACAAAACCAACTGGCTGTGAAGTTTCTGCCGTTACTTCGCACTGCCCTTCTTCCAGCTTCTGTGCTCGCCCTGTGAAATAAAGAATAAAATAACATAGTGGAGAGACGTCCTTTATGAAGGCTGCAGTCCTCGAGCGAAATTGTCTGGGGGAGTGGCCTGGTGGCTTCATCGCTTCCTCATCAGCAGCACGCCTGTCTCAGGGGAGCATTTCCTAAGGCAACCTATGAGTCATTTGCTGTGTTAGGATGACTTGCTATATTTTTCTCTCTTATAAAATCCCATATGAGATTTGGCTGGGATTTCAGCAACTTTTGCCAATCTAACAGTATGGTTGGAAAAAAGCAAGGAAATAAGATTTGCTGTGGCTAAGCCTGAAACTTCAGTCTTAAAGGAAAATTATAATTTTTACTTTTCTTGCCCAGAAAGTGATTTTCATATGCTGACGTGCTGCCATTTTGTTCAGTCTCATACCTTATAAGCTGACTGAAAAGTTTTTATTTTTCTCCTCCAATCAGTCCCCTGGAAACTTCTTTCAGTTCAACTTATTGATATAATTGGTTTTGCCATACAACTCCCCCTACCTCCCCAGTAATTTCTGCCATATGGTATTGCTTACACTATGAAATCCTTTAAGTAAGAGTCTTCAAAATCCTGGAAAAAAATCTGTGTTTGCTCACTGATCATAACTGATTTTATATGTATATTCTGTTGGAGAAAGATTTTTGTATATCCAATAGAAAATGTTAAGGATATTAGTGGCAATAAAAATCTAACATCTCTACACATGGTGATACTTTGTTTGACACAGCACAGGGAGGGGGGAAAAAAAAAAAAAAAAAAGAAAATCTAATATTTGATTGGAATCCATTATAAGCTTTGCCTTCGTCCACATAACTCTGAGTTACATTCAGCTTAATTTCCAATAAATGGGTCAGTACACACTTGTTTGTACTTCATCACATACATAATTTGCACTACAGATCCAGCATTAATTAGCAAACTCTGACACGTGCACATACTTAGACAAACAGCCATATTGAATGTGTATACATCCCTTGGGCACTGAGCCCACAAACCTGAAAAACATTTACACACGCATACAAATGCAAAATGGCAGTCATTGAAAATGGGTCTGTAATCTTCTTGTCTCTGATTTCTTCTCTGAAATGTGGTAATAAAATTCCTTTCTCTCAGAAAGGAACTGGGAAAAGGACTTTGCTGATGTTGGTAAAGGGCTTAAAGATCAGAATCACCATGCAATAGTTAACAGTAATATCAGTGATGGATAATACTTGGCCTATTCTAGCTCAGGGAAGAAATGTAGGAATTAATCTATGTATCTACACATGCATGTAAAAAAAAGAAAAGTAAGAACACAGGTTTTGAATATTGATCATAATTTTCTCAAAGGAGAATTTTTTCCTTCAATATATTATCAAAGCTACAGTCCTGCATGTACCTGAAACAACCAAAGCCTCATATTTTACTCCTATAACAAGTTTGAACAACCTCAGGAATGTTCACCTAAAACTGTATCTTCCATAAGAGATAAAAATCTAGTTGTTAGACAACACAGGCATTTATAAAACATCTCCAATTATTTCCAAGTAGATCTGTGCCAGAGGTGCCTAGCTTTAGCAATAGCCCCAAAACCCAAGGGCAGCCATAACCTCTGGCAGAGACTTGAAAGCATTCGTATGCAGGCTGCTGCTGCTAGGGGCCTCTCCCTTGTTGGTCTGGGCAACCTGCCACAGGCAGGATGACAAAGCAAAAAGTGCTCTGCACCTCACGTGCTTGCTTTTCATAAAATTCCATCCATTAACAGCAATTACAATAACCCACAGTCCTGTTGAATCGATACTTTCCAGGAATCAATCAGCAGATGCCTTTCTGCAGAGTGAGACTGCTAAGGAGAACCTGGACCGCTCTGGATAATCCTCAGAGACGTAGCAGGGGGGATGACTCTCCTTGCCTCTAAGCATCACCATTACTTCAGCAAGTCTGTAGCAACTCAATAGCCACTGCAGGAAGATCCAGTGAGGCTCCTACCCTGCACTACCACCATCTTTGGGTTTTGTTAGTCCCAATCTAGAAGATGGTGGCGGTTGAGTGCTACCTCTCCGACGACCTGCCAAGTGCTCCTTGACATGGGGTGAACCCATCTAACAAATCACTACTATCAAAAGAGGACAAGCTTACTCTCTTCTACCACACTGGGTTTTTCCTTCTTGCTGTCTGCGTACTTGGTACCAGCTTGGGCAGCCATCAGACCCTTACGTGAGCTAAATCATCTCACTGACCTAGGAGAAAATTAACCCAGGAGAAGAAAAGATGTGGACAGTTTCCAAGCACCCAGCTCAGGGAAGGATCCCATGAGCACCACCGGTAGTGTTGGGCAGAAGGTGCACCCATACAGACCAGGAGGGAGGAAGAGGAGGCAGCAACATTTATCCCACTGCTAGCAGCAAAACTGCCAGTTTTACTCAGCAGCTTGTTAAATCATCAAAAAAACCCCCACCTTTTTAGCATTTACCTGAATCCATTTCTGAAACAGACTATATTAAGTCTCACTGCCACTTGTTGAGCAGAGAAAGAAAATAAATAAATACAGTGAAACAACTATGGTATTTTTAATCTGTATCCTTCCTTATTGGGAGTGAGCTTCCTCACAAACCAAAGTCCTCCCTGGTACCAAGGCCTCTGAACTTTTGACTGTCAGTTGTGTAACTTCTGGCAGGGGTGAAAAAATTGATTGGTTTCAGAAGGCCTTGACCAGGTAGAAATGTGACCAGCCCAACACAACAGCCCAGACCAGCCTCGTGAGCAGAACTGCTCCAGGATAAGAATTGCCTTACTCTGCAAAAGCACCCACCCAGAGATCCAACGGGCTGCTGAGGCAGGATGTGGGGACCCATGGACAGCACCTGCCTTTCAACTACTCGCCATGAAGGTCTGTAAGTGGCACTTCAAGGCAAAGGTCTTTGCTGATTTACCTAGATTTTTCGTATCACACAGAAGGACATTACCAACAAGAACACATTTCTCACTTTTGACAATGTAATTAAAAAATAGCTGCACCTACTTCAGTAGTTCAGAAGATGCCTCTAATTTTGTAATGCTTATGAATACGCATGTAACTTACTTTACAGCCTTATCTTCAAGCATCTGAGAAGTACGGGCTATTTCACATGACAATGAATATTTACCTTACAGTCAAGTGAGCTTTTTAGGTGGAGAAACTTTCAGCTTTTCCTTCTCCTAGATTTGCTCATTTCTACCCTTTCAAAACAGGTCACCACCTCCTCTGTTGCGTAAACTCAAACATTTGGAAGTGATGGTAACAGAGCCATTATATCACCTAGACTATGACAAGGGGAAAAAAACCCCCAGACTTTAAAATACACACCTCCATCCTGGATCATACCACAGATCCACGCTGAGAGGCTGCCCTGTGATCATCTGAACCGACAAAACAGCAAAGGAATGGAAACCTGGGGCTGGATGCAAGGAGCGATGAGAACCTCTTAAACTGCCGTTGCCCCTACAGGAATCACAAGGCACCCACACTTCCTTGAGGGCCACAATCAGTGGATGGAAATTAAAAAATAATACTTAAAAACTGTACTTTGGTGTAAGTTAGACCTACCTCACGCTTTATTTTTCACTGTGACAGAGATACAGTGCAGCCTTACAGCTAATCAAGAGAAGCAATGGAGTTGGCTACTGTGGAAGATGCGTGTTAGGGCTTGCTTAGATAAGGGCTGCTTGTGCTGTGCTCTAGTGATCCTGGCTAAGAACCACTGGTACCTTTGACAGGATAAACTAGCACAGCCCTGTGGCTATTCAGTTTCTTTCCAAGGGCTGATTCAGCGCCTGGCTGCCCTGTCAGTGGAAGTGTAAAAATAGCTTAGAGGTACATTTGCCTCCTCACCTGAACTCAGCCAAAGTCTGAACCCATAACAAGTCAGTCATGCTAAGATGGGCCAACTAAACATTATTTACATACACAGAATTCACTGTTCACTGACAAGCGCTGTTAATCAAGAGCGAATCACTGATGTTGCACAAATGCTACTTCTGAAGGCGGGTATATGACAGCCTTGAATCCCGCTGTCTATGCACAGGACCAAGAAATATGTTACACCCAATTACAAGTACCTTCAGCCTTCGCTCTGGAATTAGCTACTTGTCCTTAACTATGTGTAAAGCACCATGTGTGTTCTTGTTAATCCGCCTTTCATATCTAAGAGCTTAAGACTTCTTCCATTTAAATAAAGCACAGCTTGAATGGGATCAACATCAAGACATAAAGTGGATTAAGTTAATTTTGCACTTAGTTGAAACAGGGTACACAAACTGTGTGGAACTGGGGGGCTCTACTTTGGTGCAGATTTCTGTTAACAGTGTCTGGGATTGTAGCCCATAGTGTTACTCCAAAACACTTATTTCCTTCACGAAAACATAAATTCTTTTTTAACACAACTCTCTGAGCATAAAAGACATTTAAAAGCATTTTCATAAGTGGCAAAACATGTAGATAAAAAATTTCTTCCGGGTATTTTTCAACCTAAGTGTTAAGTTCTCCAAGCCAGAAGAGAAAAAATCTCATCATTTTCAGCAAATCAGATGCAGGTAACATACGAAAAAGGCGGAAAATAACAGAAAGCTTCACACCGCTGTTTTCTCAAAGGACAATAAAAATTTACTGAGAACTTTTAATCTCGCCTCTCATCGCAAATCATAGCAGGGCAGGAATTACAAAACCAAGACAAGCCAAAGCAGAAACACTGATAAAGGAATGATGAATGCCAGATCAAACAAAAGACAAACTTTGAAGTGACATCTGAGGGCCTCATTCAAAGCTCTCTGCACCCAATGGAAAAGCTTGCACCCAAACAAGGGCCTTAAGTGACATAATTCAGCTCTTTCAGCACAATTTTCTAATGAACATCTGGAGACTGACTCAGCAACATCCTCCAATCTGCTTTTTGTTCCACATGGGTCAGCGCTGTGTTTTGAGGGCTACAATCTACCACCTTTGTATCCAAAAAGAATGAGAGGAGTTGCTAACGTTGGGCGAGAAGCTCAACACTAAAATACCTCCTTCTCAACCTTTACACAGCCAGGCACTCAAATCTCAAACTGTCACATCCTGATAGTCTGTAAAAGGGGTTCTGAAACTGGTCTCAGCTCTTAGCAAAAGAAGCAATTCCTACTTCCAGGCACTTCTTTTCCTTGGTCGCTTTTCATGTTCATGCAGCTACCACGAAAGTCCAACTGTAATATGAAAAAGTATTTTACTTTACTGATTTCAGCAGGGACACGATTGTACTCCTTGGCTTGCTGCGAGAAGTCCTACAAAACATGTGTTTGCCATAATAATTATGGAACTTGAAACCTTACTCCAACAAGACCTGGGCTTTCTCACAGTGCACTCAGCAGTATCAGACACTTGGTGCTTGCCCTAGAAAGTCTTCAGCCTTTACTCTTTTCTTATGCAATTGTTTACAGTAAATCATATAGGAATTAGCCAGGATACTCTAATTAGCACTAGTACGAAGGTATTCTGTGAGCATAACATCACATGCTGACCTCAAATATTTCTAGAATGTCTACAATACAGACTATTGGCTTAAATGGAACAAGCTGTATAAAATAAAGGTAAACCTAGATTATCTCTTCCTCAGTAAAAAGGCAGGTAATGCTAAATTAGTTAGGTTATCCTTGAACACTTCCATTTTCCATTTTATTTCATTGTGAACTAAATTAACTAGGCTATGAAAAACTTAATCTAAAGCTTCTCTGCCTCTGGAACTGTAGTAAAAGCTGTAATGTCTCATATAAAGTTTTATATGCAATCTTACAATACCAGTAATTTTAACGCGGATTTTTGTCTATTCCCTTCAAAAGTCACTGTTGCTTTTGGATTTACCCATACTAGAATAACGCTTTGTCTAATCCAAATCAAAACAAAGGAAGCCACCTACTGCCTATAGGGCTATCACGCTCACAGTGCCATCCATGCTGGCTCACCCTTCATTTGGGATGACCTGAAAAACCTAGGCTTCCTGATTTTTTCCTGGAAATTCCTGTGGCCAACACAAACGTGTGGCTCTCACAAACTGTGATTAAAACTCTCATGATACTTTTTTTTTTTGGGTCAGTAAATAAACAACTCTCTGACAGGAGGAGGAAGCATCCCCAGCCACACCTGAACAAGTGCAGCTCCTGAGGCACAGAGAGGTGAAACAGTACTCAGCAGGGCTGGAACAGGATCTCCTGGTGCTGCTGCCATTCATTAGTCCCTGCTGCCATCGGCCATGCCTTTATTGCCTCTTCCACAACCAAAGCCATTTATTAATTTCCACACGTCTCTCTGTAATCGAAGTCGCACCTGAGTCACAGAGAACATTAAAAAACAGCGGAAAACAGCTCACCTGTGATCAGATTTTCTCAAACAAGCCAGTATTAAAAGTGAACACTGCTAAAGCAAAACAAGGTTTTCACAGGTGATCTCCCAGAATGGGCATGAAGTTTAAGGCAGGTACTTCACTGTGGAAAGCACCTGGGTACTTGGCTCAGAAGCCTGTGCTTTTTTTTCCCCTCCAAGCAGGGCTTTTTTAAGGGGGCGGGGGGGGGGGGGGGGGTGGTGGGTGGGAGGAAACATTTATTTTAGTCCAGAGTAATCAATGTTTCTTGGTTTTGAAAAACAAAAGGACTTGGGCAGAACAATTTCATCCTGCTTGTAGCAGACCAGCAAACAATGACATAGCATTTCTACCAGGTGAGTGAAGCAGGAAAACGTAACAGGTCATTGCCCTCAAACTGTCCTGCTGCCTAAGCGGCACAACAAACCAACCTGATGCATACAGGTTCTGACACACATCTAGCTGGAAACGGTTGTGAAAGATGGGTGGAAAACAGTAAATACGTTAACACTAGAACTGCAGAGATATGCTTGCTTTGTGTCAGGCTGTGCAAACAGCGGAGGAGTTAAGGAAGTGGAGAGCTTCCTTCCCGCCATACCAGGGACGCAGTGCCAGGACACAGGTGAGGCGACTGTGCCAACATTTTCTTCTGCGAGCAGCTGACTCAACAAGTGAAACAGGCAAGTTTGCTAGAATAGAAGATGAAATGAGATATCTCAGTTCATTGCATATATCCAATTCATTAGCAGATACTTCAGGAAAGCTTAGCACTAGACTAAACTAAGCCGCTACTATTTTCCCTGGAAACAGAAGTATTTGCATACTTTACTTCCTCCCTTAGCATTTGTATCTCTTATGCATATAAACGTGCTGGGTCAGACAGCATTGTAACAGCCAAAAATTACAGGGGGTCACACAGTTCCACGGGGTTTGCCACAGATGTGAGTCCAACTACACAGTCAATGGTGCAAGGCACAGAGTACCTCTAGGAAAGGCAATATGCTAAGGAAAGCAATAGCTGTGACCTTCTTGGAAGAAAAATAGAAGGCAAAAGCAAGCTGAAGAGGAAGAAAAAGAGATGGTATCAAATCTAGCTTGGCAAGTTAAAGGATGGCTCTATGAGGAAAACCTACAGTGTGACACCGCATTCAAAAAAGGAAGTTACTGCAAAGTATGAATGAGGAAAAACCTGAACAAGCCCTGAAAAAGAATTTCACAGGAAATACATGAGTCAAGGTGCCACAGACTGGAGGGCAGCTGCAGATACAAGCAGATATAATAAACCAGGTCTTAAAAACAGAGGAGGCATCAAAACTTTCTCAGGAGACAGCAGCAATGAAGTGCACTCACTTAAAATCAGCAGAAAAAGGACAGTAAGTTACCAATTCAGCATACTGCATAAGCCAAAGTGCATGATTTTATCTGGTATTTGTTTAGTTTTCTGCGAGCCCAAACCAAAAAGACTGCAAGACACCCTAACCAAGGATGTCCAAGATGGGCTTCCTGGAGGAACAACCTTCAGACAGGAACAAGCAATGAAGTTTTATCTCCAAGGATGTCTTGAAAACAGAGAAACCGTAACAGTGTACTGGAAAAAAAGGGACCAGTACCATGCGTTGTGAAGGCCAAGCACTGTTTCTGTTCACAGCTGAAATCAAGGTGATGGCATAACTGTAAACAAAGGTAGAGGAAGAACATGGGCCACCTTCAGGAGTCAAGTCCACTCTACTCTTCCACAAAGAGTGCTATGACCCATCTGTTATTGTTACACCTAAGCAGTTCACATGTAAATTACATGGTCAAAACATTTGCAGGAAATAGTCCAAAAATAAAACTATTTGGGGCCTCATTATTCACACACTCATCACACGTAAATGTCAACACAACTTATTCAGCATCAGTGTCTGTATTTCAGCACAGAACCAAGACCACCAAAGTGGATGCTCTGTTATTCTATCTGACATTTATGCTGTATTCAGAGGCTCTCATATTAGCACTAAAAATGAGGAGCAATGATTTGAACAATACTTTTAACAATACTTTGTTAAATCCAACCCAAATTTCATTCCAAGTCTATTATAACTTTCCAGGTCTACCAGTGAGTGCATACCATATCCTAAGTGCCCAGTCCTGAAAGGAGCTCAGCAACTTCAACTCACAGGAAAGTCAAATGGAACCGAAAACACAGCTACTCATAAAATTAATCTAGCATGAGGATCCGGGGGAAAAAAAGCATCACTTGAGGTGATAGCAAGGTAGAGTGCCACAGAAGGAAACAATATGTTTTATAAAGCAAAAGCTGCAACCCAGGCTATCTTAATTCTGAGATGTGTAAGTTCAGCCCCTTACTGTGTAGCTTTGATTCTTCTCATTAATTGTTTTTGCAGTAAAACACACGTTTATGTGCAAAAAACTAAAGTAGGGCAGTGATAAATTCGTGAAAAGTCAGGAAAAGCATTATCTTCTGAGTTATTTCCAATTATCATACCTTCACACCCACAAAACGTCATAAATGCTGCATACACAAAATGCAATTGGTGAAGCAAAGCTAATGCTATTTGAAGATTTTAGGACAACTTTTTGAAAGCACAAACTAAGGACAAGAGAATGTCTTTAATAGTTATGTTATGCAAAAAATACATAAGCACTTTATCGTAACATTTTTACTTTTTCCTGTGCTAGTCATCATTTTCCTTGCCAGTTTTGCTCATTATCAGCTTGCTACCGTTTGCTTTTTTAATCATCCTTTTATAACTTACAGTGAATTAGTAAATCTGAATGCATTATTCCCATTGACAAAATGACAGAAGGGTGGGAATAGATCCAGAGAGTAACTAAGAAATTCTCACAGCTAGGAACAGCCCAGTGTCTTCCTACTACTACACACAGAAGTTTAAATACACCTTCTCCAAGAGATGTATGTAGATATAAAAAAACCCAAACAAACAAACTACTGCCTGGCATGACTAACTACAGAAAGGGGTTAATTTAAAGTTGTTCACGTCTTAGAGTCAGTTGAACAATGAGTAATTAGCTTATTTGAATTATATTTAAGTTTTTAAGTAAACTACATGTATCTATTAGTATTTCTGTAATTATTTTGTTTTAGTCTTCTATTTAAACCCTTCAACAGCACCCACAACTCTCCTCATCTCTTGTCCTCGATGGATATTAAAAAGTTTGACATATTCCTTCGGGAGATGGACGATGGGTTTGAGTTACTAATCCACTGGTACGTCACCATCCCAGAAGCAAAGCCACCTAGATGCTGTGATATAAACCTTAACGTCACAGTTTAAACGAACTTTCCTGGAGAACTACTTCAACATGCTGCCAGAGCTGCAGAATGGACATCAGGGAGTAGCAATGTCTTAAATGGAAAAACCAAAGATACAGCAGAGCATATAAACTGGAGCCCAAGCAATATGTTCTTTTAAGTTATTTAGGCTAAATGAGTCAGCTTCACAAGGCTGAAAATGCTCATTAAGATGCAGGCTTCATTTCTGAGTTTGTGTCAGCAGATACATCATCGTCCCGAGGAACTAGGTTTGAGTGTAACTCCATAGCAGTTTACTCTGCTCCAAACTCTGTGCCAAGCACCTGCCTAGCTTTCAGGGTTTGATTTAAAGCTCGGTCGCGTATTTCTAAACCATAACATGGTAGTGCCAGCATTAGGTAAGGGAACTGTTGTTGGTTAACCCTAACTGGTCTCAGGGCGCTGCACTGCCCTGAAAGTACAAGGACAACTGGACTCTCTTGACAGCGGTTTGAGAGTGGTCTTTTTTTCCAGTCCTTCCTGTTAGGGTCAAGGAACATCCAGTGCTTCCAATGCCAGGCCTTCAGCTCAGATTGGAAGACTTTATCATGGTATAATTGAAAAATACTAAGTGATACGGAGCTGTAAAGATAAGCCTATTTCATGAGTGTTAACTGTTACAAACCTCAACTTTGCCAGTTCTTGCTGTGCTCCCGCCTTACGCAAAGTCTTACTGCACAGACATCTTTATTCCCTATTGGCCAATATAGATTATAGTATTATGCATTATCTTAAAGCTACCAAGTGTGTTTTAGCTTTGATGTTCTCCAATTACTGCATGTTTAAAAATACCTTTAAAAATAGACCCCTTTCTCAAGGATTTGGCAGAGCTGAAAACGTTCCTCCAGTAGTAGATGCTCACTAAAATACTACATCCTAAGTGTGTTTTTTCATTTCTGTACAGCACCAGATGTAAGTGTAGGTTAATTTCCAGGCATTCATTACTTCAAGCTCATTATTTGTTTTTTGTCATCAGGTTTTATAGACCCTGTGAGAGCACAGTTAACACCCTACCCAAATAGCACCAGAGACTGAAGTCCTGACTCCAAAGAGGCACAAAGCACACAGCCAATACAAATTTCCCCATCGCTGTTGTGGCAACATGCCTCAGTCCTGGTAGACTGAAATTACCCTCATGGACCAGAGGGTGTTCAGCTCCCATCTAACTCCAAATCTTTTTCCCTCCATGGCGCACACATCAGCCACGGTCTGCCTTCAGGCAGCAGCTGCGACAAGGACCCTGGTGACTCGGGAACCCCTGCTGCCCGCACATCCGCAGGGCCAAGGTCCCACACTCCGACTCACGCCGTGCAGCATCGCCCCTTGCTCCTGCGAGTGAGGTGCTGCACACAGCCCTGCGCAGCCCCACCGCCACCCACGCTGGCCTCAAGTCACTCAGGAGAAAAAACACGAGCGCCAGAGGCTGTGCTGGGAACGTGTAACGAACACGCGGTCCCATGGACGGTCACACCGCTGCAGTCACACTGAAGTTGTTTCGCAGAGCGGTACCCCGGTGCCCAGCAGACCCACCTGAGGGTGGGCGGCCGGCAGCAGGGGAGGGGGCCCGGGCCCGGCCGCGCTCTGCTCCCACCTCCCGGGCGTTTCCCCGGGACACCACAGTGTTTCTCTTCCACCGCCCGCCCCTGCGAAGTGCCACCGCGCAGTGCCGGCCCGCCGGCAGCCCTCTGCCGCCTACCTGCCGGCCGCCGCCGCTCGGGGCCCACGCCGGGCGCCTGCCGCACCGCTTTGCTCTTCCGCACGGCGCTGCCCATGGCGCCCATGGCCCACCGCGCAGCACCGCACCTCTCCGCGCAGCCCCGCACCTCTCCGCGCAGCACCCCCCTCCCGGCGGCGCCCCCTGGCGGCCAGGGCCGCCCCCTCCTCCGCCCGCCGCGCAGCCCCGCGGCCTTCCGCGCCTCCAGCCCGGCTCCGTCGCGATGGCGACAGATGCGGACGCGAACCCAACGCCGGGGCCGGCGCGACCCCTTGCGGCTCCCGGCGCTGGAACTCTGCCTGAGGGGAGCGCTCGCCGCAGCGGGGACGGAGCGAAGGGCCGGCGGCCCCTCAGCCCTGGAAGGTCGGAGCCGGCTCCCGCCTGCGCGCTGCCCGCTGCGGGACGCTGGCCTTAGTGTAAATGGCACACTAAACGAAAGACGAACTGTGTGAGGCAAAGAGTCTGAGGAAGCTTATCACACTGCTCCCTCCTGGGCTCCGGACATGACCTGCCATCAGCGCTGTACAGCGCTGTCCGGGCCATGGCCTCATCGTGGTGGCTTTCCCACGACTCTGTGGCAGGAGGAGCACCTGCCAAGGATTTCTGTCATAAGCCCAGAAGACAGACAGGGTAAGATGAAAGCCGTGGCCCTGTAAAACACCAACAAACCCCCACACTGATGTCTGCTCTTGCCATCAGCTCCAATTTGAGCTTTCGTCACTCTTCACACGGGAGCACGTGACTGGTGACACCAAACACGGCAGTTTGGTATTGCTGACACACGGCAACGAAATGCACGCTATTATAGACTCCAAAGCTCTGAGCCGAACTCGTAACTTGACCATTGGGCTGCCCTGTGGTCCTGCGGAAGTCATTCAAGCTAGGTGTCCCCAGAGCAAAATGTAAACGCCATATCTCTTTATCCTTTAACCCCTTCAGAGTTGTGATGATCTTACTAACGCTTTTCCTACAGGACCCCAGCCACAGAGGCTCCCAGTACTCGACCACAAAATTAATCATGAGAGACAGCGAAGGACCACAAGAAATGGAAGAAAGAGAATGGGATAACAACTTTGAGTCTTGAGGTTTAAGAGGCACTGCCTACCTGTCCACAGCATATTTGTGTGTGTGTGTGTGTGTGTGTGTGTGTGTGTGTGTAGAACATGTCAGCAGTTCCTGTTTCTGGTGCTCTATCACTCCACCACTCTGCAGTAGTATCTCCAGCTTCTAATACCAAAAAAAACCCTCAAAGCTAAAGACTGTAAGTGGAAAAAAGTCTCTGAACTCACTATGGGAATGATCACTGAGATTTTAGAAATTATGTCTTCAATATAGATATCTATAATAATGAAAGTTATTAAGATAATGAGGATAATAATTGTTACAGGCATTCAGGGATTACTATCTCTTCAGTAATAAGGTCATTAAAATAATTTGCTGAACAAGCTTAAGGATGGAACTCTATTCCACCAAACCTCATCTTGGTATTTTCATTAAATGAGGACTACCAGCTGGCAATTCAGTCAATCTGAGAAAAATCAAGCTTAAAAAAACACCTTGAAGTGCTGTTACTGTCCTTTAAATTGTTCATAGTGTTACACTTCGCTTATTTTTTTGCAATTATATTCCAATCACACTTCCTTTCATTAAGAAAAGAAAAAGATCTTATGTTGCTGTGGTGAAGATGCACTGAAGCAATGGATAAAATGAAGTTTCACTTTGAGATAGAATCATAGAATCATAGAATGTATTGGGTTGGAAGGGACCCTCAAGGGTCATCTAGTCCAACCCCCTACAGTAAGCAGGGACATCTTTACTAGATCAGGTTGCTCAGAGCCCCATCAAGTCTGACCTTGAATGTCTCCAGGGATGGGGCCTTCACTACCTCCCTGGGCAACCTGTTCCAGTGGTCCACCAACCTCATATTGAAAAGCTTTTTCCTTATATCTAACCTAAATCTACCCATTTCTAGTTTAAAGCCGTTATCCCTTGTCCTATCGCTACATGCTCTTGTGAACAGTCCCTCCCCTGCTTTCTTACAGGCACCTCTCAGGTATTGGAAGGTCACTATAAGGTCTCCCCAGAGCCTCCTCTTCTCCAGGCTGAACAATCACGACTCTCTCAGCCTGTCTTCGTAGCAGAGGTGCTCCAGCCCTTTGATCATTTTTGTGGCCCTCCTCTGGACACGCTCCAACAGGTCCACATCCTTCTTATGTTGGGGGCTCCAAAGCTGGATGCAATATTCCAGGTGAGGTCTCACCAGAGCAGAGTAGAGCAGCACCTCTCTCCATCTGCTGGCCACACTTCTTTTGATGCAGATCAGGATGTGGTTGGCCTTCTGGGCTGCAGCTGCACATTGGTGGCTCATGTCCAGCTTTTCATCTACTACTATCCCCCCAGTCCCTTTCCTCAGGGCTGCTTTTCAGCATATCATCTCCTAGCCTGTACTGATAACAAGGATTGCCCCGACCCAGGTGCAGGACCCTGCACTTGGTCTTATTGAACCTCATGAGGTTCACCTGAGCCCACTTCTCCAGCTTGTCCAGGTCCCTCTGGATGGCATCCCGTCCCTCTGGCATGCTGACTGCACCACCCAGCTTGGTATTGTCAGAGAACTTGCTGAGGGTGCAACTCAATCCCACTGTCAATATCATTAATGAAGATATTAAACAGCACTGGTCCCAGTACAGACCCCTGAGGGACACCACTTGTCACCATCTTCCATCTAGACATTGAGCCATTGACTACTACATGTTTCGTAAGTTTAAAAACCAGTGCATTCAAAAATCAGAATTATCCAAAATCACTTAATATTAATTATTAATAATAAAAATAGTAATTGCATTAATATATTAACTGATAATGTTCTTTTATAAAGATGAAATGTAAGGTGTTTTACTCTGTCTTGAAATCTCAATAAAGATATTTTACAGCGAACGTATTTGGGGCATGATTGCAGCTGAAGAACCCTGTAGCAGAGCTGCGATAATCTAAACAGTACATCAGTAGGACCAGTCCCTCAGTTGTTTCTGAGATAATTGATTCCCAGCTCCCTGTGGCTATTATAAGAGCGATCATTAAAAGAATATTAGAATTTCTGTTCCCACAAAGGTTTCTATATATTCCTCCTCTATATAAACTGAGGGGAAGGCTGTCTCAGTAAATGAAGAACCCACAGTGCCACCTTCTTATGAAGTACAGCATTCTTGGTGCTGAATGCAAAATCACCTAAATATTAGCATCATTAAAGCTCACACAGTCCTTGTGTTTTTGGAATATTAATGTCATTGAAATACCACCAGTCATTCCCGCAAGCTTAGATTCATCCTATCTTACATCAGCCACCTAAAAGTTTGGCCTCTCATATAAGCTTCTGTAGCCAACAGAGGAAGACATGTCCAGATGGTAACTCATCCTTCCAAAGACAGGCACTTCTAAAGGTTCAGCCTACTCCCAGCCCTCAGTCTGGACAAATTCAAGTAAGAAGAATTCCAGCTTTCATGTTTAAGTTGACAGAAGAAATCTATGTCTCTGCCTACAGTGCAAATGTGAGGGTGTCAGTCAGTATCCTAGTGACAGTTACAGGGCACAGTTAAGATCCACCCAGTGCAACAGATTCTAGGAGAACAATTTTGTTTCAGTGATGCCACAGGCACAGCGGTCATGTACGCAGGCCTTCAAATCTGTGCAGTTTAGACTCCTGTATAATCACCTCTACAGGAAACTACAAATACTGGCAAATGCCACAGCCTCTGGAAACCTCTGATACTTCCAGAAAAGTCCTGAATTCAAGTCACACCAAGCAAAACTAAGCGATCAACTTTATATTACTGTTTGCAACTGAACCATATGGACGAGATGTGACAGCATAAGCTTTATGAAGAGAAATTCTCATGATACAGAGCAAAACTTAGTTCTGCAGTACTCCAGAGCCCCCATTCTGTAACTCCAGTATATCACCACTGACAGCCTCAGGGCTTTCATAATTGTAACTTTGTAATTAGAACAGAACTGGGCAATTAGTCCACATTTCCTCATTTCCCATTTTCATCTGACCTGCCTTCTCCTGTGCTCCCTCTGCAGTCCCCAAAACAGAGCTGTAATGGAACCCAGCTCCCCACCCATGGGAAATGTAGGGTTTCACTGCTTAGCCATTAAGCAGCTGCTTGTCCTCTTGCACAGCAGAATTAAATAAGATGTCTTTCACCATACTTAAAGCTACTGAGAAATTTCAGCCCTACATGTAGCTGATAATAGGAGGAAACCCAAAACACATAACCACAGAACACAGCTGAATGCAGATGATAACAAATAAACCCATGTGAATGATGCTTGCAAATGTGTCACAAATTCAGCTACAAAAAAATAAGTTAAAATTTTACTAGAACTACTTAGGTTTCTTGTCTTATACTTTGTATTACTTGTCATAAGGTTTGAAAAAGCTAAATGATTTCATCCTTTTCTATTTATAATGAGCATTGATTTTTTTTCCCCCTGTGTTTTGAAAAGAGCCAAAACCAATGCAAATGTTTTTATCCAGGAGGCTGTAATGGCACAATTGCAAAGCAAGGCTCCTGCCAGACTGCATCTCAAAACTGTGGCATTGCTTTGCTGAAAACAAAGCAGAGAAGATATTGTAATAGTTTGACCTCCAACTGTTGCTGTATTATTCATGGACAAGTTAGCTTCTGCCAAGATCTCTTCTAATCCTTCAAATGGTTCTGTCTGGACCATCACTTTGCACATGTACTTTGAAGTTCTTTGTTGCTCTTGTGGAATGTTTATACTCGATGTTTTAGACATGTTTTAACATATAAATTA
The DNA here is from genome assembly GCA_028020825.1 of Podargus strigoides. Lineage (NCBI taxonomy): Eukaryota > Metazoa > Chordata > Aves > Caprimulgiformes > Podargidae > Podargus > Podargus strigoides. The sequence continues at coordinate 111,043,767 of CM051663.1, read as the reverse complement.
CCTGATTACAAGTCAGTTCTGCTTCAAGTACATTTCAAAGGCATTGCTGCTAGCCACATTTAACCCCACCTGCCTGATATTAACTAGCACATCTAAACTTCAAGCACTGTCTTTGGATCTACTTGCCTATCTGTTCCACTGGAGAAAACAATGATTTTTCTTTATCTAAAGGAACTTAGATAAAGAGATTTAGGCATTCGTGCACTGCCTGTCCTAATTCCCCCAATAACCTTTGAAATGTTGGCCAATTTTAATCAAATTTATGTAGTGGACTATGTCTCAACATACTACATTTCTGTATGTCTTGTGAAAGAAAGGCAGATGAGCAGTAGAGAGGAAAAGGCTCAAAAATTAGTTCAGTTCTTATTAGAGATTGCACACAGGAGCTCAGTCCCAAGAAGTTCTTAAGAAAAGGCTTCACTTGTCATTGTTACCTGTGGCATTCTTACCTCTCCTGTTCTAGTGTCTAAGCCATTCACAGTTCAGCTCAAAGTAGGAAAGCAGTATTGTTACTGATCCAGCAGATGGGGAACTCAGGCACAATATGATTAAAATTCAGACTTTCAAGGGTATTTATGCACCTCTTAATTGAAATCTGATGGCCTGGATTGACAGTAATTTGTGCAAGGTCATACAAGAAGCACACAGTAGACTTGCGAATTGAATCCAAGGTTGCACTTTGCTCTTTGGACCATACTTCCCAAATGACCTGCAGTAATTTCAGAATTGCACTCTGCCCAGCCCCCTCTTTGGCTGGATACCAGTCTGCTGTGAAAAAACACATCCTTTGGTCCTCATGGCGTGGATGTCAAAGCTGGCTACTATTATGGCTCTGCCTCTCAGGCGTACTGTTACAGTACAGACCCTATACCTGATCCCCTTTCAGAGCTGTGCAATCACACGGCATGAAGGCCACCTGAGCACCTAGTTCCTCCCAAGCATAGCAGAAATTTTACTGTTAAAGGGGCAGTACTATCTAAAAGCAAGGTATGCTTGGGTAGCTAAAGAATTTTTCAACACAACTGAGAGATACTGATCCTTGGAAAAATAAAAAATGTCCTGAACTTCAATTAATTCCATCTGATCTCATCCTACTGTGAACTGGTTAATTACCTGTAGATAATTTCTTCTGGATTTCCACATTCAATCTTTTTTTCACATAGCATTGCCTGGCTCTGTAGCAACTTCCAATTATCTTTTAATTAGGATTGTCTAATACAAATAAGAATGCTCTAATCTACAGGAAAAAAAGAGATAATGAGCATTAGAAAGATCACTGTTAAGAATGAAAATACATTCCTGAAGCACCGTGGAGTTCATAGTTTGACAACAGACCTATTTCCAGTCTGTTACACTCAGAATTTCACAGTAATGAGCACTGTGGAGAATGTTACATGAAACCCCCACCACATCCAGTGCTATTTCTATACAAATTGTCATTTCTTGTTTGAAACATATACTTTTCCAAATGACAGAGTCCAGACCACAAGTAAGGCATGTTTTCGAGGAGGCTTCTGTTTTGAAGAAGCATACTTGCTCACCTTTGACAGCTTTCTTAGCTAACACCTACTGAGTAGAACAGAAGATATCTGAAGGTTTTGATTTCCTCACTGAAAATTTCAGACACAAAATTACAACCTCACCAAATATATCACAACGACATGAAGCTCACATCTTATTGCAGTTAACTCCACCTGCTCTTGAACATTATTCCTCTTTTTTTGTATAGACAGAACTTGAGCTGATCTAAATATGAGGAACACACTGCAAACTGGAGAAATTACATAGGAACCTGGAGAATATAAAATCTAAATGACTTGATGGGGAATTTGAGACTGTAACTGATAAGCAGCTAGATAACAAAGCAACGAGCATACTAGATTTACCGAGGTTCAAATAAGACACCTCTGATATTGTACAGAGGGGAGATGCAGATCAGACATGTTGACATACACCTTTTTAGGATACACAGTATGAACAGAACACATGGTACTGGAAATACATGGAGCTTGAGAATGTACGTAGCATATGGATAACATAATAAACCAATTAAAGACTGTGTGATAAATGTGTGACAGCAATTACTGATGGAGGAACAGAAGATGAAATGTATGTAAAGGGGAATGCTGGCTCAGATTCCCTATCTTCAGCTGTCTAAGTTTAACCACTGAGTGCTGTTCTGTCACCAGTAACAGTGAACTTGTTCCCACTATGCTATCCTAAAGAAAAGCATTGAGTAAAATAAGTGGGTAAGTAGTTTTTCCATCAATACAAGACTGATAAATGCCAGCAAAAGCACCACAGGAGAAACAGTATTTTTCTTTCAAGCTTGAAAAATACGCAGTATGAAGATTTGAGGGCCATGCTTTTAAGGAAAGATTCAAAATATCAACTAGCTGCTCAAAAAATGGTCATGCTCTGCTCTGTGCCCTGAAGAACCTGCACACCAGCCAGCGTTCATCTTTCTACTCACTTGTGAAATTCTGGACTGAGATGAGAGAATCCATCCAATGATCGTAAAACTCCACAGCAAGAAGGATAGTACATTGTCAGAGTATTATATTTAGTGAACACAAGCTATAAAATAGATAAAGGGGGAAATGCATCCCTTAAGGTCCCAAAGTTCTTGCAGTACATCTTCTGGGCATTTAAAAAAAACCACTACCCTAATTACTGCTCACAGTACCCAAGAGGCAGAATCAAGCTGCATATAGCGTTTGCAGTAAAAACCTGAGGCCATGCAAAATTTGCCTTATTTGATGTTTCAGTTTAAACTCAAAACAGTCCAAATACATGAACATTTTGAGTTAATCTGAATCTTTATGATATATCAAAACATATGAAACTAATGTTTTTATGTGAAACCAAGTGGAAATGTGTAAGGTTTATTGAGTTTTGCTTTGTTTAAATCCCAGTGCCAGGAGAAAGCAGGAGAGGAATGTACTGTATCTATCAGATGTTAACCAGAAGAAGAATGCTAGCAGATGCCATCATGAAATCTCAGTTTCACCAGTTTAGGTAAAATACTGAAGACCCTCAAGTAATGAAGAATAGTCGACTATAGGTTATTAAGAACTGCACAAAGCAAAATCATTGTTACCTCCATTGCGGAGATTGCACAGGACACATGTTGATGGCAGGTGTGTGGAATGTCTTTGGCTGCCTTCACCTACAAGGAAAATCCCCCTCTCTGCTTCTAGCGAATGGTAGGATTGGTGGGTTATGAAGTGTTTCCTACAAATGCTCCATAAGAGGGGTTTATAAATCTCAGTGGAGAAGCCTGTCCAACTATCATCTTCACCCAGCAGCCCATATTTCTTCAGAACAAAGCCTAGAAGTGGAAGGCAAATGTGCTTTTCAGGCCCTGTATCGCCAGAGGAAACGATCCCTTCAGGTTTGCAGCGAGATTTTATTTCTGTGTAGGAAAGGGGCAACATGGAACCACAGATGCGCTCACCCAGGGTTTTGTTCCACCAGGTGGTTGGTTGGGACCTAGGTCCCATGGGCCATCCTCCTCCTTCACAGACCTCCTCTTCATCAGCCTCTTCTTTCCCATTCTGTGTGAGACACAGGAAGTCACTGGTGGATGGAACACGTTTTCCCCTCAACCAGTGAAGCCAGATGCAGGTGTAGGACACCTGAGGAACCTCTTCACCCTCTATAAACACAGTGCCTGACCTACTGACTCCAGACCTCTGCTGCTGAGGTGATCAGAGGACAGGACAGGGACAAGGCCAGCAGGACACAGCCAGGCAGGCCGCTGTCTCCCCTGTCACCCACCTCCAGTGTTTCCCCTACCACAGTCCTGGGGAAGAGCTACGCCTGGTCAGTGACCCCACTACACAAATCCCACCACCGACAGCCCTGCGCTCCATGGGAGGCAGACCTTTTGCCAGGTGTGAGAGTTAATTTGTGTTTTCGCAAAGGTTTGTGAGAATCATGTTTTTGTAGAACCGAGAAAAACACTGAGGCCTTGTACATCCAGGTACCAGATAATGTAGAAGGATGTGAGAACTGACTTATGTTTTTACGTGGCATTACAGAGCCAAAAAACAGGGCCTTGTACAGAGATACCAAATTAGAAAGGAGCCTGGTATAAAGACCGTCTTGTTCAGTATGTCCTGGTACCAGATAATGTAGACCAAGTAAGAAAAATCAAGCGGGGCTGATGAAGTATTCCTTGGGTGCAGGACTCTTCTGTGGTGTATAAGGAAAGAGTCTGGGATCGGGGCTATTTATGTACAATATCGTCCTGCACAGGGGAAGTGCTTGAGAGCACACCTCATTCTCTAGAACCAGGGGTTTAGCACATGGGAGGCTGGAATTCTGTAGCGGCATGACTAAAGGTTGCTGGGAGAGATGGGGAATAAGGGCTCCAGGGATAGTCCTTCAGGAAGAATCTTAAGAAATTGTGAACAGGACCCGAAAACAAGATATAAAGAGAAAATGATTCGCTGTTGTGTTCAGGTTTGGTCCAGAAAAACAGAAACAAAATTATTTTGGCCACAATATGGATCTGACAAAGATTGGGTCTGTCTGACTTTAAATCTAGTTACAAGTAGTAAAACTCCCCAGTCTGAGGAGGAATCAGCTTATGCAGTCTGCTGGATACAGGAGAAAAAGCTGTTTCTTCTAACTCAGCAAAAATTGGCAGAAAAGGAACGACAAAAGAATTGGGATCCTTTACATTATTTACCTCCACTTTCTCCACCACACCCCTCTCTTTACCCAAGCCCCCCCCCCGCCCAAGCCTCCCTCCTTTATCAAGTTCCCCTCTTTCCCCGAGTCCCCATCTTTTACCAGGCTCTCCCTTTTATCCAACTTCCCGCCTGCGGCGGCTGCCGCGGTACCAACGGCGCCCACAGCGCCTGCGGCACCGGTATCGCCGGTTCCGGCACCTGCAGTGTCCGGCACGGGGCCGCCGCGGCGGTGTCTGCGGCTACCGCTGGAGGAGGGGGGTGGTGACGGTATGCCCGAACTGGAAGAACCAGAGGGGATTGGTTCCTCGGCCTCTGTCGCTAGCCCATCCCTTAGTCTAATTGAATTAGAATCTACGACTGGCACCAAACCGGAGACTAAAAAGTTCCAGAGGCTGATAAAAGAACTGGAACAGTGTAAAAAAGACATTAAAAATTTCCCCTTTCCCGGGAATAACACTAGCAGTACTACCCCGATACTTCCATGTACCCCCTTAGGGAAGTTCCGATGGGGGTGGGAACTATCGGGTATGTAAGTGCCCCCCTTAACAGCTGGGAGGTGAGCAGTTTTAAAAAAGAGATGAAATCCCCGATGGACGATCCCATTAGGCTGGCAAAACAAGTCGATCAATTTCTGGGACCCAATATCTATATCTGGGCTGAAATGACATCTATTTTAGGCTGGTTGTTCAATGGGGAAGAAAGGGAAATGATTAGATGAGCTGCTATGTGAGACTGGGAGAGGAGGCACCCCCCAGGACCACAGGTTATCCCAGTGGACCCGAAATATCCAATCGGGGACCCAAATTGGAATAATAACTCCACTATAGATAGAGGAAATATGCATGATCTACGAGAACTAATAATTGCCGGAATTAAGGAGGCAGTACTCCGGCCTCAGAATTTTACTAAAGCCTTTGATGTTCAACAGGGCAGAGATGAGACCCCGACTGAATTCCTGGAAAGACTTAAGGATAGAATGCAATGATATTTGGGGCTGAATCCTGAGGATCAGCTAACACAAGGGCTGTTAAAAGTTAACTTTGTAAGTAAATCTTGGCCTGACATTAAAAAGGAACTTCAAAAGATAGAGGACTGGAATGAGAAGCCACCTGGAAAATCTTCTAAAGGAGGCCCAGAAGGTGTATGTTAGAAGGGAGGAGGAAAAACAGAAACAAAAGGCAAAGATTATGATTTCTGCCATGAATCAAGTAGTCAAACAAAAATGGGACACCCAAGAGAAGCAAATCGGGGGGTGAAATCAGAATAAATAAAATACAAATGAGAGATCGGGGATAGCTCCTTCCCAACATCCCCAAAATCAAACGCTGGGAAAGTGTTTTTATTGCGGGCAGGAGGGCCACCTTAAACGAGACTGCCTTGAGTTGGAAAGAGAAGAGAAATTGTTTCTGGTTGTAAATTATGAAAAAGCGAAGGAGGCCGCTTTAAATCCAGAGGGAATAATGAGACTGTCTCTAGTGCCAGAGATAAGGCCTCCACCTGAGAAGCAAGTATTCAGTGAAAAGGAGATAACAACTCTCAAGGAATCAGGAACAAAACAGTCAGATGGAGGGCAATGGATCCTCCCTGATGGCAGGGAACTGGTGAATAAACAAGTAATGAGACAAATTTTAACTATTTTGCACCAAGGGAGTCATTGGGGAGTTCAGGCAATGTGTGATGCTGTACTAAGAAAATATTGCCTGCACAGGACTGTACATAGTAGCTAAATAAATCTGTAGTAGCTGTGTAACATACCAACAAATAAATATGAAAGCTATGAGAAAACAGCCTTGGGGTGGACAAGAGCCAGGGCTCAGACCTTTTCAGAGCGTTCAAGTAGATTTTACTGAATTGCCCAAGGTGGGAACATTTAAATACCTGTTGATATTAGTAGATCACCTTTCAGGATGGGTAGAGGTTTTTCCCTCAGTATCAGCAACAGCTAATGTAGTGATGAAAATAATTTTGGAACAAATAATTCCCGGATATGGGATTGCAGAGTATATTGACTCAGACAAGGGAAGTCAGCTCACTTCACATATCCTCCAAGAATTAATGAACACCCTAGGGATAAAGTGGGAAATTCATACTCCATGGCATCCCCTCTCTTCAGGAAAAGTAGAGAGGATGAATCAAACATTAAAGAAACACCTGCCAAAATTGGTTTTAGAAACCAAACTATCATGGACAAAGTGTTTACCCCTGGCCCTTCTCAGAATTTGAACTGCTCCTAGAAAGGATCTAGGAGTGTCACTGTATGAGATGCTGTTTGGGCTGCCATATCCGGGGGGGGTGGTGAGGTGCCCACTCTCGAGACCAAAGATAAATTCCTCAAGAACTACATGCTCGGGTTGTCTTCCTCCTTATCATCTCTCAAGGTTCACGGACTGCTGGCTCAAACTCCATCTCTGGAATTTCCAGTACACACTTCCAGGCGGGAGACTGGGTCCTAGTGCTTGCCTGGAAGGATTCAAAGCTCCAGCCCGAGTGGGAAGGACCTTTTCAAGTATTCCTAACTACTGAGACTGACATGAGAACTGCAGAGAAGGGGTGTACTCACTGCACACGATTAAAGACTTCTATAGATCCTGATGCCTTGCAGACAGAAGATTCACCGAAAACCAAGATCAACAGTCCTCACGTCAGAGAATCAAGAGACTGAGTGAGACCTGTAACCTGACAAAGGAGAACTGTCATCTTTCAAAGCAAAGTACCCTCAAAAGGGGGGGTTATGGGTATTCTCATTGTGTGTTCATTACCTTTTAGAAGTTTTTATTTATGGATTTTATAAGCAACCCAGCAGAATTTAACAAGTGAGACTAAATTGTAAACCAATCTGCTGTTTATAAACAATAGATCTATTGGCATAACCATCTGAAATATACGGCAGGATGCTGCTTAAATTCAGCACTGCAGAAAGGATTGCTATAGTCCTTTCCAAATGCTAGTAACAACTGGATGAACCAAATTCAAGTTGAAGGAGGCAATATTTCTCTTATTTACTATGATAGGGAGCTAAATCTGGCCACATTAGTTACACACAAAACAGAGACAAAATAGAGAATCCAAGTCTTACTCCCTTGTGGGAGATTTCACAAACAGATGCAGAGTGTCTTGTGTCAGATTGTTGGTATAATTTTACACCGTCTCTCTCTTCAAGAATTGTGTTGGACCTGTTACCTCAACGGGAGGAATTTGATGAAAATGACCATCAACTGATGGCAGATACAATCAGCATACCCAGACCTATGTTTCTGTGGCCTTAAGCTGTACACAGGCCCAGCTATGGGTATAGACCGTGGAATCCGGATAATAAGGGAAGGTTCCCTACCCAAAGGAATTTGGAGAATTATCAGGGATCATGTAAAAAGATATCAGTCTTGGGGGAGTTGATCAGTTTCACATATGATCCAAATGACTTGACCATTGCTTTCGTATTGACCATGACCCAGGCCTTAGTGTCTCCCATACACCCAATAATGGCTTTGGGCCTGAACCATAAGGAATCTGTCCTTTATCCTATGGAACATGGGGTACGGGCTTATTATGGGGCTGGGAAATGGCAGACAGTTGACATGCACAACAAAAGTGCAGCAAGGATTCATTTATGCGAACAACACCATCAGAGCTCAGGGTATCCGTCCTGATACTGAGCAAGGTGTGTGCCACTTTGAAACACATCTGAATGGAAGTACTGAGACCCTGCTAGTGTGTACAGGGAAGGGTTGTGCTTGCATGAGGACATCATCATAGATGATATCACTGTAAATATTAGCAGTCACGTTAATCTCTGTGTCTGCAATCTCACTAATAGAGTAGTACATGCTATATACACTGCACATATTATCTCACATCAATCACTGCAATCTAGTTACACATTTATCCCATACACACCTTGGGATGTTCTTAGTGATAATTTTATACATTAGGTTTGATAACTTACAAAGAATACAATACTAATATTGTAGAATAGTTAATCAATGTGCAAAACCACAAAAGAGTAAAAAGATGGGGGAATTGTGAGAGTTAACTTGTGTTTTTGCAAAGGGTTGTGAGAATCATGTTTTGTAGAACCGAGAAAAACACCAAGGCCTTGTACATCCAGGTGCCAGATAACGTAGAAGGATGTGAGAACCGACTGATGTTTTTGTGCAGCACTACAGAGAGAAAAACACCAAGGCCTTGTACAGAGATACCAAATCAGAAAGGAGCCTGGTATAAAGACATTGCTCAGAACGTCCTGGTACCAGATAATGTAGAAGGACAAGAGCTACGCATAACAACCTGTTATTGAGAATGTTGTGTCTTACATGGATCAGGGGACAGGGTGCACCTGAGAAAATATTGCCATCCAGACTGAACAGATTCCACAGCTATGCACAAACAGCCGGTTGGTAAAAGAAAGACCTGTTATGGAAACAGGAGAAACCTCTGATGGAAACTTATTGTAACAAAACGCGTCGGACAGGCTGTGAGCCTGGAGTACCCAACCAATGGAGAAACAGGAGAGCACAGCCCGCGTCGGGATAAAATACTACAGAAATGCTTTCTTTTCTTTGTTAAGGCGCCCGTTTCTACTTCGGCCAGGGCGTGGCGTGCCCGCGACTGCACTCGTGAATAAACGGAGCTGCTTCACCATCATCCTCGCCTGAGCAAACATTTTCGGCCTAAAACTTCGTTTCTCACACGGGGACAGGCAAGGAGCCTCAGGCGCACCCCAACGGGCGGTTTTACCTCAGCCCACCCTCCCGCGCTCCTTCGCCCCTCGGCGCGGGGGAGGCGGACCCGGCTCGGCCCCCCACCCCCCAAGCGCTATAAAGGAGCGGGCTGGGCGGGGCGCGCGGCGGGAGGGAGCGCGCTGAGCGGAAGAGCCGGCGCGCGTGGCGGGGAGGCGGCGCGGAGGGAGGGCAGCTCGGCTGCGGGAAGCGGGGCTCCGCGCTGGGACTGGTTCCTTCGCAGCCATTTTCTGTCCAACCAAACAGCCGATTTGCGGAGGGAGCCAACCAGGGCCGCACTGGAGGTTTGTGCCTGGCTCCGGCCAATGATTGGTAACCGGTTCCACTGCAGGCTCGAATGAAATGTCCGTCTCCCTCCCCGGGCCCCGGCGCTGCCGCCGCGCCGCCGCGGCGGGGATCAGGAAGTGCGGGGCGGCAGCCCCCGGGCCCCGTCACCGGCCGCTCGCGTCTTTGTGCGGCGGGACGCGCGGGGGCCGGCCGGCCGGCCGGCCGGGGGAGCGGCGCGGGCAGGCGGGGAGGAGGCGGCAGCGGGGGTCTGGGTAGGGGTGGTGGGGCGGCTGCCCCCGCCGGTGTCCCCCTCTCCGCCCGCCGGGCGCGAGGAGGTGCCTCCCGCGCTCCGGCTCCATTTTGCGGCCTAGGCCGGGGGGTAGGAGGCGGAGACGGGAGAGCGGTCGCCCCGCGGCCGCCGGGGGCCAGGCCGTGGCCGCTGGTACGCGAGCAGGCGGGGCGCCTGGCAGCCCTCGCCGCCCGTCGAGGTGGCGGTGAGACACTCCGGGGGGCGCGGCCGCCCCGGCCCCTCCGCGCCGCTTTCTGTCTTGGCCCGTCGGCCGCTCTCGGTCTGCCGCAGGGCCCCTCTTCTCGGCGGCGGCATGGCGGGCGGGGGGGGGCGGCTTTGTGGCGGCCGCGCCTCGCCGTGCGCGGGCGGAGGGGGCTCCGTGCTCTTTTGTGTGTGCCCGGGCGGCGCCGCAGCCCTCCGAGCCCCCTCCCCTCGCCGCGGGAGCCAGGGCCGGGGCCGCGCCGCGGGGCTCCTAACGGGCCCCACCACGAATTGTGGAGACCGAAATTTCCGTGAGGGTTTGGCGGTGTGCTGGTGGGATGAGGCGTGCGGGGCGAGGCCCCGCGCCGCGGTGAGAGCACCCGTGTGGCCGCGGGAACAAGGGGAGCGCTCAGGCAGGGGTGCGGGTGTGCGGCCTGCCTGCGGGTACGGGGGGCTGCTGCCATCAGCACGGAAATCACAGTGGTTACAATAAAGTTGCTAAATAACTGAGGACACGTCGTCTTGTTCAGTTTGAAAGCGAGGGACCGCGATAGAGGAGGTGCCTATCGAGCAGGTGCGTGTAGCAACAAGGAAGGCGCAAAAGCACTTTGAGGCTCTCTTGTCTAAAGTTGGAAGGTTTCCCCCTTCCAGCCGTTGCATCATTGAAGGGCATGAAATGAGGAAGCGAGATTGATCGGCTGGCACGGTCGAGCAGCATTGACAGCTTATCCCGTAACACATGGCAGGTAGGAGGGAGCAGGGATGCTGTTCTCCATGCCTGCCCAGCTGTTGTGTGTTCAGCAAGTGTGCTTGGGCATACCTGTGTGTGCCAGCCGCTGCTCTCTCCAGAAACTGTTGGTGATCCTGAAGGGTATTATGTAGGTTATTCACAGGCAGTCGTTTTGGAAACTAATAATCATGTTCTAGTAATGTTTTTGCAGCTATTAAGATACACAAATTAAATAAATCTTCCTGCTTCCCATTCTAATACTGCAAGCAACAGAAAACCGCTCAACTTCAAGCTTTATTAATTTCCGCAAGGCCTGACCAAAACCAACTTGTTCAGCCAAAGAACTGTCATGTAAAAGCTACCTAGTTGGCTTGGTTGCTTTTGGGAGGGCAAAATAATTGATAACAATGACTTGAACGTTTCTAGGCAGCAAGGGATGTAGAAAGCATAGGGATTTCAGCACTTGAATGGTTTCTCTTATATGTAGTAAGCTCTGCCTATCTTGCTGATGGATGGAAGTTATTGTCCATTACAAAAAAAATAAAATAATTGAAGCTTTCTCCAGAGAAGCTTGGGCAAAATAGTAGCGAGAAGCAAAATGGAAAGAGCCGCTTTGGGCATTATTCACAGTCTGGCTTTAATTGGCTTGCAGGAATGGAGAAATGGTGTTTATGCATAATCATTAGCATAGCATTCTTAAACAATAAGCTTAGTGATTACTTTTTTTTTTTTCTCGCCCCCTTGCTTATGTGGCATATGGCATGACAGTTACAACATGAAGGGAGGATCCATCTGTAATTCTCTGGGAGACCCAAGATGGTTTAATCTGAATCATTATTTACGAGGCCCATGTGAGTTGCTTGTGCTCTGCGTTGAGCGAGTGATTATATATGGTCCTGGCTGCTAGCATTTATGGCTATGAAATGGTGCTTGAAAGAACGCAAGAATACTGGATGTTACTCTTTAGACATTGAACTGCTGTAATTGTGAAGTAATAAAGTTTAATAGATAACCTCCTATTTGTGGTAATAATTTCACAAAGGGAGGCAATGTACAGAAACTGAGTGAAAAAGATTGTTCAAGATACTGTGAAGATATGAAATGTTAAATGCTATGAAACTTTTAAAGTCAGATATCTTGTTTTGTCAATACTTGAAAAAGGCTTGCAATGTCACTTCACCTTACAGATTTTGCTTAAAAATAAGCTTCACTTTTCAGAGTTTTGCGATAGTACTTGAGAGAAGCATGGTATTTGGAAATTGATGTCTTAGTGGCAGGATGCTTGTAAAAAGTGCAAAACATGACTATATATACACATACTAAACAACATGTGTAAGTAACATAGGTAGAATAAAAGAAAGTGTCAGCAAATTTGACAATTTTGGCTGAAAATACTGGCCTGGTCTGAACTAGCTTTGTAAAACACCTGCCCTATTGTCTGAGAGGAATAAGCTTCTTGGCACACTTGACATACTACTGCAATGAAGGAAAAACAGAACTAACTTACAAATGTCAGACTTACAAAAGAAGAAAGCAGGATATATGGATTACGGCTTTAATAAACAGATAAGCTTAGTTTTTGCACACACACACACAAAAATAAATCTAGAAAAGCATCAAAAACTTAATACGAAAAGGTAATATGGGGCTTTCAGTCACGGTTGCAGGAGGAAGGAGGTGCTGGTGCAGTCTGTTCAGCACTGCTGCCCTCTTCCAGCTTCTGCAAAAGCAACAAAATACTTCCATTCATCTTGGCTGTTTTCCTCCAGCTTCTCTCTTTTACTAAAAAAAAAAAAAAAAAAAAAAAAAAAAAAAAAAAAAAAAAAGGCTTGGAAACTCCAGTTTCTTATGCTTGCTCTGATCCACCAATCTACTCCTACTTGATGTAAAAATGCATACATTGGTAGTCCACCCATATATATTGCAGCTGACCATGCTTGTGGGCGATTATCTGGCAGAGTTAGGAGCCACCACCTACTCTAGCACAGCTGGATTCGTGCAGAGGGGACTTGTGGCCGATGACATCAGGGCTTGCAAGATGAGCCGTGAAGTTGATACTGGTATGTGGAGGGGGAAGGTGGAAGGGTGAAAAGGTCCTGTTTGGATTTCATAAGGGAAAGGGTTCCTCCCCATATTCCAGGGGAAGGATCCTGGTACAGCCTAGGTGCCAATGAGCCTGGTACAGCCTAGATGCCAACAAGCCTTAGTGATGCTGTCAGGTCCTCTCAGCATCAGTCTGCTTCTCCTAATGTTATTCTGCTGTGGGGGAAAATGCTGAATGTGGGAGATTAGAGGAGACTGAGATGGAGAGAGACAGTGCAGCATCTGCTTGTGTTCTAGGCACGTGCTAAGGGATTTTAACTTTACATTTTTGTGGATCTGCTGGAACAATGTCCTGTGTCCCCTGAATGCATTTACCAGGCAGTGTTTCTTGCTGCAGGAAACACTGCTTTGCTGCCAGGTTAGAATGCAGTGGGAAATTAGGTTCTCCAGAAATCACTGAAAAAAAGAAAATTAAAAATCATATTTTTAGTTAAAAATTATTTTTGTATTTCTGTTTAGGAGCAGCAAGGGAGGGTGCGGAAGGCTCAGATGAAACTTTGTTGTCTTTGCTGTTACATACTGCTTTACACCTCTTGTGATAAGATATGGTGAAAAATTAATCTACAGTGACTAAAGTTACTATCTGCAGCTTTAGTTATCATTTCTGATGTGCTTCTGTGGCAGGGACAACTGTGTCTACAGTGTACCGAGTGCTTCAGTTCATTGCGTATCGTTTTCTGCTTTCCCTCTTGCAGGGTCGCAGTTTTGGCAGGCAGGGTAGATAAATCCCATGCGAAGTACTTAAATCATGAGAGGCCTTTGGTTTCTCCTCAAGTGGCCAGTTTTGCAAATCATTGCCAGATAACTTCCCTGTTCTGAAGACAAAATCTTGCTTCTTTGGTTGTATTTTTGCCTTTGATACTCAATCTAAGTTTTAGACCCTTCCTCTCAGTGCTAATGGGTCTGGGCTTGCATGCTGCTTTAGTTATTGTTTAGCTGAGCCACTGATACTGATCTCCTAAGAGAGCTCTTAAGATTAAACAGGATGCAGAATTTACTTTGAGATACTGAAGTTTTATTAATTCAGTATAGATGTATTCTAGGAATAGAGTTGTGGGCAGCTGACAGGAGCATATTTTTTAAGCATCCTCCATAAAGTTTTCTACCAGATGTCAGTGTGAACCGGTCTGTTCATTCACTTGCATCTTGTCACTCAATTTTCTTTGATACCCTTGATCTACAGTGTTTCTTTTTTTTAACATTTCTCAGGTTAATTTCGCTGGATCCATTTATTTGTGTATTCCTCGTAATATTCTTTTTCATTAGAGATATAAAAAACAAACAGAAAACCTCTACCAGAGAACTTTGTGCTGCTATTCTATATTTGGATGCTTTTTGCAGTGTATCATGGAATGTTTGGGTTGAGTGTGCTGTACTTGCTTGGTTTCTCTTCCTCCTTGTTGATAAAAATCAGATGGCGGCATGGTCACTTTTGTGACTGACATGTCACTTCTGATGTGCTGAGCTCTCAGTCTTGATTCAGTCTGTGTGTACACATGGAGGAGCTTAGTGTTTTCCTAGCATTGAGGGCTAAGGGTCATGTACAACATGCGATAAGTGCTGCTTGCAGGTGTGTACAGTACGTGCTACTAGACCCAACGTATCAGAAGCCCTCCTCCCTCGTGCAATTCAGTAGCCACATGGGTGTTGGAGGCACTGTCTTTTAATACAAAGACATTGCAAATGGGATATATAATCTGAAAATAGGTACTTTCCTTTAAAGAAAGTTGTAATGGCTCCAGGGGCTAAAGCAAAATTTGAGAGGCGAGTTGCTAAATGTGCCAGTGTAAGAGCTGTGGTCCTTTTAGTCTCCCAAGTGACTCTGCAGTTACTGTTGGCAAGGTGTCGTTTCTGTGATACATTGGACTGCTGCCTTTTTACAGAAACTTCAGGAACACTGAAAGTTTAGTTTGTTTCATGTTTTTGTTTGATTTTTGTTTGTTTAAAGAGGGGGATTAATTAGCAACAGTGTATTGAGAGCAGTGTTTCCTCATTTTCTGAGCATTGTATTTTATTGTATGTACCATGGACATTGTGCTGAGCTGATGATATGTGTGGTGATTGACTTGAGTTTTGAACATCTGAAATTAAAACGGTAATACTTGAATGTGTAACTGTGTTCATTATGAGATGACTAGGCTAGCAGTGGCCACATTTTTCAGCAGGGTTGTTTTCGTGTTGTCTGTCGGGCTAAAAGAAATATTAGCAGAATGCCTAGACAGTATATTAATTACAGTTGCTGTATTCAAATGCCTAGATCTAGATTTGAATTAAATGACAAAATTAAATCTGATTGAAATTCTTCCATCAAATTTACTTGGATTGAAGTAGCGCATAGAGATGCTACTCCTTTTCTCACCACAAGGCCAGCCAAGCAGTGGAAGAGGCTCCCAGGGCAGCTGGGCAGGGTCTGTCCATGGAGGTGTTTAAGACATAGCTGGACAAAGCCCTGAGCGACCTGCTCTGAGCTTGGAGCTGACCCCGTTTTGAGCAGGAATTAGAATGGAGACCTCCCAAGGCCCCTATCAGCCTGAATTATCCTGTGATCCTTGATTAGAACCTGGTTGTGCTAAGCGTAGTGCAAAAGAGTGTTACACTGTCTGTAATCCCCTGTCCCAAGGTTGTCCTGGCAGCTAAAAAGCTTTCTTAAAGTAATACCCACAGAATTAATTTCAGTTGGTGTTAAGCTGTCAGTGCCTGTTTTCTTTATTTGAGACAGATATTTTTCTTTTGCAAACCTTTTCATGTCCATTTTGCTAATCGCTATTTTAGATTCATAATGTTGATAAGCTTCCACTCAGCTTCTCATTAATTGTGAAATAATACATGCTGTAAGTAGATATGGAAATGTGCACATAGAAAAGAATAAAAGCAAAGATAGTACTTGGAGGATGCATTAGTCTAATGTGGCCAAAACTGTCTACAGATGCAGCAGAGGTTTGAAGAAGATTCCAGCAGGAATTGTCTTTTGAAGGAGATCTGGGCTAATGAAAGCAAGATGGTTTCTCAAATAATACTACTGGGTCTTGGCAGTAAAGATTCAGCTAGGGTAGCCTGCAGGACAGGTGAGCAGAAACAAGTGAATGATCACATCACTGCAGAAGTTTGAAGAATATTGCAATCCTGAAAGAGGGAAGCATTTTAGAAGATATGTTTCATGGAAGACTGAAAAAGAATAGAGGAAGAAACCCCAAGGCATTTAAAATAGTACCAGGGCTGAGTAAACATAATACTTAAAGTTTGTAGATTCCCTAATTTTGAGTTAAATTCTAATAGGGATCTGCAAGCTAGAACTGAGAACAAGACTACCAGAAAATCCTGACATCTGCTTTTGGAGGTAGCTTTTGGGATCTGCCAGACTGCAGCATGTTAATTGCTTGAAATTGCAGAAGGAATAGAGACACACAACTCTCTTAATGATAAGTGATGTCAATTTTGGTGATCTTGATGTGCAGGATTGTGATATCCTTGCATTGTCATTATAGCGAGCAGAGTCAGCAAACTGCAGACCCTTTGGAAAATTGAAAAGCGAAGTTAAATCTCTCAACAAAGAGTCTGCAAAATGCAGACAAAGCGAATTTATGTGAAAGTTGGCACATGGAAAGATAATGCTTAAAACGCTACCCTTCCTTTGGGCAGAGCTGCTGTGTAAGAACTGAAACTGTTTTACAAAAGCCTATCAAAAGGGAACAGAAGCGCTTCGAAAAAAGCACTGTGTGTGTAATCTGTACAGTGAAGAAGAGGTGGAAGAGTTTTCTTCTCTCTGAAGCAGCTCCTGAGGCTACATGCAGCTGTTTGTAGTATTGCCTTGAATGTGAGCAGCACTTGGGTTACGTGTGCATCTGAGGCCAAGTGTAGTGCCGGATGTTGCCTAAAAGTTTGAAA
This sequence comes from Podargus strigoides, assembly GCA_028020825.1. NCBI lineage: Eukaryota > Metazoa > Chordata > Aves > Caprimulgiformes > Podargidae > Podargus > Podargus strigoides. The sequence goes on along the minus strand of CM051663.1, from coordinate 111,026,856 downwards.
ACAAAACCCAGCCCCTGTGCCACAGGCAAAGTGCAGATTAGAGAGAGGTTAAATTGCTCATATTTCTGGGTAGGTATAAAAATAGCACAAGACTGCTTCTTCCTCCTTCCTCTTCAGGCTAATGGAAGAAGGGAGCTGCATGTGGCCCTTTGGGGCAGAGGTCTCTTTTGGGGCAGAGGTGTCTTTTCCAAAGACACATAAGTTCCTGCACAGCTGGTGTAGGTTGGGAAGTGAATCGAGCTGGGTTCTGCCTCCTGCAGGGCTGTGTATGTGTATCTTGTCAGTAAGGCCGGCTGCTCGGGTTGGAAACAGGTGGGGTGGGGAGGGGGAAGGATGGGAAGTGCTGGTCCAGAGAAGGAACTGCATGAGGTGTAGAATGGGAATGAAAGAGCTGATTTTCTAGCAAACGGGTAAATAAGCAAATGCTAACAGAGCTGTTCGATGTTAAACGTAGCCAGGAAAGTTTGGGGCAAAGGTGAATCTGGTGCTGTGCATCTGAATGTGTTCGAAAATATCTTTGGATTTGTGCAGTATTGTTGAAAGAGTTTTCATGTGCTGGGAACCTCTTCTCCCTCCATAACTTTTGCATTGTTTCCCCTCTCCAGAAGAGGCACTATTAAAGCACATGGCTGCAAAAATACCACCTTACATGAGGAAAAAAAAAGGGTATTTTTGAAAGCACAGGAGCTAAATGCTCTGCAAAAGTTTATTTTTAATATACTAATTTTCAAGACACTTGCAACCGGGAAAAATGTCAAGATTGTCCAAGATTGTGAGACGAATTCAAACGTAGATTTGGCACTGCTATAATAGCCCCTTTGAAAGTGGAACTGTTGTCTGCCCTGATTCGATGGAAGTCTAAGCTTTCTACTGAGCACCTGATGATAGTGTTTAAGGAAATTCATTATTCCTGTAAAAAGGCAAAATGTGATATGGTCACAGGTTACATGGGCTGAAGCATATGCTGCTGCAAGAATGCACGTATATCTGTGTGTTGTGTATGGTGCCAAAACGTGGATGCTGGCAAGTCCTCTCTAAAGAGGTGCAAACTTCCAAGGGGTGTAGGAGGCATCTTTACCTCTTTCCCCTCTGCAGAATGAGGAAGTGCAGTACATGCAATGTCTGTGAGTGGTGAGACAGCAGGCTGCTAGGAGGCTCTGGGCCACAGCCTCTGTTCAGAGCAGCACTGTGAGACCTCCTTACTTGTTCACAAAGTAGATTTTCTAGCAAATGCTGAGACTTGCTTGCAAATGGCTGCTGCTGGTCTCAGTAGTTTTGCCCTTGTTGGAAGGGGGAAGTCAAGAAGGGCAGGCTTCTCCTGGACACCTCCAGCTGAAAAAATGGTCAATACCTCCTAGGACAAAGGTCCCTATCTGGGGAGGGAACTGCTGGTGCTTTTGGCTTCTCTCTTTCACCTGGCAGTCAAATTACCTGTTACATTGCGCCCAGTCTATGAAGCTTCAAGGAGAAAACTTATTGTTGGCCACCACATAAGAATGTTCAAGAGGAGCTGAAGATTGCCCAGGGAAGAGAGGTGGGACAAAAGCAGGGAAAGCAAAGGAAAACCTGACTTGGAACACATCTAGATGTGACTGGTGCCTCAAGGAGGATGCAGAGCTGGTCCTGAGGTCTGGCCAGGAAACCAGTGGGCTTGACAAAAGCTGTTTGAGTGGAGGGGTGGTAGTGAGTGAAAGATGCACTTGGTATAATAATTGCAGGAAAAGTGTTCAGTGAGCAGTGGGTGGGCATTAGGTTTTGAAGGGTGTTGAGACAAACAGATGCCTTGACCTGTTCTGGTCAGACTCTTATGGGAAGGACACAAGGTTCTTACATACATGGCTGCATGAGCCAAATGTTTCTGTGTCTCTGGTTGAATTTCTGGGGAATCTTCACAAAAGAGTCTGACTATTATTTTTGGTGTCAGTAAAGCTCAGTAACAAGAGAAAGTATAGTGTTCTCAAATGGCAAAATGTTTATACTCGGTATAAATTGTTTTCATAGTACTAAGTTGATTAAAGTGCTGGTTTTCAGCAACAGCTGTGCTTACAGTGTAACAAACATACCTGAAAGGTTTCATTCTTCTGGTTGTAGATGGATGGTGATAGCTCCACAACGGATGCTTCTCAGTTAGGAATTGCTGGAGATTACATTGGTGGCAGTCACTATGTGATACAGCCTCATGATGGTAAGAAATGTAACAATAAATACTGCTATTTCTGTATGTGTGTGTGTATATATATATATCTATATATATTTCCTTCCAGTTCTTGTGTAGTTCTCTGCTATCTTCTGTCAAGCTGAGAATTTGCATTCGTTTGTATTCATAATGCCTCACTGTATAAAGTGGTTTTTCTGCAGTCTGAAGGTGGAGGTTGGATTTTTCAATGTTGACACCGAGGTCTTCATCCTTCAGTGTAAGATTTTAAACTAATTAGTGCCCGCTCTGTCAAATACAATTTCTGTTAACTTCTCTTTATTTCATTAGACACAGAGGACAGCATGAATGATCATGAAGATACAAATGGCTCAAAAGAGAGTTTTAGAGAACAAGATATATATCTTCCAATTGCAAATGTGGCAAGGATAATGAAAAATGCCATACCCCAAACAGGAAAGGTAATACCCATGGCTGGTAAAGAAAGCGCGTTAATGAGTTTTGTTCCTTCCTCTGAGTTAACTTGAGCTGGTAGAACAATATATTTTTATAAATGAGCCTGTTTTGATCCTTGTTTTGGAGAAAAGCCTTCTAAAAGAAAAGAAGAAAAACATCTGAGCAGAAAGTGATTGAGACCAAGGTCATTTTTCTTAGGTTTCTGAAAGCTTTTAGTAACTGCCATAATTGAGTATCCAGAACAGTGCTCTTCGTAGGGCTTTCAAGAGCTTTCTTTTTCCAAGATGTGTTCTCTGAAAGTATCATAACAGATCAGACTTGGTATATCAGTAAGAATATTTCTATGCAATTCTTTGTTATAAAATTTAATCTGCTTTTGTTGACATGCATAAAATTTGGAATAAGTGAACCATTTTGGAAATAAAAATCCAGTCCTCATCCTGAAGGAATAAGAATGTTTAGTCTTCCATCACCCAAGTCTTTACATATCCAAGTGCCAAAATGATCTAAGAAGTCTGCCTTATACTATGTAGCAGATAAGGTCAAATATTGAAAGACTTATTTTATTTCTTACTTTATTTCTTTCTGCTGAGCCAGCAATTGTGTAAGTGTGTGCCTGTTCTACCTGTTTATCTTAAACCTTTGCAGGGCTTCTGTTACTTGCTGTTTCTCTGTTGTATCCAATACAGTTCCTGCCCCAGTAACATTTCCTCTAGCTAAAGCTGATTACTTTTTTTTTTTTTCCCTTTTTCTGTGATCACTCTAAATAGAAGCAAGGCATGATTTACTTGCATCTGCTTGTAATAGTGCTCAGTGCTTTCTGGAGATCTGGGTGTTACATTTATATCTTTGCTGTGAAAATCTCTTCACTAGTCCATACTGTCATAAATTTTTAGTGATCAAGATGAGATTTTTCTCAAGAATTTAGCATATGGGATGCTGAGCTATCCTGAAAAATCAGTGAAGTTTTTGTGGAAAAACTGCAAGGGAGGCTGCTGGCTCATCAGTACTTCTGAAAATCTCACCCTATGTGTCTGAAAATATCAGAGGAACTGGTGGAGATTCTACAAGTTACTGCTTCATTGTTTTTTTTAAATATAAACAGGTTCTTCTCATGTGAACAGTTAAGAATCTTAATTATAATCTTTTAGTTGGCTGCTGTCAGCTTCTCAAATGATGAGTAATGCTTTCTGTTATTTTAAGTCAGATAAATTACTTTTGTCCAGCTGAAAACCAAAATCAAATTTACTTATTTCATTCTTGCCAGGGGCATATGTTTCTTCATTTGAATTCTCATTTGGAAATTTTATATCAGAATATTAATTCATTAGAGAGGACTGCTGCTAGGCATATATTCTAGTCCCTGAATCTGGTCAGGGTTTCTAGTCCCTGAATCTGGTCAGGGTAAAAATACTTGTTATTGCTGAGTTTGTGGGAATGTACTGTACTGGGGTTGGAACTGCTCGGTTTACTGAAAAGAAGGTGGAAGTGGGCTATGACATTGCAATGGACAGATTTAAAGAGAAGGTGTAGGTAAGCAAAGTGAGCAGTACTGAGATGCATCTATAAGGTAAAGCTTGTGCAGAACATAGTTTTGGCTTCAGGAGATACTGGCAGTTGTCTGCGCTGCTTGAAAAAGTAAAACTTAAGTTAAAACCGTGTTGCAGCTGTGGTTACATAGAGCAGTGATGACATCCAAGAAGGCCGATGGTATCCTGGGGTGCATTAAGAGTAGTGTGGCCTGCAGGTCAAGGGAGGTTCTCCTTCCCCTCTACTCTGCCCTGGTGAGGCCTCATCTGGAGTACTGTGTCCAGTTCTGGGCTCCCCAGTTCAAGAGGGATATGGAGCTACTGGAAAGAGTCCAGCGCAGGGCCACTAAGATGATGAAGGGATTGGAGCATCTCCCGTATGAGGAGAGGCTGAGGGAACTGGGTCTGTTCAGCTTGGAGAAGCGGAGGTTGAGGGAGGGATCTCATTAATGCTTACAAATATTTGAAGGGTGGATGTCAGGAAGACGGGGCCAGACTCTTCTTGGTGGTGTCCAGTGACAGGACAAGGGGCAATGGGCACAAACTGGAACACAGGAGGTTCAATTTTAACATAAGAAAACACTTCTTTACTGTGAGGGTGACTGAGCACTGGAACAGGCTGCCCAGATTGGTGGTGGAGTCTCTGTCTCTGAAGACATTTGAAAGCCATCTGGACGTGTTCCTGTGTGATCTACTCTAGGATCCTGCTCTAGCAGGGGGGTTGGACTAGGTGGTCTTTGGAGGTCCCTTCCAGTCCCTACCATTCTGTGATTCTGTGATCCAGTGTTTCCCTCACATACAGGTGTTGCCTAAATGGTATTATCATCAGGTTTGGGGATGTTTCTTTTATTATCAAATGTATTCTTTTGTTGCGTGTTGTTTTGGTTTGGTTTTTGTCTTGATTAATCATTTTGATACTTTTTCCTTACTAGATTGCTAAGGACGCAAAGGAATGTGTGCAAGAGTGTGTAAGCGAATTCATCAGCTTTATAACATCAGAAGCAAGTGAGAGGTGTCACCAAGAGAAAAGAAAGACCATCAATGGAGAGGATATCCTCTTTGCCATGTCCACCTTGGGTTTTGATAGCTATGTTGAACCTTTGAAGTTATACCTCCAAAAATTCAGAGAGGTTGGTATGTACTTCAGTGTTTCCTCATGTTTCTCCTTAGCTCCCTGTGACTCTAATTGTATAATAGCTAACTTGCACAGTATCTCACAGCTATTGTCAGGGACTAATGTAATGTTCAAAAGCATTCCAGAGGATATCAAGAGGATAAAAAAGGAGTAAGTAAGCATTTTGATTAGACTTGCTAATGCAAAGTAGTTAAAGCTTTCAACTGAATCAATTTTCTAATATATTGCTGGTAGTAAATCACTTTGTTCTTTAAAGGTGCCTATTAAGAATACTTAATTCGATCTTTGTGTTCAATCAATAAAACTGTACTAGACTGCATCCTCTGAGGACCTAGTCTAATGCCTCTTGTTCGACTGGGCTTCAGATCTGCAAAAGAAAAAGTTGTTTTTCTCATGTTGCGATAGTGATTCACATGGAAGTCTATCTGCTTCAGTGTTGCGGGTTTTGAGCCTATCTTGTCCTTCAGTTTGCTTTTGATACATAGTACATGCAAGGTATGTGAGCCAGGCAGTTCAATTTATCCCTTCTCTAGCAGAATTAAACTTTTTTTTTTTTTCAGCAATTTAAACTTTTTGAAAAAGAAGTTGCTTCTACTTGGGTTTTTTGTTCTGTTCCCCCATTCCCCTGCCTTCTGTCTGCAGACTGAAGGGGATTATGTTTGCTTGCTTGATTCTTTACTTTGGTGTTCTTCTACCTCAGAATACCAGATTTAACCAAACAAATGAAAGGTATTTTCATCCGGTGACCTCATAGTCCTGAATGAAGAAGTTGTTTAGGGTTAAAATAATCCTGGGGAAAAAAACTCAAAGCAAATTATATATATATAAGTGCATATACACACACATGTATGTGTGTGTGTGTCTCTCTATATATATGGTGGGTTTTTTGTTTTTTGGTTTTTTTTTTAAAATGTGGATCCCTCTGTTGTTATGGCTGGTTGATTTTACCAGCACAAGTGAAACAGGTATGTCTAAATTGGCAGTGCTGTTGATAGAGATGCTCTTCAGACTTTCTTTGTTCTGTAAACCTATGTTTTCCAATTATTGGGGTCATACTTGCTAGTGATATTTAACTTGCTGATAGCATTTGAAGCTTCCCCTTCCCAGAAGGTCATTTAGTGTAATAACTGAGTAAAAGGAGGTGTAATCTCAAAGTTGATGTACTACTGTGTTCTGTCATCCTGTTCTGTGTAGCAGTTGCACATGAATCAAAAATGCAAGTAGTGCCGAACTAGTTTCAGGACTTCTAGAGAAGTCTGAAGTGGGTCTGTGCTACTATGCTAATGAAATTCTGAAGTGACCATTTTTGCAGGTGTATATTGTGTGGCAGCAATTGGATGGATGGATTGGATAGTTTTGCTCGTTAGTTTTAAACCTCCATTCCAGTTAGTTCTGTCTTCAGGGTACCATATATAGTGAAATATTTCTGTTTTGTAGCTTAGTATTTAGTCTGCATTGAACAGGTGCAGAGAACACTTTTTATGCCTATATTTTCTTACATGTTCTTCTGTAATAGCACAGAGCATCAAACTCCATACTTGTAACATTGCATGCAGATGACTGGGAGCCTTGGCTTTACGTGCTCATATCCTTTCTGGGAAAATAAATCTAATATCTTGATTTTAAATGTCAACTCTTAGTTGTATGATGATGGCACTTGCATGTGGTTCGTAAGGAAATGTTGCACGTTCTCAGTAGTTATGAGACTGTGATTTCTTGTAAATGCTTTTAACTGTTCCTTCTGGATTACTGCAGGTCTTCAACTTTCTGCAGAAGGTGAAAGCCTTTCTTAGAACTACACAATCCTAGTTTGAGGAGGTGTTGTTTCTGAGGAGTATGGCTAAGATGAAAAACATCCTTCATATATTCTTGTGCTATACATGTTCTTAAATCCCATAGAGTTTTACAAATCTTGGTTTTCAAACTCCAGCTCCTGCACGGTGACTCTTCTGCAAGTTCCAAACCTCAGCTAGAGGTCCTGGCATCTCAAAACAATCTCAAGCCAACTGTACTCTTAACACAAGTTCTTTCTTTTCTTTTTCAATTTTTTTTTCCTCTCCTTTCTCCAGGCAATGAAAGGAGAGAAGGGAATTGGGGGAACAGTTACAACTGGAGACGGTCTAAGTGAGGAGCTCACAGAAGAAGCATTTAGTAAGTAATACTTTTTAATTTATTATATTATTACAATGACTTTTCTAAAAACAGCACTTCCATTAGACATCAGAATTCTTACTTGAGGAATACATCCTGAACTGGTCACATGTTACACCTGTGATCCATTGAGATTTTAATTTGAGATGTCTGGAGGATAACCTGTGCTCAGATAAACTCCTCCCAGTCAGTAGAATTTAAGGCCAGAATGAAGTAAGACAGTGATAAACGATGACACTCTAATAATAGCTAATGTCAAGATTTTTAAATGCATACAATAGTGCCAGTATTTCTTCTCTACACTTAAACACAGATTGTAATGAAAGGTACAAACTTTTTTTTCTTTTTTTTTATTTTTCTTTTCCCCAGTAGCTACATATTTAGGCCACAGTTGTTCTACTTGCAAGACTATTGGGGGAAAAAATAAAATGAACTCCACTCGTCTTCGAAAAATGAGCCCGAGAAGAACATCATCTTCGCATAATTCTAAAACACTTATTTTCTATATGCAAAAGAATGCACAGATTTGGCAACTAGATGGTGTAGGGGAAGGAGTATCATATGCATTCACTGTAGTTTTTCTTCCTTATACTGTGAATTAAAGCCTGACACTTGCGTCTTTGCGTTGGTTTTCTTGCATGTAGTTGACACCTTAGCTTTTAAATAATATGGGCTGGTAATCTTGAAGCTGATACAAGAAGCTCTAGTCACACCTACTGATGAGATTTAGTTTTTCAAGTATCTGATAAATCTTCTGTTTAAAATCCCTGGTAAACTACTGAATTAGCAAAAATTCAAAGCCTGAGGACTGAAATGACCTATTTCAGGGTCTGAAACACACTTTGCTCCCAGTATGATGACTTTGGCTATATAAAATAGTACAGACTCTTGAGTCTCTCTTATCCTGGAAGATAAGCTCATAAAACTGACTAGAAATCAAGAATCTAAACCTAAATATTGCAGGGTACTTAGAGAGGTTTGGTTTTGCGTTTTTTTACCATGACTATTTAATTGTAAAATTAAAAGATTAGGCAGTGCAAATAGTGAACTCATCGATAGTCACTTCTATGTAATGGCTCTCTTAGTTCAGAAGTAGTAAGACACTAGCACAACTGTAGGCCCAACTTATTTACTTTGGGTATGCTGCTAATGGATTGCAGCTGTTGGGAGTCCATCCAGCTTGGAAGCTTGTCAAATAAATTGTCTTGGTTTGAAAGACAGGTGTCTGCTAAGGAAGGCAGGAGCTGCCCTTGGAATGGAAAATACAACCCCCTTCCCTCCAAATTATTATAAAATTGAAATTAAGGGGCTTTCAGGCAAAGATATGAGGAAATGGGAATAACAGTTTTTACTAATATATATTACAAAACAATAATACAGAGAAACTGGTTTAAAGCCTGACAGAGTCAGGGACACAACCTGGCACCCTGCTGGGCAGGGTGCTGGTAGCAGTCCGATGTAGTGGTAACTGCAGTTCTCTTTGAAATGGTCCTGTTAAAGCGGTGATCTTGTAGAAAAGAAGTCTGGTCCTCCGAAAATCTGGTGGTGGTGCAGTCCTTGTCCTCTGGGATCCCAGCGGGTAAGGCTGCTCGTGCTGTTCCAAACCCCAGATTTTTATCCAGGTGGGAATGCTTGGCTCCCTCCCCCTGGCCAGAGCATCTCACAAAGGGATGGTGAGTCATGGGGCAAGGCACTGATGGGCGCATTAACAGAAGAATAGTCCAGGTGCAGGTTATCTATGGGTCATGCGGCAAGGCATTGTTGGGCCTATTCACAGAAGCTAGTCCCGAGGGAGGAGGCAAGGAACACCTGCTTTCAACAGCTCATGGTAATAGAATACATTGTAACCCTGGACATAAATATATAGGAATTGTTCTAAAAGCTTTTTTTCATATATATTCTGATTTGCACTTCAAGCATTTAAGCTGCAGGTCAAGAGTTGAGGGAAAATATATAGCTGGAAACTTCTGATTGTGTCTGCATCCAATATCTTGCTTTGTATGGGCAAAGAGGCAAATTCACAAGGAGTTTCTTCTCTGGGATGCTTATGCTCCAGTTAGCCTGAGTACAATGCCCATCACAAAATGGAAATCAGAAAAAAAGAATCCCCTTACATCTGTGGATTCTCTATCCCCTTCTCTAGAGTATTAAGTCTTGGCATGGATGCAAAGGAGATGTTGCAGTAGTAGAAGAAGGAGAAGAAAATTTCTGTAAAATAATTGATTGTGTCAAGTGCTGCAGGTATTTCTCTCCACGGGGCAGCTATAGATCTATTTGGAACAATGGTCTCACTGCAGAAGTAGCAGTAATAGCTGTGCTGCTGTGGCATAGCCCTGTGCAATCTGTCTCAGCCTAATGCCAGGGCTGGGCATTAATCTATGTTGGATGTGGAACATGCACATCGAGGTGCAGTAAAATTTTGGACCTGCTGGAGCTACTTCTCACTATGATCTTAATGCATCTTTAACTTGCAACTACTGAATAAAAACCGTAAAAACCCAACAAAAAAACCCCAAGTGTCAGCTTTCAGTTGGAAGCTTTTAGGATTATATTGTGTCTTGAGAAATTATTTTTGAGTTATCCTCTTATTTATACATAGTAAACAGACGTGCTTCAGCAAGAAAAAAGTCCCGCTGTTTGTCTCCTGCCAGAGAATGTTATGCTACAATGCCTTAACTTACAACTTAAAAGAGTTTTGCTACTTTGTTTCCAAGTAGCAGTTCTAACATACCTATTCTGTATGTTGCAGAGCTCAACATACATGTTACTGTAAAGGTTTACTTTAGAGCATCACTCCCTCTGTTTCCTCTGTAAGTCTCAGAAGCACTTTTTACTCTGTTCATTGGCCTCCTCTCTCCTCTGTGAAATTCAGAGCTTTTGTGCATACCCTGAACGGCATGCTGAAGTCATCCACTTCTGGCAGTGCCTTACTTTTTTTTGTCATTGCCCATCTCTGCCACCTTCCATGGGGCTTCCACATTATGGTGTCCTTGATACATCCCGTAGTACAACATTTTCACTGACATCATAGAATGGTAGGGGTTGGAAGGGACCTCTGGAGATCATCTAGTCCAACCCCCCTGCTAGAATAGGATTGTGTCCAGGCAGGTTTTGAATGACTCCAGAGAAGGAGACTCCACAACCTCTCTGGGCAGCCTGTGCCAGTGATGTGTCACCCTCACAGTAAAGAAATTTTTCCTTATATCCAGACCACAGAATGTTAGGGATTGGAAGGGACCTCAAAAGATCATCTAGTCCAGTCCCCCTGTCAGAGCAGGAACACCTAGATCAGGTCACACAGGAACGCATCCAGGTGGGTTTTGAATGTCTCCAGAGAAGGAGACTCCACAACCTCTCTGGGCAGCCTGTTCCAGTGCTGTTACCCTCACTGTGAAGAAGTTCTTCCTCATATTTATGTGGAACCTCCTATGTTCCAGCTTGTACCCATTGCCCCTTGTCCTATCATTGGATGTCACTGAGAAGAGCCGGGCTTCATCCTCATGACACTCACCCTTACACTGTGCCCATTGCCCCTGATCCTGTAGCTGGGCAGCACTGAAAAGAGCAAGGCCCCATCCTCGTCTTCCTCTTGCACACATATGCTCAAGTGCTAACCTTATGTCTGAACAAAACAAACTGAATTCTCCAGGTTCCTTGAGATACTGCATGCTGGAGATTGCTTTTTTTCAGTGGTCAGGATCACAGAATCACAGAATGTTAGGGATTGGAAGGGACATCGAAAGATCATCTAGTCCAATCCCCCTGCCAGAGCAGGAACACCTAGGTCAGGATGGCAAACTCCATTCACCAGTGTACAGCTGTGTATGTTCTGCTTCAGATACACCCAGGGGAAGAACAAGGTGCAGTCTTAGCTTTTAAATTATCTGATGCACAATTAAGTTGAATTATGTTTCTTAATGGGAATAAACTTGTTTGCTTGTAACACTGAGTAACAAGTAACATCTATGTGCAGTGTAGAATGGTAGCTGTCAGGAGAGGAATGGACCACAATTAAAGGTTATTTGATGGTGACAGACTCATCCTGCAGTTCCTGTCTAACTTTCTTAAAATGCTCTTTCTTTCAGCTAACCAGTTGCCAGCAGGCTTAATAACTACAGACGGCCAACAGCAGAACGTTATGGTCTACACAACATCGTATCAACAGGTACTGTATCCCATCCCCTACTCTCCCTTCTGCTGCTAAAATTCAAACCCTAATACAGCTGCCCTGTTGTGAAAGATGGGAATGAATTTTATTGAGTCCTTTGGTGGTTGCTGTGGTGACGTTCCACCACTGTGACAATTCAAGGCTGCTAGCTGCAGTGTGGTTTTGGAAAAGGTGCACTTGAATGTGAGCTTTTGCATTTTCTTTCTCTAGCTCTCTGGTGTTCAACAAATTCAGTTCTCATGATTTGAAGAAAACTTTGGATCTGGGAACAGGAGACGGAAAAGCTGTGCAACTCTAACGAAGAGGCAGTTCTAATGACTGGTGAAGAGATTTATCTCTTTGTATATTAAATAGCTGTAATGTAGCTACCTGAAGCTTGACTAACTGAGGTGTGAGTTCTTACTCAAATCTTTTTCATGATGATTTAAAAAAAATAATTGGATTTTAAAGGTATTAAAGTATTTTTGGTTTGTACAAGAGTTTGTTGCTCTGTATAACTCCTGTATGCATTGTATATTGCAATTTATTACTGTCAGAGATTTGTAGACAGTTTCTTATTTTCATATTGAACCATGTTACTTTTGTAATTCAGGTAAACAGCTGGGTTAATTCACATTTACCCTTTGAATAAAGTTGTAAGGGTAAAGTTCATTTTTTGAATGCAAGTTGCCTTTATTATAAAGATTGAGTTGGTCTTGGTTATGTAACTTATCTTGCATGACAGCCTCAACTAACTTAACATGTCAGCATATTTATTGAAATTTTGAAAGGGACTTTTTCCTCCTGAAACTAGCAGCTCAAAAGAATTGCTACAACTGTGTTTTTTTATGTAACTTCAGAATTAAAAGTTAATCAAAAACAACCAATGCTTTACTGCATTTAGAGACTTATAGCTTATCAACAGAGTTGATGAAAACACTGACTGTATGTGATGCAGGTCCTGGTTTCATTTATTTTTTTTCAGTTGCATTAACTCTCCTTAGATTTACTTTGATATATTTAAGGTAGTCTTTATGCTACTGAAATAACTCTTCCTTTTTTATGTATGATTTTTAGAATCCAAAACATAGAAATTCAAAGGCAGGGGGGACGGGGATTTTATAGTCCTTGTGGTAAAATATCTCATTTTAACTTTTTACTGAAATGTTTTAAGGTTACTTGTGAGACTGTGGGAACTCAACTGTGTTAGTGACTTTCTGTGTACAGGCTGCGTGTGTGTGTGTGTGTGAGTGACTGAAACTTGAACAAGTGATACCAATCTGAAATGGAAGACAAACTTCTAGTTTGCTGTCTCTTGCCTGGTTTTGCAATAAACTCTACCTAGATAATGTAGTTGAGTATATTTAGTGAGCTGTTCTTAGTAGCGTTGCTGTTTCTTTAAAAACTGGGTGGGTAATTTTGTTAGATGCAATGTCTTAGCCTGTGTAGGGGTGGTGGTTTTAGTAATATATCTTATTCAGACTGAATTTTGGGACCTTTGATATTTTTACTGTTTGCAGTGGACTGCATAAAGTAATTCTTGCCACATATCTGTCATTAATTTAAGCAAACCACACCTTGAATCTGTTGCCATATAATTTCTTGCTGGTATTGTCTTTTTTTTAAAAAAAAAAAAAAAAAAAAAAAAGTAACAGTTTAATATGGGGAAAGTAGCTTAAACTAAGACATCCCAGAAACCTGAAATAGCCAGTTGTTTGCTAAACAAAAATTTTTATCTATGTGCAGATTTGAAGAGTGTTTCTTACAAATGGGCATCACACTGGCAGAGCCTCTGGAGGCGATCCAGTATCTGTGGCGATCAGGGCGGATGTTCTGGGTTTTGTGGCAGTCTGTCATTCTTCAGCAGCTATGACTGAACAAACTGAGTTTTTCATTAAATATACAAATGAATAACGCAATCGCTACACGAACCCCTTCTGTTTGTAATCCATTTATTTCAGGCTATCATACCCTCTTCTTGATGTTCCCAGATTTGCAATGGAAAGAGCTGTGATCTCGGCTCAGGAGAAGCTAGGAGAGATTTGGCAGTTGCATGTGCAGAAAGGGGGCTGAGGTCATCTGTCACATTTGCTTGAAACCAGCTACGTTTTTCAGTCTGCCATCTGTTCTGTGAGTTTAGGTTAAAGTGTTTTGAGTTTCTGGTTTACACACCATGGTGTGCACAAAGGAGGTGATACTGCTTTGGTTTACTTTTTTTTCTTTTTTTTCTGTTTCTTCCCCTTACCTCCTGAGGTCCAGGGACAAAACTGCAACCAACTTGCTCATTCGCTTCCTGAAAATACACATCTAGAAGTAATAGTGTAACACTTTGTTTGATCTCTCTCTGAAACTATTAACCTAATAGAGTTTGGAGGGTACTGTAGTGCTGGTAAAACAAATGTGGTTCGAGGAAATAGTTGCCTGATATACATTAGTAGCAGCACAGCCACTGTGGAATTCTTTATTTTTGTTTAACAACTGATACATGTTCTCACCTTTCTGTTTGTAAGTACTAAAAGTTTAGAAGTATCTTAGACCCAAAGCAAGAGTGACCATTCCTGCTGTATCCCATCTGCTTCTGCAAAGCTGCTGTCTTTGGTTCTCTGAATGTTTTGTTTGAACTAACATAACCCCAAATTGAGGTTGAGCTCGAGACAGCTGTGGCAGCCCATGCTAACACTTGGAGAAAGGCTGTTTGAAAGAGCAGTGGTGTTCAAAGACCTTTTTCCAAGCACAGTGACTTTTTTTTAGGTGTCTTCCCATGACACAAGCAAATTTTACTACATTAATTTTTTGAATGAATTTTTGTGTGACCTGGTCTTTCTGATCCTTCTTTATAGAGTGCTCGTGTCTTTAAAAGCATAGAAACACTGTTACCTCTAGTCAAAATGCAGTTACGAGAACAGCTAATTTAGATGGGGGTGTTCTACATATCATTTTCTTTACAGACTTAATGGGAGCAGAGGCTCTGCTTTTACCAGTCTTGCTGATGTATGTATGCATCTTTACTATTTTATTTATTCCTCTGTTCTGATCTCTACTGAACACTAAAATATGTGGCTGGGTGGTATAGCCAGAACACAGAGGGAGTCTTGGCATGAGGTCCTACATCCAGAACGTCTACTGACCCATGCTTATCTGCCTGTAGCTAAAAATCAGTCTGAATTTCGTGGGTTGCACTTTAAATAACCATCTTCCTTGAACTGCACCCTGGATACACTGTGAATCATGTCAGATTAGTAGATGGTCCCTATTGCACAGTTTCAAGATGATGCTCATTAACATGTTGTAAGCATATATAGGTGATTTCTCTCTTGCCTTTGGCAGGAGAGGAAGCGTATGGGCAACTGCACACGCGCAGGAGAGTCCTCAGTGAAAATCAACGCGGAGAGCCATGGGCTAGTATTTTCCTCAGCACTTTGCTATGATAAGAGCTGGCAGCAGCCTTCCTTATAGCTATAAAATTCTTCACTTTGCAGAGCTCTGAATGTGATTAATGTTATAGTTAACTCATGTAGGCTTGCTGCTTCACTTATCTTTGCAGTGATAAGACAACTTGCTTTTAAGTCACTGCATTTGCAAATGGTGCAGGCTAGACTCTTCAGTTTTGATTTGTACTAAGTAAAGAAGAAGTTTTTCACTTAAATTTCAAGTGAATTTTCTTACGTTTATAGATGAGCAAAAAACCCTGTATGTAGATTCTAAGATGAATAATGCTATGGGGAAACTGTATTTTATATAGGGCCCAAGCAGTCCTATAGAAAGAAGTTAAATATTGATAATGTGGCAAATATGTTCCTCTTTCAAATTGGTTTGGTGAAAAGAGCAGTGGTGGAAGGATGGCTTTTGGCTGTGGAACAGGTTAAGACATATACCTGGTTGAAAACACGGACCAATTTCTCCTCTTTGAAAGTAAGAGATGTAGTTCTGGCATAATCATTCACACTTCCACCCTTTAAAAGGCTGAAAAAAATTAAGCAACCAAATATTGATCTGTTTACCTACTGATTTGTGAAATTAGCATGATAATGGACTGCACTGTCACCTCTGATCCTCAGTATGTAAAAACTGAATGGAAAGCTCTAGAGAAACTCAGTGCTAGTTCAGCTTGCACTGACATCCAAGGCCAAATGCTCTTGGGACTGAGGGCAGTTTGCTCCTATGCACAATAGTTTGCAAATTGGTGCCAGCTGTACCATGTTTATTAAATTGCAGTCTCCAAGTATGGCTGTGGAGGCAGGGAGAGAGGGGAGGCAGCACACAGCAGCTCGCAGGGAGCTGGCTACACTGGTTTAGGAAATCTTGTAGGCAAATTGCCAGGGTCATTTCCTGGAGTATCTTATTGCAGCACACTGGGCCGGCGGATCCATTTATCAGGAGCAATGGCACCCGATTTGCTTGTGCATGAAACAAAACTATTGAGGATTTAAATCTTCTGGGCAGAGGAGCATCCTTCAGGCTGTTGATCTGATCTGTGTGTGCCTAATGCTTAATCTGGCCCAGCCAGTACAGCACCAGAGATGGCAGATGACTTTTAAGACACACGTCCGGAAAGGGTTTGGTTTCTGGCTAACAAACCAGAGCAATACGTGGCTCAGCACTCACCCCCAGAAGCCACGTCAACAACAGCACGTTGCAAAGTTTTAGCAGCAATTTACTCCTGGTCAGAATCAGCCCAGGTTTTTGGACCTGTTCAGAATTGCAGACCACTTTTCCTCAGAAATCAGTTGGTGCAGCATGATTCCTGCCCTGCCATTCAGGCAGCACTCCTTTGCTGCTCCTAAACTGTTGTCACTGTGCATCTTCAGTGTGCACGGTAAAAGGACAAAAAAAGAAAGAGTTGTTCACAACAAGTTCCCTGCCCTGCCACAGTACACAGCTCTCCCCAACCTCAGGGTAGGGTATGGACGTGGCCACTGGCTGTAGCTTGCCTAGTGACAATGACGACAGCAGAATACTGATTTCTTAGATATACTTGCTTCAGGTGTGTCTTCAGCATGGCAGAAACAAAACAATTCAGTAAATAAAGGCAGGGAATCTGTCTGAAAGGACATGACTGTGATGATGAGAGTATTCCCTACCCAAAAGGACACAGGAACAGCAAATTCGGGTATAAATGCTGTCACTCAAAATACAACTGCAGCTAAAACGTGGTCACCATTTTATACAACAGCAAATTAGGAGTGTATTTTTATTCCTCTCTGTACCCTGGGTGAAGACAAATAGTCCATCCCATCACAGCTTATCTCCCATCACTGGCAAGAAGACGTGGCGCAGATAAAGGACTCCTGGACACACAGGTTTGTTTCTGCAGCATCAGACTCCTGGGCCCCAGCCATGAGATCCAAACCCACCCAGATGCCCGAGTTCCCTGTGTAATGTAACACTGGGAAAAGCAACCTGGTGAGCAGGAGACTGCCTGGAGCCGGCCAGCAGGAAAGCTAAGCACTGGGGGAGAAGGGAAAGGATCCAAAATCTCACCTGTAGCCAGCTGGAAAGCATTTCTGTTACAGGGAAGCACACTCCATCGCTTCGGGATGGGAATGCAGAGACTGCAGGACCTGGGGCGTGCAGCAGAGCACAACTCCACTCTTCTTCTATTCAAAACCAGCAGCAACAACCACCAGGTTTTACAAGGCAAGCAGCTGAAACTCATCCAAAGTGTGTCTTGATGAGATCAATTTCTGTACCCACTAGAAAAAGAAATACTGACAATAACTGGCAATCTTGTGTTGCCTGGCTTGACAGCTCCCATTGCTTCAGGTGCCTCAGCAGCACCTTTCTACAGCAACTTTATCGTCCTAACCTTCTAATAGCAGCACAAATACAAGAAACTGATCTCAGTAACTCATCTTTGAATAACATATACATAATAGTATACACAAATAGTCTGCATTTATACTAAAACATTTATGCTGCAACAGAAGTAGGTAATGCCTCAATCTGTTAGATTGAAATTTCAAGTGTGTTTTCAAGACAGTTCAGTTCACAGAGTGCTCCCAGGCTCCAGATATTTTCCTTCTGGAGCAGACAGGATATAAAGTCAACATATAAAAGTCTCCTCCCTACTCAGGCAAAGTGCAATGAAGAAATAATAGCCTAGCTGATACTAAAAAGAAAAATTTGGGGTATTTCTTAATGCTGCTCAAAGTTACAAGCTCGTACTTGTACCTAATAACTTTTCATTAAAGGAGAATTATCAGCACTGCATATAAGAGAAAAATGCTTATCCTAAAAGGCAGTTAGGAGTCCCTGGCAATAAAACATTTAAATGAGAGAATGCAAGCAAAACGAAAGAGGATGCAAACAAAACCAAGGAACTGGTGGCTTTGAACCTTGTAAGGCGGCTCAGACCCTGTGTGCCTCTTTTAAGAATCACTTGGAAATAATTGTATATTGATAACTTCCATGTGTGGATAACAGTACTTTACAATTTCATCAGATACAGAAATAACTCTCTGAACACTGCTTACCATTTGGCACACACTGAAATGCTTCATCTCTTTTTCTCTTTGAAGATACCATATCTGAGCCTCAATTTTCATTTTAAGGAGCTGCTGTACCAACTTAGCAGTTATGTCATATATTAAAAGCAGATGCTTGCGAGAGGCAAGAACCTCTTCAATAGAACAATGACAGCAATCCAAACCCAGCCCCAATCTGGTAGATTTTGGGTTTTTTTTGTTATTGGCAGGGCTGTAAATTCCACAAGTAATGTGAAGTACTTCAGGCTTTTGAAGGATTTAGGGAGCAGACCAAGGAGCCACTTACCAAGTCCTTTCTAGATGCCAGATTTTCACGACCTCGTTAGGTACATATGAACAAACAGATCCAATAGCTCAGAGATCTCTTGGGCCTTCCTCCCATCCCAGCCCTCCTCTTCCTTCCCCCTCTCCCACTGATGCAGCCCAGCCCCTCTCTTTTGCTCCGCTGCTACTGCCTCTTTGCTGAGCTGATGAGCCCAGCACAGCAAACTTGTACCATCTCATATAATTTCAAATTAAACCAGGTGCCTAAAGCACATCAGCATCCCATTGCCTCATGCCTTCCAGCCATGAGCCTCCCGTTACCCATTCTTTTTCTCTGGGCCGCAATTCCCGCTGCTGTCAACAGCGGCACGGCCAAACGATGGCTGTTGCGCTTGACTGGGGGATGTGTGAGCAAGGAAAGCCAGGGAGAAAGGGGCAGTGAGGCTTTGCCTCCAGCACCAAGCCCCGCAAGTCCTGGGCACCCAGGCTGTTCCCAGCTGGGGCTCCTCCCAGGCTCAGACCAGGGGCTGGCCTTTGGGTTCAGCCACCACCCTTTGGTTTGGGGAATACAGGAGGATTCAGCCTTTTGGACCCTGCCATAGCGCTTGTCCTTGGGCCTCGCAACACCCCTGCGCTTGGTTTGTTATTGTTATTGTATTTCCCAAGCCAGGCCCACGTAAGGCCACAGCAGGAGTCTGCAGGTGCAGGAGAGACCTGGCTGAGACCTGACACCATTCATTCACACTGGATCTAGCTGTGTGCCCAGCCTATCCCCATCTGCCCCTGGATTTCCTCCCTCTGGAGGAATCATTGGAGGTGCAGTACCCTAACGACTCATCCATGGAGCAAGAGGATCTGTTTTAAGCTCATTTTCCTGCTACTTTCAACTAACTTCTGGAAATTCTAATAAAAGGGATCTCCACTTAGCTTCAGATCAATGGAAAACACACCAAAATGAAGCTTTTCACTACTAACAGGAGAAACAACACAGACTGCTAACAAAATGCCAGCAGTTTATGCTCCACCTCTGGCTTGGGAATCTGGAAATGCTTCAGTATCAGAACGGGAAGCCACAGAGCAAAAGCCCTGGCTTTTAGCTTGCTAGAAAATGTTACAAAAATACACCAGGAACCAGCTAACACTCTCTATATAAAATTAATTCAGAGTTGTTTTTAAGATAAATTCATTCAGCAAATTCCAGTCTGCCTTAAAAAGAAAGTAACTCCTACTCTGAGAGCCTTATTAAGAGAAAGAAAAAAGCACAATGAGAGAATTCTTCACTGCTTGTTTAGGTTTTCCCCATTTGTTTTCCACTAATGCAAAGATCACAAATAACTGAAAATAAGGCAACAGTTACAGGTAATATAACAGCTAGGAACACAAGGGAGGAATCTTTGGAGCAGACAGCTTTTAGCTGTTTCTTAAGTGAAGTCTCTTGAAGAAGTCTAGAAACATTTCTGTGGACTTCTCAGTTCACACGCTCCTCTCAGCTCCTCTGATTCTAGAAACATGTATCACTTACTTCCCCAGGAGTTCCCCACAGTCAGCTGCAATAAAAGCTTAGCGGCCTGCCCTACCACTGTGACATTTTGAGCAGAGCTGGACAGAAGGCTTCAGAGCACAGCAAGTGCTCACTCATATCCCATCCTTTTAACTGTAATAAAGCAATGCCAAACTCTTTGCAACACATTTTGAACAGCAGCAATGTAACTGCTGTATAGACTGGGGAAATAAATAACTTCAAAATTTCACTTCAGAGGCTGCAGCCAGCAAGCTGCATGGCACCACGGCAAGGAAGGGGGCAGAGTAATGGTGAGAGCACAGCAACTGCAGGAGAAGGTGGCAGGGGGGAAACTGGGGAACATCAACTAATAAAAAAAAAACCATGAGGTAACCAAGTAGTAACTTGGGAAATGCTTATTTTGAAGGAGTAATACTCAGGATTGCAATTCTTACCACTAAACTCTCTCCCCCTCCCCAAGACAAATATACTCACTCTCTTGTCTGAATCATCCCCTTTTCTAAAGAAGGGCAGATATTTGAAGGTTGCACACGTACACCTTTGAAGAAACAGACATACGCTTCAGTGTTTACAATGGATTTGATAGGACAACCACTTTATTACAAATAACAATGCTTCAAAATAAGACTGATCAACTTGAATTGTACAAAATGTCAGTTTCCTTGTAGAGGTCATTAAGTAACAGGCTGTAAGACTAAGTTCACGTCAAGTTTGCTATCCTGAAATATCAGATAACAACAGTAATACTTATTCTATCTTCAGAGTCTATGGCATGATCATGTGCTCTACTCCCAACTACATTCAAAAGATATTGCTATAATTACTTTGAAAACACAAAGTGTAGGTTATTGTTCACTTCATTGCCTTTTTCACAAGAACATTCTTAAAGTGAAGCTGTAGCAGCGTCTGCCGTAACTGGCACGACTGTCCTGTACGTACACAGTCACAGCCTCCCTAAGGAGTTTAGTAAACCTAGACATTCCTACAACGCGGATACTGTCATCTGATAGATTCCAGCTTCTGTTACTTGTCCTTTAGCGAGATACGAAATAAATGGGTAACACGGATTCTCAAAGAGCTGATGTCAACAGTCTTCCAAAAGAATTTAAAAATCGAACAATCAGTATTTGTCTGATACCTAGTCGATATGCAAACAGGTGGGATTTAGACATTATAAATACAGTTCTAAAAGTAGACCACAAAGTGTATTTTACAGCGTGTACCACAATTTCATTTTAAAGCAAAACTGTGAGGAACTGAAGATCTGCATATGATCACTATTCAACATCACCCAACTTGGACAAAGAAGAGAAAGTGACGTCTTATGTCAAGTCAGCTGAAGAAAGCACACTTACAAGGAAATCATACTTTCATTGAAAATGCCACAGTTCCACCCTTTGGTAGTTGTGACATAACCCACTGAAAAAGAAATTGTGCAAAGCATGTGAAACCAAGTGCAAAAAAACCTCCACCCAGACATACCCAACAGATTTTATTCTTAAATAACAACTCTACAACCACAGCTACCAACCAACAAAATCAAAGCCACAAGTGTTTTCTGTAAAGGCTTCTCTCACGGTACTAATAAGAAAAAACAAGTTCTGTTCTCCTAGTTAACACCTCATGTGTACAGTATTTTAGTTATCAGACAGTATTGGTAGTGAGATCATACCCGATGAAACGGACCATTAAAACACAAATATTTTAAAGCCAGTTAACTTCAGGAAAAGTCCTATACATTCATACTATAAACACTGTTTAAAGTGAATCTGGGATATCTTTCACTGTCATAAACACAAGACTTTTCTCCGGAGTAAAACCACGTGTATTACTCCTGTGCCACAATTAACACTCTTACAGCGATTTATGGTCCCCAGCACTTTTTATATGCTATTATAGCATGGGATGTGTTGCAATAATTAAGGCTGTATCAGCACTTCCATTATAACCCTGATTTTCAGGGTAGCTAAAAAGTTGGCTATTAAATCTGCTCTGGGATACTGAGCTATTAGATCTCTAATATTTTAGTGCTACTTCTCCCACCAAGCCAGGCACATAATTTCTTTCTGTTTATATATTTACAAACACTCGTAAGACAAATTTAAGTGGCAGAGGCAAGAAATTCTACTTTGATGTATAGTCTTTTGGCATCCGGGGCAAAATTAAAGTGCAAAGTATAAACTTCATTGCACAGTAAATAATTTAGATTTCATTTTAAAATATATCTTATTTAAGTGCCTCAATCTATTCACCTAGTGACCTTGTCCAACTCAGCCATTTTCCTCTACACTTTGGTAAACATAGGCTTATATATATAGATACATAAATAGCATTTAAAATGTTTACCTTTATTTCACTACTGTGAACAACTTTTTTCTTTTAGCATAGGAATGGATCAACCTATTCCTAGAAGTAATGCTTGTTGAATTCATCAGCTAGCTAGTTAATGTAAAATGATGCATAGTAAAAGGGAGATACTGAACTTGATTGGTAAAATATACTGGTAAAGCAAACAAGCACTTGAAGAAGATTAACTGGAATAAATACGTTGAAAGTTGCCATTAATATGTGCAAAATTGCTTACCATGTATTCTAAACTTTGGTTAAAATTTTCAGATTGAATTGTTACAGAAACATTATGGAAGCAACACAAGTGATTACGAACACAGGAATGAGGTAAGTTATTATTAGTGCAAAAAGCAAGCATATGCTAAAAGCAAAGCATATGGATTTAAAAAAAAAAAAAAAAAAAAAAAGAAGAGAATGAATCTCATGGAAATTTTCATACAAGACCAGAAAGGTCTCTTGTAAACATTGGTATTTACAAGTTTAAGATTTGTACAACTACAAAAGGATAATTCTAAATATTAGTAGTGCATTTACAATGAATTTACTTTTTTTTTTTTTTGTAATAAGAGAAATTACTAAATTTATCTTTTTTCCTTTTAAATCTTCAGGGGATATCTTTCAAGATTAAGATATTTGTTACAAATAGTAGAAAAATCATTTCTTTACAAAACAAGTATATATTAAAATATTTATACATTTTAAGTTACTATATAATAACTGGAAATTTTTGCCTTGTACTCAGGCACCACAATGAAGAATGTAGTATAAGGAACTGAAACCAAAGAGAGTTAGTTCTTATACCAACTCTTACAAATTATCTATGCCAGATCTGTAGCAATCATGGGGACTCTACCTCAAATACTACTACATGTGCCAATTTTTATTTATTTATTTTTAATTTGAGACTGTGTATTTTTTACATACCAAAAAAAAATTACTGGATAGAGCATGGTCCTCCACCCCACCATCTTCAGTATCGTTTCTATATGGTACTCATACCTGAGCAAGGCTGTATAACGCTGATGTTTCAAACGTAAAAAAGGTTATATATTTTTAAGATAAAAACAATGCAAAAATAAAATATTTGTAGCATTTACAAATAGTACAAGAGTTACACTAAACACTACATTCGAAACTTGAGATTTATTACGTTGTTTCTACTTTGAGCTTGATGTTTTCATATCTGCAAAAAGAAGGAGACATCGTTAAATGTTTCATAATTTCACACTGTGTACATGGTCAAACGCTTTCAAACAACTACTGTTTCAGAGTTCTGGAATACAGATCATGGTCAAAACCCTTGCCAATTAAAGGGTTAAACTGGAATACTAAACATCACAGAAGACAAGTTCTTCACTGTTGCTCTCCATCTTACGAAAACACATGTTAAAAAACCAGCAGTGGGGTATTCAACAGTTCACTTTCAAGCACACCCTGTGGATCACAGCCCACAAACTGAGAGGTCAGCTAAACCCATCCAACAGTTTTCTCCCCAAGAGGGTAGGCACACACCTCTCGCTCTGCCCTTCCTAACCTTCAACCTTCCTTTGTGCTTACAGGACCTCTTGCTGAGCAAAGCCAGCTCCCAACTAGCAGAAAGCTAAGCCAGAAAGGGGAAAGAAGGGGATAAGAGGAGAAGCCAGGAAAACTCCTTGTTTTGATCCCCTGGATTGGTTTACTTAGAAGGTGAGCGAGAACTGACCAGCCTAAGAACTAATCTTTATTTTCAGTAGAACCATTCCCATCCTCAACTCAACATGAACCTGCACAAAATCAAGTGCAGGGACACGATGACAAAGCTTCTGGCTGTATGTGGACTTTAAAGTGTGTATGTGTCACAGAAATACACCTTATGTCACCTTATAAAAATTTTTTCTGATAAGGAGGGGGAAAAGATTGAAAAAACTCCGATTATACCCATGCATGTAACTGGATTACTTATTAGAATGAAAAACTTTTGAGCTGAAGTGAAGCCCAGGGAAACTTACTAGACTGGGTAAGACAGACTCAATAACCACCATTTCAGTACCTGCTTATCTTTGCAGGTGAACAAATACAAATTTTATTTTATTTTTTTTAAATATTATGCCAAATTCAGTAACTGAATTTTCTTAAAACTTCTACAAGGAACAAAATGACATTTCAAGAAGTTCATATGCACTGCTGAGAAAAGTGTTGGCTCTAAAGACACAATACACTGTTTTTTCTGCTACAGCCCATTTAAACGCTGCGTCTCACACTGACTTTACCTTGAAGCCATCGAACTTGTGTGGCTGGCCCATATCCTCTCTCATTTTTTGCAGAAATTCTGAACACTATTGCAGGTCGGGAAGTGTAATCAACATGAGCATTTGAAAGCTGGGCAGCAGTCACTATACATGATGTTTTAAGACCACAGTATATTCTCATAAATACAAGCTGACTTGGATTTTCCTGAAATTGCGTGGAACGGATTGCTAAGTAGGCAGAATATTCTAAAATATTTCCAGAGGGTGAAGCAGGAGGCTCCCAAGAAAGATGAATACAGTCTACACTCTAAAGAAAAAGGGAGAAAATGTGACAGTAGGTAGGTAACTATTAGACACTCAACTATATATATAAAAAAATATAAAACCACAAAAAACCTCTAAAGATCATCTGAAAATTCTAACCTAACATTGTCACTCTTCGGAGATAAAGATGTGTCTTTTGACTTTTTTTTTTTTTAAAAAGTATGGTAAACCCTTGTAGATTCAAGGATGCAGAAAGAGTAAATCATGGGGAAACTATCATACGACTGAGTAAGATATGTATCTGGTAACATGATCATTAAGTCTTAAAAGTAATTCTTTGTAGCAAATTTCTTAAAGAATATTACAGTGAGCAGAATTAACCAGTTAAGCATTGACACTAGTTTATAACACAATCTTAACTTGGAAAAAAACCCAACTAAAAACAAGAGTTCTGAGATTAAGCTTGTGACCAGAATTTTATACCTCAGAACTAGAGTTACCTATATTTCTCACCTTGGTGATTTTGACTGTTGAAGGAGCTCCAGGAAAACCTGGAATGCAAGTCTTGAATTCACTGACTTTACTGAAAGGCCCAACACCACAGCCATTAATTGCAGCAACTCTGAACCTGTACACTGTGCCTGGAAAAAGATCCTGTTTCTTAAGTAATCTGTAGTCTGGTACATTTGCACTTTCCATCTGAAAATAAAGCAATATTTGTGTTAGTTTTAAAAATATTCTAAACACATTTAGCCTAAAAAAAATATAAGCTGAGCAGCAATAAACTGAAATTAATAAATTTAACTGCAACTGAAAATTACATCTAACACTTTTGTACTTAAATCAGAATTTACAAAAAGGTTCTGTCTGAGGCACTAGCTCACCTCAAAACAGCTGATCCAAGAAGCAATACAAGACTACATCCCTAAGGAGAAAAACCCACCATTTTTCAGTCATTTAAATTCAACTGCACTTCTTGGTCACTTTTACTTGGGAAAGTAAAAGCAAAGTAGCATTTCCAGCTGCACAGCTTATGATCTAATTAGCATACTCTTCTGTCCTAAAAATATTTTTCTCTCAACACCAGTTATTTCTATAGTTAGGAGTTGCAATTTGATGCATAGGTAATCAAAATATTTTTAAAGAAAGACACTGTAAGTTAGTAACAAATAGGTTTCTGAAACATTATGTGCTACTGTGCTTCCATGTTTAAAATATTCATTAATGCAACCCTGAAGCTTCCAATGGAACTATTTTCCTTCTGAATAATGTATAAGAATTCACAATCAATGTTAAATGTACTACGCTATTTAAAACTAAGATGTGCAATATTTATAGTGAAGTGCTCTCTTTCAAAAAGTTCTAATCTTTTGTTTCTGTCTCAGGAAAACATATATTCATCGGTTTTTGTTTTAGTTCTCTAGGACATCATTAATTTACATTTTCACCACAAAAACTGCAACATTTTTGAAAGTTTCAGACATACAGAATTTTCACATATAAACGTACATGTGCACAACACTGTTAGTGAAATCCAGTAAAAAACCCACTACAGTTCCACTTTTAGTCTTTTTAAACAGCCTGACCTATGTCTTATTAATATCTTTAAGGATCTGTAAGCAAAGATTCCGGAAACAGAGAAGAAACTTTTCAATCAAAACATTTCAATGCTGTATTGAAATAAAATATTTAAAAGTTGGGTTTTTTTTAATTTTTAAAAATTTTTACTGGTGTGAAAGTTCACTAAGTTTAAAATTCTTTCCTAAGGCTAGAAATAGAAATGCAGAAAGAATTAGCAATAGCACAGTAAGGCATTTATATTATCATACAAGAACAAGAAAAGAAAATTAATCTGTCTTAGGACATGGTAAAAAAAGGTGAGCAACATACAGGAGGAACAAAATACAAAACTCCTACAAGCATCAGATCCTGCTGCAGTATCTGAAAATCCCACATTTTGTTGTCAAGCACATGAGCAATAGATTTCAAAATACATATGTGCAAGTATATGTCAGAGAAGAATTAATAGCTACCTTGTTAGAGATGTTCAGTGTTTCCTCTGGCAGCAAGTAGAACTGGCTCACCACAGCACTGCTGTTCTTAAAAATTCCAACATCATACCACTGCCGGTCTCTTGTTTTCACCAGTGCCGTTTGTCTTTGTGGAGTTTTCTAGTATTTGAAGAACACATTATGTAAACCACTGATATAAAAGTTAATACCCTTCCATATCAGTGTTACTTTCTTACACGTCAAAGGAATATGCACAGAATACTGTTCAAAGCCAACTAGTTCTTATACATTGGTTTAAACACAGTTCATCACTTCAAAAAAAAAAGCAGTTGGGATGTCACCTCTGACATTCTAGTTTAAACAGGGAGGGGAAGAAGTTCAGAGCTGTAGAACTACGTGTCTGTAGCAGCATGTAGTTGCAAGTTAATTTCGCTCAGAGGTCAAGTAGTTTCACACCATGGTCCAACATCAGTAGCTCCACCTGGGATTCAGCTACACCTCAGCCCCAAACATACTCTTTCAAGCTGCTGCTGAACTTGCTTGCAGCTGAGAACAGGGCCTCTGCTGTGGCACAGGGCGACAGTGGTGGAGGGCATGGGAACTGTTCTTGACTCAGCCAGAAAGACAAACTGTCTTCCTTGCTTGTTTCCAGGCACCAGGGAGCGCTTGCATGGTCAGTGTGCCCAGCACAGACAGGCCATGATCCTGCCCGCATGGAAAAGGGGCAGGAGTGACAGCTGCTATTGACAAAAGCACCACAACCCTTTAGTGGCAGCTGCTTCTTCCCATCCTTAGCTCCTTTCTTTTGGTGGCAACAGTGGCACCTTGGTTTTGTGAATTAAGTTGTAAGCAGGTGAAATAGGAAGCATTTACTTTTTCAGGCAGTATTTACAGCTTGCATAGCCAGTCCCCATCTCCTCTAGGGAAAAACATCAAGATGTCAGTTTAGTTACGTTTCAAACCTATAGGTCAGCAGCTAACACTAGTCTGATCTAATACATATTTCATTTTAAATTCAGTTGTGCATACAGAAAAACATTTTACATTTGCACATCATGCAGCAAAGAGACCACTGTGCCAGTCAATAAAAATGATTCAACAGCTGAAACACATACTTGGATCTCCTCCCAACTACACAACTGCTACTTAGACTCAAATCAAACCCACACAATATAATTAGTTTTGCAACAGATATGTTCACCCCTATATTATTCACTTCAAGCCCTAAATATACATTGCTTTTCTTTCAGAGATATAATTAAAAGAAAACAGCAGAGCCCTCGCAACTAATCAAGAGAACAATAAATACAGCAATTTGGTTATACTTTTTCAGACTTACAGAGGAGTGTGAATCATTTGTCTGTCCAGTATCGACCCTTATCAAAGGCATGATATAAGCAGCTTCAGCAGCTAGAAACAAGAAGGTATATTTAAAAAGCTTAAGTGACATGAACAATTTAACACAAAGTCAAAAGTTGACCTCAATAGCTATTTACAAGTATTTGTTGCAAAAGTACATCTCAGACTTCTTTTGCATGCAGTTCTATTTGTAACACAAACAACTAATTTTGGTGTGCGTCATATTCACAGAACAATTCTAAGAGCCTGGCATTGCAGGCTGCTACAGATAACACAGAAGGACTCAGAAAATCCTAAAAAGTGACTGAATTATGAAATCAGTATGAAATATTTCTGAAAAAATAAACTAAATACCAGATTGAGGCACATACTGATGACATTGTATGAATAATCTAAGCATGAAACCTTAATTTGAATGCAGATTCTGACGTTAATACTGTCTGAAATCTACACATGAGCAGTTATCTTTAAACAATCCTAACAAACGGAAAAATAACATTTATTCAATTTAAAATGGAATCTTGAAAAAAAAAAGATAAACTAAAGCACACAAGCACTAAGCACATGAGCAACGCAAGGGAGTATTAGTATTCTGTACTTCTGTTTCTAGGTTTTGCTTTTAAAATACAATACTGTTTGGTAAAAATTACACTGCTCACACAGCGTCAGTAAGAGAACACAGTTCTTTAGTTAACACTCAAAAAACAATACCAAGCCCAGCCTCTTGATACTCACAAAAAACAAAACATGAAAAACTACCAATATGTTTGGTTCCTGCTTATTTCAGCTATTTCAAGCAGGCTGTGAAGAGGTCACCACATGTGAGCTAGCCACATGAACTGGTCACATTTGTCACAGAGGTCAATTGTTTAAAATCAAAACCATCTAAGGTTACTATTTATAGTCCTTTGCTGACTAAATAGACAGACAATCACTGAATGAAAGTAAATGTGCTATGGGCACCAACACCGGCTGCCAAAGCTATTTAGAAAATGGGCTACTGCATAACTGAAGATTTAAAGAACTTTTCACTTACAGGAAACAAAGCGGTTTACAAACGTATAAAAGGCATATCCGGATTTTAAAAGATGTTTAAATCATAGCAGAGATCGTCCAGACTGCCCACAGTCCTCAATGCCCAAAGCCCTATCTCAATCCCTGGTACTAGTCAAGATGGGAATCCCACCGCACTAGAGGAACTCTGATGGCCTTAGATATATACGGCTCAAAATACAGTATGTGAAACACATTTCAAACCTTCAGATTTTGAATTGAATGTTGTTAGTGAAGTTTCATCTTTAACAACTGCCCCATTTGTACTTGATGATTCAGTTTTAACAGCCTGCTGGGTTACCATAATTTGTGTGCTGGAGACAGTACTGGATACAGAAGCATCAGGATTTACAGTTCGTTTGTCCAAGTCATGTAATTCACCTACATTTGCTGAAGTCTGAGGACCTTAAAAAAAAAAAAAAAAAAAAAGAAAATATTAACTAGAATTCAATATCGGTAACACCTAACAAATCTCAAATTGATCTAACAGCTTTGGTTTCACGTAAAACCAGAGTGTGGCTCAGATTTAGGTTAGAACAGATCCAATTATATTAACTGTTAATGCTTTCTTTAGGTATATATCTGTATAGTCGTAAAAAGATACATGTAAACAGTTAC
Source organism: Podargus strigoides (assembly GCA_028020825.1). Lineage (NCBI taxonomy): Eukaryota > Metazoa > Chordata > Aves > Caprimulgiformes > Podargidae > Podargus > Podargus strigoides. The sequence continues at coordinate 110,997,129 of CM051663.1, read as the reverse complement.
ATTAAAAGGGCTATTTCATTTGGTTTAAGCTTGCTGTTCTTTATCTATTCAGTTACAAAAGTATCTATGCAAATCAGTATCACAGATTTGTAACCATCAGTTTAAGATTAACCACTGTACAAGTTTTTCTCACTTAGCGCTAAGATCCAAAATTTCCACACAATACTAAAATTACGCTGTAAGAAAATGAAAATCCAACAACCTATAAATCACATAAAAGTCAACAAATCAGGTGACTGAGCCTGGATTCACCACACTGAACTTAAGGCACTTCAGCAAAATGCCTAAATCAGTGCCTAGACATCTTCTATTTCCTCTGCAGTCAGAGAGGAACATGCTCCTCTTTACATCACCTAAATTCTACATCGGCTAATAGCTTCTCACTATTAACAGACAGAAGTCATGTCAAAGAAAGCCTGGAGTTACTATCACCTTAATGTTCTAAAATGAATCTGGTCCTGTCACTCTGTTCTTTGATGTTAAAAAGGGCTATTTATGTTTAAAGAGACGCATTTGCCATCATAATAATGAATATACTGAGAATTTCATGTCCCTTGCAACACTTCAAACAACTTCACATTTCATTTTTCCTCATATCTTCTAAAAAATACGTACAGTAATAACCAGCACAAGTTGGTTGTTTTTAAACTACAAAGGCCTCTAAAATAATTGTAAATTGCAAGACAGAAGTAATCTTATTTTACGTTTATGAGATTAATTTTAATTCTCATTTTTCAATTAATTTTTATTCTATAGTCATCTTACTTGAAGTACAAACAGGCAAAAGAGAAGGGGCATTTGATTCTTTGAATCCTGTAGCATCTGCATGGTTTTTCATAGTCTCTTGTGTAATCTTGTTTTCAGGTGCTGCAACCTTTTCTTTTCCTTCTACTTTTAATAATGAGTTGGATGAAAGGCAAACTTGGACCTAACCAAAACAATACATTTGTTAATGTTTAACTGCAAAGTTCAGAAATTTCAGTTGCAAACATGGCATAAAAATGCTTGCTTGAAAACAACAAACAAATCCTCCAACAAATCCCCCTAGCACTTTAAATTAAAACAAGAAACCAACCTCACAATCCACTTTATCTTAGCCATTATAAAACAAAGACTCAAACTCTATGTTGACTTGGAAGTGTCCCTGACACACACTAAATTTTACCTGAGAGTGAGCTCACATTCTTATGTTATTACATGGAAGCCCATTAATGCATACATTTAGTCTACTGGGGGGACTTGAGTGGATGGGGAAAAAAAAAAAAAAAAAAAAAAATCACAATTACAGAGGCTTTCAACCTTTTCTTTCCTGGCATATACCCAAAATATTTCTACTGTTAGTAAAATTCATAATACTTCTACATGTGTTCTCTACAAGAATACGTTCTGGATCCCATACAGACCTGTGGCCTTATACAATTTAGAAAAGGCCTAAATTTCTAAAAATGTGATCTTTTAGCCAGAGTTTTTCGATCCTCTTTCTTTAAATTGGCAAAAGAGTGGAACACGTACAACTGCACAACCAGAATAGACAATAATTAAGTTTACAGTGTAGTAGGAACCTACAACCAAGCAGACTAGCATAAAACACTAGCAAAGAAGGAATATGCCTTATCCTTTTTGCCTCCCACATTAATTTCCAACCAACATTTTGAGGATAAGTAGTATTTCTACCGCTATCAGGTTCCCAGTTAGCATTCTGGAAGTCAATACAGTTGCAGTTTCCTTTCTGCATTACCAGGAAGAGGACTTTAAAGACTGTCTGTCAGTCATAAAAGTAAGAAGGGTATAAGAAAATAGACACAGCTACTTCAGCAGGTGTCTTTATTTTGTTTGTTTGACTTTGCTTTTTTTCTAAGGCCTAAAAAGTACGCAGGGACTTTTAAAACTAAGAAAGTGTTTTGGCAGTTCTCTCGCTTCCCACGCTAATTTGCCACTTAGGCATTTTTCAGTTTACACTTACGTTATTAGGAATGACATTATTTGTTTGGCTGGGATGATCCACCTTCATTTCTGGATAAGGGACACTAGGCAATGATTGTGAACTGTGACGTAGAGAAGAGCCACCTTTCAGATAAACAAAAGCAAATTCCAATCAGTTACATAAAACTTAATATCATGTTGGTTGGAATCTATTCCAGTAAGCAAGAGGGAGACCCAAAGTTGCCTCAAGGAAGACCTGGCTGCAAGACTGAAATGAAACTGCATGGCCAAACAGTCAGTTAAAATCCCTTCCTCAGTGTTTTCTTTCCCAAATCATGCCAAGCACTGTACAAATACCTTCATACTCAGACAGCTGGCCAAAACTGATAGAGAAAAACTAAAGCTGAGTTTTCCACTATTATGATGGTTTGGGAATAACCAAAGAAACAGGGTCGCTCTCTCTCAAAATCATTTTTAAAAAAACAAAGTTGTATTAATTACTTATGCGATCATGTACTCTACATTTGCAGAAGCATTAGCGTAACATGATCTGACCTTGTGAACTCAGCACTGATGTCTCAGGAACCCCAGTATCAGGTATTCCAGCCGCTGATGGCACTGATAAGTCAGCATGTAACTGAAGAAGATATCCTTCAACTGTAGGTACTTCATCCCATTTCACTTGAAAAGAGTTGGTTGTAGCTCTAATCAGCTGTACCTGTGATGGTGCTGGAGGTTTCTCTACAAGAAACCAATAAAACACAGACGGCATGTTTGAAATTACCCTCCTTTAGCAGTTTAAGAAATATCTATATAATGCAAGCAAAATCGATAGTTCCTTTTTCACTTATGTACAATATATACCAGATCCAAGAAAAAGGTGTTAAAGGTGCCAAGTCAAGTCAGAGAACTATAAAATGTCATTCTAGAGTGTTCCAAAATGCTGAAGTTTTGATTCTTTGGTTTTTAATGGCTCTTCTGCTACCATTAAGTCTTTGGGTTGTATATATATCTGTAATCCCTATAATGATGTAATAGATCTTCCTTTCCTAAAAGGCTGCACACCGCTCTTTGGCTCCTAAAGCTTTATGTATTCCTGGAAAGGATTCACAGAAGACTGTGCTTCCTCTTTGCCCTCTGTAGCTAAAGTGAGCTTTCTCTCAAACTTCTGCAGATGCTGAAGCCTAGGCATGATTCAATGCCAACGACCTGCTCCTCTCACTTGTCTTGATGTCTGACTAGGTTAAACTCTCAAGCACATCCCTCCCCTGATAGTCTTTTTCATCTTCTGACTTTCCTGAGAAGAGGAAAAAGTAAATAAATAAAAAAAAGTAACTTTTAAAAAAAAAAAAAAAAAGTAAGAAAACACGATCTCCTAAATGTTTCACCATCTCCAGTAACCATTCTCACGCTTCTGCTTGAGCGGGCAACAACTCCCTCCCAAAAGTACTATTCTAGTTCCCTCTTTCCTAATACCATCTCAGTGTCCTGCCATCAAGCCAGCTACTAATGAGTGATTAGTACTCCAGAATTCTCTTCAGCCCCAGGAACAATTTGGTCCTTTCTCAGATCTGTCAGTATCTTTTTGCAGTCCAAGAGATGAGGAAGCAGCAGCAGCAATCATCCCAAGAGAAGGAGAGGTTTGGTAAAAAAGAGTAAGTATCAGCAGAAAAGATCACTAAGAAGAGAGGCCAGGAACCCTGAGTTTAGGTAAAACAGCCTTTAGCACTTTGTATCTACTGACAATGGCATACAATGCAGAATCTAGCCACAAAGTCAGAGGCTTTAAACAAGCCTTCCTAATTTTTTCAGTTACAGCTGTAGCCTTCAAACAATCAACAGTGAAGTGTGCTTTATTTAAATAAGCTTTAAAATTTAAATAATCTTTGAGTTTGCCACAGCTTTAGATATTCTAATCATCAATGATGCCAGCTTCCCATATGTTAATAAAATACAGAACATCGTACAAGTCTCTTATTTATTTCTGACTCACCAGTATCAAGGTACCAAAGATCTTTGCAGCAAACTTGATTGTTCCAAGCTTTTCTGTAACCATCTCTACCACTCCAGATATACAGACGAGTGCCAACAGCTACAGCACAGTGTCCTGCTCTTGGCCCTGGTAACAAGTTACTTTTGTCTTCCTGGCAATCTGAGATCAGACCTATCCATTCTGTGGTATCTAGTAAATGAAACTCGAAAAATTTAGTTTCTAGATGTTTTCCAAAACAAGCAATACAGATGTTAATACACAAGCACTCAGAGAAAAGAAATCACCTCTGTTTTTATAGATAACTGCATTTAAATTTGCGATATTACAAAGAGAAGGTTGCCTTCCAATTAGTTTGAAAGATACAACCAATTAATACAGGATAAATTTTCTGACCTCTGGTCAGTAAAAGATTCAGGAATAGTACTATCACATTTAGAGAAAACTCCTTTCAAGATCTGTCTCTTATGTTTTACTATAAATTAAGGAGGAGTATCTACTACTTAACATTAAAGTTGTATGAACAAAGATTTGCATCAGCAAGCCTGCTGCATGTTCAATGAAAAAGAATAATAATAAAATCACTTCTTAAGAAAAATGTAAAAAACCTGGCATCTTCTTTAGTCAGTTAAGACTACAACTATGCGTCCTAAAGCTTTTCTCTGTGTCTTCAGGAAAGTATTAATTTAAAATGCCCACTCCCAGAAAGGCAGAAACACTGACCCAAATTAAGATAAGAAAATGAACCGGTACACTTCCATTCACCATCATGAGCAGAAATTTCACCTCCTGCTGACTGTGGAACCCATCCACCAAAAACATACATTCTGAAATACAGGAAAAGAGAGAAGAGGGAAAAAGAAAAGAAAAGCCAATTAACATCCAGCTCTGCTGCATGTGCTCTCTCAAACTAGGACGAAACAGAAAATTTCCAGTTCTTTACAGTTCTCGTTTACAGCAGATTTTATTTGTGTTTAATCTCTTTAGAAAGTATTGTTGCAGACATCTACCTTCTGAATTTTTTTAGGAAGTTAACTGATTAAAAAACCCCAACCAAAACAAAAAAAAAAAAACAAACCCAAAATCCTCAAACAACTTTCCAGAAACAGAAGTTAATAATGTATCTTTTTACGAACCACCAAACTGCTAGTACTCTCCACAAATCACACATTTACATGAATTTCTACAACCCTTTACTGCAGACCTCTCCATAAACCATTCTAAAATCAGAAGACCGATATCTAAGTGAGATATCAAAATTTAAAAGCGTAACGCAGACTACCAGTTAATAATATTTTATACAAATAATAAAAAGCTAAGCTCTTGGATCATAAGTTACAAAGCTTTCACATTTCTTTCTCCCCTTGCCAGCTTGTAAACTGATATAAAATGGACTGAACTCCATGTTTAAAAGTCCATTTTATCAATGCTATCTGCCAAAACAAACCATACTGGCAAGAAGCAAAGTAATGAGGAACAGACTACAGAAAAAACAGCCCACAAAAATGTGGAATGGTTCTGCCTAGTTCTACTCTTTGGGCATTCTTTTGGCATAGCTAGCTCATTGTGTCACAGACACAGAGGCACTGAAGTTGGTTTCTGACAGAGCCAGATCAGGTCCAGCAGAGACCACTCCAGAATGCACAAACGTGCATTAAGAAGCCTGGAGAGCCGCTCATGTGTTGGGCAGACTGTCCTGCTTGATGGAAACACAGACAGTTTGATACCCTTAAATTACCACTGGTACTTTCGAATTTCCACTGCGGTAGGATAATAGAAGCAGGTAAGTATTCTACAGGGCGGATGGTTTATACTGAGCAGTAGTGGATAAGCATCATCATTCTCCTACTAGGTGTACCTTTCTAGAGGTGAGCTTTTAACAACAGACATACTTGTTTCCTATTACATTGGCCGTATGGAGACTGCGAGGAAGCGGTACTGTCCCTTTAGTTTCTGGTCTGGACCAGGTCATGGTTTCTAAAAGAAAAAGAATAAAAACCCTCAAGCAACTTAAAATCAGTGAGGATAATATCTGCAAACAATGCTGTATCTATTTAATTCCAAAAATTACAAAAGGTTAACGCTACGGTCTGAGTCCCAATAATATCTGTACCACATCATGCCATTAATCATTATATACTACAGTTTTTCCTCTTAGCCAGTGAGGCCCCTGCACTGACTTCTACTGACAAATCAACTCACCTATATCAAGTTCCCAGAGATCATTAAGCCGACAGCCACACATCCCTCCAAAAATATACATCTTTGGACTTCCCAAATCTTTTCTGCAGTATATGATGGCTGTGTGAGATTCTCGGGGAGACGGCAAGATCCCTTTGGTCACAGGAATATTCCAGCCGACAACTCCAGAACCATGTTGCAGCTCCAGTTCATAGAAATCATTTAAATATCTAAGGTATTATTGACAAAGTATGAAAAATTGGCTTATAAGCAAGATTACAAGTACGCTTGAAACCCTGACTACTTCCAATATTACAGACTTCTGTCTTGGAATTTTAAAATCCCAAAACATTTGATGGCATTGTGGACAGCAGCAAAACTAAATAAAAAAAAAAATGAACCATTGTAACATGTTGCCTCTAAGGAAACACATCATACTGGATACCTATATTACATGAAAGAAACATTCAAAATTGGTAAACAATATTCTTAGTAAAAATTGCTACATATAGACAAACTTGGAATAAACTTCAAAGTTGTGAGAAATTCACAATGATGTGGGACATCAGAGATGAATTTCTGCAACTCTGTGGCAACAGAGGTAAAAAGAAGCTGTTTCTTTTCTGATGTCTTCAGGCTGGCCAACAGACAATTAGCCATTTGTTACTGAATCTAGCGGCAAGTTATTTTTAGATAACGGTCTTTGAATCTTGGCAGTCGCACCAGATACCTCGTGTTTACTGAGCTTAAAATTGCCAGTTTATAGCTCAGTGGACAGAAGAGCTCTGAACTGCAGGTGAATGTGGATACAGAACTTCAGCATTATACCACTGTTCGCCGATAATAAAGGCAACTTCAGCTGTTACTTTAAAAATTTTCCACATGAATTCATAACTGTTTTCCACAGCACTGTAGAGGAAACTTCCATTGTGAATTCCCTGATGACTCATGAGACTTTGCCGATTTAAGTAATTCTAACAAATGAGCCATTCTTAAAAACATCACCCAAAATACTAGGAAAAATACCAGAGTCTACTCAGTTTTCCCTCCAAAAGTGTTAGAGGTGTCAGTGAGTGTTACATATTGTGGGATTAGCAGAAGAAATATTTAAGCTTCTTATCATATAACCCCTCCACTGCACAAATAATCCGAATGCCAGTACTTGGTACGCAGGACTGCCTCCCTAGAATGTTCCTCTTCAAAGCTGTCATATCTAATAATTCATTTGTAAAGACATTGAACTCAAATCAAATCAGCATACCTAGGTACGTTATTATTCGAATCTTCACTTTCATTTGCCAGGCCACCAAATAAATAGCACTTGTTACCGTATAAAGAAAAGCTGTGGCCAAGTCGAGGACAAGGTGGTGATCCAGTGGAAGGAGCTTGAGGTTTTACTTTTTTCCAGAGCCATCGACTTGCCTTAAAGACAAGAAATATATATTCAGAAATATCTTCATTTATACTCATTCATAGTCAGTAGAATTCGCTCACATATTTTCTGAATTACTTTTAAGGGAATGTTCGGCTTTTCTCAGGATATGCATTAAAAGGGACATGTAAGAACTAGCCTTCATAAAACATTAAATATTTTTTGCTCTATTTAGAATAGATGAAAGTATCCTTTTCAAAGTTAGTTAGGTTTTCTCCATCTCCAGAATCTACTTAAAGAGCTTATTCCTCCTGGAACAGAGCAAAGCTCATCTAACTTTCCTCTGCAGTTGGTAATGTAAAATGTGTTTCTTTGTAATAAAATAAATAAATAAAGTAATCCTCAAAACTGAAACATCTTCATACATTTCCTACCTGTAATTCATATAAATCATTACTGTATCTTCCATATTCAACCATTCCTCCAAAAACTAGTATTCTGGTACCATCGCAAACAAATCCATGTGCTGCACAGCCTGGAGGAATATCTCCCCTTACAGCAGGAAGAAACCACTGATTTGTAGCTATAGTTAAAAAAAAGAAAAAGAAAGAAGAGAGATATTTCAAACACTGAGAAGGAAAGTATATTTTTAAACACCTCTGCTTTCTAAAGAATGACCTCTTATCCGCTTACCTGTAGATAACTGTGTTAAGCAAACAACCTATTCACAAAGTTTTAATTCAGTTAAAACTTTTTTTTTTTTAATAAAAAGAAAAGCAAACACCTCTATCAAACCAATGCTACCCAACATATGAATGAGCACATCAGGTCACTGTAACTAAGTCAGTTACCAAGGGTCATCCAGGAATTTAATAGACTTGCCAAAAAAAAAAAAAGAGGCTAATGAGGAACATAAGTGCAGTTCCACACAAAAGAGATAACTACGTTAACGCAGAGGGAGCTAGCCCTAGAAACAGAATTATTAGAACTACAGCAGCATGGCAATGTGCCCAGGCTTAATAGCCCTATTGAAAAACTAATTACACTGTTCTGGGACCAATGTTAATATCAGAGCACTGCACGGATACATGGGAGAGCAGAGGCAGAGAGGCAAGAAAGAGCAACTGAGACTACTTGATACAGCAGCAGAATATTGTTGTTTAAACTGTTCTGGAATGAAAGAATTACAGAAGATACTGTCTCCTTTTGCCTAAGCATTTTTCACAAGCACAAAAAGTGTGAAATTAGAGGCTTCCAGTGAATGCTACAAGGGATTAAGATCCTGGCACAAGTGAGTCGTGATCCTTTTTGCCACTGCTGTAGAAGGTGAACACATCTGCCCAGAAAGTCTGGGCAGAAAGATGAAAAAGTGATGTTAGGACTCACTCAAAAGGCACCCATCAGAACCTCTGTTCTAACTGTACTATCTAAAAGCTTTCTTTGGATTACTCATCAAAACAGAAAGGTTAAGAGATTTTCCCTCCACCCGAAAAAAATGATTGTGTACAGCAGGTCTTTAAACTACTGTGGAAATATCTGCTTGGAAAAACTCTTAACAGTAAGCATTTTCCTCTTAATAAACTCCAAAAACCTAAAAAAGATGCCTGTGCTCCAGATTTTATCTCAAGAACATTCAGCAAAAATACCATCACCTTTTTTTTTTTTTTTTTTTTTTTGGCGGGGGGAGGTGGGGCACGATCAGAATAATTTTTTAATTATTCTTAAAAGTTGGCAAGTTAACAGGTTAGTTGACACGCTCTCACTTCCATGCTTTCGGTGTGCTGCACAAGCCCGCCGCCCAGCTCCGCCGTCTCAGCCCGAGCTCTGCCATGACACAGAAGTTTCCCAGCCTCACACAGCATCCCGCACGGTGAGTATTCAGGCATCTCATCTTTCACCGAATAAAATCGGTCCTGGGCAGCAGCCTCCCGTCTGAAAAGGCTGCCGATGCCAACACGTTCGTTTTTTTCTAACCCAGACTTCTCTTTCAGCGCCTTCAGCTCTGGGGAGCTGCCAGCAGAGGGGAGACGGGAGATTTGGGCGCTCAAGGGGGCTATTCTAGCCCGCAGCCCATCAACCGGGACCTGCCGGGGGGACTGCAACCCGGGGCGAGGGGCCGGGAGGGCAGCACAGACCCGAGACTCAGAAACAGATTTTCCAGGTTCTTTTTTGCCCGGAAAGGAACATTAATTCCGCAACGCCAGCCCCGGCAGGACCCCCCCCCGCCCAGGCGTATCCCTGAGGGGAGGGGGGTGCATTTCGGCCTCAAGCGGCCTTTCGGCCAGGGGACAGCCCTCCCGCCATCCCCTCAGCGCCAGCGGCTCAGCCGAACGCCCGCGGGCAGCCCCAGCGGGAGGCGATCCTCCGCTGTCAGGAGGCCGGTGCCCACCGGCGCTTAGAGAGATGACAGCCCCGCCGCTGCCCGCCTCACCGCCCCGGGCACCCCCCGCCCCGCCCCTGCCCGCCGCCCCCGCCCCGCGCACCCGTGTTGTAGACATGCAGCTCATCGGCGATGCCCTCGTTGCCGCCCCCGAAGATAATGACCAGCTCGCGGATGGCGACCGCGCGGTGCCCGTGGCGGGAGCGCGGCACCGGCCCCGTGAAGGAAGACACCCGCCTCCAGCTCAGCCCAGCGGCGGCCGTCGCCATCTTACCGCCACTCCCACAGTGCACCGCGCGGCCGGGGCAGGCTGGTGGGGGAAGGGGGAGCGGCGGGTCACATCACATGGCGAGGGCGGGGTGGGCGCCGTCGGTACCGGCGGCTGTGGGGGGGAGCTGCGGCTGTCGGGCCTGTTTAGGCGATGGCCCGGCGAGGCGGCGATCGCCCCATCTTCTTAGGTGACGGGGGCTGGCCGAAAGGTGCAGTGAGGCAGTCTTGTTCTCGGCCTACGCTGGGACGCGGAGGTCGCCATGTCGGCGGCCCCAAGCGCACCCCCTGGGTTGTGTGCCGCGGCCGCCTCTGCCACAGGCCTCTCTCTGCACGGCTCCCGCCGCCCTGCCCCTCAGGAGCCCCTGGTCTCGGCTTTGCTTCGGCGGGAGCCCTGTCCGGGGCTGCTGGCGGAGGCAGGCCTGTCCGTACCGCACCCCGCCGGGGGCCTGCTGTCTGCGGGGTCACCACGGGGAGACGGTGGCCTTTAGGGCACCCGTCTCTTGCCTTCAGACCCCCAGAAAGGTGTAGCAGGTCGAGTTTTTTTAACTTGCTAGTGGTAGGTGGGTGTGCTGCCTGCGAGGGGTGCGTCTGAGTAAGAAATGAGTTGCTGTTTTAAAACACTGCGGGCTGAGAGGAGAAACCAAGGTTTCAGTTCTACAGTTCACAGCAGATCATCTGAGTAAACCCGAAGGTCTTTTGCAGGAGAGAAGCTGCTCCCTTTCCTGTGTGAGGGGGGTGTTGAGTGAGAGCACAAACGCGTGAGGCTGAGGGGAATCCAGAGAAGGTGCTGGTGGGTCGCCCATGGCCGAGGGGCTGCTGCCTGCTGGGGCAGAAGGGCCCGGTGCTGCAGGCTCGCACAGCTATGTGCCTCTTGTTCCTTCAGCTCTGCAAAAGATGCAGTTATGTACAAAGTCGGGCACAGATAATACAGTTTTGGCATGTTTGAGATGGACTGTTGAAAAACCCACATTTTCAGTTCTTGCAGCAAAAATCTGCATTTAAAACATGAGTATTCAGCCAAGGTTTCAAAAATCATGAATTTTGCACTACCTTGTGATAAAAAAGTGAAAAATAGTTTTGAATTGAAGTTTATTACTGTTATTCCTTCCAGTACTCATGAAAGTCTTGTGACAATACAGTTTCATCATATAGAAGGGAGGCATCTAGAAGAGAATTTGAATAAACAAAGTGACATAGAAATAAAACTTCAAAAGCATTCCAGGAGAGCCTAGGAGGCAGAGTATCAACATGTGCTAGTTACCTTTGAATCCAAATGAAACATGCGGATTCAGATTCTCTTAACTGTTCAAAGGTTCGGAAATGAGATGATTCAAGTCAACATGCGTGTTCAGAGTTGAGTTTTGCAAGTTCCCCTTAGCTTTTGACTCACAGGAACTCCGCAAACAGACACTGGAAAAACTTTGGCTTTCAGTGTGACTTTGGCATGTTGTTGTTTGGCTCTTGCACACTAGTTACCTGTTCACGTTTACCATAAATAATGTCTAGAAATCTAACCTGCAACTAGACTGTTGAAGTAACTTCTGGAAGAGTTTGTTTCCTTCTCTTTCCCCCACCCACTTAAGACTTTTTGTCTTACGGGATTTGTTTGCAATCTGCTAGCTGAAGCTCAGAGGCAAGTTTGCCAGATCTGGGGCTGCATCATCATCCTGCACATCTGGAAGTGGTTTATGGGCTCTCATTCCTCCAGTGTGGCGTCTGGACTCCGTGCTATTCCTCAGCAGCAGAGAAAGAAAAGAAAACCAGCACAACTCCAAAGTAAACTTTGAAGAGTTTGAAAAAGGAATTGAATCTTAAAACTGTTACTTTGCCCTGTAAGGCCCTTGCGTGGGGAACTTCAAAGGAGGATGATAGTCAAGGAAGCTTTGACAAGAGTGCTTACAGCTGTGGGCTATCTAGGATCCAAGTAAATAGCTCTACAGCTCTTCAGGAGAGAGGAGTCCCGAATACTGTTGCCGCTTTGAAGAGGTAAAAAGACTAATTAAGCAGGAAATATCTGAGCAGTAATGTCACTGTTTCTGAGCTTTCCCTTCTGCAGCCCCTCATTTTGTTACAGGATTTGGCAACTGAGTTAGGGACTGCCAGGTTCCAGGAACTAATGTCTACAGTCAGGAAAAAATGAGTAAATATTTGCAGGGGAACAAATATTCCTCTCTTTCCTTAAATATCAGTGGGTAATCAGTCTGAGTTTCTGAGGCTTAGGAATGCTGTAGTTTTAGAGCTTGCATGAGAGTCTGTCTGAGTTAGGATTTTAAGGTTTAAAATGTGGTTCCGTTTATGTTGATTTAATAATTCCTGAAGATATCATAAAGTTCTGGCTATCCAGCTTTCGTCTTGCAGTGATCATGAGAACTGTTTGTGACTATGATTACAAATGTTAATTAAAAGATAGTAGTCAGCTCTGTGGAAATCAGTGGAAGAGTGGAATTAGCTAAGGTGAGGTTAGAAAATTACTCCAAGAGTGGAGGGCGTTCTCTTGTCTCTCTGCTTACCTAAACAAGTACAATTTTTAATGGGTAAGAAGACAATACTTGTGTGTAATGCGTGAGAGAAGGGCTTTCTCAGCAGTGGGTTTTTTTTTTCCAACCAATAAGCTTGATTTCCTCTCTGTGTAAATTAGTGTCATACAAAGAGAGTGGGCTGCTGGAATGGAGATAAGTACTGCGGGTATGCAGGGACTTTCTCTCAGAACTACTCCTCTCTCACTGCGATTTAGTCATCTGTTGGGACCTAAATACATGCAAATATAAGTGGTTTGTAGACAAAGTCAGATCTTAGCTTTATTTATATTTTTATTGTAATTTAACTTGTTAGTCAAAACAGAGACTAATTTAGGATGCCGCCTGAACTTTAACCAATGAGAGGTAGTCAGTTTTGTGACTCAGGTTTCAAGAATTCTTGCTGATCTGTCTTGTCTTCTCGAGGAGTTGGAATAAACGTCGTTTTTATGAGTGCATAGAAACCATCACACATCCTTTATCTATGCTGTAATGTGTCCATATCTGTATGTATAGAAACAAGACGAATTGGTTTATGTCCTATATACAGCTACTATAGCATAAAGGTTAGATCACATAGTTGTATTCCACTCCCCCTGCCCTTCTCTAACTTCTTGTGCTGTTTTTTACTGTTTTTGTTTGGTTGGTTGGTTTTTCATAAACAGTAGTTTGGGGCCCAGAATTCAATTTAATGTTCTATTTCCTATAATCCACAGGGATTATGTTCTGTTCTCTCAGGCATGACATCATGGCCACTCTTGGGCCAGGTTTAGAAGTACAATTTTACAGAAGACTACCTTATTTTCTGCAGCATCACAAATAATGTGCGTAAATATAAGCCACGTTGCATAAACTCACCCCTTACTGTTTGTGGAAGGATACTGCTGTTAGAAAATACTTTCAGTATTGCTCCAGTACAAAATTCCCATATATTCAGTAACGTACTCCAGCAAGAGGTTAGTATTTGTGATTATGTTTTAATTGAGATCAGAGTTAAATGTAATTGTGTTTACAAATTGCATCAGTGGGTGTTTAATACTTCTTCACACATTACTTAAAAATGTGTTAAAAATCCTAGTTATTACTGATGTAGGTGATTGGATGGAATTTATTAAAATGCTGTTCTTTTCAACCTATTAGTACCTTAAATTGAAATATGGAGTAGTTCTATCCCAGAGTATTAGTTATTTGTTCAAAAAAAGTTATTTACAAAGATAGAGTTCAGTTTTACTTTTACCAGGTCAACCGTAAAATTTGGTGATGCAAAACCTTGTCCCTGAAATAAATAACTAGTATTCACTGCTGGTATTAATTATTTTTCTTTCTTTTTTTTTTTTTTTTTTAAATTATTTTTTAATTTTTATTTTGCCGCAGGTCACAGTTCTCATCCAACAGGACACATGGCACTTCTAAAGAAAAGTAAGAGAGATTAAAACACTTGAAATATTTATTTTTAAAAGAAGACAGAAATGTCAAATACAGTTTCTCATGCCACACACGCAAATTTATAGTTCTAGTTTTGCTAAATTATGCTTAACTTTAAGTATACAAATAAGGCTTTTCCTAAGTCAGATAAGTACGGCGATAAATCCTGTTAATTTAAAATTATTCACTGCTTTACCGCATGAGGCTGGGGGGTCTGGAATTTCCCACTGAGTGCAGGTTTCATGTGGGTTGTACCTAGAGCACTCAACCTGGCTTTTTTACAGAACTCTGCACATTAATCCTGTTCAGACTCGCAATTGAGGTGTGGCCCCAAGAAATTGGGGGTTCTCATCAGCTGTTAGGGTCAGTGACTGACAATGGACCAGTATGTGCCTTCAGTTATGTACCCAAATTTTCTCTGAAGTCAATGGGCCGTTTTCTCAGCTGGTTTAAATTAGTGCAGGTTTGGTGATGTGTGTTTGCCACTTGCAATTCATTTTTCGTGCCCACTTTTAGCCAGCTGGCCCTTTAGATTGAAATAGTTCATAACTTTGTTCCCTTTGCCTTTTATGTAAATACCTTTTATGGTGGTGCAAAAGTAACAAAGCAGTCCAATACAAAGAACTTCCATCATCAAAGTAACTGTTGATGACTGTAATATATTCCTTCCCTGTTGAACTCTGTGAACTGTCCTGGTTACCTGCTCATGGTTGGTTTATGTTCAATAGCTTAAACTTGTGCAAGACAGTCTGGTAGGAACTGCAAATCAGAATATACAGTAAGGTCTTTGCTGCTGCATGCTCTGTGATTTTACTAATTAAAGTAACCATGTCAAAATGCTTATGTATTTTCAAATCTTTTGGAATGTTTCTGATTTCTGTAGCATGCTAGGTTTGTCTTTCTAGTGTTTTTAGAGTTTTGCTCAAATACACATTGAAGATCTGAACACTGAAATAAAACCCCAAATTCTCGATTTTGAAGTTTTATTAGGGAAGCATGAGAGAAGAAAAGGGCTGGGTAAGAGTAATTAACTCATGAAGTCCTGTGATGATAAACAGACAAAAAAGTAGCCAAGAAAAGAAAATTCCAGGGTCCTGGTAAAATTTAGAAACGTGAATTTCCTAGTATGGATAACCCATATATATTGGGAGCTTGATGATTTAGTGAGCAAATTATTTGTGAAAATCAGATAGTTTAAAATTATTATAATAGGGGAGAGATACTACTATGTTTTTAAGATAAAATTCATCAAATAACAAGAGAAAGGAGAATTTGATAAGCACAGCAAATGCCAAATACAGGTTATGATATGTACTGGTTGCAAATTGGAATATTTTTCTTTAAAGGTACTTGGGAATTAGCTATTATACTGATTGTTAATAAATTCTCCCTTTTGTTTCAGTTAACCAAATCTTACTGTTGCTCCTTGTCTTAACTGTATGCGCCATTCTGTATAACAAAGTTCACCAAGTGCCATCTGCATTAAAGAATGAAACAGGTAAATGACTTCTGTTTTATTTATGTTCTTGTTTTATATTCCTTACATCTTCTTTTGAACAGTGCTTTTTGTCTTACTGCATCCTGTTTGCTCTGCAGTAGGTGAGGTACTCACCCTGTTGCATATGGTCTGGGATGTGGAATTTTTTGCTTCTGATTACTTGAATAAAATAGTAGGAGATCGATAGCAATGACTAAGAATTGTCATTCTGATTAAAATTTTTATGCAGGTGTCACTGATGTGGATGGAAGCTGAAGTATATCCTTTTTTGTGCTGAACAGTGTTGGAGTTGTTAAGTGACAATAAACTGTGATCAGAATTTGCATCTTTGTGAATGTGCTTGGCCTACCTAATCATTTCAGATAGGTCATCAAATCTTGACATAATTTACAGCAGAAGTTTTTTCTGGAATTCTTATAGTGACGGAAAGCCACTAGGATTGATACGGTTGGACTATATAAAGTGTTTATACAAATAGTTTATTCAGTGTTCCAAAGATAAACAAACTCTGTCTTGGTGTAAACCATTTTTTTTTCAGTAGTTTTGTTGGGGGTGTTACGATTTTAATAGTTATGTTTTGACCGGCATAAATACATCCATATATGTTCTGTAAGTTCATCAGTGCTGGGAGTAAAAATCTTCCTTAGCAGTAATGTGAACTGATGCAGTATTGTGTAGGTTTTTTTCCTTTTATCATTACAAAATTCTGCACTCTTCCTTTCTAGCCTACTTCTCTAAGAAGTGAAGCTCATGCAATTGCACCATCTCTTCCACTTACCTCCTTTCTTTGATAATCTTGGAACCTATTATTCAATTTGTACTAAATATAACTGAGAAGTCTCAAAGGTATTCATGTGAATAAGCAGCTACATGGAGGACAGGCTGAATTGTGCCCCTGCTGAGCAGAAGATGCCGAGAACTATTATATGTTCTGTTTGGAGGCATCCAACAGTCCAGTCAATCTGCATGTAGGTTCTGGATTAGAGTCAACTCATGCTGTGTGCCTTGTCAGATGCGGATGTGTATACGATGTGGTGAGGAAATGAGGTGATTGTGATGTGATTCCACTGCTTATGGAACTACATACTCATTCGTATGACCCAGATCTGATATTAAAAAAAAACATATCTTAATTTTCTATTATAATGCATAGTTTTGTTTCTCCTAGTTGATTTGGAGAGTCCTGAGGAAATGGAAGAAGAAATCCCAGTCGTAATCTGTGCTGCT
Source organism: Podargus strigoides (assembly GCA_028020825.1). Lineage (NCBI taxonomy): Eukaryota > Metazoa > Chordata > Aves > Caprimulgiformes > Podargidae > Podargus > Podargus strigoides. The sequence goes on along the minus strand of CM051663.1, from coordinate 110,980,347 downwards.
GCGGGCAGAATGGGTGCAGCTGTAGCAGCAATCAGTAGCATCTACAGCAATACGGAGGCCAATGTTTTGTTCTACATAGTTGGGCTGAAGACTACCATCCCACATATTCGGTATATACCAGCCTTATTTTGTTTCATGCCATAGGTAGGACCAAGTGGTTGGTCTCCTTAGCTTGGGCAGGACTTTTCAGGGAAAAGTTTCTCCCTTTTATTTAAGTCATGCTATTGCTAGCAGTCCCCAAGATTTTCTACGTGTAGGAAAAAGGACCTTGTCCTACCCAAGGCTGGTGTAAAGGAGCGTGAAATAGTCAGATTGTGCCCATACCTGTGCCTCTTGGCCTTACGTAGATTGGCTGCAGAAGAGTCTGTAGTAAGGTGAGTATAGATGTGCTTACTTGCGACAATCCCACGTTGTGTCACTGCACTTACCTCTCATCTGGCACTGTGTCTTAAGCTTCTGTGTAGAAAAACTTGCTGTTTAAAGCTAATTTCAAATAAGGGGGTATATTAAAGGTTATAAGTAGAGGTCTGAAGAAGTTTGTAATAAAAGCATGTTTGGGTGTTGAAATTTGCAAACATTGTCTAAAAGAGGGCAGATTTCTTAGCAGTTCTCACCCCTGGCTACTACGTTTCTGTAGTCTGTGTACCCACAATTTGTGTCCAAGTGAAAAGATGTAATGAGTGGGGTTCCCCAGGGAGTTTTTCCCATCCAGTTCATCAGTAACCTAGATAATAGAGTGGAGAATATTCTTTATGTATTTGCAATTGGCATGAAGCTGGAAAAGACAGCAGATGTATTGAGGAACAGGATGAGATGAACTAATTGTGATGGCCTGGAAACCTGAACTGTAAAATGTGATGAAATTCAGTGGAGGTAAATGACAGGGTAATGTAGGCGGGAATAGCTCATTGTATTGGCTCAGGGTGAAGCAGGAGTTCAGGAGCACTCATTTGGAAAACTAGAGAATTATGGCTGATAACTGACCACACCATTCAAAAAAACCCTCCAAACAACCCAGGCATGCATCACAGTGGATATACATGTTGACATGTATGACCACAGGTGATGTGAGGAAACTTTTTCTGATCTTCCTGACATTATTAATGCATCAGAAAAAGTGTGGTGTTTAGTTTTATGTGCCTTTAGGAAGGATTTAGAGGAGCGATTAGAGGAGAACAGCAAGCAATGGTTTCAAGAAATCTGACAAAATAATGAAAAAAGTAGTTTAGTCTAAAGAAAATATAGTTAGGAGGCGATGTGGCAGTCATCTTGAAGGATGTAAAACTGTAAAAGGAAGAAAACTAACCTCTGCTTTAAAAGCACAGTAGATAGGATAAGAAAAAAATGGACTTAACTATATCAAGAAAGCCTAGAAAAATAGCATTTAATGCTGGCAATGGTGAAAGATGGGTTGTTTGGGCAACATGTGGAGTCTGGTTTTGGCAGTGGTGAGGGAAGTTTAGTTTGTTGGGATTTATGGGTGTTGGTTTTTGGTTTGTTTGTTGTTTGTTGGGTTTTTTTTAAGAAGAGGTTAAACAAATGTGTGTGCAGTAGCTGTAGACATAAGTGATTCTGTCTTGGAATAGAATAGACTGAGTGAGCTTCCAAGGTCTTTTGTTTTCCTATGAGTCTCTCAATTTAATACTGGAAGTACTTGCCACACACTCAATATTTCATTTATCACTTCCTTTTTTATCACAGAAAATGGATTGAAAATTCTAAACTGAAAGAAATAAAATTTAAAGTTGTGGAATTCAACCCTATGGTACTAAAAGGAAAAATCAGACAAGATGCATCACGTCCTGAGCTACTGCAGCCTGTGAGTAAATGAACACTTCATAAAAAATATTCACAGTTTTTAACACTTATTACAGGCTTTAAAATGTTCTAGATCTCTGTTCCATTACGCAGGGGTGGGGGGGTGTAAGCCAGTGAAGCCACATCAGGTCCAAACCTAAGCCCTCACTCAAGAAGGAAAAGTGCACTATAACAAGCTCCTTGTAACTTGTCTGTCTTGCTGGGTCCTCATTGTTCGGAGACGTAACCTTGGTAATTTGAATGTGTCGTATCTTTAAGAATATATTCAGAGTTTGTTAGAGGGAAGATCTAATAGCATTCTTTGTGCCTCCATGATGCTCAGTTGGCTGCATTCTGCTCATGTCCAGGGTTACTTGAGAGGCTAACGACTAATCTCAGTATTGCTGGCTGTCAGAAAAGGCAAATCAGATGTTAGAATTATTAGGAGAGATGTAAGGATCAAAACAGAGAACATCATTATGCCACAGTACAAATCCATTGTTTTCCCTCATCCTAAATAGTATGTGCAATCTTCATCCCCTTATCTGAAAAAGATATAGCACCACTGAAAGGTGTCCAGGTCTGTTTAGGATGTTTATTCTTGTGCCTTTCTCTGAGCCTTTGACATTTCTAATATAAGGAAAAAAATTCATGCAAGGCATCAGTGGATTAAAACTGTTCAGCCTGGAAATGTGATTTCTAGCATGAAAACAGTAGAGGTCTACAGAACTGAGTGGCATGGAGGACTGGATGACAGATGGTTGCTCGCTGTCTCTTCCAATGCAAGAGCTAATGGCCATTAGATTAAATTAGTAGGGTTCACAGTCAGAACAAACAAGAAATGTTGAACATTTTTCAAGCAATGAGTAATAAACCTCTGGAATTCCTTGCTGAAAGGTCTTGTGAACGTAAAAATTTACAGGGGTTCAGTGAGGACTGAAGTTTTTATTCAGATGGATCACACCTGGTTCAGGAAATCCCTTGAGCTGAAAATAGCTGAAAGCTAGGAGAACACTTGGAGCAACTTTCCTGTATGCTTGATCTCTTGTTACTTTTCACTGAGCATCTGCTTAGGACCATTCTGAAGGCAGGCGCTGGGTAAAATGGTCTGAAACAGTATGGTTGTTCTTATGTTCTCAGTCCCCTTTCCCTCTGCTGTATTTTTTGCTGCTATTGTAGAAGCTGTTATCCCACATCTGTGCCACCAGCCAAATCATTCCTACAGACTGGAATTATGACACTATTAAATTTGAAGTGTTTTATATGATGCACGCTGTGACAATGCATTAGGAAGAGCCCTGCCAGCAGGTCCAGGAAGGTGACCCTTCCTCTTTACTCTTTACTCAGCACTTGTGAGGCTGCATCTGGAGTATTGTGTCCAGTTCTGAGCTCCCCAGTACGGGAAACATACGGGCTTACAGGGCAAGTCTAACACAGGGCTGCAAAGGTGATGAAGGGAGTAGAGCATCTTTTATATGAGGAGAGGTTGAGAGAGTTGGGGCTCTTTAGCCTGGAAAAGAGGAGTCTCAGGAGGATCTTATCAATGTGTATAAATATCCGAAGGGAGGGACAAGAGGCAGTGAGCACAAAGTAAAATACATGAAATTTCCTCAGGGCACAGTCCTCTATGCTGGAGCAAGTTGCCCAGAGAGGCTGTTGAGTCTCCATCTGTGGAGGTACTCAGAACCCATCTAGGCATGGGTGGACCATGCTTGAGAAGAGGAGTTGGACAAGATGATCTCAACAGGCCCTTTTCAACCTAAGTGGTTCTGTGATTCTGTGAAGAAGCAACTGTTTTGGACTGCTTGGTTAGGGCTATAGTAAATAAAACAGGAATAGATAATGATAATAATAATAATGGGTTCAAGATACTAGTAAAGCTGGGAGGGAGGAAGCACATGATTGCTGGCTAGTGCTCAGTGAAGAGAGAAATTAAAACTGTTAATAGACACAGAACCGTGACCATGAAACAGCTTTACTATTTAGTCTTTGCCTTTTTTCTGTTTAATAGCTGAACTTCGTTCGATTTTATCTTCCTTTGCTTATCCAGAAACATGAGAAAGTAATATATTTGGATGATGATATCATTGTTCAAGGTAAGCTGTCATTCAAAAAGCAGTTTCTAGCAGAATTAAAATCAAAGTTATTGCAGCTTTTACAGTAGTTTGGAAATATGAGGTATAATGGAATCTGAGGCAGCTGCTAGGAGCACTCAGGAAAGCCACAAATAATCTATTTGTTTACTTTAAAGAAAGTCTGAAGAACAACTTCTCTCCATATATATTTTGAATAGTTGATTTTGATCAAAATTGAATGTATGGGTTTAATTGTAATTGCATTTGGTCAATTGCTGAAAGGTATCATGGATTTAACTTAGATGCTGCAATGCATATTGTTAGGTATGTGACATGCATTTCCGGCTAGTATTTGAATTCCCACAAATGCACCAGTTCCTTATCCAGAATTGCTGTTCTTGAGAGCAAGAGGAGTTTACTCAAGTAAGAGGTTAAAATTCCAAACACTCAAGGTGTGCTTTTGAGCAGCTTCAGCTCAGAATCCATAGCAATTTGCAGAATCATGATCAAAGATTTCAGAGTGCCTAGACAAACGGGAGCAGTTAGAAGACATTCAAATCCTGAAAAGTCTTTTTCTTGTTGTTTGTTTGTTTTATTTCATACAAAGAAGTCTAATTAGAGGAACTTTTTTTTAAAAAAAGATTAATTAATGTTGTTTTTCTGTTTCTAGGTATTTATTTTTTTCTCTATAGAGTTGTTGTCCTCCCTTGTTTTATCATTTTGTTGTCTTGTTATTTTATAAGATTTTTTTAATCAGAGAGTTGTGGTTTAATCCTGGTGGGCAGATAAGCAGCACACAGCTGCTTGCTTACTTCTCCCCCATCCCCACCCCCAGTGGGATGGGGGAAGAGGAAAGGGAGACTAAAAGCAAGAAAACTTGAAGATCAAGATAATACAAACAAACAAATGATTATTTAATAAGGGAAGGATAAATGAAAGAAAAGAAAATGAAACGAGGGATGTAAAGGCAATCACTCACCACCTCCTGTGGGCAGACTGCCCAGCCAGTTCCCAAGCAAAATATGTCTAACTCCCCCAAGACCCCCTCTGCCCCCTTTTATTGCTGAGCACGACATTATGTGGCATGGAGTACCTCTTTGGTCAGTTCAGGTCGTCTGCCCGGTTGAGTCTCGTCCCAGCCTACTGCACACCCCCAATCTATTCACTGGGAGAGCAGAGAAACAGAAGTGGCCTTGATGCTAAACAAACACTGTCCAGCAAAAGCTAGAGCATTACTGTGCTATCAAACAGTACTGTTTTGGCCAAAAATCTAAACCACAGCACCATATGAGCTGTTCTGACAAAAATGAACTCTCTTCCAGCCAGGCCCAGTACACAGGGACAACAAACCCGTTTTACCTATCCTTGTTAAACTTTAAAGGTATATTCTAATGAAAATTTCCTTTGGAAAAGATTGATTATAACTGTAATAAACTTTTTGGCCTAAATTAATCTTTGCTTTAAGAATGTCAAGATCAGTGAATTTACACGACAAAAGTGTAATTTTATTCTCCACTGCTTCTCTGCACCTTGCTACAATTTTGTCTCTTTGGTGGCAGATTTCAGAACATCTGCACTTCAAGGGGTCGCTATTAGCTGCTTTATAAAATATGATTAATCTGCTCTGCCTGTCTCATTTTAATTTGCAATAGGCTTCATATCAGTTTCTTCGATGTGTGTGTTTCTAGTGGTTCTCTCTGCCTCTTGATTTTGTTATTGTCTGTCATCAATGGGCAACAGCAGTGCTTAACTCTCTGAAAGGTTCTTAAAGTCTTTGTTTACACTCCAGTTTCACAAGCACTTTAAGATGAGCCCACCACTTCCCCCGCATCCCTCCTTGCCCCTGTGCAGGTGTTCACCAGAAACGTGGTTACTTCAGCCTGAATTAGTTCCCTGGTTGGAGATAAGGCAGTGTGGCTAGGAGAAGAGAGGAGGCAAGGTTTTCTCTTTCAGGCAGTGCATCAGTTTATGCCAGCTGATGGTGTTTCTGGAGCTGCAGGACTGAGGCAGAGTTTCACATTACAGCTCTTGGTAGGCTGCTGCTGACGGAAGTGGCCTCTCCTGTCCCCAGGCAGCTCCAATTACTTGTGTCATATCTACAGTTGCGCAGCTGCAGAATAAGCTGATTCAGCTGGTTGACCTGGCAGAAGACTAGTGGTACAAAAAAAACCCCAAACTTTGGGTTTTTTCCTTCACTTCAGCCAGCCTATCATGCTCACCCGTGGGCCACACAATCATAGGGCCCAGAAGAGAGGAATAGACATGGACATGTGGGAGTAAGGCAGAGAGAGGGAGGGAGCCTGTTTTGGCAGCTGCTCCCTGTGTCTTAGCTGTGATGCAAGTCTGTGCTCTCTGTCAGATGTCTCTGGAATGGAAGTGATTGAGACTTCTGACAGGGTAAGGAGTGAATGGGGTTCTCGGGGTTTAACTTTGGGATCATTTATTTGTTGGTCATTGCTTTCTGCAAAGCAGTAAGAATCCACGTTTTCAAACCTGCTGATGAGTTCAGACAAATAAATAATCTCTTATTTCAGTAACAGTAGTTCCACTATTTACAGTTTACAGTGTGGGGGATGTTTTGGGTGATTAGTCTTTTGAATGACCTCACCTCGGGCTACGGGGCCTCATGTGGCTTTCCAGGATAATTCATCTTACCCATTCCCAGCAGCAAAGCTGGTAGCTGTAGGGGATTTGGATGGAGACTCACTCAATTGCTGTGGCAGCACTGTGCTTCCCACCTGCCCTGAAGCTGTCCCGGCACATTGTGGGTACCTGCTAGTCAGATGTTGAGTGAGATGCCATGCGTTAGATGATTTCTCTCTACCAGGAAGGAGTTGGGTGCTCTGAAGCCAGCAGGGATGGTCAAGTGTGACAGGAACATTTCAACTGTGCAGTGCTGGGAATCCAGGTATCTTACTAGGAGGTATGAACACAATAACATCAGGAAAAAACTGATCTGTGCAAGAGACCAAAGTGGTGCTTTTGTGGGACTTGAAAAGGCTCAGAAAAATTGCCTGTGCCCTCCTTCTCCAAAGACAAGCTCTATGAGTGCACGACGTGGTAACCAGGCTTCTTAACAGTGTAGTTGGCTTCTACTGTAGCTGATTTTGGACATTCAGACCAGAATATGGATGTATTGAATACCAGTGATAATAGCTACAGATAGATCTTTGACATCCAGGTACAGGATTCAAATTTGAAAATTGTCCCATATTACAAAATTCAGCCTTCATTAATATCTGGGCTATCCCCTGAAATGGGTATGTTTGTAAGTAACATATATGAGGACAGGAGTTATCCTGTCAACTCTGTAGCAGTGAAGTAGGTTTCTTCTGATGCTTTTGACCTTTCTGTAATCAGGTGACATCCAGGAACTCTACGATACTAAGTTAGCTCCTGGACATGCTGCAGCTTTTTCAGATGACTGTGATCTGCCTTCTACGCATGAAATGGTTAGAAGTATAGGGATGCAGGTAAGATGCCATTGTGGAATTCTAATCAGGAATGTATTTACCCACAAATGTAAGATGACTTTATACATTTTAACCCAAAGTGGAAGTGATATTTTTATTTTTTTGATAGTTTTGTAATAGTTTTACAGGTGTGTTGGTTGACAGCCGACTGAACACGAGCCAGCAGTGTGCCCAGGTGGCCAAGAAGGCCAGGGGCATCCTGGCCTGTATCAGAAACAGTGTGACCAGGAGGAGTAGGGAGGTGATCGTGCCCCTGTACTTGGCACTCGTGAGACCACACCTTGAGTACTGTGTCCAGTTCTGGGCACCACAGGATAAGAAGGACATTGAAGTGCTGGAGCAAGTCCAGAGGAGGGCAACGAGGCTAGTGAGAGGTCTGGAAAACAGGCCTTATGGAGACCGGCTGAGGGAACTGGGGTTGTTTAGCCTGGAGAAGAGGAGACTGAGAGGAGACCTCATTGCCCTCTACAACTACCTAAAAGGAGGTTGTAGTGAGGCTGGTGTTGGTCTCTTCTCCCAAACTACTAATGACAGGACGAGAGGAAATGGCCTCAAGTTACATCAGGGGAAGTTTAGGTTGGATATTAGGGAGAAGTTCTTTACTGAGAGGGTGGTTAGGCACTGGAACAGGCTGCCCAGGGAGGTGGTGGAGTTGCCGTCCCTGGAGGTGTTTAAAGAACAAGTGGATGAAGCACTTGAGGCTATGGTCTAGTGGTTAGGGAGATGATGGGATAAAGGTTGGACTTGATGACCCTGGAGGTCCTTTCCAACCATAGTGATTCTATGATTCTATGATAAGAAAACACTTCTTTGCTGTGAGGGTAACAGAGCACTGGAACAGGCTGCCCAGAGAGGTTGTGGAGTCTCCATCTCTGGAGACGTTCAAAACCCGCCTGGATGCGTTCCTGTGTGATCTACTCTAGGATCCTGCTCTCGCAGGGGGGTTGGACTAGATGATCTTCATACATCCCTTCCAACCCCTACCAACCCTCTGATTCTGTGATTCTGTAATTAAAACCTGATTTTTTTTAGGCACTCTGTGTTGATATGGTGCTATGTAGAGTTGTTTCCTGTAGTAATCTTAAATTCTATTGCTCTTTGGATTCTACTGAATTGATTGGTATTTTGCTATCAACAGAGCATGAGCACTTAATGGAATGTCTAATGAAGACAGAATATATGATTTGTAGTAGTCAAAACGGGAACAAAACTTGGGAAAACAGGTTTAAAGGCTAATTCCTGAGCTGAGTTCCCCAGAATTGTCGGTGAGTCCTTCTAGCATTACGGCTGTACAAGTGTGTTGCTACATCAGTTAGAGTAAGCTACAGAAAGACAAATGCATGGTGAGGAAAAAGCCTCATCAAACTCTCATGGAACAATACTGTAGAAAAAGTAATTCAGTAGCTGGAAGTATCCTGCCTTTCAGCCTCGTGTCACAGGGAAATCAAGTAACCATCGCCTGGAAAGTCAGCTTTTGGGAGTGTGTATTTAGTCTTCGGGTGAGTGGTAGAGAGGTGCATTTATGCCTAGCTTTATAGCGATTCACAGGGGATAAATATACTTTTTTTAATTCTTAGAACACGTACATGGGATTCCTGGACTACAGAAAGCAAGCAATTAGAGATCTTGGCATCAGCCCCAGCACCTGCTCCTTTAATCCTGGCGTAATTGTTGCTAACATGACTGAATGGAAACATCAGCGGATTACAAAGCAGTTGGAAAAGTGGATGCAAAGAAATGTAGAGTATGTGTGGAAATCTAGATTTGCACTTTACTTTTAATACTCAGTTTACAGTTTAAGAGCTTTTAAACAGAAAATTAAAGGTTTTTAACTCCAAGCAGTTTTTCTTTGAGATCTCATAAAACCAAGTAACTCATGTTCCAGAATTTCCCTCTATTTAAACCTGACCAATTGTTTACCAGGAAATGGCCACTTGGAATTTTATTCTTGTGTTTGATCACAAACCACATTTCATCAAGAACATGTGGTTCTTATTTTGGGTGACAGGCCTCACTTGGGATCATGTCCCTTTGGATCTTCCCTTTCTGAGGCTGGCTTAAAGGAGGAGGAATGTTTCCTTGTTTGTGTGGGGTTGCTCCTATTGTAATGTCAGGCAGACTGTAACTGGACACCATATTTCTTAAATACCAATAGAAAACACTTATTTTTCTACAGATGAACAAAATTTGACATGAAAGACATCTTTTTGGCATTGACTGTGAATAAGTCATGGCAGAGAAACACTCACTGTTCATTTTTTTTATATTAGTTCACTGTTAACCTATGTTTGCAAACTTGACATTTACTGTCTCTACAAAGGGTTAAATTTAAATTTAGTAAGGCTAAACTGATACTGAATAGCTTGTACTATTGGACTATGTCCATTACTTGAGTTTCACAAATGAGCAGAGAAGAGACACAAATGATAAGCATGTGGACGAATGAGAAGCCAAATGGTGCTTTTTCTTCTTACGCATCATAAGAGAGAGTAGATTTAGATTAGATATTAGGAAGAAGTTCTTTACTGTGAGGGTGGTGAGACACTGGCACAGGTTGCCCAAGGAAGTTGTGGCTGCCCCCTCCCTGGCAGTGTTCAAGGCCAGGTTGGATGGGGCTTTGAGCAACCTGGTCTAGTGGGAGGTGTCCCTGCCCATGGCAGGGAGGTTGGAATGAGATGATTTTTGAGGTCCCTTCCAACCCAAATCATCCTGTCATCCCATGAAACCTGATTTGAAGTTAATTTCTATGTCTAAAAGCTGGGGCGGGGAGGAGAAAGACAGAAGGAATCAAACACATGGAAACATGTCAATGTTCTTAAGAGACCAGGCTAAATTATGTTTGATTCCTTTATGTTAACAGCTTTTTTTTTTTAATCTACTTTAAACTTTGTCAGCCTTGTAGACAATAGGCAGTGTGTAGAAGTAATTGGCTTCACGTTGGGTCTGACTCCCATTTTGCTTGGTAGCAATGATTTAGTCAACAGGAATTGGAGTTGCAAATGTAACCCAGTAACTCCAGGAATGAGTACGCTGAAAACTGGCCTGTTCAAGATGATTTTTGAATTTTGCCAGAATACATTTTTAATTTGTCTTGTACTAAAGACTCTTTGATTGAGGTTTTGAACATTTTCTGCATTTTCTTTTTTTTTTTTTTTTCTTCCTTCTGCAGGGAAAACCTTTACAGCAGCACCCTCGGGGGAGGTGTGGCAACCTCTCCAATGCTGATTGTGTTTCATGGAAAATATTCCACTATTAATCCTATGTGGCACATAAGGCATCTTGGTAAGTTTAACTTCCCACCGTTTGCAGTTGGAACTAAATGAAGTGGAAGGTTTCTATGATTTCAATGATAACAGATAGCTGGTATAGTAAAATCAAGAGTGAAAGGATTTTTTTTTTTAACTCTACCTGTGTCAAGGTGTTAAAAGTGTTGAGAGATGGAACTTGCTGAGATTTTTTGCTAATGCAGCATTAGAGGCATGAAGCTGAAAAAAGCTACTCTGACATACAATTAGTTGTCTATTAATAGGTGAAACAATACTAATCACACTTCTTTGAAAAAAATAATCTGAATTTACCCAGTCTGTAGTGTCTAACATAATTAAAAAATTGATTTTTTTTTTTTTTTTTAAATGTACCCATGCAGGTTGGAGTCCTGATACACGTTACTCAGAGCATTTTCTTCAAGAAGCTAAATTACTTCACTGGAATGGGAGATACAAACCTTGGGCCTATCCCAGTGTTCACACCGATCTCTGGGAAAACTGGTTTATTCCTGACCCTTCAGGGAAGTTCAAATTAACTCGTCCTGACAGCTGATACTGAGAACACTTAAATGCATCCATACAGCATGTTTTGCAGCATGTAATAGTTTGAGATGCAACATGTTGTGTAATTAACTGATTTTAGAAAACTGTTTGTTAAATATACGAATAAATGACCACAAGTTTTGTATGCTTATGGCTGGAGAGGGAGGCTGCAGTGACGGTTACACAAGTCAGATTATCTTGACTTTCACGTGAGGTGAGGAAACAAGTTTACCTGACAATGAAATATTTTCATTAAACATTTACAGAGGTGAAATTCCGTGTCAGACAATGTGTTTAATGCAAGGTCTTTATAAATAACACTCTGATATCTGCTGGTAGAAGGATCTACACAGGAAATACTTGCAGTATTACCTACAAGGTGTCTTTAGTTGTCTAGCCCCAATTAAACAACCTGAAATGAAAACTTACGCAGCATTTGAATGTGTGGAGTTCTGTTGCATGGCAACTCTGTTCTGCAGCGCTTCTGTGCATTACAGACCCTGCAGTGCATTTAGACCCCAGCGAGCAAGATGCAAAAGCACATTCTAAGACACTGCAATCCAATTCCTGATTTTATTGTGAAACACTGATAGATATAAGACAGATTAAGAATTTCTGTATTATCGTAATGAAAAGAGCACCAGTTCTGCGGGAGTACACATAGAATTGCAATATTTAGTGAAACTGTCCTTGTATACTTATCTGTATTTTATAACTAGATACCCTAGTAGATGACTCTGTTAAAGAAGAGACCTCTCCCTTCCCATTGAACGTGATAGCCTTACAGTAGTTCCATCCTACTGTGCTACATGCTCAGCAGTGGTAATTACATGCTTCTAGTTTTGCTGAAAAATAAAATTGAATTGTAACAAATCCCTGATGCAAGATACTTTGAGCACCTGCAGGAAAACATCCATGTAAACAACAATACATGATACAGTACACTTTAAATAACAGACAAGTCCTAAAGCATTTTTGACAATATACTGAACAGCTTTATGCTGAAGCTAATAAACACCATCAGAATCATAATGCACACTTCCTTGATTTAAGACGCTCAGAATTAAGCCACATAATTTGGGAAGAAAACTGTAAACATCATGCCTGCCTCACACCAGTCTGACAGTGTGTGATCTCAGCGAGAGCTGTTACAGCAGGATTAGAATCTACACTAATGAGTTACACTCAATGCACGACAACTGTCACTGGCTGTGAGGAAAGGATAAAACAGGCTGGTACAGGAGTCTCTGACCAGTGTGGATGGTGGAGATACTGTTTGTATCTATTTTTCAAGTATGTGAAGCACCTAGTGTCATAAGATCATCAAAACATTAATGCTTTGATCAGCTTATTGCTTTTCATCTCTTCCTCACATGATAAAAGAGGGAAAGAAGATGACCGTTAGGCACAAGCATGGAATCTCATTTTTTTCTCAGTCATTAATATTGGCCAAAAATGTGTATTGTTTAAGCAAGTTCCCGAGAAGAGAGCTGTAGTTTCTACAGCTGACTTCTTATTCAGGGAACAGCTGCCCTTAGATATAATTTAGTACTTTCTACTTGTAAAAGGAATAAGGAGAACACCCTCCAAGTTCTTACAGATCGAAGAGAACCGAATGCAGACCTCTTTCACCCAGTGCTAACTGTACTTGATGTAAACAACGTAGTTTTTACAGGGAATATAGTCTTTCAATTCCCTGCAGTGTTGTCTGTTCAAAGGGGTTGTCTCCTGGTAAACGTCTGGTGAAGAGACTAATCACATAGAAACGACCAAGAGTTTGACTTGCCACAGAATTCAAGAACCACTGTTGGATTGTTTTTTAAAAGGAATTCCAGTTCCTTACATTGGAATTTAAGGGGGAAAAAGATCGAGTGGTAGGGACACCTTACCCTAAGACAGCTCAGCTAGAATATTTAGGCTCTGTCCTGTGCAACGCTGATTTTCCTCCCCAGTGCTATGACTTGAGATCATGGAGACTTGTCTCCACTCCCTTAATCCTGAATATGGTCCAGTAATCACTAAACAGAGGGAGCTCTCTCTCCCCACTCAGAAAACAGTACTCACAGCTGCAGAACACAAGTTTCTGCACTTTTTAAGAAGGTAAAAGGCAGACTTAAAAAGCACAATTTGCATAACTGTGCATGATTAAAAACACCACTTCATGTAAGGTAAGGGTACACTTCCCATTTTCCCCTCTGGATATAAAAGGATTATGAGATATCCAAATATTGAGGCATCAGTAAAAAAGTATACTGCTGCTCTTACTACTATATAACAATTTATGGAATAAAATTAATGCTCCAAAGAAATCATCACAAATGGGAAAGCAATTTGTCAAAACCTGCAAGAAATGGTATACATTAAATATAAAACTCATATACAAAAAAAGGGCTAACTTTTTTTTAAGAAGTTTGGACAGTTCCTTAAAGTTATCTATTTCATTGATTTGAGCCTACCACACACTTTGGACTATAATAAAATAACTAGGGGAGATAAAATACTATTAAAACGCTTCAGTTGGAGAACCGAGGTACCAATCTTGATCACTGCATTAAAACTGCAGCATGTATGCAAAGCCGAGAAGAAACAGCTCTTACGCACTGCTTCCCTCTTCTTCCTGTGTCACGCCAGCCCTGAACTCTGGAATCTGTTCTGCAAAGGACTCTGTCATCCATTGTCCATTGGGAACTTCACCGAAGGACGACCCCTCACAGTACTGTGGATTGCTTGCTGCTATAACAGACAAAAGTAATAAAATACGGTTTAAAAAAAATGCAGTTGATGCCACTAACCCAAACTAAATTATTAAAATACTGATGAAAACAACCCCTTAATCTTTCCTCTCTGTTTTTAAACCACCTATTCAGGCTGCAGTTCAAATATTTCTTTTGAGCATCTACTTTTGTAGATCCAGATCAATTCCTCAAATTATAATTTCTTCAAATCTTTGAAGGGTGACTGCGTATATATAAATTTAGGAGTCTAAATGTTTCAAAGAATACCTCACTTCACAGTGTTTCCTATGACTGAATTTTTTCTTCTCAAAAGGACAGTCTCATTGACAAAGTAGGGTAGACAGAATGCAAACTTCAATTCACAATGAAGTGAGATAGGACTGAAAACTCAAGACTTCAGAGGAAGGCGGTTACTCCACAGTTACTGCTTCTGCCAGTGTTTTTCATATGTATTTTTAATTACAGTTGGTGGTATTTTGGGAAGTAAAATTCCCAGCTTCATAATTAGTTAGATTACTAGACTAATCCTTCCAATACTGCTCCTTTATGTGGCCCACCAGCAATGGAACCACCTCAGTTGCACTGTTGTTTTATCTGTTCCACCATTCTCTGGCTTTGCTTTCCTTAGGAATGAAAAAAACCAACCTGAAGTACCATGCTCTGAAAAGCATGATGCAGTTATACAAGTCATTGTAGTTGAGGAGGTTCACTGTGTAAGTCACTAGTTGTGTCTGTTTGTCAGATCTTGGGAGTCAGTCAGAGCTTGGGAAAACAGTCTGAAGTTGCAGACAACTGATTTCAAATACAGGAAATGACTTTTCTTTATTTCCCTCTCACAAAAACTACACATTCCCTCAGTAATATAAGAGTTAAACTGCTGTCATACTTCAAATATATTGTATGAATTGTGCAAGTTGCTGAAAAGGTACAAAGTTAAGTATTTGTTCATAAGTAATGGCTTACAGGCTGAACGCCCCAAGCACTGCACTTTACCAGTTCCATTTGAAGAGAAATTGCAGTGTTCGCTTTCATACAGTGCACGATCACAGTAAGCTCCTCCATACGCTGCTTCATAACCTGGATCGTATTTTTCTTCTTTGACAGCCATCTTTTTAGCATCCTCTGCCGAAAGAGAAGACCTCAAGTATTAGTATTCAGAACAATAACAATCAAAGAGCACTTTTATCAGAGAACACTTGAAAAAACAGCCGCATGTTTTACAAGTTCCTTCCTGCTCCCCTTAGATAATTGAGACTGTACTAAAAAGAAAGTGGAATCTGTAATTCTACGCCACATGAATTACAGCTAGATTACAACCAACAAAATAAACACTATACCTTGTGCAAGCTGCAAGTCAAACGTGTACTGCACCTCCTGCACCTCTGTGTTTGGTGCGATGCCTTTCAGCTGGTCCCTTAAGTCTTTCAGCTTTATGTAATAATGAACCTTATCTTGTGCACGAGGAAACTGAGCACATCTTGCACTGGACGATGGCATAACATAGCAGAGCTTGAGACAAACAGCAACAAAAATAGCATTACTGGTCCCTGAACCATGAGCTAATATTTAGTATATTGAGAATAACTTAATAGTTAAGCTCATTGGTTTTTTTAACCCTTTATACAAACTTCAACTTCAACCATGGGTGGTTGTGGAAGAGGCTAAAAGGAGCCTTTCATTTTTCTTGGCCAGCTAGATGTCTTGCCCAAATGAGAGGGGCTGATTACCAGCTGCTGAAGCAAGGACAATTTTCACCAGTTGTTTATGTGCTGCAGGAGAAACAGCACCAGTACGTGTGACAAGAAGTACAATTTACAAGTGTATGCCAGAGAGTGGAGCATACTCCAGAGCTCCCTGACCAAGCAGAGCTCTGAGCCAGAAAGTCCCCAGAAGAGTACATGATAGCATGCAAACACCCCAAACCAGTGAGGGAGGCATCGCAGGTTAATTAGCCTGGCTTCTTGGCCAAGTGCATCTGCATCACACTTGCCAGGATTAGAAACTCTGGACTTAGCGTGGTTGAAGCCAGCTTAAGCATCTCCATCTCTGCCAACAGCCCTAACTAAAGACATGAAATTGGTTCAGGAAAAAGGAACTGTATCCAATATTTTTATTACCATGCAGGACTTATGAAAAAGTACTAGTAAAGAGGATTATTTATCTTTCTTACAAATACATCTACTGCAGAAGTCTTTAAGAGCTACTTAAGAAGCAAGCACTTTATCACCAACAGCTCTTCAGGCTCTGATGGCAACACTTCACCTTTAGAGAAGGATGGCTTAAACTCAGCTTAAACTTGCAGCATTAGTAATTTGGGATAGAAATAAAAACAACCCAAACTTTTGAACTGACAAGGTAATGATGCTTGGGAATACACAAGTAGTGTTGGCAGCCTTTGCCTTAACCTTTTTATAAAAACAGGTTAAACAAACCTGTTTGTGAAGATAAATCACAGCTGGTCTCTTGAGATATCTTCCAGCAGTAGATGTCTATAATGCATTCTTGTTTTAAGTGTCCAATTTAATTTCAAGATGCATATCAGCTTAAGAAGACTGAGTCCGGTGGAAGTGCTTGGGCACGCCCAGATCCAGTAATGCTGTAGCTGTAGTGTGTAACAGCACAACGATGGACTTAATATTCTTTCTCCCCTCACTGTGGCACTACTAGCACCACGGTCATGTTTGGTATCAAAATTCAGAAACATAAAACACACAGGAACACAGAGAACCAGATGAAAGTAGATGACCGTTATCAGAAAAGCATGTATATTTTATTCGTATTTTAGACAGTCCTCAGAGAATGCACTAACCTACTAACCATAGTACACTATTTCCCAAATAAAGTCTGCAAGTCTGAAAAAGCTGCATTGAAAATGTGTCTAAAAATTGCACTGTCCCCCTTTTTCTATTTAAGTAAACGCCTTTCACATCCCTTGTACTTTGGGCAAACTTTGAGCTATCGTAAGTGTGTGCAAGTCCTGAGACTTCATTAATTTTGAAATAACCAAAATGGAGTGCCCTGGTTTTATTTCTCAGTATCAATACTTACCGTTTCTGTATCTGGTACCTTGTGTGGCTGCAGTCCAAATTCCAAGTTTTTAACTTTTATTCCAAAAACTTCTTTACTAAAAATTTCATAAATACCTAGAATGAAAAGAAGATAGGGTAAGTGGACCAAAAAAAAAAGCTATTGAGAGAACAAATTTATTTAAAATCAAGCTTCTCACATTTTCCATTGAAAGCTGCTATACGAGGTTTATACTTTTGTAACTTCTGCATCAGAATTCGCCCTCCTTCCCGAAACTCCTTGCTAAAAGAGAAAGTGCTCAAAATTATAATCACAACTATTAATTCATTAACAAGCATGACATTCCCCCTTGTTCTCCTACCTGGAGAGGTCTTTGCTTCCAGGTGTTGTCCTTTCAACCATGTTTGTAAACCCAATCCCGTATTTATGTGGCAAAGTGTGGTCATCCATATGGTTCAGCTGTTCATTACTTAGACCAGACATGAACAGACACTTCCCTGTGAAGTAGGAAGATATGCGTTTGCCTTTTTTTTAAGGAAAAGAAAGCAAAACCAAAAAATAGCCAAGCCTGATTCACAAGTCTGCTGGACACCAGAAGAATACTGGCTGGAGTGTCACGGGGCTGCAAATTAGCCCATGTGGAGCTCCCTACTACCACAGCTACAACAGCTACCAGTACACAAACCAGAGCATTTTAACAGAGTTCAGATATAATTTTTCTTTATGAGAACGTGCTGCAGAAAACGTTATTTAAATAGAAAAATACCTAGAAAAAAAATACCTGTCTGGAGAATCAGGTATGCTAGATGCATATACCTGCTGGGAAAAGGCAATGGTTTTTGTTTTTTCATTCAGTTAGAAAGCTTGTTTAGCAAAGATGAATAAATGTGAACAAAAGAGGGCTTGCTGAAATGCTTTTTTGAGAAAATGTGTGTAGTTTTATTTTACATCAGAAATTGATGCCTATTGACTTACCCTTGATAACTCAAGTACTACAGATTTAATTTTCATTCCTTATGTTGCACACTAGCAGGCGAAGAAGTTTTTGGTAATGCAATCTGGTAAACTGTGTTTACATGACAATTCTAAACCTGCATTGTAAGTCACTGATTATTCCTCGTTTATTCCTTTTTATGACAGTATTTGACAGAAATAGTTAAGGGATTTAAATCACTCTTGGATGGTTAAAAGCAAAATCCGTCTCTGCATCCATAAAAAAATATCAAAAAAACCTCAAACCAGTTTAATCAAAATGCCACGAGTTCTAAAAGAATTCTGCAAATTCTATAAGAAGAAAGGAAAACAAAAACGTACAAAAATGGTTTCCAGGTCCAGGGTAATGATGTCCTTTGTAAGCTGCCATCAAGCCAGGGTTTATGCCAATCTACAAAGATATCAGTCCATTTTAATGATGAGAACATGGCTTGCTAGTCAAGAATTTAACCAAGCTACAGTAAGGACACATTCAATTCTCAATTACTGTCAATAACCAGAACTGTGCTAATGGTACCTACCATCATTACTTAAAAAACCTGACAATTTTATAGAAGTGTCTCATTTAGATGTGCAATGTCAAAAGAGCAGCTCACAGTGTGTCTTACAGCCACTGGTGTAGCACTTACAGTAAATACAGTGTCAAGTAACGGTCTCTCATGACCAGCCTTAGACTTCTCGGAAATCACAACTATGTTACTATGATTTTTAACAGAAAATGCAAAGCAGCTCTACACGCAGGACACAGTTTATATACTTTATCTTGCAAGATCTTGCCATATAAGCAATATAGATAAGGAAGCAGACAGAATGTAAATCATAACCAGTGAGTACCGAGTATTTGCTTTTCTACCTAAATCTCGTAACTGTGAGTTACTTACTATTACAATGTCCAGATCAAAGGTCAAAATGTCAGGTAAAGTCTTGGTCAGAAGTTCAGCTTCAGATACACCATTAAAACGGTCCACTTTTCTTTTGACTTTAAAAGTATCTGTGATCTTTTCTTGTTTGCCTTTTGACTTGGCCGATTTTTCTTTTTTAGCAGCAGGCTTTTTGGGGGGCTTTGGCTCAGTTGCTTTGGCTTTTCTTTTCCTTCCTCCTTTTTTAACTTCTGAAACACACAGCAAATATCCTTTTTGTAAATTTCTAATGTTGCAGTGTGGATATTCAAAAAGACTGAGCTAAATATATGGACACAAAAAGAAATCAGACAGATAAATTCACCTTCAAAATTCATTAATTTAAACAATTATCAGATGAATCTTGGTTTTGCAGGCTCAACACAGAGCTAGCTTGGGTGTCTCTGCACCGCAGACACACGTATTACTCACAGGCAACTACGCTGACTTAGGATACAAAGCAAGAATAACCTCATGACTAGGTTATGTTGTTTATGTGCTGTATGCAACAATCCTTTGGAAACAGATCCGTTTCTTTTGGAGGATATGCCAGAACATCAAAGCTTAGGTTCCAAGCAATGCCATAGTAAGTTCTAGTCTACTATTCACACTTTGGCTTCTAAATATGAAAGTTGATTGTTACACATTACATAACACATTTCAGAAACTGAACAGGATGTCAAAAGCAACAGGTCTCAAAGACCACCTACAGTGTAAGGCATGAGCTTGTCAGGAACACAAACACATAGCCTGAACACTGTATAAGCTATTTACAATATGTTGTTTACAGAACAGATATAGTCCAGTGCATCATATAGCAAGGTAACATATGAGAGCTTCAGGATGTCAATTTGAATGAGACTAAACATTAATTTTTATTTACAAAATGCAAACGTAAAGCAGTCACTGTTTACTCATTTGAAACCCTGATTTTCTGGCCCCTAACGCTTAGGGAATCAATCAGCACAGATACTGGTTATGACATCACCACACAGATTGCTCTCTGTCCTTGTTCATTAATAATGTCAAGTTGCAGAACATAACTTCAAAAATACGAAAACATATTTATCAGCAATCAGCAAAGACCAACGCGATCTATTACTTTAAAATTAACACTTCATCTTTCAAATACGAAACTCTCCCTCAGGTAAGAAATGAATACAGTGGATACCAGCACACTGCCCCAGGCCTGCAAACTTTTTTGGGGGGCTGTTTTTGTTTGCACTCAGCTTTCCCATAAGAAGGACAAAAGCTATGTGAAATTCCTGCCACATCATTGGAGTAACTGCTCAGGAAAGCTGTAAGGAACAGTACTCAAGCTATAGTCCAATTACAATGAAGAACAGACTAGAAAGGCACTGACTTGGTGAGCCAAATAAACAGCTTTTCTTTCCTACTGCTTGAAGAACTAGGAGGTTTTTCATGTAATGGCAAAATGCCACAGATACTCTGCTCCGAGTTAGACGTACTTCACGTGAAGCAGGATAATTTTCTCCTGACACTCCTGCTGATCAGGCACCTACCAACCAGACACTGTCATGAAAGATGAACAATGCCAGGGCAGCCTTGCAGACAGTAATCCTAAAAATTTTACTTTTTTCATCATAGTGGGTAGCTGTACTCTAAATCTTTGCATTTCATATATCCTCTGGTAAATTTCACCCGCATTTGGTGAATCTTCAGGCCCTGCCTCTGAAAGCCTTTACTCAACTTCCAATTCTAAAAAAAAAAATTGTGTAACAGCTTCATTACAGAAGTTTATGGTTGTCTAAAAATAATTGAAAGTGCAGTCAGTGTGCTCATGGTGACATCATGTTATCCAGTAATTTAGCTGCAAAAGAAACCTGACTATATAGCACTTAAGATGCATCCTAACTGTAGTGAATAATACAGGGAGTGAACAGAGCCGTTCCAAGTGTTTTAAACTGAAGGTTTTCTTCCTATGACTTCATCTGGCCAAGCACTACAATTAAAAATGAAAAATTGAAACTTACCAAAGGACGCACTTAAACAAGCAGCCATTGCATTAACTGGCTGATGGATCACCTTGGTATAGAGAGCTCTGACCTGTATCTATATATTAAAAGCAGGATGAAACTCAGTGTGTGAATATTTGCTATACAATCAGAATTTAAGCATGGGAGAGATTGCTGCCTTTTTTATGTGGTGAGAGCAACACCTTTCTTGGCACAATTAGTGTAAAGTCTAAGTGTAAAAAATCCTCTTGGGGGAAAGGAAAGGTAATGTACAAGTGCATAAAGTACAAAATTTGTGTCACATACAGGACACTTTCTAGCATTGTTTGTGTTTCAGTAAGCCTCCCTAAAAACAATTAATCTTTAGTGTATACAAGCAATTATCTATTTGTTATTACTACAACAGACTAGACCACCACTTTAACAAAAGTATTTCAAATAAACAGTATTATACTGTACTTATCTTGCAGAAATTAAAAAAAATACTTTTAACAGACTGAAAAAAGAAAACTTCTCTAACATAATATTAAAAGCCATGAAATCAGCTAAAAATGATATGTTTATCTACTGAAACAAAAATTTTTCTTTCCTGCAATATGATAATTTTGTGAGATTGAACACTGTGAATACTATCACCTGGGTTTACTTCTTATCTTTTTAATTGTCTGGCAAAAAGAGCATCACAAAAAAGAAATCCAATAGGTCCAAAGACACAGTTTAAGACCAATGATTTTTTTACCCAGTCAATTACTAACGTTTCAGCTCACTTAGCACAGCCCACTCAAACTACCTTTTGGAGGCTCCTGAGCGATGCTGGGCTCTGGAATGCCCTCTAGAGTCGGCTGCTCAGTCATGATTTCCATGTTGGGTGCTGCAGTCATCATTTGGTGGAACGGAAATGTGTAAAAAGCTTGAGCTTGCTGAAGATAGGCGTAGTATCTTAGAAAGGGAGTTAAAAAAAGAGACACGATTTATCAACAAGTTAGAAATCTAGTGATCTGCCAAATAGATGGTAATTATCAATCTTTACCAAGGCTGGCATGTACGCACTTTCATTCTCCAATGACTCTATTAACAAGGCAGTCAATTATCCAAATCCACTAAGCAGTCTGAGTGTCAGGGGATGTTAAACCCAAAATTAACAGCACAGTTAATCTCATGATTATTACAATGCAGAAGACTCAAAGTAGTGTAGAGCTTTTCCCTTTTTTTTATCCTCAAAAAACCCCACTCTGTAGCACACACTACCAAGGCAAACTGTCTATCAAACATACTGACAACTTACAATACAAACGAGTTAAAAACTCTTTGGACTTCAAGTTTCCTGAGTTTCAGGTTTGCTTAATGTTACATGAGTCACTTTGTCTGATGTGATACAGAATGGATGAATCGTTCTGGGTTATAAAGCATGATGAACACACACAGTTAGTTACTATGCAGATTATTCAACAGCTTTAACAAATCATGTATCAGATGTTGTCCAGTTATTGCACTCTGGATCCCAACACAAATGTTACACTTATTCTACACGGAAGTGTTCACACACACAGACATTCAGTCTCCTTCCATGCACAAAGACGTTTTTCCATATACATCTCTCCTGCTACACACATTTATTAGTCACGTACAGCCCTCATGCCCAAACACAAACTTCTGCTTCATACTGTCATCCCTCCTAACTATGCAGCCGCCTCCATATCCATAGATACTACTGCCATACGAATGCAGAGAAAACATTTATTCCCTGAAAATGTACTGTTGATGAATTTTATCACCTCAGCGTTATTCATAAAAACACCAAATATTTTTTAGATATTTAGAAATACCTCAAATGAAGGGATCATTCTCTATTTTGTAATGTGTATTTAAGAACATTTAAGAATCTCACTGTAAATCCGATTTATGCCAGAACAGCCCATAGTCTTGTGATCAGGCCACTGACTTCGAATCAAATACTTGCCCTGTTCAAGAACACATTTGAATGTAGCTCTGTCAGATTCCTGAGGAAGCTGCCTAACAAAGTCAGAGGAGATTTTCAGAGTACAGTAAATACCTCACACCCCCCCCCCGCGCTGGAAGAGCTCCATTTTACATAAAATACTCGTGCAGTTACTGAACCAAACAACACTGATCCTCAGATGTGTATTAGAAACACAACTGAGACATATAGAATCCAGTTCATAATTAAATAAAAGCTTAATTTTACAGAGCAAACAGTAAGAAAGATGTGAAAGCAACTAACCCAAGAACAGCTGCATACAAGAAGCCTTTTTATAGTATATGTCTTCTTGTTTTAGGTGTATATAAAGTCTCCTTCTTACAAAGGGAATAAAATTCCCTTTAAACAGAGGAAAACTCCCACCATATCAGGCCCTCTAAGCACACGGTAATGACAAGAAAGAGAGCTTTTACCCCCACCTCTGACCCTCAGACGCTTTTTTTTTTTTAGATCATTTTTCTTGCATGAGTTCAGAAACACAATATTTTGTTATTGATGTGTATATTATGGAACACTTAAATATCTTCAGTTCCATGAGGAAAAGGTGGCGATTTAACACCCCCCCCGCCGCTTCAGTTCATGCTAAAAATTAAAGAAAAAGAAAAGAAAGAAGAGAAAACTATATGCTCACTTCCGCACCGCCCGTCGGTCCCACTTTACCCGGGGACCGCCGCCGCAGGACCACCCGCCCCACGCGCCCTTCCCCGGAGCCCACCCGCCACGCACAAACACGGCACCGCGCCCCACGCGCCCCAAGCCCAGCGCCTCCGTCCACGCCTCCCCCTCTACGCCTCCCCCGCCGCAGCGGGCCGCCCCACGGCCCCGGGCCCAGCTCGCCGCGCCCCTCTCACGCCCCCTCTCCCTCTTTGTGCGCAGGGCGGGCTCGAGGAAGGGGGCAGTGGGGCCGCCACAGCCCGGCCGCGGCTCCCCCCGGCCGCGGGAGGGGGGGAAGGACAACGGCGATCCCCAAGACGAGGCCCAAGCGCGGCTCCAGGCCGCCGCCAGTACCTGCCCAGCTCCTCGGCCTCCATGCTGAGGCGCAGAGCCTCCCGGCGCCGATGGGGTATTGTCACCGGCCGCCCCCCGCCGCCCCCTCCCCCCCGCGCCTCAGCGCCCCGACCGACCTGCCGGGCAGCAGCCCCGCGTCACGTGAGCACCGACGGCCAATGGGAGCGCGCAGCCGCCCGGCCGGGCCGGCGGGGGCGGGGCCGCTGCCAGCGCCGGCGAAGGGGTGGCTCCCCGCGGCGCCGGGCCGGCAGCAGCCGCCTGGGCTGCAGGAGGAGGTGGACGGCTCAGCTGCACCCAGCGGGTGGCAGTGTCGCCGCCGGACACGCGGACAGCACCGCGCGGGCTGAGGGTTTCGGGGCCTACACCACGGGTTGTTCCGTATCAGCCGCAGCAGGGCACGCCTCCGCCAGGGGGGCCCGGCAGCCCCGCCGCCATGCTGCGGCCGCCCTCAGGGCGGGGGCGATGACGCACATCCGGCGCGGTGCGTGCGTGGGGGGGGCGGCGGCCTGTAGCCGGCTCTGCCGCCTAGGGGCTTCCCTGTGCGGGCCTCTCCGTGAGGAGGAGAGCGGCCGCCGCGGTCCCAGGGCCCCCGGTAGCCATGCCTGCCGGCGTGCCTTGGCCTACGTACCTGAAGGCGGTGGCGGCCAGCATGCTGGCCATGTTCGCCGGCGCCGAGGTCGTGCACAGGTACTACAGGCCTGACCTTGTAAGTGCTGGGGCGGTTCCGCTGACTGGTTTCCTTACAGAGCTCGACTGCGTGGCTGCGGGGTATGGAGGGTCTCCCGTAGGGGTTTTGTGTGGAAAGGTGTCTGTCCTGACGGCGAAAAATGATCGGTCTCTGAAGAAGCGGCGACCGTGTAGCCGGGTCTTTTGGGAGCTGCCTTCAAACTGGCCGTGTGGTGTCGACAACAAAACTCCTCCAGGAGGGGTTTTACTGTGGGAAGTTGTTTTTTGGAAAGAGTGTGCAAAAGTGACGGGGCTATACTAGATTTAAATAGACTTGCTTTTTTCTCCTCCAGTAATGTAAATAAGGATGACCAGAAGTTTACATTAGAAACAATGACAGAGTCAGGCCTATCAAAACTAGTCACAGATAACCAAGCTCCAAATGAGACCATCCTCCAGGGATGTTAATGGTTGGTTTGGTCTCTTGGAGGCTGCCTGACTTGTAAGATTTATCTTGTCCACCTGCTCTTGTATGCTTTTTGTCTTTTAAAAAAGACAAAAAATATACTGTGCTATATTGAAATCAGAAGTAAGTTACCATGCTTGAGCTATCAGGTCAAAATTTAAGCAATGAGGCATAAGCATTGATAGATGCATATGAGTTCATGTATTTTAATAGTCTCTACTGTAGCCTTTCTTACAGGCAAATGGGTATATTTATTCAGAATGATCTGCACCTCTCTAAACTAGCACAAATTTTGAGGAAGAATGGTTTTTAAAATGTGATATGGTATCTTTTCCCATTTTTAAATTTCATCTCCAGTTTCAGTGACTAATTCCTAAAAAACAGAAGGGTAGAAGCAGTGAAGCTTTTTCTTCTGTCACCAAGAGATGTGTGGGAACTTCAGCTGGTGCTTTAAAGCAATACTAGGCATCTCAGATGAACTTTCTTAAATGGCAAAAGGAACCTTTGTTCCTTTAAACGAACTGCCCATTCTTCTTTTTCCCCCCCTTTTTTTCAAATCATATTTTGCTACTTTGAAATAAAAAGTCAAATTTCAAAAAGGTAATAGGTTAATTTTTAAGATGTTTTGCATGTAAGAATTACGCTCTGCTCAAAAAAGAGGGTGGTGTAATCATAATTTAGTTACAATGCTGTCACAGAGTATGCTAATTTACTGTTTTGTGAGTTTAGTTTTTCTTCTGCCACAACACTGATACCTTTCTCTGTTTTTAACAGAGTATACCTGAAGTACCTCCTAAGCCTGGAGAACTGAAAACAGAACTGTTGGGTCTGAAAGCAGGATCAAGCGAAGCCCAAACTTCACAACAGTGACTAGAATTTACTTACTTAGTGAAAACTAGAACTGGTAAACTGAAAAATACATGTGTGAAATACATCTGTTCCCTTAATACATTAATAATATTCCCTTTTTGTTTGTTTATTTTGTTTCTTTTAAGTAGTTACAGGCAGCATTAAAAATAAATATGATGAGTACTGTTGAAAGTCCAGTTGGTTGTGCACCGAAACACGATTTCTTAATCTTGATTGCAGTATAAGTGTCTTTCAGAAGACGTAAACTCACATTGGCAAGTCTGATGGAATTTGAAGCTTTTAAGCTGATTAACAAGTATAGGAAGCTTATCACATGAAAAGTCAAGCTTTTGTGGCCACTCATTACCCTTAACAAGCTTACCTGTTCATCTGTAGTAGAACCCCACTTACCTGTTGGTATTTCCCTTCTTTTTAAACTTTTAAGTAAGTGTTACTGGATGTAACCCGGAACCTGGTGCAGTCAGTGATGGCAAGTACAAGTAAAAAAGATTCCTTAGTGCAGCACTTCTTGCACTGGATTCCTAATACTGTTTGACTGCTGTAACAGCAGTTATGTTGGTTTTCTCTATGTATTGCTAACAGGAATTCTACTTTGGTCCACTGTAAGGTAGGGATCTTACAACTTGGTTGTATTAGTTTAAACAGGGCAAGTATGTACAGATTACACTGAAATTGTGTATGTTTGTAGTCCATTTGGGCATCTTCTGTTTATGGCTGATTTTGATAGCTGTAAATATACAAAACTCTGAAATAACAAAGGGAGGTTTATCACTCAGTCCTGAAATAGGATTGCAACAAAACTCTCATTACTGGGAACATGAGAAGGTGCACAGAGTCAACATCTTACAAGGATAGTAGGACAACCCATTTTTGAGTGGTATGCAGTTGAGCTTGTGAAGGCTGAGGATTGCTTTCCCTTGACAAAGGTACCCAGATAAGGCACAGGCTTCATCCTCAGTTCTCACTCAGGTTTAGCATGGGAAAGAAAAACACAATACGATAGATGAACCATTAGGGAAACTGAAAGCTCCCTAATTCCTAATGGCAAAGTACGTGGAGCTCTGGTAATAGCTGAGGGATCCAGAAATAATCACTGAAAACTGTACTTATACATCTATTCCAGCTGTGAGGCTGTTACTTTATATGTGTTTATTTAAGTTGGAGTTGTTTTTTGTATGAAGAAAGGTTTATAGTTCCTCTGCACGTGTTATGTGTCTCTGCTCTGACACAATTTTGCAGCTATTGCTGATCTAGAAAAGCAGCTGAAGTGGGATGAGAATCTCTCTTGCTCTTACATGCCCATGTGGATTTTCAGGCTGCAGCCTGTATCACACGCTCTCAATCTCAGACACCTTTATCAATGACAGCATTGTGAAAATGCCTCAAGTAAATCTTAGCTGTTAAGCCCAAATAAAATCAATTGATGAGAACATCTTACTCTAGGTCCAGTTCTGGTTAAACTACTTTTTCCTTCACTGTACCTAAAGAAAGATGAGATTGACAGCCTTCTACTTCAGCATAAAATGGGGCAGTTCAGCAGTACTTTTTTCCTGCTCTGACTGGGGCAGGAACAGCAGTTTTTCAGTTATGCCTTTAAAGGGCCAGGATTAACCAGCCCTTACCTTGTTACTCACACTTGGAGTATAACCTGTTACGACGTTGATTTCTAACATCCAAGATGCATTTCTCCCGATTTTCTAAAGACTTTTCAGATCTAAAGCTGCAGAGGGAAATTACTACTAATTTGGCTTGGATTTCTAAATGTATCCTGCTGCTAATGGAAACTGAGCAACAGGGAACATCTATTTTACCCCAGCCTTTTCTAGCACTGAGGGAACTGTTCTTAGTACTGCCCATGTAGGAACAGCAAAACTGATAATATACTAACAGCAGAGGTGAGACCCCCAGAACCAGTGTGACTGTGGAACTGAAAGAAGTACCCTCAGTTATGTCTGGGAGGTATGTCTTCCAGCATTGACACTATTTCACTTCACAGAGCTGACTCACTCCTCCCCCTCGAAAAAGAAAACTTACAACTGCATTTTGTGCTTATTAATAGCAAACACTTGTCACTCCAGGCTAAAGAAAGCAGCTGGACCACAGCTATGTTGCACATATTCTCAGCTGAGGAAGATAAAGAAGCACGAAGCGTGACTCTCAAGTGTGCTCTTTATTATTTCTGAAATTGAATCAGATGTGTCATCCTGAAACCAATCAAGGCATTAAGAACTTCAGCTATGTAACAGAGCAAAGTTTGCTTAAATCTACAAGTAATTAACAGATTAAGAATGCTGTAGCAAGCAACCCTACACTTCCAGTACTCCTCTTCTGCAGTTTGACTGCTGCAGAAGCATTCTTAAAAATGCACAGTAGGCCCGAGCCATGTTTGTTACTCAAGCTGGTCAGAGATACAGAGGGGTGTGTATTGACAATATACTCAGAAGTATATCACTACAAGTGGTATTTTAGGAAGCATTAAATCAAAAGCTCAGCAGCAGTTTATTGCTACAGAGCACAAGACAAAAGTTGCACTACTGTACTAAGAGGACAATGCCTTAAGAGATGGAGCACCTGTCCTATTCAATAACTTAGAAACAAAGGGCTGCTGTTAAAGCTGATACTGCTAGTTGCTGAACTAGACTCTATGGTTAGACCACTCAGCATGTTCCAGTAACAAGCATCTAAGATACTACTACAGTGAGCAAAAACCAGAACCGCAAATACCCTCAAAACCCCAAAACTAAGCTCACACTCCTGGAGGTCTCAAACAGCCTATTTCAATAAAGCCAACATCTCTTTATAAACCTTAACTCAATAACCACCTTGATACACAGTATTTGTATTTATTGCATGTAAACAGCATTTGGGCAATATAGAACCTGCCTAGTAAAAAAGTAGATGGAAAGCAAGTTCTTTGGGTCAGTATTTAGTTCCCTCACATCATTAGAAACCATTTATTTAGCTTCAGAATGCAAAACTCAAGCTTTATGATTAAGAACTACTCTTCTGTTTTAAGTAGAATTGCTGCATAGAAATATTACTCCTATGTACTTCTTTCCACAGAGGAAGGGGGGAAAAAAATTCACCGTCAGTGTAAACACTATCAACCCTGCGAAGATGTTTCAAAGTAGAGGCACTATTGAGAAAATGCAGTGCTTCATCCAACCACCACATAAAGATAATGTAATGAAGATAAAGTGGGGTCTGTAATGGAGACAGGCTGAACTGCACTTTGGTGTCAACAGCTTTAGCTTGAGTTAAAGTATTTACACAGCTTTGCCATAAAAAGACATAAGACGAGAGTGAAGACCTTTAGGAACAACAGCATTAAGGAATAACTGGAACAGACAAGAGCTCCCACCTTTAAAAAAAACTGTAGAAAGCAGGACTGCTGTAGCTACAGAAGTTGAAGGCAGGGTTACCACATACCAGGGAGGACAGTATACACTCAGAGGCAGTGAGCCACTTCTGCTTGTTGTTGTTCACACTTTTAGTGAAGTGATTTTTTTTTTTGCTCATCTCAGCTGTAGAAGCTACCAGTGCCTATTCTGAACAGTGGAGTCAAGTCACACATAGTCCAACACAAGCTGGCAGGACTTCAGTTCCAATGCTATTTTTAAATATTCCATCTCATCTTTCTTATGTCAGTAGATACATAACTTTTTGAATATTTATTTCAGCTAGCAAGTTCAGTACAGCTCTCAGATACTAGGTGTATTCTGCCAAAACAGCACAGCAGGTTTGTTAACCAAACTCAGCCATAGGCTTAACACTATGTAGTTAAAAGTGGCTGTGCCAGTGTGGAAAGGCACTAACTACTTGTTGTACAAAGGACCTTTCTTTCTTTATGCTAGCCCACCAGATGAGTTTACTATGTAAAATTTGGAGTTAGTGGTGTTTGGAAACATTTTATTTTTTACATGACAAGATTTTACACCAAGTCAGTTAAATAATACAAATTTACATTCATGAGGAATGTTTTTAGAAAAAGTGAACTTAAAAAAAAAATCCTCCTTTACCCTTACACCCCAGACCATCCCCTCAACATTTTACAGTGGAAAAAAACAAAACAATCTAATTCACATTCCCTCTTAGCCCCCCGATGCAGGACAGTAGTTGAGTGCAGTTTACAGTTCATCTTTCACATCTGTGGATTCCTGTGGAAACAAGGAGAGAATCAGAATCCTGCTTTTTGAAAGTGGAAAATGTTACAAGAGCTTTCCAAGAAGAACAGAACTTAAGTACTGTTGGTGCTTTCCAAAGCACTAACAAAGCAATACAACTTTCTGAGGTCTTCAAGTCAAACTTTTGTTCAAATAAAATGGCATGTTAAGCCATTGATATTAAGAGTAAAAAAAATACTTTTTTTTCAGTCTGCTCAAACATTAGCAGTAGCTGTACAATTTTACCTTTAATTACTTTCTAAGCTATCTTTCAGGTACAGTATTAGTGCTGTTAATGGCCCTATTCTACTTGACTGCAGAGCTAGGAAGCACATCACTTTCCAGTCAGTAGTCAGAAACCTTGATCTGCAAGTGTGCTAATCCAACAAATAGAACAACTTCGCTCCTTTATAATACA
Source organism: Podargus strigoides (assembly GCA_028020825.1). Lineage (NCBI taxonomy): Eukaryota > Metazoa > Chordata > Aves > Caprimulgiformes > Podargidae > Podargus > Podargus strigoides. The sequence goes on along the minus strand of CM051663.1, from coordinate 110,949,973 downwards.
TTACTGTCATTGCAGGTTATACTGCTGTGTAAACGCAATAGTAATGGCATCAAAATAAAGTAGCTACAGTACAATACACATTGTTCCTCAAATTTATTCTTGGGTAACCTGACATTTAACAGCAAGCGCACCTCTAAAAGCTACATTATCTGTGCTATTCATAAGATGTGATCTTGCAGGACTCTTCTAAAAGCAACCTGAGAAAGCAGGTCCAGTTGGGACCTCATGATAACTTTAAAAGTTAATGTTATCAAGAAACAGCAGTATTGGGAGAGATCAGCATATCCATTCAGACATCATTAAAACTGCAGACATGAGCTAAGTGAAGGCTGACCTTCACATAACAGTTAACCATTCATTATTTTCTGTAGTGTTGTTGCAAGTCTGTATTGCAAGCACTTGAAATTACTCCCTCACCAATTTGTTGATGTTATTGCCCACGAGCTGTGGAAATCCAACAGGCAACACTCTAGATGATTTGCTGCCATTTCCTTGGCATAGGGCATTGTTACAATCTCTTAAACTTAATTTAGCTCCAGCTTTGAACTTATCTAGTGTTTTCTTCTTGCAATATAGTTTGTTAAAGAATGAAGCATCATTTGTGCTGCAGTTTTTTTTCCCCTCCAAGAAAAGCTTTGAAGATCTCACATGAAAAACTAGTGTCATGAAAGGCAAAGTGAACAGGTTTGTTGCCAGGAAGTACCACAGATAAAACCTGCATACAGATACTGGCAAGAAAAGAGTCAAACTTGAAACCATACCTTCTGTGTTTCACTGTCTTCAGCATCAGCATCCACCTCCTCTTCATCTTGCTCTGCCTCCTCAGCTGCATCTTCAGGCTCTTCAGGTTCCTCCTCCACCTGTAGGAAGGTCACAAGCAATTTGCTTAGCATGTTTACTAGCTGTGGACTAGCTAAATACAGGCTATGCAAGTACTCACTATTAGTTCCTAACATTTGCCCCAAGCTACCTGAAGGAAAAAGCAAATTCTGTTTAGTACTGACACACTACTGTGCCTCCTTCTGGCAAGATAACACAGTGTAAGTTCTTGCACAGCATTGTGAGAACCTGTATTACTTATGATTTTCTCTACTAATGAGATGGGCTAGTTTACTTCTACAGAACCATCACTTAGTTAAGGGCAGGACAATACCTGAGAAGCATAATGAAAGCAGAATCTCAACCAACTGGAAAGTGAAGGGGAGGACATGACCATGAAATACAGACTCAGCAGTCTCCCACCCAGTACTTGAGCTGGATGGACTCCTGATGGCCCACTGAAGTGTAGGAAGCTGAATACAGTTCATTTTATGAAAATCTATCAATTATCTGTTTTTAAAGATGTAGCAACAGTAATTCAGTTATCAGCCCCAAGTTCATGGCAGACTAACCTTTGCATCCAGGTCAATGTTTAAACTCAAACGAAGCATCCTTTCTATTCTGTCGCCATATTCCTTAGTATCTGGTAACATATATCCTGATCTCAAAGTTGCAGTTTCAAACAATACCACTGCAAGATCTGAAACTGTTTTGTCATCTTCATTTTCCTAATGTGGAAGAGCATTTAAAAAAAAAAAAAGAGACAAGCAGAATTGTTAACTAGGTTGTATGCAGCCAAGCAGTCAATATTTCACTACTGTTATTTGTTTACCTTGACTCGCCTCAGCATGTCCTTGATCAGTGGATGCCTGGGGTTAATTTCAAATGTCTTCTTTTGGCTAGCGTAGTAACTGAAAAGAAGATACTTCAATAAGTTTTGAATAACAGGACCCAACTACATCTTTCAACCCACAAGTACTGATTACAGCCACACTAGCAAATGTATTCCTCCCCCAGCCTTATTCTGCTACCATCTTAACTCTAAAAAACAGTCAAGTTACTAAGATGGTTCATCTTGTAACCAAATGACAGATAGCATATGCCACTGATGAGACTTGCTTACCAGGCAATTTTACATCCTGGGCTTTGAAATAATGATGTAAGACTATGACAGAGACTGCACCTTGGTTTAAGTGACCTAAGAGTATGGAGGATCATCTGAATCAGACTGAAACTTGATGTGCCCAGACCAAGCAAGGGAGGCCATTAACTACATTGTATGTCTGCTGCTACATAACTGAAAACTTACTTTGTAGATATATCCTTCCCAGTTTGGTAAGCTTGAGCCTTCATGATTCTTTCCATGTTACCAGACCATCCATACTGACTAGCCACAAGAGCACAGGGAGACTGGGTTAAACGTTGAGATAGCACAGCTTTTTCAATCTGCAAAAAAACAAAAAAGCTACTGTCAAGTCTATGCTCAAATAACCCACAAGGTGTGCTTCAACAAGCAAGCACCTTTACAAATAAGCATTACATATAGCATAACATTTTACCTTGTCTTTTAGAGCTTTGTCTTTCATCCAGTTTAAGAGCGGTTCAAATTCCTTTTCCAAGGCCTCCCGACTCTCCTTAGACTTTTCACTTTCCTCAAACTTAACTCCTTCTTTTGCTACGTTCTGAAACCTCTTCCCATCGAACTCTGGCAGAGCCTGAATACAGTATTCATCTACAGGTTCAGTCAGATAGATCACTTCATAGCCCTTTTTCAGAAGGCGTTCAACAAATGGTGAGGACTCCGCCTAAGATGACAAAACAGGTTTCAGTTTAATTGCATTGGTACCAGCAGCAACTGAAACCTGTACAACTTTCTGACAAACTGTGGTACAAGGAAAAATCAAAACTGCAGTAGTAACCTCCACATTTACAACAATTAATCAGTTCACAATGTTTATGGTAGTGTAACTAGGAGCTGCAGTATTTTTTCCCCTTCCCTCTTTATTCCACTTACATACCTCCTTTCTGCTGGCACCTGCCATGAAATAGATTTTGTCTTGCTTCTCCTTCATTCTTTCCACATACTGGTCAAGGCTTGTAAGGTTACTTTCATGATGAGAAGACTGGAAGCGAAGAAGTTTAGCCAGTCGTGTACGATTGGAGTGATCCTCAATAACTCCAAGCTTGACATTTGTACCAAACTCTTTCCAGAACGTGTCATTGTATTTTTCCTCAGCAATTTTCTTGATCATATCAAGAGTTTTGCGAACAAGTTTCTTTCTAATCACCTAAAAAAAAGCAAGAATACCTGGTTATAACAACAAGCATTTGAAGAACCCTCAATTGAAGAACTCCACTGCAAACGATGGATTCAAGACACTTACTGTCCCTGTTTTAATGTGAACAGTGGTATTCTGTAAACAGCAGTGTTTGAGTTGCCTTATACTTTTATTTCACACTCCTTAAATAAATAGCTTGATTAATTTTACTTTTTCTTCTAAATCCTGCTACTGTCATGTATTTGTTTTCAACAAGGCCCCTATTAAAAATGACAGGACTTAAGATCAATTACCCTACCTTTAACAATTTATGCTGCTGAAGTGTTTCACGAGACACGTTCAAAGGAAGATCATCAGAATCCACCTAATTGAGGAAGAAATACCTTAAGTATACTTGAAAGTATTTGAAGAAAAAACAGTTAAAAGCAAGTAAGACTTAGAATACTTACAACACCCTTAACAAAGTTAAGGTATTTGGGCATCATGTCATGGAAGTCATCAGTGATGAACACTCTTCGAACATACAGCTGAATTACAAGAGAAAACAGCAGTCAGGTTATGCTCCTTTTTTTAAGCAGGAATCCATACCCACACCCCACACACTTGCTTGTCCTACCTTAATGAAATCACTTTTTTTGGATCCATATTCATCAAACAGGCCACGTGGAGCAGAGTTAGGAACAAACAAGATTGATTTGAAAGTTACTTCCCCTTCAGCAGTGAAGTGGATGTAAGCCATTGGGTCATCATGCTCCTGTGAAGACAGATTTTAATTAACATGGGGAAAGTATCAGTGAGTTAATACATTTCCAGTAATAACATGAGTTTTACAGGTAAGTACAATTACTTTACAATTAAACCATCTAACCATGCTTTGTTAGAAACTATTATGGAGACAAAAGTTCCAGATTCAGCCGAGTTACTCACATAGAAATAACCCTCCTTGAGACCTACTAAAGGGTTTTTTTGTTTGTTTTGAGTGGTTGGGTTGGTTTTTTTCCCACAAGCCAACCACCAAAAAGTAACCAATGCAATATCATCAGAGCACAGAAGAGACTCCCAAGTAACACACTATACTGTATTTACAACATGTAAAGACAGTATTTTTTCTATATAAGTGTATATTCCTCTTTCTTCCACCATGTACAACACAAGCACCACCAGTCTCGGACTAAAAAATTTCCCTGTCAACATTGAAACACATCAGTAAGCTCCACATGAGGTGGGACACATTACTTCTCAAACCTACACCACCCATCACTTGGGCAGCAGTACCTTCTCTCTGGAAAAAAAGAATGGCTCCTGACTGAGATGCTACATCTCCTAGGCTCTCTGCAATTCAGCATATCTACTGACAGCAGTCAGTTCTTCAGAAATAGGCCACCCTGAGTTTTGTTTATGCAGTAAGAGATACTATAGCAAACTTTTTGCTTTGGAACAATCTTGAAGCTGAGAGTTTACCTTGGAAAAGGTTTTGTAAAAAGCTTTGTATTCATCTTCTTCAACTTCTTTAGATGGTCTCTGCCAGATTGGTTTTATGTCATTCATGAGCTCCCAATCCCAGACAGTCTTTTCAACCTAGGTATGTAAACACCATAGTGTAATAAAGACTCATTCTTTGCTTCAGGTTAAGTCAGTTAAAGAAACTCCACTGAGACCAAGTCACAAAGTATCAAAAATACATGCTCTTTCTCATCTACCGAACAAATTATGCAGTGGCCTGTATATTCTCAGTCAAGTACCCATTAGTGTAACAGACAGGAACAAAGCCTATGTCTACAATACACAGTATGTCCTATGTACATTTAACACATTCACTGATATCAGTATTTCTGTTCTACTGCCATTCTGAAAAAAAACTTTCCACCAGAGTATACTCAACTTAGACTAGTCAGTGTCAGATTTCTGAAGTTCACTACCATGCCAGACAGTTCACTCAAGTATTTCTAATTAGTTCTAGAACCACTGCCTCATGAGGTCAGTCATTTGCCCAATTTCAACCAAGTCTGGTTTGTTCAGTCTTCCTTCCTGACAAGATGTCTAACTGCACTTAAACAGGACTGCTGTTTGAAAGCACACACATGCACACTACTGAAATGCAGCTCTGGAAGACTATGAAAATTGCCAAACTATCTGACATGAATTACAAAACCTGAAGTCTGAGAAAGCTTACCTTCTTAGTTTTTTGTTTCTTTTCTTCCTCCTCTTCTTCCACTGCAGCTTCATCATCATCTGTTTCTTCTTTCTCCTTTGCTTCCTCCTCCTCGTCAACGGGTTCTTCAACAGTCTCTGTCTAAAAAGACAATTGGAAGTGAGGGCTTGGGACTGCTTGGCTTCCTGCTGGGTATCTTCTAGTATTCTCTCGAACAGCTTCGTCTCTCAGAGCACTAGTTCAACTTGTGCTATTTGACTATCACAAGCATTTTTCTATAGGTAGCTGTGGTTCTTTAGTTGTGTTTTTCATGAATACAGGCTTTCTTTCAATACACTGGGATGTCACTGTACTCGAATTAAAGTTTTTCCATAGCTGTACACGTAATGCTAATCAGAGACTTGGATGCTTTTAAGTTAGTGCTACACCAAGAAAACATCAGCAAAACAGGCCTAAAAGTTAAAATGTGGCCCTATTTTCAGAATGACACCTCACCATGTCCCTGCTTACCAAAGCTTCCAGCTACCAAAGCCAGTGGAAGAAATACCTTTCTTAGTAATTAGCAGAGTCCTGCTCCTTTGGTAAAGTTGGTCAAGTCAGAATAAAACCAAGTTCCTTGAAAGTGTGTGATTTTAGCAACTCACTAGCTTTTGGAGAGCAAGTAACTAGTAAAATACTAGCCAGAACAGTCAGAAATGGAAGAATTTTAGAAGTTAGACAAGTAGAAGCTCTACAGTATGCTATCATCCTTCCCAAAAGATCTAGCCATATAGTTTTCACAGCCAAAGCTTATACTGTGCAATGCTTAGTTAAATACACTTACCTTGCTGCTCCATACATATATGGGGAAGTTTATGAATTGTGAGTATTTCTTTACTAGATTTTTAACAGTATCCAGCTCAAGATAATCAGATGCTTCCTCCTTCAAGACAAGGCTAAAGAAAATATAAAAAAACTTTAATCAAAGTACTCAGCAAGTATTTTAGAATGCATTTTCCTACTGTTGTAGCTATAGCGATTCAAATTTATGCAAGTCAGCTTTTATTATTTCAGCTGCAAAGAGCTCTTAAATACAACCCCTACTAAACTGCTCCATTGAGAAGGGTAATTGTTTTCAAAAATTGGGGCAGAAGACTGAAAATTTCAAATTCTATTGATACTTATCAGCACCTTGATGCACTCTCAACTGGCTTTACTTGGAACTAGAGCACCAAGACAAACCTTTGCAGACCAAGTGCCTTCTTCAGGAAGAAGTACTCTAAACCCAGATCAAACAAATACATCTGCTCATGAAAGCAGTTAAAATAGGACTGTCAAACAACCTCTAGTTTAAGATTTGCATCAGACCAGTCTCACTGGCATATAAAAAGCAGCCAGTTTCCAAGAGGAAGCTCTACAGACTCATATAGGTTTTGATGGGCCAGAATTATGTTGAGGAACTAACTCAGCAGTCAGCTGAACTGTCTGGAATTACTTGCCAACAGGTAGCTGTCAAGATGCTCATGCTTTTCTTAGTTCATCTAATGGAATGTGAAGCAAACTACATTATCACTCCACATTCATTTTGGATGCACTTAATAGTTTGCATGTTTCTATTAAACTGACAAAAGCTGCATTACAAGAATCAAACAATAAACAAGTCACAATGCTTAAGTCATTGACATATTTCAATGAGCAAAGTGTACCCACACAACTTTTTTCTTTTAAGCCTGCAAAAACTTAATACTTACGTTATGGTTGTGCCACGTCCTAAGGTGTTTCCTCTTGGGTCATCAATCACAGAGAATTCATTTGAATCTGACTCCCAAATATGTTGAGTATCATTGTTGTGTTTTGATGTGACAATAACCCTGTCTGCTACTAAGAAAGCAGAATAAAAGCCAACACCAAACTGGCCAATTAATTCAGATGTTGACTGGGTATCATCCTGCATTTCAGTCATCTTGTTTAAGAATTCACTTGTACCAGACTTTGCAATGGTACCCAGGTTTTTAACTAACTCCTCTTTTGTCATGCCAATACCCGTATCTGTAACGTGAAGCATGTTCTTCTCTTTATCACACTGAAAAATAAAAGATAAAAACACAGTTTGACTTCATTTTGACTCTTAATACATTATACACTCCCATAGAAAAGTGTTAAGTAGAGTACCAACTATTCAAAGTCAAATATGACAGGCTACAACCAATCAAATTTGCAGTAACTACAGAAGTGTGAAAGACATACCTTCAAAGTATTTCAGTTACACTTTGTAGAATCAGAAATATATTTTCACCATTAGAAGAGCAGCAGTCTTTGATAAAGTTAACTGCAAGGGTCCTAATGTGATCCTGATTTGTGTTTGCATCAGTATTAAGCAAAATTTAAAATGTAATGATGCACGATCTTTTTTTTACATTCCTCCCACTGCTCCTCAGTAAGAGATGATGGTACCTAATGGTTCTTACCTTGATTTTGACTGTAAGTTCCTCATTGCCAGCAAGAGCATTTTCATCAGTTAAGGATATTAACCGTATCTTGTCTAAAGCATCCGAAGCATTTGAAATAAGTTCCCTCAGGAAAATCTGAAATAAACACCAGTAGTCAGGAATTCCAAAGCACACACAAACAGTTTAACATGTTCTACCAATAAAGGCACTAACCTCTTTATTTTTATACAAAGAATTGATAATGAGTTTCATCATTCTGTTCACTTCTGCTTGAAACGCGAACTTCTCAGATTTTTCTCTGATTTCTTTGATTTGGGATGCATTTAGGCCATCTAGCTGGATAGCTTCTTCCTCTCTGTTATGACAATGAAAACTTGTTAAGCAGTCTTGTGCACATACAGCATCACTAATTTTGTCATCTAGCAACAGTAGGAGTACTCTAGTTAGAGCAATCGTAAGATCTTCAATCACTGACACAGCCCCAAAGTTACATGGTGTGTACAAGAGCAGCTATCCTCAATTGCACACCCTTAATCTAAAACTTGAGTGAAAATCCATGCTTGCAAGTAAGGATTTTTTTTCCCCAAAAAGCAATTCAGGGATGAACACAGGTATGTTAAAACCACTGTAATCCTCAGCATGCAGTGTACCTCACAGGCCATGAGGCAGTTCATAGGCACAGAGCTATTTCATCAATAGGTACCAAAGTAACATGCAAGAGGAAACCCCATTTTTAGACAACTGTTAATATTGGACAAAACCAGGCTAAATATTTCTGAATTCAAGTTCTCTGGCTCACTTCTATTTAGAATGAAAAGGTTTTTTCCAGAAATATTTTATTTCTCCCAGCTAACTGTATCTCTCTTTTGAATGGTGCTCCCTCCCATTTCTGAGGTTTTGGGCATTACTGATGCTCACACTGACCGTTCCAAAAGCAAGAGAAAGCCTCAGAAGTAACTCACGCCGAACCCCAGATACCAACCTCTGCACAACTTCATCGTCTGTTCGGGACCCTTCTCTGCTTTTACCCAAGTCATCTTCCACCGTCCCGTCCACATCCACCTCATCAGCTCTGACCGACACTGGGAAACAAGGAATCGAAGTCTGAGCCCCATCCCCACTACACACAAGCTCTCCGCTTGCCCAGCCCACCGTTTTAGGTTCAGTTCTGCCCCTCCCCACCCCCCCCCACCCCCTCGAGGAAAGTTCAGCCCAAGCGGAGCCATAAGAGGCGGCGGAAGGGGACGGCTCCCCCCCGCCCACCACGGCGCATAGCCGCGGTGCAGGTACCGTCTCCCTCCGCCGCCCCCCGGGGAGCAGCGCCGGCAGCACCCCAGCACAGCAACGCGGGGGGCTGGGCACCGCTGCCGCCTCCCCGCGACAAGCCCGCAAGGAACACAGGGGGTATGGGGGAGTGAGGGGCTCTCCCCCGCTCCCCAAAACCCACCTCGCTTCTCCTCGGCCTCTGATCCCCTTGCCTAAAGGGGGGAGAGGGGGAGGGAGGGAAAGGCAAGAGGTGGCTTTTAACAGAGACTCCGACCCCCCCCCCCCCCCAACCAACCCACCACCCGCCAGAAGCTTCTAGAAGCCCGCCGGCACTCACCGGCCAGGAGCAGCGTGCACGCCAGAGCGAGCCCCCACACCGACTTCATAGCGACGTGAGCTGCGGGCGCAGAAGAGAACGGCCCAAGGCACCCCTGCCCACACTTCCGAGCCCACCGCTGGGCGCACCCCGACCCGCGCCGCCGCTGAGCCCGCTGGAGCGGCCGGGGCCCTCCCCCTCCGCCTTATGAACGCGGAGCGCTGGCGGGTGGGGGCAGCCGCTCCGGCACTGGCCAATTGGGCCGTACCACGCCAAACAGGCAGCCAATGGAGAGCCTGGCAGGGAGGGGCCTGCAGCTGCCGCCGCCAATCGTGGCTTTCCATGTGCGGTTTCCTGCGGACGGAGCGTGGCCGGCGCCGATTGGCTGGGCGGAGGGTCGCTCGGCCAATGGTGTCCGCGGAGGGATTTAACCGTGGCAGCCGGCGTGGGTTCTCGTTATTTCCCCAGTGAACGAGTCGTTAACGTTTAACTGAGGCCACGGGAGGGAGCTTCCGGTCGTGGCGGCCCGCCGCACCCCCGAATGCCAAAGAGGAGCAAAAAGTTACGGGTAGGGTGGCTATAGCAGCAAGCGGCGGGAGCAGCGCCTGCCGCAGCCACCGGCAGACGAGGGGTATCCCCGCCGGATAGGCACCTCTCCCCCGGCCCCACGGCAGGCAGCAGGGCCAGGCCGGCCGTAAGGCGCGTGCGCCGCCGCGCCGCTTTGCATGCCGGGAGCTGTAGGCCGCGCGGGGGCGGTGCGCGGCGCCCCTTGCCGGAGTGACGCCATTACCGGCACGGCCCTGTCCGCCGGGGGTTCGGGGCCCGAGGTGGCCCCTCCGTGGTCCTCGTTGCCCAGGCCTTGGCTCCCCGCTCCCCTCTAGCATGTCTGGTGCCGTGCGAAAGACTGGCTGGCCTGGAGTCGGGGCTCCAGCGGTGGCCTCCATGTGCCGCTGGTGCGAGGGGACCGGGCAGCGCCCACGCCAATGGCTCCTCTGGTGCCCCTGTCAGGGAAGGTCAGTGCAGAAAGGGACTAATGTCTGTGGGACAGCAACAGGTAGGCGCGAGGCTCAGGATGTGGGATGTCCCCCGCCTTCTCCGGCGTTCTTTTCAGGGATCGCAGTTCGTAAAACGAAACGCACTGCATGCAAATTCTGCAGTGCACCGCTGTGAACAGCTTCGCGTTTTTAACTCGTGAAAGCTGGCAAATGATTAAGTATAATATTCTGTATGTTAATAAGCTACTTGAAATATCTTATATACCCCTCCCCTGCTTTTCTTTCACCTGCCACTCACCTGTTTTGTCTTACACACGTTCCCAACATTAGATTGGGGAAAAAACCTGGCAAGCAATGATTTAATGAACTCTACTCAGGAAGGAATTTATTTGAAAGCTCTTGATCTGAGGTGGTCAATACAAAAAATAAACCCCTCACTATGTTTATGACTTCACAAACACTGGAAGTAGCTAAAAGTAGTCTATTAGTAGCTAAAAGTCTTAGCAAAAATAAGCTTATCATCTTTCGTTATACAGTGGGTAAGACAGGTATTCTTTTTTTGCCTCGGAACTCAGTGTTGTACCTTTTTGTCCTACTGATCAAGTTTCTAGAATTGGAAAGGTGCCTTTGTATTGCAGTAAATAATGCTTATCTTTGGGTTCTTCTTCATGAAGCCAAGATTTGATTGTGACCTATTTAAAAATAATCATGAAGGTTTTCTGTGTGGTTTGCAGTTTCAATAGCTGTTCTTCAGAAGCTGCTGCTTCACTGATCACAAGCTATAAGAGAAATAAGGAAAGTTACTCTCCCAAAATATATATGATAATGACTGTGAAAAATATGTATGAGAGGTCAGTGTCAGGGTTTTAAGTAAAAAATGGTCTGTCGGGTTTTTGTGGAGACCTATGTGAACTCAGAGAATTATTTTCCAAAGAGAAGTCTGTCTTAATTCACATTACGATTTTGTTATTCACAAGTCTAAGCACAGCGAGTTTGTCTTTTTCTAGAACTCGCCTACAGGTGGTTTCAGGATTTGATTTCCTCATTGTGTTTGTGTGATTCCCAGAGTGAGATATGTTGCTCTGTGACTGTGGATAGGCATTTGAGGGGCATAGGGGTTCACAGAGTAAATTTTTCTCCATCTTGCAGAATTCTTGCATTAACAGCTTTTTAAGGCAGTTGTGTTTCAGCAGTCATTTTGCTGATGATGGGTAAACGTAATGCTTCGTGACAATCTTTTTGAACTTTGATAACTGAAATAGTAGGAATGCAGACCAATTCTGTTATTGAGTATGCTAAACCAACAGAGATTTTAGATGAAGTTGGGTGGAATCCAAATTTTCTTGCTTACTTTGCTTTTACAATTATACAAAGTAGAATGTTGTTTTTGAGAAAGATATGAAACCTGATAAACCTGTGTTTTTTTGCTTTGAATTTAGAGGTCAGACTAATAAGAAGTGTAATGGAGTTAGCAACATTGCTTGCTTTATATAGATTATACCATTTGCTTTCGTGAAAGCCCAGTTGGATTACCCAGGACAAAACTGATAGGCAAGAATGAGGCAGCTGAGTACTTACGCTTTCACACAGAAAGTTTGTTCTCCTTACAAGGAGGTTGGCAATTGAAGAAAATAGCTTGTTTGACTATTACACTAATAAAAGTACTTTCTTTTATGTATTTTAAAACTATGAGGATATAACCAAATACTGCTGTCAATGTTTTAAGCAAATCTGAGTAGAATTCCCACTGAACATTTATTAATTTCAGCTTAATTTCTGCTTAAAAGACTTAAGGGAGTTTTAAAAAATCTCAGTTGCCCTGATTGCTGCTGCCATTCAAAAGAACTTTGAGTATCACCTTTCAGGATTTAATACCAAAGGAAAGGTGTAACCGTTAAGAGGTAATAGTTTTTCAGCAAATTAGCTACATTGAAGACTTGTGTAAAGCAATTAGATATACTTTGATGACTGCGTGCGTAATGATTGAAGTAGTGTATTTAAGTGCTGTCTTTGCTCTGTTAACTAAAAACGTGGGGGCATGTGGTGATAAGAGAAACAGAATACAGGTAGCGCCTTTTTCCATGCAAACAGTAGAGCAAGCCCCTCTCCAGTCCTCTGAATATAACTTTATCACCTCATCCATGTGTCTGTGGGGAAGTCAGCTCACTGAAGCATGCCACATGATTCCAACTGTAAGTTGTAACTAGCAACTGTAACCTTGCCAGAAATAGCTGTAGAGATAAAGTGAGAGGAGTTCATATGACCTGACTGTGGGTGTTTGATTTAGCTAGCTAAATTAGCCAGATAATATGGTTGGGCTCCATCTGTAATAGAGAGATAGTCCTTTCACTATACTACTTTTGGCACGTGTCAGACTCTTCCCTGAGCTGATCTGACTCTCCAGCCCAGCAAAATACTCTGTAGTTAAATCAGCTTATATCAGGTCCAGGATGTACCAGACTGGAGCATGGTAAAGAGCAGGAGTTTATGGCTAGGAGAAGGTGATATCCTGGTTTTGATGGTGGTGGGCTGAGCCTGGGATGTAAATTACATAGGACAAAGACATTGTACATAGGTGCAAATGTAAGGAAGCCATAAAACTAAATAATCAGTTTGCATTGTCAGAATATCACCTCTTCTAATACATAGCTAAATTGAAGTCTGTAACTAATGCAAGTTCCATTTTTGTTCATGGATAATAAAAATGCTGTAATTTGTCTCACTGCTACCTAGCCACTTACTGTCATACTGTTTTTGATAAAGAAGTGATTTTATTTGAGAATAATTAATGCAGTCTGAAGTTTGTACCAGCAAATTGAGTCCTATCTCTCTTACAGGATAATGCGTTGGAAATATGAAGAACTACTTACCTGCATTCTCTGTAATTTGAGCTTCATTTGTATCTTTATAAAACAATACACAGAGAGTTACTATTCCCTTCCTCTGCAATGTCTGCTTCAGGGACTAAATATTGTAGGTACAGCACAAGCTGAAGACATATCCACTTACTTAAGATGCTCTACAATATTTGGGGCTGGGCGTGAATATGAAACAAAAACAATGCTGCCATTAGCTAGCTTTTCAAGCTGGTTAGCCAAATAGTAGAAAAATTTAATAGTAACTACACACAAGCAAGATTAAAATACTGTTGTTTGTAAATAGTGACAGCTTTACTAAATGCCCATGCTATCTACCTGCTCTCTTTTTGTCAAGAAATTCTGTTGACCAAAATACCATGTTTTCACTTCAGCCTTTTTCCAGTTGGGAGGAATACATCCTGTATCCACTGCCTACGTAGTCTCATAACTATTAATCTCCACTAAAGGGACATTTCCAGCCATACTCTAATTTTAAGAGTTGAGAATCCTAACAAAAAGGTTAACTTTTTCCTTCCTATACTGTGAGAGCCTACGCAGCCAAATATTCTACAGCTTCAGGTACAAACATCTTTAGACCTGTTTCTTCAAATCTTTTACTCTTTGCAAAGAAACAATAAAATGGTTTGGTTTATGAAAAAATGTTTTTTTTCCCAGGTATAATGAATGTAACTTGCTAGGTATAGGTACATTCAGTGTTTCCAGGACTCAGCAGAGTGCTGTATAAGAAAGGTAGCCAAAGTAGAATTTAATTTAGGTAGTTTCACCTCCTAATTTTGCTCCTGTTTGTTTTCCTGCCTTTCTGAAATTTGGCAGTTTGTGCAGCTGAGTATCAGTGAATCTCACCAGGAAGCTGCCAAGGATCCGTCTTACTGCTGGGCTGTGAATCTGATTCTTCCCACAGTGTATCAGGAGTATGGTTGATGCTAGATGGCCAGTGTCAGATGTATCATTTTGTCTCGGTACTGAGACAAATCCTCTTTGTTTACTTATGAAAAAGCCAATTAAGTCAGTAGATGAATTAAGCCAATTAAGTCAGTCAGTGAGCTAAGTAACGTGAGCAGGAACAGTCTGGGCTCTTACTGATTTGTTCTCTTCTTGTCCTCTGTTCTTGCCAGGGCACCCACAGTTGGCTACTGCTAGAGACAAGATACTGGGCGGATCTGAGATGGCCATTCTTAGGAACTACATATATTTTATACAAGCTTCATCAGCTTGAATAATTGGAATGACCAATAGCCTGAATGCAGTGGGCAGAGAACACAGTCAGAACTGGATCCACACGGAGCCTTGAGCACTATAATGTTCAGTCAAATCAATCCTTCATCCTTCATCACAAAAAGCGGAGCAACTGCCATGAAACATGTTGCAAGTTACCTGAATGTTTTCAGCCTTTTCTTTCTTTTCCCCACCATTTTTAGAGTACCATTCAGGGTGCTGAGAGATAACAGGGTGAATACCCTAAAAGAGAGAACGAATTGAATGGAAGTTTCTCTCAGCTTGGATTAATATTTTAATCACTGAGTCACTGAACAGAATACCAGCAGGTTTTTGAAGGAAGGGATCTGTTTTTCTTTTTAGAAACTTCATCTACTAACTATGCTCTGGGCTTCCTTTCTGGATCAAAATTACTCTGGCATGAAATATGGAGGGAAGTTTATTTTGTGAAGGTCAGGAATGAGCAAGGTTTGTCACTGCTTGACACAATAAGTATTTGCCGTACCAGAAAAGACTGTATATGTGACTTTCAGTACTTGGGAAACTTCAGAATGAAAACTGAGATGCTGACAGAGGTTAGGTGGTTTCAAAGCTAGGTAACTGCTGGAGAAACATTTTGGAGACAGCATTTTTGAATCCATTTATTTGAAGAGGGAACTAGAGGTGAGTTATAACTTTCTGTGAATTTAAGGTTCAGGAACTTCCAGGAAGTCCAAAGCATCCTGTAGGAACTTGGTCTGAAATGTCTAACTTTTCAGACACCACACTTGCAGGAGACATAGTACTCACACTGATGTGCAAGTCCCAGGAGTCTGATGAAAGAGTCACTGATGTTAGGTGTGCTACCCACGTGGTCAGAGCTGGTGTTTAAACATCTAAAGGACTGGGGTCCAAGTTGTTCCTTCAGCAAACACTTTTGGTATAAATGTTTCTTTCAACACTAAGACTGTTGTTCACAACATTATCAAAATTACATTAGGAAAAAAATATTTGTATCTTTTGCCATTTTATATTTGTAATAACCTTTTTAAAAATTGTTAAATACTGGCTTAAACATCCAGCACTTTTAATTTTTGTTTCTGCTCTGCTTTAAGTTTGGAAGAGTGTTTGTTCTTCAGGTATTATTTGGCATTGAGTCAGCTTTATCCCATTCCTCCTGAGACTGATGATTGCGTTGCAGCTGCCACTGTTAGCAAAAAGTGAGTAATCTGTGGGGTTTCCCCTGTCAAGTATTTTTGAAGTCTGCACGGTGTCCCGTGAAGTTTAGTGCTCTGTATTCTTATAATAGAGGAACTGAGAGAAGGGAATTGGTTTTAAGGAGCCTAGCATACAGGGAAAAATCTGTTAAGGTGAAGAACTTTAACTAGAAGAATCTTTATACAGATAAAATGACCATGTTTTGATCATTATAAAACCCTCCCCAACTCTTCAAATACTAAAACCCCTGTATCTCTGTATCGCTTGAAATCTGCACCTGCAGCAACAGATTTCTGTGGCCAAGAATAAAAAACATATCACAGGGAATATCACTCTTCTCAGAATAGTTAAGCCTTGTTCTGATCTGTAATTACTATTTTCCACGGCCAAAGAAAGTCTTACCGTGAAATGGCTGGGCACAGCGAGTGCACAAGCAGTGGCTTCTGCTATGAGCTCGCTTTGGTTTCACAGCAGTTTCCGCCTTGTGGTGTGTGATTGGATTTAGGGGGTCAATTCTGGCAGAGCATGCATTTCAATTAAAAATTGAGGAAACTGTTCACCTCTTTGAAGTTAAGCACATGCTCACAGGCAACGTTGGGCTGAAGTGTTGGTCTAGAGAAGGAGAGAAAAGCTAAAACAGTCAGATACTCTATTTGTGGAAAAGGGCACGTCTCTGTAACCGAAGAGGAGCTTGTCAACACCTGCAGCGAAATGAGCCCAGCAAACCCGTGGTGTAAAGTATCACTTCTGCTTCCCCTCCACCCAGGAAGGCAACTGGGGTCCCCTGGCAGCAGAAACATTGTTGATGAGGAGTTGTCTGACCTTCGGCTGGTGCAGGTCCCCAGGGCTAAGCTGGGCTTGGGGAACACAGAGCAGCTGCAGCAGCATACAGTACTTGCGTAGCATCACCCAGCCGTGTCAGTATAGCTTCCAGCTGGTTCTGCGACCTTCCACAGCTTTCTTATCTCTCAAGGAGATGGTAAGAGTTTTTGGAGTAGAGCCCATGTCACAAAGTTGACTGTGCAGATCTGAACGTATCCTCGGGAAACATCATTTCTGCACACTGGCACTCATGTTCTGCTCAAGAACCGGGGCAGAAAGATACAAAAAGCTTTGAAAAGAAGGCACGAAGCTTTAAATACCGTGAGGTTTTTTCCTCCCCTGCCTGAAAATACGGCAGGAGGCAGAGCAGCTGCTGCTGGATTTGCTGGGCGAGAGCTCACCCTGGCGGCCTTGTAGGGAGCTTTTCCCTTCAAGAGACCCCTGCCAGGTCTTTACCTGCAAACACCATTGGTTGGGTTACATTTGTTGTTTCTGCTACTTTTAATAAATATTTTATCATCATAGTCTCTTTTTTCGCATTGCCTTTATGTGTTCATCCCCATGAATGGACATTAGGACTGGAAAAAGCCTTTTCTCAAATATATTTTTTCAACTTATCTTTTGCACATATTTATGTGTGTATGCATGTATTTGAAATAAGTATTTAACTTTTTTAGTTACAACTTGCCACCCCCTTTCAAACGCGTCATGACCTCTCTCTTGTGTTTTCTTGACCTCTTGACTGCACAGAAATGAGTGCCAGGATCTCAGTGAATAGCTGGAGGTATAATTTATTTGTTATCTCTGTTAGGTTAAACCTAACATACCTGGAAAATAGATAGTAAAAGAATGTTAATTAGGAAAAAAATCTTTGAGCTTTCTCTGGGTAAGGCAAAATATTTTCTTTTGTAATTAATTTTCTGAAATCCAGGTTTATATCGATGTAAAACCTGGTATGTTCAATTATATTTAAAGAGGAAGACCTTTATATTGGGACTGTGAAATGTATTTTAAGGATGAGACTATAATTTCTTCCTTACTAGACTTTGAGTGATTCTAGTCCAGGTTGACCAGGTGGAACTGAGTCTAGCCAGAAAATTACCTTAGCCAAGCCAGGTATATCTATAACACAGGCCATATAAGGACTAAGGCACAGGCCTGAGCTTAAACACAGCTTGGGAGCCAAAGGGTGCGAGGTGTGTGTGTGGAGGCACAGATAACACTTCTCACAGCTCTTTTCCCAGGGCCCTGCTTCAGGTTATACAGCTGTGCTGTATCAGAACACAGTTTGAACACTGGCAGCTGAAGTGTGGGATGGGGGAAAGTGTGGATGGGTAATGATGAGGACAAGTAGTATTTTGTAGAGAAGAAAGGTTGCAGGCTGCTCCAGGTAGTTAGAGCCTCTTTGTGTACATAGGATTTTGACTCTGAAATTGTATTTACTGCTTTGAGTTAGGGGGTATTGAGACACCCTGGCTTTTAGATGTTCTCGCTATGCAGACAAGTATGAAATACCTATCATCTTCTTACTGCTACTATGGTGTGAATTCAGGAAACTGCAGTCACCCTTTGGACTTTCATCCCTGTAAAAAGTACTAGATAGCATAAGCAGCTTGGCAAGTGAGCTACAGGATAATAAATGAAAAAGAAATGAAGTATTGATCAAGAAAAAACTCTTCTACAGTAGACTTGGTTTCTTGTTTCTGGAGTACACTAGTCACAAAACTCCTTTTCAGTTCTTTTCTATGATGTTAAACCATCCTTTCTACTTCTAGGCCATATGATTTAATTATGGCATGCAAAGTGGAACAGCTCTAACAGGGGTGAGAATATCTGTTGTTTGAATACTCAGGATTACATGCCCAGCTGCTTTTCTGATGTGCTTTTAGCTTGGCATTTCTAAATCATTTTAAGTGGTAACTCATTTGGGTCTCTGTTCCATCTCTTGATGTACGAGTGTTTCATTCATAGCTGCCTTGCTATCCTTATGTATTAGGAGCTTTTTTTCAGCCTTTGAGAAAAGTGTGTGTGTTTCATTTGATGGCAAGGCTGTTGAAAATGGTTTCCTTGCCAGCATGAGTCCTTCTGTGGACCTAATCCAGGATTGTTTATCTCTTGAATATTCTTTGTGAAGTAGGATGGGATATTTATTAGGAGAAAGGGTGCATCTCCTAAGACCAATGATGTTACTTGGATGAGAGTATACTAGCTAGGTGATGAGTTGGCTGCACAAACCCAGCTAGAGGATACAATGCTGTTTAGACGATAGCTGTATGTTGAATGAAGGTTGTAAAGAACTTTTACAAGGAGGTTGTTTTTGTGAGCTGTCTTTTATTCAGTTCTATCTGAACGGTACCAAGTCAGCATGTGGCTGTAACTCTCTACTTGTGAAAGGAAATTGATTTTTAGAGTTTATGAAAACTGCTATAACAGATGCAAAAACTGTGCAGTTTTTCTTTGAGTCACAGGTAACTGTCAGCAATCTGATACTGATGGATGCTACAATGAAGCCATTCCATCTCTGTGATTTATCTAGAGCTATGATATGGATTTGGAGGGTTGAATACAAAGAAGCAGTTTTGAGAATTTTATATAATCGTTCCTTCCCCAACCCCACCCTCCTTGTTCATTCTGCTTATATCCAACAGGTAGCAGGTTGTGAAAATACCTGTAGGAATGTTTATATACCGAAAGCAGACAGTATTAAAATTTATGATAGAAAAATGACTTCAGGTCTGACAAGATGCTGTGTGAGATAAAATGCTGTCATGCCTGAGTTAGGCTCGTTAAAGCTATGGAAGAGAAGAGGGGGGGAGTGAAGCTTCTGCATTCTCCCAAAAGACAGGAACAATCAAAAGAGTCATGTTGAAATCTGTTGTAATAGTTTTGTACCAAATGATTCAGAAGTTCTCCAGCTATAAGACCTAGACACTTTGAAAGAAGTGAATGCTTCTTCCTGTTTGTATTAATAGCAGTGCTAAATATACCATTGTTTTAAAGAAGCAGCAGAAAGCAGTGGATGATGTGCTGAAATTATCAATCTTATGAAACTAATGAACCCTTTTTTTAAGAGCTAATGTGTCTGTCTATGGCTTTAGATTTTTCTGAGTAACTTCTGTTTTAAGAATGGTGTGTTAATAGGCTGTAATAGATTTTAGTAGACATCTTGGAGCAGAATTTCCAAGGGACCCATTATCTGAATTTAGAGCTATCAATAGGCATCCAGATTTTCAAAATATTATCAGTGCTCAATAGAACATGAAAGGCGAATCTTAAGCCAGACTTCAAATTCAGTCTGCACCCAGCAATTCCTTATTGTTCTTATTAAGTGAGAGCTGCTAAGCATTTAACAGTTCTGGAAATGTTGCCTATATTAGTTGACCCTTCGCTCATTCCCACTGAAATAGTGGCAAAACTCCCGCTGATTTCAGTTGTGCATGATCAGGCCTCTAAGATCATATTTCATAATTTTGTCACTCAAAGGTGTATGTTACACTTCAATAACAGAGATCTGTCATAGTTCAGTGTGCTATTCTGTAAGTGTTCTGCTGAAACTGAATTTCGTTGAACTCTGAAATGCAGGAGGAGTTTTGTATCTCTTCCAATTTTTGTAAGGTTGATCTACAGGAGACATGAAGATACCTTCAGTTGTTTGCCAAAAATGGATCTCCGTGAGAAATTCTGGAGTTTTACACACTGGGTAGACTAGAAAGTAACATCCTTCAGGTGGGGTCAATTATCATGGATTTTAAGAGTGATGGTGTTTCCTGGCAGGCTGCAAAAAATGTTTGTAGTCTTTAATTTGCACAAGATACACACTGTGAGCTTGCCAGATGGCACCGTGACACACTGGTTGGCTGTTATATCATGTTTCTTCTGTCTAGAATTCTTATCAGTAAGATATTCCCAGAATAAACAGGCTGATTGGTTTTATGGTGCTCTTGCTTTATGCTGATTACAGTATGTAACTCGCCTTGCCATGTTTGGTCAGCAGATGTGTTTGGACATCATACTGTTTGGCAGACTACAGCATGACCTGCCAGTGATTGCCATCACTGATGGCATTTCTGCTGTGCTTCTGTGAGACTGTTGTCATTAACCCAGCAATTGTGCAGTAAGTTCTACAATGCATGGTTCAGTTCATTAGGATACTGAGATTTCTTGGCTGGGCATCTGCTGCTTAATATATCAGAAAATGGAGGACAAAGGCAAACACATATTTAATTTCACATTAGAAAATGCAGAGAATATGAAAAACACTATAAATGAACTATTTACTCTGTGAAATGAAATAGTCTGAGCCATTGTTCTAATAACACTGATTATAGGGTTCAGAAATTACTTAGATTGCAGATTGAAGCTGTACCAATTTTATCTGAGAGATCACTGTAATTGCAGCAATAGAGTGCCTGCAAATTCATGTTGCTTAGTAACGTTACGGACAAAGTTCTGAGGAAGGAGTCATACTTTTTAACATATACATACTTTCACTGCCTTCTCTGTTTGAATGTCATTCACTACTTGCATATTATTATTTTAGCATTACACCCTTGCAAGACATAGTTCTTGCATCCTGTGCTCCTTGAACTTATGCCTGTGAAGACTTACCTAAGTGAATAACTTTGTGTAAGGAGCAGTTAAAGCTTAAAGGAGACTGCTTTGTCAAATGTATCCCTAAATCTTCACAGGTTCCAGACACAGTGTAGTTATGCTAAAGTTAGTTACAAGTGCAGTATGACTGTTGTGCAATGTCACGTAATGGATTTTGTGGAGAGGATGCACAGGCTTGCCCTATAAAAGGAGAAGCCATGCAGGGGGAGACAGATGACAAATAATAATCACATTTAAGAAACATTAAGAATATGAAGCATATCTTGACCTTCACCTCACTTAATATTTTTTCTTGCATATTCTTACAATTGTAGGTGGTAACATTATCAAAAGTATGTTTATCAACAGAAAATTAGAATAGAAATGAACTAAAAGGTTTAATTCTGTGCACATACTCTCAAATCTAGACCCCAAAGGGGAAAAAAAAAGTCTTTCAGCCAGTGAATACTAACATCCCATTTTTGCTAAGTCTTAGTGCTGTAAAATGTTGTCAGGAGGGAATCCTTGAAAAACTACAGGAGACAAGTAGAATCTCCAGAAAGAAAAGAAAGTAGTGTGCTGAAGGGAGGTGATTCTGAATTTTAGGAGGAAGATAAATTAAAATACGCTCATGTACCCAGTTGTTCTCTGAAAAATATAGGCTAAATGAAAGATTTATGTTCTACATTTCAGAAAACAATGTGATTGACTGACTGGATAACTCTTAGGAGCTAGTCTCATGTAGCTAAGAAGTGGAGGGTCAGATCTGTTTGATTCCATTCTTCAAAGATCTTCACAGGATGCAGAACAGACATAGCTGCTCTTGACTTCTGTTGTCTTCAGTGAGTGTGTATCATACAGGTAAAATAATATCTGCAGAGCTGACGATGTATCCCAAGACTCGCATATTTTAATGGTGGGGTCATAACTGTAATGCAACCTTCTGAGTATTGAGGAAGGAGGTGTTTTGTTGTTTATTTTTTCCCCTTAAAATTGGCACCAGCATATTTTTAATTTGTGGCAACATAAGATTTTATGCCAAAATGCATTGATTTTTAAACTAATTTAATTACAGTGGAGAGTTCTATCTTAGTCTATACTTTTAAAGCAATATGTGTTGACACAGCTGTCATTACTTGTTAATGATTTGGTTTTGGGCAAAGGTAGTAGACCATGTTTTAAAAGAACCAAACACCTTACTGTCATGTTACTAGACCAAACATAAAGCAACTGTAAAAAGAATGCAGCCATTCCATATTATCAGGTACAAAGAAGTGAGACATTTTATTGTTGTTGATACTGTCTTTTTGTTGTTGTAGTTTGGGATTTTTTTAACTGCCTCTTCTCCCTAACTCTGTGGAAGGTTGTTTCAGACACAGTCAAATTAGGATAAGGATAAGGCAAAAGTTTTCTATGCAGAAGACATTACAAACAGTTAATTTGATTTGGCTAGAACAAAATCTAGTTATTGTAATCAAATGAGGTGTGTATTATAAAGATCAGAGAAGAGTCAGCAGTATGATGAGTGCATTCTCATTTGTGTTTGTCCTAAGGCTATGAAAAGGTTGCACAACTGTAGCTAAGCAGCATGGACACTTGTTTTGGTATGAGTTCATGTTTTGCTTTAGAATAGAAAAGATATCCTCTTGATACAGGGCAAATTGCAATAAAACATTCTTAAACCAACATAATTTTATGGAGGATTGATTACAGGATCTGAAAACTGAATGAAGTTAAACCAGTGCAATTTTTCCATGTAAATGAGGCCTGAGATCACCTGTATGTTTCTTTAACAGGGTGTATGTTAAAATGTGTAAAGTACAATTTATGCTTGCTATAAAGCCCATTTATTCTAATCCAGTGGTATACGGTACCATTGGTTTTCTTTGCATAACTTTTCCTCTTTCTATTATTTAAGTGTTGTTTATGCTAATAGCATTAAAACATAGCATTAAAACATAACATTTAAACATACTTTCCTTCCCGACTAGTTACCATTACAGTGTGAGAGTAGTCATGCTTTTCAGGCAAATGGCTTGTGTAACTGGATGATAACTTAAGGATTTTCCAAAGCAAGAGCAATGCATGCTGGAGGAGGCTTCTAGAAACTTGAGGGGAAGAGATGTTACTGGAGCAACTGATTCAAGGAGCAACTCTTAAAAGCTCAGGAGAAGGCCATCCCCAGGCCCGGAAGGACGAGCCGGCGGGGAAGGCCAGCCTGGCTAAATAGTTTTGGCTGGACCTCAGGAACAAAAAGAAAGTCTACGGCCTTTGGAAAAAGGGATTGGCAACTTACAAGGAGTACCAAAATGTAGTGAAGCTGTGCAGAGGGAAAATTAGAAGGGCCAAAGCTCAAGCGGAACTCAACTCCGTCACTGCGGTTAAGGACAATAAGTTGTTCTTTCCATACCTCAATAGAAAAAGGAAGACTGGGGAAAAATGTTGGCCCACTGATGGACGAGGTGGGTGCCCTGGTGGTGGAAGACACAGAAAAGGCAGAGGTACTGAATACCTTCTTTGTCTCGGTCTTCACTACTAAAGGGGTCTCTCATGAATCCCGAATCGTGGAGGCAAGAGGGAAGGTCTGGAGAGATTTTCCCTTGATAGAGGAAGACTGTGTTAGAGACCACTTGGCCAAACTGGACATCCATAAGTCCATGGGCCCTGATGGGATGCACCCATGAGTGCTGAGAGAGCTGGCAGATGGTATTGCTGGGCCACTCTCCATCATCTGTGAAAAGCCGTGGAGAGCAGGAGAGGTGCCTGAAGACTGGAGGAAGGCCAACATCACTCCAGTCTACAAAAAGGGCAAGAAGGAAGATCCGGGAAACTACAGGCCAGTTAGTCTCACCTCCATCCCTGGGAAGGTGATGGAGCGACTCGTTCTGGAGGTCATCTCCAAACATTGAAGAACAGAAAGTTATTGGGAGTGGTCAACATGGATTTACCAAGGGTAAATCATGCATGACCAATCTGCTAGCCTTCTATGATATTATAACCGGTTGGCTGGATGAGGGGAGAGCAGCAGATGTCATCTACCTTGACTTCAGCAAGGCTTTTGACACTGTCTCCCGTAACATCCTCATTAGGAAACTCAGGAAGTGTGGGTTAGATGAGGGGACGGTGAGGTGGATCGAGAGCTGGCTGTGTGACAGATCACAGAGGGTTGTGATCAATGGAGCAGAGTCGAGTTGGAAGCCTGTAACCAGTGGTGTCCCCCAGGGGTCAATACTCGGTCCGCTCTTGTTCAACATATTCATCAATGACCTGGATGAGGGGACAGAGTGTATCCTCAGCAAGTTTGCTGATGACACCAAGTTGGGAGGGGTGGCTGACACGCCAGAGGGCTGTGCTGCCGTCCAGCATGACCTGGACAGGCTGGAGAGCTGGGCAGAGAAGAACCTCGTGAGGTTCAATAAGGGCAAGTGTAGGGTGCTGCACCTGGGGAAGAAGAATGCCAGGCACCAGGATAGGTTAGGGGGGGACCTCCTGGAAAGCAGTTCCGAGGAGAAGGATCTGGGAGTCCTGGTAGACAGTAAATTATCCATGAGCTGGCAATGTGCCCTTGCTGCCAAGAAGGCCAATGCCACCCTGGGCTGCACAGGGACGTGTGTGGCCAGTAGGTTGAGGGAGGTCATTCTCCCCCTCTACTCTGCCCTGGTGAGGCCACAACTGGAATACTGCATCCAATTCTGGGCTCCCCAGTTGAAAAGAGACAGGGACCTACTGGAGAGAGTCCAGCGGAGGGCAACGAGGATGACTGGGGGACTGGAGCATCTCCCCTATGAGGAAAGGCTGAGAGAGCTGGGACTCTTTAGCCTGGAGAAGAGAAGGCTGAGGGGTGATTTAATTAATGTTTATAAATACCTAAAGGGTGGGTTGAGGGAGGATGGAGCCAGACTCTTCAGTGGTTCCCAGTGACAGGACGAGGGGTAACGGACACAAGCTGGAACATAGGAGGTTCCATTTAAATATGAGGAAGAACTTTTTTTCAGTGAGGGTGACAGAGCACTGGAACAGGCTGCCCAGAGAGGTTGTGGAGTCTCCTTCTCTGGAGATTTTCAAGACTCACCTGGATGCAGTCCTGAGTGATGTGCTCTAGGGAATCCTGCTTTTAAGCAGGGGAGTTGGACTAGAGGATCTCTGGAGGTCCCTTCCAACTGTGAATGTTCCGTGATTCCATGATCTATATCATAGTTTTCCAAAGCCTCCAGAAGCAAGAAAATACTTCTATACATTTGATATGATACATATGTCTCATATCTATTTCTCTTTTAGTACATATATCTTAAAAAACAGACATACACCTATCAGCACGCTGTTGCTGAATTCAGTTTTACTGAGAAGGAATATGTATTAACCCAGAGATGAATATGAGTCAGGAGTATTTATTTCTCCTACAAACCCGACAATTAAACGATGATATGAGTCTGCCACAGCCTTGTGCTCAGTGAACAGACTTCTTGACCACTGTAAAGTACAACTCATGTTAGCGATGCTTCATGAGGAGAGAAGGGTTTACCTTCTGGACTGGTTGCAGGACTGAGGCTTTTGACTTAATTTGTGATAAAATATGTTAAAGGGAGCTTGGGTCTGCTTGTTTTGCTTTCTTCCTTCCATTTCTGAAAGGGCAATGGAGATAGAAACATTGACCAGTCTCTTCTGATATGAATTAAAACTTTGGAGATGCACAAGACCAGACAAATAGGACTACATGGTTGGAGACAAATCCAATAGGTCTGGCATTAGCGAGTAAATTTTACTATTTGTTTTCTCTGAATCAAGTATCTGTTTTTCAGGGAAACTTGTACGAAGAGAGGTTGCCTTTTTACAGTATATGTGTGATATATTCAGTTTGAAGCAATACCGTACAGTCCTACATTGTCTATTAACTTTGAGATGTTGATGTTCTTTCAAAGAAGGTAAACCCACCTCCTTTTAAAGGCTTTTTTGAATTATAGGCCCTGCCCCTAGTAACAGGTAATGTCACACAATCTTAACGACTGTTTCCTGTTGGATCTGCTTGATTGCAGCTAAGTTGCAAGTCTTTGCAGAAGTGCACTTTGCATCTACTCAACAGGGACTTGGCTGAACCTCCCTGAGGATGCCACTGTGCGAAGCCACAGCAAGCCCAGCAGGCTGTGGTCTGACAGAGCTTGCATTTATATCATGTTTCAATGTAACTTTATTTGATCAGTTAAGTTAATTCAGGCGAACAAACTGTCCATCAAAAAGAATCCTTTTGCTTGCTTGTGTTCAGGGGAAAAATTGTTTTTAATAATTCAGTTCATGTCATGTGCATAGTTGGGTTTTCTTTTTTTTAATTACTAGGATTTTTGGCTTGCGTATTTTGGGTGTGAAGGATATTTTCCCTTTTTCCTTCTCTGCAAGTGACACTTTGCATGGCAAGATTAATCTTTTAGTTGGAGGTCAAGGACAGCTGGCAGAGTTTAAGGCATCTCAAGAATAGTAAAAAGTCAGGGCTATATATAAAGTGCTGGCTGAGCAATAAAGTGACATATAATTACATAATCTCACCTAAATTTGTCTGTAAAGGAAATAATGTTTTATGGTATGTGGAGAAATTGAAGCCTCTTTTGAGTTTCATTAGTCTCTTTAAAGATTGACAGCTGTTCACCATCTTCCCCAAGCTCTTCAAACTTATTGTCAGTGTTATCTCTGCCTAGCTGGGTGAGTGCAAGCAACCTGACTTCCCAGGTATGGGGGTAGTCCTGCCAGCGGATGGCTTACTGCCTCTTGTCTCTTGCCTGCTTATAAACTCACTGAAAATAAGATCATACAGTGAGTGTTTACTGGGCTGTGGTTTGGTATAGTGGGGGAAAAAAAACCCAGTCGTACTTAGTCTTATGACATGCTGTGACGTGTTATGCTGGTAATTGATTCAGTCATGTAGAGGAGGAGTTTTTAGTAACAGAGAGCGAAGACAGCAGACACTAAGACATCTTCCCTTTCTGCAGCCCGAATGGTGATGCATGTCTTGGGGAATGAATTTCCTAGCTCCTGCACTTGGAACTCCTTAATGGTTCCACTGAAGAGTTCCAGTCTTTGAGAGTGATGGGGTAGTGTCAACTGGTGTAACTTGGAGGACGCTCTGGCTCATGCCTGCTTGTCTGTGCAGTCCAGAAATATTCTTTGCTCTTTGAGCTATTCTAATTCAGGTTGGTATAATGCAGAGATGCCTGAGCTACCTTTCCAGTATTTCTGCCAGGACCAGAAGCAGTTTGCTGTGACAGCACCATGTTGTGTATAGGCTATTTGCTCTGCCCAGAGGCAGATATTTTGAATTATTAGCTAGGAGCGGAATAAATTAGCCCATGGAACTCTGGGCTGCTGCAGCTGGATTAGTTTTCAGATGGCTTGGAAGCACTTCATGCACTGGAGACCAGGGCAACCAATTTTTTTTGCTAGATATATGTGGGCCCTGCTTCTTGTGGAATGTCATTTGACCAGAACTTGCTCCCTGGCATTATTATGTGACAGTCAGAAAAATGTCCCTCCAGCAATGCCTGCTGGAGGGGTAAAATGCCCGCATTAAGTTGTGACCTGGTGCAAGTGCTGGATTCAATAGGGCTTTTTTTTTTCCCCTTCTGCCATGTTGGGGATGAATTTTCAGTCATATACTGAAAGTGGGGATAGAAAATCCTCTGTCCTAGTGTGAGGCATGATGAAATCATGTCCTGACTCTTACAGGAGTGATAGCTGCATTGTGGGACTGCTCTGGCCAAATCAAGGGTATATCTACATGTCTTTGGCCAGGTGTTTATGACATGTTTACAATGCAAAATTGAATTAGATGTTGTTTCATGGGGTAGAACAGAGCCCGGTGGACTTGTCTTAGTTCTGGATATTTTTTTTATGAAGGTTAAACTAGCTTGTGCAAAGAGCTAATGGGAGTGGCTGAGTGCAGTGCCTGGCAGAGATGTCTAGGATGTGACCCATCTTCCTTCCAGTTTTGCTATCTCTCTACTGTGTTTCTTTGTATTTCCTGTCCACTGTGAATTTAGGTAGAGACACACTTGGCTGTATCTGCTATGCAAGCATTCTTATTTCGAGATCTGGTGTAAAATAATTCGAGGTTGCTTATTTTTTACCTTGCAGAATCAGACTTCCCTTTGGACCAGATGCTGGATAAGTGCTCACCTATCACATAACAGATAGCATGTACTATACTGGATGGCATTAACAGAGAAGAATGATGGGCTTCTAACAACTCTGGTAAGATTGCTCCTAAGTGAATATATCGTTCAAAATGTACTTTATGTGAAAAGCAAGGTTCATTTTATTGCTATTTATTCTTCTCTTCAATACAAGATTCCTCAGAATCTTTTAAGGCAGTAAGAAAGACTTCCGATTCTTTCATGAGAGACTCTTTCTGTCTCGTTTTTGCCCATTCTCTGTCAGTCCAAGGTCATTCACCTCTGTAATAAACAACTGTCTGATACAATCTGTCAGATGGTTTTATTGCTTGCCAAGCTGTTCTGTTTGGAACATTATACTGCAGAAGCTGCAGTAAGATGTTGTCAGCTTTCCCAGCATTGCATTTTAATTTCATTCAGTGGCACTTTAATGAATTGTAGTATCTATTAGCCCAATCTTAGGCTTCACTCGAAGGCTGTACTAGCTGATTAGAAATAGATCCTGCAGTCACTTAAGTGCAGGGGTGTCTTTATTAGCCAAGTGGTTTCTGAGGTGCTGAGTGCTCTCAGTAAGTACAGACATGAGAAGGAGTTGACGGGGCTGAGCAGGATACAGGGAGATTTGCATGTTTCCCCTGCGTGAACAAAACTATGGAAGCAAGGAAGTTAGATAGTGGTGTAATTATAGATCTAATTTGTCATACATACTATATGTGAAACACTTAACAGGTTCTCAAAGGTGTTTTATATATGCACATATGGAGATGACATGGCATCTATGTCCTGAACCTCTATTTAAATAGAGCTGGTGTTTGTGAACTAGGATAGTATGTGGGCACTTTCAATTATTCCTGGTCTCAAAATTCAGCCAAAAGTAAACCATTTAGTTCATAAGTATTCTGTTTATCTTGAAAGAAATTGTGCATATTATCCCAACACAGACCCTAGTTGATCCCACAGGCCCTGAATAGTAGTAGGATGCCAGATATAAATTGGGGTATGATGATAGGTGCTTAACATAGCTGCATGCCTTTTTGGTTTTAGGTCCATGCTATCTTGTTGGTCTATCCATGCAGGTTTTTTTGTTTTTTTTTAAATTACCAACCATACCTAAACACCTTTCTGTTTTAGTTTGTGCCAGATCAGTGTCATAGGTATGGTCAATTCTGACAATAACATGAGGGAAAGTCTGGGCTCTTTTATACATTGTGTAAAGTATTGGATACCTCTTTTCGTTTTGTCATCTTGTGGCTACGATCATTTGGACTGATCTGATTAAGAAGGGACATTTAAAATCACATTAACTTGTAGACTAATATTTCATGTTCAGTGCAATTTTAGAAAAAATGTTGTTTGACTTGCTCTACTTCTGTATATCCCATTCTGTTTAAATAAAAACTGATACAACTTTTGGAAGAAAGAATGTAACTTCATCTATCTTCTGTGGACCTCAGATAAAGAAAAATTAATTTCCATGTGTGCTCCTTCATGCCAGTTTACATTACAACATATTTTCCAGTATTTGAGTCATTACTCAGAGACCAGCAGACAGGGGAAAGGACAGAGTTGTCCGAAGTTGAGTTGTTTAACAACTTATTTTTAAACACCGCTACCTCATATTTCAGTTCTGTCTCTAGTCTCACTGCTTACAGTTAGGGATTACTTTGATTTGTGTGAATAACCCACAGTCCTAACAGGTCTTCATATAGAAGAAAACACCTCACAAAAGTTGCTCTAGGTAAAAGAATTGCATAAAGGAAAGAACTTTCCTTTTTATTTGTATTGCATATATCAAGCATATGTTAGCATTACAAAAGCATGTTTTCGGAAATGCAGACAGAATGATTTTTGAAAACATTGGGATTGGACACTCAACAACACATCCCTCTCTTTTTTTTTTTTTTTTAATAGGTTAGTCCTGGCTATCTGAGGAGCTGACCACAGGCTGTCTGCAACAAAACCACAGGTTTCTACCCACAATAATGTTTTTTTGCGTTCAAGGCCCTGTCTTGCACATGCTTGCAGAAGAAATGGAAGTACTATTGTTGTAGTTTGATAGTATAAAAAATAAATGAATGTGAAAGTTCAAAGCCCTCAGGTTTCAAGGGGTGAGTAACACAGAGCACTGTATTGTCTTTTTCCAGACTTCCATTAGAGGTAAGTTTTCTAACTCTAATTCTGGTGTTGTACTAAGGGAGCATAAATCCCTGCCTCTGCAGTATTCTCTTACTGCTTATGCCAGAACAGCAACACCTCCATTGACTGCTGGAAACAGCTTTTCTGTTACTGTTCCTTTTTTTGTATTATTCAGAGCAGTTCTTGTAACTCTTCCTTGAGAATGTCTTGCCTACTAATGTGGTTATTGTTCACAATATTCGTGTTCTTAGTACTTGGAGACAAGTCTAGGCCGTATTCAGAAGAATAATAAAGTAACCTAAGTGATAACATAGGAACTTTGATGAAAGCTGTCTCTGATCTGCACAAGTAACCATGTCTGGGAAGTCCGCAAGGTATCAGACTTTCAGCAATCACAATTGTAATATCCATCAAGAACTCAGCCTAGGTGGGAAGGATTAAGCATGCAGCTACCCACTGGCAGACACTTTGAAATACAATACAAAACTTTGATTGTTTTTCTTTCAGTTTGTTGTGGTTTTGCCAGTAAAAAATAAGGTGGGCATCATTCTTTGTAAAAAAAGAGCATGCTCAGAGTAGTATTTAGTGTGAAATCCTTCAGATTTGTATAAAAGTCCTGCTTTAGAGATGTATGGGGAGGAATGGCTGAGTAACTTCCAGACATAAATGACAATGGGTTACGTGGATCTCCTTGGTATAAGAACAAGGTGGTTTTGATGTTTATTGTATTGGAAAACAAGTATGTTCCTTTTGTTGTAAAGAAATTTTCTGAGCACATCAGGAAGCTGTAACCGTTCTGCTGTGGAAGTGCTCTAGTCTTTGTTCTTCATCCATGCATAATCTACTTTTTTTTTTCCCCACAAGTATTAATAGATATGGTTCAAGTTCTCAGACTGCCAGGGTCTGCAGCTATCAGTGGCAAGTGTTTCACAAGGAGATGGGTGCCTCAAAACAGCATGAGGACTTTTGTGGATTTCCTGGTAGTCTTTGTATTACATATTTTATAGACAGGTTATGTATTGAGGCTATTTTGTTTGGGGATGCAAGCAGGTGTATATAGTGCTTCTCAAGTGCACACTGGTTGGAAAAGTAAGTATTTGCTGTTGATGTGTTTGTTGTGAAAGAATCACAGAATGTTAGGGATTGGAAGGGACCTCAAAAGATCATCTAGTCCAATCCCCCTGCCAGAGCAGGAACACCTAGGTCAGGTCACACAGGAACATATCCAGGTGGGTTTTGAATGTCTCCAGAGAAGGAGACTCCACAGCCTCTCTGGGCAGCCTGTTCCAGTGCTGTTACCCTCACTGTGAAGAAGTTCTTCCTCACATTTATATGGAACCTCCTATGTTCCAGCTTGCACCCATTGCCCCTTGTCCTATCATTGGATGTCACTGAGAAGAGCCTGGCTCCATCCTCATGACACTCACCTTTGACATATTTATAAACATTAATAAGGTCACCCCTCAGTCTCCTCCAAGCTAAAGAGACCCAGCTCCCTCAGCCTTTCCTCATAAGGGAGATGTTCCACTCCATCATCTTTGTGGCTCTGCGCTGGACTCTCTCAAGCAGTTCCCTGGCCTTCTTGAACTGGGGGGCCCAGAACTGGACACAATATTCCAGATGTGGCCTTACCAGGGCAGAGTAGAGGGGGAGGAGAACCTCTCTTGACCTACTAACCACCCCCTTTCTAATACACACCAGGATGCCATTGGCCTTCTTGGCCACAAGGACACACTGCTGGCTCACGGCCATCCTGCTGCCCACCGGGACCCCCAGGCAGCTCGTAGCAGGGCAGGAGACCCGAGGGGCAGCGGAGGTGTGATGTCGGGGTACACACCCCAGGCAGCTCTACTTGACCTTGAAGCCAAGGATTAACCTTCAGTAACCGCGGATAAAATGCAGCCAGGGGTTACCGGCGGCCGGGAAGCTGCTTTCCCAGGTGGGGACGGCAGCACTGAGGGCCAGGGCCCCCGCCGCGCCGGGGTTAGCTCGGCCGGGCCGTGCCTGCTGGGGTCCGCTTCCCGGTGCAGCGCAGCGGGGCGATGCGGCAGAGCCGCAGGGGGTGACGTGGGCCGATCGCGGCGCTCAGCCCGAGGCGCGCGGCGGGGCTGCGGGACGGCGCTACCTGCCGGGCCGGGCCGGGCCGGGTCCCGCCTCTCGCCTCCGCGCGGCCTCGGGGCGGGGCCCGAGGAAGTGACTTCAGCCGGCAACGGCGCGGCACGGCACGGCGGGGCTGAGCGCCGGAGCGGAGCATGGCAGCAGCGGCGGCAGCGTGGTCCTTACTGGCGGCGGGGCGGGCGGGCGGACGGCGGTGCCGGGCCCGGGCCCTGGCCCTGCCCGCCGCGGGGGCCGCTCCATACTGTACCGTGGCCCCGCAGCAGCGGCAGCAGCCCGCGCCCGATATGAAGAGCTACCTGTGGTCACGCTACAAGGAAGCTAAGAGGGTCACCAAGGGTGAGTGGGGCCCGCGGGCGGCAGCGGCGCGGCTCCCCGGTCGTGGAGAGCGGGAACGGCGCACCGAGAGGGAGCCACCGCGGCAGCACGGGCGGGCTCGGGGGGCGAGGCGCGGGCGGAGGCGCCCTGCGAGCCCCGGCGCACCCCCCCGGGGGGCTTCATCTCGTCGGTCGCCCAGCGGAGCAGCTGTGGGCCCGTCCCGGCGGAGCCTCGTCCGCGCCTGCAGCCGCCGCCGCTCTGGTGTCCAAGCCCGCTCCCATGTGGTGTTCGCCAGTGTCCTCCCGGTGCTAGGCGGGGACCGCGGGTGAGAACGCCACCCCGGCGGGTCCTGAGAGCCGGACACCCACTGCTCTGCGCCTTCCCCTGCTCTGAGGAGGGGGCGAGCCCTTCAGACCACCCCCGCTGGCCATCCGGGGCTGCAGCTGCTCGGGAGTGCCCCGAGGAGGGAACCTGGTGCTGGGTGGTGTTCGGCGGAGAGGAGCACACGTACAGCGAAAATCAGGGAGTTGGTCGTCCGTTTGAGGGGTTTTCTGCAGTAGGCTGCTCTTCCGAGAAGTTAGAATGCTGTGGAGTTTTAGATAACTTTTTTGTTTTACCTACATTTCCGTTAAGTGCTGCGAAGCGCTGAAGCCAGGGTAAAGCGCTGATGATACGTGCATTACGCTGGGAAGCCCTGTTCTTCAGCCCAGCGAAGCAAAAAGTTAAGGGCCAAATACTTTCCTGAAGGCAGCTTGCTTCTGCTCTTGCTCTGGTGGGCTCTGGTGTTTCCAAGGTGATTGAATATGTGATGTTTTTAGAGAGCCAAAAGAGCAGGTGTCAGCATGTGTCCTACAGTGTGAAGCAGGAAAGCTTTATCCTCTTGTGGCACTGGGTGATGATTTAGTCTTGCATGTTTTGCCCTTTAGAAAAAAAACAAACAACAAAAAAATCCCGCATGGTCTTACCCTACACTTTAGAGATGAGTGTGAACTGGGGCTTCCATGTGCTGGGTGCAGACATAGAATCACAGAATCATTTTGGTTGGAAGAGGACTGTAACATCATCAAGTCCAACTGTTAACCCAGCACTGCCAAGTCCACCGCTCAACTGTGTCCCTAAGTGACACATTTACGTATCTTTTAAGTATCTCCGGGGATGGGGACTCCACCACTGCCCTGGGCAGCCTTTTCCAGTGCTTGACAACCCTTTTGGTGAAGAAATTTTTCCTAACATCCAGTCTAAACCTCCCCTGGCACAACTTGAGGCCATTTCCTCTTGTCCTATCACTGTTACCCGGGAGAAGAGACCCACCCCTGCCTCACTACAGCTTCCTTTCAGATAGCTGTAGAGAGCAATGAGGTCTCCCCTCAGCCTCCTCTTCTCCAAACTAAACAACCCAGTTCCCTCAGCCACTCTTCATGAGACTTGTGCTCTAGAACCTTCACCAGCTTTGTTGCTCTTCT
This sequence comes from Podargus strigoides, assembly GCA_028020825.1. Lineage (NCBI taxonomy): Eukaryota > Metazoa > Chordata > Aves > Caprimulgiformes > Podargidae > Podargus > Podargus strigoides. The sequence goes on along the minus strand of CM051663.1, from coordinate 110,915,825 downwards.
TTGAACATAGCATTTGAAAACATAAAATAATGGCAGCATTTCACAAGTGAAATAAGAAGCTGTCTTAGAGATCTTGGAAGAATGCTATGGACTTTGGACAGTTGGATAAGGGATAAGAAGAGAGTAAATGCCTTTTCTTTTGAGTCTTTTTTGGGTTTTCTGGTTTTGGAATTAACTTATTCTAAACCACACCCAGGTAATAATTCACAGCTGAGGTTAGACAGTAGGGTGGTATTAAGAGAAAATAAATGGGTGTGGGTTGGCAAAAGATGAGGTGAGTTCTTCTAGAATAATTCAAAATATTTTATTACAGCATAAGTTACCCAATGGCTTCAAGTATGTGATGTTTCACTTAGCTACAGTGCTAAGATGACAAGCTGTCCTGATTTTTGACCTAAAGTTTATAGCATTTGGGATGCTGTCTGCCAGCCAGAATGTCTAATAGCAACAATGTGTTTGTACTGTCTGTTTTCAGGCAGGCGCTAGTCAAGCTTTTTTCATCTGAAATATCTCTATATATAGATATATAAGTGTCTTTATTTTTAAAACAAATGTTGATTCACCAGGATGCACAATTGACATCTGAAAAAATACTTCAACTGTAATATAGAAATGTATGATGTAATGTGATTTTGGAAGTTCACTCACAACTATGGTTACGACTTCAAGTTAATTAAATGATTCATGGCCCCTTTTATAGAATAAGAGTATTTGCCTTAATAGTAGCGTGTCAAGTTGCATTTATTTTGTTACCTCAGCTAAGCATAACATTTATCTCCTGTATTATTATAAGGAGTGACTGGAGATAGTGGGAGCTAATGTTTTGGTTGAGACTTATTTTGTTAAATCCCCTGAAATTAAAGATACAGCTTTTCATGTCAACTTAAGCATGGGGAACTCCTGGGAACTTTTTTTGTTCTTGTGGCAAGAGATGCTGGACTTTATTTGGAACCTGGAATTAAACTCGGTGAAAGTGCTGTTCTGTCTCTCTCTTAAAAATTAAAAGACTTGGATATCTGCATCTGATAAAGTTGAGTGGTTTCAGATTACTGTCTGTTATTGGGCATCTGTGTAAGTTTCTTGTGTCTGTCGGTTAACTGTGCAGCAATCTAAGGCATTGCTTTTAAAAAAGAAATGTTATCTCCCTTTCTATAAGTTAGCCAGCGTTTTCAAAATGGAGCACTATCTTTCTAACAGATCTGGAGTCCCCATGCCTACCTGCCTTGTTGAAATGGTTTCCTCCCGTGGTAGAGCATGTAGTCTATCTGTCCTCAGAGCTGAAGGTGTTGGGATAAGCTTGAAAAATTCCTTCTAGACTTGTACGTAGAAAGTAACCAAAGCACATTCCCTTTAAACTCACCCTTCCAAGCTAGTAAGGAAGGCTGGGTTATAAAGATAGTGTATGGGAAAGAAAGGAAAACACGCTCAAGTTTTATGCTTCCAGGTGGGTGCCATTTAGCCTCCTAATGTTGCTTTTTCAAGTTTTCTAAACAAGAAATACAAACATCTTTAATACTGATGTTGGTGTTGTTCTTAAAGTTACTTAATGTTTATGTGTTGTGGCTCTGTGTAACTGGTCTTAACTTCTCAATATACTTTTCAAACAAATATCAAGGGAAATATACCCTTAAAAATGGAAGTAATTTATGCACATAAGGTACATATGTGTAGAGAACAAGCAGAATTATTTTTGGTTTCCTGACTTGTGAGATGGTTAACAAGCATAGCAATGTGTATGTAACTGTTGTTTGGAAAGTATGGCAATCACTTAAAGTTTACTTACTTGAGTTGAAATTGAATAATGTGGTAACCTTGAAATAGTGAAGCAAAAGAAATTAAAACAGTGTGAAATTAAAACAATGTCAGTTCTGCTTGTGGGACTGAGGCTAGACCAAATAATGGGAGGTGAAAACAAAGCTCCTAGAAGAATAATCAAAATGATAATATCCTTCTCCAACTCTACAGTTCATTTTCAAAAACAGTAATAAATGTGTTAATGGTGTTAGCGAAAGATTATGTATATTGAGAATGGAGTTCTCTGAGCAAGATGCTGAAATGCATCTTCTCTCATACTTAAGCTGTACAGAGAAAAGTGTGCTTCAAATAAAAACTGTAGGTCACCGAGACAAATTAGGAACAGCATTTTCAGTAGCGTCATGTAGTTGAGGATTAGCTGGTTAGTGTGAGTTAGTTTGATAGTTTCCATCATCATTTATGTATACTTAGAAATTCCTAATGGATTTCTGTGTATTTGTTTAAATAAAACTACAAGGCTGGTATGACATTTTTTTTTTTCTCTCCCCTGTTCAGAGTTGGTTCCTTCAATTATGAATAACATGCTGAATCCAGATGCTATTTTTTCAAACAATGAAATGAGCCTGTCGGACATAGAAATTTATGGTTTTGATTACGACTACACGTTGGTCTTTTACTCTAAACATCTGCACACGCTGATTTTCAGTGCTGCTCGAGATCTTCTTATTAATGAGCATCGGGTAAGTAAGATTAATGGAATAACAATAAACTTAGAAATAATTTATTATAGTCTTTATGCATAACTGAGGGGCCTAACTCTTTAAGCCTCAGTCCGAGCTTGGTTCCCTTATTACACATTTTGTACAACAGCTATGTATGAACCGCAGAAGTCCTGGATTATTCTCAGCTGCAGTTTTCAGCACTGCACAGTCTGACAACTGTTAAGGAATAGAGGTTTGTTTGGTTTATTTTTTAATTTGGTAGTGGTGGGGCTTTTTTTTTTTTTTTTCCCGATTGTCAATTATTGGAGTCACCCAAATAGAGAAGAGGCTTAAAAGTTACTGTTACCCTGTTGTATGCATTGCTGTGAGTACAGTGATTAATTTCCATATGGAATATCTTTAGCCTGACTTCTTATGAGGTCTTTGATTGCACTGTGCTTGCGAGGTGCTCTGTATGCACCCAGTGTTTCAGCTGAGTTGGCTGAAGGGGCAGTGTGTGCAGTGACACTGTAATCAGAGGCTGGATACAAGGGAGACACAAGTAAGTGTTCAGCTCAGTAGTCCCCTAAGAGGCTGCCTCACCAAGCACCGTGTTTGCATCAGTGACTAGTTGATATCTGAGCAGCTTGGAGCTGCTTCTTGCGTAGTTTGGGGATGGGAGAAGTTACTGTGTGTCAGAAAGCAGGGGGCAGTTGGGTGACTTGGGAAACTGAAGGTATTGCAGGGAAAAAGACTGAAGAAAACGTGGACTGGAGGAGGAAATGTTTATTGAACTGTAGGACTTGCAGGAAAATAAAAGACAAAATGTCCATGGAGTAACTTTATTAATAAAACTGCTTGTGTATTTTATACGACCTAAATCTGAATGGGTGGTGTTACTCTACTTTCGTATTTGAATGTAAAGGTTAGGAGCTATATATAAACATCTATAAATATCCCTGGAAGAACAAACAAAACATCATGGCTCTACAAGCATACACAACTTGATCCCTCTAAGATTTTGGCATGTCTTGGTAGCAATTTCTGTCGAATGTGTAAATACACTTAATTAAAGCTACCTGGTTCTTGCAAAAAAATCAGCGTTACCATAGGAGTCAAGATTAATTCTTGTAGACAATAATTAAAATGGTGCTTTGCTATTTGAATGAATTCAGGGAGTAATAACTTTTCAGTTTATCTCAATTAAAATATCTTGAGTTCTAGTAAATGAAGCTATAATTACTTTTTGTGACAACTTATTGAAATATATCCTCTCCTGTTTGAATTTATTGGGGATGACAGGTTCTATTAATGCTCTCTGTAGCTGCTTATACTGTTAATGTTTTTCTTGCCTTTAACATCAGAAAAAGCTTCTAGATAGTCTTGCCCATTATGACTGTCATAGTCAGCCTAAAAGATGGCCAATTTTGGTCATGGCAGTGTAAGGTAATTCATCAGATATTGCAAAATACAGTGTAGGAAGCAAGGAATTTTGAAGTGTGTCCAAGAGAATAAACATCAATTTAATACTAATCTTGGGGGTGGCAGCAGGTGTTGAATGTCGACTCTTACTCTTCAGTTTATTGCTTTCCTAATGTACGGGCCTTGTGCCACTTTATCTGTACTTCTGTTTCAGTCCAGATATATCTATCCCTACCAAGAGTGGGGTAAGCAAACAGTGCAATTTTTATCATTATTTTGTTTGACTTGTAAGGAAACTTTGATATGTGTGCCAAAGTAGGCATGCATGCATGCAAAAAGACAGCCTTCTAGTAGAATAAATCAAAGTAGGAAAGTCAAGTATGCAGAAATTTGAAAAAATCAGAAATAAATTTCGTTGTTCATGCTTGATGTTGGCTGCTTTGAGGCGTGTGCAGGACACTCTAGTTTTTTGACTGATCACATTCTGTATTCTCCTCTGATCTTTTCCATTGTCTCCTTTTCCACTTCATGTTCCCTGGCCAAATCTACACATCTTCCCAACCTGTCTGTAGGCTTTTGATGCTGTTCTTCATTCCGGTCAGTAGCCTCCCTCATGTTTTCTGGAAGTGGTGGTATGGATGTTCAGAAGTTAGGAGAAAGGACTATAGATGCCTGTGCTCAGTACAAACACAGTCTACAGCAGTTGCAGAGCAGGTCCTCTTCAGCATAGATAAAAACTTTGTGGAGATATTGCGATTTATTTATTTTCTGTAAAAGTAGCTAGAGCCTCTGTTGAAGCTGTATAATCTACTTTTTTGCCCAGAAGGCTTGTAAATTAGCTGTATACATATAGAGACTGTTGTAGAGAAGGTGGAGAATGTGCCTGAGTTGCATTTGTCAAGTTCTAAGACTGCTGTAGCCTGCGGGAGGAAGATGAAAGATCACCTTTCAGTGGGTTAATCAGAGAAATAATTGTTTTCCCAAGCCTTGTCAGAAATGACTGAAGCATTTTACCTTTTAAAAACAAATTAACAAAACCCTTGGCCCAAGGCACATACCTAATGTATTTTTTTTTTTTTTTTCATGGCTAGCATATGCTTGAAGCAGGACGTAATTACCATCAATCCAAAACAGGCTTATAATGAAAAATGTTAGAAAACTCTGATAGGTGGTGTAAGCTATCCATGCTATCTGTAAAGAACCTGAGGAAAGAGTACATGACACAGACATTCAGTTCATGTGCATCTCTAAACAATAAGGTATTACAAATCCTGTCCAGGGTAAATCTAGTTGGGTCACTCAGGTGCTCTCCTGAAGTAACTCACCCTGATGGTGTTTAATGCCCAACTTGCTTTCAGGATACACTGTACCTTGGGGGAAGTCCCTATTAAGGGAGTCTGGCTTCTTTAGGTAACATAAGTGTTGTCAAATCTGTTCTTCCTTCCCATCAGTGTTTATTTGCAGTGCACTGTATCTTAAACACCTCTGGGATCTACATTTCAAACTCGACAACCTAAGATCAGGAGTATGATCCACACTGAGGGAGTCAAAACAGATAGCAGTACTTTTATTGAAAATGACAAAGGTTTTTTTTTTCTCCTGTTAATATTGATGATCATGTATTGCTTTTTCTTTCAATAGAAGTGAACAGTAAACATGGTCTTGGGTTTCTAGCTAGAAGGCTGAATTAGAAACTGTTTGTGTAGTCTGTTTCATGAGGAGACTTCACAAGGTAAGGTAAAGCTATTAAATTTTAGGAACTTAATAAAACTTAGTTTGTTTTCAAAGATGCATATATTAAAATAACTTTTCAAACAAGAGGCTGATGTTCAGAGGTGATTGCTACAGAGTAACTGGGTGTCCAACTTTAGGTACTGTGCTTGACTTAGGTTTAAAATACTGACCTTCGATTTTGGAAGAATATTTGACTTGTCTTGCACTGTATGTACGTTCCTGCAAATCTCACCAACCTATCAGAAGGCCTCTTAGTGACTAGGGAAAATGAGAAGTATAGAGAACATAGACTTTTAAAATTCTGCAGAAACGATTTTTTTAATTTGTTATTTTTTACGGATTTAAAATCAAATTGTTGCTCTCTTTTCTTAGTATCCTGCAGAAATAAGAAAGTATGATTATGATCCCAATTTTGCAATCAGAGGACTTCATTATGATGTGCACCGGGTATGTATAAATAACTTTGTGGTGAGTTATGTAGTGCCGAGAACCTAGCCAATGAAAATAAATGGGGCTTTTAAGTCTACCGGCTTTCCACTCTGCAATAATATGTAAGGATTTTATTTCTTTTCTCTTTCATGGCAAGCTTGATTTCCACCCCCGCCCCCCTCCCCCCTCCTTTTTTTTTTATAGCCCTTAAGTATAAAGTGTTCTGGGTGTTTTGTTCTCATAGTGGGCAGTGGGAAGGAGAAAGGCAACTGGAGTGCAACAGAATAAACCTAAGCAGGCATCTGCTAGTAGGAGAAGATAGTTCTTCATGGCCTCGCTCAGGTCACTGGACAATGTTTCCTTGGTGATTTGGCAGGCCCTAGGTAAAAGCCATTAATAAAGTATTTTGGAAGCTATGAAGGAAGTTGAAATGAAGGTGCTCAGGTGTTCTTGAGATAGAAAGATTATAGATAAAGTTGCTTTTATTTTTATAATATCGTTAAATAGTTGATGTAATAAAAACTGATTTATTTCCCCCCCCCCTTCCCCCACAAGGCGTTATTAATGAAGATAGATGCTTTTCATTATATTCAACTGGGAACAGTTTACAGGTAGGTAAAATTATTTCCTATTTATAATAAAAATGTATACTCTTATTTTTTGAATCTCTTAGTTGTATTTATTAGTGTACATCTCATGTTCATATCAGAACAGTGCCCTGACAAGCACAGACGTGAGTGAACATTGCAGTCTTACTCTAAGGGGCTTTCTTTTCACTCTGTGTGCACGCACAGACACGTGCACACGTTTACTGACTGATAACGGTACAGCTGATTCCCCAGTTCAGAGCTGGGGAAGTTGGCAAGCTGGTTGGTCACATAGTGCTGACTCACTTTGTTTCCGGTTGTTAAATTGTGCTGAAAGACATCTAAAAATACGCTGATGACTTCTTCGTTGTTGCTTTCTACGTAAATAATTGTCACAGAGTGCCTGTTAGCATGACTTTGGTGTGGTTGTAGAGACACTTGAGAGGTCTTGCTGTGTTTGCACAGAGCTTTTAAGTTTGGATGCATCAGCTGTGTCATACTTGTAGAATTGAGCACAACTGCTTTATGTCTGCACTGCCTGATGCTTTCTGAGTTTGCTGAATTGATGTAAAATTGGTGATCTCTGTGCTGTGCTTTGTTACATGATATAGACATACAGTATGTGATCTTTGACAAGTGAATTTTTAGCACGGCTGAAGCTTGCTGCAGTGAAGCAATTTGACTGATGCAAACATCACACTTTAAACAACAAGCCTAAAAAGCTTTCTTACTGTCGTTGGACAAAAAGATACTAGAACCTTGAGGTTATTTACTGTGTGAGACATTATATGGTAGTATGAAATGATGATAATGTGCTCGTTACTTCTTTTTTTTGCCATTTGGGCAGATAGGTAGATGATTCAGCCATAGTTGTTGATCTGTTGTTTTATGAATTAAGTCTGAGATATCTTTTGGGAGAGGGGAGAGGAAGGGAAGTGAAAGAGGAAAGAAGGTGGCATGGCCCAGCATTAGGCTCGTACTGTCAACATAGTAGCTATCTAAAGCTGCCAAAACAATGTGTTCTGTATGTGGCATTAGAATATGAGTGAAACTTTATACCATTTATTTGTGTGTTTTATACATGCTGATGTAGAATAATTATTCTATATTTCTCCTGACAAAACCCATTCCTGTGGTTTTTGAAGGAATTGTTTATGCAGGGCTAGGAGTGGACCAGGGAACTCAATATGAAGATTGCTGGTTGTAAAATTCATTTAAAAAGACTATCACATTTTCACATTTTTTCACTGTGAAAAATGCTAATTTGCTAGATTAAAGGTTAGGTGAAGCAATAAAAAGTACATTTATCCATAGAGTTACATAGTAAAAATATTAAGACTGGTATGAGTGAGGTATGAATGGAAACATATACATGTGAGAGAACCAGAAGAAATACTGATAGAAGGGACAAAAAGATGGTATGTGGTGGTGGTACCTGGATCAGTTGGTCATCATTGTATCAGCACATCTGCATGCTGCTTCTCCAACCACCTGTAGCAAAAAAGAGGCTGAAGGCTTTAGAAGATGTCAGGAAGTACAGTGGTATGACCAGAACTGTGTAGTGACCTAGAGGGGAAGACAAATGGGTGGTAAGTCCGTGAGCAGTCCCTTGTGACTCAGAGTGGGACAAAATGAAGAGGCAGAACACGACAGTTGCTGTCAATTCCTAGTACAAAAGGCACATCCAAAGCCAGCATATGATGACTGGTCAAGAAAACTCTAGAGAGGTGTCTCTTAATAGTTGATAAAGAAAATCTGGGGAGAGATGATGTCTCCTTCTTCCCCATTTATAGTTATACTTTTAGATTTTAATTACTTATCAACAATCCTTCAGGTAATCTTAAATTTTGGGAAACTGAACTGTTGGTACAGTTTTAAATAAATTCTTATTTAGTTAAAGGTTGTGTATGTTTTTCTTTTCCTTGAATCTTCAAGGTCATGCTGCAGATTAATCTGGTTTAAACACTATCACATCATCAGTGCTGTATAAAACAAAGGCAGAGTGAGGAATTACTTTGTGTTAAGAAACTGGAAGCTCTAACTACTTCTTACAGACCCTTGAGGCATAGTTTCAATGGAGACTAACTAGCTCTTTTCCCATAAGAAAGTAAAAAGGACTTAAAATTGGAATGTGTTCTATGTGTGTCAGCCTGTTAAAATGTTATTTGTTCAGTAAGGAAAGATGATGTTTAAAATTACAGACCAAAGTGTTCCTATGATATTATTAGTATTTTAATAAGATGCAGATATAAGTGTTAATCTGTCAGACTTTCATTTGGTAATTACTTGAAAATTTTCATCTGACTTCTGAACTGAAGTTAATGTTCTTTTCCAGAGGCCTCAGTGTTGTCCCAGATGAAGAAGTCATTGCAATGTATGATGGTTCCCATGTCCCTTTAGAACAAATGAGTGACTTTTATGGAAAGGTAAAACCACAAAGGGCTCTGTAAAAGTTACTATTTTTTTGGGAGGTGTGTGGGTGGAGGTGTTTGCGTTTTGTTCTTGTACTCACTGGCAATTACATTTTCTCATGAACACGGTTGACTTTTAGTGCTAGATGTGAAGTTTGCCCTGTAAAGTGACAAGTCTTCTTTTTCCCACTTGCTGTAGTTTTTTCTTTCCCCATTCCCTTGCCCAGTCATACAGAGAAGTGAAACATGGAAAAATCAAGTGATTTGCTCAGTGTTGCACAGCAAATCTGATAAAGGCAGGGAAGTGAACCATATCTGGTGCCTTACCCTGCCTATGTACTTCTTCCTGGTGGTGTAATGGCTTAGCTGGTGTAGCAGCAAGTAAATGTATGGAGGCATCTCTTGCATACAAGCTGGTAGAGTGATAGTAAGAAGATTTGACAAAAGATGAATGATAAAAGATAAAGCTTTTAAGTTTAGGATTTGACTTTGTGGGGAACATTGATCTTGCTGGTAGTTTCCTTCCTCTTTCCCAAACAAAGAACGATGCTGTCTTTTTAGTAAAAAGCAAGTTTATTTTACCCCTTTTACTTATGGATGCTAATTCCATGTTGAAATGAAAGGCCCTTTGTTTTGCTGTGGAACATTTTGTTGTTCTCGCAGTTGTTCTTATTTTAAGGAGCTGAGCTTAGAATTTGCAAATCTGGTCTCTGCAGCAGTTCTGAGTATTGTCCTGGCATTCCCTGTGGGATGCCTTGGTCTCTGCAGATCTATGCTTTCCTTGATCTTGGAAAGGACAGTGATAGGACAAGAGGCCGTGGGCACAAACTGAAACACAGGAGGTTTCCTCTGAATATCAGGAAACACTTCCTTTACTGTGAGGGTGACTGAGCACTGGCACAGGTTGATTGCCTAGGGAAGTTGTGGAGTCTCCATCCTTGGAGGTATTCAGAAGCCATCTGGACAAGGTTCTGGGCAACTGGCTCTAGATGGCCATGCTTGAGCAGGGAAGTTGGACAAGATGACCTTCAGAGGTCTTTTGCATGCTCAGCCGTTCTGTGTTTCTGCAGTCTTGACCAGTGTGCTGTCTTGAGCTGGTTGCTTTAGCTCTCTTCTTGAGAAGTAAGTATTTGGTTTGTGTTTGCTCTTGTAGAGTGAGATGCTCTACTTTTGTGACACTTAACTGTAGTTACAACTTTTAGAGACTAAAAATCGTTTCCACTGTTCTGCATTACTTATTGCAAGTTCTTACAATTTTTTATCATCTCTTTTCAAGGATGTAAATTGTTCTGCAGTCCTAATCAGTATTCCACTTACTGAAAAAAAACAAAAGCAAAAACCCCCCCAAACAAAACCTCCACCCCTCATCACAATACCCGGTACCTCTTCTTTGTAGAAGTGCAGACTTCCAGTGAAGGCCTCGAAGTCCTTCCCTTGACTTTTTTATGTGTCTATGAATTAAAATACTACTCATAAGAGTAATGAGTCATGATTAATTCTTAAAATAAAGCCAACACTTTTGTTGGAGTTATTTTACTGAAAGTTTGTTAGTTCAAAAAGAAACTAAAGCAACTCAAACAGTGATGGCAAAAGCTGAATCTTTGCAACTAAGCTGAAGTGTTTATACTGAATGAATTAGTGTGTTCTAATCTGAGAAATGCCTGACCTATTTTTTTTTTTCTTCTTCTTTTCTTTTTCTTCCCACCCCTGTAGAGCTCACAAGGAAATACAATGAAACAATTCATGGATATATTTTCCCTGCCAGAAATGACACTCCTTTCTTGTGTGAATGAGTATTTTCTGAAAAACAACATAGACTATGAGCCTGTTCATCTATACAAAGATGTCAAGGTACTAGCTTTGAAGATTTAGGTAAACCTCTACATTTGTGCATCTTCTCTGTGAGCACTTCAGGAAGCTTCAACCTATTGTCAGCTCCAGTGAAATACCTCAACTTTAGGTTTTGTATAGAGTGATTATTGCTATACAACCATAAAAACAAGTAAAATGAAGGTAGACCTTGGAAAGAAACATAGAATAATTTGAAAATGTATTTTAAATCTGATGTTCCAGGGCTGTTGCTTTTTCTGTAGGTTTGAGGGGTGATTGGGGGAAAGTGAAGGAGCTCTTGTACATTGATAAAGCTTCTTTTGATTGTTATTAAAGGTATACTTTTCTCACTAGCAGGAATTGTAAGAGGCTGTAGGGAATTCCAGTTTGGAGCTTTCAGTTCCACCGCCTCTGTATTTTTACTAGTATATGATCATTTGTTGTCTCTGGCTTTTGGCGTATCTGTTTTGCCTGTTTTCCTTTCTTTCTCCTCCAGAAAAACCTAGTAACAATGACTAGAGTAATTTGACCCTCTTGATTCCTCAGGATGTATTCTGTAGAGGATATAAAATTATGTCATGGTTATTTAAGAACAGAAGAGGTCACGCCCAAGTTGATGGTATTTGTCTTGCACAAGCTTTCTATCCAGAACCTTTTTCTGGCCTCTTGTTGATACGTATTAAACTTGTGTAGTTGTTCAACATATGTGGTACACCTGAATGTTGAATTTCTCACTTTCCCAAGTACATCAGATAGGTTTTAAGAAGCTTCAGACCTCCAGAGTAATTTGCCCTTCTGCCTATGGTTACATAAAAGTCAGAAGGCTAGTTCTTGTGGCTTCTGCTGAAGCATTTGTAGAAACTGCTGTACTGCTCAGCATTACCAACATTTTGGAAGCCCTGTGGTGGCATTTTTTGAGGATTTTTAGGATGTACACCATGTAAATACCAAAATGTCATTAACACTGTTGTAAACAAAGCAGTCTGGTGCAGAGCTGGCTCAGGAGAGCTGCCAAAAGCCTTCAGAGCACCTTATGAGTACTTTGCTTATGCATTTAGCTGCTTTCATCTGTTCATAAATTTATTTTTTAAATAACCAGAGCATTTGGGAGGAGTGATCATTATATAGATTCTATCTGACTTAAAGCTTTTTTTTTTTTCTTGCAAAAGGAGAGGAATGTGTTCTCCTCCAAAGATCATTAGAAATCTGTGATGCCTCTGCTTCTCCAGAGGGCTTTTTACCCCACTTCACCTGTCTGTGTGCCCTGTCACAGTTATGTAAAACAGCCCCTGTGCTAAACAGTTTTGTACTTCCCAAAAGCATGAAGTTAGTTTCTTGGAGGACAAGCTTACTCTTTGTCTGGTGGTGTCATATACATAATGAACATACCATGGCATTTCTGTAAATTTGAAAGTGTAATTCAGAGAAATTTTTCAGTTTTCAGATTTTTCAGTTCTTTAGTGCTTTCTTGCTTTCCTGACAGGATTCAATCAGGGATGTCCACATCAAAGGAATAATGTATAGAGCAATTGAAGCAGATATTGGTAAGTACCAATGAGATGATCTATCAAAGTTTTTTCACTGATAGTATAATGATCTTTCTGGCTTATTTAAGATTACAAATTCTAAATTTTAAAGATTGAAAGAGTTATTTTCACTTGTCTTGTGTGCCTTTGCTAAGTACGACCTCATGTTTTGAACCCTTGGTTGAATGCAGAGAAAACTCTTGTGAAAAATTTTTTCAATTAATACTGTATTTTCCCCAATCCTCACAGAGAAATACATCTGCTATGCTGAACAAACTCGAGCGGTGTTAGCAAAGCTGGCTGATCATGGCAAGAAGATGTTTCTCATCACAAACAGTCCCAGCAGTTTTGTGTAAGGGAACAGTTATTTGCTGTTCAACTATACATATTTAAAAGATGGGGAGGATGAGGTTCTTGAATGTAATTCGTTATATTGCACAGATAACTGTACTTCTGTTATGCTTCATATGTTAATATCCCTCTGTCCTCTTTAGGGACAAAGGCATGAACTTCATAGTTGGCAAGGACTGGAGGGATCTCTTTGATGTGGTCATTGTACAGGCTGATAAGCCAAACTTTTTCAATGATAAGCGAAGGTGGGTATTTGGTCAGTAAAGAATGATTCAAGCAGCTTATTCCATATAAGGCTGTAGAGCATGTTAGGAAATGTTTTAATTTGTATGCAGTGTTAAATGAAATCACATTTCATGAAATCCTGTTTAAGGTCGTTGCAGAATGCAACAACACCCAGTTCTGAAGTCCAAATATTTGCCATTTCTTACCTGAGGAAGTTCTACTAGCTATTACAGGTCTACTGGACTGAATTAGGGTCACAGAAGCTGTTTGCAACATCTTAGCTTGTAAGTTGAAGTGTGTTCCTTTCCTAATAAATCAGAGAAATTTTGGTGCCTTTCAGAATTGGCCCCTTATCTGGAAATGTCTTTGATTGCTTCTGGTTTTGTTCAGTCATACATGGTATTTAAAAGGCAGACTGTCTGACAGACTGGAGTATTTGGACTAGTTGTTCTTTTAAGTAAACACATTTGTAATGCGTATGCACTTCTCTCACACTTGAAATTCGAGCCCTGTTCTTTTATGTGTGCTTATGATTTGAAAGTGAGATAGAGGAAGGTGGGATTTTTTTTTTCCCCTTTTTTAAATTTAATTTTAAAAGGAACTTTGCTGTGTGTCTTACCCCCTGTCCTCTGTCTCCTTCTCCTTCAGTTGTTTGATGTAGGAAGTGAGGTGTTGGGCAAGATTTTTACACATCTTCACTTCTTTGCATTCTTTTCTCTCCTTAACGGCAGACAGTTCACACCGTTTCTTCCCCTCAGTCTGGAATCCCTGCCTTAGTTCTCAACAGTTGTTCTCAAACTCTGTTACAAATGTCGTAGGTATACTGAATAGATACATTGCGTTTCACTGGCTAAAGCTGAAGTTTTGGAGCTTTGCATTTTCTGTCTATTACAGAATGTTCAGATGCTAGAGAGCATGTTTTCCTTTTGAAAGACAAATATTTTTAATATTAAAATGTTAATCTCTTCCTAAGAAGTGATAGAATTTCTACAGCAATGTAACAGTTTTATACAATTCTATTCTAGACCGTTTCGGAAGGTGAATGAAAGGGGAGTGTTGCTTTGGGACAAAATTCACAAGCTGCAGAAAGGTCAGATTTATAAACAGGTATGCTTTCAATAAACTCTTTCAGATCAAATTTAATACTTATATCCTGGAATCCCAAGTTTCTTTAGATATCATAAAGGCTTCCAAAGAGTAGATATGTTTTTAAGAGAGTTATTTTAATGATTGAAGTGATACAAATTCATTGTTGGTATTGTATGTCTGTGGTTTGCTTGCCTCTTGAAGTGATAGTATTACTGAAATTGCCTGTAAAATTTGGAATTCATAATATATAAGCTGAAGATGAGATTCTTTATATGAAAATATTTTTAGGGGTGTACTAAATTCCTTTTTCGTGCTTGTGAAGGTGCAAGTTGCATGCTGCTACAGTGTACGTGTCATTGTTTCCGCAGGGTAACTTGTATGAATTTCTGAAGCTTACTGGCTGGAGGGGCTCTAAAGTTCTTTACTTTGGTGATCACATTTACAGTGACTTGGCAGTAAGTAGTTTACTTTAACGAAATAGAATAAAACATGAGGCTTTTGGCTTGTTTTCCTCTCTTCCTCCACAGTGATTTAATACAACGCACTTTCCTTTGAGATTACCAACTCAAATTTTGTTGTATTTAGAAATTAAGCCATATTACTTTTCTTGCAGTGAAGAAAATTGGTGCTGTAAAAAGCTGACCATATTTTCCACCTGACTTGTAGCATTTAACTTGTTTACAGACTGTGTTCAGGAATGTGTGAGTTTGCATTCCTGATCCAGATGCTGATTGTGTCAGATGTTACAGGGAGTAAACATGGATATCCAAATGTACAGGATGTAGCTGATCTGGATGGCATTTCCTACCAAGTGTAAGAAGAGCTGAATGAAATTCTGGTTTGAATGGCAGGAGGCAATCTTTCTGTCACTAATGGTAAACTTTCTTCCTGAGATCTTGCTATGGTTTGTAGCCCCACTATCCAGGCACTACCTGTTGAACAAGTGTACTGTTAACTGTTACTTTAGAGTAAGTGATCACCGCTTAACTCTTTTGTAATTGCTTGCGTATGACTGCCTGGATATGACTTTGCACTGCCAACCTGTGGTAACATGTTTCAGCGGCAGATGTTAACATTTTTGCCCAAGTCTGTTTTTAAAATGAAAACTAAGTTTGGGTGCTTTAGAAAGCTGAGGGCCAAAGGAAGGAGGACACAGCTCTGTTCTTCTCTGGCACAATGGAGGAAGGAGCACAGGTGGCAGCTGCCTTGTCCTTTACTTACCAGGAGGAGCTTGAATAGCTCGGGTTCGCATTATGACCCTTCTCTCAACTGAATGTATGGGTAAATACCATGAACCCAACACATGGTTTACTCCAGATACTTCTGGAACAGCAGAGGTCTCATCTACAAGAGGAATTTCCTACTCTTTGTTTTAAACTTAATGAATTAATGCTTATTTACAAGTGCTTGTGTGTTTTCTCTTTCTCTCTCTTGAAAAATGTGGCATTTGAAGCTTATTCTGAAATGAAAATCTGTTGCCTGTTGGCACAGTTAAGTCCCACTGTTTAATATTCCTGTTTATACATAAGAAAAAATTAAATTAGTCCCCCTTTGGGATAAGCAGTGGTCGTGTTTTTAAGACTAATACTTGTATTTTGTATTTCTTCTTGGTAAATAGGATTTGACCCTGAAGCATGGCTGGCGCACTGGTGCAATTATTCCAGAGTTGCGATCAGAGATTAAAATCATGAACACAGAGAAGTACATTCAAACCATGACCTGGCTGCAAACCTTGACAGGATTACTGGAACACATGCAGGTTTGTTCTGTGTATGTGTAATCGGCTCTGTATAGGAGAAGGAGAAGGGATCCAGCCAAGTTTCTAAATGCTGGACATTGACTTTGCGAGTGCTTTCTATTTCATTGAAGTTCACCAGTTTGACTATATATAAATAAATGCAATTACTTGTGTGGCTAGTTAAAAAGAGTTTTATCAAAATCTTGGTCCCTTCCTCCACTTGTCAGCCTGGATTGATTTCTGCTTTCAGTTTTTTAAAATGCATGTGGGTGACTTCTGTATACTGATGACCGAAGCATTGCTCTTGTCCTGTTAGCTGATAAGGGTTTATTAATGGAAAGGCTCATTTACGAGGGCATTCTTAGTTACATGTCTTCCATACCTTACGTTCCAGGTTCACCGTGATCCTGAATCACAAATGATTTTAGAAAAATGGAAGAAGGAAAGAAAAGAAATGAGGTAAGACATGGGAGATGAAGAATTTGCAATATGCTTCATGTTAGCCAAGTGTTCTATGTGATATTTTTCACAGGCTTCTTCAGAATTTCTATCCATCCCTGATTTATATTCTCTGGTGGTTACAGACCTTTTAAAATTACCTGTGTAAAGCAATATTTTACCTGTGCAGCTCTTCTCCCATCTAACCCTTTGTGCACATGTCTCCCTTTGCCCTGTTCCCCTTCTTTGGAACAGATGTTAGTTTTCTACATGAAAGGGTAACACCAAATCAAATACTTTTTTCCTTCTCATCTTATTTCTCCTGTCCCTCTCTGTTCAGCTGTCACCATTGGTATTGATTACACAGCTTAACTTCTGCCTGATTTAAAAATGTGTTTCTGTATCAAGACTTAGGTCACTTCATTTTTAGATGATTTCTTCAGAATACACACAGTACATCTTAGAACATGCAGAAACTGGGCTCTACACTAGACTGGATTTAGCAGTGGACTCATCACAGAGATAGGTGATAGGGCTAAAACTCCTAAAAATCTACTATCACGAAGGAGTAATCAATCCTTAAGTGCAGGGTGTGTGAAGTGCACAGCTGGCAGGGCCAGCAGTGGTACCACCACCAGCCTTCCCCAGAAACGTGGAAGTAAATGAAATGGGAATGATACTTGGCAGTGACTAGTAACGAGTTAATTCCAAGATGTGCTGAAGGTTTTTTGTGTACATTAAGCCAAATCTTCGTATTTTTTTAAATAGTCATCTTTGGGACAAGTAGATGTTATTAGAATTTAGATGAAGGCAAAAGTCTTCTTTCACAATCTCTGGAAAGGAAAGCTTGAGATATCTTGTTTCTGAAGTCACAAACAACTTAGCACTGGTTTTAGCGGGAGAAACGTGAAGCTCTTCTGTTCACTACTGTGATCGCTAGATCTGGGCCACGTACGTGCAAGAGGTGCAAGAAATTCTTATGTGATGCATTTAAGTGGTTTGAAGCGCAGTGGCAAGAGAATAGCATGTAGAGAACAGATTGTAGGAACTGCTTGCTTCAGGTTCTGGATGATAGCTGGTAGAGATGTGTGCAGATATGTTCAATTCATTCTCTTTTATTTTTTCATTGGGGGACAGGGAAATGAACAGGAATTTCTTCAACGCACAGTTTGGAAGCTTATTCAGAACTGATGAGAATCCAACTTACTTCCTAAGACGTCTCTCTAGATTTGCAGATATCTACATGGCATCATTGAGTTGTCTCTTGAACTATGATCCTGATTACACGTTTTATCCAAGAAGGACTCCTTTGCAGCATGAACTTCCTGTCTGGTCAGACCAGCTGTGCATTGGTACATTTAGAATACCTTTTCTACAAGAGACAGTTCAGATCAAATAATCACTTCTCTTGTTCTTTCTAAAGTGGGGAAAAATCTATATATATATTTTTTTTGAATGTACATGTAATTTATTTAAGTCACTTGAAATCTGTTATCTTGATTTAGATGTAATTCATACTTGTAAGCATTGTACCTATTTTTTTCCCTCCTGCTTGGAGATGTGAAAACTCCTCTTACACGCAGAACTGCCAAAATAGTAGTGGGCTGGAAGAGAGGGCAAATCTGAGGGGAAGGACTCATGGTGTTCTGTGGTAGTTGTTCTTGTTTTTCATTGGAAATTTAAATACGCAGCCTTGAGGTTTACAGAGTAATACCTATGCTTTCTCTTATGGCCCTGTACAGCACTCCAGCTGGAGCCGGTAGTAGATCTTGACACTGAAAAGTTTGAATCCAGTATTAGTATTTCAGTGATACACAGTTAGTAGCCAGTTATGGTGAGACTGGGAGGAATGGTGTATGCATTTTAACTTTCCTTGCTGCCATAGCTAGAGCCTTACCTGTAAGTGAAGTAACTGCTGTAGTGTTGGTATGGCTCAGCAGCATTGCAGTGGTTACAGCACAGGCGGGCTCCTGTCTGTGCATTTTCTGTGCCTGTAATGTCTGTGCTTGGCTGTAGGTGCATCTGAGCCCAAAACTGAAAGTGACAATAACTTGGGCTGCTTGAGCCCCCTTTTGTTAGCTTTTAGGCACTTTTTAAGTTTCAAAACACTGGTAATAAAGCCATTTCAAGAGCTCTTGCATTTTGCATTTCAAAGTGGAGACAGGTCTCTGTCAGGCCTTAGATTGATCCAAAATGCTGCTTTATAAAACTTCAAGTGTCTTACAGTGGTATGCAATGCAGTTTTGCTGTTCCCCAGGAGAGAATGTATTTCATACAGCCTTCGGTAATGGACTTTTACGGTCAAAAGTAAACACGCACAATGGGCAAATGAGTTGAAAGACAAATGAAGAAATAAGAAAATGAAAATGAGAGTTTTCTGATGACATTTTTGTTAGCTCAAGCCCTGAAACCTGAATTGAGGGTGGTGGACGGTTTGCATCAAGCAAAATAATTTTGATGGTGCAGATCAGAAGTTTTATTGAATCAGTGAAATTGGAGGTAGTGCATGAACACGAACTCTGGGTACCATACATGTTCCAAAGATTTGAGCTGAAAAAATGTCTGTTTTGCACAAGGAAAACAGCTGTTGATGTGTTTCCTCAAACAGGCACTTTATAGAACTGCTATACAGTTGTTTTTAAATAAAGATGCTTTCCTTTCTCTGCATCCAAAGGAAACTTTTTTGTTTTAACTGGTGCTTCCCACCCCAGCCATTTTAGAAGGCATAATATGATTAATGTTTTCCAAATTTTAGTTATTAAAGGCACTGTTTTTAAAAGCATTTAATTTACAAAACATATGGCATTTGGTATTCTTAACTTCATTTTGGGTTATCATTTACTTCCTGCCATGATTGTCAGATAAACAAAATTTTGGTGACCAAAAGTTTTCTTGTGTGGTGGTTTGTTGTGTTTTTTTTTTTTTAACCTGTCTGTATTATGTGCACGTACCTATATTGAATTTCATATGCAGTGTCTGTCATATTTTCAACAGTGTGTTTGCAAAGTAAAGAATGTATTCTAACTTAGCCTGCACAGTTTCATAAGTAGTTTTCCTGTATGCTTGAAATCAGTCTGAAGTCCTCAGAGGTGGTTCTAGATTTTATGTTTATGGTTTTCTTGTGCTGCTCCTGTTTCAAACTTGACATGCAACACTCCTGAAGTGTGTATGTGAATTAGAACAGATGAATATACTTGAAATGAGTAAGTTCATCTGACAGTCCTGCTGTTTGTCTGGAAGAAAACGATGAAGTTTTGCAGGAAGTTAGTTTGCCTTTATCAGGAGACTTGCTGATGGGGCTGTACAAGAAATACTTGGCATAACTTGATAACAAAATGTGGGGATGGAAGTATCCCCAATTTGCCTTCAGATCTTTATTCTAGTGTTCAGCTAGAACCGAACTTAGTGTTACGTGTGTGGCACTTCTCATGCTCCAGAGGTTTCAGTGCACTGTTAAAAGAAAAAGAATAACCAAACCCTAAACCAATGTGCATTCTCCATCTTACTACCAGCAAATAATATTGTGTTATCCAGTTCTTCATTATTGGATTTGTTAATGTCTTGTTGGTTATAACTCTGTGATATCTCTTGTTTTAAATCTGGCTAGGAGTTGGTTTGTTTGCCTAATTTTCCTGTGTTAAGCAGAAACTGTTTAACGGGGTTGGATGATGTTATCCACAGAATACACATCTTGTTTCAAGATGATTTCCTCCTTTCCCTCTTCCTTTCTCTTAACTTACAAATCAAACTTCTGTACAAAGCTATGTTACAACAGCCAGCTGAAGTAAAATCTTGTTTATATTGCATGACTTCTTGAAATAAAAAGCACTGCATGAAAAAAAAGATAATATGGGAAGGTTATGTTCCTTGAAAACAACCCTGCTATATATAATACCAATTAAGTGAGAGTTTTAAAGTGTATTATTTATTTTTCGGTGCTAGAATGCTCTTTAACTTTTAAATGTGTCTTGCGTTTTTGTAATGATTTCACCTTGCTGTGCTCTGCATTACTTATTTTAACCTTGTTGTGTTCATGGCTTTAAAGAGATTTTTGAGCATGTTTGAAGGGCAGTGTCTTTATATTCAGTTTGGGAGTATAGTTCATTTGAACAACAAAGCAAGAAGAAATTTTCATTCTTTTCTATCAAAAACACGGAAGAGAACAGTCTGTCACTAAAAGAAGAGTTTAATGAACTGTGGAATTTTTTTGTGATAAAAATATTTAATGATTATTACAAAAATAAATGCTTGGACTTAATCTCTGGTCCTTGTGAGCCTTAATATTTTTGGTGTCTGGGGAGAAGGAAAGAACATGAGTTGTATTAATTGCAAAACTCTGTGTAGAAAACTCGTGTAAGTACATGTGTGTGTTTAAGGTGTGTTTGTGTTCTAAATTTTTTAGTATCTTGTAGGTAAAACCAAACAGGCATGTGTAGGGAGGCAAGGGGAGGAGTTAGAAAAATTACTTCAGTCTGTCAGTTTCATCCTGACATATTTACACATTAGATTCCCTTGGTTGTTCTCAGTCCCTGGATTTGCCTGGATACCTTGTTCTGATAGGAGGCATCCTGGGGGTGTTCTCAGAAGTCACGAATGCTTTCCTGCAGTGACACCTTCCCTGTCCCCCACACGTTGAGGACACTAGGAAGCATATCACAGACAAGCATTACTTCTGCTGCAAGAAGATTTTCCTTTTCTTGCTGTTTTTTGGTTTCTATAGTGTTCTCACCATTGGCTATAACATTGAGGTTTTGAGAGAAGGAAATGAAAGTGAATCACGCTCAAGTTTGATTCACTTCTAATAGTATGGTGAAAATCACAGCTGTGAAAAGGCAATGTTAATGTGCTTGGTAAAAATACGGTATGTGAACAAGCAGGTAGCTTCTGCTCCTCTCAGGCCTAAAAAAATGGAACGTGGATGTATGACAAGGGTATGTTCATTGTCCGCTTTTCACAAAAATGGCTCAAGTAAAAATTGATTGCTATTTGAATGCTCTCATATCACCTCTATTTCTCGCTAAAGCTGCTACAATTATTATTTCCCTTTCTACAGTGAGGTGAGATATGAACAAAACAGAGTCAAGTTGTAGGAAACAGTGGAAAGCCTAGTGGAGGCGAGTGGGACAGACCAGATGCTTGCGTTTCACGCTCCTGAAATTCTTACAAAAAAGTATACAAGCAAAAAATCCCTGAAGCTTAAAAATACAGGTTTAACACATGTTCTTTTTCACACTTCTTGTAGTTGTAACAGAGCCAAAATGAAAGCGTAGAGCTCTGGAGTACTAGCAAATTTAGGCTATTTGCCACGTTAGCAGTGTGAGGCCTCTTTAAAGTTGGTGCAGAAGAATAAAAGCAGTTAAATAGCAGGCTAGTGAAAGTCATGTACTTCACAGAGGAGTGTCTGTTTGCTTCAGGGTAGGTTAGCTGAGACTCAGTTTTGCATTTGGCACTCTTAGTTGGTATTGCTTAGATAGAGCCACTGCTGAGGTTGGTAACTCCATATACTCAATAGACTGCATCTTAAACAAAGCTGTGCTCAATTTGTAATGAGATTTTATTCCCTGAAATGCGTAGGTGCTTTTTTTTCACAATAAGTGTAAATAGCAATGTGTTTTATAATTGACTGATGCCAGATTCAGTCTTTAATTCTGATCATGAGGACCGCTTATCACAAGCTGCTGGTCATCTGAATCCTATAAAATAGAAGAAAAAGAAAATCAGACTTGAACACTGTGTTAAGAAATGAAAGTTGCTTTTTGGCAAATTTGTCCATACAGGTGGCACAGTTTGTACCTGATACTTTTGCACCAAACAAGTCTTTTTACTGGATGCAAAAAGGTTTATTTTGATCTTAGACTCTGCAAGAACACGAGGGTCTTGCTGGATTGGACCATCGAGGCTATTCTGATACTTGGGCTTTGCTCAGTGTTTTCTTCCCTTGTTTCCCTGCACCTTTGCCGTTGCATTTCACATTCTTCGTAGAGTGCTGGCATTGCATTTGGGTGTGTTTGCAGGAAAGAGAAGGGAAGACAAAACTGGAAGTCTTTTTAAGTTTGTATAGACTGGCACCCAACAGCAGTTGAAGTCCAATTTAATTCAGTGCTCTTTGAAGGTAGACTTGAGATACTGCTCTAAACCACAGACCCAATTTCTAGCAGTGGTGAGACAGGAAAGCCAGGAACCTGAATAGTGTTTTCCTAATTAATTTTTCTTCTTTTTTTTTTTTTTTTCCAACTAGACATTTTCCTTTCATTGTCATTCCCTCTTACCATCATTTTAGTTGTGTCTCAGTCTCTAATCAAAATGAACACTTACTGAGAAAAGATCGTAAGTAGGTTCTGGTGGAGTCAGTGCAGAAGAACTTTCGTATGAGGGGTTGGTGATATTTGAAGGCTCTGACTTGTCCAGCGACGTTATGTCAGTGTCATCTTTTGACTGCATAAAATCACACAAGCCTGCTTAAAATGCACCCTCCTCCTAACAGTGCACTAAGTGGGGCACTAAAGCTTCAGTTTTGTGCAGTTTTGTGACTGAACTGGCTTTATCATCTCAGTCTGTGTCTCTGGGCATGAGCTGTGTCCTGGGTTGTTGTATTATCTCAGGTCACTTAACACTGGTACCTTTTTTTTCTCTCCCTTATTGTTTTAAAGCCTCAGCAAAGAAGTGTTGCCCAGACATTGTGCCTGGGATAAAAGGTGCCTGGTTCATCTTGAGTACTCTCATTGCAACTGTATAAAATATAGGCATTTCCCCGGCTCATGGCTCCCAATTTTGTTTCTAGAAGATGATTCACGTTACGCAGGGTCTAGAATAGGAAGGGATTTCTGGTTACTTCTAGGTAAACTTTCTTTTGGATTGATTTTCGTGTATTTTGTAACACTTTTTTTTTGTCACTCCTCGTCTACGAGTAGCTTGGCTGTTGCTGGCTGGTTTAGTATCATCATGATACTACACAAGACTAGCAAAGTTCATTAAGAGAAAGCAAGCGTGAGCGTGCACTATGCAAATTTGTGCACTATGTGCACTATGTGCACATATGAAAATTTGCACTTTTCAATCCTGACAATCATTTCAGTTTGCTTGTCTTTTGAATCTGGCCTTTTTTCTATCAGATGTTTCAACCTCCAGAGCTGCAAAACTATTAGCAGTGCCATGAAGGAGGGGGGAAAAAACAGGTGCCCTTTCAGTGGTTGTAGCAACCTGCTTCCCTAAGGGTGAATTTTCTGCACCGGTGCTGTGCGGTTCAATAAGCTTTTAGCCAGTCCTTGGTGTTGAAAGTGTCTGTGAGAGCAGGAGCCGATTGGGCACGCTACAGTGACAGGTCCAGGGGAGCAGTAGGCAAATGTAAGCTCATGCCCAAGACCAGTGTGTGAGCCTTCCCCACTTTCTCCATGTCTTAGTCTGAATGGTTCAAGTGTGAAGCGATCGGGAATGTTTCTAGCTTAATAAAATGCAAGGAGAAATTGGAGGTGTGAGTCTGGGAGGTGCGGTGGGTCTGAGGTAGTGCTGCCCCCCTGCTTCATGTTCCTGGCTGCTGCCTACCTTGAAGTGCTGGAAGCCTGTGTTTCTCCTCCTGAACCTGAGGTAAGAATATCCAATAAAAGCCACAATTCCAGTAACCAGGCACGTGCCAAAGAATATTCCTGTCCCAGTACTTGCATGGAGAGGAGCCTGGAAGCAAGAGAGAGGGTAAGTGAGCTACAGGGTGGGTACTGGTCACCTTCCAGCACCTGAGCACACTCAGTGTCCCTTTGAGATATGCCCTAGTCCTGAACTGCTTTTATGCTTGAGTTTCCTGGTACATGAGTCCCAGAGACAGTTAAATATGGCCTTTTGACAGTAATTATGAATGATTTTTTTTTTTTTTTTCAGGGTACTGGACACTGGCTGTAGTACAGCTTCATCTTATTTATGTTTTTGAAGTTACACAGCACGCCTAAGTCATCTTTTCTGGTCAGGTTTTTCAAAGTAGCAACAGGGGCTATGATGAGGCTGAAACCTCGCTGGCCCAAGGAGATGTGGGTACCGCGTTCCCTTAGGCAGCTTTGGAAACCTGTGCTACAAACCCTAGAGGGCTCTGCATGGGTTCAGGCTTGTTCCCTGCTGCTTTGTGCGCTGGGGGGGTGTTGGTTATTGGCAGCCATACCACTGTCCGAGCCCTGCGTACCAGGACTCAAACCAAACCTCATCTCCTTGGTTGTTAGAGGGACTGCCAGCCTGTGCAGAGGGTGTGCAGGGCTGGGCTCTGCCACCGGCCCCACACATGCCTTCTGTAGGCCATTTTGCCCCAAAACATGCAATGCCTTTAACCTGAAATCATTCTTCAGTCAAGCAGGTAAAGTGCTAATCCAAGTAACTGTATATAATAGTTTATAAACATTTTAATAAATATGTAGGTGAAGGACTGGGAGAAATTCATGTGATCTGGATTTAATCTAAAGGGGAGAAATTTTTCCAGACTGACTTTGGTTTGCCTTCTGCAGCTTTGTGGCCTGATAGACTGATATCATGAAGGTGACTGGCAGTTTTGGGGTGATGATAAGTTTGGGGGATAGCAGGGCATGCAGCCACTTAAGATGCAATCTCCCCAAAGCACTGTGCTCTTTGCTGGCAGTCAGGGCAGTGAGGAGCGGTCTGGAAATATGCTGTTACTCTTGATTTTTCCATGTGATGCCCTAGCTTCATGACCCCCTGTCTAGAAAACTATTAAATTTACCTGGGCAAAAATAATTACATCATTGTCTTAATAGATGTGCTCGCTTCATATATTTTTTAGAAAATAATTTACATGGTGCAGTTGAATAGCTAAATACTGAAATACAGGTAGTTGCCCTCTAGCATGTAAAAGGTATTATAAAGACTGTAATATCATGCTGCTATAGACTGACAGAAATTGCCCGAAAATGATTCGGAATAATAGGCAGTAATTTATGCGTTTACCCAAGTGTGTCATTTTCTACTTGAGAGGATTGTAGGCTGCAAAGGATTTTTGTGAACTGAGATTGTGCAGGATATTACTGAGCTGCTAGGAACAAGAAGGCTTGTTTGTAAAGGAGAAAGGGTTGCTCAGAACAAAATGAATGTGAGAAATAGAGTAGTGATAGGGTTAATCTTGTGGACCAAGGAGGCAGCTGGTTAGCCACTTCTGAAATCAGAACTGGGATGGATGGGCTGTAAATGTGAGCGAGGCTCCTCCAGCGCAGGGAGAGAAGGACCAGAATGAGTTACCCTAATGGAAGGGAGGTCCTTCAGATTAAATAACTGGTGAGTCTTCTTGCAAGGTCAGCTTGAGCCTGTGTTGGGCTGCCACACAGTACCAGGCTTGGAACAGAGCTGGGAAGCACTAACATTGCACATCTGAACACTTAATTCCTTAAGGAAAACATTTTATACTGGAAAAAATAAAAAAGGTGCTCACTGCACACCTATCCCAGGGGCAGCAGGGACCACTCTTGTGAGACATCCCAGTCGCACTGCAGGTGCACAAAATGTTTTTCCTCCCTTTCATACGAAGCAGTAAACTTTGGGAGATAAATAGAACCATGTTCCTGCCTCTGCTGCTGGGCCCTGTACCGTTTTGATTCCAGCTTGAAGCAGTGCACCTGCTAACTCCGCTTGCCTCCATGGAAAGGATGTCACCCCTTTATGGATTGTGCTGTTCTGCCATGCACTGTTTGGTTTGGTCTTTCTAATGGGAGAGATAATTGGATAACTGGGACCAATGCAGGGATTCATCCAGGCAAAAAAAAAAAATCTGATTTTCAAAACACCTTGTTTTGGACAAGAATTAATGCGAAGTCAAGAGTAAAAAAAAAAATCACTGGAAGCTTGAAAGATTGTTTTGGAAGAGTTGAAATGGAGCTTAATAAAACCTGCATTACAAAAATGAGCACCATTATAGAACAGAGCTTTTATTTTATCTATATAAAATAAATGTGGGAAGAACTTGTTCAGATAGAAACTGCCAGCTTCACAGGCAGCTTTTTCTCAACTTCTGATTTTCTTTCCAAGTAACCTTTTAAACCAAAACTGTATATATGGGAGGGAAACTGGGAATATTTGAATGTCAACAGTGGCTTCGGAATGACACAAACCACAGCAACCTCTCACTGCCCAAAAAAATCACTGTATACTTACAGGTGCTGGTGGAGCTTTTAAAGGTGCTGAAATGACATGGATTATCCCGTTGGAAGCAATTATATCCCACTCAATGATAGCACTTCTGTCCACGTATCTGATTTGGCTCTGTCAGGAAAAAGAGCAGTGAGAGCTGAGCTTCGGCTCTCCTCCCTTTGGGACTGAAATAAACCTTGAGATTATTTTCCCACCTCAGTTACTGACACAGAGGGAAAGAAATATCACAGGGGGGCTTACACCACTGCTTCCCTGGGATGGCCTCACACTGGTCATGGCCCTCCTGTGTGTGAAGTAGCTGTCATCCTTCAGACATTTCTCTGTACGGTTTTGGGGTTTTTTGCAATATTTTAATTCATTAATTTATTTATTTACAAAGGTTTTTGTGATGTTTATGCAATTGCCAAGCTCTGTGTGGGAGTGCTGCTGCAGGTGCAGCCTGCCCATTACAGCTGCTTTCAGTGCTGAGGATGCCACTTGCACTGAGTTTGCTGGGTCAGCACTGATGGGGAGCTGCTGCCTGCAGATTATTTGGTGGCCCAGCATCAGTGAGCTGGAAGGTGGTCCCATGAGGCATCTCATCAGAATGTGAGAAGGGCAGAATAAACTCTTGACACTGCACCACTTCTCTAGACTGCTGATAATGGAAGTCCTTGATTGCTTCCAGCTCATCGTGAGTCTCTCCAGTGTTTTGGGAGGATGAGTTCATTGGGTGTCTGTGCTATTGCGAACTGCTTTAAATTGCATCCTAGCAAAATGTTTTCTCCTTGGTGAGAAAGGGGAGCTGCTGCCTGCTCTTGCCCCTGGCACAAGGTGGGACACTGCTGCTGGAACAAATGGTGACTTTCTGTGCCCAGGGAAGAAGTGGCTCAGCCATGGTGGTACTACAGAGCAGTGTGGGAGTCAGGCCGTGTCCTTCTCTCTCACCCCTGCGCTGCCAGGGTCTGGGGAAAGCTCGTGGGCTGCAGCCCAATGTGCTGGGACAGGTGGGTGCTTGGAGCAGGCATGGAAAGCCGCTGCCACCTCTCCTTCCCACCCTGGGACCCTGCTGAGCATTACTGCAGCTGGGAGAATGGAGGGGTTGCTTGGGTCCTCCAGGGAGGAAAAGCTGCAATTTTCCAACCAGCTTTGAAGGGCCTCAGCAAGGCTTGTGTTAATAGGCTCAGGGCCTCCCCTTGGCAGCTTTTGAAGAAAGGAGAATTTTTTTTTAAAGAAGAATCTCTTTTAGCTCAAATATCAGATCTAAGTGATCCGAAAGAGCTCCTGGCATGTTAATGAGTGATACAGGTAAGCCCTGTGCACTCGATCTCTCACAAGGATGTACTTTATTAATGCGATTACTGGGTTTGCAGTATCGGGTGGTTTTGGTAATTGGTGGTAAATGGTAATTCTCATGCCAAGGGATTTTTTTCCTGAAAGGGGAAGGAGAAAGGGAGCAAAGGCAACAGATGAGTCATTTGTGTACCTCTTCCTGCAGCACTTATTTCCTTCTTGCACCACCTCCCCACCCCCTCCCTTCAGTTGGCGTGTTGGGCACTCAGCTTTCCTTGGGTCCAGTGGCATTCTCTAGAGCAGGTTTTAACTGTGAGCCCACAGACACAGGGTTTCTTTTTTTCATATTCAGCCATACTGCATCACCCAGTGCAGAGTCCCAACCTTGGTCTTGAGGGGCTGCCATCACAGAGATAATTTGAAATGCTTGGGCAGTGAGTACTTTTCATAATAAAAAATGAGAGGTTGGGTGTGTTTTCAAATGATGTGTTCCCCTAAAATGTCAAATAATACTTTCCATTTGCAAAAAGGATATCATTTTTTGCATTTAAAAATCACGGAAATGGTAATAAAAAATGCAAACCACTGTTTTGTCTGCTTTTGCTCTGAGCAAGGCTATGCTGGCATCTCCCCCCTCTCTCAGAAAGTTACCAAGAAACTTTACAAATGCCAACAGCTTTCTTCAATGATAAATTGTTGCTCTTGTCTTTCCTCCTATCACACTGCTGCCTCCCATAATCTTGCCAGGCTGAGAGAAGGGTTGAATCAAGCCTGTATCCCCCTCCTGTGATTTCTGCAGGCTACCTGAACAGTTTCTTTCAAGTTCTTTGGGCCAGAGCTTGGCCATTTGCCACCTTGTAGATTTGAAGTTTGCCAGCTGTTATCCTGCAGTCTCTGGGCAGGAAGGAACCCTCTGAAGCCACCTTTTCATTGCTGGCCCCTGTAATCTTACTGAATTACTCTCTGGATCAGTGTGTCACTCAGTTACAGGGTATATCATAAGGAGGGAAAAAGGCATAAAGATGGGAGATTTATTAAAGTTACCTGTTCAGTGGTGGGGGCTTGATGTTCCTGGCCCCCAGTGTTTGTAATGAGGAGTTTTTCCCCTAGACGAGTTAGAAGAGTGGTTCCATTGGTCAGGTCCTCATAAAACATTATGCTGGCATTAGATAAATGATACTCAATGTCTCGCCCGGAAAGTGTCTACAAATGAGAACAAAATGCAAGAAGCGTCAACTGACGTCATTAATCCTCTGGATTTACCAGTAGGATAAGTGCCTGTGAACTTTTTTCCTCTCTGCTACTAATGCTGCAGCAAGTGCAACGTGGGGTAGAGGCTGTTGGGAAATGTGGATATGAACAGTGGGGTCTTCTGTCTCTGCTGGCCTCTCATGGTTGCCTGCAGCAGGCAGGACCTTGATTCTGGCAGGACAAAGGATTTTACTCTTTTGTACGATAGCCTGAAGTGATGAGCCTCAGAAATACTCCAAGCAGCTTGAAGATGCAAGCCAGGGCATAAACCCATGTGAGTTGCTTGAGCCAACGTTTGATTGAAGGAAGGAAGGAAGGAAGGAAAAAAGGGATAAGTGATGAAATGACAGTAGGAAGAGACAACTTTAATGTATTTGTGGGAATATCAAAGCTGTGCACTGCTTTCTTCAAATAACTGTGCTTGATGTTAGTAACTCAGAACAGACAATCTTGGGCAGACCCTGTCATAAGTGGGAAACTAAAATCCCTGATGGAAAATTCTCTGTAGTGACTCGAAGGCTCAATAACCTTGCACTCCTAACTGTGGAAGAGAAATGGAAATGACAAACTCCCCTCTTTCAGAAGCACAGTTCAAATGATGTGGGGTTACACAGAAGTCATGTCATACTAAGACTGGGTTTTTTTAAGCTTCAATTTCACCAGGATACAGAAACCTATAATGGCTGTTTAAAAAGTGTTATTGAAATGAAGAAGAAAAAAAACCAAAACCAGCCTGACCTCATTTTCTCTTAACCCGCTATCGTTTGGAGCAAAGAGAGTGGCGTGCACTGACAGGTCTGTGAGGTACCGCAGGAACTCTCTCCCCTTCCTAGAGCTGTTGGAGTAAGCCATGACGTCCTAGGCAGAAACAAAATCCAGTTTACTAAAGAGCAATTGTGTGCTCCTGTGTGGGGAGCTGGAAAGATGAGACTGTATAAATAACAACAAAGAAGCTGTTTGTTAATAGCCATGAAGCAGCTCTGGAGTGATATTACAAAAGAAGTTTGTATTGAAACCCCAGTTTTAGCTGCTGATTTGATGAGCACATCTTAAACTGACTTGCAGGAGCTGGGCTCCTGTTAGTGAGTATACTTATACATATAATGCCATTCTAAGTAGAAGCAAGAAAAGGTCTCTTAATGTTTTGCCTTTATCCAGCAGCAATTCAATAAAATTACAAAGCACCGTTCCTTGTGATGCTTAGGAAGCCAGGGGCAGTTGTGCACAGAATCTTCTTTAAACTGAAGCTGCAGTAGCATTTAATTCCCAAAGGAGTTTTAGAAACCCCAAACCTCTTCGGAACAGGTAATTTTAAAAAAATAGTAACTAAATTCTGGTTTTGAAGGTGCAGATTTAGACCACTCCACCTTGCTTTGCTGGAGTGGTGTTGTTACCTGTTAGTAAAGCAAACTCTGAGATACAACCTGGTGGCAGAGCCTGCTTCGCTCCGCTCACCCGACTGAGCCATGGGCCGTACCGACAAGAAGTTTGTCAGCGTTGGGAAGGACGTCAGCACTTGCAGCAAGTTCCCACTGCAGGAGAAGCCGTCCCCCACGTAGCCTGGCTTGCAGGTGCAGTTCACCTCTGGAAGGTACAAACACAGAGAGCTGTGTGTGCAAATGCCCATTGCTAGAAGGTTTTAGGCTGCTCTATGCCTGGAAAATAACTTCCAGGTGACAGATTTTTTTTTTCAGGTTAAAAAGAGGCAGAGTCTCTTGCAGTGTTATCTGGCAGACTGTGGCTGACCAAAGGAAACAAAACGCAGTCTGCTGCTCTTCCCTTTGCACAAAGTTGTGCAGCAAAGAACCCTCTTACCTTTCTCCCTGTAGCAGAAGACATCCCAAGTTTCACTCAGGTTGACTCTTCTCCCATAGTCCACAATGCCAACGTACCCGGAGCCACAGTTTGGGGAGGAGAAGGCAGTCGGGTAGCCCACTCTTTCGCCATCTAGCCAGCCAGCAGCGCACAGGTGGTACCTCGCCTGCAGCCAGCATGGCCATAAGGGAAACAACATCGGGGGAAGAGCTGAGTGTTGGGACTGGGGTGCTGTGGAGGGAACGGACAAATCCCCCAGGGTGCTCAGGCAGCACCCAACCCACTAGCTCTCGTTCTGAGGGTCTGAAAAGGCTCTGTCCATCTGTCTGTCCTGCGGCCTGTGCAAAGCACTGGGACAAAGGGCTATGGAGATGGGAACCCCTCTGAAAATCAGTGGCTCCCTGTATGGGCCACAGGAGCCTTTCCTGGGAAAAGCTTCCCTAAACCCAAAGCCAGGCAGGATCAGAGGTGGGTGTGAAAGCTGAAAGGGAAAGTGCAATCCCACTGTGTGCCAGCCCACTTTTTGGCAACATGGGAAGGGCTAAGAAACCAGCTCCACACTGACTTTGCTGCTTCATTTAGACTATGGGACTCGGGACATGCAGCTCTGGCTGCAATCTGAATCTCCTTGGGCAGCAAAAGGAGGTTTACATGCGGGCTGTGGTCCTGCCTCACGTTTTGCTAAAGGTGTCTCTAAACAGTGAGTGTCTTTCTCCCTTCCACAGATGGGAAGAAGCCAGAAAGGCACAGCTAGTCCGACCCACCCTTCTAAAACAAGTTTTACAAACTCAAGGTCTTGTCTATAACACATTCAAGGAAAAGAATATGGAAATGGCTCTGCTAAGTTAACAGCATTTGGGGAAAAGATTGCTGGAGCCTTACATGAAAAAAAAATTAATCTAAGCATAATTCTAAAAGTGTACATTTTTTTAAGAAGTGCTAATAATTAAAAGCTCCATGAAAACACTCTGTAAGTCTGACTTTACCATTTCACCCCAGTATCACTAGAAACAAGAACTTGGCAACTGGTTTCAGTGCTGTTTTAGCAGGCATGAAACCAGTCTGAAAACTGCTCCCAGCCAAACATACCCTGGGGCACAGGGAAAAGAAAGGAGGGAAAATGAAGCTTATTAGCACAGGGCAGCCCCCTTGCTCCTCCCTCCCTGTTTACGCTGTGGCTAGGTCCGCTCCAGGGATCTCCTCATGCGGTGCAGATACCTCACCTTCTGAGCATACAGCAGCTGGTTGTATGTAGCAATGGTGGCTGACTCATTGGTGCAGGCCTCCTTTGCCTTTTCATAAGTCATTTTGTACTGCCCTTGTGGGGAACGTAGGTGGAAAACCCCAACTGTGGTATCTACAAAGAGAGAGAAGAACCAGCTTTTCCTGTGAAGGTGTTCCCCTGTCTGAATGCAGAGTCAACTGTGCCATACAAATACCCACAAATTTTGTGAAAGGTAGTTAGGACAGATTGATCCCTTAGGGGGTAACATTCCTACCTGGAATGCCCTCATCTGTTGCTTCATAAATCTGGTATTGCAAAGCATGTAAGCACAAGTTCTAGCTTTAATCTTCTCATTGGTTCGAGGGGACATATGTAGAGGACTCAGTGATCTTACAGACACAAGGATCCTGGTTTCAGTGCAGCGGCACAGGGACAGGGATGCCCCTGTTCTGTAGTGTGCACAGTGTGTCATCCTCACCTTGGAAGTGGAGATCAGCACAGTCAGCGTCGGGGTGGCACTGCCCGTTGTCTTGCAAGCAGCGGTCGAGAGGAAGCTGCATCACCGAGCAGTTCAGCCCATCACCGATGTAGTTATTTTTACATTCGCACTTGCGTTTGTCCTGGTTAGAGAGAGAATAAAAAAGGTCAGGACAAGTACTCAGCTGACATAAATGTGGTATTTCAAGCAACATTCTGAACTGTTGGAAAAATTTCGCTTGATATAGCCAGGAATGGACAAACAGGAAAGTTGCTCCTAACAACTGTGATTCAACAGACCACAAACTCTGACACTGACATTTTTTCTTCTAAGCAAAACATGCACTTGGGTGCTTTGCTGAATTAATACTAAAGTGTAACTCCATCCACAAAGCTAATAACATGCATTGGAGAATTATATGACATGTAATTAACAAAAATGGATGGCAAACCTATCAAAATTATATTTAAGTGACTGCACGTGGGAGCATGAAAGTAGTTCAACAGCCCACTGATAGTAATAAATTGAGAACTATAAACCAAGCAGGAGTGGGTGACATCCAGGGATTGCAATGGCTGGTGGCTGAAACGGATTAGTGGCAAGGCTGTTCTAGACATCTCCCGGAAGACACATCAGGTGAGCCACCAAAATGGAAGGGACAGGTGATCCTGAAAGCACCAGAACAAATGCTGGATCAAGTCACCAGCACAAGTTTTCCTCAACAACGCTGACCATGTGGACCAAGGAATTTGTATCATGTGGCTGCAGAGCTTTTAAAGCTGAGTCTGGCCAACCAAATGACACTATCTTCCCAGCTGTCCCTAGGTGTAGCTACCAAAATATATTCTGTTTCAATCCAACAAACTCCTATTGCAAATAGGGATATCTAGTTAGGGAGAGCTGAAAGGGGACAGAAAAATTACATGTGCAAAATATCCCATCTGCTGTAGAAGCCCTTTCCCTAGAGCAAAGATGTCAAACTGTTTCTCACCCCTCAGCTGAAAGGATACCAAACTGATGTGGAAAGTGGGCTAGAGCTATGTAAAGGTTGTTTTGGAAAACAGGGACTTTGAGAAGTATGGAGTGCTATCCAGCCAGAGAAAAGACTTCTACTGGCACAGGGAAGGGATGCCTTGGACTTCCCTGCTGGTGACTGAAATCATTCAACTTACAGGTCCTATGACAGTGCAAATGGCATGCTCATGGCAGCCTCCATTGAATCCATCGGCACAAGGATTTATTGGAAGACATGTAAAGCCATCGCCTTTGTATCCTTTCTGGCAGCTACAGAAGACTTTCACCCCCAGTTGTGTGCATTCAGCCACCCGGTGGCACCCGCCATTGTTTTGTTTGCAGAGGTCTGCAGCTGCATGAGGAAAAAAACCCACATGAAAAAAGTTTGCTTTTAAAGAGGATGTTCTTCACAAAGACAAACCACCCTCAGATTTTTTAAGGCACACTAAAAATACTGGAACACTTGTTTGGGGAAAAAAGCTGCTGGAGTTTCCAGAGGCATTCCTGAACTTGTGCAAAGGCTATCGCTCAGCGCTCTGAAGCCCTTGTCAGAACGTCCTTTGTTTAAGAGACGTAGCACCTCCCTACAGAGATTCTGCTTCGCCTTTTGGTGGCCCAAGACAGCTGCTTTTGTGGGGACTCTGCTATGCCCAGGGTGACTTTGGAGAATGCAAGACACCTGACTCAGAAAGAATGACTGTTTCTGCAGTGATTGTTACTGGGGAACTGCCTTACCCAAGGTCATCAAAGAAAATCCTGTCAGGGAACCCCTGCTGAAAATCCTGCTGTCTCCAGAACCTGGCTGAAGCACACTTCTTGCTCATACTGCTGCTCGGTAAAGCCTGGTGAAGCCAGCCACCTGCTTTAGCAAAAATCTGATCTGTATATATCTTAAATTTGTTTCACTTGCTGCACCGTGGAAGTTTTAAAGTTTGATAGCCAGTATCTCAGACTGGAGGGTAACTGTGTGCAAGTGCACATGCAAGAGGGGACAACCTGTGTTCTTGTAGCAGGCTGTGCAAGAGGAAGCTCACCTGTGCATGTGATCCCATCCCCGTTGTATAATGGCTTGCACTGACATGTGTTGTTCTCTGTGCAGACAGCGTCAGCGGAGCAGCTTGGAGAACACACTGGTGTCTGAGCTATGGCCAAGGCAGAACAGGGAGGATGAAGATGTTATTTATATTGCAATGCCCTTGTTTCATGCAGAAAGAAAAACCCTCATACCAATCTTGCTAACTGGAAAAACCTGTGAGAAAATTTTTTACACTGCTTAGCTCTCAGTTGATGCTTTCCCTCAGGTGTTCCAAAGCCCATCCACAGGGCAGGTGGGCACTCACGTTCCCATTTCTCACAGAAGGGGCTGGGACAGTAAAGGGTCTTGTTCACAGTCCGGAGTAAAGTTAGGGAAGCAGTCCCTATCTCCAGGGTGCTCTTGGCAGCTCTCTTAGCCTCCAGTAACTTTCTGACATTATTAACCCTTTCTCTCCCGTCTCTATCCAAGCCCTCTTGAATTGCAAGTGCTATCAACCCATGGCTCCATGAAATGGCATCCAGTGAGAGGAGGCAGAGACCTAGCTTGGTTTCACACAGCCGGCCAGTCCATCCCGTTTCACAGAAGCATCGTCCCGTTCCTGAATATCCTTCGTCACACTGCCCATTGGTCTTGCATTCGCAGGCTGCAAAAGGAATGCAGAGGGATCACTTACAGAGCTCCTACTGGGAAAGGGGAAAACATTTCTCTACAGAAACATCACCTAAGCTGTCACTTTAGATACAGTATTATCCAGCAATAATTTAGATAAGTCTAACCTCAGGGCTTTTTACCATGAGGCCTGTCAAGCTGTGGACCAGACTTCCCAGAGCA
The DNA here is from genome assembly GCA_028020825.1 of Podargus strigoides. NCBI lineage: Eukaryota > Metazoa > Chordata > Aves > Caprimulgiformes > Podargidae > Podargus > Podargus strigoides. The sequence continues at coordinate 110,880,533 of CM051663.1, read as the reverse complement.
GCTGGGCAGTCTCCATCCTTGGAGGTTTGCAAGCCCTGACAGGATAAATCCTGAACAACCTGCTCTGAGCTCAGAGGTGACCCTGCTTTGAGCAGGGGGTTGGATTAGAGACCTCCTGAAGCCTCTTCCATCCTGAATTATCCTATGGTCCTATGACTTTGTAACTGGTGTTAGTTCAATATGCCTCTGGAAATGAAAATGAGTATTGATCTGCATTGTTGCAAACTTCACAAAGGACTCTGGCAGGAGAGAGTTAATGGCTCATCTGAAGACCCAGCCTGATCCTGTCCTTAATGTGCAGCAGCTGCTGGCTGTGGGGAAGCCTTTTAGCCAAAGAGAAGTAAGGTGTGCAGAGAGTGTTTGGTTGCTGCCTGGGAGGAGGTCTGCTTGAGTAAGAAAGCCAAAAAAACCCAAAAGAGGTTAGTAAGCTTTCCTGTAAAACATGGGCAAGTTACCTGTAATGTGTTTTTTATGTTTTAGATATTTTTATGCCTAAAAGCTTCTGGATTACTTTTGTTCCTTTTAACTGTGGTGTGTTACCCCTTGTTCCCTGCAGACTGAAGCATGAGGGGCTGATTTAATCTGCAGGTGATGTTTTTCTCCCTCCCCTTTGGGCCCTGCAGTAACTTAAATGCTGAGCCTTTCTTAAGGACTTACGGATAGTGCTCTGTTTTATAAAGTAATGAAGGAGCATCCTTTCTTGTCTCATACCTCTTCCTGAAATATTATTGTTCAAAGAGGAAAATGATGTAGAATTAGGGGAACGGACTCTCTGAAAAGGTGATCCTGCTGAAAAGGAGTTTCATCCTCTGGCTTTATTTCATTTAGCCTGGTTACCTAAGTTTTGGTTGATATAAATATTCATTAAAAAGAAGGGGCTGTAAAACTTTTCTGTTAGATACCACAGTCTGGGTTTCAGATGAACAGCTCATGCAGTTTATGCTATGGTGTGCTATAAAATGGATGGACTGTAGGTAAGCATATTTCTGAGTACTGGTGTCCAAGCCTGGTGTCTTGCCTACACTGAAGGGTGTCTAGCCTATAACCCTCCATTGTATGTGTCTACAGGTGCACAGGGTTAGGATGGAAGACTTAATATTGTGGGTTCCCATCTGAAGGCTTTATGTTGGGAAAGCATTTAAGTTTAAAGGATGGTATTGATCTCAGTTCCCCATAGTTTAGGTGGATTATGTGAGCAGTTTCTTGGCTGCTGTGTCCATGAACTGCCTTCATCTTGGTGTACTTTTTTCCTCCTCTGCAAAAATAGTGCATAGTCTTGACCTCCTGCAATCCTTGAGGAACCACATTGCTAAAATGATGTCATAACCTTTATGGGGATGGGAGAGAAGACCGCTGTAGTTGAAAACGCTTGTTGATGGAGGCTCTGCCTCCGTTCTGTTACCTGTGTACCCTTCTGAAGTGCTGGGGTCTGAACCCTGAGCCCTGAATTAAGGTTGACATATGGGTGGGCCCCATGGTCCTTTAAAAGGGGGGGATGAGTTTGCCTTTTGGCTTTCCTTCCAAGGCTGGCCACACCTTGGAGGAAAGCCCTTGGGTAAACAAGCCCCAGGTGCCCCACATTGGGTAAATGAGTGCCAGGTGTCCTGCTTTGGGCATAAAAGGTGGGACCACTTGCAGAAAGGGTGGAGTGTCTGTCTGTGAGGTGGATGCACTTTGCAAAGTTTCCTGTTGGGGAAGGACCTCCTGATTCTCCCTGCAACTGGACCCCAGTCAAGTCTGGCATTTGCAAACGCGGGCTTCGTGGGGGAACAATATGTGGCTACTTCTATCCTATATGATCAGCCTATTGACTTGGTTGTCTCCCATCTCTTCTTTGTTTATTCCACCTATTATTGGTTGTGCTGTGTCATTCCTGGGGTCACTGGAGCTGATGTCTATTATGTGTGATCTGTTTGACTTGTTTGTACCCCCAGCGATCACCCATATACTGACTTTTCTATGTACAATAGAATCTGGTTACTGGTTTATTTTTCTGCTGGCTGCGTCCTTTGTGCTAGGCCTAGTAATTGGCAAAACATCTTCAAGCACAGGAGAAGCCTTGCAGAGAAAGCTAAGTAAGGCTCTGACCCACCACCTTCTCTTCCTCCCTTCTCAGACCTTGTGCCATCCTTCTGTGTGAGGAGGCACTCAGGAAAGATGCTAGTGTTGAAAGCGGGAAGTATTTCTTGGTTTATGTAAAAACTCATTGCTGACATAATAGTCTAGGCTTGACATGGGCAACAATATGGAAAGGAAACTTAAACGTACGCCTGCAGTTGGAGCCATATCTGCCTGGCAAACACAGCTCACACGAAGTCCCATTGAAGCCGCTGCTGCAGTGGCATTCTCCTGTCCCAGTATACCCGTCGTCGCAGGAGCCATGGTTATTGCAGGGAGTCTGTGGGCCACCTGGGCAAGCTGAAAGGTTTTTTAAAAAGAAAAGTGTTTTTTAGCACAAGTGCATGTTTATTCATTGTCACTGTTTGTTATTTGTTGTTCTGTAAAAATCCTTGAATGGGGAAATGCCTGTAAATGCATCTCTGCTGGGACATGTAAAAATAGCTGTGACACTTGCCATGCTTTTACAGCTCCTGTCAGAAAGGTGTTGTGAACCCTTCCAGCCCTGGATTGTGGGTGCTCTGACCTGGATGCTTGTTGATTTGGACCCATCAGTGAATTGCACTGCCTGATTCCAGCCTTGCTTGTGCATCTCCATGTGCCTGCATGCTGCCAGGGTGAGCCCAAAGGGCAGCTCAGGCTGGGCTGGCCAAAATTGCATGGGACCTGTATGAGTCTGTTTGTGAAATCCAGACAGAGTGAGCCGGTAGGGCCACATATCCCTGGACCTATCTGCCAGCAGAGATCCTGACCCTATGTGCCCTGATGAAAGCCTCAGTACTGTTCCCTTGCAGGGCTGCAGGTGAAGCAGCATGGAGTTCATCAGTGTGGAGATGAAGACTCCCAAATTGTCTCACACCTGTTCTAAAGCTACAATTGCTGAGCTTACTCCACTGGTATGTGCACTTGCAGGTGGCTGAGGAATCCTACACTGTGTCTCTGCTGTGTCCCAGTATCACTGTCACAAACCTGATGTCTGTGTTTTTTGTTTAAAGGGCTTTCAGTTGATGATTAAGACTCGCTAGGCTTGTTAGAGTAGGACAGTCTACTCTCTATAGTGTTCACTTAGTTTGCTGCTGGCACAGAATTTAAAACTTGCTGTAAATGTGAAAAAGAGATTGGAGCAGAAAAGCAATAATACTTTCTATGTACTTCAGATCATGCAACAGAGTTCCCCCATCCTGTGGCTGGTCTCTCCTCATGGCACCTCTCCCAGTTCAGGCTGCTGGGTGCTACGCACCTGTGCGTGGGCTGGTGGTCGGGAGGTCCTACCTTGGCAGTCTGGCCCGAAGTAGCCCTTGCAGCACTTGGCTGTGTGGATGACCATGGAGCAATTCCTACGGCAGCCGTCCCTCCGCAGCCCGTAGGACTCGTATGTGCACCAGTGGATCCCTTCCTGGGCATCGCATGTGCCAGTGTAGTGGGGGGGAAACACAGGAAGATGAGTGCTATGTGGAGGTTTTGTTTTTTTCCTCTTTAATCACAATTTCTGATGTATTGAATCTGATGTGTTGTATACAGTGTTTGAAAGAGCACAGATGTGAGAACCCCACTTTCTCTTTGATTCCTGACATGCTAAGCGCCATTAATGAGGATGGAGAGGCTCCTCCAAAATCAGTCAAAGCTTTCACTGAAGTGGATTTTGTGTGAGGTTGGCAAGCATCCCCCACCACCAGTGTCTGGGTGTTGGCCAAAGGACAGCTTTGTCCAAGAAGCTTTATGGCATCACCTAATGTGTGGTTTCACTGTTGAGGATTCTCTTTTTTGTTTTTTAAAGCAACTTAATCTAGTTTGCTTGTGTGAAGTACAGAGAAGAGCAGGTTAGACTACTTAAATGCAAGATTTTAATACATTACCTTTGGTTTTGTCCCTGGAGGGCATTTAGAATTACTGAAACAGCTAACACAATGCCCCTGTTGTACAAAATGGAAAGAAAAGTATATTAAAATAATGGCAACAAAATGCTGTTTGAAATGGACAAAAAGTCTGGTTTATGAGAGCAGCAAATATGAGCAGAGTGCAGGCTTATGTTTGAAACAGACTTTGGAGAAAGAAAAGAGGAGGATGACAACAAAATAGTTAGGATAATTCAGTGCTGTGAAATGCAAGAAATTAGTTTTGATACCAGAATATAAGTTCTGGAAGAAGATACATTGCTCTGGATTTAAACAAGCAGGGAAAAGATGGTGGATGTTTGTCAAACACTGGCATGGCCTGCATCAGACCTGGATGTCTAATTTGGAGTAGAGGTAAATGGTTACTTCTTGGGAAGTGCTGATCAGATCTGAGGATGTTACATCTGTTTCACTTAATGAAATAATGAAACAAAAGGTAATATGAGCAGTGTTGAGTTTATAACTGAAATATCAATTCCAATAATTATTTTTAAGACTGACTGCATGATTATATATTTTTTTTTTTTAATTCTAGGTAATTTAATTCATACATTTGAATTGAACTGAAGTAAATTTGGTCTTGAAACCATTTCAAAATTTCCTGTTTGTGGGACATATCCAAGTTCACGGAGGAAACTTCTTCCATGCTAACAGTGCCTGTTCAGGTATGCTAAAGGATATTTCTGTGGAAGCAAGAAATGTGAGAGACTGAGAGCCTGGCTAACAGGCTAGATAGCTCTCTGCCTTGTGTCCTTAATACTCAGTGCAGTTGGGACAGGAATGCTGCTCCTTCGAAATCCTTCATAACTACAATCTATGACCAAATTTGTAGTGTGAATATGTAATAATTTAAAAACATAATGGGAAAAAACATCTTTACTCCCATTCATGCTTGCATTTATAAGGTACTGTTCTGGTCTGAGCAAAATTACCAAAAACGGGTCAGGGCTTGCAAAGCTGCTCTTAACTGAGACCACTTATCCCATGTGTTGCTTAGTGTGGATGCAGAATTTCTGTTGTGTTTCTTTCAGGAGTTGTGCTGCACTTCTTAGCCTAGCTTTAGCCAGTGCAGCAGATGGAGCCAGCCTGAAGTGGTGGCACTTAATCTCAGTAGTGCCAAAGCAGCTGCACGTGTTGCCTTGGTCTCTGTGACAACAGGGTTTGGCCCTTGGGCTGTGTCTTTGCCAGAGTGGGGAGCCAAGAAAGAGGACTGACCATGAAATCCACGGTGAAGAAGCTGTCACAGCGTCCCCCAAGGCTGGGATCTGTCAGCAGGCAGTCAATGCCGTAGGCGATGCCCCCGTCAAACTCCAGCTGCCGCTGCACTATCTTACACTGTCTGTCGTTCAGGAAAAGGGTACCCTGAGAGATGGGATGGGGAGAGGGGAGTGTGACAAGTCATGAGCTGATATTCTTTGGGGCCAGGCTGAATCCAGGTCCTGCATGGGTGTTAGGGATAGTCCTTCCTCTGCTATAAACCAGTCTGTGGACCTCTCGTCCTATAGCTGAATGATATAACATCACAGTTGGGCAAATCTTTCTCCTTTCCTGACGGTGACAGAGTATGCTAACCTGATGTCTGCAAGTTTACCTTATGCACATTTAGGCTGAGCCATGTTTTCAGAGGCAGATGCTTGCCAGGGTTTTCATGGGTATGATCTGGTACATTTGCAAAGAAAAACGTGCCATTGTTCTGGCTTAACAGGCTGTGTGCATGCCTGCAGTCTTGGCTTGAAAGGGCTTACAAGCTGGAGTTTGCATGCAGGTGCTACATTCATAGGGCTTCTGCCAAAGCCAGGTTAATCTTAATAGCTTTCCATTGTGTGTTTCATTGTAGAAGTTAAAATGTGCTGCTATTTCAGTTTTGAGGTAACAGAGCTATTTTCAACAAGTAGCATCTTACAATGGACAAAATGATGGTTCCAGGATCCTACAAAGCATCTAGTTTGCTGAATCTGTTGGAGTGGCTGCCCTGGTGTTGGGGCTGTTGGCATGGACTGGCAAAGGCCGATTGAGTTTTGGTGCCACTGACCCTTTCTAGGGGCTGCGCACAGGCACAGTGGGGTCTCTGTGAGAAGATCCTGCAGCAGGGGCAAGGGGTAAATGCAGAGTGAACACTTACAATCTCCCCATTATCCCCACAGCTAATGCTGAGGTTGGAGCCTTGCAGGGTCTTCAGTGAGGCTGAGCCAGGGAGCTGGTAGGCCAACACCTGAGAAGAAAAGAGGGGAGAGGCACATGTCTGGGCTTGCATGTCTTGGCGTTGGCAATGCTCCTAAAAAGCAAGGGCTTACCGCAGCGTCACGGACAATGTGGAATTTGAGGTACTGCACCAGTTTGTCAGTGTTGGACTTCTTGAAGAGGAAGTCCTGCTGCTCCTGTGACAGCCCACGGATAGCTGTGTCTGTGGGCCAGAAGAGCGTGACGGGTTTGTGAATAGGATCGTTGATTAGCCCAAGCAGGTTGTTTTTCTGCAACATACCAGAAATGGGGGTGGAGGATTAATGCTCCCTCTAAAATGACATTGAACCTATAGGGTGGATGTCTGGTGTAACCGGGATGGAGTGGACTGCCTGGTCACCAGCTTACAAACACCATGACTTTAAAAACAGATGCCTGAGTTGAGCTGCCCAGGTGGAGTTACATGACCAAATTGTCAGAAGTGCTTCACCACTCAGGGCTGCTTACTAAAAACCAGGCTGATGGGTCAGCTTTGGGCTCAAAAAGTCATACTTGGGTCAAACCTTGGCCATGTCATTTGGCATATGGTAGGACAGAGCTGAGTGGGGAGAGGAAAGGTGGGTGTGGGTCTGCTTGACATACTCCTACTTCTGTGGGAGAGAGACCACATGGTGACCAGGGTTCTGTATTGTGTTGTGAGCCCTTTGGTTCCACTGAACGCCATCCTGACAGTGATGCCATGTGCTGTGTTTCTGCTCTTGTCTTTAAGAAGTGTTTAAAACCTTTGCCCAATGGCTGCTGTCTCTTCTGTCCTTACCTCTAGCAAACTACTGAACAGGATGTATCCATGTTTGGCTGCAACCATTTTAAGGCTTTCCTACAAAGAAAGGCATATTCAGTAATTTATCTAATAAATACTTTGTATGGGTATTTAAAAATTAGATATTAGCTTGCCGTACTCTGTAAGTTACATTTTGTTATGAAATCAATGCCACTGTATAAGCCCTGTGCAGAAGTCATCTTATATTGTTCTTGTAACTGTGATTCCGAGGTGAATTTTAAATATAACGTTTCTCTTAGCAGTGTCAAATGATGTTTGTGTAAGGTCTTTTCAGTATCACTGGGCTCTTTTTTTTTTTTGACTTACAAGATTTAGATACCTAACAGTAACTGTGGAAAAGCCCCTGGGTTGAGAGTGACAATGAGCTGCACATACCTTGTTAGAGGGGAAATCCTGCAGATGTGGTGGGACCAGAATTTGGTTTATGATGTGAATCACACCATTTGTGCCAACTGCATCCCTGAGTATAATTTCAGCTTTGTTGTTCAAAACCAGCGAGTTCTGGAAAGGCAACAAAAACATGTTTTCTGTGGAACCTTGTGGGTGGCTGAGGTTGATGCCAAATTTCTTTGATACAGTGAGCCCAGACCTTCCTTTCTTTGCAGCAAACAGTAGCTTCAGTCATAATAAATTGCCCTTTGCTTTTTCAGACTCTCATCATGCTCATAAAGCCAGAGTCTGAAAATAAAATAACTTGTGTCAAAACAAGGATTGTACAACTCCACTCCTTGCGTAGCAGGTAAGTGCTGAACACTTCAGCTGAATGGGCAACCTTCTCTTAATGCTATTTATATGTGTGTGGGTTTTGGTTTTTTTTTTTCCATCAGAGGCAGAAAGGGAACCATTGAGGTTTTTAAAACAACCTGAATGAGAGCAGACTGTTTCATTATGCTTTCCACTGCTTCATGCTCTGTTACCTGAGAGTAGCTGATGTGTATCGGGTCCCCATGGAGAGAGGTGATGTTGGTTACTGTTATCAGGTCATTGTACAACAGACTGGCACAACCCACCATATGGTACCGGAGGACTTGGGCCATGACTCCTTTTGCAACCCAGTCCTTGACCTGCAGCAGAAAGTGGAGGAGTTGAAAAGCAGTTGAGCAAGGCATTTGAACCCAAAAACTTGTGGTTAGCTCACCAAAAACTTCTGGCCGCCTTACTTACTCGTGGGTCGCTGTTGAGTACGTCTGTGCGAGGTACAAACAGAGTGAAAGGGCCAGGGCCTGCAATATCTCTGATAGACAAGGCCTGCCAAATTTAAGAGGACGAAACAGTAATGAGTCACTAATGCAAATAACATCACACGGCGATGGGGACAGCTCTGCTCAGTGGAAAGTGATGCCTGCAGCCCTGTTGCTGTGGCACACTGGGCTCCTTTCACTGCAGTGCCAAGGGTGAGAGAAACTGTTGCACAGTGTGGAATTTCCTTCCCAGCCCTATCTGGCACTGCTACCCATGGGTGTGAAATGGAAGAGTTGAGCTTATAGCTGTGTCTCTTTCCTCTGCAATAAGGAACAGGAGAAGCAGAAAAGCACTCAACCAACACTAAGCGTAGGGAAGATGGAGAAGATCTATTCCCCCCTGGGAAAGGGAAGATGAATAAACCCTTTCATCTTGAGATAGTCAAGAGTAGATATATGCATGTGTTTGTATGTACATTTAGCTGATACATGGTTGCCTGCACCTAGGAGTAGATTAATTACTGTTAGAAGGACAAATGGACCTGGGCTATTGCAGGCGCTTTGCAATGACTGCCGACAAACTAAACTAAGAAGAGAGCTCTGCTAAAGTGAGAGGAAGCAATCAGTTTACCATGGTAGCACAGCTGAAGCTAGAATATGAGTCTTTGGGCTTGCAGACCAGTATACAGATTAGTGCTGCCATGAGGCTTTGGGCAGATGGAGAATTACTGCTGTCAGTCTACAAAAAGCAGTGAGAACTGGTGGTGCATGTTGGCTGTCTAACAGTACACAGCAGTGTCCTGTGACATTTCCAAGCAGCAGCTGAAAACAGTTTGGAAATGCAGCAGTGGTAGAAGAGTGGTGTTTGCTCACATCAGAATTCCTGAGACATGTCCTAGAAGATCTCAAGACTGCGAATGGGTGGAAGCTTCAGTTTTATGCCTGGTCTGGGGGCCCTATGTTTCCCTGGGATCTTGTCTTTATTATTAATTAGCTAGAGGTTTTAATGACAATTAATAGTTTAAATTAGAGCATCTCTGATATTAGTGGCTAGTGATCCAAATCCAGTTGCAATTAAGTTGAAGGATGTTGGTACATGTCAGATTCATGCCTGCTCCCCACTCCCTCCTGGAGAAAAAAAAAAAAGAGGGAACACCCACCTCCTCCCCAAACCAAACAAAAGTACTTGACCTTTTCTTACCTCTAAGTGGAAATAAAACCTAGATGTGTTGGAGTTCCTGAGAAGTTCCTGCAATCAAGAACAAGACTTTAACAGTGCTACAAATGTGGGGCAACACCCGTGGAGTACAAACAAATGCAGCACTTCGAAAAGAAAGAGAATTTCTGGCTTGGAATAAATGCTGCCCATCTGCATTGCTCCTGTTCTTTTCTTATATTGCTCTATCAAAGAACAGGCTTATTTGAAACCTAAAAATACCCGTAGTAACTCCCTAGTACTGAAGTCATAATGATTTTCAGTCAGTTGTTTTTTTGGTTTTCTGTTTGGTTTTTTTTTGAGGCAGGTGAGGTTATCTTGCAACATCCTGTTCCTGGTTTCTTGGATTGGGATTATCTCAAATTCTGTGGTAGATTTACCAATATGATAAAGAAAAAAAAAAGCGTGTTTTGAGAGACAACTGTTGTATTAAATAACTGTCTGAAGAAAAATAAGTGACAGCAAACATGTGCAGCACTTTACCTGGAAGATGTTGCCTCGACAGTTAAATCCATCCCCAACATAGTTACGTTTGCAGGTGCAGGTCCTTTCTGTCAGCTCGGTGTCATTACAGATAGCAAATTCACTGCAGCCTCCATTATTCTTGTAGGATCAAAATTTAAAATATTTAATTCTTTCATTGCCATGTGTACAGAACAATTCTATTTCACCACTTTTTTCCCCAAGGTATATAGTTTAGAAGGACTTAATCCCAACAGTTTTTTGAAACCACATCTTACTGGAATTTCTGACAGTATATTTCTTACAAACAATAAAGAGCATTTACAGTTAATGAGAAATAACTCTCCTTTTATGCAGAGGATGTAGATTTGATTCCCTCCTTATATCTTCAGTTCATGGTGTTATAAGGATCCAGAAGAATTCCAGGCAGTTTTCATTCTGGACATTGGGGCTGAGTTTTAACTGCTTTGCTGAGACAGTATTGACTTACACTGAAGGAAACTATTTATATCTGTAAGTCACTTTTATGGTGCTAGGAGCCTGGATTTCTGGAGGAGAATCATCATAGGACTGTCTATTTTTCTTTGTCTGATGGCCCTGGCCAGCTGAAACCGGGATCTGCCACATGTGGTCTCCTCTAAAACATCTCCTGACTGCCCCTGGGTACACCACCAGTGTGACCTAAGGCTTGAAGCAGCAATGATGTGCCTCACCTGGCTGTCTGCCTCCAGGAAGCTCTCTGTGCTTAGGGGAGATGTTCTTCATCCAGGAGCAGTGTGCTGCACTTCAGAGCTCTGCCCAGTCACTAATAGGTACTCCCCAGCTAGCACTTCAGTTTGCAAATAAGTTACTGTCTTGGACTTGAGAGACTCAGGAAAAATTGTGAAGCCATCTTGTTTTCTTTCCTTGTGCTTGTTTTATGATGTCTTTTCTGTTGCTAGTCATCTTGGGAATCATTTCCTATGGGCCATGAGTGGGAGCAGAAGCTCCTTTGGGAGCTACCAGTGGGGCCTGACTTGACAGGCTGTAGAAAGTACTGGCTGTAAGCAGTGGGTTTGCGTGCGTTTGTTACTTATTTGGCTAGCTTTAGGTATGTGGTTGGCAATCTTGGGTTTATCATAGCTTCCCATGAAGCTTTGCTGCACAGAAGTTTGCCAAAGTGAAGGCAGATTAGCCTCTTGTCTGACAGTAATATTTCCCAAGACTATATATTTGTTTTAACATATATATATATATATATATATAATTAGCTTATTAGAGGCAAAGTTACTGGAACAATGCATAGGAAAAGGCAAAAGCATACAAAAGCATAGGAAGCAGTAGATTATAATTTTGAGCTTCCACCCCTTCAGCATCTGTTTTTGCCCTTACTTGCTCTTCTCTGCAACCTTTCAAGGTTAGAGAAATTCTGCTGACAGGCCAGGCTGGGAGGGTGAGAATTACTGTCACTATGCTCAGAACACAAAGGATTAATGTATGTGAGGGAGTGGATATGTTCCTACTGCAGCTTGCCAGAAGCTGAGCAATGTGGTTGGTGCAGAGAACCATGGTTCCTGGGAATATGTGGCTTGCAGTATGTGAGCTAGCTCGTGCAAAATGTTTGTGAAGGACAAAAATGAGGAATGCCACAGGAAGCCCTGTGTTGTGGAGGGACAGAAGATAAATCATTGGTGTGGAAAATGCCATCAAGAGAGGCTTCCATTCTCCCATCCACCATCTCTCCTCCTCTGTTTCACTGTTCACTAGGCTGCCTCTGCTGCAGCCTGCAGTGTTGCTACCCTGTATTATGCATCCACAGGGATGCATTTGGGATGCAGCATATATGCAGCTGTAGGGGAATCTGCTCTTTGACTTGCCCCATAGGAGCTCTGCCCTAGGTGAGCCTGCAGGCTTGGACCTCTGCTGGAAACATCTGCTCCAGGGAGACCAGGCCCAGCCCCAATATGGATTTCACTAGTAACGGTGCAGCAATGTGAGAACTTGATACTCTGATTAGGCTACAAAAATTTCAGACTGAGAAGGGTATATGTGTGCTGACAATTGTTTCTCTTGTTCAGGCTGCATAGGTATGGTTCCAAATCACACCAGAGGACTTAATGACAGGAGTTAAGTAAACATATATTGATTCTGGACATGTCTGACTTAGTTTTGAATGCATACAAAACCTGAAAGTGTAATGATTGTAACAAGACCTTAAATACTCCCCACAAATAGATACTTACTTGTGAACACAGACTGATATACGTGCACCTTTTACCATCTCCAGAGTATCCCTTCAAGCAATTGCATACTGCCTACAATGCAAAACCAGAAAACATGCATACATGGAAAAATGTTTGACTTTTTGTCAGCACACTTATATTTACTTTTTTACCAGATTATTTCATAGTGATATGGTGTACATGATCTGTTCTGCAGCAGTTCATTAGCCAGCATGAGCAACCATAGACTGAGATCGGGGAATAACAATTTCCAAGAGGCTCTATCTGCCCTCTCTCTGCCTGTCCATCTCTTGTCTCTCCTCTTTTGTCCTGGTCACTTGAAATGACCCCGCTGACAACTGTATACAGTCATCTTGTGGGAAAAACAGACTGAACTTTAATTTGTTTTCCTCATTTTATTTACATAGGTTGGTACTCTCCTCTGTTCTCTCCCCTTTCCCTGTTTTTTTTTGTTTTTAAGTGATGAAACATATCTTCAAAACACACTTGGAATTATATTCTGATGTTGCTGACAGATTTCCACATGGCAGTAATGGATTTGACACTTAATGTTGTGATTATTCTGTTTTGCATTTGCAGTTATCACAGATGAAAAGCTAACATGGTTGCAAAGAAATGACTTCTCTTACTCCACAATTCGCTGCTTAATGGTTCTCAATTTAGAATTCCCATTTGATATGTAGGAGATTGAAAATTCAAGGAGACTTCTGCAGGAGAAATAAAACTTGTGGGTGGTGTTCCAGCAGTGTTTTAAGTATCTGTATGACTGAAAGCCCTATGGAAAGCAGATGCATTTCTGTCTTTTAAGTTGGCTCTGCAGCGATGGAATTTTGTAGTGGAGGTTATTATTGCTCCAATGTTAACTATATTCCCATGGGTAAGGAAGTATAAATAATCATATTGTAGGTACTGCTTCTATTCCCAGTGAAGGTGTATGGAAGAAAATAGCCATCACCTGCCTTGTCTAGGGGGATGGGGAAGGAGGTGAGTGGCTCTGTGCTCCCACTAAAAACGTACTGACTTGCAAATGACAGTTAAGGCAAAGACTTAACTGATCAGTACTGGCAAAACCCGATGAGGTTATTGCCCCTCCTGTCCCTGGACAACTGGAAGCCAGAAGGTGGCCTCTGACTCTTGATTGCCATTCCCTGCATTGCTCCTGAAGAAATACTGTTGTGCAGTAAGCCAGAGGCTTACAGTCCTGGCAATAGCTGATATGAAACTGTAGGAGGTTAAGTGCTGCAATCAGGGTGTTCAGCTTAGGAGACTGTTATTAAAACACTAATTAATGTCACTTGATTGCCTGGGCCAATTTCTTTTCCCTTTCCCTCTTTATTCTTTCATACTTTTTCTTTGAGGAGTACGTGGTACTTCTGCATGGGAGATGTAGAACAGGGGAGGAGTGAGTGGATGCTGGTATGCTGTAACCCCTGTATGAGAACTATGATTAAGCCTGTTTTGTTTACTTGTGAATACATTTGAGCTATGCTGGGAGAAGGGCTAGTCTGAGATGGAATTTTTTCATGGGCAGTTTCTATAACAATGAAAGAAACATTATCTTGCAATACTTTAAAACTGACAGGTTTTCACATCAAAACCTCCCAAAGGAGAAAAACAACTGCTTGAAACAGCAAAACATTGCTTTTATCTGCAGTTTTGGATTTCTTTTACTGAAATTAATTTTTTTCATGTTTGGACACACTCCCCCTCAAATACCTTTTTGAGGGAAGCATATATTTTTCAGAATTTTTGTTATGAAATCTACTTTTTCATTTAAAAACAAAGTTGAGATGGAGAAATCTTTCTTTACCCAAATGTAAACAGCTGGCTAGTCTTATTTTCCTGCACTGGCAAAGTACTTACTTGATTTGGTCCAGTCTGTGTGCATTCTGCATTTCTATCACATCCACCATGGTTCTGCAGACAAGGGTTGATTTCTTTATGAAACAGAATAATAATAATAATAATAAAGTGACTTCTGAAAACCCAAAAAGGGGGAATTTTAAGTAAAGCATACTAGGAATGCAACTGTGTATCAATGAAACTCATTCCCTTAGCTACTTAATACCTCAGTCTAGGTCTTGCAGATGTCTTGGTGAAGGCTAAAACCCTGCCAGCAGCATTTCTAAGACCATACTTGGGGAGGTATGGTACAACAGCATCTAAAATTCTTTAAGTTTGTAATGATCAGAGCAGTGCGAGTGTATCGAGCTGCTGAAGACGGGGCTATCCTTGTTGAGAGGCTGATCTTTTTTAATAAGCTTTGTTGTCATACCACACTGCTGTAGATGTGTGGTTTGCCAAGCAGTATCAACCATGTGGCACATAGAGATGCCTTTGGCACCAGGGTCTATAGTGTCAGGCAACTGCACTTCTGGATCATAATGGAAGAAGGATCTTCCATCTACAGGGAAACTCCTGCAATTTTCCTCCGTGTGATATGAGACACTGCAAACGCTTACCGATGCAGACTATTCCATCTCCGGTGTACCCAGCATTGCAGATGCACACTCTGTTGCCAGGTGTTGTTCTTCTACACTCTGCCTTGGCAGAACAGCCAGTGTTGCTGGTCTTGCAAGCATCAATAGCTGAACAGTGACAACAACCCAGATTAAAACAATGTGCTTAAATGGTGCTTTGCTTTTCAGGTTAAGCTGTCTCTATCTTTCAAAGCATTTTGTGAACAAAGAGCTTTTCTGATTTAAGAGGCCATAGACTTAATTAGTGCCAGATATTCAACACATCTTATTGATTACAGAAGGGAAAGCTGAGAATATGTTTCTAGTCTGGAAGATAAGATTTCTTCCAGGACTGACTTTCACTAACTTCCTATCTTCTGATTCTGCCTATTCCAACCATGCACCAAAAAAGGGACCTTCTTGTTCTTCTCTATATTAAACAGCCATTTGAAACTTTCCCTTAGCTTGCATTTTTCTGCACACAGATCAAATGGTCCTCTTGCAGGAGATCTAGAGTGTAACACCACCCAGCCCCCTCCTGTGACAAAAAGTCCTGGCGGTTATTCAGATGGATACTTGTGCTGTTTCTGCAACTCTGAATGAGTCTCAGGCTACAAACTGAGCTTGCTTGGGTTACCCTGAGAACAGGGAGGGAGCCTTTTCTGATCTTCAGTGTGTATCAGGTCAGCCTAAACATTGCTTTAGCTTTTCCCTCCAAGGACCCCAAATTGCTGTTTCAGCAGCTGTAACAGCTGGACTGGGAAGCTGAGTTGTCCTGTAACTGGTTTTGCCTGGGAATCCTCTATAGGGGAATAAGGGTGAGTGCAGAGCTTCTATCTTCTTGCCCAGATCTTCTTGCACAGGGGGAATTTCCCATTACTAGATTAAAATGGGTTTGGTTGAGTCATGCCAGAAGAGAAAACGAAAGCTGCCAGAGTGCTAAAATCTTGGATTAGCACCCTGCCAGCCATTGTGAGTAGACAAATATGCTTCTGTTCCCAAAAGCATTAGTATTTTCAATCAGTTAAGTATTAAGTAAAACAGCTGTAAAACTTATTACAATCACTGTAGCCAGAAGCAGTCTATTTTGTAAGTCTGGATACCTCAGACTTTTGGAGGGACACCTAGGATAAGATGCTGTTCCCTCTTTCTGAGAGTCTCTCAATCTGTCTGGCCTGAAGAAGCTGATTTTCTCACCCCAGAAATCTGTGTGAGTTCAGAAAGCTGAGGAAATGATAGAGCTATACAGCTTCCAATAGCTGGAAGTGCTATTGTACCCTGAATTGGCCTCTTTTTGCTGGGCTTTGTTGGGAAAAGGAGTAAAAGTGATAATCCGGGTTTCATTACTCTGCAAACAATGGGGCCTGGACTGTGCACGGCATGTTCCCTTTTCTCTGGTCTCCCTTAGCACAATGCCTCACAACTTGGAAATTTTGAGCCCTTTGTTTGCTATGAATCTGCACCTGTTGGGTTTTTACTTGTTTTGAGCAAACTGGCAGCGTTTCCTGTTTTTTTTCTAACTAGTGCACAGGGCAGTGCTCATCTCTCACCTGCTCCACTGTGACCACAGAGTGCTTCAAGCATGCTGTGGTGGTCTGTTTTTATTTTTTTTTTCAAAAGGGAGGAAACAAAGTTTACTTGCCTGTGCAGAATGTCCCGTTCCCCTCAAACCCAGCTGCACACTTGCAATAGGCAGTGCCATTTGATAGAAGGCAGCTAGAGTAATAAAAGGAGGAAGACAACATTTAAAAAATAAACAAAAAAAAAGAAAAAAAAAAAAGTCAGATCTTCTGTACAGCTGCTGGTTTTGTGCGTTGTTCTGAAGGTGATGTCACATAGAAATAACAAGGTGGTTAACCATATGGTGTAATGTAGTTACATCAACAAATATGTTACATTAATATTGTTCCTTATCTCTGTGATGGAAAACATGAGTTGTCTATGGTGCTCATAAAGAGCAAGATGAACTATGCTTTTTGTCTTGCAAGAGATCTCCCTTTTTTCCCCCTCTCCTCCAAATAAGTGGATTTCATACATACTTAGCACTGGTATGGCACGAGGCATTACATGCATCGTCTTTGATTTCTGCAAGAGGAAAAAGAAAATAAAATGGAGATCAGGACCTTTCGGATCAACATCCTTCTAGTTCCCCAATCTTTTGTTCCCATCATGCAGAGCTGGAGTCTGTTATGAGTTCTGCAGCAGACAACCGTGCTCTCAATCTGTAAAGAGACTCTATCTGTATAGATCAGTGGGTGCCACTTAGATTCAGTTTTGAGGAAGAGGCATGTCAACATATCATCAGGAAAACATTTACCTGTTATTTATCTGTATTTTGTTTGGTGAGTTTGTGAGTTATTGGTTTAAATATCTAAGTCTAGGTTTTCTAAAGGAACTGAAATTTTGTCAGATGTAGCAACTCTAGTAACTCTAACTATAAAGTTAATTTCATTACTATTTTTCCCCTGAGCAAATTTAAAACTGATATTGAATGCTATTATTAATGTGCTTATAACATTTTTTATTTTATACTATTTTATGTAGAGTTCTGAAATAGTTTTTTAATACATTTGAATTATGTCTAACTAAAATATAATTTTATTAGATATAGGAGTTTTATAAAATTAACAAATAATTTATTTGCTAATTAATTTTTATGGTATTAGCAAGAACATAATATCCAATGTTGTATAGCTAAATCAACTTATTGAATCACTTGAGAGGCTTTTAATCTGAGGATCAAAATGTGCTAGGTAACTCTGCTCTGCAGAATATATAACTTTAAGAAATAGGATATTCCTTTGGGACAGAGAGAGGGTTGCACAGGTAAACAGTTAGCTAAGTAAGGCCTTTAAGACTGATAGAGCACCACCTGCGATAGTGCTTATTAATATGGTAATTAATTGCCATAGCACAGGAGTGTCATCCAAATCTCACTGCATGTGGGAAGCTGCTGGATATCTAGTAGTGCACTGGGATTTGATCATGGCTGTATTTCCTGATATTCTCACTTCTCACCCCAGGAAAAAAAAGGGGAGGACACTCACGGGTCTCGCACGTCACCCCTCTCCAGCCAACGTCACATTCACAGGAGCCATCCCCCTCGATCCCGCTGCTGCATTTCCCGTGGACACAAGTGCATGCTGCAGGGAGAGATGGGAGGACACCACTGTTCCTGGGCAGGGTGGCTGTGTGCCCAGCAAGGCAGTGAGGGGAAGGAAGGGCAGGAGAGATGGCCCAAACATCTTCTACTGATGGCGCCTTTTGCTCTAGGCTATTTCAAGAAATGCTTTGGCTTGTGCTTAATGGCTTCTACCTACAGAATAAATTAAATTCAAAACATGCTTATCTTTCCTCTGTTCCCAAATACAGGGCCTGAAACTGTATTTTAATGAGAAAGTGTGTTTAATGGGATGCTGTTCTAAACCTGTAGCATGACAGAGTAGGAGGCACCATCTCCAAAAAAGGGAGTAGAGAGAAAATACCACAACGGGGAAGGAAAAGGGGTTAATAATGTTTTTAAGACTGACCTATTGCCCTGAAGGTGATATACCTTTCCAGGATCTAGAATGGAGGTGGTTAGAAGACTTAAGGGGAAGGTTTTGACATCTCACAAGATTAGGGAAGGTGCCTGTGTGGTTGATCAGTACCTTGATCACAATTGTGGCCATATTTGCCTTCGATGCAGCTTTCGCAGGCTGTGCCAACAAACCCCTCTTCACACTCGCAGGTGCCTGTGCCGTTGATGCCATCCAGGCAGACACCGTTTCCAAAGCAGGCGTTCCCTGCTTTCCCCGGGCAGGGCTGGCACTGCTGCCCGAAGAAACCTGCGCAGCACTCCCTGGTCTGGAAATGAAGAAATGCTGTGCTGAGGGGCAGGATCAGGGTAGCAAGCATGTGGCTACTGTGCATCGTGTCTTGGGGCTGCTGCTGGTTGGAGGTTAGCTATAGATCTGGATTTTTAACAGTACTTCAGCTCTGCTGGTCTCTGGCCACACTCCTTACTGTGCTGGGGCTCAGGTGCCCTCCACCACCCCAGGGAAAGGTCGATAGGATTGCTAAGGGACAAGCATGGGGTTACTCTTCCCAGACCTGTGCTCCCTCTGTACCACATCAGCTCCCATCACTCCCTATGCTGCAGCCATCAACACCCTTTAACCTTCCAATCTCTGCTGCAGCTAGAATAAACAGCCTATAAATACATTGTCACGGACCACTTGATGTGCTGTGTGTTACAAGCATGGTTAGTGGGGATAATAAGGAGGGTGAAGTTCAGGGATGGGGGTTCCTGACTCTGTGATAAACAGTGTACTCACGATGACAGTTTTAGCACACTTTGGCCGGCATCCGATCTGGATGGTGTACGTTCTCATGTTGTTTTCTGAGAGGATGCAGTATTTCTTCTCCCCTGCCTGAACACAAATTGGAGAAATGGCTCTGCTTCTGAGTAATATTGATCAGCTATTTTCAAATGTTTTTAAATATGGGATGTTAACTTTATGCATGCTGTGTACAGACTCACACATTCACAATGAAAATGAAGACAACACTTTCAGAAATAAAGATGCATTAGCTAAATGATTTTTGCTGGTGGACTTATCAATATAACTCAGTGCCCTGTGCCATTCTGAAGATGTGTCTAGTACTGCCTTTGCTAAGAAATGAACAGATTTTTTTCCTGAAGTTTGACAAACATTTCTCTTTTTTCTGACTCATTTCCTGTTCTTCCTAATTCTTCTTGGAAAACTGAGAGTCTAAGTTCTGCAAAAATGGTTGTTGAAGCTTTATCTTCCAAGTCTGGACACAGTTGGGAAAGACTGATTGCAGAAGATGACTTACTTGTCTTGTTGTACACTCGTTAAGAGCTTTGAGATAAGCATCCATCAAGCTGCTCATAGTCAAAAAAAGATTAATATTTTTGAGTTATACTCATGAGCACTTCAGCTAGTTACTTTAATGGGTTAGATGGGACTTGACCTGCTTTGGAATACATAATTAAAAAATAAAAAAATAATAATTAAAAAATAAAAAAATAATAATTAAAAAATAAAAAAATTGCAGAGGAAAATATGCTTCTATAATCCCAACAGAGGGCCTTTCCCAAAAAAATTTAAATGCCAAGAAACTCTAGGTCTTATTGTGATTGACAGGGACCTGCTAAATGTCTGCAGTTCTCATACACTCGACCTGGGGACCCAAAGTGTCTATAGTCTCCAAATCTCCTTGTGACCATAAGTCACAGCATATTGCTGGGGATAGGCTGAGTTTGCCCTTCTTGTGCATCTCTGATATGAACAGCTAAAAGCTGCTTCTGTAATTCCTACTGTAGCAAGCATATTCCAGACCACGCTCAACTCCATCCGTTTTTCATGGTAGAGGTAATCTTTGCAGATTGAGGAGTCTTCAGTTGTCCCAGTGCATACTAGAATGCGGTCTTTCTAGATAAAACTATCTTTAACCTTCTCTTGACTCTGCTACCTTGCTCTCAGGGTGAATTAAGTCTATTGACTGTAAGCAATGTATGTGGCAGGCTAAAGTGACTATGATAAATTCTATCAAAACTGAGGCAATTATATTAAAAACAGGATTGAATGCATCTATGTTCAGTTTTGATTAAAAGAAACAAATTAACATTAATGATAAAATACTTACTATTTCTTTTGTTCCTGGGGGACAGCTTGATGGCTGTGAACAAATTCTGCACTTTTCCTTAAGCAACACAAATGGGAGGTAGTTAACAGACTGTACAGAGCTGCAGACAGGTTATTTCCAGCTATATTTCTAAACCCGGCCCTCAGGGTACATAATCAGGATAATCCCTTTGGTAGAGGTGGTGAGGGTAGCTAGACTGCTCAGCAAGGTGGGTCTGTATGGGACATCCCATGGGAAATCTTCTCTCAAGGGGGAGGAGAAGGAAAGCTCTTTTGGATATTTTGCTTTGCTCTTCTAAAGCAATGCTTCCCAAAGGCCTCCCCATAGAAAGCACAATAAGAGGCAAATCCTGAGCTTGGACATAGGGAATGGAAAGCTTATCCAGTGTATACATCCTATGCTATATGTATGTGACACGTGAAGTCAGTTTCTACAAAATGCTTAGGTAGATGTACCTAACATACAATGCTTAATATTATTTCTGTTTAGCTAAATATGTTCTTAGTTTTAGTAAAGCTTAAATGAATGTTTAAGTATATTGTTGCATTTGAATATATCAGGGAAAATAATTTTCCATGGGCAAACAAAGGACTATGTGCAAAGGTAGTTAGTACCTGACAAAGTAAAGCTGGGGGAAAGCCTTGAGTGAAATACACTCAAATATGGCACTGTGTCCCAAGGAAAAGAATTAGGCTGCAAAAGTTCATGCACATTAAATTTGCTTTAGCTGAAACACAAGTCTCACTTTGTCTCCCTTGTCTAGTTTGTGTCATGCTCCATAAAAAACAGAGGTACATGCCTGATTGTTGTCCTACTTGACTCACTCAGGAAAAAAGACACAAGGAAACTTCTGTGGTTTGAGGAAACCACATCCTATTCTTTAAAGGAATGTAAACCCATTTGTATTTCTTATGCAAAAAAAGCATTCTCCCTCTTTTAGTCCACTTGGAGGGCACAAGAAATTCATGTGTATGTGCTGTGGTAATCTACACCTGAAAGGAAAAGAAGCATTTTTCCTTATTAAAAATATTTTATTTTCCTTTTTTTTTTTTTTCCTTGTTTGTTTACTTTATAAAGAAATGCCCTAGCTAAGAAGATGTATTAGAATAGTGCATTACTACTACTTTTCTGAAAAGTAAAGCTCGGGAATTGCTTATTCCCGTGATACTCTAATTGTATTTCACCTAGGCTGTCAGTACACTGATTGCAGGATCCAAAGCAGGCTTAATATATGCTAAAACTCTGGTAGAAATATCCTTTGTGGAAAATGCTTGCATTCTTTACTGGGAAATAGTGTCACACATGCTGTACATTTTAGCTGTGTTTGGCTGTAGAGCTCTCTGATGGGTCTCTAAACATCTATTTTGAACAGAACCACTTACGGTGATTATGGTATCATTGATATCGCATCTATTCTTCTGGATTTCCAGGACTTTTCCCAAGCCATGGATAATTCCTTTGTCAGTTGCAACATTTGAGTAGCTTATAGGTGCATCATTTATGAATAGCTGCAAAAGAAATACAATTGGTGAGAAAACAACAGAGCTGTTTAGTAGCTTTATGGTAACTGCAGCCGTAGTGGGTAAGAGAAGGAGCATTGTACAAGCCTTACTCCAGGAAAACTGAAGAACATAGTTTTATCTTCAAGCACTTTTTCACATACCAGTTTTGCTGCAGCCTGTTGAAGTTTCTTAGCAAAAGGATGTAGCAGAGCAGCTTTTTCCACCATGGGGTGTAAAGGTTTTGAAGAAGGAGCCTAAGGCAAGCTAAGAGCTGGATTTGCTGTCTGTGGGGGCTGATGGGCTTCAGGGAAGACCACCTAGCAGCTGCTCCTTCAAGGAGGACTTTCGTCATCTCGTTGCTACCCTCACACTCCCATCGTGCCCTCACCAGCAACAGCCCCATGAGCAGATGTTTTTTCCAAGGCTCTGCTGTGTGCAGAGCAAACAGCATAACTGCTTTGGTGAGAAGCTTTCTGTCCTACTTTGCTTATGCCTGGAGGGAGCTCTGGCATAGAGAAGGAGGACTAAGTTCCCTTTCTGGCTGGACCACAGAATTAAGTGTATTGGTTAATCTTGCTTTGCCTGATTTTCCTATGAGTGATGTTGAAAGGCAATTCATATTTTTTGCCAAGTGCTTTGAGCTCTTAGGTTTGAATGTGGAGTAAATCCACAGAAAATAGAATTAATGTTTTGCAATTGAAGGCAGGTTTCTAATAGCTCTTGGAAGTCAGATTAATGACTGCTTTGCGATGCAGGCTTGTAGCTGCTAGAGATGCATGTCCACCACTGTAGCTTCTAAAATGAAATGCTAAATGGGAACAGCATAAATAAAA
The DNA here is from genome assembly GCA_028020825.1 of Podargus strigoides. Lineage (NCBI taxonomy): Eukaryota > Metazoa > Chordata > Aves > Caprimulgiformes > Podargidae > Podargus > Podargus strigoides. The sequence goes on along the minus strand of CM051663.1, from coordinate 110,857,971 downwards.
TCAAATTCAATCAAAGACCCCTTCAGGGGTGACTTTGAATTAAGCAGGTCTGAAAGAGGCATTGCATTTGAGTGACATTTTTTTCGTGCTATTAAGACCCAGAAGCTAACATGGGGTGCACAGCTCTTTTTGACTGCATGTTAGTTTAAAGTTGAAGCTGGATTTGTAAAAAGCAGGAAACCTGTTTCTCTGAGCAAGTGCAGACAGCAGTACCTGGCTGTTGTGGAGGAAGAACCCAACCTGGTAGGAGAACCCCAGCATGGTCTCCCTGTGCATGCCATTATGCAGGTTGTTCTTCAGGAGCTTCTCATCCAGCACAACATGATAGCGGATTTGGTCTTCATCCTGCAAGCACACAATTAAATTCAGAGTTATGTAACAAAGCATGGAAAGTTCTTTGAGAACTTTGAGCTGTCTTTCGGATAGCTTTTCCCATGGGGTATAAACCAAACATATATTGCCTGAATTTAAGGAGGAGCTCCTCCAGCTGGCAGGTTATTTAATATATCTTACTGTGGAGAGTCTATGTTCCTGTCATAATGAAACTTTTATTGACCATGAGGGATGGAAGGCTATTGAACTGACAGGACCAAGGCTTGCTTGTGCCTGGTAGTGTCTCTTTCTGTGGAAAGGGCTGGCTGACAGATCTGGGGAAAAGTTAGTCAGATGTTTATTTAGGACTCTGCACTTCATGAGTTCATTTGACATCAAAAGTTACATATTCATGAATATTTTTATAATCTTTCCTATACCCATTCTTTTGTCTTTTGGCAATCCCTGAATTAACTATAGATTGTTTACAGCAACTTATAGGTTGATTTGTTTATTTATTTTTAATCTTTAAGGTCATCTTCAGTCAATAAGTGGCAGATCCACACCTGTTAATTGGAAAGCTTTCTGTGCATTATTGCTAGAGTGTATTTATTTTTCATTGATGTGGTGAAATTGTTCTTTGTACATCAAAATTTTGAGGGCTTCCTAAGGCTTCTGCATCTTGTTCTGAAGCAGTGGACTCCCAGAGCTCTCCCTGACTTTGAGGAGGAAGCAGAAAGTGAATGTGTTTGTGAGAGATTTGTAGATGTGAGAGAAGGTGGGGCATTTGGAGAGTTTAGGAGCTTCATAGCCAACAGATAATAATGCTGCTGCAGGTGTATGTCTTTGCAAGAGAAGGTGCTTGTGGGAAATCCCTTTGCCTGCTGTCCCATTGTTCTGAACATTTACACTGCTCCTTGCTCTTCAGCTCCCTCAAAAGTGCGTGAGAGCAAGGAACAATCTCAGGCTGCATGATTTATGATGTTGCCTGGCTTTGTCCACGTGGCAAAGTAGTGGTCTTTACATGTCATAGGGTAGGACTCATTCTGCTTTGTTTTCCATAGATTTGCCAAAGAAATACTGGCAGGCAAGAAGGTGGGAATGAAGATAGAGCTAATCTACTAAGGCACAGGCCTCCATCAATGTCCAACCATCCTGACTTGGATTCTTTGGAGGGAAAGTTAACTCTCATGCATCTCCCTTCCTGTCTTTAATCACCAGCAGAGTGAGAACAAAACCTTGCTTCAAGTGAGGCTGAGAATTTTTTTTTTTTTCCCGTGCTGAGCCCTTCCCTCTGCAGCAGAGTTCTCCCAACATCTGTTCTCATGAAGAGAACAAGGCTTAGGCAGGCTTAACCTTATAGTTATTTTCTGATTTTTTTCATCAGATTGCCACACCAGGCAAGGCTGGGAGGATGGAAGAAAGGCAGAAGAGATGTATTGGTAAGTAGTAGAAATGAAAAGAATTTCTGTGCATGTGTAACTCGAATCCAATGGGACTGATGCCTTAAAGCTACCTATGCATCTCTCAAAGTTTGTTATAAATGCTTCTTAGTAACGCAGAAATGATGATGTTGTGTCATGTAACTAACTAAAATAGTGTTTAAAAGTCATTTGAGCAGACATAGCTTGATCATGTGTGAATTCTTCCGGTGAAGCAGCAAACAGGACTTTTGCTGTGAGTTTGCTGGTTGGTAGTAAATATCTTAGGGCGAGTCATTTGAACCATGTTCCTCAGTTTCCTGGCTGTAAATGGCGATCATGAAACTAGAGACAGAGTGTGGAAGGCTAAATATTTATGGAAGAGGCAGGGAAGTATTAATGTCATTGAACAAGTGATGGGCGAAGCTTCCTCTGCAGGGTGTGGCTCTCAATATGCGTGTTCAATAAAGCTGTTTCAAACTGGAGAAAACAAAAAGAAAGGCGATGGGACGATGCAGGGAATGGAGGGCTTATCTTGGGAGGAGAGTGACAGGATTGAGAAGGCTGTTTGGCCTTGTAAATGTCAGGACATAAATGCCAGAGAGAAAAAGATGTTTCAGTTAAGCGTATTCCTGGCATAAGAATAAAGGGCTATAAACTGGCCAGAGGTATGCTGTCAAACTAATATAAACTAGCTCTGGGTGTGAGGACTGAGGTCGGCAGAGGAGATGGAACAGACGTGTCTGCACTGGTGGGAGGAGGTGGTGGACAGGTCAGGCACGAGTCTGTTGTGAGACTCCTGGGAGTGGGAAGCAGCAACAGGGTTTGCCTCAGGAAATTCTTCTAATCAGGAACATTCCAGGAACTTTTCTGACCCCAGGTACTGGGCAATAGTGCTTGTAAACTGGGATTAGAAAGGATCTGCAGAAAGTGGCTGGGCAATAGTGTTCCTGCAGGACAGACATGGCAAGCATCTAGGCAGTTTTAAGGAAGAGTTAGAATATCTTGTGTCTCTGTTAATGATGGGGTTGTCAGTGATGACAGAGGACTGGACTTGTTCACCTAGGAAACTCATTTCAGTGTTATTCCTGGTCATTCCTGTACTGATCTTTGGAGGGAACAAAAGAATATACTGATTAAATGTCTTGGATGTTATCAGCATGATTTAATCTAGAGAAGGACAAAACCTAGAACAAATAGCTAGGCTTTTCTAGCAAGCCAGGAAAACAGAAGTAAATCCATCCTTTCTTACCTCTTCTGGTGTTAAAAACAAAACCAAACTTAATGGATTTCTGGAAAACAAATCCCTCTTCCTATTTCACTTTCAAACCATCCACTTGAAAGTGAGATGTGATACTGAGTTGTTAAGACAAGGCTTGTGAGTAATACGTACCAGAGTAGCAGACTTTTTATCCCTTAGGTAACTTTCTATGGCATCGTTATTTGGGGCAAAGACTGTGTATGTGTTTGCAGCTTCTATTTCATTTGCCAGGCTGTATTGCTGTTGTGAAACACACGAAAACAAATCAGAATGACCACAGATAGTCTGATACCAGTCCAAATGCAAACAAAGTAGAGAACTGCTTCTAATCTTAAAAGGATGTGAAAGCTTACAATAATGTAGCCCCTGAAAATGGAGTAATCGGGCATTTGTTCTAGGCGGGCCAGCAGCTTCGGCATGACGGTACTGCGGAGGGGGGTCAGAACCTGAAAAGGGAGTACATATCCCACATCAGCATGTATGCACATGCTGTGATAGCAGCTGCAAGGATCAGACACATGAGAAAATGCTGTTCTGTGCAAATAGTTTTTTCCAAGAACTGTTAATTATTTCCCACTGCTTGTGGTACAGAAGAACAAATCCTCCTTGCATGTCTGTATACCTTATCAATAACATGTATGATCCCGTTTGTGGATGCGATGTCACCAGCCACGATGTGAGCACCCTCAAGAGTGAGGTTCTGAAAGAGGGAAAGGAGAAAGGGTTTGCTTTTGCATCATGGGTGTTGGTGCTGTGGATTTCGACAGCTTCCCAAACGCTGGCTTGGGGCTTCACCACAGCTCATAGAATCATAGGATGGTTTGAGTTGGAAGAGACCTTAAACACCATTTAGTTCCAACCCCCCTGCCATGGGCAGTAACACCTCCCACTAGACCAGGTAGACCAGGTTGCTCAAAGCCGCATCCAACCTGTACTTGTGTGTGCACCTGCCCTCGGGGAACTGTGTGCAGGAGAGGTGACTGTGGGACTCTGTGCTGCTCCCTGCACGCAGATTGGCAAAGCCACAGGGTTGCTTGCATTTGGATGGTTCCTCGGGATAGATGTGCACAGCCCCAGCCCATGGCAGGACGAGCTCCTGTGCCGATTTATGCACTCTCATGCCTGTGCAGCTTTGAAGGATTTTGTGATTCTTTTTTTTCCCTTGGGGAAGGAAGGCAAAGGGAGCTTTTTTCTCCCTTAATTGGGATAAAATGCTTAAATATGCCATATGGATTCCTAGAAAATCCTCCTCATGGAGTATTAAATAAAAAGGTTGAGGGAGAAGGGCTGTCACTATTAAAAATACTGTCAGGTGTTTTGGGACTATCAAGTTGCACATGCGGACATGTGCACGGTTTCACCACTTCCTCCTATCTTCCCAGTTCCCTAAAACAAGTTATTGGGTTTCCTTGATGTTCTTTGTCTTAAATTAGCTCATGCATGCTGCTCGAGGCAGGGACTGTGTTTCCCTTTGGCTACCAGTCTGTCCAGCATTTGCAGCAGCTATTGGGACATTAGGAATAAATACTGTGGACAGATTTCAGCTGGGTAAAGTGGCAGAGAAAATTAAGTTAATGTTTCTTCCAGAGGACCCAATGTATTTGATCTATTTCTTTAATTGTATGACAGGGTATTTTTTTTTAAATACAGGTACATAATGTCTGTGCGGTTTTGTAAGCAAGAAAGCCAATGACAGTGCTGGTGAGGGTTTTGGTGTATGATACCATAGAGGTTTGCAGGTCATCTCACCCCATTTTCTTTAGACAAGTGTAGGAAGTTGCTCTGTAGAGACGTTGGCAGCATGTCAGAGGACGATAAATTCTGGAAATCAGCAAAGCTGTAAGCTCCTGTCAATACATGATACCTAAAGGAAATTAACTGGATTTGAAGCTTTTGTATTTGTCTTTACTTCCCCCTCCCCCCACCCCCTTCCCCCCCAGATATATATACTTTATATGTCTAAAATTCCAGTTTCAAGCAGGAATTGTTTGTACAATACCTAGTTCAGCTGTGTTCTGATCTTAGCTTGGCCTTTAAACATTTCTGACGTAACACAAATTAATGTCTTTGTTTTCAGTGGATTTGCTACAGAGATTTATATCACTGTAAGTAGAACGGGAATCCTATGTCCCTTCCTTAAAAATGCGAGAGTTGTCTTGCTTTAGAGGCTTCAGACCAAAGTTTTGTTTGGAGTGGAAAGCAATTCATTAACCACCCCCCCAAACCCAAAACTATTAACATACTTCAGTAGAGTTGGGATGTTACTCTTTGACATCCAAAAGGCTTTTTCATCTTCATCCATGTCTTCAGTTGCTTGAAGAGAAGGCACGAGGACAGTTAGGTTTGAGGTGGTGGACAACACCGAGTTTATTTCAGCCTCCTGCATGAAAGTAAAGAGCGTAAAATATTTCATCCTGAGGATGACCTATAAATAGCAACTGGTGACTTTTTAGCAAGGTGGAATATGTGACGCACTTTGTGACTGGCCTGGAGAGGAAAATATTATATGGAGCAATGACTTGAACAAAAGTACTTAGAACTGTACAAAAATGGTAAATGAGTGTCTACTTTTTTACAGAATGGATTGCGGGCATTTGAAGGGCAGAAGCAATGTTTAGGTCAGAACTGTTTATTCTGAAATACGTAAGTTGCCTCCCACAAGAGTTAGTCTGTCTCATGGATTCTATTTTATGCACTTGAATGTTAAAAAAAAAAAAGTCATGATGATATATACTACTAGTTTCTGATAACTTCAAGTAACCTGCTCTTACAGAGCACTCCATGCTATTTAATAGATAGAAGGATTATGAACCATGAAATAAGAAACCCACATGACACAATGTTCCTATTTAGAATAAAACTAATTTAACATGGTTGGGATTTTTCAAGATGTCCAAGGGATATCTGTGCCTACTAGCACTGCAGTGGGGCTTGTTGCTGACAGATCTAATTTTAGATGGGGGATGTAGTGTGCATGGGCTGATTCATCTTCCATATGTTTGTATCTGCCTTAATGATGGAGAGAGTCTCCACTGGAGAGGATTTTTCCAGTTGCATGGAATTTTTTGTGAGGTAGAAAAAGGAGAGCTAAAGATTTAAATGTGATCTTGCTGAAGATGGGGTTCTCCAAACTTTTCACCGACTCCACAAGTTGGCATTTTTGTTACTGCAGCACTTGAGGGAGCAATACGAGCCTGGAAGCTGGCTTGTTTTGGATAGTCTTTCAATACCCATACTGGGTTTTAAGTCAAGAAGGGAATTGGCTCCCTTAAATAGCTGGGAATTTTGTCTCTGTTAAGATCATCTTTCTTTCTAGCCTTCACTACTTTCACCTTCCAAATATTTAAATATAGAAATAGCAACAGACTTCCCTTTCTCATCCTTCCTGGCCAGCAAGAGAAATATTTGGTTATGAAAAGTGATAAACTTCACATTCCTGCTCAAGTATGAAGTTAAAAACTCCACAGATGGAGGTATGTCCCCATTTTGCTCATATTTGTAGCTACCATTATTTAACTGAAGGGATATCGTTTCTCTGAAGTGTAGCAGAGATTTCCACATCTCTGTTTCAACAGATTATACAGAATCTGCTCTCTGATATCCTCCCCTTTGCTTCATTATCTAAAGAGCACATTAACAGGTGAACTGCCTTTCCTAATGTGCTCATTTCTTTAACTTCATTCGTTTCCCTTTACAGTGTCCAGCACTGCAGCCCGAGCCCAGGGCCAGGCAGGTAACTGATTTAAATTAGCTACGCTTCCCTCTCTTTTAAGCAGCTCCCTGAGGTCCCTGTTGCAATTGTGTGCTTTAATGATCCCTGAGCTGACTAACTTTGAAAAGCATGAAAGTGGCTGATATGCTGTGACTTCTGCTTCTGAGGGTATTCGTTATTATATCCCTGTTCCTTTCTGTTTACCATGTATTTGCTATACACTTCTTATATTTAGTTTTTAAGCTCTTTTCGGGAAAAACTGGTTTTGATCTTTATTCATACAGTGCCAGCCACAGTGGGGTAGGACCTCTAATGTTAATGCTGCCCTACTAATAGATGATAGCACGCAAAAATAAAAAATAGACAGTGACAATCAATATCTAAACTTTTTTTTCATCTAAATTGGTGTTTCTTCCCTAATCTGAAGCCAAACAAGGTAATCTCTTCCTTCATTTCCTACACTTCAGTCAAGCCTGCACAGACTAAGCTTTTTTTGACTCTGCTTGTGGCACAGGGCTCAGTGAAAATGGGGAGGGTAAGGCATTGCTTTCCCTCTCCACTTACTTGTAGTTTTATTGTGTAAGGGAAGTTGGAAGGAGCCCCTTGGGTGCATATGCAGGCTCTACTGGTACCCTGCTGCTGGTCATCTGGACTGTGATGTGTTTATATACAGAGTGAGTCATGGCTTATGTAGCACCCCCTGGCTCAGAGAATGGGCTTGTAACTTGCTTTTCTGCTTCCTCACTTGCCTGAACTTGGGATGAGAAACAGGGAACCAGATGATTAGCCTTGCCATGGCTGGTGGGAGATGCCTCTCCAGACTTTGGGTCTCTGCTGTGCGATAGGAATATTGCTGTGAGGTTCTAATTTCTAAAGGCTAAAAGGCTCGTGTATGTCTGCAAACTTGAACATACTAAAAAAATCCAACAATGAAGTGTACTTACATTAACCCATTGGTTAAATACAGCTGCTTCTGACAGAGTAGATAACTCCTGATTAGAAAGAGAGAGAAATGAGTATGCAAGCTATAATTAACTGTACCAAAGTACTCTTGCTGTAGCCTGTGATGTAACCTGCTGTGTCTGGCCTGGCTGATGTGTCATGGAGGAGGAGGTTTTCAGGATGTGTGAAAAGGGAGGGCATTCATGTATTTCTAGTACTGATAATGGTAATGGGAATGATGAGTTACCAACTCTTTTGAAAATCAAGCCATCTATTTCTCAGGTGTATTACATGTGCCTGACTTTGGTACGTAATATGTACTGACCTTGGGCTAAGCGACAATATTCTGGGAATGTAAACCTAAATCTTTTCTTCAATGCAAAAATTAATTGGAAAAAAGGTATGTTGTTTTACTTGGTATTTGTACAGCATCTTGCATATCATCCTGTAAGTGGGGAGCCTTTATTCTGCTACAGAGATTCTTCAGACAGAGATAGATGATGGTATGACCAGGGAGGAAAGATAGTGCTAAGAGCCAAGTAAGATTATTGCCAGTGGCTGGGGCAGCTGACACTTTCATTTTTCCTGCACTGTTAAATGTGTATTTATTTCACCAATTCACTTGCTTTGGTTTTATTTGCCTGCCAGTCAACATGGTTTGTTTTATCATGATGAATTGACCATTTCCGCTGAGGGAGACCTCAAGGCAGAACTTCAGAAGAGCTGGGTGCAGCTGGGAGGTGAGTGCTTAGTGCTGCTGCACGTTAGGCTGCTGAGGCTGGCGTTTTTCAATTCATCTTAAAGAAATACACTCAGATCCCTTAGGCTCCTTTCCAAGCTGTGTTTTTAAACAAAACAGATCATTTTTGTATAGGCTAAGAGTCTCCAGAAGGAACACTGTCTGCAGATAGCACTGGTGGGCATCATATTTTTCTGTTTGTAATGGCTTTGCTATTTCACTGTTTAAGATCCGGTGTGAGAACTGTGCAGTAGGTCGTGTGCTCAGAGACAACAACCATCTTACTTACATCTGCAGCACTTCCATAGCATATTCTACCATCTCCTTCATAGCCCTTTGGGCACACACACTCCCAGCCATGCGAAGACTCAAACTGACAAGTTGCCTTTGAATAAAAAAGAGAGAACTTGTCAAATACTCGGGAGACCACTCAAGAGCAAGGATGGCCTGTAAACCCTCTTCCTGATACACATTCATATACAGACATAACCTTAAAAAAGGATCTTTATACCGTCTTCCATGGACATCCTCACCCTCCTGGACAAACTCCACCAGCTGAGGGCAACCCCTTACTTGTTTACCATGCACTAAATCTAGGAGTCTAAAACTTTTCCCCACGCTTTCTTACTTCCTCCTTACATAAATTGGTCCCTGTTCCCTCACCTGTCTACGGCAGACCCATCCTCTGCTCCCCCATGCTCTTTTCTTTAGCTCTGTTCCTGTGTCCCATCTGAGGCCCTAGTGTGGTTCTTGCAGCACTATGGAGCACAGCAGAGCCTACAGGTCTGCTGAACACATGCAGCTACTGATAAAGCTGGTAGATGCCTGTGTAGAGATGTGTGACTTGAGTAAACATCTCAAGAGATTATTGCTGGTAAAGAAGCAACATTTATTTACTCTAGACTTGAGATAGTGCTTCCATACAGGCAGAATTGGGAGTAGCCCTTGCTGTCTGTCCTCAGCATATGTACTGTACTGATGTGGTTCACATAGCATTTTGTGTGCTTGTAGCACTGCTTGGAAAGCTTTGTTCCAACTCAAATAGAAATTGCAGGCTTGAAATGGCAAGGAAACTCTATGGTGTGCACAGGAGTCGAGGTGTGATATGTATCTGAACACTTTGTTCAGGGAATGATTAATTACTCACCAGAGGATGACATTTTCCATTTTGTTCCAGGCATGAGTTTATGGGTATGCATTCAATTCCGTTCCCCCGAAATCCATCCTTACACTTGCAGTCATTCTGTCATTTCAATAAAACACAGCAATTCATTAAAATGATTAAAACAGTGTGTGTATTCTAAATGTGGCAAATTAGTGTCTCTGTGTTTCTGTGTAGCTCCATTGACTTCAGTGGAATGACACTGATTAATATTTCCAGAAGACCTTTATACCTGACTTCCATGAATGTACTTACTAAAATTATTTGCTGCCAGAACACTACCATGAAGGAGGGAGGAAGGCAGGGAGCACTGGGATAGGAACTGAAGGAGACTGGTTTGAGAAGAGAGTGATCACAGAATCATGGAATATTCAGAGTTGGAAGGGACCTCCAGAGATCATCTAGTCCAACTCCCCTGCTTAAAAGCCGGATGCCCTAGAGCACATCACTCAGGACTGCATCCAGGCGAGTCTTGAAAACCTCCAGAGAAGGAGACTCTACAACCTCTCTGGGCAGCCTGTGCCAGTGCTCTGTTACCCTCACTGAAAAAAAGTTCTTCCTCATATTTAAATGGAACCTCCTATGTTTCAGCTTGTGCCCATTACCCCTAGTCCTGTCACCAAGATCCACTGAAAAGTGATGTGTAGAAAAAGCCTTGTGGCTGGGAGGGAGAGGAGGATTTGGGGAAGAAAATGGGGTAGAAAGCACTGGCAGCACAAAAAGGGTGAGGACTAGTGTTCAAAGTGACAATGAATGTGAGAGGACGTACCTGACCTGGCCCAATGTTTATGCAGGTGGCATTTTTGTGGCACCCTGCTACAGCGGGCAGCAGACAGTTGTTGATGGCTGAGCAGTCCCTTCCATCGCCTGTCCATCCTGCCTGGCAAACACATGTGTGCTCTCCCGGGCCCGTCTGAATGCACTCAGCCTAGAAGAGATGCAGAGGCATCCGTCGGGACAGTTAGATGAGATCTGGCTTTAGGTGTAAGGCTTGTCTAAGCATAGCAATACTGCTATGGAGGGAAAGAGCTTGAAATTGCAGTGGAAATGATAACTTTTCTGCAAAAGTTTGTTGCCAAACCTTCCTTACTGCCTACTTTTCTATGGAGTGAGGTTCTCTGGGAAAAGCGCATACTTACATTGATATTACAACCACCTGGGTTTAAAGCAGCACAAGGATCAACTTTGCTGCAGCTCATGCCGTCTCCCTCGTAGCCGGGTTTACAAACACAGCTATAGAGACAAGAGAAGGGAGGCATTAGACATGATAGGACAGCTGTGAAGTGATTGTTTTCCACTGTAACATGCTATTTATAGGCAGCTTAAAATTGGTAACCTTGGATTCAGGATGCAAATAGCTTCAGTGCATACATTATGTTTTTTTTTTCCAAAATATTGAACAGGTTAATTAAATCAAATCAGAAATTAATTCTCTGTGTATGAGGAGAAGTGAAATTAATTCTGTGCTGATGTGATCTTTGCAAAGGTGAGCTAATATCTCTAAATTAATTACGAGCTGGGGCTGCGCTTTCTTTCAGTGAAACAGAAGGTAGCTCTCTCCCTGAAATGCGTGCAAGACAATGAGCCCTCCTTTTTTTCCTGGGTTCCCTGAAGATTAACCCGTATTGGAGGGAATTTCTTAAGCAATCAAGTTACGCAGCATCCCACGTTCTACTTTCCATGGTGACACATTATGAACAGCAAGAGGCAAACTGGCTGCTTGCGAAGGTGAGCATGTAACAAGCACAAGGCAACCGTAGCAATAACAGAGTTTTGTGACCAGTCCTATCAGGACTGGAGAGCCTGTGCTGAAGTCTGCGGTGTTGTGTCATGCAACTCTTACCTGAGCTGACCGGAGTGAGCTAGCTCTCTCCAAACTGGTTGAGAGTTTCATTGTTTTCCAACAAGGCTCAAACTCCTAAGTCACTAAGGGGTAGTTAGAAACAAGAAGTTCCTAAGAGCCTTTGTAGATGTTGGTAGGAGAGCAGTCTTTTGAACAAGGGTGGGATCCATGTCAGTGTCAAGTATAAGGTACAGGATAGGGCATTGAGAACTCATAATTACTATTGTGCACCATATTGACCTTGAGTTGCATGTTTATGCTTATTTGCTGCATAGCAGCATTTCAGTGGCTGATGTTCATGCACTGCTACAAGGCGCTGTTTTGATCAAGCCAATAAGAGTGAGCTACATCACAGTAAATATTAATTAGATGCAAGTTACTGACTTACCTCACTGCACCATCGCTAAGCTGACAGTCTGCATGTGCATGGCAGAGCTGTAGAGAGGGCTCGCAGGGAACAATCTGCTTATCACAGAGTTTCCCTGTGTATCCACTTCTGCATGATCCAGGAAGACAGACCCCATCACTGTCTATTCGGTTATCACACTTCCCATAAATGCAGAGGCACTCTATCAGAGATAAATTACAATGTGCAGTTCCATAGTGGCAAAAGACATCTATCCTGACATAACATTTCTTATGAATTTTTTTTTTCCTAGAATCTAAACTTCTGTGTTTTTAAAGTATCACTTTCTTGGGGGCCTTAATAATATGTATGTCTTTTCAGGTGTTTTTTATGGATAGCTATTTAAAATCTATTTTGTCCTTATAATGGACTTATCTATCAATGAAAGCAAAAGTACTTCAGAGAAGTAGGAACAAAATACTGTGTCCCAGGTTATTAAGGCTAAAGTTATTTAATTGCCCAACTTTTGGCACACTTTCGGTGACATGGGAAGCCTTTTGATATTGAGCCCACAATCCTACAAATTGCACAGTGCTGGGCTAGTATGTAGAACAGCAGCACAGACCTACCAGCACTTTGTTGGGGCTAGGCTGATTGGTGCTGTTGGAATGCACAGCAACCAAGGGTGTAGTAGGGAAGACTTCTGCAGTCCCAAGAAGTGGCAACGGTGACTAGTTAAGCCAACACATAATGCTTTGTTAGGATTGGAGCTTAGGCAATACCACCCTTTCTAACGGAATTTGTCTTTTTGTTTTGTCCCTGTACCTCTGAACCTTTAGGTGAGCCATGCTTTGTGAATGACAGGCTGTTTCATAGCAAAAAAGACTAAAATGATTTTGTAGCTGGGGAATATATCTATATTTGACGTTGTGTTTTCTGTAGACTCTTCAAGGTAGTATGATTTGACATAGCAGGATTAAATCTGTTGGTGTATAGAAGATGACTGCTAGAACTATAAGCTTTTCAATAAATCAGAAATTATTCAGTAAAGATGGTTATGAAGTGTCCCTAAACACAATCTGTTTACAGAGCTAGTTGTTCTTAGGTTACATATGTTTATCATTGTGTGCAGAATCTGTTCTGTTGTGGACAATATCAGATGGGAATGGAACAGCAAAGATTTTCTTTTCAATTACTTATGTGAGGGAGATGGAAATGGAAAGAACAGTAAATTAATATAAAGCAAGTTATGGCCCCTGCAGAAAGCCCAATTAAGTCAGTGAGAAGATTCTCACTGCCTCTGGGCTTATGGTCTGTCCCCTTGAAATAAGAAATTGATGTACCCCAGAGAGGTCTTGCTCATCCTCTGTAGAGACTGTTTAGCAAGCCATTAACTCCAACCTTAATGTTACTAGGGTCCAAAGAAACAGACCATGCTCTTGGGCTGAGAAAGAACAGCCGCACTTACCTTGGTCACACTGGGGTCCGTATTTGCCAGGGTCTGAGCAGAACTGGCAGCGTGAGCCTTGAAATGCCTCAGCACAAATGCAGGTCCCATTTCCACTTAGGCCATCCATGCACTGTGATATGGAAGACAGGTAATTTCTATATATAAATTCAAACAAATCTTTATCCTTCCCCCAGGGAAGAGACTATATGCCTGTCCGTATTATAACTGTGACAGACTACCAGGAAGAACCTCATCTTTGAAAAGGGTGTTTCAAAGCAAAAGCTTTCGCGGTGCTTGTATGTTGCTGTGGTGTATTCTACCTTCCTTTGCAATTTTAAAATGAGGATAGTGAGCTGGATTGTCACCCTGTGCAAAATAAAAGTATCGGAGTGGGTCACCCAGCCCTAGCCTTGCCTGTGTGCTGTGTGTTGGAACCACAGAAATTTGGACATCTGAGAGGAGGCCGATTCATTTTTCTCTCCTCCATAAAACTGAACCTGAAGTTCATGGCCATCACTGGACACAAATGGAGGGTGCAGCTCTTGTGGAGACTAACATTCCTGTTGTGCAGAAGTGCTTCAGGACTTTTGGGACACAGCCTGCTCTTTCCCCCATGGGAGTGCAGGATGCTGTTGGATGCTCTGCTTACCTGTCCCTTTCCTGAGCAGGGTTTAGAGAAACCTCCTGGACACGAACTACAGTCAGGGCCAAAGAAGCCTTTGCAGCACTTTGGTTCCTGTGAAATAAAATGAATATCCTCTTTTCAATGCCTTAGTGTGGAGGCAGTGCACATATGACAACTCCCCATTGTGTTTTGCTTCTCTGGCAAAGGCCTGTAGGGGTAGCTGGCTCTTAAAAGCCTTGTATTGACGCAGAACCACCTCTGCAATGGCCTTGTTAAATCCAAGAGGGATGCTGGCAGACCACGAAGGGGATGCACAGGCCACCAGATCCTTCCCTTGTTCTTATTGGACTCGTCAGTGTCAGAAATCCCTATCCTGTCACCAGTTACGAATGTGCCTCTGTGTGCCTGCTCATATTGTGTGTACTCTCCTATTTGCCCATGGGAGAACAGTGCAATTCAGAGGCAGGCAGTCTCCTTTGCATCTGAGATGGGGAGAGGGAAGTTATGTTTTACCCCAGGGAGACACCATGAAAGCTAGATGCGCTGCTTTGATCTTTCTCCTTTGCCTCTACACCAGTGTGGGATTTAACCACTACACAGCCCAAAATTTTTTTTTTTTTTTGCAGCTGCATCTTATGTTTCAGTCATGATTTGACTCCTTGATCCATTTATTTGTCAAGAGCAAAGAAAGTGTATTAGAAAAAACCCCTCATTTACATGTGTGATTCAAGGGAGGTAGGAATTAGCAAAAGGCTCTCAAAGCTTACGGATTTGTAGACTTCTCTGCTTGCTACCTAATGGTAGAGCCAGAAGGGTGTAAGTACTTCTCATGGGCTACTGACTTCTGTGAGGCAAGGCTTGCCAAGCAGAGTGAGTGGAGCGTGGTTCTTGGGAGTGTTTCCCTTTCATTGTTACCCGATATTGCATGAAGTCCTGGGACAGGAGGGGCTGGATCAGGGCAGACCAAGCTGTCCTGTACTTCATTAGTGATGCTGTATGGGACAATGACATTTGAGCTTGGGGCCTTATGGGAAAACTTCTGTGTTACAGAGCATGAGAGTGTTGTTGTCAATAATGTATGTCAGCTAAAAAACACCAGTGGAATTTTCTTGGTATTTTGCTCTAAGACTTACAGTAGTTCCTCTCAGCCCCAGTAGAAAACAGCATGGACACATCCAAAAGCCTCTCAGCTAACTCCAAAAGGAAAGTTCACAGGCAAAAGACAATGTTTTGGAAAACTTTTCTATACATTTCACTTTAAGGAACCATAACTCTATACCTTTATTGTTATATTGCAGGATCTAGCACAGCCAGTTTTTTGAAAGGTTGGGCCTTCAATAATGCATCTCCGTTTTGAGAAAGGCTGGAACGTGCACACAATGGAAACATTAATATTTTTAGGCAACATAGAGTTCTGCAATACAGACTGAATATCACAATGTAATTTAACTGGAGAATAGAAAACAACTTGCTATAGTGTTGCATTTAAAAATTCATTAAATTATGTGCTTTTTTCATAATATGAGCTTTATTTTCATTATTACTGAATAATGACATATAGGTTATTACTGAATGTGACATATAAGACTAACTACTGGTTAATTTTTATAACATGGGGAATAAAATTCCTGTGGTAGTTAGACTTGATTTTATTTATGTGGAGAAACATGAAGCCAGATTTTCATGTCTTAGATGCAAAGCAGATGCAAGATTTTCAGTCCTTTCTGAAGCTGCTTCTGCAGACAGTTCTGGGAGGATGCTTATTCAAAAGGAAATTTTTAACAGATGTGTGGTCTATTTTGTGTACCTTCTCTGTTTTTTGTTTACTGGCTCTCAAAACATAATCGTAGCAATTTTAGTTCCTCACTTCTCTCTTCTGCCAAAGACTATCTGAAATAGATCTTACTTTACCTGAGAAAGGAGTTAGAGCTTCTATGAAGTCTACAAGGGATCTTGCAACAGCAAACAAAATAATACTGAAATTACCGACTACTTCAGTCATTGCCCAAAAGAAACTAAAGTGCCATCTGTATTTCTCTTTTTATGCAGTTGCTGGTATTCGTATCTTATTCTTTTGCTCACTATATTGGGACAGCAGTAATCAACATACAGGTACACCTTCTCTCTATGCATTTTGTACAACTGGGGGATCTGTCAGGAAATGTCACTTACAATGGGCTTTGAATCCTGTGGACAGGGAGCCAGTTCATGTGACAAACAACTTGTACAGACACCCTAGATGGAAACAATAAGGACAGTAATTTTAAAAGGTAGTATACCAACTGCTACTTATGGGTGATACAACCTGTAAATTTCAAGTACATCTGTTCTATGACTTTTAACTGTATAGGTGGTGAAGAGAAAAATACTCTTTACTTCCATGTTGTAGGTCCTGTACTCCACTATGATCTAATAATATATAGCTATTTTGTGTTCACCTTGTGGTTGCCTTTTCCCACTAGCTAATTTATCGCTATATGGTGGTGACAAAGACTGGCAATTACAGCACGGAGGAGATATAAACTTCTGTGTCAGTTTTAAAGGTGAGTCCTCTGGCAAGCTCAACATGCAATAACTTCAGAGAGGTCAAGCCTTTTAGTGTGTGGATATGGAGTTTGTCAAAGCTGTGTTGCTCATGACTGCTAATGTCTTGTGTTTCTTCCAAGTTAGAATAAATCCTAGAGGCAGCATCAAATGTGTTACATCACTGTGTTTCATAGTCATTGGACAAGTGTGCGTTAACCTTAATTATGGCACTTTTATCACTGGAGCTGTGGGGAAAGAATCAGGTACTGGTTTGGATTTAGTAGTCCCTCATGTTGTACAAGGATTTAAAAGAATAAAGGACCAGACTTACAAAAGCATTTGGACATCAGATAGTTGAGGTACCAATGTCACTACTATGTTCTAAAGGTTTGTGGGTCAGACATATTTTGGCAAATACGTTTGGGTGTTATAAAAGCTCTTCGATAAGCTGTGCCTGCAAGTGCCTCTTTGCTCCTTTAAAACTTAAAAATCTGTCTGGTTGCTGCAGAAAGCATTTTCTGCTGTTGGCATTGCTCTCCCTGCTGCTCAGTGCCACTCAGTGCCACCTGTTTGTCCCTTTCTCCACCTGAGATGGTCTCAGCCATTGATGTGTACCTGCTCCCTTCTTTTCCTGAGGACAGGGGTCCTGTCTCTTCCCTCTGGTGTGGGGATGGACTTCAGTTTGGGGAATAATTTTTGTGACAGATGATATTTGCTTTGTCTTTAAATAATTTTTCATAGTGTCACTTTAGGATTGATCAGTGTCAGATATAGTTAGTAGGCTGGTTCCTGGTAAAGAATTCAAATCACTGGAGTGTAATTTGAATTTGTAAGGTGTTGATTGCTTTTTGTATTGGAGATTGCAGCTCAGTGCTCTGTCTGGTTTGTGATTACGTTGCACGTATGGTACTTTGTAGTTACTGCCAGAGGTAATACTTCTTTAGTGCCAGCTCTTTTGTTTTCTTCATTAAATTTTGATGCTGTACAGCTCT
This sequence comes from Podargus strigoides, assembly GCA_028020825.1. Lineage (NCBI taxonomy): Eukaryota > Metazoa > Chordata > Aves > Caprimulgiformes > Podargidae > Podargus > Podargus strigoides. The sequence continues at coordinate 110,840,640 of CM051663.1, read as the reverse complement.
GCTGAGAAGCTCTTTCAAGGCTGTGGTTCTGGACTATTGTAAGTTAAGATGGTAAATGTTTTGCATTACTGTACCAGAACTGTTACTGGCCCAGATATGTGCTTGAACATGGTTCAGTAACAGCTCAATGGAGCCACACTTATTGCAAACTAAAAGCTCGCCCTGATACTCAGTCTTCTTACCAGAAATAGTATCTGAATGTTACGGAGTGTAAAGGCCTGTACTGTGTTACCAAACTGAACAAGATACGTCAAAAGCCACCCTTTGAAATATGAAACAGTCTTGTAATTCCTAATTTGAAGAAAACTGGAAGAAAGCAGGGCTAGGGGAGATTGTGCCTTCTGAAAATAACATATTTCTAATATATTAACATAAAATTAATTATTATGTTAATACTTTAACTTCCTGGGTTATTTTCCTGCGTATTTAGTAGAAGTGAAAGTACTGATCTGAAGTAGTTTCCCTGGGAACTTTGACACTGCTTACCATGTACTTTTATGCACAGGTGGGATTCAGGAACTGGAGGAAAACGTATAACTGGAGAGAGAAGATATTTAAAGGGGCTAATGCAAGAACTAGATGTGTTAAAGTAGCATAGGATGTGCTCATACGAGTTCCCTGTTCGCAAATTATTTATATCTGTGCAGCACTGCTAACCAGGTAGCTGTATGCCATTGATACATTGATTTCCAAAAATACCTGCCTTTTTATGGACAATGCCAGAGAAAGCAGCACAGACAAAGCTGGATTGCATTATATAGAGCAGTTAAGAGCTATCAACTTTTGATTCTCTTACCATTGTGACTTGACTTCTTGTCTCATCACACCGGTGTGGTAGAATTGGAACAATTGTGGGTGGGATGAGAACTCCTGCAAGAGTATAAATGCGACCATTTTTTGCAACAAAATCTGTTTCTTCCATTTCTTCTCCACTCACCAAGAGTTGTCCCTGTGAAACAATAAATTATTAATAACAATCTTCATAGTTTCTCAATTTCTGATAATTTAATTTCAAGAATTTCTAGTCATACTTCTTTTTAATTGCTGTGCTTTTTATTACGGTTGTTTTATGCAAGAAGCATGCGTATGTTGTGCATTTTCTGGGATATTGATCTACAACAGCGGTACCTAAAGTTTTCCTCTTAATCTGCACTGTTAGGCTGTGGAACTGATGACTGAAAGACAGTCAAAATGGGAAGACTACTGAGAACTTCAAGCACTGATTTCAGTGGGCAGAAGCATGCTTTGGTCCTCTCTGACAAAGGGAGGGAAAAGTGATCAAGAATCTGGGATCTATCCAAATTCACAGGAGGAAAAAAAAGTGCTTTCTGCATTTACTTATGAACTGATCTGTCTTTACAAGAATTTTCATAGATGCATCTCTTCTCTAGAATGTTCATATTTGGCTAAAATATGCAAAGAAGAGAGTTCAACATATCAGACAAGTTTTGCTTAGCAAAGCTACTGGCAAATTAACACCTTAAAAGAAAGTGTTTGCTAGGTTCATCAGGATCAGAGACTATATATTAAAGGGAATGAAAGAGTATGAGTGCACTGAAAAGTTTAAAATAACAAAAATATGTAACACAATGACTTAAAAAGGTTTAGTTTGTGTTTTTCTTCCTTTTTTTTTTTTTTTTTTAAACTAGGCAGAAGATAAATGAGAGTCATTCCTGGACTGGGGCTAATCATAAGAGAAAACAAACTGCAGGCTGTCCTTATATACCAGTAATTTGCTCTTCATCCTTTATAATGCTGATTTCTAAGAATAGGTGGGAATGGCAAAGTGAAAATTTCTGCTTCATTATAGCAAGAAATTCCTCTGCTAATGTGCCCCCTCCTCCCTTTTTTACTCCCCATGCATGCAGTTGCCTAGATCAGAGAGAGCTGGTCACAGGCAAAAGCTGCTTTTGACTTACAGTGCTGGTCCTGTTAAAGTAAATGAACTGCTTCGCCATGCTTCTGATGTGCTCTATTGACGCAAGGCTGGCAACCTCTAGCTGAAATGAATATAAATTGATTGAAAGAAATGTAATATCGTTATTCTTTTCAAACCCAGATGGATTCCACAAGAAAGACCACCTTTCTCTTTAGGGTGGGCAAATGACCTTATCAGCTTTTCTCTAACTACGTGGGCAGTCTCACATTGACTAACCTGCTTGTATAACAAAGAGTGATTAAACTTTGATTGAGCTTCCTATTGCTGTATCTGAAGAGCTTGTTGCCCAAGAGGATATTAATTTTTCTCCTAATTGTAGCAACTGGTCTAAATAAAGTTATCTCTTCTCCCTAAAAATAGTCTTGTTTGCATCCTTAGACAGTTGTGGTAGGGACAGTGCTGATATCTTGTGAAGGGACACATGCATCTCAGACTTCTGCTCCCTGTGATCTCACTCTGTGCCAGGAATGACCTCTGTCTTGGACACAGCCAGTGAGGTCTTTCACTAAGGATACAAGCACATCATTCCTTCCCCGCAGCAGAGACTGGCATGGGGATGGACTTCAGCCTCCTCTAGCCTTAGTAGCTGACGGTGTTGCTGGTTTCTGCTTTTTGTTTCCAGTACAAAAAGAGGGGAAAAACAGAGACCATACTTAGAGAATGACAAAACCACATCTTTCTTATTAGCAAAAGACTAATCTTAGCAGAGTTGGCTCAGAGAACACTTTATTTCAATAACAATAAGCACTTTTCGTGCTACACCTTCCTGCAGTCCTGCTGGAAGTACCCCCTGACAGTGGTTCTTACTCCACAGCAGGCTAAGGTAATGGGTCTCAGGTATATTGTATATATATACATATATATATATTTTTTTTTTTTCACCCTACTTAGGCAAAATCTCTGTCACCAAATGGTATATTTTAAAGTAGAAGTAGTTACTTACATGTAACACATTAGCGTGACACAAAACGGTTTTAATTTGCCATGGTTTGAGGACTATCCCATGTCCCCTACCAAGGGTTTATTTTGATTAGTGATACTGCAGTGAAAGGCTTGAGTTCTCTGGTACTGACCTTTATGTGACTACCCTTAGTAAAGACAGAGGCACAGCTTTTTTTGCAGCCTTGCTGTTCAGCACTGAGTAGAGGTTGTTCTTGGAAAACCTCTGCCTTCAGTGACAAAGGGTTTGAAAATGCTCTTACACCCCCAGGTCAGTAAAGCAGCCACACTCACCTCAGTGTTGGAGATAATGTGGTATCGGACCAACTCCAACAACTTCCATGAACCCTGCCAAAGTAGAAAAGAGGCTGTTTTAACCCAAAATGGGTCACACAAACCCAGCCTGGCCTGTGAGAGGACATGGGGATGGGAACGGCATCACTGGCTGGTGATGGTAGTGTTCAGTGGTAGTGTTCAGCTTGTGACATGCAACCCACCCTGAGGCATCTGCTTTGTCTGTCTCTCTGATGGGTGGCACCTAGGAGAGGGTTTGGGGCTTGGCCGTGTGGCTGTCTGGACTGTGCTGGCAGGGCAAGAGCAGGGGAGCGAGGACCTGGTGTGGGGGATTGGTGTCATGTCATAGTATGGGAGATTCCTCTTCCCATTCCTCTTTAGGTTGTTACCTCGACTTTTAATTGTTAGAGATGACTTAAGCCTTGATCACAGGAGCTTAGTTTAGCTGAACACTGTACCAGATGAACATGAGGGAATGATGTATATATGTATCTACTATATATCTACATTTATATCTACTATCTAAGAAAGATTTGCATTTTAGAAAGACGATACCTCTGCAGAAAGCAGGTAATCCAGAGCCTCAGCTTTCATATTACTCAGAGCCTCATTACTTGGAACAAAGACTGTGTAAGGTCTATCATCCTGTTGTAGATCCATTCCCAGGCCAGTTTTCTGTTTTAGTTTAAAAATAAAAGTGAAATTACGTATTAATATTGAAGAACATCTGAAAATAAATTTATAGAATTGCTTTTTCTGGATCCTTACCTCTATCAAAGATGTAAATTGGCTGTATCTTACATTATCTTGAAGAACTGACATTATGGTTTCCTGAAATAAGATGAAAATAAGATTTATTTATTTTTTTTTTAAAAGTTGGGAAAGTGGAATAAATACCAATTCTTATAAGACACTTTTTGAATTACTGTATGAGTCTCAGTTATTGCAGATTGAATACATTTGGGTTTCCTGATTGTTTGGGTGCCTGGTGGCTAGATGATAGTACTCCTGTCCTGGTGCTATACTGGCTTATATTTAGAGTTTGTCATTGTCCTGAAATACTGTGTAGTTACAGAACATACAAACAGTGTGTTTATGGGGAGTGTGTTGTTATATCTTCATTCATAATGAGAAAGGGCAGAGAAATAAAATGTTTGCAAAAATGTCATCTAAGAAGTCAGCTCTCAGGGAAGTATGCTAAACAGGGCACTAAAAACCCCAAAGCATCCAAAATTACCAGTTTTTATAATATTAGCCTTTTGGGGAAAAGAATTGCTGCTTTGAATACAAATCTTGCCCGATACCTGTCCAGATGTCTTTCCTTTTAGCATGTTGTTCTGGAATTCAGTGAGGTACACTGATTGTGACTGGCAGTTTCCCAAGGAACCACTCAAACGCAGTGGGTACAACCAAATCCAGCTTGGCATGAGTAAATGTCTGTTTGCTGTGGAACTGCATCACTGTCTTTCACTTTGGCTGCTGCTTCTCTGAATTGACACACAGTGGCTCAGTAGAGTTTCTTTAGCTGCTGTCAATCATCCTCCTTTACATTCAATTAATGTGAATCTATTTTAACAGAAAGTCTGACATTGCACGTATACAGCTTACGGCTCACCTCTTTGCTGCTTTCAAATGTTGGCTCCATGTTGTCCATGGCTTTGTCAACAATGTGCAAAATGCCGTTGGAAGCAATAATATTTCCTTGCAGAAGTTTTCCTTTCCTCCTTCCTCCTTGGATTCTAATTCTTAATTGATTATCCTGAAAGAAGCCAGGCAATGGATAATGAGCCCTTTATTATGGTATGACAACAGAGAGAGTATGAGTGTTGAATAAAGTAGAACACCCTCTTCCATTGCTAACACCTGGGCTGTTTAAATTTGGGGAGGCCGGAGGTCGCTTCCAATTCTTATTAAGGAAATGGAAAAAATTCCTTTGACTTTGGATCAGGACCATGTTATTTTGTTCCAGGATAGCAAAGTTCAAAAGAGAAGCAGGGACAGGTCCTGTGGAGAGACCAGTGTCCCTAAAAGGGCTCTGATAACTGCTAGTAACAGAAGTCTGCCAGGAAATGATTTAAAATGTGGTTGTACTGAGAGGGTCAACTCCCATAATCTTAAGGGACAGCAACCCATTTCCTTATATTATGTGTATGTTTAAAACAACATAATGTTGCTGATTCTGCACTGTACTGAAGCCTGCAGGAAAAGAACAGGCCTTGGACAGCAGTGATATTTTCCTGTTACAAATGGACTGCGTACTCATTAAAGAAATAAATAGATCTCTTTCTCAGATGTCACTCATCTACTAAAAAAACATGGGAACTACTTGATTTCAGCCTTCACATAGGCTCAATTCATTAATAGATGTTTAATGGATGAAGAGCAATAATTCTAGATTTTACAAAACCTAGTGTATCAGCTGTAGAGAAAGAATATTTTAAACTGTGTGGTCAGACTGCCCTGATGTTTTCCAACATCAAATAAGCTGGGCTAGTGATGAGCTGTACTCCATGTTTTTAATGATGAATTGCCACATGCATTTTATTTAGGCTGAAGACTTCTATTTGCTGCATCATTCAAAGGATACTGATGCTCAGTGGGAGGTGGGATCTGCAGTGCAGTTGGTGCTTGCTCTGTGTGAGCAGTACACACAGGTTTCCAGCAGAAGCTCTCGCCTTTTCTCTCCCCATGCCCCCTCTTACTTCACCTAGGCTGTCTTAATGTCCCCTGCAAGCCCTGTTGGTCATGCCTGCAAATTTAAGGTAACTTTAATTTTAGTAAATATTTTTAGAGAGGTCTGTGTTGGATTGCTATATCATTCAGCAGTGATGCATCCCTAAAGGTAATTTTTGTTTTCAGTAATTTTTTTTTTCAGCGGGAACTTTGATGTCATTAAGGTTTCAAGTTTCACTTGAACTCCTTTTAATGCATGGCCACAGCTGTGGTATTTCATAATCCAGCAGCCATCTGCAACCTGATGTCTTGCTGTGGAAAGAACCTGTGTACTCCTTGTTGAGTGAACAGAGAGTAGAATTCTTGCTGAGGCAGGCTGGAAGGTCCCTTACCTTTTCTCCCTTTGATATCTCTCCTGACTTGCCAGTCAAAGTATATATTACATTAGTGTTATTCAAGCTACTGGTATTCAGTTGACCAGCAATCACATGGAGTTTCACGAAATACTGTGCTTTCTGTTTATTATTCAGAAGATCCTTTATCTAGAAGAGCAGAAGAACAAAGATTTATTTCAATACAGACTTCACCTGGAAAAAATTAAATAAATCTCATGGTCAATGCTTATTTCCCTCCAGCTGTTACATTCTGAAATTATATGTTTTCTTTTGAAGTGAGATGATAGGATCTGAACCAAGTAGAGGCCTCTCTTGATTTTAGTTCAGGTCAGATCACACCCTCATGTCCCTGCATGAGCAATAGGTGCCTCCACAGCTGTCCTGACTTCGTGGAAGGTAATGGAAGCCTACCACTTGTGTATGAGGCCCCTTTTTGAATTTTAAACTGCAACTGTAATTTTTTAATCAACCTTATATAAAAGGCAACCTATAGGCCTCCCTGCTAAAAATCCAAATCAGATAAGTGAAAATCCCTTGAGCATACATATGCAAGACAACCCAAAACTTATTTGAGGCATGACTGCATTCTACCCCGACTTGCCTAATTGTTTTGCTTTTCTTTCAAGTAGGAAAAAGACCGTCTCTGACCCCTGGATTTAAATGTAACCAGAAGTGTACTAGAGCAATAAGTTCTTCTGAATCTGTTGAATCAAAACACTTTAAACACAGATTAGTTATCTGAAGGAGCTAAATCCCCCTCAATTTAAAACCCTCTCTGTTGCTTACTTACATTTGTGCCTTTGAGCCCCTTGTTTGTTGGTACAAGCACGGTAAATGGTCCCAGAGTACTCAGTGGCCATTCATAGACATTTTCTTATAGGGAGAGAGGGGAAAAAAAAAAAGTTTAAGTGTGTATTGAAAAGCTCATTGGAGGAAGGGACTGTGTACACTTTGCCAGGTATGTAAAGGCAGAATAAAGAAGAACACTCTCTGTGATTATTAAATGTTAATTTAAGATTCTAAAATCCAAGTTGTTGAAAGATGAAAAGCAGATGGGATGTGAAATCCAGGTGATGCTGCATATTTGACACAGGATCAGGCAAAACATTCAGAATGCTTCTGGTAGCCCAGAGTCTGTGCCATGCAGACCAGGGTGATCAACATGAAAACGGCATCTCTTTGGAGTTGTGTCTTTACAGGAAGATGGCCTCCTGTTTTAAATCCGTTCAGTCTTCATCTGGTGAGGGATATGCTGCTGATAACCTACTGGTAGTGCAAATATCAGTAAATGCATAGCTGGTAATAAAGGCTGATGCACTGAAAGTTAATTGAAGTTTATTTGCTACCCAGATGGTATTTCTGTTTCCAAGACAGCACTATGAGACTAATGATTCTGCCGCTGAAGGCATTAAATATTTCTAATATTCAGCTCTTTTTTCCCAGAGGCTTAAAATCGTAACTAAAAAAATAACTACAGTCATTATAGGTATGTTGTACCAGAGAATATATCTCAGAATTAATATGCTGTCTTACAATACATTCACTCCACTTTAACGTCTTTCAACAGCTAGGAATATTCAGCAGAATAGTCCATATTGTTTTGTAAGATAACCTGTGCAGTTAATGTGTCTTCGTAGCTTCTGGCTAGTAAATCAAATGGCACATTTATGTCCAAAACTTAACCAAAGAACATAAAATGTGGCTTCTTGTTAACAAATGGTGGTGCTCAGCATGTCAGGCACTTTTCTGACACGTGAGGAAAAATGCACAAACTGCAACCGAGCTCTCAGTGCTGAGGCAATGGATTTTGGTCTTCAGTGCTGAATATGAAGGTCACTGCCAGGCTTTGTCCTTGTCCAGCTGTGGGGAATTCTTATACCATTCTGGTCAGGAATTCAGGATCTTTAATTGTGGGGCTCAGTGAAAAGGAGCAAGGAAATTATATTAAACAGAAGGAAATTTTTCTTATTTACAAATAAGATCCAGATCAATTCTAGCAGTGTTCATAACTCACATTTGTGGCATTGCAACAGGAGATGGAGACAGTTATGCTGTTCCCTTCAAGAGGTGGCTGCAATTAACTGTGAAAAGCTGGAGGCTGTGAGCCCTGATAGGGTCTTCACCTCACCCCTGTAGTCAATTTGGAAACCTGGATACTGCCCCACCCCAGCTGTGGCTGAGGTGCTCTGATGAGGGACTGGAATGGTGATGGAGACTATGGATGGGATCAGTCTCATCTCCTCACCCCTCTCCTCTTTCCTAGTGAAAGCAATGCCACTGCTGATAGCTTGGGACTGGGGAAGAGGGAACCAGCTGGGAATCCTGGTCTTTTTGGTGGACTTCAGTGCATCATTCTAGATCAAATCTCAATTATCCAAATCAATCAGGGCAGGGGAGGGAGAGGAGATGGGATGATCTCACTTATTCCACTGTGGGGCAGAACCCACTGGTGGTACCAAATGATGTGTGAGGGGTTGTGGGAATGCGTTTAGTATCTCTGCTTGGAAATTCTTGCAGACTGCATGACATGCTGAGCAAAGGCAGCTTTAGATGGTCAGAAGGAGTCTGTGATATGGGTAGCATATGCTCTGTGTCATGCTGTTAGTGGTACCTTCCTGCAGCTGGAGGTGTTGGGGAGGACAGGGCAAGATCAACCGACCCAGCAGGAGCTGACTGTCTTTGAGTGTGGTCACTTACCCATGAGTGACAAGGCAGATGTCAGCTTGCCTTGCCACCGTCCTCCCACTTCAGCATTCAGGTCCCAGAGGCGCTCCATGATGTTTCCATAGCACACAAACCCATTCCCCATGGAGCCCCCCTGGCATGTACACCTGTGGAGGGATTGTCATGTTAGTTGTGCCCTGATGCCCTGTGGTGTCAGTGAGAATCTTGCTAAACTTGTTCTAAGTGTTACCTATTGCTTCTCTGAACGCATTTTCAGGAAGCACCAATGCATTTCAGTTTAATCTTTGTTTTTATATGCTGTGAAGTATGTCAGTGTGTAGGACAGCCTGGTGGCTGCTTGCCTGGCATGATGTCCTGTCTGTCAGCTGGGCCAGGAGGCAGTGATGTCTGTCTTGCAGGACCTCTTTGAGTAGGGGCTATGCAATGCCCCTGGCTGCGGTGCAGCCTATGGTCCCCAAATGTTGTGGTTGCTGGAGCCCAGAAAACCACTGAGCCTGCTGACCTGTGGGCAAGGAGAGGTTATGACATAAATGTGTGGGGTGCCATGCTCACAGTGGGGAGGTGGTGGTGTGAGCCCCCACGCACTGTGTGGGATTCGACAAGATTAATGGTAGTTATGTATGAAGGGAGTGATGGCAGCTCATCAGTCCTTGTGGTAGCTGTATGGGACTGGTAGAAAAAGGCAGACAGGAGTGTCATTCCTTTTAAGAAAGAAAAGTGGTTGCTTGTTGTGCTGCTCTTTAAGCAGCACAACCATTTTGGGCAATGATACTGGTATTTTAACATAATCTTTTTTTCTGAAGCTGCTGAAGTATGAAATCTCATGCTTTTTCAAATGCACAATTTATGCTTCTGCTGTCCCTGCACTGGAAATAACGTCTCAGTTGTAACATGCTGACTGTCCCCTGGGGACTTCAGCCTGTGAGAGGTGTTGGTGGTACATGGTTGACTCCGACCTACATATGTCCAAAGCAGGCTCAGGTCATGACAGGCAATGCCTCAAGGTGGGCTCAATGTCCTCTCTGCCTTGGGATGGGCTGCGTAGGAAGTAGCATGTTGCAGCCAAGTCAAAATCTAAAGGAAGTTTATAGAAGAACAACTCCAAGTGTCAGTCTGACATTTTCTGTCTTGTGAGGGAGGGAACACACCTCATGAAAACTGAATCTTTTGGCCATGAAAGACCTCAGCATCACAAGAGAGGTGAGAAAGAAATTGTTGGTTGTCAACGTGACTGACAGGTGTTTGCTATCAGGTGCTGACAGATACAAATGGTTGTGCTTTTCAGAAAGCAGCTAGGACTTGCATGATGCCTTGACCTTGTGTCAGCCTGACTATTCACCCAGAGAGGTGGTTAGTACTTCCTAAAAAATAGACTCTTTAAGCCTGCCTCAGTGTGAGGGGCCACCAATGCCTGCTGGTTTAGCCAGTTTCAGCTGTTGCACTCTCCAGAATATCAGCCCCTGCTTGTCTGCTCCTGGGAGCCTGGCTGGTGGTGTCAGCTCAGTCATTTACGCATCTTCAGTGCTAAAATTAAAGCAGGCACTTGTCAACATGTAGCACGCACAGAAAGAAACCCTGATTATATTTAGGAGTCTAAATAACTATATGGCATGCATTGCCAAACATTGGCTTTTAATAGTGCCTTTCCTAGTTAGGTTTCCAGCACGTTCAGTATTTGTATAAGCCCTATCCATAATGATTCATCTCTCTGGATATTTTTTCTAGTGGCATCATTAGAAAAGGAACACTACTCCAAGCAAGCAAAAGATATTTATTTTTTTTTTAATAACTAATTACCTGATCATTTGCATGTGCTGGTTGTTACAAACTCATCTGTCATTCACACCCTACAGTAGTATCAACCTCATGCCAAATCATCTCCTGTTTCCCATGTTTTTCAAGGGATTTTCCCTTGAAAATCCCTGCGGTCTGGGAGGCTGCATGTAGATTCAGAGGGGTTTTGGAATTTTAACCAAGAAGCTCAAGCTTTGACTTCTTCTGGTCCTGGGTAAAAATAGAAGTCTAAAAACGTCTTAGATTTTTAAGATGCAACTCTGATGGTGAGCCCTCTTCTTTTTGAGAGGGTCTCTTGAGTAAAGGGTACAACTGTGGAGGCTGGAAAAAGGGTTTAGGGCTGGGAGAGAGGAACAGTTCCCTCTTGAGGGCTAAGCCTTTTCTTCTAATGGCGTAAATATTGCTGTGCTGATGTATAGAGCCCCCTTAACTTCTGAACAGAGAAGAAAAGAAACCTGAGGCTTCGAAGAGCTAAGGAATAATTTAGTAGAAAAAAGAAACTACCCTTGAAAGATTGCACAAATCAGATCAAGGTTTCAAAATGAACCTTTCTCTTTTTCAGTAAATGGTCATAAAGAGACAGGTGGTTAAACACAGTAATTTTTTAGACTATCATTTCCAGGGGCACAGTGAACTGCAGAAATACCTATGAAGTGTGAAATTTCTTTTCTGAGGACAATATTGGTTGTAGCTGAGTGGGCGTCCAGTAACACGGTTTAGATTTGGCTGCCAAAGGAATGCATGTAGTAATTACAGATTAACATCTCTTGCATGAGATTGAACCCTTCAACCTGTCTGTCCCCTCACCCCTTTCCATGGAGTAATTTCCTCTGTGTGGCCAGGTTTGGGAAGGACCAATTGGGTGACTGATTGGATCAGTTTTGTCTTAGCCTTATCTGGAGTGTCTGATTTGCAGCTCATATTGCATATGGCTGTACAGGTTTTGCTTTGAATGCACTCCGTACTGCAAGGGCTGCGTGCCTCTAAAGAGGAACAGCTTTACCACAACCCCTGCTGGACTATTTAAACTTAGTTGTTTTATATTTTCGTGATAGACTGTATGGATGGTATAGGGAGGACTGAAAAAGATGGGAACTGTCACTACTTCAGTTTGCTGAGGAGGGGGAAGACAACTGTATCTCTCTGAAAAAGGAGAGCTCAGTGTTTTGCCTCCAGTTTACCTGAAACTTATATGCTAGAGATTTTGTCTATAAAGCTACTGATTTCTGACATTGAAGACAGAGCCAGAGTAAAAATAAGAAATTAAAAAGGAAAATAATTGAGTTTAGTTGAGGGAAAGCCAGTTCTTAGTAACCAGAGGGGTTATGGTTTAATATGCAGTGTAATTCTGCACCAGTGGAAGCTTCATAGCTTCTGGGCAATGCTGAGCATATTAACTGTGCTGAAGCAACACCATAGAAAGTGTCAGCACTCACTCAAAGATCTATATGGAAACAGAAAACAGAGACAGTCCTGATTTTCCAGGAGGTTGCTGTTTTATGTTCTCAAACTAAATGTTTTTCTTTTCTACACCTTTATCTATACAAGAGATTTATCCTTGTACAAATTGTTTGATTCTGGAGAAAGTAGAAGTGACTCCATATGGGGGAAGCTAACAGAACAATTGTATCTTTAATAAAAAACAAACAAAAAAACCAAAAGAAAGGAAACAATGCAGGTTTGTGGCCTCTGCTACAGCTATGTGTTTTAGAAGTAAAAAAAACCCACCAAAAGAATCCCTCCCAAATAAATTTAAAATCTGGGATACAGCCAAAATTCAGTAAGTGTCTGCCACTTATTAGAAACAATTTACTGTGCCCACATTTACCAATCATTGGTTTTCTTTGCAAAGTTCCTCTTTCATAAATGAATTTTTCTTAGTTGGAATCTATTCAGTACAGTTTCAATTTTTTGCCAAATAGATAAGTCTTAGTTAGATTTGAAACCTACTTCTTTCTTCTGTACTTGTCTTTGCCATTAAAGGCCATTGAATGAATGATGTGCAAAGTATTTGGATTGCTTGTTTCCCTTCCCCTAGTCATACATTTTTAACTTTCCCATTCTAAAATTCTTACAACTTCCTCACCTTTTGAAAACTCAGTTGCAACAGTGAAACAGTGACAAATTAAAAAAAAGTCCTGATTTATATGATGTGGAATTTTATTTTAAATTTTCACCTCATGTTGCACAGTATAGTAGTATAGTCTACTTATTGTATAAGTATACACTGAGGGCAGTCCTGAAAAGTAACATTTCAAGGACACCTCTTTAAACCCAGTACTAGCCAGCACTGGGCTACAACAACGTGTAATCCAAATTATTTGGTTTAAGACAGCTTTAAGTTTAGCATTAAACCTCACTTTCCTCCTAACACCTGTGTAGCAAATTTCTGTACAGGAAAACAAGCAGTCTCCCATGTGTTTGACTTGAGGCTTTGAGGAATCTGCCGAGGTTGGTGTTGCTTTCACAGCATGGGGGTCAGATTCCCTAGTTGTATCTGTATTAGTATACTGAAAAGATACAGGACTCCAGTGCTGTCCCATGATAATTAATGCTGATTAATTTTTAGCATGCTGCATGGCATGTTTCTGGCCCGCACCAAGTAGCATTTTCCTAGGCACAGTTGAAGGGGTAATGTGTGCCAGGGCCCACTGCCAAGAGGCAGTTACTCTGTTCTGAAAGAAGAAGAGACTTTTGCTGTGAGCCAGACCATGCTGCTTGCTCTGAGGAACAGAAAAGAGGCCTTGGTCCTTTTTATTTACTGGTGTAGAAATGACCTCTGAGTGCTATAAAAATAAAACTTAATAGGTATTAACAGTTGGACTGATGAAATCAAATGTTATGCTAATTGGTTGACCCTAACTCCATTAAATCTTGTATTTGTCCTCGATAAAGAAACCATTAACAATAACTTCAGGATGTGTTCATCCACTGGATTTGTTTTAGCACTCTGTTTACTCGGGGGAGGAGGGAGAAACTGGGTGAAAGCTTTAATGAGCAAAAAGACTCACGTAATCTGTCCTGGTGCAACCATTGAGCATTTAGCTTTTTTGTGGCAGGTGTTGTTTGTTTCACAGATGTCCATCATGCTGCATCCTTTCCCAGGTACAAAGTTTGTATAGTGCTCCTTGCATTCACAATGGGACTAAATCAGAAGGATGGGAGAGATAAATTAGACATGCACAAATTGTGGATTTTAGCATACTTTCTGGAAGTAGAGTTTAAAGACATTGAGCTTTCAAAGCTTTAGCTAATCATCTATTGAGTTCAGATGCAAGTATAAAGCTTATCCATATTTATACAACTCCCTTGTAGGTTTTATCCACTGCAGAAAGCTACTGATTCTCAGATAAATTTCCTTCAGATAAAGCCCCTGAGATTCACTGCTGTGACCAGAGAACATTTAAAATCAATGTGGGTAGGTAAAATTTTTTACCTCTGTTCCCACAGCCCTCTGACTCCCAAAATGGGTGCCAAAGCATACTACTAATGAGCAAGGTGTATCAGCACTGCTGTTGTACACACCAGGCTGTGTGTGTCAGCCACATGCAGCTCACTGAGACATCCCTCAGAGGAACAATTTATATGACCATGAACTGCAGGATGACCCTGGATGACCAAGTCCCTTTTTTGACTCTTCAGAGTGTCCATGCAAAACAGACGTGGTCTTCTGAAGTCTTGATTTCTTGGTGGTGGGGGTTTTACACATGGAAATCTGAGCCAGTTCCCAACAACATGAATAATATGCAGCCTTTACAGTGCCTTTCATCCGTTATTCTCAGAGACCTAGATTACTTCTTTCCTAGATACACTAACTTTAGGCATGTATCTGTGGTACCTTTGTAAGGAACCTACTACTCCTACAAAACTCCCTGTGGTCAGAGAGATAAAATTTAACTGGGAGAAGCTTCATTTCAGTCCTCCCATTTTGGGGAAGCAAATCTGAGCCAAAATATTGTAGGAAAAAGAACACTATTGCCATTCTCATTTTCAGAGATTTCATATATTGAGAAGGGAGGTAAAGGGACTCACTCCTGGTCAATGGCAGGGCTTATGCCAAAGCTAGCAGTAGAGCTTGGTCTCCCTGAGGCCTGTTCCCATCCCCTTATGGCTTCTTTTTGGAGGGAAAGCATTATTTCTTCTTAGGCTGTTGACACAGGAAAAGTGTGGGGCACCCATTCGACACTAACCTTTCCTGGACCATCATATATGCAGTTGGTGGACTGTGCAGGGCAATTCCCATGTGTTGCTTGGCAAGGGTCTACAGGTAAGCAGACTTGACCGTCCCCTCTGTAACCTTCTTGACAGATACATTCATGCTGATTTGGTCCGAGGTAAATGCAGTCGGCATTAGGATCACAGACCTTTCTGGAGCATGGGTTGATAGCTTATGAAAAAAGAAGTAAATGAATTTTTGCCTGCAGTTCTCAAATTGTAGACAAGGATTTGCTAGAGCACCTCCATGCCAAACAAAGCCCAAGTAGACTAAACTTCTCATAACAGCCAAGTCCAAAGTACTGTGGCAGCATGAAGACAGAAGGGAGGAATGTGTTTATACTAACGTAGCAACCAACTGTTTGGTTTTGAACAGAAATGATCTCTTAACTTGGCAAATTAAGTTATAAACAGATTAAAACATGTAAAGTGTTCATTAAAATATCACAACTATTTCCCTGTTCCCTAGTGGCCTTTAACCAGAGAAGGTCAGGTAGACGACGTGAGGTCCATACAAGCTTTATGCGCATATTAGATCAGTTGGAAAATATTTCTCAATACAATAGGCCTCTGCTGTTTTCTTTCCGGTAATTAAACAATAGAATGTCATTCTTTCAACTACATGGAAAACTGGCCAGCAAGTACTTTAGTGGTGTCTTCCACACTGTTGTAGTTTCAGGACTGGACTGGAAGTTCACTAGTTATTTCTGTGAGCCCTTTTTTTTTCAAGACAATGGCACTGTTTGTGCTTGTTCATAGTCCAGCAGTGCTTGGAGGGCGTCTCCTCACACCTTTTTATCTAGTTTAGGATATGCTCAAGAATACTTTGTAGCTAGAAGGTGGGAGGCTCTAGGCTCACCTAAAAGGTTGTGTTGCTTACTGTCTTCCCCTCTCCTCCCTTTCTTCCCCCTCAGCTGGGAGTGAGAGAGTTGGCAATTCTCAGCTTCTTGCTTTCAAGCCTTCTCTTCTGTTCCAGTGTGAAAACACGCACATACACACATTCACATGCTCGTATCCAACCATAAGCAATGCCACCTCCAAACTGAGTCTGGGGCTGCCACTGCTATCCTCGCTTACGTGCTTAGCTGCTCTGGAGCTGCTTGTTCTCTGCTTCCCAGCCAGGCACATGTAAAAGACATTGGCTTAAGTCACAAGTGACCCCAGTATCTAAAGGCACTGGGACAGGGTAACATCCAAAGAGGCTGCACCAATGCAAAACCCACGTGAAGCAAGGATACTAGCATCTTCCTTCTCTGCTGGTTTCTGCAGTTTCTTTGGCTCTCATTTATCTATGCTGCCTACTAGAAGAACTCTACATTCCCTGAAGAGTGGCTTTCTCTTGTCTTGCTCTTGCATGCTGTTCAAGCCTACTTAGAGAGGACTACACCACAGTTAGGACCAAGAGGGTTGAATTCTATAAAGTAATTATTCCCAGAGAAGATAAGAGATATTGTATTTCTAGCCTGATCCAAGCCAACATTTACTAAATAGTGCTTCCAGGATCAGATGCAACCATTTTCTTCATTGCAATTGGTCTAGCAGGAAGAACTGGTGCTGTAAGACATAATGTAAGTAGCGGCTCTTCTAATAGAGTTAATTTGAGCATTCAATGGCAAGTTGAGGAGTCTATAAAAACAACTTTAAGATAGACTTTTACCTCTAGCTGCAATGCTATTACCTTTATTTAATAAAAATTAGGAAAGCTTAAATGAGCTTGTCTGTAGAGTTTATGCTTAGTGATGAAGCTGAGCTGCCACATGATGGCCGGTCAATAAATGTAAGCACTTGGTTGCTCTTGCTGGTTTTTATGGAAGCAAAGTATGAGGTTGAACTTTAGCAAGTACAGTGACATGACAGGAGTGGATTTGTAAGCACTGATGATCCAGTTTCTACACTACACATTTCAGGGGGTTTTACTAGGCATTTCAGGCATACTTTATGTTGGTGATTGTATCATTTTATTTATTTCATTAGATCTATTTCTACTTCATTCCATGGGGTTTCTCCCTTTTTTGACCTGATTCCCCCTCTCAGTTGGGGAGGGGGCATTGAGGGGTAGAATAACTGCTACAGTTTAGCCCTGCGTACAGTCTAAACATAGACAGGTATGAGCCCAAGAACAATTAAGTCAAGACAACGGTGAAATTTGCTTCAAAAGTGCACTTAGTATGTGAACTGTAATACTAATGATGATGTATTCAAAGAACTTAGTGGATATGAAAATTACTCACGTTCACATTGTGTACCATCCCTGTGGTAGTTGGGCAGACATGTGCATTGCAGTTGTCTTCTATCCTCACTGGAGGCAGTGCATCTGGAGTTTGCAGGGCACCGCAAGGCCTCGCATTCGGCTATTGCTGATGGACAGAGAGTGACAGGTTAAGCTGTGACTGCACACAGTGCCAGGAGATCTTGCATCCTGCAGTATACCAGTTCAAAGTATGCCTGATCGAGGGACCACTGACCCCATTGCCAGCCTTGTTATTCTGGTGATTGAAGTGGTGATGATGGTTATGGGAGTTTACACACAGGGTTTGAGGTTTGGTCTATGTTTGGTTGCTCTAGAGTAGACCAACCTGAGGCTAATTTCACATTCATCCTTGCCAATTCTAACAGTATCAGAGCTGTTGAATGTATCTTCTATAGAAAGCAACCTACTTACGCTGATCACAGCTGAGCCCTTTGTATCCAGACAAGCAAGTGCATCTTCCATCCCCTGTAATTCCACTGTTACATACTCCATGAACACAGCTGCAAACTACAGGGAGACATGGATTGACTTTAGTGAATAACAGTGGTGTTTGGAAAGACATCATTAGTGGTTGCCCATAGCAAATAGTGTCCTGGCTAACAACTGTTAAGTATTACAAAGTGTGATTTCTTTTTTTCAAAACCAAGCCTTGACCTGAGTTTCTGAATTTATAGGCTTCCATTAATGAGAAGATCAATACTCACAGTTGCATGCATCAATAAATAACATACAGGTAGGCTGATAATAGTCTGAGGGCCTAAAAATCTTTACAACACATGCTATAAAACCAAACTGACCAGTTTCTAATACCATAAAACTTGTAAAATTTGACATACAGTCTTGAGACAAAATTACGTATAATGTATAACACAGTTACATATTTGTAACTGTTTAAAAATTACTCATTTTTTACTTCAATTCTGTTTGCCTCTCTCTCAAACTCCTCCAGAAGAGATGAGTTTTGTGACATGCCCCTACACCCCAACAGAATTTATTTAGTTAAAAGGATAATTAATGTCTGTGTAGGTATTAGGCTTTTTTCTGGTCCTCTTTCTATATTCTGCCATTTCTGATTTTAAACTTTGTGACAATATGAGCACAAGATGCCGTATTCAGAGTCCAGGCAACTATGAGACCCTTTTATAAATGGTTTTTGAAGCCTTATGTATACCTAAACCCCTTTATAATCATAACTGTTTCAATTATAGTAATGATGCTTTTTAAAAAGGCCCTGCACAGTTACACTTAGAAAAGCCTCTAAGACGTATGGAGTTATATTGGTGACTTCATGTTTAAGCTGCAGTGATGTATTGTATCCCCTTCCTTTTACAAACGTATCCTGTGTTCATGCAAACCACCCAAACTAATTAATTAGTAATATTCTACCTATGCTAGTGGTCCTAATATAAAAAACAGGAATGTCTAAGGCATTGCTGAAAAGCAGTTAGTCACAAATGCGCAGTATTTATAGGTGCTTAGAAAACTTGGAGGAGCTCAGATATTGGAAAGCTGAAGTGTAAGGTGTTGTTTAAATTCCTATGTGGTTGAATCCTCCAATAACTTCTTGGAAAATAATTACATTTACGACATTGAATTCATTCAAGTACTCTGTTTCCATGAAAATGTTGGCTCAGTGGCATTTCTGTGTATCAACACTGGCATCCAGTGGACACCTAGTGGAAAAAGACCCTTTGAATCAGCAGTGGTATAAGCTTAGTGTAGAAAGGCCAACACAGACCAATTAAAGTGAGGCCATGTGTGACTTTATGTACATGTTGAGGAAACAAAAAGAGTTTTACTTAGAGATAAACAACTATTACCACTTAAGAAAGAGGTGTGACTTTTAAAAAAATTTTCAGACAGTTTTCTAATGTGCCCATTTAATGCTCAGCAGGGGTCAGGAAAGTAAATAAAATAGTAGAAATCATTAAGAAACAGGCAGAACTCAAAAATATTATACAAATATATACACTTGTGATACATAAAAATTTTAAATAGTGCACATAGCTCTGTTCCCTCCCTTTATGTCCTGCTTCTCCTGATAACAGTACAGGCAATCAGTGAAATGATCTACCAGCCAAAACTGAAAACTAAACCAAATGCATCCTTTTTCACACTTTTCTCTAGATAATGGAGCTCCTTGGTACACAATATTGTGGCGAGCAAAAGCAGAATTGGACTCAGAGGCAAGGTAGATAATTTCTGGAGGATGGATCCAGCAGGAGCCTTTAAATGCTACAATTTGAATGCAGTCTCTGGCTGCTAATACTCTTTCCCTAGGTATCAACTACTGGTCTCCAATACAGAATGCTAGGCTAGAAGGACATTTGGCCTGATTCAAAATGACCTTTTCTGAGTCAGATGTACCGATTTCAATATCACAGGAGTATTTCATGCCTTAATACAGATGCTCCAGTTTGTAGATGTGTTTAACAACCATACCAACACACTGTAAGCCACTATAAATTACGCATTTGATATGTTGCCACCCAATATTTTAAGAACCATAACATCCTCCTGCATTTATATCAAATAAATGCAAATCCATTATTTAGGGTGAAAAGTGGATAACATAACAGGGAGGTGTACTTGCAGGAACACACAGATGATTCAAATTCCTTGTTTATTTGACTATTGGCTACAATGAAGATATTACAGATAAGATGAAGATATTTTTGTAGCGCTACGCTAAGTGCTGTCTATACAGTCCTGAGCTGAATCCAGCCCCACTGTGAATGAGAAATTGAGTAGCTGCCTATTTTCTTTGTCTGTTGTGTTCCCTGAGGCAGGCAGTAGCTCTTGATGGGAACCCCTGAGACCCCCTCCCTGTTTCACGGTGAGGTTTTTTAGTGTCTGAACACAGCTTTCAATCACCTTCTTTCCCCCACTTCAATAAAGAAAGCCAAACTTACCTGATGTGCAGTGAGGACCAAATAAATTATCTTCAGCACATTTTTCACAGGCTGTCCCACCAAATCCTTTCTGTGAATTACAGAATGGAAATCAAAACTTAAGTCATCTATCTCTATATAGATAGATACATGCCTGAGAACAACATTTTTAGCTGCCAAAAGATAATAGCATGAAAGGTTATCAGCAAATCAGAGATGACTACTGCCATCTAGAAAACATTGCTTTTTGGATTATGTTTTTTCCTCTTTTTTTTTTAAAAAAAAAAAATAATTAATTTTTTAGCTATTGCAGTTCAAATCAAATCAGATGTTCCAAGTATCAAGTTAACAATAAGGAAGAGTAATAGAACCTAGTGTCCAAATAAGTTTTACAATTGTTATGTTGTATTTTCTGACTATTTCTTACTCTGTCTTTTACTGCATGTCCCCATTGATGTAATGGGAAGATTAACCACCAGAGGGTGAGGTAGAAAAGATTCGAGTAGTTTTTAGAAAAATCTTTCTGGCTGAAGTTATAAAGCACTGCACATGGCACTCTCAGCAAAGGAACATTGTATTGAGAGTATAATCCCAAGTATAAGTCCCTTCTAATTAGGGCAGAAAGTGGTAAGTAATAGCACACTTTAAAAAACAGAGGAACTCAAGTCACCTGTTTCAGGAAGGCAAGATGGAATAGCTCTTTAATAATTTCATCTGAACATACTCAAGTCCATAAAAATAATAACGTGAAGATTAGTGCAAACCATGCAAAAATGAACTCCAAGCAGATCTTCTCTACTGTTTCTGAAATACTTTCCTTTAATGTATTTATACAATGTTATATGCATTATTTATTAGCAGAGCTTACATGCTGTTGTTATATTCTTTTGTTTAAAAGAAAGGACATACCTGACAAGTGCATGTTCCGTTCCCATTTATCCCCTGGGAGCAGTGTCCTCTCCTGTTGCACGGTGATGCAGCTCCTCCTGGACAGGCTGGAAATGACAATGTCTAAGCCATCAGTCAGCTTGCTCTGACCCTCATGCTCCCCTTGCACATTAGGGGTGACAGTCCCAGCGGCTGCAGGGTTTTGGGCCAGATAGGGACCTCAAGGGATTGCTGCTATTTTACAGCTGCCCCAGTCTCTTCACCAGAATCTCAGCTTCAGCAGAGACTGTCGCACTCTCTAGTCTGTGAACTTAAGCTAGTGACTATGTTCAGTTTGCACAAAAATTAGTTTTCTTTTTTTAAAGTACCATATTGATTTTGTCCCTGCTGATCCACCTCTGATTTGCAGACACTCTAAACTGTTAGCTTTTTTGCCTGACCACTTCTGTATGTTAATGCAATTCTGATTGATTGAAAATTTGCTGTCAGAATTATACATGACACTAAGTTAGAATTTAAATAAGCCTTTTTCTTTTCCCCGCAAATTGCATTTGCTTCATGTGGGAAGTTTTTCCTTTTCCCTGCTACCTCCCATAAGACTGTGATATTTGATTCAAATGATCTTGGAAATTGGAATTTGGGTATCTAATAACCCAGTGTGCTGTGGTCACTCAAAAAACCTCTGTGCCAAACATGTGATATGCTCTTCAGATCCTCTGGTGCTAAAACCATGATTACAGGCAGTGGTATACCAGGGGCGACAGAGTCTGACCGAAAACCCCAGCCAGCAGGAGAGGATAAGAAGCAATGACTATTTTTCCAAATCAAAATAGTTCAATTTATAGCTGAAATTTTCAATATAAAAATTTTTACTGAAAGATTGCCTATAGGAAATCCATGTTACAGTAATTTTTAGTCAGATTGTTCTGTCAGGCTTTTTCCCCCTGTAGGGATAACCTTATTTTTCAGAATTGCACAGCCTCTCTGAGGAAATGATTTAACTCCCTTTCATAAGCCATTTTTCCCTGTAACTGGAGTTCCTGTTAGGTACCATAATCCTCATGCAGGAGGTGTCTAAATGTATCAAACTCCTACTGCACTCAGAGGTTCTCTGCTGTACCTTAGTGGTAGATTTATTGTTTATAAAGGGACTCAGTTTGTTCAATGTGGGTGGACATGGGCAGCACTGGATTTATGTTCCCACTGAGTAACTTAATCCTGATTTAGAGTGCTTAAGTGATGTGGAAGTTTTCATGAAAATTAATTTCATTTGGCAGAATGATGATCAAAAGTGGATGGGTATATGTATACACCTAATTTTAGTGAAGGCTTTGGCTTTATATCAGTCTGTTAATATTTCTGAATTTATTTCTTAATGATGAGTCTGTGAGGTCTGTTGGACCTGAGTAAGGTTCTTGTGAAAAACCAGTAAGTGTAAAGATAAAATTTTAGTGCAGTTTATCTCACAGAATCACAGAATGTTAGGGGTTGGAAGGGACCTCAAAAGATCATCTAGTCCAATCCCCCTGCCAGAGCAGGACTACCTAGATCAGGTCACACAGGAACGCATCCAGGCGGGTTTTGAATGTCTCCAGAGAAGGAGACTCCACAACCTCTCTGGGCAGCCTGTTCCAGTGTTCTGTTACCCTCACTGTGAAGAAGTTCTTCCTCACATTTATGTGGAATGTCCTATGTTCCACATCTCATATGTGCTGAAATAAAAAGATTTATTAAGAATTGAGATGAAATAACCAGAAATGGATTAAAGTAACAAATACATATACTTTAATCTTTTAAGTGTCTTTTAGTGAATCTTGTTTTCTGGCTACTGTGTGATAGCTAAATCTCATCTTTAGGACTGACACATATGCAAACTGTTTAATATTTGCTCTGAATAGAAATAATTTTACCTTCACTGTTGCTTTTATTGAATGTGTGAAGATAGAGAAATAATGAGAAAACTCGGTTTATGGTATAAATTCTAGGAAAAGGAAACTTTAAAATTGCTGGCAAAACTTTTTTTTGCAGTTGCTATTCATTACACTTCCACTTGTCTTCACGGCCTCTGCCTCTTGTTCTGATACTGCCACCAAGGGACAGCTCTACCAGAAGTTCAGCAAATTACTATATTGTTGTATGAGTTTACTCAGGCAGATAAAGCACTTTCTCTTGCTGGTGGGACTGTGGGAGGCAGTGGTGGGACACTGGAGCGATGCCGGCACAGTCACCAGCCGCCACCCCAGTGCTGGGGTGAAGCGGGACCTTTGCTTTTGTTGAGGATGTTTTTTTGCAAAGTAATAAGAATGAAATGTTTCTGCTTAGCTCTTACAGCTGTTGGAAATTGAAGGCCAAATCTTTATACCTAGGCCAAAAGAACTTAAATCTACCAGCTTTTTTATCTCATAGAGTTTAATTCAGCACTTCCTAAGTGTTTTCAAATACATCCTCTTGGATTACTTCTCTTCACCTGATTCCCTGTGGGCCAAATCAGTGGGCAGAACTTGTAAAGATGACATATTTTGGACATATAATTTAATAGAATTAGCTTTATTATCTTCCTCTTGGCCCTTTTTTCCCCTTTTCACTTTTTTTCTTTTCTTTATTGTTACAGTGTTTTCTACTCAATTGACCATACCATGCGTTTCTGGGTTTGTACCCAGGCTTTTCTTTGGAACCATGCAAATATTTGCCCAGAGATGGGATAGGGAGTAGCTCCCACTGAAGTCCATCAGTTACACGTGTGGGGCATTTGAGCTCCACCAGCTTTAGCATCTATAGTCAGATGATACTGGTAGTGTTAAAAGTCTGCTCTTTTCCCCTGGTCCCTTTTTCCCTGTACTTTACCCTTTTTCCTTGACGTCTTTTTACAGAGGGATGGGTGCATGGCTTGGTAGCTTGGTATGCTTCGTGAAGAGGGAAGGGGACAAAACATCATTCATGCGTGTCAGCATGTGCTATCATTTAAGGAAGTCAGAGTGCTGTTTAAGACCTAATTTTGTCATTGCCATCAGAAGTGAATGTGAAATAAACCACTAGTCAGGGATTTTTCTCTGGTCTCAGGAAAGACCAGCTTTCCTCCAAACATTTCAAGGCACGTTGTACACTCTTAGAGAGATTATGATAATGCAAAGAGCTATTTTCCTCTTCCAAATGACAGAAGAAACAATGAAGGGCCAGGAAGTTTGTCCAAAGGAAGGAGAGGGCTTCCTCACCTCTGCAGTCTCCTGCCTGCAGTGGTGCAGGCAGGGCTCTGGCTGGGAGACAGTGAGCTCTACCCCTCTCTAGAACTACCGATGCCCCTTGTGTGGCCTGCCAGAGCACCCTGGGCTATGGGATGACAAACACATGTAGCATTGGCTTCTTCCTACCGAGCATTCAGGTTGCACTTAGTGGAAAAATGGTAAATCGCCATACAAGCGGTTATCTCCAAAAGAAGACAGGACCACACACTTACACATTCAGCTGTTCTCTTGTCTTTTTCTATAGAAGTAGCTGTAAGTTGGGGTTTGACTATTTTACTTTGGTAGATAAATGACTGGTATATAAATCATAACTTGGGTCATGCTAAAATAAAATCTATTTATCTCAATATCTATTTTGTGGACAAAAGGACTTCACAGATGTTGAAGCAGACTTTTACCCTGTTATCTAAACGATTAACTAAAGGAGGAAATGCTCTGTCTGGGTAGGGAAACTTCCTCTGTGGATGTTCACCTCAGTAGCCTGAGGTTTTATGCACTTGTGGAGATGCTGAAAGGCTTTTCCTGAGGAAGGAGAACCGGGAGGAGAAGCACTGCTGATTGCCTCTGCTTCAGTAATGGCCTTTAGACTTCACTGGAGGTTCAAAAAACTTGGAGGGAAAAACTGTTTCAAGTTGAGCTGAAAGAAAAGACCCTCCTTACATCAAAAAGTAAAGAATTAAAGAGATTTGGAAATATTTCGGACTCAGATGAGGTATTTTTGACCTAAAATGAAACATTTAAACTTGGTGGTTTGAAAATTTTAATTTTTAAAGTCCATTGTGGAGGTCCTGCCAAATGAAGTGTCATTTTGCAATCATTGACTGAAATGTTTTGTTTTGAAAATCTCAAAACCAAGGGGGTTCCCTGAGCTTTTTGAATTTTTCTATGAATTTTTCTTTGTAAATGAAGCTTTGAGTATGTGTTTTTCTCCAAATCCTCTAAGTTTTGTCTAAAATCTACTGTTTATTTCGACTCCTATAATAAACTCTGAGGAGGAATCCTTTTGTGGCAATAGTTTCTGAAAAGAAGAAATATTACTGCTTTACTTCTACTCAAAGTCTATCAAAAAAGCCCCAAAAAAGCTTACCCATGCAGTCTGGGCCCCAGCGTCCCTGGCAGCACTCGGGTTGTTCAAATTCCTTCATACAATGATGCCGACATCCCGGAAAAGAAATTGTGTATGCTTTAATTTCTAGATAATACCTGAGGAAAAGAAGTTAGAGCTGCTTTAAAGTACTTAAAATCCTCCTGTGGGGAAAAATGGGATTCTTAACCTCCTCTTTCAGTGTCAGACAAGAGCACTTTAAGCTTACTTGTATTGATGTGCCTTTTTTACTTCATTAAAACATACATTGCACATCAAGGTCTAGAAAGATCCTTGGAGCTGTTTCTTTTGCAACCTAAACACAACAATTTTCCCTAAGTTTTGATTTGAAATGGTATTTTAAAAATTATTTAATATCAGGATTCTTTAAATGCTAAGTAAGCTTATAATAGTGTAATAGTTACATTTTCCCTAAAATACTACTTTTTTTTTTTTTTTAATCTTAAAGGCAAGATTTCAAATTTGTTTTGAGATATTTCTTCCTATACCCACACCTCCCCAGTCTGGCAGTGTGAAAAATCTGTTATTTATATGATAATATGATATGAATGTTTTATAAATATAATTTATATGATTATATATTAAGCATATGATATTTATCTATCATGCATATCAAGTATGCAGAATACACAGAAAAGTGATTTTATGGTATCACTCAAAAGAAAATCTGATATGTCATTGATAGCAATGTTTATTTTCCTCTTATACCATTTGCTGATTAACTTTAGGCTTGGAGTACTCTGAGTGAAGCTTGAGTTCTGTAGTTGAAGTCAGTGGTAAGTGTTCCTTAAGAAAATTACACAGAATAGAGCATTTGTAATATGAATTAACACTTTTTAATTCACAGAGAACTATATTAATGTAGAAAAGCTCTGACAGAAGAGATACCTGCAGTCTGGTATCCCAGTCCCATTGGTAATTCTGGTGTAACCAGCAGGACACTGGGTTTCGAGGTTTAAAGAGCAAGGTACACATTCAGTTTTCATTCGAATGAGCAGCTTTTGATCACATTGCTTCTTCGTCTGTAATAGGAGAAGGTTAATTAAAAATCTGGAAAAAGTTCTCTGAGTTAGTTTAGCTCCACCCTCAGTGGCAGTGCTGAAAAATGACACATTTAACTCAGCTTTGTTCTTCCTCACAGCCACAAGCTCTACCCTGTTCAGCAGGATCTCCCTGTTCTGAAGCTAAACTAGGTAATAGACTACATATTAAGGCTTTGCAGTAGTATTTTCTGCACAAAAGGTGTCCAACCAGTGCAGAATAAACCCTTCTAAGTGTCATATTTCTCCTAAGAATGCTTTATTAACAAATGCCAAGTTCAGCAGAGTTAAAAGCCAGGTTACTGAGACAGCATCAGCCTATGGAGCGTTAGTTCTGATGTTGCCTCACAAACCCAAGGCAGGATGGAGAAGATAACTGCCTGCAAGTGCCTCCTCCATCCAGTGGCAAAGCTAAACATAAGGTGTGGAGGAAATTGCTCATGGATCTGTGCACACAGAGCACAGCACAAACCTTTGTACATATCGAAAGGCTGGGTGTCATATTATCAGCACCACTGTACTGAATCGAAGGATGTCTAGCTTTGGACTGAAATCTGACAGAATTTATGGGCCTGACCCCACCAGAGCACACTGAGAAGTGCAGCCTCCTCTTTTCTTTACCTAGAGAAAGCCACACAAGGAACAAGCCCAGCTTGGGGAACCTGCCCGTAGTCTAGCTCACAGGCCAAGGGCTTGTGCCCCTTCCTGTGGAGGTCCAGTTTCAAGAATGCAAATTTGACAAATGACTTGAGGAGGTGGCAAAAAGGAGAATAGGCTTAGGTTACTGTCACAGTGGTAGCATTATATTTTGTGGTTGTAAAAATCATAGAATGGAAAATATCTATATACCAAAAATAGTGTCTGTTTCCTACTACTAAAACAGTCAGCATATTTTAAAGCAAAAAGTCTTTGAACTCCATCTAATGTTAGCTTCATCTTCTTTCTTTCTTCCTTGTGAGTATTTATAGAAGTAACTTCATAATTCACAAATTTTGAGAAATGATCTAATGCAAAAGATGATCTTTAAAAGCCAATGACAAGTAATAAATGAAATCATCATTCTTGGAGAGGAAGAACTGTGTAAGTGCTCCATTTTCTATTCCAAGATAACCATTTATCCACTGTTCTCTAAGTAAGGACCTGTTTAAGTGATCTTAACTCGCTCAAGTAATATTGACCACAAGAGGCTTCCTGTCTGGCACAGCAGAATTGAAGTGAACTCTCTGAATGGGATTTCAATAAAGCAGTCAAGTAGTCAAATAAGGCAATGTCTGAATCATTGCCAGATCAAAGTGAGGAAATGCTTAATGTTTATCTTGAAAAACTGTCTCTGCCCACTGTGTGTGTGCACATGTGTGTATGTATGCAGGAGCCAGTTCTAGCAGCATCATCCATTGAAAAATATTTAAATATGTTAATAGTTGTCTGTGGAAGTTTTGAGTAGTGTCCCAGATTATAAAGCCAGAAGGACAATTATACCAGAGGAGCATAATACAGGAAAATGGAGGTTCTTGCATGAAATTTAGTTTGAGCAAGAAGATCTTTTAGAACGCGTTCATTTGATTTGGAAATCATCAGTTTCTACATGTACCCCTGCCTGGTAGTCCTGGTTAAAGCCCTCATCCCACTGATTTCTCTCCTTATTAGCTATTCCTCCTTCAGAGTCCCTCTGAGGGACTCCACTTGATAGTCATCACCCAGTTTAGAAGTATATTTCAACATAGAATCATAGAATTATAGAATCGTTTTGGTTGGAAAAGACCTTTAAGATCATTAAGTCCAACAGTTAACCCAACACTGTCAAGTCACCAGTAAACCATGTCCCTGTGCAGCACATCTACATGTCTTTTAAATACCTCCAGGGATTGTGACTCCTATTTGGTCTTCAGATTTTAGTCTTTATAGACATACTGTTGAAATCTGATTAGGGCAACGTTCAAGTACAGTAGATAAGTTTGGGTTGTGAAACTTTTAGTGTTGGGTAGATGCATTTCAGGCATCTTTGAAATAAAATTAAGAATTTTTTCCAGATGTGGGTATAATGTAGTACAGCTCAATCAGACACTTGGCAAAGCAGCAGCAAAGCAGTGCCATGCCAAGACCGATCAGCCTCCTTGCCCTCTTTGCAGAGCCCAGCAGCGGTAAGACACTGGTCTGACCTGACTCTTTGGGCTTCTAGTCTAAGTTGGCCCCCACAAACTCAAACCAGAGCATGTCTGCACCTTGCTTCCCATCCAAAACCACTTCACAAGGCACCAACATGAGAGGGCTTGAACACTTCTAGCATTTCAAAACCCTGCAGCTCAACACCAGTGCAGCCACCTTAACGGTCCATCCTTAATGAGAGATGACTCATGAGCCAGGGCAGGAATCAACACAGCACAGACATGCAGTCTGGGCACCTTAAAGCCTATGAGTATTTCCACTGAGTCACATCAGTACTGTTCATGTTGAAGAATAATAAACTTGGAGAGTTTGCTGATTTTTCTGAGTCCTTAACCAAGCATGCTACTGAAGCTCTGCTCCTAGCAGGTAGTCAGAGTAAGCCATTAAGAGCCTGGATAAATTGCTGGGCTTGTAGAATATTAAGACTTAGCAGCTGATGCAATTATGTCCCTGCAGAAGCTGTCATGAAAAGGCACCTGACAAAATTTTGGGACAAGAAAATTCAGAGAGATTTTCAAATGGTAAAACCTAAATAAAAATAGGTTATAACCTTTCCCTACCACCAGCTATAAAAATATATATATATGTTTTCTTTTTAAATGGTGGAGTTATTTCTACTTTCTCTCATTTCATAATTTTCTCTTTTTGCTGTGATGGAAAAAGGAAGAAAAGTGATTTGTTAGCAGCTTTTTTTTAGAGAGAATAACACCATTCCCAGTACTTGTTTGTACTTCTCAAGGTATTTTAACATTTAAAGTGAAACGAAACTATGTGTCTTCCCTCTTTCTAACCATCCTTTTATTTCCTGTTCCAAGGAAATAAAAGTGTTTTTTCTCTAGAACATGTTAATTCAGAGCCTCATGTTGTGAGACAGTTTAGATGAGTGAATATCTTGCTGTTGAACTCTTGGTTCAGATTTGTAACCCAATGCTTTCTGTCTCTTTACAAGGAAGGGTAGTGATAACAGATTTTGTGAAGCTCCACAGATCCATAGGATTTGTTCATGACAAATGCACCACTTCCCCAAAAGCCTGCAAAACTTTTACTTAAATGTATAACTGTGCACAATTACTTCCAATAGCTCAATTCCATAAATTCCCGCCTGCCCCCCATCTGAAATGGCTTTTCCTCCTGGTTTTTAGTAGAGTGGATAATTTCCACTGTAGAAAAATTTATGCTTTCATCTTCTGACATCAGGAATCCTAATGGTTTTCTTTTGTTGATTTTGATCAGTATGTCAGCTACAGTCTTTTGCCACATTTGCCATTTTTTAGAGACTTTTTCAACATACTCAAGAAACATTATTTGAGCCAAATTCTCATCTGGAATAAACAGATGCATTTTTGTTATTTCAGAGGACTGAATTACACAGCTCTTGTTTTATAATTCAGTGTCATACGGTATCAGTGACTGTTAAAGTGAGGTTTTCTTCTATCAGACGCTGTACCTGATAACCTTTCACTCTGTAACAGTGAAACAGCCCCTGCCCCATAGTGTAATACAAATATGTAATAATTCATTACTTGAATAAAAAGCTGCTTCTTACCTCTTCTGGGACTTGTGATGTCAAACACAGCCTCAGTGTAGACAAGAAAGCCAAAAAGAATAAAAAAAATGAATTTTTTTCCATTGTGGAGAATTTGATTTTTTTTTTTTTTTTTCCTTCAGAGCCCTCCAGACAGAAGAATTAAAATTCTGACCTAAAGGGATCGTTTGTTAGAGTTGCTATTTCTTCTGCATTCTTAGGCAAGTAGTTTAACAGGATTCTTTTCTTCCTGAAGGAGAATGAGTGAAGGATACAGCATGTGAAGCTTGCCTGCAGGCAGGAAAAAGTCCAAAATGCAGGGTCTTTGCTGAAAGTTTTCTCTGCAAAGCTGAAAAAACCCTTCCTAACTGAATCACAGGATATCCTGATGGGGCTTGGTTCATTTATCCCTTTCTCTGAAGCTGTTGACAGTACAAAACCAAGGACACTGGACTGTTGTGACAGAAGATGTTTTCTTGTTTTAGGTGGACATTGACAGGGGATGGGAGCAACTGCTGTACCTATTATGGGTACATTTGTTCAACTGATCTAAGGCAGAGCAAAGAATCTTATCAGCCCTAATAATGTAAGGGTGGGACCCCTGAATGTGATTCTGGGAGAAATACTACTGACTTTATCTCAGGAGGCAAAAATAACATCTTTCAGCTCTGGTTAGACAGATAAAAAGGGGGATATATATATTTTTTTTTCTATTTTTGTTAAACCATTTTGACTGATTTCCTGGAGCTGAGCAGAGGGAAATTAACTCTGCTATGTTACTTGCATACGATTAGGAGGGTTGGTGAGACAGATATTTTGATTTACCAAATGTGAGACTGTTTCTCTTTCTTCTCAGAGTTGTTCAGCTCTTTTCTGGTGCAGCTATTTGCTGCTGCTCTGGTCAGTCCTGCAAGGGCAGCCTCTCTCATATCTTAAATACCCAATAGTTTGGCTGTCTCTACTTTGTCAGCTTTGCTTTGTGCCCCTGATGTGCCCCTCATTTTTCAGTCATTCAAAGGCACTCCATAAGGGTGTCTTAAGACAAAGGCAAGCTTTTGAAGAGTCCGGAGTGGCTGTGCTTTCTCCCAGATTTCTATTTGTAGTTGTGCCTATGTGCTGCATTCACCTTTAAACCACAAATGTAATGTTTGATGCAGTTGTGACCTATATCAAGCTCTCTATTGTTTTCCTAAAGAACTCAGTGAAAATACAGATATAATACACAAATTCGTTTACTTTTGTTATATGCTCTAGCTGGTTGCTACAAAATTGCTGGTAGTAGATGTCAAGGCAAGATGTTTTCTGCACGCTCATCAGATCCTGTTCCTTTCTGCTATATGATGAGGAAAGTAAGTAATTTCTTGTTTATGCAGACAAGATAGCAGCCAGCGGTTGTGAGGTACATGCTGATGGTACGCATGGCCCTGAGCAGTGCCGTTGCTCTTTTCTGAGGTCAAGGCCTTTCATGTTACTTTGTTTTTTCATACAATGTACATTCTGGCCTGTCGGAAGGAATGGCTCAAGTTTTCTCCAAGAGAGAAGAATCCTGGAGGATCTTCTCTCTCATGTAATGATAACCCATGGCAGCATCCTGTCCTCTGTGGGATATTTGGGAGTAAAACTTATCCTTCCTCTTCTGCAGCTGTGCCTTGTTGGAGCATGAGCAGGGTGGCAGTGTGGGCAGAGTCTGCACTACCAGGGCAAAACACGTTTGCCTGATCCCTACATGAGTGATGGCAGGAGCTGACAGCTTCTGCAGAAGCTTAAGGTCAGCTGGGTTTCTTGCCTGTTGCCACTCCAGACAGCGCAGTGGTGAAAGGAGCTGTAAATCAAGCATGTCCCTTTCCTGTCCTGTAGTTTGAGATAAAAAGCAACACACATCAGCTCTCTTGTTATCTTCTCTTGCCTCCCATATAGGCATTTGTGTGAAGTAAACTCTTTTTCCCTTTCCTTCCTCTCCCTTCATGGTGGAACACAGCCTACCCGCTAACTGCTGTGATGACCACGTTCCCTGCTCTGGAGCGTCCTGCCACCCTTTCCTCCTGTTTGTGACAGGGATTTTCCTTGTTTGCAGACTAACTACAGCTCTGGCTGACCAGCTCCTGCCCCACTCTGGGCAGAAATACGGGTTAATACATCATCTGACACACAGGAAAGGCTTCCTGGGGACTTTAGGGGTAGGAAGGTGGAACCCTGGCACTTGAAGCATTCTGTGCAATGTGGCAACGTACCTGCTAGTCAGCCAGGGAGCTGACATACTGCCTTGTTTGGCAGGTTGCTGCCTTGGTGGTCCAGCCAGTGCCTGAGGTACTGGTCAACCACTGGCTCCAGTGCTGTTGTCTGTGCTGGTGTTGGGTGCTGGCATGCAATCGGCATGGGCAGGAAGCCCTGTCTGTCAAGTTTTGCCCTTTGCTTTTAGAAACAATGATGGTGGTGGTCTCTGCAGACTGGGACCTGTGTCCTCCCTTCCCTTCTCCTGCTTGTGCCAGGGTCACAGAATGCTGAGGGTTCCACAGACCTCTGGGATGCCCAGCAGGGATTTCCCCTGTCAGTGTGCTACTCTGTGCATCGCCGTGTCTGTGCTGACTTTTGTCTTGGCCATCCTCTCACTCCTGCCCGTGATATATTTGTGTTCTGTCCAGGCCATCCAGCCTGTGTATTTCTGGGGCTGTCTTCCTCCAGGGTCGTGGTGGCAAGCTATCTCATTACCTTGCTCATTATACAGCTCAGCTGAGACCTTCACGCTCTTGCATTTTCTACTCTTACTTTTTCCTGGCTTTAGCAGGATATTTTAGCTTTGTGCTGTGCCCCTTTCTGCGTCCAGCTGGAATGGTGGAGAGGTCTTGGACCTCTTTGGTTCCTACAAGAAGGTGAAAGTTTTAGAAGCCTTAGATGACAAATACAAAACACAAATGTGTCTGTGGAGTTGGTACCTTTGGATTTTTTTTTAAATTATATTGATGCAGATGAGGGAAGTGAGAGCAGGAAATGTGGGAGTGACAGTGGGCATGAATACACCTGAAAGCTGGGATTGATTTAACATGGAGGAGTCCAGCCAAACCTCCCTGCCACTTGACTGTTCCCTGTCTCAGCTGCTAGTCACCCTTGTATCTCTGGAAACTTTCAGGTTACAAGCAGCCCAGTGAAAAAGATTAGCAAGAGTCATTGTGTGTGCTGTAATATGCAAACACCATGTGCTGTCGGATACACTTGTGTGTGTCACAGCCTTCCTCTGTTCTGCTGTTGCATTCCTGGACTGGATGCTCCTCCTTTAAGTAGGTGTGAGCTGGTTGCCTTTTTACTTTCACCCACCTACTGCCTCTCTCTACAAGTTGCTCCTTCTATTTCTGTGCTGAAAATGTCAACCAACCAGAGAAAATGCAATGGTTCATTTATGTAGGTGTTTTTGAAAACAGCGTTTCACACTGTAACTTATTCCAGCGTTACAATGAGCTAGTTGTTCTTTCTTGGAGCCAGGGATCTGGTGCATGAGGTCAGTTTAAAAGTGAATAAAAAACAGTGAAGATAACAGACACGACGGTTGCAGCACCCACCTTTCTCTGCACAGTTTTGATAACCGCATGATTTCTTGTGTTTTTAAAAAGTTTTGATTGACTACAGGACTTGCATTGTATAATGTTCTCCTGAACTTTCTGAACATGAAGCTCTCTCAATCAGAGATGGCTGAACAGCATGTGATGAGTTCTCAGAGACTCCTTCAAAGCTCAGCCATTTCACACTTAATCATATGACAAAAGTACTATTTTAGAGGATGAAATAAAGAAGTATGACTGTTTTGAAGCAGAGCAGCCTGAACATTCACGAGCTCTGCGTAATAAAACTGATACCATTTTTCTGATACGTTGCACCTTACTTGCAGCTCAGCTCCTCTTGCAAGGGAACAGACTTGTTAGTGAGTTCTTTGAGAGTGTTGAGGGTGAGGGCAGTCTTGAGCTAAATTTAATATTCTTACTTAATAATTTGAAAGCAGCAGAAAATAAATGAATTACTGTTTTTTACTGTATGTGGCTTCTCTTTTAGTCATTCACAGCAGGAAAACTGTCCCAGGGGTGTTTGAATACAGTTGGAGGCTCCACAGGAGGAGGAAAGTCATTTTGCTCTTTGTTTGGAAACTGGCTAAAGCACCTTGCAGAGGGGAAGAAAAAGATAAAATGTGCTTAGAAGAAGAAAGCTTCCTAGGGGGAGGGAGGCTTTGGCTCTGCCAAGAGAAACGTCTGAATGCTAATTGTAGGTGGGAGGAAGGGGGGCACAAACCATCAAGTTGCCTAGGAGGAGGCTTGAGGAAAGACAGGGGGAATATTTGGGAAATACTGCCTTTGATTAACACAGACTTAATTGGAACGTAACAAAGAGACTAAAAAAAAAAAAAGGGTTGGCAAGTTAAATCTTTCCAGTGCCATACATCTGAGGAAGCCAGCGGTGGCCTATGGAGAGTCTGAATGGGCAATGTGGAAAATTCTAGGGGTGTGTAATTTTATCTGTGGGGTTATGACAGCCGTCATTTTGAAACATAGTGACTATCAGAACTAATTAATTCTCCAAGCCTATAGGATGCATTAAGATAGAGCTGCAGCTGGTATGCTGAGGAATGCTGTGCGCCCGGCAGAGGCCATTGCTTTTATCAATGTTAATGAGGGAGAAGGCACAGACAGCTGATCTAAACCCAAATGCGTTCATGATGCATACAGCTGATGGCAATGCAGACTGCCAGTCAAGGGGTGGTCTTAGCCATAGATTAGATCCTCATAGTGGCCTCTTCAGCTTTCTTTCTTTCCCCTTTTTTTTTTTTTTTTTTTTTTTTTTTTTGTTCTCAAAAGAGTCTTTCAGCTGGTGAAATTGTAAACAAAAGGCATTCTAACTGAGGCCGTGGCGGAGAGGGCTTTGCTAGGGAGACATGAGGAGAGTAGTGTACGCCATGCTAACTTGGACAATATTATTTACTACAAATTTTAAGTGGGTATTAGGTGGGGGAGCTGTAAGACTAAGCTTAGAATCAGCACTATGCTCTAAAGGCAATGACCACAAAATCAGGGATTGCTCACAGGTTCCTTTGCTACTCTTTCTTTTTGTGATACATTTAGCTTAAAAAGCGAAAGTCACGCTCAAGCCATAGGTGAGGCCCCATGCCCTGTAGGTCCAGCAGGATATAGGACTTTTACAAGTCCCTGATTTGTGGGAAGTGTTTCCCATGTTCAGCTATGAGACATTCAGGCCAAGATACATGGGCGGATGAGGCTACAGGGCTCCTGGGTGGTAATGCCATGGTGGTGAAGAGAACTTACTAACCTGGACCTGGAAGTGCTGGTTGTTTAGAGGAATATTAAAGCCATCTTTGTGTCCCTGTCTCTGCTCTGCATCTTCTGCATTGTAGCTCTTGATAGACCACACATTGACTCTGGCCCCACATTGCTGCCAGCTAACAGCATGATAAACCCAGAAGGTACTGCCCTGGTACAAAATCTTGACTTTTTTTTTTTTTTTTGAACACTGTGACACTTCCTGGTGATATAACACTCTTCAGAATTATTAAATCTCTTATTTAACAGTATAACACAAATTATTCCAGATTTGGAATAAACAGAATCACAGTTATGAGCTGCTGGATAAATGCACCAAAATAAACTTGTAGTTGGAATTAAACTCTGCCTATAATGTCAGCATATAGGAAGCTTCACCTGTAAGATCTGATCAAAGGATATCGGAAGCTAGGAGCAAATACCGGGCTTACACAAGATGTGAAGGTGGCTCAAATGGATGTTGATGGCAATTCTCAAGTGAACCTATTCTGCAGTTTATAAACATCCAGGCAGGAAGAAGACTGGGGTGGTTTGTACGTGTGTCTTGTACTTCTGCAGTTCTGAGAAGGCTGCAGTGTGTAAGGCCAAAATACCAGGAAAACCCAGAGATCCCAGGATTTGGGGTGGACAGTGGGATGTAGAACATGGATTTCTGGTGCTGTAAATGTTACATTGATTTCTCCAGGCCCATGGTAGAGAAGAAGGACAGAGTGCAGCACACGCTTTTCAGATCTTATCAGTTGGCTGTGGTAGGACTCGGCACATTTGGAAACCTCAGGTGCCACAAGGTAAGGGAGCTTGTGGAGTCAGGGGGAGCAGCAGATGCTGTTATTACTGCAGTGTTCTTACCTGCTGACTTCCTTCCTTGCTCTAGACAATGCAGAGAGTTCGCTGTAATTTTGGCCTATGTAGAACTATGTAGAACTTGTATGCTTTTGTTTTGACTAGCCAGCCTTAAACAAAGTTAGTTTAAAGTTAGCTTAATAGAGTTAATAATTTACTAGTAATAGAACTGAATTGCAGATAATGATGTGGAGCAATCAACCTTTGCTCATTTTTCCCCCCCCCCTTCCTTTTAAATGCAGCCTTTATAACATTATCCAAATGTGCATGTTTACGGCTACAGTGAA
This sequence comes from Podargus strigoides, assembly GCA_028020825.1. NCBI lineage: Eukaryota > Metazoa > Chordata > Aves > Caprimulgiformes > Podargidae > Podargus > Podargus strigoides. Next base: position 110,804,150 of record CM051663.1, on the reverse strand, counting down.
TTGATTTCAGCCAATTACCTTGTCTAGGAAAAGCTGTCTCAGAATTCATTCGAGAAACAAAATCATACATAAGACAATCTGGTGTAATTTCCACAAATGGAATAACGCAATGTTATCTTTCGTTGTCTTCCTCCTTATGATATATAAACTTGCTGTGGTTTGCATCAGGCTAAAGGGATCTGTTCTGTGCTGTGCCAGATGGGTGACACAGTGTGGGTATGCAGCAGGGTAATCCTTAAGCCATGACCCAAGGGCATCAAGTTGTCCACAGGGCCATCTGATCTTGCTGGGAAGAGCCATGTGCTGTGCTGCCTCGAGTGTGTTAGCTGGCTGCAGGCCAGCAGAGGTTGTAAACCACTGTCCTAAGAAAAATCTGGGCTTTGGGATAAGGGAGCTCAGGCTGTGGTTTTGGCTATGCTGCTTAAAGATGCAGACAAGCCGCTCTCCCTTCTGCATTGGCTGTATCTTCTTTCTGCCTTCCTATAGTTTATCTGCCTTTCACTATGGGTGTGCGTCAGCATCTCCAAAAGTGACACCCCATCTGTATCCTCCATTTCTCTCCAGTTCAGTGCATTATTTATTTATTTGTTTATTTATTTATTTAAAATCTTTCCTGCTGCGGAGGGAGGAGGGTGGGCTTGCTATCTGGCCTCTCTGGGGTCCAGATTGCCGTTTTCTGGGGAGGTTTTGCCCTGGATCCTCCCCGCGGGACCACCGGAGGGCAGCAGAGCCCAAGTCACGGTTCCAACCCTCCCCCGCCAACCCGCAGGCAGCTGCAGCACCTAGAAAGGGGCTCCTCGGTCCCCAGGACCCACTGCGAGAGCCGTGCGGGAGGCTGCTCCCTGCGTGGGTAACCTTACCGCAAACCAGAGAAGATGCGCTGGAGTGTCAAAGTGTGAACATGTTTATACGATTGAGGGGTACTAATTTCCTAAAACCAGTCTGAGAACACGTGGGTGTAAGTAAATACATAAAAATAAATATATGAAATAAAAATGTTATCAAAGTTATAAAATAAGTATATAAAATATTATACATTAAAATGTGATTATGCCAATATTAAATTAGTGCATGGTTTTTTTATGACAGAGAAGTTTGGAAGTGTTCATCTACTTGCAGATGTGACGCTTAGGGACATGGTGTAGTGGGGAATTGGCAGTGCTGGGTTACTGGTTGGACTTGATGATCTTAGAGGTCTTTTCCAACCACGGCTATTCCGTGATTCTATGATCTAGCTGCAGAGAGTACATAAGACATGAGGTAGAGGGGGGAAGATACATCCAGACACCTGCACAAACGTACGCTGCTTCTCAAAAACTGAGCACCTGGAGAACTGCTCCCTTTCCCCTGATTCCCACTGAGTAAGTGTTTTATATACACTATGAATAAAAAAACCTGAGTGATTTCAAATACACAGGAGCATCTACTGAAGTTCCATCTAAAAAAATCTGCTTCATATCATCTATGTTGAAGACTAAACCTTGTCAGAAAGTTTACTGTTTACTTACTGTGATGAGACAAATATAGAGGGATAATTTCCAATTATACAAAAGATAAGGTAAAATGGCTATACTCTGTGTTAAACACACTGGAAAGCCTAAATAGGCATAAAAATTTGAAGTCAGTGTTACTGGCAATGAGATTAGGCTAAACAGAAAAAACTCTTCAAGGGTTCACATATGTGTGGCAAGTCTCTGTACAGAAGGCACTTGTAAAGAATTGTGCAAAGTCTGCAGCTGCAAACATAGACAAGTTTTGGATATGTCTAATGTAAAAAATCCCCAAAACCAAACCAGCTACAGTTTTGAAAGTTTTGACAAAGTATGTAAAAATATGAAGTGTCCAGAATTAAATGCCCTTGCCAAGAGGATTATTCAGTTTAGCAACTGGAGACAGTAACATGAAGTATTCACATGAAGAGAAGAACAACTAGGTTATGTAGGGGTTATAAATTAGAAACTTCCTAGTTTTTGAGTGCTTAACTTCTTTTCAAATTTTAAAAATATATTTTTAAATTTTTTTTAAGCTTTTGCAGATGTAGTCTACTAACTTATGTTTAAAAAATAAAAAAAAAAAGACCAAAACCACCTGTAAGTGGGGCTTTAAGGTAGTTATTTCAAATCTACTGATGTTATAAGCAACAGAAACAAGATCTTATTATGTGAAATTCTAAGTAGGAACAACGTTAACTCTTTGACATTGGTTAAATCCCTTGTCTTTCCAGATGTGTCTTTTCCTGGCCCTGCCAGATGGTCTTCCAAGACTCACCCAGCACTATATCTCTGTCCTTCTGTCTCTGTGGTTGCAGAATGTATTTTAATATCATCTAGCATGAGCAATGCTATAGCAGTGTAAAGACAGTCTCTTCCTCATTCACACCCTCTTTAGCATCCTCTTCTTGTGCATCATCAATGACATTAAACCAGCCAGAATCCAGAAGTCCCTGCAGCCCCAATGAGTTGTATCATGTGAGTGCACATACGTGACAAACACTGACTAGCTGTGTGTAGTTATTTAAGGATAAGAAATAGCACTGAAGGACAATGCAATTCACACTTTAGCTTTTTTTTGTTTGTTTTTGGATTTTGACCTGCAGATGTGAAATTACGTAAAAACTTCATGTAACAGCTGGCGAAATAATGTTATTGCAGAAGAACACTGTGGCATAACTTCATAAACATCACCCTGTTCAATAGCAATAATATGCTAAGGGGAACTAAATGTTAGCTTCTGGTCTGACATCCTGTGGGGAAAGACCTCTGCTTCCTGGGGCAAGACCAAGTAGATAATTGAAGATGTGGCCTGAATATTTTAATAACAGAAATTTTCTTCAACCTTCTTCTGACTGTGCTGTCCAGTTCTGATCATCCCATCCCATGAAGGATATGAAAGGATTTAGAAGGATCTGAGGAATGAAAATGGCAATGATAAGAAAAATAGGAAGTGATAAATGCCTGTGTGGAGTAGATAGAAGAATAAAAAGAGATAAAATAGAGGTATTATGAAGTGTGTAGAGAAGGTAATTCTACAATAAAAGATCATTTGAAAGAATTACCTTTTAAAAAGGCAAAAGAAAGTTACTTCTTTGTAAATTACATGTTAAAAAACTTTTAGTCTTTTCTAGTACTGCAATTTCTTATTTTCATATTGTCTAATTGTAGGTAAGTCAGTCTTCATGCCCCTTAGAAGTTTGTGGTTGAGAGGAACCATGCAGAAAGCTCTGTTTCACAGACTTTCTATGCAACGTTTAGCTAGAATCTGTAAGAAGAAACCTATTCTTTCTTGTAGAAAACACTTTGATTTTGAACAACTTTGTTCTGTTCCAATTCAGAATGTAAGTATTCACAGATCGAGGTTTTTTGTTTGTTTGTGTGTTTGTTCATAATTATTTATTTTTGTTTTTTTTACTGCAGAAAAATAGAAATTGTTCATCCTTTTCTTCCTTGCTCGCTGGGTAAAATATCTGCCTGGCACACTGGACACCTCAGAAATGTAGTAGCTTGTCTTAAACTCTGCTGAGGAGTAGAAAGGCTCAGAACAATTAAGGTACCTAAACACAGGCATCTAGGACTTCTCAGATGCATTTGGGTGTTCAGGACTAGTGAGTGCTGTGGCCTTCTGAATCATAGAATAACCTTGGTTGGAAAAGACCTCTAAGATCATCAAGTCCAACCATAACATGAGGCATCTGAAAATGCATCCTATGGGCATAAGGACTCTAATGAAGCATGAAGTGCTGCAGAGTTTACAGGACTGCTGAGGGCTGGGCCTGGGACGATGACAGATATCTCCTTTCCAAGTTCCCATTAGGCAGAATTGTACAGAATTATGATTTTAAAGACATAGATTTCCTTCTTGCACACTAGTTTGGCTTCTGTGGATCCACAAGTTGGGAAGCACAGGCTGCTTGGAGGTCCTGGGAGCTGCAGTGTGTGGAAGCGATGCCCTGAGGGGAAATCAAACTGATGCCTCAAAATCAATATCTTCTCTCAGAAAAGGTTTTATGGAACCCAGGTTTCCTGTTGGGAAATCAATATAATGCAAAAATCACAACTGGTTGTTCATCTGATGTAGGCTACAATCAGAGGGTAGAGTAGATGCTCATCTGTTCCCATCAACCACCGCTGAGTATTTCAAGAGATGTTATGATGCAAGTTTTCTGTCTGAGATCCAGCTCTTGCTGGCTTGGCACTCTCAGCTGCGACTAGTTTTTCAAAAGAGCTCAGTTCCCATTGTGACTATTATGACCAGGTTTTCAAAAGATTTCAGCACACTGAGTGCTGAGCTCCTTTGAAAACCTCCTAATAATTATTTAGGTGAGTAAATAGCATCTGAGTCTGGTTGTAAAAGCTGACTCTTTCTGGAAATTCTTACCACAAAGCGATGTATATTATCAACCTTAAATTTTCATGTTCCCTGTATGTGATTTGCCTTTATATGTGCTCAGCATTTGAGCTGTTTTAAATAAAATTTCCACAAAAAAAGAATAATAGAGCAGCTATAGATTGCACTTGGGTGTACTATTGTTAATTCAGGATCAATGCAATGCAACCTTTTTCCATTGACGGATCTATCACATTAAAACTTGAATGCTATTACTGAGCAAAGTTTCCAGATTTGCTGATAAGGAACAAGAAGAGGTATGGTAGAAGAGTGAGGGTGAATTTTTCATTTAGTGTTACACTTCAAGACTGAAAACTAAGGGGAAACGAGAGTGTGCTGGTGATAGGTCTTGCACACAAGGACAGCAGCACTGAGGGCACTGGGTGTGTTACAAAGTTTAATTCCTGTCACAGTGCTTAAGAGACAAAATGCTCAAATTTTTATTCTTGGTAAAACTCCTGAATGAAGACGTTATTCTGAATTTAACCCTTAATGAATATGAAAATGCAAGAGCATAGCAACACCACCATGTAAAACCAAAGGCCCATATAGTCTGGTATCCTCTTCCTGACAGTACCAGTACTGCATGTCTAGCAAAAGTGTGTAAGATACATGCCAAATGTAGAATAATGTTTTTAAAGTACTTCTCCAGAATTTCACCTGTAACCAGCTATTTTTACCTGGTTTATATTATTTCTTTTGTCTCTATAGCATCTTGTAGCAGTGACTTCCACAATGTAGTTGCATGCTGTATGGAAAAGCTCATCTCTTTTATTTCAAAACTCCTGTGAGATACTTCAGTTGCATGTCCCATGTTCTGGGATGTGAGAAATAACTAATAATCTGTTTGTGACTTTGTGGAATTGTATCATATCCCTCCACCCACTGCCCCCATTACATCTTTTCCGGGTACAAGAGTTATAGTTTATGCAGTTTCTCCTCATATGAGAGTCTTTCTGGATCTCTGACCCAAATTTTGTCCTTCTCTGAGCTAAAACCATTTCTAGTTCACCTCTGGTGCTTTGGAAATGGGTAGAGCCAAGCTGCCTACAGCATTCAATATGTTTGTGCCTCATAGATTTCTATTGCCATATAACAGTATTTTTTTTCTGTTTCATTCTCAATTCTCCTTAAAATTCTTAGCATTGTATATGCTTTTCTGCCCACTTTTGAACCTTGAGCTGATGTTTCAGAGAGGGAGCCATGAGGCTCCCAGATCTTTTTATGGAGTGCAAATACTGATTTAAAGACCATCCTTGGATCAGCTATTTTTTCCATGTGTGTGTGGATTAACGCAGGATTTAATTTGCTGCTTGTCCCCCCTGATTTGCTGTGAAATACATTTGCATCTCTTCACTCACTTGGTTTTACAATGGACCTCACCAAATATTTTTGTAGCATAATAAGATTTTTTTACCTCATGATTAACTTCCAAACTGGAACAGGTTGCCCAGAGAAGCTGTGGCTGCCCACTTCCCTCGCAGTGTTCAAGGCCAGGTCAGATGAAACCTTGAGCAACCTGGTCTAGTGGGAGATGTCTCTGCCAATGTCAGGTGAGTTGGAACTAGATGATCTTTGAGGCCCCTTCCAACCCAAACCATTCTATGATTCTATGATTTTCACCCATGCTTTCGGCATAGTAATGCATCTTGCTTCCTTGTCAATATTTTCTATCTAATGTGAAAAAATGGCAATATATTCCTTTCCTTTATTTCTTATGTTTCAGTCAGTTAATAATCCAGTGGAGGAACTTTATTCCATATGCACTTGATCTCTTTCAGAGCCTTTTGTAAAGGGCTATTGCACTCTGCAGCCTAGATGGCTGGATCACATAAATGGGTGTAGGTCTGGTGGAGTTGGGGATCTACACTCCTTGGAAAAGCAGACTATTTCTCTTAAAGAATTCACAAATCTTTAATCATTTATTCCTATTCTTGCAAGTGTTGTCTAAGAAAATCTATTATCTCAGTTTCTTGGCCAAGATGCCTCAGATGTATCATCATCTTGCCATAAAACCTTTATATTTCATCTATAATTTCTTTATCTAAAAGCAAGATGTTGGTGCAGACTTATACTCCCATTTATTTTTACCCTTTAAGGCAGAGAAATTATAAGTGTTTGGTCGCTTGGCATTCATGCAGAACTAAAAAATGTGGTAGTGATATCATAAAGTGAAATATTTATTATTTTTGCGTCAAGTTGAGTAAGAATATTTTGTTGTTTTTTATGAAAAGCCTGTCCAGTGAGCAGCATATTACTCTACCCTTTGAAAGCAAAGGTTGCACAAGAGAGAGAGTTACAGTATTATTTTGAGCAGTCTTTGAATAATTTGTTTTTTGACTGGCTTGTGCTATAAGCCCATGCTGCCCCTGGTGTAATGTCTTAGATTGGTTGGTAATTAGATACCTGCACAGAGCTGCAAACATCATCTGCAGAACATGAAATAGAAAATCTCAAATGTATTTGGAGTGAGGCTGCCCTATATATTACCTAAAAGGAAGTGTGCTTTGAGACATAACATTGTGGAAGTTGTATTTTCTTCTTTCTATTATTTAAACCACTTGAGCTTGTCTCTCAAACTTAATAATACTATGAAAATCCCTTGGTGAAACTACGGCTTATGATACCAGGTAGAATGTGTTTTATTCTTTATTTCCTAAATTATTATTTGTCAGCAACTGCTAAAGATTGCTTCTCTGTAATTGCCTTCCATGTGATAGATGCAGAGATGTTTTGCCTCTTAGACTCTTGGTCACGCAGTCCTTTACAGAAGTATTCAAAAATATCTCTCATTCTGGATATTGCTGACTTCAGAAGGGGTTTGGGTTCTGTTCTCTTTAGGAAGTGCTTGGACGTATGGACGTATCAACTGAAAACTCGATTGAGTGCAGCTAAAGATTGGATGCCTGGGAACACAAAACATTTGGGTGCCTCTTCATCCCACCACACCCCCACGTGGTAGGAATTGCAAAAGCCCCAGAAGTACAATGCACACCTAGGCACCTCTGTTCCTTCATGCACCCACGTTTTGTCCCCAGGTCTGGGGAACTCCTGGCTTTCTTGGTCTGCAGGTGCTTGGAAACACTGCCAGCCTGGCAGGAGTGAAGCAAAACCTGAAAAGGTGTGAAGCATCCTTTTATGAGTAACCTGATGGAGAGGTGAACAGATCTCTCTGTCCTTCATAAATTCTTGCCAGACCTGTATGAGTGTATGGGTTGTGTTATTAATTTGTGTTGCTGATGACAGTAGTCCTTGCCTGCCACCAAAGAGTACAACAACTCTTCCCTACCTATAGTGCAAAGCAACATGGGCAGTGTGGTCTGGGCCAAATTCAGCATGTACCTGGTTCGTGGATGCCATATATATTTTCAATGGTATGTGCTAGGGTTGTTGCTGGAACCACTTGACACTTGTCTTCTCTTGAACAGCCTGGCTGCTAGAGCAGTCATTCAGGAAAAGGAGGATTTGATCTCCTTGGCTATTTTTCCATTGTATCTGTGCTGCAAAATGTGTCACCAGCCTAGGGATGGGGCATGCCGCCGTGTTGCAAAAGTGTGTTCCTAAAAGGGTACCTCTATAATTGTTTGTTTGGTGGAATGCTCTTCTTTCTCTAAACCCCAAGTAAAATTTATGGGAAATGGAACATTTTTAATGATTTATTTTCTTTTTTTTTTTTTTTTTCATGAAAACTTTCATATTGCTGCCATTGGTCCAAAAGGATTAGTTTAAATATTTTGCCTATTTCTATTACTGAACACTGACCATTATGAATTCTGACAAGAACCATAGACAGCAATGTAAGTTTTACACTTGCTGATATTAAAAATTAATTGCCGCAGTGCACTAATGTCAGTGTGTTGGTATGAAAATTAAGCCCTTGAAAATCTGTTTTTCTGTGAGAGATTAATGAGGTTAAGTCTGTCTAATTACACAAAACCAAGAGGTAACTAATGGCAAAAAGCTAGCTAGTACCTCTATAATAAAGGTGGTAATGTAGGAGGAAAGCATATCTAGACAATTTCAGAAGAGAAAAGCAATGTATGTTTTTTATAGTTGAGGCAGTCAGTCCAGACAACAACCTATTTGGGTGAGCTGGATTCTCCAAGCACTGAATGAAGATTTTAGATATCTTTAAAAGGGGATGCTGTGGCTGTACTAGTAGTTATGAGTTGGACTGAGTGCTGTGCCAGAGGGTTTAGGGTGGATTGTGAGGACTGGTCCTTAACTCCTGCCTAACTTGCACTCTGGGGCTTTATCTCTTTTGTAGATTTGGGCTTAGGTACATGTTTGAAGTATGACTGGACAAGATAGCTCATTTCACTTACATTATCAGATTTTGGGTTATTATCAGAGAAATGCTAACCACGCCAAAGATGAATTTACCAGGTAGGTTGAATACTGTTGCAGTCCAAAAAGTGGTTTTGTGGCAGCAGAGAGTAGAGAAATTGCCCCTGAATGTAACTGAAATGTTTTCAGAACAGGGGGAGAAACACTGTGATTTATGACCTAATGGGGTATTTCCAAAATCCATTCAGGAGCAGCTGGAAAAAGAGCAAGTTAGTTTTAAGAAAAGGAGAGATTTATCCGAAGTTACTAATAAAGAGAGAATGTTGGCTTTGTGCCCAGTTGTCCTAGAGGTGTCATAGGACGGACCACAAAAATAATTAGTGTTGGATCCATTCCCCTTAAAATCAATGGTAAAACACAGAAACCTGAACAGTGCTGTGACGCAACATGGGATGGGTCTGGGAAGAAATCCTATTGCAAACTTATGTGCTTTTATTCCCGTATGACCTGTCTAGCAACAAGATTATTGTGAAACCTGGAAATTTCTCAGCTGGACCAAAGCTAAAAGAAGATTGAAATCTGCTACTTAGACAACTTCAGCCTTGCCTAGATCTTCTTTATGAAATTTCTGTTTCATATTAAAATGCTAATTTATGAGAATGTGAAAATTCTCTGATAATTACAGGTTTTAAAGTCAGACTAAGCAGGATAAATGTATAAAACATGATTTACACCCTGCTGAATGGGAGGTCCAGCAGCACTATTGCTTCTTCTTGAGTGACAGAGGTATGTGTTTTGGCATTAAGGACATCAAATTCATACTCTGACAACCTGTGTGGTATGGACCACTGTAAATCTCTCTCTAAACTTTCATTCAAAAAGAAGTACTGGAGTCTGTCGATAAAAGCTAACATTCTGTTTTCCCCAGTGACAAATTATCATAACATTTGATAAACACAGTATGCCATAAGAGGGTATATCAGCCACTGTTATCAAAAGTTAATTTTCTAGACTAAATATTCATTTGGATCATTAGGGCTATTAAATACTGTGTCAGCGTTTAAGGAGCTAGCTGTGCTTGAGTGCTAGAAGGAGCTTGAAAAGAATCATATCCTGTCAAGATAAATGATTGAACTCCTCAATGAACTCTTTGACTGGCATTGGTTCCAGTCATGCCAGCTGAATCTCAATTCCTCTTTGTCTGTGTGGTCTTGTTTTCACCTTGCCTGCGGGGTGAAAGCGGTTTGATGTGACCTCCTCGCAGACACAGGCATGAGCCTAACCTCTATTTACACCCTGTCATAATGGGGAGCTGGCAAACACCACCGCTTGCTGCTGCTCTCCTCATTTTCCCTGCTTTTTTGTCAAATAGTTAGAAGTTGCATGTTCTAATAATAATCTAATTAGCATAGCAGGCTTATAACATCTTGTTTATGTTGTCTACTCTATTTTGAATGAAAAGGAGTGGAGAAAGTATGCTCCTTTGGATAGCTTAAGTATTGCCTTAGGGACTGCATATGAAGCAGAGCGATAAGGTAACTTGATGATGTATATACAGTTTTGTCACGTTGAAATTAAAATTTGCCATGTGAACTAATTCCATAGTGTACCAAGTCTGAGGCCTGGACTGTAATTTCACAGCTGATATATGACACTCGATACCTGGTTTATTTTTTGGCATTCTGTAGAGCTTCTCCTAACAAGCTGACTTTTTTGATAACACCGTATGTTTGCACTGACTCTCAACCCATCTATTTTCCGTAACAGTAAAACTATTGTTCAGCTCTTCTTTAGGGCTAGATTTTCTGTGTCACCTACCATCTCCCCCTCCCTCCCTTTCCCTCACTTCATTGATTGTTTCCTGGCCAGACCTGAAATGGCAAAGCAGCAAAATGCCCCAAGATCTCCCAGCTCAATGCTCTGACAGTGACTGTCCTGGGGCACCCAAGCTCCTACAGAGCTCATTGCTGGGGACCCTTACTTCTGGAAAAGAACTGTGCATTTATAGGATTTTCAGGTGAAGTGGGATATTGCATGTCCACTTGTATGTGCTGCTTCATTAAAGTGGGATGGATCCCTGTTTAACTATACAGTAGCTGCCTCCTGACAGTGATTTATCACCTTAGTGTGTAACAAGTTTGTGACCTACAGCAGTGACTGATAGCTACCCTAGACTTCACAAAAGGGACGAAAAGAAGCCTTATTTATAACTACAAAGGAAAGAGGTGACTTTAAAGAGAAAGAAAGAAAGAAAGGAAAAAGATCCTGATGAATCTCCTTTGCATTTTGAGGGATCATTTCTATTTATATAAGGAGATAGGTTATAAATAGAACCGGAGTATGTATATAATTCTTTTATTGCTGCATTAAAAGGGAACAAGATGCCAGTTAAATGGTACAATGCAGGGAGACAGCTAGAAACCTGTCACAAAATATATGTGAATATAATTTTAGAAAATAAAGAGTTCCTTTGTAAATTAATAAATAAAAAAATAAAAAATAGTTTTAATCTATGCAGCCTGTAATTCAAGTTGCTAAGTTCTTTTAAAAGTAAATCCTGACATGAGCAAAGGGAACAGGGACTAGCTAAGTTTGTTGGATGCCCTCTTGAGCAATTACATACTTGTGCTGACTGGGTGGGAGATCTGGTGACAGTTGTGTCACAGTGCTGCTGTAAATGTGCAGCAGGTCAAAGAAAGCCCCTAAAGTCAGGTTTCCTCAAAGGATAAAATTCATTGCCCTCATAGGGTGCTTCTAGAAATGGAGGAGATGGGTGGGCGAAGCCTTTGATAGTGCTCAGAGGGAGCCTTATCAAATCCTTCCCCGTCATGCCTGATCTCTGTCCTCCAGGCCCAGGAGATGGTGAGTGATTTAGATGGTCATGCGTAAGACCACTGACATCAGCAGAAGGTCTCTCTTCATATCTCTTCCTACACTGTAACACCTCAGAGGGGAAAACTTCCACTTCTTTTCCTTGTCTTCCTTCGTCTTGTGTCTACTAATCCTGGAAGGCAAAAAAAATCCAAATTAGGTTACAAATTTTAATCCTGTTTTAGACCTGCAGCCATGGAGGCTTATAAGGAGTTGTGTACTCCATAATACTTCACTTTTTTGTTTGAATTATTGCTTCTGCTGCCATGGGTCATTTGTGGCATAAGCTGTGGGAAACCGGCACTTCTACTGTGCAAATGTTGTACCGTACTACTAGTCCTGTGTGACTCATAAGTGCTACAAGGGACTTCTGAAGTTAGTCGTAGATGGGTGTACTTGTAACAGAGCTAGTTAGATACCTCCAGAAAATGTTCTATCTTCTTTCCTGGGAAATGGTATTTAGTTACAACACAGGCTGTTTTCAGGGAAGGACAAATTCTTGAAACTGCCCATTTCAACATTTTCTAGATGCAAATTTTTGTTTCTTTGGTTTGGAGCATTTGAGATTATCATAATAAAACAGTTCAGCTGACCTTCCACTTCCTTCTCTCCCCTGGGCTATTGATTTGTAAACCCTTTCAGGATTTCAGCTTTTTGTTCCATTGGAAAGGGCAAGAGTTTGGATCCTCCGACTGGCAGAGGAGAGAGAGGCCGCTTAGACAGTCTCTTACACTCAGTTGTGTGGTTGCAAGGATTCATGTGCATCAGTGAGGTGAAGCCTTGCAGTACATTACCTCAGCCACTTTCTAATCCCCAAGTGGGGCTCCGGCGTGTGGCAGCTGCCACAGCAGTTTACGGCAGAGAAGTCACTTGCTAAAGTCCCTTTGCAGAGCCACTTTGTATGCACAGCAAAGCCTTTTTACTTGAGCTTTCCTTGGTGGCTTGGGGTTTGTCCCTACGTAGCGACGAGCTTCGTGCTTCCAGGGGCTGCTTGGTTTCAGGGTAAGTCGTGAACTTAGAGCATCGATTGCATTAATTGTTTTCATGCCAGCATATTTCCATTGTGACTGCCATTATAGTTGTGTAATGTTTCTTCTCCCTCTTCTTTCATGGCTTTCTTTGCCTTGACAGGCTCAGTCAGATTCCCTCATTCACGTCTGCTAATGTGAGGGCTGAATAGAATAAATCTATGCAATGATGGCTTCAGAAAAGAGGAGAGAAAGATAGGGGGGGAGAGGGAGCTGTCTCAAACAATAATTTCTACTTAATAGGTGGGATTTCAGTAGACAGTTTCAGTTAGTTTGTCCAAAGCAAGATGCTTATGGTATGAATGGTAACAGGGCCCCCAAACCCAAAAAACTTCCCCCACCCCCCCCAGCTCCTTTTTTTCCCTACTTAAAGGTCACCCAAGTGAAGGAATAGACAATGCACAGATTACTTTATTTGGCTTCATCAGGTTTGCCAGGAGAGGAGAGTGCTGCCAAGCTCCTCAAGACAAGCTATGCTGGGTGCTTGCCCCTGTGCCAGTGTGAAGACAAAAAAAAATCAGGAGCCTTGAAAAGAAGCTGGTGCAGCACATGGCTCTTTCCCACTCTTCACAAATGATGGCTGTTGTGCTCGTTAACCTCTTCTGGGGCTCAGTCAGCTCATGCTGTGCAGCAGCAGAGAGCTGAATAAAATAAAAGGCTTGCAGGACCCATAGAAACACCATAACTCCTTCATTCCCAACACACACGCAAGGGCTGCCTTTCTCGCAGAATACCAAGTGCCTCTCATCAAACTCTTAATAAGTCAATCCTGGCTCCATGTGGCGATGACAGTTCAGATTCCAGCACAGACACGTGGGGCCAAGCCTGGCTACCCATTTACCCCACCGGCTTTGGCAAGCCACCCCAGGCTCGTGCTTGGCTTTGCTCTGACAACACGCTCCAATGTGTCTGGGTCTTCTGCGGACACAGGTTCAGCTTGGTTACGCCAGCCTGGTCTCTGCACATAGTCTAGTCCTGCTCAGATCCTTAGCAGGGGTCTAAAAGGAGACATGTAGTGAGCCTTTAGCTTATTAGATCATTAAATAACTGTAACTCCTTAGCATCACTCATGAAAAAATTTCTTTTTTATCCCAGTGGCTATGGTTCTGATAAATGAAAGAGAATCTCCTCTTTCTGGTTATAAATGAACAAAGAGGACTGTGCAGGCTGATCCAAGGCCCACAGAAATGAAAGGAAAACCAAAGACTTCAAGGCACTTCAAATGTATGCTCTTCTAACTAGTAGCCTTTGATTTTTGGGGATTTTTATCTCAAACCGAAGAGGACAAAGCTACTGTTTAAAATGAACTATAAGCAGTTGAAGGGCATGATAAACTCCCATCAGAAGCTGCAGAAGGAATCTGTGTGCTACAAACAGGGTAAGATATGAGACTGAATATTTAAAACAAAAAGAAAGACAATTTGAAGAAAAAACATAAAGCTAATTAGAAAAAATCTCAGAAAATGTAACAAGGAAAAAATCTAAATAAAGTTCTCCATGGCAGTTCAAATGAAACGGGGAAACACATTGCACCACATCTGAATGTTTTCCATTAACATTTTCCACCTGAATTTAGACATCAAAGGGAAAAGTATACAGAAAAAAAACAAAACGAAGAAAATGCCACTGCAGCAAAACATATGTTAAAACACATGAAATACATTTAATTATGTCGTATTAATGAGTCACTTTGTGACCACAAAATACGATATTATCCAGTGATTTTAGATGTTGAGTGCAGGATAGAGAGCTGCTTTCTCTGGATTGTGATTCCTTTGCCTTTCTGGATGATGAACTATTGCTGGAATCACTCTTTCCTTTTTCACCTGCCCCAGGTCCAAATCACTATTGATTCACTGAATTCTGTGGGCTTTCAGATGATATCCCTTCTGTTGAGTCAATGACAATCTTATTTTGCTGTCAGAGTCTGAAGGAACAGTTCCCCTGATGCCCTGGTCAAGCTGAGATAGTGCAGTGAAAAATGAATGAGAGCAGTAATTTTTATGATGGAAATTTTCAATTTGAAATCTACCTCAAAACTACTATTTTAATAATCCTGTATATCATTAAAGGAAATGGCATCAGAGAGCATATAAATTATCTGACTTACCCTTGGAAAATACCATTTAATTGAATTTATTTTTGTTTCGTGTCAGTTTAAATCCGTGAACGTCTGTGTATTAGTCTAATGCTGGTATGTGAAAACCAGAAAACAAAGCCTAGTTAGGAGAAGCAACAGCAAAATGGTATGAGTGTTTCTAAAGGATGGAAAGTGTGTGGTCTTCATTCAAATTTCAAACAGGTTTGACCCCATGTCATCCTATTGGCTTTAGTTATTGTCCTGATTTATGTTAGCACAGAGAAGAACGGGATTAGATATAAGTGTGGTAGTCTATTGTTTAGAAGAAACATGTTTGTTTTCCATACTCTTATCCAGAGAAGCTGTCTAGAACTAAGTTGTTTCAGATATCTTCAGTTTGGTTTGTTTTTTTTTTAAATATGTTTAGAACCACCCGTATGCCCATTTCTTGCAGAATTTAGAATTAGAGATTGAAACTTTAAAGAAAGAAACAGATTTAGGGCATTAGCAAAGCATTGTTAGACATATTTCTATTCTCAATATTTCAGTAATTAAATGAAAAGATGAATTTTGTAAGTAAACTACAAATCTTATCGATTGCAAACCCTGAGATTATACTTTTGACAAGTTTCACACAATTCACTGAAAAATTTTAAAAGTGCAGTGTGCCTTTTCATGGATACCTAACTTACCATAACATTGCACTCTTACTAAACCCACCTGACTGCTTATTCTTGTGAAGAGCAACTTTTTGAAAACAGAATAATTTATTACATGTAAGGTGAATGTAAAATAAGGCTGTCTTAGCTTGGCTGGTTTTTTGTGTTTTAATGTAGTTAGGGAAAAGTTGTGTCCTCACTTCAGTGCTCACTTGGATATCGATACTGGGACTGTCTAGAGCCTGCTGAGTGTAGGATACAGCCCTTACTGTAAAGTCTTATACAGCTTAAAATTAGAAAGCAATATGTATAATTGTATTCGTATTCATAACCCAAGCTGATGAAACTAGGTGTATCAGCAACAGGGACCTGAGAACAATTAGATATATGTGGCCCTGGTAGCATGTCAGTAACATGTTGGAATATGAAGACTGGCATGAAGCTGGTAGAGAAGAGTTCTATTTAAAAGGCAAATGGAAGTAGATAAATATCTTTCCATATCATGGAATTATTTCTGTTAATTGAACATACTCTGGAGCCTGATGTGGTAGCCACTGATGTCCTCTGGTTTAACCCTGGTTAATTTCATTGAGAGCAAAATGGGGTCGAGAGCTTCTAGACCAGAAGTTGCCTCCTTCACGTTCTTGCTTCATCCCCATTTCTGCATGGTCTCTTTCAAAGGCACTGTAATACTGAGTCAGACCTGTCCTCAGCCCCAAGGACACAGAGAGGTGAGAAGAGACAGGGCAGAAGTCCAGTTGGTGAAAGTAGAAGGACTGCGGAAGATGGAAAGACGGGAGAGTGAAGGAACGAAACTGGGAAGACTAACTGTATATATGGGCTTGGGGATAGATTTTGTGTCCTCCAACTTGTGATGTGGTCCCTGTGAACCAAGCTTTGTGGAGTCTTCTCTCAGGCTGATGTGAGACAGTGAGGAAAGGAAGCTTTTCTGCTTTGTGCTACCTCAAATTCGGCATTTTGCCCATAAAATTTATGAGAGAAATTGTACATGACATTGTCTCAAAGATATGGCTCCCTAGATAATTGTGCCTCTGAGTTTTATATTTCAATTCCTAATTTTGTGTAAGGTGTTTCAAAATGCTACATCAAATTACGCTGAGAACATTAGCATTGTGAAAAAAGATGTGTAAGAGTCAAGAAACGCTGAAACTGAATCACCTTCAGCAATCTGCTGTGCTATATGTGTTAGCATACAGCTTTTAATTGAAGAATGACACTCTGGTTTGCAACAGAACCCCACTGAAAAGTGAACAGGGCATTTTAAAAAAGCTTTTTAAGGATGCTTTTGAGATTTTATTTTTTTTTTCTGAAAGACTGGATGTAGAGATTCAATAAAGAGGTGAACTTTGATGTTTAGTGTGGCTAAACTGTGATGAAACTGTATGAATGCTCCCCCGGACACCCAGTGGTGCTACCACTCAGCTGACTGGCGCGGTTACTGCAGCCATGTAGCTGTATCAGCATGGTATCAGCATGGTTTCAGCATGACAGAAGAAATGATCATTTATCCAGCTTCTGCGTGAACTTTGGAGCTGGCAATGCATTTTGTGCTGAAGCCCTGAAGCAGTAAGTTAACAGCATAATCTGTGGTGACCTGCAAACATTGCCTGTAGGGTAAAGACAACCTCACTGTCAGTCACTGATCTTGAATTTGGTGTGGATAATGAAGCTTCCTAGAGATGATTACTTCTCCAGTTTAAGAATTGTATGTAGGGAAGGATGATCTCTAGATCAGAGTGCCCACTATAGTAAGAGAGGACAATATATGGATATTCTGGTATTTTGGAGTCTCTTGAGCATGCAGTTTCTTGGAAAAAAAAGTAGGTGTTACAAAGATTGTGTGCCTGAGTGTTAGTAGGCAGACTGAGTAAAACAGAGCTTCAGCAGGCAAAGTATCATCCCCAAACACCACAGTATGCCAGGAATAAAAATGATTGAGAAAGTGACAAATGCTCTGTCAGTGGTGAAATTCTCCAGAAGTATGGGGAGCCTTCAACAGTGCACCATTTTGTGCTTGTAAGAAGTGTGTGCTTGTAAAAGAGGACTGTAGAGAAAGTCTCATTATTTCTCTAGGCAGTAGTTAGCTCTGTATTCTGGCATGTTTTAGTAGTTTTAGTTAAATCTAGCAGAGTAGGCTAGATGTGAAACTGTGCTGAGGAGTGTCACACTAAGTCTATAACAGAAACCAAAATGAAAGATACAGCATTTTTGAATGAGCTGAGGTTAAATCTTTCATCTTCGTGGGAGGCAACCCATTTTCTGAGGGTCAGGTCCTGACTGTAACCTCACATTGTTGAGCAGTTCAGAAATAATCCCAAACAGCACAGCTAGGCTTTGCCAATGCACAGAACTTACCCTTTCTGGGATGAAATTTATATTAAAGGTCAGCTCATCCATGAAACATGGTTGGGTTGGATTTGCAGTCAGGACATCAAGAAAAAAAAAAAGAAAGCCTGAGACAGAAAGAAGGATCTCAGTGTCAGAATCCAGAGAGGATAAAACCTGTACAGTTGTCATAGGAAGCAGAAAGCAGGACGAGGTCCCATGGGGTGGAAAGGTACAAAAGTTGGGGTGGATGGGATCAGCCTGTGAGAAGCAGAGTTCTGCAACCAGGGGAGGCGAAGGCAGTGTAGATTCCCACTGCTACCACTCCCATGGATGCTGCCCCAATGGGTACCACACTGCTCATCAGTGAGCAGGAGGACCTCAGTGCAAAACCAGTGTGTTGCCAAAGGCAGGACTCTGGCCAACAATACTAAAGCCACTAGAAAAAGTAGAGGTTAAATCAGAGCTCCTTCCAATTGGAAGATTGAAACTACCTATTGGGTCTCCTTACTGTGTGATTTCCCAAACAATATGGTAAGCAGCTTCTCTTATAAAGAGAGAATTACTGAGTTATGTATGCTAATTAGGGATCTGATAAGCATTGTCTATTGATTTGCCTTTCAGCCTCTTGGTAGACATTCATATTTCTCCAGGAAAGAAAGCACTGAAATGTAACTCAAATCTTTTTTTTCCCCTGATGTCAACTGGCTGAGCAAAGAGAGGAAACCATTGCTATGGGTGCTTGCCTGCCTCCTGGGTGTTTCTTCATTCAACTTTCCTGTTCTCTAACAACTTATGACAGCATAATGTGCTTTTTTTTTTTCTTTGCCACGTTTACAAACATTTCTATCAGCAGAAGAATCAAGCACAGTACTTATCTTAGTCTGCTTGTGGCGAGTTATCAGTCATGGGGCACCCTGACAGAAAGTTGCTCAAGGCATTGTCATGGGCAGGAAAAAAAGCAAAAGGGAGCTAAAATCCTTAGCAAAAGATGACTTTAAATATAAAGCAACTGTTTATGAAGACAAATGCTAGTACAGGTATACCTATTGCCAGATTTGTTTTGATCTTTAATTTTGAGATGCAAAGAGAAGACAGTCCTTGCCCTCTTTGGCAAGAGAGATTAAGAAAATTTATTTCTGGTACTAAGAAGGAAACATGACCATTTCTTGGTTTGTCTTCCTTTTTGGCAGTGCTACTTTAGAGGTAGCCTTTCACTTTAAATAAAGGGCTCCCTTGCTGCCAGCATATTTTTTGACACAATTTTAAATCTCTCCTATAGAAAAGAAAGATTAAATGAGCTTTTGCTAGTTCTATGACGTTTGTAAGAATGCAGGGGAGAATAAAAGCCCATACAATGAGCAGAGAAAGGATAGGTGAAGGAAACTTCAGAGCAGAATGATGTACAAGGGAAGAGTAAAGTGGCAGGAAGCAAGTTAATGGAAGAGGCAAAGACTCTGTTTGAAATTAAACCTTAGGTAAATTGGGCTAAAAAACAAATGCTGCAAATGCAAATATGTTAATGGACTTGTGAAAGATGTGCTGTGTGGAGTCGTGTTTTCTATTTTTACTTAGTCTTTCTTGAAAAAGATGCTGTTATTTTTCCCAATAGTATTGAACAATGTGATGGAAAATGTTTTCAAATAAGATCATTTATTAGAGGATTAAAAAAATGAAGGTTAGTTGATCAAGCATTAGCACTGTTACTGAGTCTGTGACAATGGGAGGAAGAAAACACAAAAAAAACATCCTAATTGACTTCAGTAACAAGATATCACCCATGTATTTAGCTGCTAGAAGCCACTTTTAACAAAACATGTCATAAAGGGAAAAAGCTGTTTATTGATAAAGGTCAGTGCTTCTTTGTTGTTCTGTTCTGGCTCTTTATCCACAACGAAATGAGTGTCACTCTGCTGGACTGGGTGATTGGTGTACACACTACATCACTACAACCCTTGCTCCTTGTGCCAAGCGCTGTGATTCAAGGGGCTTTGAAAAAGGGGTTCTGACTTCTTCCACTGCCATGTCTGTCCAGCCCTTAAGAATTTGTGTCAAAATTTAGACCTCTAATTGTAATTTCCCCTACGCACTCACCCGCATTTATACTCCTTCTCTGTGGATGGAGGGGAGATGGTACTTGTTTGGACATGCTCCAGCACCTCAGTGTCCTTGTAGTGAGGGGCCCAAAACTGAGCACAGTATTTGAGGAATCAGCCCTCATCCTCTTCTCACATCTATTCCATCCATAGCATATCTTTGGTTCTTTTCTCTCTCTGCCTCAGGGGGTAAGATTTTTAAAGCAGTTTAGAAATGTAGGGTCCTAAATCTCATTGAAATGACTGAAACTTGCATTTGTTAAGTTCTTCATTGGGTTTTGAAGTGGGACATAAGACAAGCATGACATGCTTGTTTCGCCTCTACCCCTACATCTCCAGAGACTACTTTTGCAGGCATTGTGGACTAGCTAGGCTCCATCTCCACCTCTTTTATTAGAGAAAGACAGAAGACAATATTAAATTAATCCACAGAGTCTTGAGACATACTGAGTGCTAAGGATGTTTTGATGCATTTAAAACTTTAGTGCTGTGCTCCTCATCCATTCACACACACATATTCATGGACAGACACACACAAACAAGGAATACTGAACTGGGCTTGTCTGTTCTCACCCTAAATGGTAAAAGTTAAGACTCATGAATGGAAAAAATCAAGGGACTGACTGGCAGTACAAAACTTCAGGTTACTCACGTTGTGAACACACTGTGTTTGTCAGTTCACAATAAATTGTCTTATTGTCATGTAACAGATGGCACGGAGAACGTTAGTCTACATAAACATCCAATTTGCCTTCTTGTAATGAAATGTTGTTCTCTGGGAATGCTGCTGCAGCGTTTAACATGTTCTCTTGCTCACATGCCCACATTATATCAAAGTATGCTGTTTTCATAACTGAAAAATATCACTGGAGACTAGGCAGTTTTATTAAAAGTGTGTCTCCTACTGGAAGTTTACATGTCTTGACAACCTCTTGGAAAGCGGTGATAATCAACTTGAGGCCATGCTGTGTATGGCCTCAGTGATGCATGGCAGGAACAGCGGAGGCTCAGCTCCGCATCCCGCCCGCTGGAGTGGAATACCTAGTGCAGCTCTGCATTCATTACTGCCAAATTATCCAGCTCAATGTCTTGCAAAGTCATTTTTCCTCATTGCTAAACTTGGTCTGAATATCTTTATTTACCTGTGCTGACAGATTTTCGTATCTGAAAGAGTTTCATGTCATCCTTTGTTTTTGCACGCTTGTGTCTCCCAGAGGCTGCACCAAAGTATTAGATGTGTGCTCTTCGGGGATGCCAGGGAGCTCTGTTTTCTGCTTGCCAGCTGTAGGTAGTTTTGCAAAAAGGGGGATAAATTCTGGCCTCCCCTCTCCGTATCCTGGTGTAATTTGGACCATTATATATGTAACATTAATATTTTTTTTCCCAAAAAAATTTGTAGTAAATGCTAGGCCACAGAGTAAAGTCAGTAAGAGGGTGACAGTACAGAATCATTGCAAGGAACTGTAGGTTAGCTTCTAAATGGGCGTCTAAATTGATAGACTCTTATTTTTCCAGTGCTGGATTTCTTAAAAATTAGACTGTTAAAATAAGGCCTTTGGTATTATGTACTTAACCTGTTACTTACAGATGGATCATTTGAATGGAAGTCATAACACAATGTTTGTGTATTGTGGTGGTTTGGTAAAATCAAATTTTTTTACTTTTCATGGATTTACTACTGATTTTATGGATATTTTTATGGAACTTATGAACAACAAACTTCTAAGAAATACTAGTGGAGGGGATGGAAAACGTTTTGAGAATAAGGATGACCTATTCCATACAGCATGAGTTTCATAGGACTATACCTGTGACCTCTAGAATTAGAGAAAAATTTCATTTTTTATTGTGACCTGTAGTTTCAGAAGTGCTGACAGTACAGTATTGGCCTATTTTGGCTTTTGAATATTGCTTGATTTTCACCTATGTGTGAACACAACGGACAATGCTGGAACAATTCAGCAGTAGAACAAACAAGGGTGTAACCTACACATCATGGATATTGGTTGGAAAACAGATGAAAACATAAAATGGCCAAATACATCCCTAAAATGTGTTACTCAGTGTGTTTTCTTGGGAACTCTAAGTAACATCTTGGGTAGCAGAAGACTGGAAAGCATTGAAGATGGATAGAATAAAGTTTCTCCTGTCTGGAAATCAGTCACCACAACATAGTATAGAATGGGGTTTGATCCTAATGTATTCTGAAATGTTTTTTCTTTTTTTTTTTTTTTTTTTTTTTTTAAGTCTCTGCTCCACCAGGCTCCAATTAACAGTGGAAAGAAGGATTTACTGTTACTATGCCCTGATAACCTATAGAGACCTCAATAAAATTTGCCACCTTGCATTGCTTGCACAGAATATGGCTTTTGGGTGATGAGGGTCAGAAAAAAATATAGTATAAAAAAATGGTGATATTATATATAGGGCTGTGAATCCCAACTTCAAGGGCTTCCTGCAAACCTGTGTGACTACCATGACCAACACAAGAAAAGACTTTCTTTTCCTCTGGTGAAGAGTAAAACAAAATTCAAGGGAAACTTTCTACCCTCTATACTGCTTTATCTCAGCCATATTGCCTCTGCTCAGACCCAGAGCTAAGCATGTCTTCTTATGAGGAAGAGTCTTGCTCACCATGACTAGAGTGGTTTAACAAAATACCTTGCCAAAACCTATCTTTGGGCTTTAACTTATCTTTCATTTTCCTTTCACCTTGTTGTTACGTCTAAATGCATCTGGTGTTCCTGTTACATCTCATGAAGGTAGACTACTCTTTCCAGTCCACACTGCAGAAACTTTCACCCAGGAAGATTAATTCAACTTCTGTAAAGTGCCAAGTGCCTGCCCTGTCCAGTGTACCTGACTAAGTCTTTCTTTTGCATTGCATGGAGAATATCACCATCATCTTGGAGTAATTTCTCCGACTTTCCCCATATTTCAATATCCTGATTTTCCTTCTTATTTGCAGCATCCCTATTTCCTGTATCTGGGCTCCTTTTACTAAACACCCTATGTCCCCTTAATTTAATTCAGTGATGCTAGTTGTGACAAATGATTTGTCTGTCCCCAGCTACACTTTTTCTGCTGCTGCTCTTTCTTTCAGGTCTGCCCCTGACCTTTTCATCATTGAAATGCTAGTTGAGAGCAAATGATCGTTCAAATAATTCATATGCGTCATAGCCTGTGTGCAGCTGACCTGCGCAACTAAGAAATCTTGCTGATCTTACCTGCATTTGTTTCTGTTTATCCTTTCAGTATTTGTTCTTTTTTAAGGTATACTGGCTTAAGTAACGCAAACTTGTTTGGACCAGAAATTATCCTTCTTTTCAGAGTTTGTCTGGTAATAGTACCCAAGGGAGGCTTGGTGTTAAATGAGGCCCTGAGCACTAATTTAGTATAAACAGTAAAACACCTGATACAACCGGAAGGAAATGTGGGATAATTCCTGTTTGATAGCTGGTGTTATCCTGCTGATCCTTGTGACAGGATAGAAGTAATGGGTACCAACTGAAACATTTGAAATTCCATCTGAACCCAAGAAAGCACTTTTTTTTAAACTTTTGTTGTGGGGGCTGCCCAGAGAGGCTATGGCGTCTCGTCTGTGGAGACACCCAAAATCTGACTGGACTCAACCCTGGGCAACCTGCTTCTATCGACCCTGCTCGAGCAGGGGGTTGGACCAGGTGATCTCATAAAGTCCCTTCCAGCTTTGATTCGGGAATTCTGTGATGCCTTATGGTTGAAGCAGTGAATTAGTAAATTGAGTATGAGCCCAATGGAGAACTCAAGATGGTTTCCCGAGCAAATAATCGGATTCTACAAAATCAAAGTTATCCTGTACAAAATTTTTGTATTTATGAAAATTTTTCAATATTGTGACAAGAAAACTTAAAGAGATTATTTCACTTTGAATTGATTAACCAAAAAACCTGTCTCTGGATTTTTGGAGCTAATGTCCATACTAAATTTTAAGTATGTTTAAGGCAGGTAGCGCTCTGTGGGCCCTGTGTGCAGTGCTGTAAAGAAGATACCATTTCAGCCTGCACACGCAACCTCATCTCTTTGGCTACGCTCATCCCCTACCAGGCAGCTCTGAGGGTTCCTGGGGACATGCCTGGCCACTCTGGCTGAATCCAGACTTACTTTTGTGTTTAAAGCTTAGGAGAAATAGTGTGGTTTACAAATGACAGAGCTATAGCTTTGCATTAAAAAAAGTCCTGATTTTTCCTCTTCTCCAGAATTAACCTCTTGGCTGAATGTAAGCCTCTCTGTTCCCGTTATTGCAGTACCTGTTGGTAGTCATTAACATCTCAGCTGCACAAGGAAGCACGTTTGCCGTCTTGAAACCACAAGTCTGAATGCCCTTTTTGACATGAATGTGTCCATAGACTTTTATATCACTCTAGTTATTTTCTGGTTACTACATCATGAAGCAAGCCTAATTCTTGCTTCAAAACGCAGACAAAATTTCAATTCTGTTTGCATGGGTCATTCTTAGGGTAAAAGTGGTACCAGAGTTTCAGATGTATTTTGACATGGCAAGAGCCTTGCACGACTTGCAGCAAACTGCCTGCAGCTCCAGTTTGGCTCAAAAAGCCAAGAAATTACTGTTACTGCTAGAAACATGGTTAGTACTGGCTAGGAGGAAAAGAAGAGTTCTCATGCACTAAGTGGGGAAGATCAAAGATCATGGCAGATCGTATCAAAAATATTCGAGCGTAGTATCAGCGTTCCTTGTCTAATGCATTAAAAGCTTTTTTTCAACACTAGCCACTTCCCAGCATCAGTATGGGTCTTATTCAGCGTGTTTGCTGTTGTATACAGCTGCCTGCAAGCCACGATGCCAGGTCAAAAATATTGTCATGGACTTTTAAAAATCCTTGTGTATACTTAAATTCTTACTTTTAGTACTGGAGATTAGTGTCTTTAGGCTGCTGCTCCGGGTAATACGGAAAGATATGCTCTTGTTCTGTATCACCCTCTAGCAGAGCTTGATTTAGGTGCTTTCTCCTACTTGCCCTTTTGAGGTTCAGTCTCTCCATGCTGGACCAAGAAGACTGGTCTGCAGAGCCATTCCCCAGCACTGAGAATTTTAATGTACAATAGAGACATGGGCTGATCTTTAATCTTTACTACTGTTGTAGAAAACATGATTTCCAAGAAGATTCTTCTGTATCCATCACCCCGGTTCTTATAGTTTTTCTGTAGTTTTCCACTTTGTAGTTCATTCATGTAAATAATGAAGCATGGTCAGTCAGGCTAATGTTATTTTTCTTAGGTGTACTTAAATAGGAATAATGACACAATTTTACTAGTGGATTTCTGGGGGTTTTGCAGGGGCCAGCTGGCTAGATGCTGGTAGTGTTCCCCTTTGTTTCGAAATCACAGAATCACAGAATGTCAGGGATTGGAAGGGACCTCAAAAGATCATCTAGTCCAATCCCCCTGCCAGAGCAGGAATACCTAGATCAGGTCACACAGGAACACATCCAGGCGGGTTTTGAATGTCTCCAGAGAAGGAGACCCCACAGCCTCTCTGGGCAGCCTGTTCCAGTGCTCTGTTATCCTCACTGTGAAGAAGTTCTTCCTCATATTTATGTGGAACCTCCTATGTTCCAGCTTGCACCCGTTGCCCCTTGTCCTATCATTGGATGTCACTGAGGAGAGCAGCCCAGACAAGAGGTCACTGAACGAGTAAATAAAATTGGTATTATATGGAAATTCTAAAATGGATAGAGTGCTTGTGTTGGTCAAATACATTGTTCATCCCAGGCCTTATCCATGCAAGAAAACTCAGCACTTGTACGCAGCCTCTGACTGGAAGATGGGTGTAAGAAATTTCCCAATCCTGTCTCCCGCACCCAGTACTTTCATGACTGGTCCAAAAATTTCCAAATTGCACAGTTCCCTCAGGAAATCTCTCTTTCATTGCTTTCAGAAAGCATCTCATCACTAATAACTCCTGTTTGAGAAATGAGCCCACAAATCTGCGTTTATTATCATGTTCATTCCATACAGTGCTGGTTTTCCTTGAGGTGCTGTGGTTCACTAAGTTAGATGTCTTATAAATTCACATGCTCTGTATTGACACAGCCTGTGCAATAAAAGAGTGTGAGAAACTCTAGTTAACATGTTCTGTACTGATATTCATCAAACCGAATGGGTTATTTTCTCAAGTGCATAGAAATGTTCCCTTTGCTCCCCTTGTGCTGGGTAGGTCTCAGTGCTTATACTTCCAAGGTTCAGACTAGAAAAGGCATTCAGGATATCATGTCCTAGTGGATGGACTCTTCTAAATGCCTTCGTGAATCTGTGCATAAGGCAGCAAAGAAATAACAGAAGCTCTTTGTTTGTATAAACCAGGACGTTGCTTTAGCTTTCTTGTCCTGATGCTTTGCATCTTGAATTGTAAGCAATGAGTTCATTGAAATATTATTTCCAGAAAAAAACAGGAAAACAAGCTAGCACTGGAGATACAAACCACTTCCTCCACAAGCTGGTAAAGGAGATTGCAGAAGTTGTACTTTACACATTGTCACGAGATGTGTGCTTTACCTTTGTTTCTCAGTATTAGTTATCCACCTATTGATTTTAGATTCCTGGAAGTGATTCTTGCTATTTCTTCCACATTTACCTTGTAATTGATGCAGTAACCTTTTGCCTTAGAAATATATGTTTTAAAATGCAAGGGAAATCCAGAAAGCAAATATTCCATATTCCTTCTGTGTGGTTTGCTCTGAGCTATACAGTAGGTAAAAGAATAATGATATTCTGGGCAACAAAATATTCATCTTTAAGAGTCTAGTTTCTCCTTATTGATTCATGCAAGCACTGAGGACTATTAGCTGTGATACCTAAACACATGTACTACTTGTGCTCAACATATCAATAGAAAACTCTGTTAATGATTCTGAGATGTGAGTGTGGCATCATGTGAAAAAGTGTTTCAAAAAAAGAAGTGATTACAAACTAACAAGAAAGCACCTTTCTTCATCTTGATAGGTATTATATGCTAGATGTTTTGATTTAACAGTTTGGAAAAAAATTCTGTGGAGCTTTAACAAGCTCCATTTGTAGGTACAGTAAGTTGCTATTTTCACATAGATTACCTAGTGAAAACAACTTATAGCTTTAGAGCTTTACAAGAATTAGGTTAGGAGCCCTTATTTCACCTTAGAAGGATGAGTTAAACACTACCCTGTTTGACTCATGGTGATACAAGATTTGCTGAAGGGCCACGTCGTATGTGAACTCGCCATCTCTCTCTGCTTATGCCACCGGGCTGCGCTTGCTCCGTGTTACAGGAGGTATTTCTAAAACTGGATATTGTTGCTTGGCTCTGCTCAGTTATAGCTTTGCAATGCGTAAAAGTATCCAAATACAGTTGTAACAAATGTTTCTGATAGCTTTTCATGCGAGGAATCTGCTCCCTGATGAGTGATGTGTGAGGGTGAGAGTTTAACTTGGCTTCTCACGCACTCCCGTTTATACACACCTCATCCTTGCCTGGAACTTCATTTAGGGGTTAGAAAAGTTCAAAAAATTTGCTGATGAGAAACTCAACAGACCAGCAAGACTTGCTAAGGGGTTTTGTTCATTTATTTATTAGGCAGGAGGGTGTGATGTTGTCCTAAGATCCTGGTGTTGTTGAATTGACTTAGAAGTGCAATTCTACATAGACCCTTGTTGACTCCAAACAGTGAATAACCTCAGCTTACTTTTGGGAGAATCTGATGCACAGGTGATGTTTTTAAGCAAATGCCCAAACACTGGACTTGATCTTAGAGTTCGTTTCCAGCCAAGACTCTTCGGTGATTTTATGATTGCTGTGAGCATGTGGGCTGGCTATGTTGCAGCTATAACACAGGAAGAACAGCAGGACTTGCTTTGGTAATGGTGATGCAGAATAAGGCAGATGCAAAGTCTCTTGACAGGATGATGGATGTGTGCGTGTGTACGTGCAAACATGCATGTATATATGCATACCAAACTCTGTGTATGGATATAAAATGGTACGTATGGATATATAACCTCATTCCAAATCAGTGAAATTGTACATTGCACAGAACAGCATGCTCATGCAACTGTTGCAGGGGTACTCCCATGGCCAATGCAGGGGTGCTCCTGTCTGTAGGGAGGAGCAGGAGGCAGCTTCATCCTTGTGCATGTGTCAAAACCGAGGGTGCTGCACACTGGCAACATTTTGTCTCCTCTGACAGTTTCTGAGGCATTGGTTAAGCACTTTGGTACTGCCCAGTCTGGGATCCAGGAAGCTGTCATTTATCTGCTTATTAAGTGGATGGTATTTAAGAATATATAATATTTAACTATATATTTGATATATTGTGTCCAATTCTGGGGCCGCCAGTTCAAGAAGGACAGGGAACTGCTTGAGAGAGTCCAGCACAGAGCCACAAAGATGATGAAGGGAATGGAACATCTCCCTTATGAGGAAAGGCTGAGGGAGCTGGGTCTCTTTAGCTTGGAGGAGACTGAGGGGTGACCTCATTAATGTTTATAAATATGTAAAGGGTGAGTGTCATGAGGATGGAGCCAGGCTCTTCTCAGTGACATTCAATGATAGGACAAGGGGCAAAGGGTGCAAGCTGGAACATAGGAGGTTCCATATAAATGTGAGGAAGAATTTCTTCACAGTGAGGGTAACAGAACACTGGAACAGGCTGCCCAGAGAGGTTGTGGAGTCTCCTTCTCTGGAGACATTCAAAACCCGCCTGGACATGTTCCTGTGTGACCTGACCTAGGTGTTCCTGCTCTGGCAGGGGGATTGGACTAGATGATCTTTTGAGGTCCCTTCCAATCCCTAACATTCTGTGATTCTGTGAATATCAAACGTATTCAAAATTATCCAAGAACCAACTGATCTTGGATCACATGCACAGACTCAGCACCTTATTTGCATTCATTGCTTTACAACATCTGAGAGTTTCTGCTTTTCTTTCCTTGCATTCAATCTATGAAAATGCAGTGATTTTGTGGTGCCATTAAAACGACTTAGTCATATTCTTGCACTATTTCAATGTCTTTTTCCATAACAAACTTTCTTTCTGGGGGAGGTGTAAGAGCACTGTGCCTTGTTCCCCTGTGGTGGCTCTGGCGGCAATGTGCCGGGTTCATGGGGACCCCTCTGCTGCCCTTTTTCACCCCGGGTGTTCATTGTGGCAGGCTCATTCATGCATCCCTAAATTCAACGTGTGCAGCAAAATGCCGACTTCCAGGAGCAGGAAAGGCCTTCCTGAAACCACCCGGCTGGCCAGAAACACACCGCCTGTGTTTTGTGCCCTCCTCTGGAAATATCCGAGCCTGGAGGAGCCCACCCGGCTTTCCACCTAGCCCGGGTGAGCCTCCCCCTGCCCTGGCAGTGGGGGGACAGTCCCTGGCCGGGCCCCCTGGCCCCCCCGCCCCCTTAATCCCCCCGCCCGCGCGTTGCCCAGCCAACAGGCCAGACAAGCAGGTGATGCATTGACAGGGAGCAGATGGTCTCCCGCCGAGGTAAGCGGGGCTCAACAATGAAACCATATTGATCATATTGCTCCTTTTCTCCAGCTTCAACTTCGGTCTTGAGGTTTTGCCGCTAACAACATCCTCCCTCCCCCTTTCCCCCTCCCTTCATCACAGCCCATCAGCACTTCTCAGGAGAGAGGAGTTCGAGCCCTGACCCTGCCCACACAGCCCTAGCAGGATTTTCCCCTCTGCCAAAAAGCCCTCTGCAAGCTGGGAAAGTCAGAGGGTGCCTGTGATTTCCCTTCTCTGCTGCAGCCACCTCCTCCCACCCCCAAGACCCTTTAACCCTGCCCCCCCACACCCCCTCTTCTTCCTGCCCTCAGTCCCATTCAGCACGGGGGTGAGAGATGGTGAGGCCCCTTCTGCCCCCAGCCCGACCCACCAAGGCACAGCACCCTTACCTCCCTCGCTGTGCACCTCTCCCTTCCTCGTCATCCTGACCCCTTAACCTTGTTTGTGTGCATGCATGTAGAAAATAGACTTAGGAGATGACAAATTTGCTCCCACCCTCCTTGGGGGGAGACCTTCAGGGACCCCTCTCTCCATTTTCTGTCCTGTCTGTCCTTTCCTATACCTGCTGGTGGCCACAACTCCTTCAGTCTGCTCACGCACGTTTAAATGAAAGCAAAAGCCTTTCACTCCCTGTCCTTAGTAGTTCCCCTCCTGACTGCCCTCCCTTCTCCAACTGACAAGCAGCCAGAAATGTCCCCAATCTCTCCCTGTGCTTGTTTCTTGCACCTTCTCCCTAAGCACACAGAAACACAAGAAGGAGCCCTGGTGTTTGCATTTCACTCTTTCCATCTTGTGTAAGTCCCCTCCCCGTACCCTCTCAGATGTTTGTGTACAGATAAATAAGAGAGAAAACCCGGTCCATCAGCCTGCCTCCCCCCTGCGCTCCCATCCCATGCCCCAGCCCTGTGTTCACTGCTGTGTGAAGATGCAAACACTGAGAGCATGAGCGCTCTTAGTCACTATTCACAATTTTAATACTAGCTTCATAGCTGTCACATAAATTCATTACCAACTTCAAGCTTAGAATGGCAAGAGGGAACTTCAAAAAAAAGAGAAAGAGGGACCATGTAAGAAAAAGAAAAAAGAAATCCTAAGGGCAGTTTGCTATGGTATCTGCACTTGTTTGCAGGTGGTTTTTGAAACTATAACTACTGTAACTCCATGCAGTGTGCTCTAAAGTAGCTGTCACATTGTGTTGTGTTTTTTTAAAAATCTATTACCCTGACACCTCCCCCCCCTTTTTTTTTACAGTAGATGAAAATGCCTATAAAGGCTTTACCCCTCCTTTTTTTTTTTCCTGAGGGAGTGGAGAGAAAAAAAAAAAAAAAGAAAAGCAAAGAAAAAAGCTTGTGAATGAATGGAAAACAATGCAGGGTCACAAAGCTGTCGCAACCAATGTCATAGTGGCACTGCTGGGCAGGCTTACAGAGGACTTCTTGTTCCTTGATTTTTATGGTGATCGGTAGAACGCATGTAGCACTTTGCGAACAGGTTTAGGACAAGTGGGAAAGAAAAGACTCCTCACAATAAACTCTTTTCTACAGCATCGGGAGCATTATGCCCACAAACACCTGTGGTTTGCAAAGAGGGAGCTGTAAAGGACAGACACAAAAATATATATAAATAGAGGGTCGAGACATTGTTTTCAGGTTACACTGCATGTCACAATTGTGCACAATGGCTTTTTTTTAACTCATCTGAGGCTGCTGAGTTTAGAAAAGCCACAGAAAATATTGCTGAATACAAATGCCAGCATTTAGAGGATGCTGAGCTTGGGAGACAGAGAAATGAGATGAAAAGAGAAATGGAAAGATCAGTCTAGTAATCCGGCAGGGTATCAGTGCTTCTCTGTGACGATGTGGCAGGAGCTAAGACTCTATTATTCCTTCTGAAGCGTGTCTCTGAAATGGCCACCAAATCCCCACACTTTGTGAAGCAAGGGCCTGCGCTGAAGTCTGAGGAGCATCCTTACATACGCCACCCAGCCCTGGGGGGCCTGATGTTAGAGTCTGGACTTTCTTGTTGCCTAAGTACTAGGGATTAGTTCAATACAATTAGATTATTGAAAAAAACAGTATTATTCCTCTTCCTCTTTAATGTTGAAGTAAAGTAGCAAAATATGTTCAAACGAACCTATAAAAATGCTCTCGAGCTTCACTGACTTCAGGTTGTTGAAGTAGACATCTCTGCTCCCCAGGATTTCTCATTTCAGTAAGTGCATTTTAAGTCAGGTCCCAAAACCTTCTTGGGGTACACACTGCTCTTCATTTCAGAACAGGCAGTTACTTTCTTTCAGAACCTGTAACAAAGGTGCTCATTAGCATCCAGGAGAGCTCTGCCCAGGGAGTAACCCCTCCATTCCCCAGAACAGCCAAAGTTGTTCATTATTTTATAAAATGAAAATAATGTATGAAGCAGGCTTTCTTGCCATTTGAAAAAAAGTACTATAGCTGACTATGATTCTCTAGATCCTTGGGCCACTCCCCTTTTCTGTTCCCATTTTTTCCTTTTGGGTGCAATACTTTAAGACTTCACATTTTTCTCTGTATGTTTTGGTTTTGGGGTTTTTTTCCCTCTGCAGTCTTAAATTTACCAAAACTTGGTTTAAGTTGGTAAATTATAAAAAAACCCCCAGCATTTCTTGTCTTAATTAGTTTTGTTGCAAAAAACTTTGTTTAAAAATGGAAAAAAAGGATAAGACTCTTCAGTTGCCCCCATGCTTCATCCTTCTCTTCCTACTTCTTTTCAATTATCAATATAATTATACATACAACTTTGATTTATTGAAATACGGTGTTTCTGAACCAGAGAAGATTTCTGCATGTTTCACTTTGAAATTGATCAAGAATTGTGGTGAGGACATTAACCAAAGCTGGGGAAATTGGAGTGTGGTCACCTGTCTCTTGCATGACCTTCCTCAGTGTTTGGAAATATTGCATCTTGATTATTTTGGGAGCCTCTGGACTTAAGCATGACTTTTTTAACAAGTACATGAACAAATAAAGCAGACAGGCTTTCAGATCACTTGAAATAGAGTTGTATTTTTAAGGAGTCCACAAAAGTAAACTAATGGTTGGTCATTTAAGATTGCTAGTCTGAGATCTGCAGCTCCTCTGTACATCTTTCCTGCAAATTAGAGTGAGTTTAGAGCCACTACTATAAAGGAGGAACTGAACAATATGATCTACTCTGTTTTTAATAATGAAATCATCTTCTCTGTTCCCCCAAAAATTTGAATATGTTTTATTAAAAGGGGAGCTTTTTTTTTTTTTTTAAGATGTGTTGGAGCTTTTCAGTTTTATCTAAGCGCACTGAAGATACTTACACAAGAAGGATTTAGTATGAACATTCTACTGCTGCAATTTAACCTTGCAGGGGTCTGGCTTGTCCTATTAAACCTACAGTTAAAAGTATTATAGTTCAAAACATTGGTTCCCTGTGCAACATTCTTGCTTTTCTAGTAGTTATCTCTTGTGTTAAGATGGTTGGAATAAATGTTTTTTTAACTCCTTAGGTAGACCTTAACTATAGACACAAAGTACAACGAATCTTCCTGTTGACCTTGGCAGGTTTTGGCTTTCTTAAAACTTCAGTGAAATTGTTGAGCAGGGACATGCTACTCTGATTCTGTGAATTTTTATCCCTTTCAGAAAGTTGAATTGCCACAGTAAGTATCACATCTAGGAGTTTCAAATCAAATGTACATACATGTGTTCCTCTCCTGTTACGAGTTAGATATGTGTATCTTAGAATTGGCAACTGTGACCCTGAGTTAAAAGGCAATCTATTATCTTTGGCTAAAGCATAACCATTCTATTTTTTTTTTATTTTGGACAAGGCTTGGGATATTTTGTGAAAACCTGATTCTGACCAGGTACACTGGTGATAATGCTGTCAGTCCTAGAGTTTAGCATGCAACATCAGATGGGGCAGGGGAGCTGTCACTGTTCCTAGTGTGTGGGCTTTACCACAACAGGGTTGGGAATAAATGGCATTCCCTTGCAAGTTTAAAGAAATTGCAGTGCCATATGCAGTCAGGGATTCTAGCACCTTAATTATGTTACCAGTGAAACTGGTTCTCCATTTCCTCTTGAAATGCTTACCTGTCCTTTATGCTAACGAAGTTAAATAAGTCCAGCATGACCAGCAGTGATTTACTAGAAGAGTGATGTTTTGCCTGTAAGTACTTGAGACTGATAGCTTGATTGTATGGGGTAGATCTGCTTTCTGTATGCTTCACTAGTTGTCACTTGAGCATGGACTGAGATTAAGATATTTTCTTTGCCTTTGAATCTATTCCAGACACTCTTTTGGAAATCCCTGGACTGTTCATCTTTCAGAAGTCCAAAGAGATGTATACTATGGCCTATTTTAGTCAACTTGAAGTTGATCGGACAATGAACCTCATATTCAAATGGGTATTGGCTAGGACAATGACCACATAATTGATTATTGCAATTTATCACTTTGTAAATCACTAGTTTGTAGTCTGATCCAGGAATTCTTTACAGCCTTGTGTAATTCTGTTAATACCAATCAAATGTGAGATCATGAGGCCAAAACCTTTCAGGATTATTCATCTGTATACTTTCATATATAAATAGTATTACTGAAGTTGATGGGACTATTTAGAAGTATAAAGCTATGCATGGAAGTGGTTGCAGCAGTGAATCCCTAATTTGCCTTTGTTCACTATGAATTGCTTGGCATAATTTGGTGTATATATACAAATACCTTCAGCCATGTATATTTATATACATACTTATACACATAAGCAAAATTTATATTCTCTTGCAGCAGTGCCGAAGTAGAACTTTCCTGACCACAAAGCAAAGAATGAGTCAAGGATTTTGAAAATGACTAAATACTATTGTTTATACTTTGTCATTTAGTTTTGTAATGTTTATAGTCATGCTTTTTTGCAGTTCTCGTAGACCCTGGGGAGTTTGCTGACTGTGGAAAGACTATTCTGTTTGAGATAAAGTCTTCCTGTTGCTCAGAATATAGCCTTTGACCTATATCCTCTATTTCTGCTTTCTCATATGCACTCTTCCTTTTGTGCATGGCAAGGAAACGGATTAAAGAGATAGCAGGAGATGTGAATTCTCAGCTCTGACAGAGCCTTGAAACATCATCAAATGATTACTTTGAGAAGGGCAGTGTGCTTGGCTCAGCAGCCTGACAACATGTACTGTCTTGTTCTTAAAGACGCTCTCCTGGGCAAGAAATGCTGCCACTGAGATGAATTTTTCTCAGTAAGGAGTGCTGGAGTGATGTTACAGGTTTATCCACTGCATGGCTTTTGGATTCAACCAGGTTTCTCTAACAGGGTTTGTAAGTAAAAACCATATTTCAACTTCCAAATGCTTCACAATATAGCCCTTCCATATCCCTGGTAACTGCAGACATTGGTTTCTGCACAGTGGCAGCAGTCTGGTTGTGTGAAGTAAACTGAAGGACAGGATCCCAAGTTTCCTAATTGTTTCCTGAATGCAGAGAGCAGGGAGCCTATAAAAGAGTTGGGATTAAATCTGCATGTGAGCAAAACAAACAGGGCCTGTTTGTTGTATGCTGAAAGAGGCAGACTGGCTATAGTTTCTGGCTTTTGCATTATTGTCACTGTGCTACGAACACCATGGCTGCTTCCTTCACACTGACAATTGAAAACGCCAATATTCCATACCTTAAAAATCTAGTGTTATAGTTTGTTGCATGGTTTTGCACTCATTCATGTTGCTCCTCAGTAACTTAGCAATGACCAGTCAAGATATGCACACACCATATTGTTTTACATGTTTGACTAGAACACTGACAGATTAATAGGAAGGGTAAATAGCTATGCACTCTGTGGTGGCTCAGTGTGGGCTGGCAGGATTGACTGCTGCCAGACTTTGTTGTATTTGCACAGAGGAAGCCGCAGCAAAAGCCTGCTGGGGTAAGGTGACGTGGGTCATGGGTATTTGTTTCTCATCTCTATAGAAAACAATTGTCCTCTCAATGGAAGACAGCTTTTGGAAACTATGTGGTTCCACTAGTGGGGAAGCATTTGTCCTTCCAGAGCGCTAAATAAAATACAGCTATGGAGTGGCAGATGCATTAAGTGTCTGCAGTAAACTGCATATAACACAGGAGAGTTTGAGTTCATACACTGATACATTGTTTTCATCTATTTATTTGATTTACTCAATTTAGAAGAAAAATAGTATTGCTCAGATTTTCATAGACATTTTCCTGGTAATTTCTTCTATGCCAAATGCTATTCCATGACATCAATTTAAGAAGAGCATGAGGGGATGCATTTGTCCATGAGATAACTACTTTGGTTATTACAAAAGATTATTATAGTAACAATTGCTAGAGCATCACACCTAGGAAGCTCATCTGAGACCACATCTTTACAGAATTAGATACCATACACACACACACAGTGACACTGAGCTTCTATAGTGGTTTTAAGCTGGACAGGCACCTAAAGTATTTTTTTTTTTCCCCTAGTTTCTGGTGAGAGTTGCATCACAAAGCTAGTTTTAGACAGATCAGATAGAGGTCTGAGGTCCAGAGTCAGGAACATGGGTTCTTCAGCTGTGGAGATGCTGGGAGGGCAAACAAAGGCACACAAGATAGATGTTCTTGGTGCCTCTCCAGAAGATCAAAGTCCTTGTGAAGGTCATGTGAAGTTGTATTGCCTGGATGTATATTAGATAGTTTAGGTACTGCTACTGTTGTTGTGGCAGTACAGAGTGCTGGGGAGGCTGAAAAAACCCACTTAGGAGGTTGCCATGTGTTGATTTCCAGGCTGCCCCTCCTGACCCCTTTGGAGTAGCTGAGCTCAGTGGCTGGTGCTAGCTTGGGGGGTACATCCATGCAGATTGCAGCTGTGTTATCAGGCAAACCTGACCTCATCTCCAAAGGTATCACAGAGTGCTCTGCCAACAGCAGTTTTAAGCCACAACTTCTGCAACTCAGTCTTGTGTCTCAACCTCCTCCCTTCCCTGAGTTATCCTTCAGGATAAACCATGTTTTTTCATGAACTCCAAAAGATGCGGGGACTTCCCTCTGTGTCTGACCACAACAGAGTGGTGATTACACAGTGACAGGAACTTTTCCGTGTATGAAGGTTTGTGTAAAGTTCAGTCATGGGATGTCTTGCTGTCTATTTCATTTCTAGATGTGATTTTATTCAAGGTGTGGCAGTGGCTGCATGCAGTGTGTGGAGAGTGTCAGCCTCGTGCAGTGTAGGTGTATGATCAATATAATACTAGTTTGTCTCGCATCTGTGCAGTTCATTTCCTTGAGGAAAAACAAAACCCAACCCAAGAATGAATGACTCTAAGTTAACACATATTCGAATTCATGAGACTCACTTAAAATAATCTGTGGTGGCTAGAGAAATTATTCATTGCTTACGTATAATTCTCAACAATGTTGACAGCCAGTATGAAAATCAGTGTGGGAATCAACCCCCTATTGTTAGATAATGTAAATACTTGACAAAGAGCAGTAACTCCAAAATGGGAGGAAAAAGGCAATTCCTGTCCCTCCTTCCTGCAGTCTGTTTTACCCTTTCTCTGCTCCAGTGTAATTATTTGTACTATAGCAGGGTGGTCATAAAGTACCATCCTCCTGCAAACATGGTCGTGTGAACAGGTTGCTGTGGGGTGAAGCAGTGTGTGAACTTGCAAAGCTGCAGTCACTCCCTGGTGAGCTCCCCAGACCACACAGGAAATACCAGGGGGCTTGAATTGCAGCTCAAGCTGCAAAACTTCCTTTGCATTGCTTGCAGGGTAAAAGATCATGTGCGAGGACTGTAGACAGTAATACACTATATATTCAGGCTCTGATTTCCCTCACT
The DNA here is from genome assembly GCA_028020825.1 of Podargus strigoides. NCBI lineage: Eukaryota > Metazoa > Chordata > Aves > Caprimulgiformes > Podargidae > Podargus > Podargus strigoides. The sequence goes on along the minus strand of CM051663.1, from coordinate 110,767,014 downwards.
GTATTTGTTTTGTGTGGATGTGATCTGATTTGGTGATGTTTTGTGGTAACTGCGGTGGTTAAAATGATTGCAGAAGACCTAAGGATCCAGACTGGGCCCCAGATTTTTTTTTTTTCTCTTCAAATAGAATATTTGAATAGGTTAATGACCACAATAAACCTGTGGACAGTCCAGAACCACATCATGATGTGACAGTGATTAGTTGCTGCTGTTTGGTAATGGAGACAAGACTCTCTTTTTCTCTCATTTACAATGACCTCGCCAGCTGTCACTGGATCTTTTCAACATATGCAGAGGCACTGCGAAGCCTCCATGTGATGGAAGAAGGCTCTGTTTATTCACCATAGTAAGTTTTACTGAAACGTCAAATGTACTTGGACTCTCTCTCTATATATATCTATATCTGTATCTATAAACATATTTTACATGTATATAAAATTCAGGCAGTGCAGTCATGGAGAAATTAAATTTGTTGCTGCCCTAAACTTTGTCTTCCAAGGTTTCTGAGCTTGCAACAGATATATTCAACTTTTTTAATGTAAAAGTACAACACAGCGGCATCATAAAGAATCTTTGCTTTTATGCCTGGGGTGCCAGACTGTGAAGTCTGGAGAGTCAAAAGCAGAAGAAACATAAATAAGAAACAGTGTCATATGTGAAGATGCCTGTAGTAATTTCTCAACTCACACAGCTGGAAAAATACTGAAAACTTGGTAAATTTTATGGTGTTTGGAGGCTTTTTTATTTCCCTTTGTTCGAAATGGAGACACCCCTACGTGTTTCTCAGCAGCTATTGCAGTACTTTCTTCCTGATGTCTCCCTCCCATGGGGCGGGCTGAGGCATCCCAGGAGTGGCAGTGAATCCTGAGTCAATGTAGGACATGAATGGCTTCAGGCATTGCTGGAGTAACATCTTACCTTAGGAAAGGAAAATGCCCCAGTAACTATCTTTCATGCTATATGGCTTCATGATATATGGCTATATCATGCTATATGGATCAGTATTCACAGAGGTCTTAACAGAGCCTCCCCATGAAGTTAAGGTGTAGTTTCATGTTCCCTATGAAGACTTTTGCTAGTAGGGCTTGGTGCTGGCCCACCACACAAGGGGTGGCATTTTCATCCCAAATATTTTAATGTCTCGAACAATACAGTTCCTGCATGAAAAAGCTGTGCAGAAACTGCTTTGGGAAAGCACTGGCTTAAGCTTGAGAAAAGGAGTTACTGCTGTGAACTTAGAGCCCCAATAATTGTCTTTTTCAAAATAGTTGCCTCTGTGGGTGGAAGGAGAGTAGATATATGTGGCAACTGGAATGTGAACAAATATATGAGAGGTCTGAGAGTGTAGGAAAATTGGTCTCCTTAGAGAGATCATATCCTCCCTTCCTGGGGTGATGTTTGGCTGGCTGGATCTGTACAACATGACTGAACAGATGCTTTTCATTAGTATCCATCATATTCATGATGGATCTTTACACATCATGGGATTCATTAACAGCTGTACATTTAGGATTAGTAAAGAGCGGAAGTAAACAAAAGTTGTATCAAATTTTATTGTCATGATTGGGTTTTCTTTATAGGTTGCCTGTTATAAAAGTAACTATTTTTAATGGACTTTGTAAAGTATTACTATTAGTTATTTCTGGAGAATCCATTTTTGAGGCATTGTTTTTGTGCTGTGGAAACAGGTAACACAAACTGGTACTGTCAAGGGTATCACTGGGAGTTAGGCACCCAGTCCCCACACAATTTAAATAAAATTGTGTAGAAAGGATGTCTGTGCAGTACACATACACAACAGCTGCTCTCTACTGTGTGTTTAATAATTTGAGGCCAATAAAATAGCTTGATAGAAACTGACTAGCTCCAAGAGACTCCAGACAGATACTGATTAGTTATGAGCAGGACTAAATCCATAATATTACTTTAATTAATTAATTTATTTTTTACTAATTTCCTATTTCTGCATACTCCTTGCCAAGAAGAAGAGGGATGTAAAATTGCCAATTTACTTTCTTTTCAAAACACTTGCAGGAGCAGGGCATCCCACAGTGTATTTTGATACCACCATCCAGGCTTGGCTGAGCCTGTATCAGAGGAGTTGCTGTGTGGTGCAGAGGCTGAATTCTGACTCGCTCAGTGAGAAAGAGGGTACAGGAGAAGATACTAGCCTAGATACTGGTGAGAGAGAGGAAGGAGGGGAACAGGAATAAGCCTGTGTAGTAGGAATTAGGCTCAATCACCAGCATGATTTGCTAAAGTTTCAGAGTTGGGAAAGATGTATCACATTTGAAAACAACTTTGGTATCTCCCAAATACTATTAACAATGCGGGTGGTTAAACCCTCCAGGTCTTGGTTCTGTCACCTTTGCTGTTTTTACTGCCAGAGTTAGTCCCTCTTCCATGGTAGTAAAAGCAGAAGAAAGAGGGCCTAGGATCTGGAGTTCCCTTCAAATGTGTGACAGAAAGACCTCTATAAAATGGGTTGCACCCAAATGATTCAACAATTAAACCTGCAGTTAAGGTAAAGGTGACATTTAGAACCCCGGAGCAGAATGGCTGGAGAATAGCGAATGGTACATGAGTACTGTCACCCTTCCGCCTTGTTGGGAAATGTATGTACGAGCTCAGGTGCAAGCCTGTAGTTCTGGATCTCCTTCTCAGCCCCTGAGCCCCACTGACAGAAAGCATGTCCCTTGTCATTCAGAGACACAGCTGCTGCTTTGTGAGGTTGTCCTCTTTCTATAACTTACAGTGCCACTAGCTCTGGGTTTCATATAAATAATCCTCATGCCATTACCCAGCCTTTTCTGTCAATACAATGGTAAATGCTGACAGCAAAAACACTTGTTACTGGAGCACTTATTCTTTGAAGGCTAAAGGTAACCCTACTCTTCTCCTGAAGAGCAAATATTATTGATAGTTTTCTGCCACAGCAGTCTGTACAAGTCCTGAAACAAAATCAATAGTTGTTAAAAAGGGTGGATTACTCTTGTTTTTAGTTCAGAAGATGTTTCTCAGGAGCTTTTATTTCTTGCAATATGCCCCTAAGCTGAGAGGCAGGACAGGCTGTTGTTCTATGGGACATGCTTTCTCTTTACTGCCACTTATTGCTGCAGATCTTCCCTGATCTGCAGGAAGTGGGGTGGAGAAAGCTGTGTGGATAGGGGGAAGCTGTAACCATGGGGACTGAAGACTGAATTTTGGTTTCTGTGTGTAACTCACCCTGCTACTCTTAACTGAAAATTTGTTGTTGCAATACTGAAGTTAATTCAGGCTGAAATTTCATGGAAGAAAAGCTGCAATTAGGAAATAATTTAATTTTGTGTGGTTTTGGTGTGGGCGTTTTTTTTTGTCCCTTTGTTTTTTTACAAAAAGTCTTGAGCTTTCATGCTTTTTTTGAGATAGTTTTTTTTTTTTTTTTTTTTCTGGTGGGTTTTAATATTTCTTTAGCCTTAAAACTCTCAAATAAAATCATAAAACCCATCATATAGCACCATTCAAAGACCAAGATACAGGATTTCCTCTTTTGCTGTACCATATTCTTTCAATGCTCTTGCAATGAAAAGGAGGGTTCAATTTTACTTGGCCATATTGTGGCTCACTGGCATTGTCTGGTGGCTGTGGAGACAGCAGTCAACCTATATGCTATCAAATTAGTTCCTGCAGAATTTAATTAAAGGAGCCTGTCTACACCAGCATTTTTTCTGTATAGGGTTTAGGAAAACTCTTCCCTCACATAGAGATATCTTGCCTCTTGTGTATCTTTATTCCATTTGGGATGTTCTTTTTTATCAAAACTTCTGCTGCTTTGAAAACCTGCATCACGTACAAGCTCGCTATGGAGTCTGTAACTGTGATGAGAGCTTGTTACAGAGACAGAAAATGCTACTTGAAAGTGTTTTTGTTTTTTTTTTTTTTGTGAAATAACCAGCTCCTAACAATTAGATAGTTTCATTCAAAACTCAAAATTTTTGCCCTTCTTAACTTTTTGGAGTATCAGTTTGCTCTTTCAGGAAAAGCTAAGTTTTTAGACGACAGATGTGAAGACAGTCTACACTGAACTCAAAATCCATTTCCTTTTTGAAATGAGCAAGCAGAACTACAGACTCTATTTGCTTGCTGTGCCCCAGCTGTCGCTGGGAAGAAGGACCAGGGACTCTGTGCATGTGAAAATCGTGACACAGAGCTAGCTACACATTTCCCCTCTCCTGAATTTCCACATGGAGGGTATGTGTAGCCCCCAACATCAATTACCTAATGATGAGTCTGATGCCTCCCAGGTCCCAGAATTGAGGCTTCAGTGGTGGAAATGCATCACATACGAAGGAGAACACAAAGAACAATTATAGATCTTTGCCAGAATTCTGACATTGGAAATACCCCATCAAAATTTCTCATCTGTCTGTCCTAAAGAGAGGAAAAATGCTTATCTTAAAGATTCATGATCTGAGAGCCCGATAGGATCTGCTGTTTCCATAGAGCCGAGCCCTAGATTTCCCTTTAATGTAATTAAGCCTGAAGATTTATGAATACAACAGGCCAGAACTTGATCCATGTTCATTTTCAATTACTGCAATGAAAGGCCTCCATCCAGATGTCTCTATTTACAGCATTCACACAGGCAGGACCAGGGGCCGGAGGGGGAGGGACGGCAAATTGTCACACTTGTTAATTCTTCACTGAGGACACTCAGCAGAGGTCTTGGCTTTGACCCTGCCACAAAAGGCAGGGGTCTGCCGGAGCAAGTGCATCAATGACAAGGGGGCAGACCCACCGACCCGCTAGGGTCACTCCCTCTGCTTTGTAGGTATTTGGGTAATAATAGGGGTTCATTCCTTATTTTTATTTCTGTTACAGTGCCGGGGCATGGAAAGAAAGAGAGGAGCTCTGATGTGAAAGACAAACATACATAATGAGAGGATCAAGCTTCCCCTAGCAACAGTAACGACTATGAAATGCTACAGGGGAAATACACAGTACTTAGTGACCCACATAATCAGACCTATTTTAGGAGCGTTGTTTTATTTTTCTTTTGAAGACTTTTTTTTTTTTTTTTCCTTTTTTTCATGTTCCCAGATCCATAATTTAGTTCAACAAGCAACATTTGGGCATAGCGCCTTTTCTCTCTTACCAGACATATCCTGGTGCCCCAGGTAGGCTTTTGATCATGCGTGTGGTGGCTGGTACAATACCAAGTGTTGGTACTGTCTGTATGTTTTTTTATTCCAGTTCCTCAAGGCTCCTGACAGACTCATACCAGACACTTTTTATTTTTCCCTTTAAAAATGCTTAAAGAAAAGAAACTGAAGTGTCACTGTAAAAAGAAAACTGTACCTTTCAGATATCTACACAGAGCTCAGTGCTTTGTTCGTCTTCAACAAAGCTAGTGGAACATTGTGTGTTCCTAAAAGCAGCAGTTTCTCTCTCATAATGGCGTTTCTATTTTCACAGCGCAAGGAACAAGGCTGTGACAGCACAATATTGTTTTCACTGAACTGTAATTGCATGTCATAAATTAAAATATCTTCATTAGAGCAAACCCTTTACAAATTTTCCAAAAGGCTAGATTATTTCTTGAAATAGCAGAAAATGTTCCACTCCATTAGCATTTCAAAGAGATTTATTTCTTTTGCCTTCTGAAGCTGTACTTTTTTGGCTTGCAGATAGGTTTACAGGTTTTAAAGGGATTTGAACAAACTTTGCCAATGAGAAATTATGAGCAAAACCAGAATCACAGAATGGTAGAAGCCCAAAACATCCTCTCTGCTTTCAGGCAGTGAATAAAAGCTGCACAAATACTGCCCAGGAATGGCCACTATATAAAAGTGTTCAGAAAAGAAGAACAAAAAGGAGGAACAAAACTGATGCTATCAAAAATGTCAATTGTTTATCACTTATCAGGATGAAATTTAGAAGTTCCTAAAAAAAAAATAATAAATTGAGAACAGCCTCAGAAGAGTGGGTGCCACTTATTAGGATAGCTATGTTGTAATCTGTGTAATACAAGGTTGAATCCTTCTCAGTTGGCTTCGGAGACAGAATTTGAGTGTGTTTTATACTCAGCTATTGCTCTCACCATGAGGTGTATTTTAGCTTCAGACTTAAAACCTGTTTTAGCTTTAGACTGCTTGTTTTTTAGCACACATATAACTTGGGACTTGCTGAGCCTTGTGGCTCTAGGTTTCAGTGAAGCACTTGATTCTGCAGTGAGGATCCTTGTTCTCGTAGACAGATTGCAGTCCTACCTGGGAGAGCAAGTGGCAACTATCCATTCAGGGCCTCTAGACAGGGTGCTCAGTTCTTATCTTTTTGGGTTAGAGCCCTCTTGCCATGCTCCCAGTGTCCCACTGGAGAAACTGAGGGAAGCCAAGGCAGGTAGCTGTGGGTTATCAAGGAGGACCTGGTTCAAAAGGCTAATAAACAATAAAGAGAAAAACAGATTAAAATATTTCAGTAAAAGAAAATTCAAGATTTTTGCTGCTGTTTATGGCTAGAGTGAGAAGATCAGAATCCTCAGCAGCAAAACTGTTGTTAAGCTGCTCCCAAGCCATCATGGCAAAAGGGATGGATGGGGTGGTAAGAAGGAATAAGAAAAGAAGCATCTTTCTCCTCATTAACCATCCATGGGAAGGATTGGACTGGTGCCGACCTGTCTTTTCACCTATAATTTACAATTTTCATAAGAAACAACCATTTTACTTCCACATAGAAAGACAAGGATTTGTTTTATGAACTAGTAAGTGGAGCTGAAGATATGCGGCTTGATCTTGCTGCACTCATATGTTCAATTCTTCCTTCTCTTATGGTCAGGAGAAAGGATCAGCTAGTGATGGCAATGCTTTCCATAATCGTTAATAACCTCTGATCTGGAACTGGGAATTGGGCCGATGCACAACGTTTCAGAAAACCCCACCTGCAATGGCCTGTGATTAACAATTGCAAGTGTAGTTGAGTTGTAAGTATCCACTTGTAGTTTCCACACCATCTTGCTCAGTTGGTGCTTGTATTTGGTTTTTTTCTGTCTAAGTTATCCTGAACAAGCTTAGTGGATTTTATTTAATGTCAGAATAGCAATTCCACAATTTTAGTTACTCCTAATTGAAAAAACATGGACAAAAGATGACAAAAGAAGCCCCTAGTTTGAATGAAAATTGTAATATGAACATTCCAGAAAAGAAGGTAGTTGTATGGTATTTGTAAGATTTGTTTTACTGGACAGTGCTTTAACTTCACATTATTTAATATCATAATTAAACATAATTACATCTTGATATACAATAAGTAAAAAATGTACAAAATTCGCCTTTCTTCCCTCAGGGAGAAGAGACTCTTTCTTTCTCAGGTAGGGAACTAGAGCAGTGCAGTGAAGAAGCTCCTCTTTGATGGAGGAGGGATTTGCAGCCCACAGTGTGGACCACAGCTGGTAAATTGTATGGCATTGTTGAAACAGCCCAGAGGCTGCCTTGCCCCCAAGTTTCACTTTGATTCACTTGTCTGTCTCACCCATGCCCTTATGGAGGGCTCTGGATTTGGCTTTGAGTCTGCAGGGAAGATGCCGGCCTAAAAACAGAAAAGGGAAAGTGTGGTTGCGATGTGAAAGGTAGGAAGATTCCTCCTGCTGTGTCTCCTCCCAGCCTCTGAGGATATACCAGTTTACCCATACAGCTGGTACCCTCATCAATATTCTTTTCCTCCTGTCTGCAACAGTCAGGATCCCACATATACCCAGGTTTTATGCATGGACCTAACCTGGACTCAGTTGGACAGTAGGACTGCTCTTGTTACAGATGAGGGTGCATGTATCCTTTGCAGGTTCAAAACCAAAGCTGATGGGTCTGTAATCATCTCTTCCTTATACAGTCAAATTTGTCACTTGGCAAAACAGCCTGAGGTGATGTAAGCTGCTTTACTAATAAGACATAGCCGTCCTTTTTTCCCCATATCCCCTTGAATTCTACTCCAGGGATGACTGAGTTCATCCTAGATAATCTCAACAATGAGATCTGGTTGCTTTGCAAAGATAGCATAAAGGCCTGAAGAGTGGTAAGAAATTATGATTTATTGCCGGCACCTCTTGCTAATGCCAGCACACAATCTATTTTCCATGTGTTCCTCTTTCTTTATTAACCACAAACAGTAATGTTACTTGAACTTTCATATACTGGACAATTTTGATCTGTTCTTCTACAAAATGATAGTTTCTTATTATTATTTATCCTTTAAACAACTAACATTTGTGCTTGAAATGACATTTGTTGGCTTTTATCAGGCTTCAAGAGTGTACATTCCTCCTTTCATTTATCATTTACATGATGAGCTCATAGCCTTGCTGAAAATGCCTGAGAAAAACCACTTGGCTGCCATTGGGACTGTGTGGATAATATTCAGGTAAGCATTTATTTATTTTTCCCACTGTACCGTGCCTCCCTGAAGAGTTTGAACATTATGTTTTGAGCTGCAGCACAAAAGTGTAAGATACACTTATGAAATCCTTTGAAGTGCCAGCAAAGACCTCTGTTCTACTTTCTCAAAGAAATCAGACCAAGTAATCTGCTACGCGAGGCATAAATGACGTCCTATTATAGGGAAGATGAAAGATGCGTTACTTTCAGAAGGACAAGAAAAAACTTAAGCTGACCAGTGTCTCAATATGGCAGCTTGGTCACTCATCTCAGAAAAATATTTTGAAGCAATTCATATTAAAGAACTGTCCTTTAAACAAGGTGAGTGTGAGCTTGAAGATCTTACTTACTAGCTCAAAGTCTCCTGAAGGCCAAGATGCCTGTTAACCTCTTTAAAACACCCTTGAATCCAGTGTCATGCAAGCATGAAAAGTGTTTTCCTAACATCTACACTGAACTGTACAGAGTTGTGGAGGACTGATCAGTCTTTCTCTTAAGTATTTTTTTCTGACTTAGATGAGCTTTGATGGTCTGCATAGTTTTTTCCAAAATGTGATTTTATTAAGAACACCTAATACAGTAGGTAGAGCCATGAGTAATTCCATTTGCATTTTGTGCTGTTAATGTAATATAATTGCTGTCATGAGGATGGTTTTAGCTTGTTCTCTAAATAGTGCCAGGGGTCTGTTGTCACATTGGTGTGTTATAGATATCAGTGCTCCCTTCGATATTCAATTGTTTTATAAAAGTAAGAGCTAGAGAATTAAAGTAATTAAAATTGAAAATCCCCAATGCAGCTACATCTTAACCGAGATGCTGTTGATCACTTGCATTTTGTTTTTTTCCTTGCGGGTTTGATAAATGAGGCACTCACCACACCAGTTAAAATTTCAAACTACGTGTTTTGCTGTGAGGTTTCAGATGAAGTTTATTTGCTGCCTAGGTAACAAATCCAGATGTGGCACTCATTGTATATTTTACTAAATTATGTGGAACAAGCTGAGGACAAACACAGGAGACTGTACTCAGTTAAAGTACATGTTGTGGTATCCCAGTGCGTTACTAGGGAAAACAAATATTTTACTCTTTGTCATTTGGATTTGTCTGGAAGTGAAACCAGAAGCTTGGCATTTAGACATGAATAACTGCCTGTATGATTTCCATTATCTTTAGGTGACCTAAGATTGTTTTACTTTAGAAAGTAATTGCTTTGTGTATTGATTAAAACTTCATGACTACAGGAGGAGAAAATTCAAGCAGAGGGAAGAACAGGATTGATTGCTGCTACAGAAAACTAACAGTAGTTTGTGTCTTTTTATCTCTGATAACTTGAACCTTGAAACTGGTTTTCTAATTGTGATTCACTTGAAAATGTGTGCTTCTGAGCTGCAAAGCTTGGCTTGCTGTTGGAATTGGTACGGTTATTGATAATATTTTTGCACATCAGTGTAGTACAGAGATATGCTTTCTTGGAAGACCAGCTGCGTTTTCTAGAGAGTAATTCATCTGGCAAACAAAAGAGCCAATACACTAAAGGGATTACTGAAGGAAAAAACCCAACAGGGCCCTGCCATAACATAGGTGACTTTCTGCTCTGTGCTGTTTAGCATGATAATGACATGAGATTCAATATTATAGACAATTTAGAAAATATAAAAGGTATTTTCTGTATCTAATGAGGTTAGAAATGAAAGCAATATTCACAATATGAATACATTGTATTTCTAATGTACCTAGAATCATACTGATTCGAGTGGGAGACTTTCCAGTGACACAGCAAATTATCCTCCTGTTACCTGACCTCAAACCAAAATGAATGCGACCTGAAAGAATCATCTCTTAGTTTTGGTGAATGGCTCACCTACTAAGAACAAACAGGATTTAGCAGCTAGGATGGTGTTTGTGGTGACTGTGGACTCAGGCTCCCTCTCTGGCCTGAGACTGCTCCTGCTACACCTCTGCCCTGACTTTGGGAGCAGAGTTGAGTCTTTCACACTTTAGAAAGTAGGCTGGTTTGACTGGAGAAGGAGAGAGCATGAGCTTGATTTTGAGCAAAGAGCTGGGAGCAGTCCTGACTCCACTGAAGTCAACGAGAGTTTTGCCATGAACTCGGATAGGGTCAGGATTTTGTGTGATAGGGGATCTATCAGCTGGGCCATGGATGCCATCCCATGCTTGATCAGAAGGAAGCTGCTGACAAGTTTCCTATAATGGAAATGTTCAACAGAAAACAGTTTGCTGGGCAGGAATGAGACACAGGAATACTCAAAGTCATGAGGGACCACAGCTGAAGAGGTTGGAAATAGTTTTAAAAAAAGCAACCCACTACTCAACTTGCATCTTCTCAGACAATAGATGTTTAAAGTTCTTGCACTGCAAAATGATTAAACAAAAGGTTGAACAACTCCATTTTACCTTATTGTCACTGAAAGGATAACTAAATTTGGGAGGCAATCTCATTAATATTTAAGGGAGTGCTTTAAGCACATTATGAGGGTGGGAGTATAATAATAGATGCTATTCTGAAATCTTTGGAATTACACAGAATTTTCCCTTGGACACTTCAGGTCAAATCCTGTCTATTCTGTGCACTTTGATAATTGCAGTGACTGTAGTGCACATTTGCTGTGATCAAAGTAACCCAAAGGAGGATCCTGACAGTGCAGTCTCAACCTCCTCAGTAGTTTTGGTTGTCGTGTTGATTTAAATGTGGATTTTTACATCTAAGATGATAGTTCTTCTATAATTGTTCAGAGAAATATCAAGAATACATCATATATTCAACATGGATCCATACCCTGAATTATCTTCCATTTTTAAAGGAAGTTGTTTGACTTAACAGTGGTATGTTTGAGAAGCTCCATACGGTAATACTAAATTTTAAAGAAGTGCACATCTGTCAGCTCTTGACAGTGATGAATCTTAAGTAGGTTTTCCAGTTATTTATGGGTATCAAAGTGATGTTCCTATTGTAGATCAAGAGCCATAGTGTGCTTCCCCTCTCTCCTGCTTTCCCCCTTGCAGTGCTGTAAATCTAACTTCTGCCCATCCTATTGTTCGAAGAAAAGCAGCCATATTGTGCTGATTGCTATTAAATTAAAGCAGAAAGGGAGGGAAACAAATGTGGAAGCCAATCTTACCAGCAGGGATACCACTATCTTTTATTTTGCCTTTTGGGGGTCACAAAGTCATGGCAGGCTGCTGACCTCTGATAACCTCTTCAGTGCCACAGCATGCAGTTTCTTTCGGAAGAACTTAATTAAACACAACTGAAGTTCCTGGCTAACATTTGTTCCTGCAAAGAGCCGTCTTTGATTGGTGTTTTCTGCTGAGGGCACAACAGAGATGCTGCTTTTGTTCTGAGGTGAAAAGTTAGCATATGTTAGTTAAGGATTTGTGGTTTCCTATAGGTCTGGGTCTTTCTGAAGATTCACCAGGGTTCTCAGCTAGCACTGGAGCACCACAGAAATGGAGGAAAAGCACATCAAACAAGTTTAAAACATGTTTTAAATCGGGACGCTCCAACTTATTGAGGGCTGTATGTGATTTGGTCCAAGGTAAATAAAATTATATTCTCCATATAGAGTTGGTGATGTATCTGTCATAGTCTGTGTCTTTGATATGAACCATGCAGTATGGAACATGTATCCACCAAAGCTTGACTGTGAGTCCCAACAAGATTAAATACAGTAAGATGAGATTTATTTAGTTCTTCTGTTGTGGAAATGTGCTCGCAATAAGGGAGAGAATAAGCAGTTTTTCTGGTATAGGGATATAAATCCAGAACACTGACTGAATTTAGACAGCACCTGCCAAGTGAAGTGTGTGCTGTCATGCATAAAGCTCTTTCAATTGCAGAAATATCTGGGCAAAAGTCACCTTCTGTGTGGGTTTTTTTTGTTCAGTCATATAGTTGTTTTGTACGTGGAATCAGTGGCAGAACATGTGACTAGAGAGAAAGGCTGTTGATGACTCTTGGAAACAGAGCTGGGTTCTGTACTTCGTGTTTGCCGAATCGCTTTGAAACAAGAAACATTACTTGACACGTCTTGGTATAATTGAGGATGTGTGAACGTCTGCATGACTCTCTGGCAACCCAGGTCCTGCTCTGCTGAAGGTCCTTTCTCAGTGGGACAGGAGTTCACTGTGAGCTCTTGGGGCCCACAGGAGCAGAGGAACAGCTCCTGCACTTGTGGGTTGTCCAGGTTGTTGCCATGGGAGATGAAGTGGCACTGCTTCATGAAGAGCAGTGGAATAGGGTGTGGGAAGAGATCAGGGAAAGGATTCAAATGTATCACAGAGACTTGCCTTAGCAAATCCCAGTTAAGTAAAAATTTTCTCATTATTTGCTATTCAGTCTTCTCTTCTCCTTTTAAACCTGATGCTTGATACTGTATGTCATAATCTTGCAAAAGAGCCATTTGGACAATGTTTACCGAGGCTGCGTCGCCTTCCTCGGAGTTAATGTGTCTCTGTGCAGGCAAAGGATACGGAAAGCATCTGTTTTCAGGGCTGGGGCCACCCCAAGCAGAAATAATGCAGTAAAAACTGCCTGGAAAGATCAGGTTACCAACTCATTAGAGGGAAAGCATCCTGGTAACTGTAAAATGAACTTCCATATTCCCTCATTTCTAGCTTCTAATTTGCTAGGTGGTTTCACTTATTAGCATACATTCAAGTGTGTGGGCACTTGTATGGCTCTTTCTTTAAGAAACAAAAACATTAACTCTCTAGTACACCACCTGTTTGCACTTCATTGTCAACTGTGAGGGGTTATTTTATTGGCTTCATTGTTTCACTTTTCATTAAGTTTTTTCTTTATCAACATGCAAGCTGCAATCCGATTTCTTTTTGCTAGAAATGGACTTTGTCATTAATACCATACTTCTGGCTGTATTTCTTTATTTAAAAGAAATAAAGCTTTTCTTTTATATCTAGTCTTTACATCTACCCTTGGTGTGTGTCTTTGTGCTAGTGGCTTTCCAAATGTACTTGATTTAGCTTTTCAATATGTAATTAATGCCAAACAAGTTAACTGCTTTACAAGTGTCCAAAATTCCCTCATTTCATTTCTATTCATTTATCATCCTTCATTATACAGCCACTGTTCCACATAAACACAAATGATTGTTAATGAATGCCTAATGTTGTATTCATTAGAAAATCAGGTTAATGGCTAGTAATGAATATCTAAGCTACTTGTTACTTTCAAGTATGTTTTTTTCCCCTTGTTGATTACAATACTTCTTTAATCTACAAAGAAATCATACCTGTGTGTTAGGCCAACTGAAACATGATGAGGTCAAGCCTTTGCAAATGTCCACAACCATTCCCATATTGCAGGTGCTTTCTCTTTAGGTGGAATGCTGAAGATATTTGACAAAGACAGGCAACCTGTAACTGCTAGTTTATCCTCAGTTTTGCGATTAATCTACTTAAAGGACTACTCATGTTCTTAAAACCATTTTCGGCTAGTCAAGGTGGCAAAGATCATTCCTAGATACCTTTCTACAGCCATAAGAGATTTGAGGACTCAAGACCTTTAAGAAATATGCTTTGGGAAAGACTTTCTTTGAATCAGAGGTAAAACGGGGTTCTGACATTTTCTGTAGAACAAATTTCACTGAACTTATCCCACAGCAAAGATGAGACTCTGCCCTGACAAAATTTCTTTCGAGCTAACAACATTCTTTTGTTTCTACCAGAAATAGCATGTTTTAGCTTCTGGTCTCTATAACTGTTGTACATTATGTTAATTCATTAGCATGGTTGTTATTTCCTGCACCAGAAGTGGCTGCATTTTGACAGCTGAAGCAATACTTAGATATTGGGTACAGTGAAATATTTTAAAATGCATTTCATGTTACAAAGGTTCAGTAATCCTGATCATGCTAGATTATCCAAACACAAGTGTGTGTATATGCGTGTGTAGTGTCTTTTCACAGATATTCAGAGATAAGCAATATTGAATAATATTTCTTGTCTTGCTTTATAAGGCTCTGCCTGCCAAAAAGATTTGGCTATTTGAAATTATATGTCCATAATAACTGGGCTCTATTTCATATTTTGTTTTATAAAGTGTTGGCTCATCTTTGTTTGCTATTGCTTCTGCTATGGTAACACGAAGGCCTGGAGATTCTAGGAGCACTTGAGCTGGAGCTATAGCTGTTCTGAGGGCTCAGGAAACAAAAGATCCTGTATTGTTTGCATTGATACCCATCAAAAACCTTCTTGTTTTGCCTTATTAGACCTTAAGGGACTTCACAAACTTATTGAGCAATAATGGTGATGAACATGGTCCTGCTGGACACCTTAAGCACAATGGCTCTTTACAGTTATAAAGAAATTACTCCTTATTGGTAACTAAACCTTGGAAGAACACGTTTGCCCTAATTATAAATGATGTGAAAGAGTCCTCAGAGTGACTTTGCAGACTGCTGTTTGTCAGACATTGCAGGTAATTTTAAAAAAAAAGAAACTCAATACAGTTAAAATATAATTGTCTCTTTATAATGTTCCTGTCAAACAAATTACAATATGAAATAAGATGAGAGAATTTGTGCAATGAAAGACAGTAAATTGTATTTGTTACTCAATGAAAGTATTTCAGTGGCAGTGTTGCATCAGAGGACATTATCTGCTCCCAGCTAATGTTGGTAGTTTGGTAGTAACTACGGTCAGGATTAGGGTCCTATATCAGCGTAACAGCAAGGAGTGTGTTACCTATATTGTTGGGTCTCTGGCAGTAGCTCTATACAGTGCTTTGGTCAGAATGATTCCCAAGAGTATATCTCACATGTTGAAAGTCAGACATATACTGTGACATTTTTCTGAATAGTTTCTACTGACATCTCAAATTTCATCAGCCCCTTCTCTGTCTCCTCAGCACTTTGCACAACTGAACTTTAAGGAAAGTGCCAAAATGTAGGCATGTGCTGGGTCTGCTCATTAGGCAGACAGCTGAAATGGCTGCTAGAAGCAGTACGGAAGAGCACTGTGGTACCTCCTGGCAAGTCTTTATTGGGTGGCTTTAGAATGCATGTATGACGGGTTCCTGGGTTTAGCCTGGAAAGGGAAAGGTAAACAATTAATACTGATACAGGGCTTTAACCTACAATGAGAATAATAGTGAGTTAAGTTCCAGGTGTCTGATTTTATTTATTTGTGATTACTTTGGGTGGGTCAAGAATGCCCCCATTATACGATGGAGATATCTCATGCTTTGTCTTTCCATTGGACTTGGAGAGTGGAAATTGCAGTTCAGGCAGTCTGGTTTTAAATGATATCTGGCCCTAGATAATTTAATTTTTAATAAATTATCAGCTGAGTATTTGATTTCAGAAGCTGTTTACTAGTGTGGTATGTACAGAGTCAAGAAGCCGACCAAGGAAATCTGGTTATGGCAGATCACCCTGCCATACTGCAAACCTACATGAGGTGAGACTAAAATATGAGCTAAAATTTCTGTTGTGCCACCTGAGAGTCTTCTTAGATCTGTTATATACCTTTGAAATATCTTTTTTGGAAGTCTTTGGAAGTGATGTACTCAGCCTGCAAAAATCAGGCTAAACTAGTTTTTAAGTACATTGCAGGCTGTCCCTTATTATACAGCCTGTGTGAGAGGAGTATCCACTGGCTGGAAACATTTACTGCTGCACTATACATACAGTCTCACAACCACTATGCTGCATTCAGTGTAGTTTTGTGTGCTCTGCCCTACTGGCATCAGTTCTTCATACGCAGAGGGTTGTTTGGCTCTTCAGTGCTCTTCACTCACTACCATCCTGCATACGAACAGGGATGGTTTATGTTTTTGACCCTGTCATTCCTCTGCAAGAAGGAGAAAGACCCTTAGTAGCAAAAAGTGTAACCTGTAGACCATAGACATCAGACATGCTTGGTAACTCAGTGTCATTGCTGGTGGCTGGGGAAGGGTTGGTGAGGGCAAGTGAGGGTGACATACCAGGGCACCCAGAAGTCCTAGACTAGGGGACAGAGCTTGGTACGTAGCACGGGGAGCTCATGGTATAGCACAGCTCATTTCTCCCAGATGAGTCAGACATACAAGCTGACAGAAAGCAAACATCCAACAGGAAACAACATCCTAGACCTCCCTTTTCCAACCAGAACATTAACCAATTTTTAACTCTTTTTAGTAAGTGCTATTGCCACATCAGTAGCATACAGCATATACAAAATTCCCACCATAACTGTGGGGGTTGGTTTTATTATTTTTTGTGTAGCTTGTAGGAATTTCTGTTTTGATCAGTCTTGGAGCTAGTATTCTCATGCTGTTGTATAGTTCTTGATCTTCTGACTGATTAAATAACCCCTTCTACACACACAAGGATTATAAAGCAACACAAAACAACAACAAATAAAACCTCGCTTGGTGTAATCTTTAGTACTGTTGCTAGTACTATCACCTTTTGCATTTAATGTGCTATTCAGATGATTTTGTGAAGAATATTTTAGGAATACATAGATGTTGAAGCATTGATTTTATTATTCATCTGCTGTGTAAGAATCAAAATCAGCTTTATAGGTGCAATTTTCTCTTCACTAGGGATACAAAGCACAAAGATTACAAGAATAATTTCATCTTTTTCTTTCAAATAAAAATAAATAGATGAGTTCATCAAGGAAATTGCTGACCTGTTATATTTTTCTCTTTCATTTGCTAATGATCCCCTCTTTTAGTGAATGAAGCTTGAGCCTGGTGATTTTTCCTGAAATGTGTACATGTATATCTGGTAAATTAATGTCAGTATGCTGGGAAAGATGGTAGCCATAGGCCAGGGCTTTTCGTTGCCATGGATCCATTGCAGACCTCTCTGATTGTAGCTTGTTAGGGCTTTGTTTAAACAAGTAGGAACTGGGGGGGGCGGGAAGGGGAAAGGATTTTCACCTATTTCTGTCATTTACATTTTAACTGTTCTAATTGTCCTAATTTCCTTCCTATTTACAATGAATAGTTAGGGGAGCAAGCCTTCAGTGGTGACCACTACACTCTTCAAACTCAGGCTGCATGTTCTGTACATGTTTTTTTCTCTGTGTTATTCTGGCATGGAAAGCATTTAGCCTGCACTGGTCTGCCTGCGAAGGCTATGTGCTGTACCTTGGATACATACATGCTCATCACCTATAAAATGTTGTGTGAGAACTGACAGTGCTTTAAACATCAGTTTTAAAAAATAGTGCTCAGTTCCACCATGCTATTTGATTTGGTCAACTGTTGCAGTTGCTTGAATTCGCTGTTTTAAATATATCAATATGCTCTTTAATGTTTTCCATTGCTGTTCGTTTTGAGACCAGGTTTACGCTGAACAGATGTTGCTATGGGCGAAGACCAGTGCCCTGCTCTGGGCATGGCAGTGGATACCAGCCTGTGCTGCAGCCGCTGCAGTTGTGCCAGTGTGGGGGACGATCATCGTGACAAAATGGCAGCGGGTATCTGGCCTTGTACCGACAGTAGTGAACATCTGTGTCCAAATGTGTCCCCCAGTGTGGCCTTCCTGTTGGGTCCACAGTGAAAGATGGGAAATGTGTGAAATTCTGCAAGGGTCTGAAGAATCAAGTTTTTGGTACACTGCTGCTGGTCTGAGCCCCACCTTCACCAGAGGAGCTGTGTTATCTCTGCATGTTCCCTCTCTGTGTCCTTGTCAGACATACGAGTGCAGAAGTGCTTCCCATCTCTTTCTACAGACCTCCTGTGTGAATAGGGAATTTCTATGTATCAGAAGAGCTGCTAGACCTTGTTTTCATTGCAGCTAAAGTCCTTCTTACCCTACTAAATGAAGAGAATGTAAGGTGACTGAATGATGTACATCCAGTTTCCTGTTACTTTAAAATCCTTTTTTACTCATCAGGTGGGTATATTTGCTTCGTTGTAAATGAATGCAGTTTGTTTCTAAATTCAAGAGCAGTATTTTAACCTGAGGATGAGTATTGCAACTTTGCTGTGGCTGCAGATGTTTAAGGTTCTTACACTTAGAAGCAATATTTAGTAATGGTGCCAAGATAAGGTTGATAATTATTGTCCACTGACTATGCATAATGATATAATTAATAACAGTGCAATAATAAAAGCCAGTTTGTTGGGAAGCTTTTATTTATTGAAGTCTGTATGAACTGGAAAGTGAGACCCAATATCCTTTTCCTTTCTTTTTTTCAGCTGTAAGGTGCAGCTCACTTAGAACCATAGAATCATAGAATCATAGAATCATTATGGTTGGAAGGGACCTCCAGGGTCATCAAGTCCAACCTTTATCCCATCATATTCCTAACCATTAGACCATGGCCTCAAGTGCCTCATCAACCCGTTTTTTGAACACCCCCAGGGACGGTGACTCCACCACCTCCCTGGGCAGCCTGTTCCAGTGCCTAACCACCCTCTCAGTAAAGAACTTCTTCCTAATATCCAATCTAAACTTCCCCTGATGCAACTTGAGGCCATTTCCTCTCGTCCTATCATTAGTAATTTGGGAGAAGAGACCAACACCAGCCTCACTACAACCTCCTTTTAGGTAGTTGTAGAGGGCAATGAGGTCTCCTCTCAGTCTCCTCTTCTCCAGACTAAAGAACCCCAGTTCCTTCAGCCGGTCTCCATAAGGCCTGTTTTCCAGACCTCTCACCAGCCTCGTTGCCCTTCTCTGGACTCTCTCCAGCACCTCAATGTCCTTCCCATACTGTGGTGCCCAGAACTGGACACAGTACTCAAGGTGTGGTCTCACGAGTGCTGAGTACAGGGGCACGATCACCTCCCCACTCCTGCTGGTCACACCGTTTGTGACACAGGCCAGGATGCCATTGGCCTTCTTGGCCACCTGGGCACACTGCTGGCTCCTGTTCAGTCGGCTGTCAGCCAACACCCCCAGGTCCTTTTCCGCCAGGCAGCTTTCCAGCCACTCTTCCCCAAGCCTGTAGCACTGCATGGGGTTGTTGTGGCTGAAGTGCATGACCCGGCACTTACCCTTGTTAAACCTCATACAATTGGCCTCAGCCCATTGCTCCAGCCTGTCCAAATCCCACTGCAGAGCCTCCCTACCCTCAGGCAGATCGACACTCCCACTCAGCTTCGTGTCATCTGCAAATTTACTAAGGGTGCATTCGATCCCCTCATCCAGGTCATCAAGACATTAAACAAGACTGGCCCCAAGACCAAGCCCCGAGGGACACCGCTTGTGACCGGTCTTCATCTGGATTTGACTCCACCACAACTCTCTGGGCTCGGCCATCCAGCCAGTTTTTAACCCAGCGAAGAGTCCACCTGTCTAGACCATGAGCCGCCAGCTTCTGCAGCAGGATGCTGTGGGAAACAGTGTCAAATGCCTTACTGAAGTCCAGGTAGACAACATCCACTGCTTTTCCCTCATCCACTAGGTGGGTCACCTGATCATAGAAGGAGATTAGGTTGGTTAAACAGGACTTGCCCTTTGTGAACCCATGCTGGGTAGACCTGATCCCCCTGTTGTCCTGCACTTGCCACACTTAGTGACAGTATCTAACTTTTTAAGATTGTGTGTAACCTGAAAGACTCAAGTTGGCCATATAAAGTGGTCCAATGAAGTGTCCCAACAGTGTAGGAGAGTCAGGGTTAGGGCTATGGTTACACCATTTTCTTCCTCTTTTCTCATGAAAGTCCCAGACATTTGCCTATATGAGTCCAAATCATCATTCCAGTGGACTCACGCTTCATATGGAAGATTACCTGTCTTTCTGTCACTGTACTTTTATTTCCTCTGCAGTACAAATAGTCCAAGTGTTTGTGGCAGCTTTTTCACAATGCATTTTCCTCTACTATAAACGTCTCTTAAAGCAAGACGTGTTGTTTTCCTCTTCCAGCTGTAGGTCCATGCAAAAGTCCACAGTCGTACAGTGGATGTGTGCAGATGTCTGCAGGGCTACTCTGATATTTTAAGTGTTGGCTGTGTAACAGCACCTAGAACAAAGTAATTTCTCACTGACCAAGGTGTACAGGAGCATGCAGGCTCTCAGTGTATTTCTCCATAATGCAGCAGCTCAGGAATGTCGCTCTGTCTGACCAGAGAGCTGCAAGGAGGCTGCTGGTCTCTGGACCTGCAGATTTTGGTGCAATTTCTGACCCTGGAAAGGGAAGAGGGGAGACAGGCGGTGCTGGTGTGCCTATGGCCATATAGATAGATATACCGGTAATACCCCCTGGTGGGGACACGAGGTCTGCCAGCCACAGGAGGGACTTTGTCAACAAATGTAAATGCCGACTTAAGAGCTGCAGGGAAGCTTTATCAAATAACTGTATGGCTCCTGTAGGTTTGTGTATAGGAAGTATTTTACTAGTGCTTTTGCACTAGTTAAAGGATGGGATTTATTTATATTTTATTTTATTTTTGAGAGTCCTAGCCACTGTTACTAGGCAGGCAGAGCTGTGTAGTGTAGACCAGTCTTTTGCTTCATCATTCTTACTGTTATACATTTATATGGGGCTAAAGCATTGTATTTCTAATTAGGTAATTTACACTCTGTATTTCTTAAGTGCACAGTAGAGAGGCTGTTAGCACTTTTTTTTTTTTTTTTTTTTTTTTACCTTGTGTTTTCCAGATGACAGCAGGTAGCAGAGATGAGAATTTGTTGTGTGCTATTTCTCACTGCTATTACTCCTCCGGTTCTCTGCAAACTCCATGGGAATGCTGCAATTTCTACTGGTGAAATAGAGAAATATGGGAATATAGCTGAATGAATAAGTGAACAACAGCAAAACTTTCTTTTTTTTTTCTCTAGGTTATTTGCATGTGGAAAGTTGCATGGTATTTTTTCAAGATTATATCAATGTTATACTAGAATGATTGGATATTCTTCTGTAATTGTTATTCTAGCATATCTTCTACTTCTGTTATAAACCACACTGATTTTACTAGGAAGAGAACTAAGACATGTTGCTCTTCTGTGATGTCTTTCTCTTGTTATGAGAGTCTCAGTATTGTTGAGAAGCCTCAAGAAAGCATCAATATACAACAGTGAAAAAAATCTTGTCTCTGCCTTGAATAATTTATCACTTAAGTAAAGGATATTATGTCAAATTGGAATATATTGTTGGAGGAAGAATATGTGTTTGAGATCTGTGCTATTTTGCTTCTTGAGCAGTTTTACAAGTTACCTTTCACTCACAAAATCTATGTGAGAAATTGACTGTTTAGTAATACAATAGACATAATTCTGATATTTTACAGTATTTTTTATCAATTTTGCAAATAAGAATGCATTTTAACATAAAATATCCTAGTGATTATATTATTTTTTAAAAAAATGGAAATCAAACTGTGATAGACATTGCAGAATCAAAAATAATAGGGAAAGAGCAATGCTGATCCTTTAGTATCAATACTTGACAAATCAATGCTTACACTGTAATTAGCCTTTTGATTTGATTACCCAGTTAAGTGAAAAAAGTTTCCATTACTTCAGATTTTGATTGGTATTTGTATGCAAAGACCAACCTTCTGCTTGTATCATTTTGTTTTGCACACAACTGGAAAGAATATGAAATATGATGTGGTTGTCCACACCCTAAGATAGGTCAGTGGTCTAGAAGTTTGCTTTCCAAGGTGAAAGTACCCAGGACTCAGCTGGGACCTTGTGTAATTTTGCTGACCTCTGAGGAGTGACTCTGGATTTACACCTCTGTAAACGACAAGCTTAATTAGTCCTTTTGTGTCACATGCTTAAATTCCTGTGACCTCAGCTTTTTAAATTGCTTCCTAGGGTTTTAGTCAAGCTCAGATAGGGTAGCATTTAAAGAAAACTCTTCGTGTTAGCTTAGACCAGTTCCTTTGATATTAAGTGGAATTTTCAAAAATCCTATCAGTGCTGTGTGATTGCTGAAGCCAACTTGATTAATTATGCAAAAGTGCATTGGCTCTCTAGGTATGGCATCTTAAATTTGCATGAATGCAACATAAAACCAGGAGCCAAGGTTACTTTCTGAACAGTGAAGCAGTTATGTTGGGTTAAGACACGTTTATTAAGACAAGCTGCTGAATGAGACGATGGCACATTGCTGGAGTGGCGCTGGACTGACGAGCTCATGGATGGCTTGTTTACTCTCTGTGGAAAGCTTCTCTTCAAGGGAAAATCACACCTCTAAAGATAAAATGATATGAAATTGCAGTTTAGGGTTGTGTGAGGCTATTATATATTATATGGTGAGAAGGGGATAGACAGCAGGGGATGATGGGCGCAGTGGCAGAGCTGCGTAATCTTCCCTGCAGGTATAAGAAACTTAAATTCACCTACCAGGCAGGTCCTCTGAGGCACACCCATTTGCTGTTTGTGCTCTGGGGGTAATTATTTTGGTTGTGATCTGAAAGGCATCCTCCTGCAAGGTGCAGGCATGCTAGTTGTTCACATGTTTTTATTACAGGTTTCTGGAGTTTGGTTTTGTGCTATTTTTACTAAGAACTACAGAACAAACGCCATGTTTTTGAAATGAAAGGATGTTGGCAAGTAGCGGTAAAAATATTGCCTATTTTTTGTTTACCATTGTGAAACGGACTTCTTTTCCCCTTAGAACTATACAACTTGTCAAGCTCAGACAACAAAGAATTTAATCCGTTTTGATTATTATATTTTTTTTTTTAAGCCATTAGAAAATGAAATAGTGAGTAGAAGAGGAAGGGGAATTCAGCTTTTGCTGGAGCAGCCAAGTTGTTTACCCTGAATCTCTTTGTTTTCAAACAAAGCAGTCGCGGCCATATGGGGTGGGGGGGGAGGAAATCAGGACCGTCTCTCTCCTGTGGGCAGTGCATTGCTCCAGTCTGCCATCCTGCCCTGAAGTGATGCTGGGGCTGGACCATGGCTGCTGCCTGGGGCAGCTTGCAGAGCAGGACCAAGTGTGGGAGGGCAGTGCTTATCACACCACAGTTACTATAGAAAAAAATGTGAAACTAACTGTAATATATGATTCAGACCAAGACACAAAACCAGCCCCCAAATCCCCCTTTTTGTCTATAAAATCCTAAAGGAGCTGTAAACTGTGGTTTGTATGATGCCAACTGTAGAGAGAAAAATGCAGTAAGTCTCCTGGTGCTTTTCTTTCTCTGCATACAAAGGTATGTTTTCTCTCACAAGAACAGTCTAAATATCCCATTAATGCCTTATGTGTAATATTAGCAAAACCCTTTTCAAGATAGATTACAGTATTTTGATTCGTTACTCATCAGTATGTATAATTATCGTTTAACAATGTTATGAAGGACTGATGAAGGGAAGCAGGTGTTTAAACATGCGGTACCAGTAGTTTGACACAGCATTTAATTCTCTTTATTTGCGCTTTTTAAAGAATTCTATTGAAGGAGGGAAAACAATGAGGCACTATATAGTCTTGAGTGTTTGCAAGAGAAAAAAAGATGTTTAGTCGATTTTTGGAGCAAGTGTTTTTTAATTAATGAGAGTGAGCATTATAATGGTAGTATAACATTATATGAAGATAGTGAAGGTAGCAAGGTGTGTTACAATTTTACATAGGGAGAAATTTATATCCTCACATGGGCTTTAGATCCATAAAATCTTTCTGGGTATCAAAGTAATAAAAAGTATAGCTTGGTCCTGAAAAGCCCAGTGTGATTTTTGAAACCCATACACAGGAGGGTGCCACTGCCAGGAGGTGGCTACCAGGGCCACGAAAAGGACCAGTGCGGTGCCATGGGTGATGCTCACCCTGCCTGCCCCATGCTGGGCTTAGCTGGGTCCATTACCTCCAAGGGGGTCAGCATCCCTGCTGGAGAACTCTGAGGGGGAAGGGCCACCTCTTCAGAGCTTTATGTGTCAGATGTTGGGATCTTCAGGACCAAAGAGCACTGTGAACTTCTGCCCAACCATTACTTTTGATGAGAAAACTCCCATTTATGACAGGTAATGCTTTCTGGGAAGAGGTGCTTAAAAACCTCCATGGCTGTGAGCTATCCTTTACCAGTAGCAGTGGTCTCCCTGGTCATCGCAGTTTGTCTTCTTGTAATTATTGTTAATGTACTGGTTTGAATTAGAACAAACCCAATTTTACTTTTCAGTTCAGTAACTTAGTTACCAAGTTTCAATTAACATAGGTTAATAGAGCCTTTAAAAATAATCTTTATTTGGGTTAAAAAAAGATATGCTTTTATTTTTTTTTTTCCTCTCAGCAGCTTTTTCTCTAGTGTCCAAAATAAGACAAAATGAACTATATTGCCTTCTGAAGCAGCAGGTTTTGGATGAAGGTCTATCAGGCACTTGCATAGCCAGTGCAGGCTGTTTGAAACAGGTCTGTAATGCAATAATGACAGCGCTGTTTCCTTTGAACAGCAGCGTGGCACCCCTGGCTATTTCTTCTTTGTCTGTAACTGACAGACTGAAGTCTTATGAGGTAATTCAGGACAACTATATTAAATTTTTTTTCTCTTTTTTTTTGTTGTGGAATACTAGTTTCAACAGTCTGAGTCAGCTGGGTGAGTATTGTGTTAATGCCACAGCCTGACAGTTCTTCCAGCGAAGACTTTCCTGCCTATTGATGGTGGAGAGATAGGTACCTCCAGAGAGAGGGTGGTTCAGCCATGTCTCCCTGTCCTGTTGCTACTCTGGTGACTTCATATCTACTTTTTATCACTCCCCGACTAATATTCAGCTGGTTCTACAGTGCTTCACTTGCTCTGTTTCATAAAACTGTAGAATCATAGAATGGTTTGAGTTGGAAGGGGCCTCAAAGATCACCCAGTTCCACCCCCCCTGCTGTCAACAGGGACACCTCCCACAAGACCAGGTTGTTCAAAGCCCTGTCCAACCTGGCCTTGAACACTTCCAGGGAGGGCTCAGCCACAACTTCCCTGGGCAACCTGTTCCAGTGTCTCACCACCCTCACAGGCAAGAATTTCTTCCTAATATCTAGTCTAAATCTACCCTCTTCCAGTGTAAGTGTTTCCAAAGAACTGTCTTCTGTATAAAAGGAACCTATGGTTACAAATCCAATAATTGCTCTTCTGAGAGGCATAAGGATTTTTGCATTAGCAATTACGCTATTGCCATTATGACTTGCTTTAAAGGGGCCAAATCTATGCCCTGCCTTATGGTGAAAGTCATTATAAGTGATCCTAATGATCCCTGTCAGCCATAAAGCGCACGCATAAAAAACAAACATAAGATGATGTTTCATGATTACACCTGTGTTTCTCTTTGCCTGATAATTTTGTTTTCCCTGCATGATATTCTAATATTCATAAAAATGGTGTCTTTACAAAGTGAGTTACTTTGTGGGTGACATTAGTATTTCTTTTTCCTCTATTTACTTTGTCTCCTAATTGCTGTTACATGTCATTAAAAGGTAGACTAGAATTACTGCACCTGCTGGGCCAAATAAGCTGACTTTTTTCTTTCATTTCTCATTGATCACCTTGTTCAAATTAGTTCTCAGCATGCTTGACAGGTAAGGAAATTTTCCATCTTGCTTGTGCCTTGCTTTCATTAGGCAAATTTATTTATTATTTCAGGGGTAATGCTTACAGTGAACTGAACTGCAACTTTGAGCAGGTGTGACTGTATCTACTGACTCAGGCCCTGGGCAGAGACAGTTCAGTGACCCTGTGTCAGCTCTTATTGTTTGTCTTGGAGATGCATCTCTCCTACCATTTAGCATGAAAGACAACCTGAGCAAGGTGTTACTCTGCTCAGAAACCAGTCCCTTCCACTTTTGACAAGTTCAGTGCAAATCCACTGAGGATGAGGCCATGAGGCTGTATTTTTCTTTGTGACAGGATCTCCACCTGGTCTGTCACTGTGAGAAGTAAGAGAAAGTAAATTTAACAGTATAGGCTATCTGTGTTTTATAATGTTCTCTAGCTTCTAAGGACTTTTCCTTCTTAACGTGGCTGCCAAATGTGTTTGTCGGGGAATTTCTTTGCTCTGCATGTGCAGTTGGCTTGCTTCTCGTCTCTAGCATACATCGTGCCGAACCAAGCCTTTCAGCTACCACAAAGCACTCTACAGAATTTGCATGACGAGGTGGCTCTGTAAATGCCAACTCCTTTAAAGTCTGTATTTGAACTAAGGAAGGGGTTTGGGGATAAATACAGGTCAGCACTGACACTGTCTTAGGGACCTACCCCCTTGCTTGCCAGGTGGCTGGTGAGTGGGGCTTGGCAGACCTGTGCTGTTTTGCTGAATTGCCTTCTATTTTTCATGGCAGTTTGAAGAGTTAAAGAGCATATTCCTATAGACCTCAGCATTGGTAGCTGGCCTGTTATTTCCAGTGGGATAGGTAGGACCTTACTGCTGCTTGGTCGCAGAGATCACCCCTGAAGCTTCTAGGACTCATGCCCAGGAGGTGCTCAGCAGAGGGGTGTTTTGGGGAGCAGCGACTGCAATTTTGAGCATGCAGGTTAGGTCCCTGCTCTGAATCCTCTGCCAGAGATGTCATTCTCTTTTGGTTTAGATTATAAGGAGTTTAGGAAACTGAGCCTCCTTCTTTCTGCAGCTAAATATGCACACCGATGATTAATTTTCCGAG
Source organism: Podargus strigoides (assembly GCA_028020825.1). Taxonomy (NCBI): domain Eukaryota; kingdom Metazoa; phylum Chordata; class Aves; order Caprimulgiformes; family Podargidae; genus Podargus; species Podargus strigoides. The sequence goes on along the minus strand of CM051663.1, from coordinate 110,740,101 downwards.
GTTTCTGTCAGTGCCCACTGTGCTGCCTGCTCCTCCTGGCCAAGGGGCTTTTCCTTCCTCCCAGTATCTTCCAGTCTGCTGAAGACAGTGAGTGTGAGTTCAACTCCTTCCTTCAGACAACATTCACTGTGTTGTACACTGATAAGTTATCAGGGCATAGAGCTCATTTGACACATCATGTCAGCGATGCAATACCCAGAAAAGCACCAGCTTTTGTGTTGAAATATTGCTGTTTTTTCAGGGAGCTCCTACACTTAAAAGATAACCGGGCTGACTTCAGTGGGAGCTTTGGTTACCCCGCGGGCTCTCAGCCCAAAGAGCAGATCCTGCAGTGATGGGCTGGATGTCATTTTAATATGGCTTTTGTGTCTTCATGAAAAAATGTAACTTCTGGTGTCAGTTGCATGAGAGTTGATGTTTAACTTTTTGGCCTTTAAGAAATTATGGTTTGACATTAAGTTTAACTTTCCTGGCTAATGAAATTATCATGATGGAATAGCCCAAGTAAATAATAAATACAATAACTCTTCTTTGCCTGTTGTGTGCTTTTACTATTCATAATTTTTAGGACCATAGATACTAGATACACTTACGTAAGACTTAACGAACAGTAATTATCTTTTGGCTAAAGAAAAAGCCTAAACGAATGCTAAGCTGCATTATCGCTTGGCTTCTGACATGAGCTGATAATCAGATTTTCTTGCTTAAATCCATGGTGCTTGAACAATGCTACCCACTGTCTGTCCTTCCCGATATTACCCTTAATTAGAAAGAACAGAAACACAAATCTGAATTATTTCAAAATCTGGTTTCCATGGTCAGTGGTTGGAAGGGCTTAACTTTATTACAAATAAACCTGGCTTTATTTACTAATGAAATCTGAAATGCTAGGCCTGTAATAGTAGATAGTCTAATAGTATGGCATTTACATGCTGAAAAATCTTGTGTGGGCAAAGTATTTTGTAATAAATCGTTAAGTAATTGAATTATGATTCTTTTATCCAATTAATAAAGCAGAAAAGGAGACCCATAGGAAGCCCTATACCATAGGTTAGGACAAACAACAACACATTGTTCTCTATAGCTTGCTCTTTGTATGTAAGATTTTTTTTTTTTGTAAGATGTGTTTGGCAAATGCCTGTTTCTGTCTTTCCATACAACTGAGTTTTTGATTTGTCTTTTTATTAATCTTTCTGTTTACTGGCTCCTTGTTTCTGAACAGATGAAAAAGTAAAAACTTTTTTATTTTTTATATATATAGTTGGGGAAATAACTGTATTTGTCCTTTTTATTTGTTTAGAGGATTGGAAGCCCCTTTTTCACCACTAAATATGATAGCTTTAACTTATCAGCAATAACTTTTAATCTCTATAAAATACCAGAAAGGTTATTTTATGTTACCAGATCTCTCTTACTCCACTCTCATATAACTGCAAATCTTCTTCCCATAGTTACTTTTGTAGTAAAACATATCTTTAGCAAAATGTAAGGAGAGTAAGAGTGCATGAATAATTTCTTTAATGCATGCTTTTCTGTTTTGACATATATAGGTAGCACTTGTTAATGTACCAGCACACATACAAACCCTTTATCAGTAGCTGGAGTTTTTTCTGCAGTATTTTCAAGCTATCTCCTTTTTCTACTAAAATACTGTATATCTTAAATAGATGTTTTGTGCATAATAAATAGTTATTTAAGAGAAAAGCCAGGAGGAAAACCACAGAGTTCTTGGCAAGCCAACAATTGAAAAGTACAGGTGCTAGGAATGGGTACAGGTGAAAAGTAAATACTTGTGTTGTGATATTGTTTTTTTTTAAATCAAAAGAAGGTACCTTTCATTCTGAGAAATTTGTTTCTTTTAAATATTTGCAATCCACAACCGATAGCACACAACGCCACTTTTCTTTTTTCCTTGACAAAAGGAATAGCTTGTGGCAACAAGCAGATGCTTGAGTGGGCTGTGTGGCATGAGGTGTACCATCAGCAAAGAAAATCAATATTTACTGTTCTAGTATCTTTGTGGAGTGGGAGTTTGCCTTGTTTAAAAAGAGGATTGTGTATAATATATAAGGCCTTGCTTTTAGTTAATCAAAAGTGGGGTATTATTGAAAAGAGCACATTCTTTACAATGAGTCACACTTAACCCTCCATGTCCTATAGTCCTGGTCTGTTCATTTATTATACAAAAAAAATCAAGTTGAAATCAGCTGAATGGTTAGATCTGAGAGGTCCTGGCAATTGTTTGCTTTTTAAAAAGTATTTGCTGTGACACAATAAATATGCTTAATAACATTGGTAAGCATGGTACTTGTTCACTAGCAGGGAAAGTGAGTCTCCAGCCACCAGCGGAGACCCCCGGACTGCTGCCTTACCAAGGTTTGCGAGAGCGCAGTTCTCCGGGCGGTGATTGCACCAGGGAGCAGTGGAGGATGCATCAAACCCACGGTACGGAGAAGTGTTGAAATACAGGTCTATGCACTACTTGGGGAAATAAACTTTTGCCCTCAAGGAAACATTTGTAATGAATAATACGATTAAGAAATCTCAGAAACTGTTTCCCAGTAATAATGGTTTACTTTTTGAGATTGCATTTTGCTGGAAAGACTCAGATCTCTGTTTTGCATTGATTTCTCCCCACCCCACTGCCCTTTTCACTCTACATTATGAAAAGTGAGTTTAATCCATTGTGATAAATTCTCATGCTACCTTTTCCTGCACTGAGCCTTTCGTCCATGATTTTTTAATTTCATAGTGGGGGAGTATAACCAAATAAAAGAGATGCTAGAGATGCCTGTAGGGAAGCTATGAAGTTTGCAAGCCAGTTTGGTGAAACAGAAAGGTACTTACTCGTGGAATGGAAATTATTGTTCATTTCACTGCTGAGCTTTGCGCTTCTCTCTATTCTTCTGTGGTTTATTAGGCAGATGCTGTTTACGATGCCGCACTTTAACTTCTGTTTATGGGTTTCAGTTATGCAGGAGCATAAACCTCTACTTTGTAAAACTCTTGATCCTGTAGAAAGCTCTCAAATGTGTCAGGAACTACAAGCGCTGCTTATACTTTAATGAAAAAATGGAGTGGTGGAGAGTAATATAAGTTCCTAAGTCAACTGTCTTGCTGTTTTACACTGCATTTACTTTTCTTTTGTCTTTTCTGTGATTGCAGGGTTTGGGAATCTAGATGGGAACAGGGAGTCACTGTGAAACTAAAGGGTAGAAATGTTTCTGAACATGTTATGCACAGAGAACATGAGCCCGTGGAGAAAGGTGCTAAAGGAGCGTGTTCAGTCTCCCAGGAGCTTGGGAGCTGCGTTACCCCAAGTCCTGACCCCTGCTCGAAGACCAGGGCTCATCTGTGGGGGCTGGTGGAAGGGTGTCTCCCACCAAGCTCCTTCGTCCCACTAACTCCCCATGAGCCTCACCCTCTGATGCTGCCAAAATCTCCTCCCTTGGCTTTTCACAGGGTTCACTGGCTTATCCAGGACACTGGGGTTAAGTGCCCAGGGTGAATACTTTAGAGCTGCTGTCCATAATATAGCCAATAAATTTATTTTAGTCATTGATACCTCTCTTGACAGCTGATGGGTTGAGCAGCACTGAGGGATGTGAGGGCAAGTGAAGGGCCAGGCTGGCATTCATGGGGGACTGGCCAAGGCCACAAATGCTCACCTGTATTCTGAAACTCTGGGGTAAGGGCTTGGTGAGAGCTATGGCAGACACAGGAGAGCTGACATGCCAAGTTCAATGCACAGTTATTGTGCATCTGATAGACATTAGCTCTGCGTAAACAAAAACAGGTTCTCCAGTAGTCATCACACTGTGATGTTTAATCGGTCTCTGTGTAGTACCCGGGAATCTGTGGGCCTTATGTTGACCAGCTTCTGATGCTTAACCTTAAAAAGCCAACCTTAAGAAATGAAAGTGAATATACTTGAAAATTAATATGAGAAAACAAGAAGTGAAGGTGAATGGAAAAACCTGTTTAAATTTCAAATGGTATCGAAGCAATATATATTTCTTCCTTTTCTTTAGAAACTCTTCATCTTCATATGCCTGGAATTGAAAGAAGACAGATTATGCTGGAAAATGCTTCCTAAACCTCCACTTCAGTGCTGTTGCTCTGGGGTAGCAGGACAGTGTCTCAGGCAATGTACACAGAGATGTATCGAATCTCACTTGCGTTTCACTTTACACAGCTCTCACAGAGGAGGAGCCCTCACTGCCCCAGACTTGAGGCACCTTTGAGGATGTTGTGTGGTCCTGGGCTCAGTACCAAGTTACAGGGCCTTCCAGATAAACAGGAGAGTCAAACCTGGGAGGGGTTCCCCTTCTCAAAAGAATACATGTGAAAATCCAGGTAATAAATTTGTTTTTTCAATTAAGGAAGGTTTAGGGTGTGTTGTAATTGTGGAGCTTTGCTGTTTGACTGTTTTTAAGAAGAAAATAGTATATCACACAGAAGTTCAGATGTGTCCTAGTAGTGTGGGTATGCAAATACAAATTCTACACAGAGACATTCAGTGTTTAGTGTCTAATAGGACTCAAAATGGAGAGGAGTTATTTGCTATAACTACACTTATTGTCCAATAAAATTATTCTTGCATTGCATGTGGTAACATCATCTAGGGACATAGACTTACAGTAGACTCAGATCACATGCCCTTTTTTATGGTAATTTTTAAGTTTCAACAATTATGAACGGATTAAAAAATATCATATGGCAATGCATTCCTCTTTTTTTTTCTCATTATTAGCAGCATAAATGCATCATGTACTGCTTATTGAATCACTTTTTTGCTACCCTTGTCCTTTTTGACAATGACGATTATAATTTGCCTTAACATACCTGTGCATTTTGTCATGCTAAGAAGAACTGTCTCAATAATCTGTCTTAATCTTGCTCATGGTCCAGAACAGGTCACGTGGTGGATGGCAGTAATATTGGAGCAGAGCAGTTCAGTTTCTCTTTAAAGACTCCTCAACAGTGAGGAGGCTGATGTATTACTTCAGGCCAACAGTCTCAACAGCTATGTCATCCTCCGCACCTTATGCTTTTCTGTGTCTTCCTTCCCACTTTTGGATAATAATTTGTGTTTATTGATCCATCTTCAAGATAATTTTTTCAGGTATGAATTTCAACCTTCTTCTCCTGCCATGTTGCAATCCATAGGTGAGAAAACTTTCAGTGTGATTTCTCTTTTCTCTTTCCATATGACTCTGACACAAAATTCCACGTTTTTCAAGGTGGGCTGGAAGTGCACCCGAAACATGTCATACTGATTTCCACGATTACCATATTCTGTGTCTTGGAAAGAGCCATGACGACACCTCGGCATGCAGAACCTACTTAAGAATATTGCCTTGGGTTGTTAGGACTCAGCAGGAGGGACTGTGTAACCTTTTAGCTTACCCTGAAAAGCAGAAGGTCCAGTTTGTTCCTTCCCAGTTGTCTAGGGTCAAATGTTTGCTCAGTGGGGAGCAAGACATCTTCTGTATAGTCTCCAGCTTCAAAAGAGAATTGGTGTGAGGCCAAATGCCAAGTGCTTTGGAAATATCTCCCAATAGACCAAGGGCTGCAGTTTATCTCAAATTATTGGTAAGAGAGGGCAGGGATTCATCATGGGGAGTCTTGATAAGAAGATCAAATTTAGGAACTGCCTCAAATCCTTAACAGTAGGTGTTTGAAAAGATATGCTGGGAATAGGAGGGGATGGAATTTCTCTGTATTTTTGTCTTCTAGACTTAGAGATGTGAGAATTTTCTGAAATGTATTTTGAAAGTGACAGAGCAAGTGTGACCGAGGCATATAATTTCCAGCAATATATGGGGCAAAATCAAAATATGTTCTTTGTGTTATGTTGCAAGTATTATTGGCATTAATTCATAATGTATTTCAAAGTTCTCAGACTGCATCTGTGTATGGATTGCAAGTTGAATGTCTGATATACAGAAGACTGACATAAACACATATGAAAAATAATTGATTCGTGGGCATCAAAAAGAATATTGGGAAACCAGATAAGCTGCAGCATTCTGATTGTTTTTCAAATGCTGACATGGGCTAACTTCATTCTATGTGAGTGTGTGTAAGCTGTAGTTTCTAGAATAAGAGGGAATATATTTTATTGATATATTATTATTGGATATTGCTGCTGCAATTTTAAATATTTATTCATTATTATAAAGTATGGCTATCCTAATATTAAAGTTGCCTGCTATCATTGGTGATTGAAGGCAACAAGGACGCATTGCCAAATTTCTGTTTTTCAGGTTTAATTTTTCCGTATTCACTGTCAGCCTCAGGCAGAATCTTTTCTTTTCAGCAGCTTCAGCTGCAACAGTGACACTGAGTCTGAGAAAAGTGTCAAGGAAAATAACTTGACTTTGCTGATATCGAAAGATTTAGACTATTTCCTTGGGAAACAATTGTGCTCCATGGGAGCAGGGACTAGATCTCAAATAGGATTTATGCCGCTATCCAGGATTTGCCTTTTGCCAGAGCCCTGAACTTTGCCAAGAGTATAATTTAAAAAAAAAAAAAAAGAATCTGTGCTTAGAGAAGGCACAGATTAGGCAGCTAAAGTCTTGGAAAAGTTCACAGATCCTGAGACCTCCCTCCTTTCCTCCTGCCTGTGCTGTGCCCTTGTATCACTCTGAACCTCTCTCCCAGCATTGCCTGCTCGGGCAGAGCTGCAGTGCTGAGGGGCTGGCAGCCCAGGGATTGGGAATACATTCAGGCAGTCTCTTATTACAGCTGTAAACCACAGAGGAGGCTGAAGATGCTGCAGAACTGCAGAGGTAAATGTAGGAAGTTACAGGGCTTCAGATCAGTTGCTGCTCCTCTCCACCCGCTGGGACCTGGTCACTCCTGTCTGAGTTGCCTTTCTCCCTTTCACCACAAATTACCCAAAGGCATGGCATTTCTTGTGATCACATGTGCCTGGCACTTATGCATTATTAGTTAGAGCTGAATTAACAGAGTTACTCCTCTCAGTTTGGGCCGGTGAAGTTAGCCTTCTAATATGTTTCTTTTCTTGTTCCAAGCATAGGAAGAATGAAAGTCTGGTAATTGCCCAAGTAAAAGTACACTTTGATTAAAACCTGCAAGATTAAGGAGTAGTAGCAAGAAGCTAGACCTAAGAGGTGGGAAAGAAGCAAATCACAAGAGGAAGAAGAGGGTATATGGCAGCCTGTAGGTAAAATTAAGAAATAGAGGTAGAGGCTATCAGTGTTTTTTGAGCATGGCAAAATTTAGACATTGGCATAGGAAATGAGCTGCTACAGTAGTGGATGGAGTTTATAAACTCTTGCGTGATCCTGCTTAGCAAATAAGTGGTCCTCTGCATGTGAGTGGAACGGCTCACTGGAAATCAGATCCTGAATTTTTTGTCAGTTAGTCTGATAGGTTGTCCTTTGACTGTTAAATCTGGTTTAGTTACAGGGAAACTTGCTGTTGCGGTCACTCTCAGTTCAAACAAGGGGAAATTCAGGCTCTGTACAGCAAAGCATTTGAGAACATAAAAAACTGAGCGCGAAGTGGTTACATCTGGGTTTGGCTTAGGGTTTGGCTTTAACCCCAAGCATAGACTTAAGTGTTTTGCTGGATCCCATGCACGATGTCTGAGACCTTTGCTTTGTTAAAAAAAAAAAAATATCTGCTGAATTACGTTCTGGGTTTTTTTCCTTCCCTCCAGCATAAATTTTGAAAGTAGCCAGTGTTTCTAATTATTGTCTGGTTACTTTACACAGGTATGTGCTTGATTTATAGAAAACCACTCAGCAGCTCGACTGTCATTCAGGATTTGGCAGAAACAGCCTTCTATTATTTGGTAGTGGTTTGTTTTCTGGAGGGCAGGCTGTAGACACAAACAAGAGACGTAGCCCTCAGAAACATTCATGCAGCATCCTTCAGGAAGGGAGCAGAGGTTATCCAAGTCCCCATACTGCTGTACTCATATAAATGCTCCCTCTTTTGTTGCTGCTGGACTCCAAAGAATAAAACCAAAACACAAAGCAGAGGCGGCACCACTGAGCAAATGCCACAGTGTTCCCTTAATCCATGTAGATCAAAAACACGAACGTTTTGATTCTGTAAAGAGTCTTCCTCAGCATGCTGGATTAATCACATGGATTAATAAAACACTGTTGCACTCGCTCAGTGGTGCCTCCTCTGCTTTGTGTTTTCTTTTATTATTCTTTGGAGCCCTGCAGGAACAAAAGATGGAGCATTTATAAGAGCACCATAGGCACTGGGAATTCTATAAACTTCTCCCTCTATAAGGTATAGTCCTTGAATTTTTTCCCCATGGATCACGAACTGCAGATTTTTCTGCGTATATGAAGCCCTGTGATAGTGTTCTGATCTGCCTGAAACATGATGAGTTTAAAACCCATGTTTTGCTTTTTTTTTTCCTGTGTTCCTATTTAGTTCTGCAAAGAGTGCAGCAGACAGCATATGTGGAACGCTCTCAGTTAGCTGCTTTTGTGGAGCAAACACTTCTGTATATCATTTCAGTCTCTGGCTGGAACTGGTGGGCAGAGTCCAGCTTCAGAGAAACCCTTAACTGACAACTTTCATATGCAAGAGTGACTCAGGAGGTACAGACTTGCACTTTTCATTAAAAAACTACAGATTACTCACAGATAAAAATATATTCTAACGTTAGCCTTTGTGAAGCCATGTGATGAGTTGCCAGTGACTGGCATCTGACTGTTCAGCTCCCTCTCTGTTTAGTGATTCCAGCTTGCTGTATTTTTTACAACATCTGCTTTCCAAAAAGCATATTTTCTGCCTCGTAAATGTGAGGATGACCCCTTCCTCTGCTCTAGGCTCCCACTTCTTTTCACTGGGGCAGGACGTAAGATGCTTAGTTATCAATTTTGTGTTATCAACAGGTTAAGGGTCTGAAATCTCAAGGTTTAGCAGAACTAAAATTGGAGCTTTAAACCTTGCAAAGAGGATATGTTATGGTCACTGGAGGACCCTAACAAAGTAATGTCAAAAATACAAAACTAATTCTTTTTTGTGAGTAGAATGTATTTGAAGTTTCTGTGATACACTTATGTTTATTTTTATCATTCATGGAGTTGGGCATATCATAATTGTAAAAGAATTCTAATCAAAGATAACTTGAAGGCTTTCTAAAATATTCTCCTCATGATTTTCCACACCCAAGTTTTATATACACACAAGAAGACACTATGTGTGTTCTTGTGTTCATAATTTGTCCACTGTAATTAGAAATTCTGGCCTTTATCTGTTAGTTCAGTCTCACAGCCTTTCACATTTCAGGACACCTGGGTTACATTCAACCTACCAAATTACAGAGTCATGGTCTGTTATTATAACATGTATATGAACTGATATCCTCTGTCCTGGGCCTTCTGGATGCTATGTTATCTACTCTATGGATGAAGATCTGTTATAAAGGATGTAGGTACCAAAACAAGTCAATCCAACAAAGTAGTTTTCTCAAACTGTGAGTTTCTATATCCTTATGAAGATGGACATTTTCTCACATGGCCAGGGGAACATCTTTCTTGTCATGTTCCTCATTGTTTCTCAGGCTTCCTAAAGTCTTTCAGTTCCTACCTCCCTACCCATTTACTTTCATGGTATATCTGCTTTGCTTAGGATTCCCTTTTCTATAGCCTGCTTTGTTCTATGAGTTTTAGAAGTTATCCTATGAATCTCGTTGTACAATTGATTCATACTACACAATCATTTTTCTACCACATATTGCAGAAATTCTGGCACTTTGTTCTGCAGTTTTATTGTGCTGAGCACCTTCTCCTGGTGTCGTGTTTTGTAGCCAATAGTGTTAAAATATTGCTTGGGACTATTATCTAATGGCAATCAGTGATGCCAAGTGCAGCATAATTTTCTGTATGAGTGTAGAAACTCTTAAAGCAAAAAGAGTAACCACATGGGAAGAATTGATCAGTAAACAGAATTTTAAACAGGTGGGCTATAAACTCTTTTAATCTGTGGTAAGTGCTGTTCATTAATGGTGAATACAGAAACATTTTCCCCTATGGACTGGTGTCACATGAGTGTCCACTATAAAGCTTCCTCATCTTACTTTCATCTATTAGGTGCTGACCAAAGTCCTGTCGTGAAAAGAGAAACAATATCTCTGGTAATGTGGTAAGGCTACTGATGTATGTGATGTGTTGCAAGGGAATCACAACTGTAGAGTTATTGTTGCCTTAAATGGGAGCAATGACTGCAAACACCTATCCATTTTCCTGGAATGTTTTCTTATCCAAAGGTATTTCTCATCCACCCAGACAAAAGAAAACGCTTCCTTCTCCCAAGTCTCTACATGATAAAACAAATGTGTATATTCCTCTTTATTGCTAGATGAGAAGTGTTAGACTTCATAGGTTTTGAGCTTAATAAGGCTTTAGACAGCACCTGACATGACACTCTCATAAGCAACTAGAGGATTATACTCTAGGTTACTCTAGAAGAGACTGAGTGCAAAAGTGATTGCACAACAATTCAGCCAGCCAAACAGCTACAATCTGCAGTGACTGAGATGATGACTTAGAAAATGTGGCATACTGCAGCAGACACAGGGCAGAGTCTGTTTGTTCTGCTCAGCCCTGATCACTGAAGTGTTTTGTTGTCTCAGGTAGCAGACTGTGGGAAAGATGTGGTACTCACTTTGGAGCATGGCTGATAGGGCAAGTCATAGTACTTTTAAATGACATCCTCCGAATTTAGTTTTGACTTTTTTTTTTTGTTTTTTTTTTTGTTTTTTTAATGGCAAGGAGATATACTCAGAGTGCTCACCATTTCTCAGAATAGCTTTGACAGAAATCTGTCAGGACTAGAATAGGTAAAGATGATCCTGCCTTAGAGCAGGGGATGAAATAAATGACACCTGGCCTCCTATAATCTTGTATAGATGCTTTTAGAAGTGTTTCTCTTGAAATTGTCATCACATTTCCCACCAGTAATGGAGTAGGCATTCTGCCTCTCACCAGGCAAAGCCTCGTAAACCCAAGGTTTAATGTTTTGGAGAACTAGGGCTTCTTTTAAGACCTGAGGTCTAAATAAAGTTATTTTCTTAACTGACTGCCTTGGGTTAGGTCCTTAATCCACATTTCAGCAGCTGACTAGGGATATATTTCATAACTGCTAAATGTTTGCCAGTTAGTAAGTTAGTTCATATAAAGAAGTCAGAAAGACCACAGCAAAATCATTGCGCCAGTGCATTCTTGTAGTGTTTTCGTTTGTTCTTGTTGCCTGAAGTTAAATGTTAATGTGCTCAAGCACAGAAGGAGCAAAATAAGGCAGCAGTAGGTCAGTCTCATCTCCCAAAATTTAAAGGACAGTCAGTTTAAGCTGGCTCCACACACTTCCAAATTATTTCCTCGTTCTTAGACATATTACCTGTTGAATTATATATTTGCATTTTTTTTATGTAGCGCAGGGCTTTTGTCTGCTGATCCAGGGCAGTCAACCCAAGCATTACTTGTGCATTTTTGGTGTATGTATGCTGTACTGCCTGCGGATTTTGTAGGTAATAATTAGAATCAAGGTTTGCTCTGGCTATCCTGACTGCTTGTAAATGAAAAGACAAAATAATATGTGTTTTTCACCATGTTTAAAAGGACTAGGGACAAATTTCTGGTATATATTTGGAAGCAAATTGTAGGAAAAACTTAACTTTCCTTTTATAAATTCAGGTTTTTAAAAGAATTAAGCTTTAGAAAACTTCTTCTAAACTTGAATATGCAGTCCAAATGCAAATTGAAAGCTCAAAAAGGAAACCAGCCCACAACATTTTATTATTAGGACTCTTTGTTTAATGTCAGTTGATTTTAGCTTTCTTCATAAATCCTGGGGTCATAACACATGATTTCTAGTATATGGGGTGGATAAAATTATGGTTTATAGATTGCATACCAGCTGGGCATACCCTCTGTGTCTGGGACGGTGAGAGTCCTGTATTCTCTGTAGAGCACACAAAAGCAGCAGCCCTCCTCACTTCATCACCTACGGGTGCAGGTTTATCAGAAAAGTATGTGGACTTGGGGAGGAAGAAGAGTCCTACAAGAGAATAGGATAGCAGAAATCAGTAATTGCTCTGTCTTGTTCTGTTAGTTTCTCTAGATGGATGTGTTATTTTTTTGTCACTGGACTTTAGCTATGTAGAAGTTAGGCAACTAATCTAAAATAACCTATTTGTCTAAACTCTTTTTTACAGACAGGAGGGAAAGATAAGCACCTTCTCAGGTGATCCCTGCTCTCTGTATTAAATACCTACCTTAGAATGAGGAGTACCTCTCTCTGCCCAGTGATCCGGCATGCCTGCCTTGTCCTTCATCATTGGAGGAGTCCCAAAGTTACAGAAATGTAGCAATGACTCTTGCAATGTAAAGCAAAATATGCGTATCTGGTTCAAGCTGGATAAAAGCTATTGCAGAATGGGATATGGAGAAAAGAAGAAGGGAGAGTGAATAGTCTTTATTTAAGTCACAGGTAAGTTGAGTGTTGCTTTAATAAAGAAGATGCCTTACACCCTCTGTAATACATGCCAAAAAGTGAACAATTGACTCTACCGTAAATGATCTCTCTTACTGGAGAAGTGATTGTATTCAGCCCAACAGCAAGTAGTGCAGAAGCTAATTGCTACAGCCAGGAAATGATAATGCCAGTTCTGGTTACTGAGAATTGCAACTTGTTTCCTTCTGCTCAGAAGGAAAGATTTTCTTTGTGCATTTAACTTCTTTTGATGTACTTGTCTGCACGCATCTTCCAGCATCAGTCAATAAGCAGGTTTTTGTATTTCTGAGAGTTAACACAACATTGTGTAGGACGAGGAGTATGATGAAATATGCAATATGTCTTTCCTCCATTGCAAGTCATAACAATCGCACTAAGTTATTAAACTGGGAAATTAAGCAAACACAACAGTTAGACATCTTGTAAAAATCTTGCAAATAACATTAAGAGGTTATTTTGTATAAAGACCATGAAATACTGTCAGTATGACCAAACCAGTAATAACTTCATGCAATTTTTCAAGAATTGTTCTGAGCAAACGTGCAAGCACCCTGTATCCAGTTTCAGTGATTCGTATGGTCCTGAGCCATATCATCATGTGTTGATGGTGAAATGACTAGGAGGATTTTTTTGAGGCCCTGATTAAGGAATTTTTAAGTGCTTTTAAGGACGTGTTGAGTTGTATTCTTTTCCAGAAGAGTATTTGAATGGGGTTTAATCCTATGCTCAAGCACTTTTTCTGAAAGTGGATGTCTTCTAGAATCAAATTTTGTTTCCATTTGTGGTCTAATGACAGCCTCCACCTGGATTTGAAATGAGGTCATTGGACCTTAAAGGTGGGGGTAAAGGTATCTAAGTAGCTTTCACGGAGACTTACTCTATTGCCTATAGCTACTTTCATCTTAAGTAAGGAAGTGTGGCATGTTTGTATTCACAAATCCTGTTGTGCAATGCTCTGTCTCAATTGCGGCTGTCTGTGTCTCCATGTTAATTCTGAGGGCAGCTGCAATTTCCTCCATTTCATGCAAATTAGCTTCAGCCTTAAAGCTTCTGGCAGGTTGCCAGCATAGCCCTCTTTGGCAAAATTTGGATTCATCTGGGCAAAGGTATTAGCCCTTTCTGCTTCACACGCCTTTATTTAGACAAATAATTCAGTATTTTAAAGACAAATACTCAAGGAAATCCTCGTCTTTTAGACAGATGCATTCTTTAACTACTGGAATACTCCTAAATATAGATAAATAAACCACAAATAATTACAATAATAGTATACATTCTTGCTGCTTATCTCGAGCATTACTCTAAATGCCACTGCACCAGTGCCATTAAAATGCATGTCAGGAATTCTCCTTGGCTGCCCCTATGCGGCCTTTTAAGATCATTCAACTACATAATGACTTTTAAAGATATTGTTTTTGAAATGAAAGACATTTTATCACAGCCTAGATAAAAGAGATATTCCACAGATTTTCAATGCAGGTTTTAAAGATATCTTAATTCTATCTCTCTGATTTTTGAAAAGCAGTTAAACTTTTTAGATTGCACAATGATTTTGTGTTTTTCTGGTTCCTACAATTATTCTGAGATTTTTTTAAACTTTTACGTAACTATAAATACTCTAGTCCTTTTTGTTTGTTTGTTTTATTCTGGGTATATACTATTATTTTTAATATTCAGATTTAATATTTTTTTAAAAGATAATAAAGGTACTTAATTCTTTCTCCTTATATTCTTTTCAAAAATATCACATTTATAGGTTTCCCAGGCACCCAGTATTTAATTTTTAGTTCTACCTGAACGGTGACAATAAAATAGCATGAAAAGTTTCTGCATTCATGATGTCACACTGATTTTGAATTTAATTAGTTAGTGAATAAGATTTATCTTTTCCAGATATTGCTGCCATATAGTTTCTTGGCTGCTTAGAATCAAGATAAGTTTGTCCTGTATGCGTTATCACCCAGGAGAATCCTGCAGGAGAAAAATGGAGCTGTGGTTCCACTTGTGCAAAATTTGTTATTTTTACTTGGTGCCCTCATGTCTACAAACACTCTAAACTACAGTGGAGTTCCACAGGTGTTACTAAACCCACCATCTCAAGACCATGCTTGTCCTTGAAATGACTGACTTTCCTCTTTCCTATTGCTGTTGACATGCAAAGTGATAATATCCCAGGCTGTTTGTAGCATCTAAAGTGTTTGCCAATACTAGTATTGAGAAAAATTTCACTATTTTTGCACTACAGTAACAGGAGGCACTTTGCAACTGATTGTCCCCTTGTTCCTGTAATCATTGAGCCAGCATTCATAAAAGGTCCCAATTTTTAGACTGTTTGTTGATGTATGCACTTTTATCATATCTGCTATTATCTCCTCTCTAAGACAAACCATGCCAATCATTTTCGTTTCTATTTAAGAGCTTTTCTGTGACCTTCTCTGGGCCTCTGTAATTTCACACAGTACCTGGTCAGCCATGGAGAACCCTCTTCTCATGTAGGGTTGAAGGCACCTGGCCTGCCTTGTGATTTTCTATGTTGTTAAAAAACTTATATAGATATTCATTCTTCAGGAATGGATTGAAAATCTGAGAGTAATACAGGAGAACATGGTTTATGGTTCAGTAAAATGTGGTTAGCTTTTGTAGTTGGTCTCCTGGCTGGATGCTGTAGGTAGTTAGATTTTTAGAAACATTTCTACGACAGTGGGCAGATAGTCTACTGTTTAACTTGTGCTGGAAAATTGGCTGTGTCACAAAGTAAAGAGATAAACATACCAGTTTGTTAGGGATGCTGAAATATCCATTGTGACCAGCCATGGCCAGTGAATGTGACATCCACAAGGTGATGGATGTCTCACCTAAAAACTTTCCCTATGTTATTTAAAATCTTGTGACTCTGGGAAGCATACTTTTGCCTGAAGAAGTGAAGAATCTGATTTGAAATACTACCTCAACCACAATCAGAGCTGGTGGATCATAAACTTATTGAAGATTCACCTTCTTTTAATCATAATCTGTATTTTAAAATGGATATTTGTTTACCAGGCAAGTAATTTTATAGGGAATTAGGTAGTGGCTTGCGTACAAATGATACCAGTTTGATCACAAAGGATCAGAATTTCATTTAAATTAAATACAAAAGTTCTAGACCTTGGAATACTGAAATACAACTGCCAATGTATTTTCTCACTGTATTTTGTGTACATAAAAATTCTACTAATGTAAATAATTGAATAACGGCCTAACACTTTGGCCAAATATGTTGCTATTGGGCATGCCTATTGGCACAGCTCACCTTTATTTTGAATGCTGGTAATTTCCGTAACACAACCTGTGTCCCAGTTAATTACTGATTGAGGTGGAATCCCACAGTATTTCATTTTTTTTAAAGTTATTTTTTTAACACAGAATAATTCCTGATCATGCACAACTGACAGTGTGGTAGAAGGAGTTTGGAGACAGTAGCACAGTTAAGCATAGAGGACACAAATGTCTTAAACCAGCAAGTTTGTGAGTCATGAAAATGCATCTTGAAGCTACTAACCTTGATCTCAAGCTTGGCGTGGAAGCTGGACCAGAACTTTGCACCGGAGGACTGGCACTCCACCTCTTGCTGTGTGGAGATAATTCTACTCTGTGTTCTATGTATGTCATTGCTACCTGTTAATAAAAATTAAAATACTGTCTGCAGAAGGTCTAAACCACTCAGAAAGGTCCACTGAAAGAAGCTGACCATATCCAAAGTATATGAGTGTTTGCAGCAGTGAGATGCTACCAAGGAACTTACAGTTAAATCACCTTTATAATTCTGTAGTCCTGCTCTCCTGCAAACTTTAAATTCCTGCAGGTAGTGAAGAAAAGAGAATAAAAAGAACAATAGAAAAGGAATGGATACAGATGAAATCCATTTTTCCATAAGCAATACCCCTATTTGAACTAAACTGGATGAACTCCTGCTTCTGCTAACAACTGTCATCAACAAGATTTAGTGGAGCATACAGCTATCAGATAATAATTTCTCTGTCTGATACTCTCACATAAATTAAATGGAACAATCAGTGTCTGGTAGTGCACCAAAAGGATCTAAATCTGTAACTACTTTCTGTTCATAAAAATGTAAGAAAACCCAAAACCATCAGCACTGCTCATGCGTGTTAGCTGTGACCAAAATTTGGGATAGTCTTGGGAAGAAACGTACCTGCCTAATGGACAGGCTTAACACATGATGAAATAACAAGTGTAGATACAGATTTTAGGACCTGCCTGCTAGTCAGATCCATAAAGTGAATTCAGATCTGTGTACTTTTGTGGTCCAATTCACTTCTGTTTGCTTCTGGGTTAGTCGTATAGCCAAGAAGATGCTTTGCGGAGGCAGGTGGGCACCGTTGGTACCATAGTCCATCTGGGCCATGTGATGCAGAGAAGTTGAATAACTTGACCATGGTTTGCCAGTGGCAGTGACAGGATCTGAATGGGGATGAGGCTGCACGCCTGAATTTGCTTCATGCCCTTCAGCCCTGAATCTACATGAAGGAAATTGAGGTGTCTTGGCTGTGCTCTGTCTTCTGAAGAGTAGCTTTTGCCTAATATGTTATAATTGTGATACATATTACAATGTGCATGTCTGTACTACACACAAAGTACAGGCCAGAGTTGTAGTTGTTCCCAACAGCAGTAGTTGACTTCATACAGGTCTGTTTGCAAATAGTTGCTCTTACTTTAAAATGGCTTTGAGGTGCATTTGGGACTTTGTTAATGACAGGCGATAGCCAGAACCATCAGCTTTCCTGAATGTGATCATTGGTTCATGACGTCTCCACAATGTGGGGGTATTTCATCCTATACAGGAATGTAGGTAAGATCTCTTTTTAATTAGAGAGCTAGGAAAAAAAAACCCAACACTTCAAGGAGTGAAATGTTCTTAGAAGTCTTAAAGGAGCTTTTAAGTCCATTTGATGGAACCATCAGACATATTTACCAGCCTCAGTCCTTGGAGGTGAGTGTTTGCTCAGAGGTCTGGGACTGACTTTTCAAGGGACTTGCACACTGAAGGTATTCAGTATAAATTCATATGCATCAAGCACTCAGACAAAGAGAAGTGTGGAGGAACCCACGTCCTGGCTATTTACACAATGCACCTCAATTGCCTGAGAACAGAAGACGTCTGTTTGAGAGCTCTACATTGCCAATACTTTACGTGTGTTGAATTCATCATTTCAAGAAAGGGAGCGGCAAGATGAGAGGAGCAGGAGCAGGATGGTTTATTGAAAAGTTGCTTTAGTGTTTGAGAAATGGAGAAATTTGGTTGAATTGTACTTTTCAGCCATGACCTGCCACTGTCCATTGCTTGGTGCCTTAAGAGTCATCGGGATTCTTGCAGTGAGTGCAGCTTGCTGGCAGAAAATCTCAACTTTTGTTAATGTATAGGCATTCATCATCTGCTGTTCATTAACAAACATATTGCTAATGCCTGGCAATGGAGTGAACATTTTTCTAGAGTGGGGTCAAAAAACTAATTATTCACCATATGGTGGCCGGCTCAGCAACAATTGCTGAAGCCATGGAAGCAAAAGGAAGTTGGCTGGTTGATTTCTTTGGGCAGTTTGCACAGTGATGACTCTCTTGACACATGCCATTCATGTGGCCGCTGCATAACAGATGGGCTAAGACTGGGAACTGTAGAAAAATCATGGCAGAGATCTGGAGGCAGCCTCTGTCTTTTTATCCTTCAGAATGACTTTGGGTCACGTGGGCTGTGAAAATAACAAGTAGGGGATTGTGCTCTGAGGATTTCCCTGCTTCTTTCATAAAGCCAGAGCGTAATTTTGACTGCCTTTTCGTATTTTGTTTATTAAAGGGATCAGGGTTTTAGATGAAAGAGATTACTTGGTTTGTGGTAGGGGGCTGTGCTGTGCCCATGACACTCAGCTCATTGTTAGCAGGAAAAATGCTGGCAGTTTGATAAGGGATAAGAAAATGGAGGGGGTTTAAATTAAAATTTAAATTACTCCTTATTTGTTCTTTTCTCATTTGTAAATCTCACAAAGGCAAGTTAAGATAAGGGCTGTTTTAGATTCAGAATACTCAAACCTGAAATGAGTTAGTGCTTTTTCCAGAGGAGCTTAGTAAGAGAGGGTAAGATTAATTTGAGCATACTACCCTTGCAACTTGTATGCTTTCTGGATTTCATATTGTCCCGACAGTGCTTGAATGGGGAAGGCATGGAAAGTTTCCAAGCAGAGTTTTTCTGAGCTTTAGTGTTATTTGAAATTAAATCGGGTGGGCTTGAACTATCTGCAAATTAAATTTTAATTGATTATAGCAAATTGTGGCAGTTGAGAATTTTCTCATGTCTCCTTTCCCAGAGTTGGGAGGAAATGTTGATGAGCAGCAAAGGTATTGCCAGATGCCTTCTGAAGCTGCGCAACCTGCCAAGATGGGTGCTGGTCAGATTGGTCATAGAAGATGCAGGATGGGAAAGGAAAGGTGAAGTGAAAGCAGGACTGCGCCTGAAGTTGCCATCTACGAGGGAAGGTTTGTGGGTGAATCAATCACAGTCATTTGGAATTTGGGTCTGTCTTGTCAGGAATAAAAGGTGAAGGTTCTTACGTGAAATGTGGTATGTAAGGTCATGATTCAGGATTCTCATTCTGTAAGCATTTATTACTGTCATGTGTTATCTAAATGTATGCAGGACCTATCCTCTTCCACCCCCCCCCCCAAAAAAAAAATCAGAAAGAAATGAAAATTTCTTACATAGAAAACTTCAAGCAATATTTTACAATTCACCATTTTTGAGATTTCTCTTAATAAGCAAACAGGCGTGTGTGACTTGTGGCATTACACTGTTGGCTGTTCACAAGCCACACTGTCACTTCTGTAGCTGTGTGCCACAAAGATGGCATAGTGACACTGAGCAGGATGTCAGGTGGACCCCACGTGGCTTTCAGGGTCTTCACATCAGTCCTCATGCAAACCCCATTTTCCATTCTTCCATACCAAAACCTGGCCTGCTGGTTTTGGAAGTAAGTTTTGCTGCCTTTGTGGTGGTGCTTAGAGAGAGCCTCTTTGCAGGCTGGTGTTTGCTCGGAGTATATAGGAGAGACTGAGCAAAAAGAAAAGCATATGTTTTTGTCTTGGATTGTCCTGTCACTATTTACAACAGGCCAGATGTAAATAGAACCAGTTTTCATTAGGGCATGATGCTTTCCCATAGGTGATCAGGGGAACACATTTTACCAGCTCTATCTTCTCTATGAGAAGGAAGTTCACTAGCCCATAACACTGCTGGCACTGAGCATTTCTTCTGGAGGAGTAAACCAGTGCATTTTATTTGATGATCTTCCTCATCAGCTTTTTTCCCCCTGCATTGATTGAGCAAGCACAACATGGGGATACACTGCATTCCCCTTAATCCTGCCGTGCGTCAGCTGCATTTCTGTACTCTTGTGATCTCCTCAGTCTGTGATGGCTCTTTTGCTCAGCCAGTGCTTATCCCACCCTCCTTATCCTACTTTTCAGAAAGAAATGGGTCCAGCAGAAAATTATCCTCTAACAGTTGCTGGAGAGAATTTCTGTGTCTCAGTGCACTGCTAGGGTTGGGCTGCTGGAGGGCTGGATTTTCAGATCACTGCTTCTCTTTAGCTTTTGGAGGTAACTCCAACCCCCCAGCACCTAATCAGGTGTTCTTCCACGTCTGCTCCACCTGCTCACCTGGCTGAAAAAAGTCCCTCAGATATTGCATAGAGATTTGCAAGGAATTCTTATAGTTGCAATTTATAAATTTGAATGCCTGTCAAATGTGAGGGCTAATAGTCTCTTTTCCCATGAGAAAAATCCAGAAGAGGATAACTATTTATTAGGAAAATTCAACACAATTTCTAAGGCCTGAGGTGAGGTGTAAAGGCATTTTACCTATTTGAAGAGAAAAGATGATGACATGAAAGTGTGTCCATATACACATTTACACCTAAACATACACACTTCCATACCATTTCCCAGACATGCACATATAAGTATACAAGCATATATGTAATAGCAAAGTGTTTTTTCTTAAAAAATAGAAGGTACATATTGACAATATTGGGTCACAAAGAACGAAGCCAAAGAACTTGAACATAAGACTGGTCTTTTTTTTTCAGAATGACAGATGTTGCCCTAAGGCAATGATGACAAAATACTGCAAACAAGTTTCTTCATAAAATGTTTCTAAGCAAAAAGATGATTTTGTAGTGATTTCACCATACACAAGTACTTGTTTTCTTTGACTCTTAGCTGAGTATTTTACTAAAAGTATGTGTGTTCTTTTTTTTTTATTTTACAGTGCAATTAGGGAAGTGTAATCTGTGTTCCTACCATGCTTATGAAATACATTAAACATACAGGGTGATCTTTAGACATCAAAATCTAAAAAACCAGTTTGGTATGAAGGAGGTGAACAGCCCAAGTATCTGTATTGGGATCAATATCCCGGCTTATGTTCCAGTTGCAGAAGACATAAATTAATTCCTCTCTGTGTTAATAGCTAATGGGACTTCAAATTATACTGTTTTTCTTTCATAACCAGCTGGAACACCACACATCGTGGGAAACATAGGATTTTACGTGTGGACTGTTTTGCTTGAAGTGCTCTGGAAGACTGAAATTCAGCAGAAATATTTCTCAAATCAGAATTTGCTGTTGCTTGCTCAGGTTCTACGTGAATTGGAGATGAGTTGTACAATGATTCCTTGTGTGAAAGATAATCTGTTGCCTCTGCTTTTGTACTTTGCTCACTGAACAGTTTCATTTTTACAGTTTGCTTCACAAGAACCTTATGAAAGTGTTCAGGCTTTTAAAAGACGTGATAGATGAGCATAATGTTTTGTTTTATGAGTGAAGATATGTTGTAGGAAAAAGTTTTGTTTGTTTGGCTGTTTTTTTTTTTCCAATTGGACTAAACAGATTCAGACACTGAAGTGCAGGGTTTAAGTTTAGCTTTTGTTTACGTCCCTCTGATGCAACCAGCAAGAGAGGATCTTTGAAACACTGATATTAAAAAAAGCTTTATTTTTGTTTTGAGGCACAAGATCTGCCACGGCCTTCATCTAGGAAACTGGTGAATGCTTGCCTGGCAAAAGATCTCTATAAATTACCATAAATTATAGGTGTAGAGCAATGCAGCCATTTCTGGCTAGGACCTGGAGCCCAGAGTTTGCTACTTTATCCAGTCCTCTTAAATCATAGCACAGTCCTTTGCTGAGCTGATGGACTCACCCATTTGGATAGGATATGCTGTTTATTCTGTTGCTAGGCTAAAATGCCTCTTACTTTAAGAACAGCTGAATTGTGTTGCTCTCATCCTTGTTTAATACACTTCTTATGTAGATTATATGAACCAAATTGGTTTAAATGGGAGATTAAGTGAGGGATATGTGGTGATTATATGTGCCTGTAAGCATTAGGTGGGGTATTTAAGACTTTGCTGTGTATATTTTTTTTTAAGTCCATTCATATAGAGAGTAATAAAAAATCCCCAGAGTGTGGGGATTTTTCCAGGAAGAACATCTTAAATACTTCTTGAATTAGCTTTATTTCAGCTTTGTCAGCCTTATTTGCTGAATCATCACAAATGTTTACTGGATGTTTTGGCTTTGCTACCATTTCCACTGTGCTGAAGCAGGCCATTAACCTAATATAATTTGGGAAATACTCCACTGTCATTCTTCTGTTACACATTAGCAGTTTCAGGGTCAAAAACAATGAAAAAAGAAAATAAAAAGAGTCTGGATAATTTTTTATGTGTTTCTCTGTGGTTTATTTACACTACATTTTCATCCTCAAGAAGCTGAGTTCAAGCAAATGGTTTAAATGGGAGATTAAGCAAGGACCGTACAATCCCTTTTTGGGGGAATCTTAGCCAAAAATTTAGCGTCTATTTTCCAGGAAGAAATTCTACCCAAATGTGATTTCAATTAGATTAGGGTGGAGAGCAAACCTCCCTGCTGTTAGTTATAATGCTTTGCAGAAGAAAATTTATCTGAATATTAGTGTTAAACACTGAACTTGCTGGTTAGAGGGAACCTCAGGGAGTCTGGAAGCCCCTGATGAAGCAAAGATCAGCTATAGTTGTGCTGCTCCTGACTAGTTTGTCTCACCGGCTTGTGAAGGCTTCCAGAGGTGGGATCTCTGCAGCGTCCTCAGGCAACGTAATTCAATTGCACATACCCTTCTTGCATGGGACTACGTTCAATGAGTTTGCTGCTGCACTCGAAAGCAATTCAACTTGAAGCCCTGGAAGAGTTTTGGGTTTTGTCTGATGTTCAGAGTTTAAAGCAGGTTGCTTCAGATTAGCTGCAAATGGCTTGGCACATAGGGATATTTTTTTTTGACGCAAATAAGGTTAATCCCATTATCATGCTCTCAATACTTCTGTAGCCTCATTCTAATGTGACAAAATGCCTGACTTGTTGCTTGGTCTGGCCACCTTTACACACATTCCATACACATACGCTTTTTGTATTGCCTGTCAAGTGTACCTAAAAGAGATTGATGGTAAACAGGTATTGTGGTTTTCCTCTGTTTGCCAGAGAGTGTGTAATGTTATTCCATTTATGACAATGTTCTCTTCTTTTTACAAAGACTGTACGATGAATTATCTATGGGTATGAATGCAATTTACACTGTATGACTCTTGTTGGTGATGTGCTTCAATGTTGCTGAAAGCTGGAAAAAACACAAGTAAAGTGACCAGTGAGCAGATTGCTTTATGTTAAGAGTAAGGGAGGTCAGGAAAGATGTCAGACGGTTCTATATACTGTGGGAGTCTAAGTCTACACATATCCACACAATTAAATAGAATAAATGTTTGTAGAAGGTTGATCTATTTATTGCATTGTTAAACTTGCCAAACACATGACGTGGTGGACACTGGGACTGACAAAAATGAAAGCAGTGACAAAACCGGGATGTATGAAGAGGTGATAGTTTCCTGGTGGCTTAAGTGATAGGGGTACACTTATGAAACAGCAGAACGAGAATACAAATATTTATTGTCTGCAGATTTTGCATATAAAAAACTCAGGTTTGGTCCATCACAGTTTAGCCAAGAAGTGTATTATTTTCACCACGTAGCTTTGGTCTCATGCAAATTTATAATAGTCCTGTAAGTGTGCATGTATGGACACAAGCAAGCATATAGATGCTATTAGACTCAATAAACTCTGAGCTTATTGTTACAGCTGTGTGATATGTCTGTAGCTGCAAGACAGGAATCTTATTTTCTCTGGTTTCTGGTTGTAAATTACAGATTTCCACATCCCAAAAGCTGTTTCTGGCACCTACTCTCTACTGAGGAAATCCTCGTGAACCGTATTGTGGAAAAAAAAGCAGAAGGTTAAAGACAAACAATGGTTTTAGAGGGCGGAAATATTTTTTCTTCATCCTACTAGTGAAAATTTTACTAAGCCCATGTTTTTGATTGTTTCTTTTTTCTTTTTTTTTTTTTTTTTTTTTTCCAAAACACAGGATTTGTTGAGAGGGGAAGAAATTATCTCTCTAAAAAGATTATGAAAAGAAGATGTGTGTCATGGTGTGCTGACAGCTGGGATGTGTTGATGTGGTGGCTCTTTTCTGTAGCTGTGTAATTTTTGTCCTGAGAACATTACACAAACTCAGACACTCACTAATTCGGTAAGTAAGGACCCACAGCCAAAACAAATTCCATCTGTGAACATGCAATCAGTTCTGTGGCTCAAATAGGTAAGTACCCTATGCCTAAATGCAGTTTCCATGCACATTTTGTCTATTTGGCTGCTCCCTCAGTCTTTGAACAAGTGCAGTTTTGCAGTCAATGCAGAAGCTGACCCTGTTGTTCTAATAATAATGAAAATATTTGTTGTGTGGGATGTTTGAGTTAGCATCTGGATTTTCATTAGTATTACCTGAGTGAAAGCCAAATCCTCACGTACAGCTGTGTGGGGTAGTTTGACTGGCAGGCAGGTGTACAACTGAAATGCAGGTGGGAGGTGTGTATAGACTTGGTAGGGGTGGCAGGGACTGACTGCTCGCTGGCAGGTCACCCCACCTGATGTCCCCTAGGTGTGAGGATGTACCTCCAGAGCTGGGACCTCTCAGGAGCCATTTGGTTGTCAGGTGACATTGGTCTTCAGTGCTGAAGTGCTTGTGGGTTAAAGGAAGGTCCATAGCAGGAGTGCCTTCCCACTCCATGGCAGTATCAGTGACACATACTGGCACAGCTGTGGCAGCAGGCTGCTTCCTGCACACCAGCCTGTCTTCTGAGCCACTCCAGTGGGACAGTACTGATGCCTGCTGACCTCAGCTCACAGCCTTGGAGCATGGGATGAGCTGTTGCCTATGGTGAATAGAGAGGTTAGTGACCAAACCTGTCCTTTGCTCCCAGCAGGCACCTAGGGGGGATAACAACAGCAAAGATCACAAACAACGTGTCTTCTGCAATGTTTTAGACTTGGGAGTGAGCTTTTGGCAGCAGGTAGCTATACGAATCATAGAAAGTCCAAGAGCTCCTCATGTTTTGGGTAGTCCCCCTAAGCCATGCTCATTGTAGAGCTGAGGAGTGTATTTACTGAAAATGCCTCAGGAAATTATTTCCCATTTTGTTCTGCTGTGGCTGTCAACACTCAGTTATGCTATCCTGTAGAACATGGTGGATTCCTTACTTCCACATTACAAGTATGGAAAAAAAAAATATCTTTCAAGTAATCTTGTGCTTGGCATGCTGTCTGAATTTCATGACAACATTCACTAACACTAACTAAAAACATAAATTAATCTAGCCAAAAATCGTGGAGCAAGATTATTAAGAGCATATAGGCTTGTGTTTGAGTTTAGTATTGCTTTTACTAAACCACAGACTTCCAATTCTGATGAAGTTGTGTTTCAGAGTCTGAACTGAAAGTATTTAACACTTTTCTTAGTTTGTATTCTTTCTGAATAGGCTGTGTAAGCTATGGTATGGGTAGGATAGAGCTATAACAGCCTTAATAAACTGTTGATCTCTGAACATAAGATTAATTCAGCTTGGTTCCCAGTGAATTTAAATCTTTTATTTGTCATGTTTTGCTTAGGGCTGCAGTTTGCCTTTCTTGGGAGCACCCTCCCCCAAAGCGTGTGTTAGAGTATTTATAAGAGCAGAGGGGAGCCACTTGGAAGGAGCCTTGACCAAATGTGGGGGTCCTCTGGTGCCTGGGAAGCCACAAGCTCAGGCTGAATCTTCTCCATGGTGAGGAGAGAAGCAGCTTTCATCTAGCCTTCAGCCTCACTGTTGAGCAGTGAGCAGCACAATTGTGAGCTTTGTTGGGTCTTAGGCTGATGGAAACCCATTTGTGTTGTTCTAGGTGCCTGCCCAGGAATCCCTCCTGGGCTGCTTGGTGTAAGGCTCTTAAACTGATGTGGAAGCATAGTGTTCTCCTTCCTCTTCATTGCTCAATTGTTAAGTAAACAGCCTTCCCAAATTTAAAAAAGAAAAAAAAAAGATTTCACAGAAATATGTCATATTGAGATTTTAAATATGTATCTGTACAGCTGTACTGTATATCGAACAGCTGTTAGAACCAAAGTGACCGACAAATAATACTATTTTTCAGCTTCTAACTGTTTAGTAGGGCAGAAAATGATTGAGAAGCCAGTATTTGTTCTGTGAACAAAGGAGTCAAACTATTTAATTTAACTAAATGAATGAACACCGATAATGGATTTTTCCTGTCATCTATTAATTTTACTAAAGAAATCTCTGAAATGGTTGTAATGGTTTTGTCCCTTCCATGCCATCTAAGGGCCAGACCGTGAATGTCATAATCTGCAAAACTGGCTGATATAAGTAACACAACTGGCATTTAATTGGTATTATTTTCATGACTGTTGAAGGATTGGTCAAATATTTTAGCCAGCTGCACTATATCTTTTTTTTATTTTGATTTTCAAATGCTTTTAGAAGTGAACAGTGTATTATTAAGCCTTAAAACCGGAACATCATTGCTGACTGCCCACTACTCAGCTAATATAAGAGCTATTGTGGGAGCTCTACCTTATGGGAAGAACTGCTGTTCAGCCTAATTATTACAGATTATTAGATTAATTTTTTAATTGACTAGTCTAATTAAAGTAGCCCCCCTACTAGCAACTAGGAAGAATATATCTATTATCTTGCGTTCTCTTTCTCCATTGGCACTGTGCATTTAGCCCCTTGCAGAAATGCCACTAAGGAGGAAGAGAACCATTCAAACTGGTCACTGTGTTCAGATCAGTTGCCATCTTTCAGATGCATTCTGACAATAACAGGTTTTGACAGAATTTTTAAAGCGTTTTGCCCTCCTGTTCTGGTGCGATGATGAATGTGCCATACAGATGACCTTTACACAAGGCCGCATGCTAATATTAAGAACCGTGCTTTTGTTTGTCTGGAACAATGGCTGTCATTAAGAAAGCTGAGGTTGCCCATATGCCCCCCTGTTTCAGTGCCGGACCCTTCCTGATTGGGCACTGGGAAGCATCATGTGCCTTTGACTGAAATGACATGGAAGATGTATGGTCTGAGTGCTGTCCTCAGCACCACTGCTGTGATGGGAAGAAAACCACGCTGACCCAAATAGACCTGTGCTCAAACAATGTCGCACCAAAAGAAGACAACATATTGGGAAGAAAAATGCTTGTAAACTGTGTGTGCTGGAAGATGTATTGGCCAGACGGCCATAGGGCAATCTTTGAACTATTGAAATCTTTAGAAATATTGTTTAGTTCTTGAACAATACTTACAAACCTAATTAATCAAGCATAGATGGTTATTTTCACTCTTTACATACTGCATCATTTTGGGACAAGAATAGGGCTGTCACATTTATTTTGCTGACCACTTCCCAGGTGCTTGCTGGCAAAAGCAGGGGTTGAACATACATTTCCACTGCAATCCCCAAATAACAGCCTTAAGAGGGTTTCTGGCCTTCTCCTAACCCATAACATGCTTCAAAACTTCCTCTGTATTTCCATGGTTTTGTTTGTGTTTTTCTTGGGATATGACACTTCATTTTATTTATTTTTTTTTTTAGTTCATTTTATATTTAAGTATTGCTGGGAATAAATTTGACATCTCAACCTGACTGAACATAATGAATGACGGAGCAGCTAACGGCGTAATTTTAGTGTCAAATCCATTGTTTATGTACATGTACTCTCAAGAGGTGTGCGGGTAAGTTCAGTATAAGACCTCTTATTACTATTATTTTTTTCCCCTCGTGCTTCTACTACAGTCTTATCCATAGAAGCTCTTGGGATCTACTTATGCCATGAATTCCTCTTGAATTGGACATAAGCTAAAGACTTAAATCTCTTTCCAAAACTTAGACTCTTTGAATCCATGATCCCACTGATTTCCAAATTCTGGTGTCTCTACATTTAGCTTACTGTTCTTATAATGAATGTTTTCTGGTTTCAATATTTTTGGTGTACACTTTTTCACCAAAGCCTTCTGGACTACTGAATGTAAATTACTTGACATTTTGAATTACTTTTAGAAGCTACCATCATGTTTAGTAAGTCATGCAACTAATTTGTACAGACAGTAGACAATTTACGAAAATGTTAAAAACTTTAAAATTCACCTCAAGATATTATGTACAGTAAGAGTCATAAAGTAAGTCTCGTTATAATTAACTGAAACAACACTTTAATAGTTTAAACACCAATTATTTGTTAATACTTATTATTATAGTCACACTAATATGATCAAGTGGCCTCCTGAAGTAAGCTATCATTCTGAAAAATCTTGGTCTTGTCTTTAAACGAACAGTCAGGCTTAAAAGCATGCCTGTCAACTGTTCTCAGAGGCAACACTTTCCCAGTTCAAGGGTTACTTACTATAGGAATGGACATCCTTCATTGCATTTGAATGCAGTGCAGTGAGATACACCCATAAAATATGGAACTATTGAATGCACCCAGGAACTTCTTTGCAGTTCTAAGTATATGTGCTAGTTAATATGAATTGCATGTTCATTATTCTTTTTTTTTTTTTAAAGTACTGTATTTTGCCTACCCCCCTAGTAATCTCATGTATGCATATTTAATAAACAGTCCACATAAAAACATGTCCCTCCCAACTAGGCTTGCAGTGGTGTGGGAAAATGTTCAGCCGCTGCTTGTCAAGGTCTGTTGCACAGGAAACAGAAGTGTCCAGAGCCAGAAATCTTCCCATTTGCAGAAATGAATGGAAATAAGCCATATAAAAAGCTGTTTTGATCAGGCTAGAAACACTGAATTAATGTGTAAAATTAAAATCAATCCAAGGTATGTGGATCTTCAAGGTTTCTGCACACAACCTGATTACATAGTAAGGGTTGCTGTGAAGATCTATGGGCTAATTTTAAAGACACTGAGCTGCTAGATCTAATCAGACAGCATTTCTGTCTCCAAGCACTCAGAAATCATGAACTGAACCACTTCTTGGCTTGGCATTTAGTAATTCAGGATTTTATTTTATTTTATTTTATTTTATTTTTTTTTTCATTCTACAAGAACTGGAAAGGCAGTATTTTCATGTAAAAGGGAAAGAGAGGTGATGAGTTAATACCTTTAGCTTGGTGGTTGCTGCTCCAATGTATAGCATTTTAACTTTTTCCTCCATCTGTTTCAGTCCATTTTAGAGGAAAGGACAAATGGGTTGTGCCACCAAAAGGCCCCATGCACATGACATTTCCAAGCCCCCCTCTGCCCGAGGGGAGCTCCTCTACCAGGCTGAGGGCAAGAAAGGACCCAAACCTCCTCAGAGCTTGTGGGCCATCGCAGTCATTAGATAAAGAAGTTGCTGTGCTAGGTGTGCTATCAAAACTTCAGGAGGCTGCATCTGGTCAGTGAGAGCAGAGGTGAGGTGCTGCCTGGGGCTGCGGTGGGGCAGTGCCCAGGTTAATCAGGGCAGTGATCAGCTGAGATTTCATGATACCAGTTAGTATTCCGTAGCATATTTCAGAAACCAGTTACACCATTCATCATAAAATGATGAAACCTATATTTAGAGTGTATTTTCCATAGGTAGGAGCTCCTCTCCCTTTCCTCCCAGACCAATTTAAATACTGATTACACTGGAAATTGGAAATTTCAGTTAATGCAAAAGAAAAGGAACTGAGCTGTAAACCTAAACAGTCAAATTGTGAGATGCTACTCTGGTTGTTCAGTGATGTAGCATGTTTGGATCCCCAATGACCTTACGAGTCAAATGATGTTTTGGTTACTGTGTCAGCATATCCAACCTTATCTCAGGTGACTTGCTGGCCTTGCTATTGTAGGAAGATAGTTAGCCCACATGTAGGGTGGTCTGCAGGCACAGCTTCATTTGCCTCCATCATTCGCAAACCTTCTGCCTGCACCAGCTACACAGGTTTCATGCATCTCTGTATGCATGCAGTGAAAATAATACGTAAGTCTTTCTGGGTCTTTTTGTGTATATGTCTATATGTCAGCACAGCTGCTGAGTAAAATCCTCACTTATGTTCTTATGGTTTTTTTCCAGAAATCCACCCATTTTTTTCTGCGTCTGCCAGGGTCCCGTTGGCCGCAGGCATGGAAGGGAGCAGGAGAAGCATCCAGACCTGACAACCTGCACTGCACACAGGCTGTGTCTGGGTAGCAGAGGGTGGCGGCAGCACTGACAGCCCCAGCAGCCCCAGTTACCATGGCACTGGAGACATTCTCCAGGCTTCTTCATATTCCACAAAAAAAATGCTCGGGGCAAACACCTTCTTTCGCAGAAATTTGGCATGACCGTCTCCTTCGTGGCTGGCCTGTTCTTCTACCCATCTCACCACAAAGAGGTTAATAAATGTTTACTTTTTTTTCCTGTTTCCATATGGTTTGTTCACAGGCTTTTGCTTGTGTGTGTATGAATGCTCACTTGCATTGACTGCTGTGAGGGAATTGTTCTACTAATGCTGGCCATCTTCAAATCAATGCCTGCACATAACAACAGAAAGTGCCTCAGATGTAGTGGTTTCCACAGGACTATTGTTAGGCCTTTGTTAAGCATTTTTGAACCTAATAAATAATGTCAAAAGTCTCTATCCTAGCCAAAAATGTTCCCTTTGAAACAGTTCTAATAGTATTTTTGTTCTGCAATGTCTCCCAGTGTTGTGAAGAATTTGTGCCTCACAATGGGAATCTGGTATATCGCGTGCCGCTTTGCCATTATTATTTATTTATTTTGAGATTGGAATGCTTCTTTTCTGGGCAGGCATTCCCGTTGCTTTACATAAATGTTGTTTTTTTCATGAATAACCATATCACTTGGAACTTCAGTGCTGTAAATGCTACTAAGTTTCACAAACTACAGGAGGACTGAATCTTAATAATGATGGAATGAAAGTAAGGAAAACAAATCACTGATCTTGATTATGTGCTCTTTCAGTGAACCTCCTTTGTGTTTTGTTGCATAACTCATAATTAAATTAAGTCTAAAGCAAGGTTTTAACAATTACTTTATGCACTGAAAAACAATGATAACAACGGTCGAAGATGATCACAGTAGTCCCCTCTGGCTGTAATATCTATTAATCTAGAACTTAATGACTGTTTATTCAGGAAAAAACCCTAATTGGAGACTCTGCAATTCATTATATCTTATATAGTATCTATTAATGATAAACTTGAGCTCTCCTTAATCTGTAGTTTAATTTATGGATAATATTCACATTTCTGTGGTGCAGTAGTGTGAGGCAAATCAAGCTGGAATGAAACATATTTGCTAGACATATTTTATTTCTGCACATTTTACTTTGCTTATTTTAATTGGGCTCTGGGGAAAAATGTCAAACATCACATTTCTGTGCATTCATATTCTCTGTGGCACCAAAGCTGTTAGATGCTATCTGAATTAACTACTTATACTGTGGGGTTTTTATTTTAATCCTCTCATTTCAGCTTAGTGCTAGAAGAGACATTTTAGCTTGTTTTCTGGCTGCAGTAGAAATAAATATTAGAAGACCTACGGTAGGAACTGCTTACTTGTAGTGTTACATGGGAGGGTCCACAACAAATTTCAGCTCCCTACAATTGCAGTGAAGAATGAAACTCCATTTTGGGCCTGATAAATCAAGCTTCAAGTCTAGTACTCCTGATGATAATTCAGTGGACTTATGTCTGTGTTAATTTTCTTCTACAGTTGATGCTTAAAAAAAAATAGGAACGTCCTTGCACACAGATGAAGCATTCTTGGCCCGTGAGCTATGGTAATGGCGCAGCAGTGGGAGGCAGGAGTGGGGACTGCCGTCTGTCATGCCTTCCCTGGAGAACAGGGAATGCCACCAGCCCCAGCTGATGCAACACTGGGTGCAGGACAGTACATGATATCCCTTTGGAGTGAGACAAAAATAGGTATTATCAGTGCATTTTTAAAGTGCTGATGAATCCTGATATGTCTTTGCTTCATTCATTGATGCAGGATAGGGGGATGAATTTGGGGTGTAGAAAAAACACCTGAAGAGGCCCCTCTGAAAATAGAGATGCATGTTACCTATGCAGGGAATAATCAATTTTAGCAGAAATTATAGTAATAGAATTTTTATAGATTTTTTTTTTAACTACTGTCTTCCAAATTTAACTTGTAATCTCAAAGCAAAATAAAAGATCTCTCTGGAGAAGGTTTTAGCCAGTAATAATGGTTTTCTGTCAGAATTTTGATAACAGTATTATCGAAGTGTCTGCTAGAAAAGAAAAGAAAAAATCACAACTCAAAAGCTGTGTAAAAGTTTAAAGAGAAGTATTAAGAATTTAGTTTTGCTATTGGAATTATGAAGAAGAATACTGGATAAACCAGATCTATTGTATAAGATAGGTAAAATAATAGTTTTTGAGTATAGTTGCATTTTTCTTTTATGTTACAACATAAGAAAAAATATATTGAACTTTTTCTGAATATTTGAAAACTCAATGTAATTTTAAATAGCAGAAATATCTCTTTCTAAGGGATATTCTACTTTTCTTGTAAACAGGTGGATCCAAAAGAGTTTTAGAGTGAGGTTAGGGTTAGTTTAGAATTGTTTTGTGTTTCACTAAAACAGTAGTTCTAATACCTTCGAGTTTTCATTGCATGTTAGGTTGAACCACACTGAAACACTGCACCAAGGCATGACCAACCAAGTCCCCCAAACCACAATGTGTATGCTGCCATTGGTCTACTATATTAAAGTGGAAAAATAATTATAAATTAGTGGAAAAAAATATTAAAGCCAAATAAAAGAAGCTGTGAACAGCACCATTCTCAACACTTTTATATATATCTACAGTCAGGTAGACCTATCAAAATAATAACACAGCTAGTGCCAGGGGGTGCTCCAGTTATTGAAAAATTGAATGTTAATGGTAATAATAATAGCATTTCCCTTTTTTCCTCCAACAGACTGCCAGTAGCCATGCAAGGATGAGGCACTTTATGGCCATTGCTCTTGCCAGTGCCTTGGGTGAGAGGAAAGGGGTGGTCCCCAGTCTCCTGACATCAAACTGACCTGACCCTTCCCCACACAGCATGCAGGAGCTGCAGCCTGCTGAGGTCTCTGCTGTCAAGGAGAGGAAGACATTTAACCACAGTTCACCGGGGAGTGAAGAGGATGGTGAGTAGGAGCTTGCTTCAAAGTAGTTAGCTTCAGAAATGAACTGTCACTGATGCTAAACAGGCCCCAATGTTTGTTTGGGGCATGTAGCCCATGCTGAAGCTGGTGTTGCCGTGTAGCTTGACTCTAAGATGAGTGTATTTATATGCACAGTCATTAATCCCCAAGGTATCTTAAGTCTTTGCTGCCTGCTTGCTCAGTTACATTGGTAACAGAAATTGTTTTCTGAGTTCACATTTATTTTCTCTAAGAGTTAGCCAAGAAGGGTAGAATTTGAATGATTTTTTTTTTCTCTTAGAAAATCTCCGTCTTTTTTTTTTTTTTTTTTTCCACAGTGTGTGATTTTTTACAAGTTTTCATCTATTTTTTTTAGAACAAGTGGAAAAATAGAAGGAAGGTTGGTATGATCCATACTGAGACTGTCTCTAGTAAGATATGTGTGGTCTTCTGAGAAATAAACCTAAGAATCTTAGGAAGAATTCGAAGACCTTCATCATATGGATTGTCTGATACATCCATGGTACTTTAATATACAGGATAGTTGTCGATATAAGTTATACTGTGTAGTTTGATTTAGATGGTCCAAAGAAACAAAGTGACCTCTTGGACATCATAGATAATTAGAATATAGAGGAGCCTTTTTTTTTCCTTTCACAAATCATTATGATCATGATGATTCATCACTATGATTCTCTGATTAATGAAGTTGTTGTGTCGCTGGACTTATCTTACCCATCAAACATCTTTCCTTTGACTTGAGAGATCTGTAGATTTCTATTTCTCTATACTGCAAACAACATGCCTAACCTTATTGTTCATATTCAAAGAAAAGACCCTGTAATACAGATAGTAAATGCAGAACAGTCTTTCTGCAATGAGAAGAGACCTAGATTGGACCTATGAGTCAGGTTTAGCTTAGTCTTTACAAACATGAAGCTTACCTGGTGAACTGGAAAAGTGAGAGGAGACACGGAGGGCAGGGAAAAAAATCTATTTATCAGTCTTTGGCAATAAGTGGAAAAGAGCGACAGAGCTGAGAAACCTTATTAACTTCCAGCATGATGAGTGAGGCAGCATCAGGTGTGCTAAACAATAACATCACTGAGCCCTGAGCATCACTGTGCTGGTGACAGTGCTCTGGGTGCCCTGAACATCATATGCCAAAAATCCAGCTTTGACTACTGATATGACTCTGTGTGTGTGTGCAGTTTGAAACTATACAGGTTTGATTTGAACTGAGACTCGCTGCCTTTCAGATGCCAACGTGATACTATATTTCCAAGGGCAAGATCACACATTTCACAGTAGTTTTCCTTTATATGAAATATAATTCCTGAGGGGAATCTTCACTGGTTCTAATGAGATATTTTTTCTTTCAGACTACGTTTCACTAGTGCATAAAACCTAGATAAAAAAAAATAAATTTAAAAAAATTGCAACTGCTGCTGATGAGAGGAAGATGAAAACCTCGCTATTGACTGTGAGAGAGAATCTAAAGATTTTTGGAGATGGGAGTTCTTGGCAATCAATGTTTGCTGTTTCTCTTGCTCTGCCTGTTCCTGCAATTTGTATTTTCTCTTTTCCTGGAGACTGTAGAACTTCTCAGAAGAAATCAAGAATTCATCTCTTCTTCTCTCAACTTGTCTTGCTTCTCCTTCATCCCTGTAGAATGAATTACCTTTGAACATTACATCAAGCAATATGACTGTCACCTGTTGTTCATGATTGCTCTCTTCCCTACTCATGCTGCCTTACCACTGACCTCTTTAATTTTTCTGGTTTCAAGAGCCTTTGCCTTGCTTGATGGGTATTAGCATCGCTTGCTGGCAGAGCCCAGAACAGGCACAGCCGATGCTGCCTGGGCTCCTGCGGTGCAGCTCGCTGGTCCTGGGCTGGCCAGGCAGGTGGCCACAGCTCCCTCTGACAGTGGGACATGAGCTGCATGAAACTCAGACAGGAGTTTGGCTGGTGTTACGCATCAACTCTTGGCCATGTGCTTTTCATACACCCACTGTAGTGGCTCAGATGGCAAAACTTTGCAGCTTGCACCTGGTCTTGCTTCCTTTTGGACCTCACTCATGAGGGAAGTTGTTTGGAAAGACAAGGAGGAGACTCTGTGTGATTCCTTGTTCTCATTCGGAATCAGAAATTTCTTGTGAGGATAGTGGGGGAAATTCCCTATCAAAGTGTTTGATAGAGAATTGTATGAAATAACTGGGATTCCCCAAAAGGATATATCTTAGTCATAGAGCCTTTCCATCTGGAGTCTCCTCCTGTCCACCATCAGGATTTCCAAGAAGGAATCCAGCTTTGGATCAAATATCAAATGTTTATGGGTTTCTTGGAGCCTTAAATCAGAGTAGGAGTTTCCTTCTGCTCCTTGAAATGGTGTCATCCACTCAGCTGTTTCATTTTTCAGTAAATACCCCAAAGCGCCTTCAAATACAGCTTTTACAACAGGGGCCAAGAAGAGAAAGAATGTGTGACCCTCCAAATCCAGTTTGCTTGGACCCCTATTTCTCATAAAGGGCAACTGTTCCTACAGAGGACAAAGCTTAATGAAGTGTTACAAGAGCTGAGATTCTCACATTATAGTTTAAATATTAAAAGAAATAAAGATTTTCCTATTCGCCACCAGCACCATGTTTAATGGAAATTTGAAAATCAAGGCACAGTCCTTCTGTCATTATAACTTCATTTTTTCCTAAAAAATCCTGAGATATGAAAGCAGCAAATCAATTTAATACTGACACATGAAAGAGAACAAATCTATATTTGTTCGAATGACAGAAGTGCATTGCGTTGTGCCAGTCAGGTATACACTCCTGACATCAGAGGAAAAAGTCTTTTTTAGAGAGGAAAACCCCTGATATCTTATGAAAGCAGTAGAAACAGCTATCTGGAGGTGATATTTGAATATTTTTTATTTTTTTTCCCCACTTCTTATCCTCAGAAGTCTATCTGAAACGCACATGTGGAGTAGCTGGCTAAATGTTTCGTTGTAAATATATTATCAGGTGGATGCTGCACTTCTGTTCTTTAGTCATTAATTAAAAGACTTGGAATTTTTGAAGCTAGTTACCTGAAACAATTTTAAGTTTGTTTCAGAAAACTTCCACCTGCGTTTTATGTGAACTCTTCCTCCTGATCCACAGCTAGTCATTATTCCTGGAGTATAATTGCTTTTGTAAATCATGTGTGATTGTCTCCTTCCCCTGATTTGAGGACTGGGTCTTTCTAAAAAGAAGAGTAATGATCTGTGATTAAAGATTGTTGTTGTGCACACGTTTATACATGAATACGGGAGAACAGAGGATATTGGAGAGTCTGTCTCCCTCAACACTGTACAAACATATATGAAAAGCACAGGATTGCGCCCAAGTTTTTTTTTTAAAAAAAAAAGAAAAGAAAAAATTCACTGCTTGTGCAATTCTGCCTTTCATAGAGACACACCAGCAGAAAATTTGACCCAGCATTTTTGTATTATCTACAGAGTGCTATCAACCACAGGGTAATTTAAATCCTAATTATACTCTAATTAGAAAAAAACCCAACAAAACCAAACCTACCTTAGTAATGAGAAGTCTTTGTACTTGATACTGCATTTTCAGTTTATTCAATTTATAGTGCTGTTAGAGATGTCTATATCCAGTTATCATCACTAATGCTTTTTTCATGCAGGTCACACTGCCAAAGGAATATTAAAGCTGAAATTATTCTGCCATTTGTCAATGCTAGGATAAATTCTTAAAAAAAATATTTCACCAGATATTATTTGTCAGTTTTGTACAATAGAAATAGATGTAGACAGGATATTGTTTTTCTTACAGTGAAAAAAATGTACATGACGCTGGTAGTAAATAGAACAAATGAAAAATGTTTGTGTCTGTATTTTCTAGCTGGAATATAGTGAGGAGGAAGACATGGCATCTTATATAAAATGTGAATTTAGATTCATTCTTAGATCCTGAAAACAGGAATTTGCACATGTGCACTGTAGCTGTGTTAAGAGTTTGGCACCTCAGTTCTGAGATGCCACTGGCCCTGAGCATGCACAGGTTTCACATACCCTGAGAAGACGACTGGGTGTGTGTAGCATCCCCATTTCATAATCTCCAAGACTGAACGTAGCTTTCGTCCTCTTCTGCCTCTGGCTGCTGCAGTCTACTCTCATCCTCAACATCAGAACCCAACAAGGGGACAATGGTTCCCTTATTCTCTGGACCCCCATCTGCTGAAGTTCATGAACCATGGAGGGGAAGAAGTCGCCTGCAGGAAATGCAGAGGGTGGGGAACATGCTGATGTGAGGGGTGGAGGAATACTATGAGAGGGAATGGAGGATGAAGGAGGAAAAACATGGTAATGACATAGCCTGAGTTGAGTCACACTGCTAGTGGGGGAAATTTTTTGACCACCGTTAAGGCACGTCTTATGAAGCTGGGTTAGTCACATATGTCTCAACTGCACAGGAGGTGAGCAGTTGTGTAATGATCATTTTCATCACTGTTTTGGACAGTCTAGTTTGAGACTAATTTTGCAGCAAACCTAAAAATCACAAATGCTGTTGAAAACAGTAAATTCTGAAAGAGACACTGATAATACTACCATGGCTCCCATTACTTTTTAGTGCCAGGTAATCACTCATGTAGGGCCTTGAAAAGCTCATGAAAAAAAAATGTTAGTGAATCCAGAGGCTAAGGACGTGTAGTAACAAGGATTAGTCTACAGGGCTTTCAACTCAACTTAAATTCATAGAAATGTTTGGCGCCAGATGAACATTGAGACATCAATATTTTTGAGTATTTAACAATTTTGTTGGAATCCTGTGCATGAATGTGAAGTATAAGAAACTGAGCAGATGAAATAAGAATTTTGTCATATCTATAATAACTGACTAGTGTTGCTACAAGACAAGTTTCCAGTCCTGTGATGAACTAGTTTGTCAAAAAAAGAGTAGAAAAAGATTCTATACCTGAAAAATGACCTTGCAAACTCTTGAAAATGTTGACCTTCAACTAGTACTTTAGGAATAGCCCTCTTTGATTTAAAGAAAACCCAAGGGGGAAAAATTAAAGAAAGGAACTTTATAGAATTTTTCCATGACTGAAGTTACTGTTAAAGCGAAGGAAGATAATGGTTGATAGTGTTTTTTATGTTCGTTATTTCTTATTCTTGTAGAAAAGGAGTTACCAATACAAAGCTTGATTTTGCAATTAGGTGTGAATTTGAACTTCTCCAAGTCTCAAATAATTTCATTTTTAATGGCCTTCATGCATTTAGTGTCCAACACCATTGGTAACTAAAAGAGAGCATCCCAGACTATGTTCTCAGCAGCTGAACATTGGCGCATTGACTTTCGGAAGATGAATAGCTACACTACATCAGAGGCCAGTTCTGCATCTTAACAGACATAGGAAGATGTAAGAAATTTCAGCCTCAGCTTCAAGGATTTTTAAAAATTTGGGGACACATTCAGTTTAGTTGCACAGTTTCAAAGACAATTTTCTGTTCCCGTTGTCTTGCTTGAAGATTTGAAAGAGTGAAAATGGAGAAGTTGTCTAATAAACAACGTATGCAAGACTATCACTCGCCTAGTTCAGAAGTACGAGCACATGAAAATAAAGCTGACTTATTGTCCCCAGTGTTGTTACTAGAAGTTTTGCCACTGACTTCAGCACAGTGGAAATTTCAGGCATTTTTCCTGTCTGAAGTTGTTTGTATTGGAAAGTCTGTTTGCTGTAAATGCAGATGCAAACAAATACACTTCATGACTAGTTCTGCTGAACTGAGGGTTTTTCAGTCTTGGAGCCTATATTCCTGTGTAATGCTCCATTTAAGAATCAAAAACAATCCAAAATTTGATGAATAGAGAAATTAGACTTCTAATAATAAAAATAAGTTTTAGATAAATAAAGGGGTTTAGATAATTTTTTGTTTCACCTTAGGAATTAAATTTGTGCAAATTAAGTCTGGAAGCTTTTCAAAAATGGTAACATCTACTTTTCACATAAGCACGAAGAGAATGTGCACACAGAAAGATGTTTCAATAGGCTGTATAAGTATTGACTTGGATAATTTGCATGTAAGCAAAAAATATATTTGCAATTTCCATTTTTTTCCCTCTCATACAGTTGGTATTGACAGATGAGTAAATCCATTTCAGCACCTAAGATGCACCCATCCCATCTAGCTGTGCAACACACAGTGATTCTCAGGGAACATTGTTAAAGTTGGAAGTAGACAAATGAAAAAGTCATAGAAAAAATTACGTCTATTTCTCTCGCTGTTGTTTTTCCCTTTGTTTATCATCTAGTATCTCTCTTGTCTTTTCTGTGCATTGGATTCATGTTGCTAAGATCTGCCATATCTAGACTGAAATACGCCATTTATCCTCTTGTACTACTAGGTTTTTTATCTCCATTTCACCATGAGATTACATCAGTATTTTGTGTTGCTCCCCCCATACTTCCCCAGTTTAAAGATGTGCTCTTTTAGACTTTTTGTGTGACTTTAACAATGTTCTGCTCACATTTCCTTGGATAGGCCCAACAATTGCTTGTTGACCCATTTTAACCCCTTTTGAGCATCATCTTCAAAGTGTAACTGTCCTTGACAATGAAAGAGACCTTCCTATTGTCTGGTCCTTCCAGGCAATCTTTAGCATTGAGTTAAATGGCTTTCAGATGGAGGAATTGGCTGGAAGGAAGGAGACAAAGTGGTCTGTTGTTTCTGAGTGACTTTGCCAGAGTTTCCCTTTTTTTCTTTTAGAATGGTGCATTTCTATAGAAGATGACAGACATTTTGACAGGTGCAATATGCTTTGAACTGTTGTGTTAGATAATTCTTTTGTCTTGGTTTTTCCCAGCAGAGTGGTACATCTCCTTAGGATGCTGATATGCATATTGTTTGCTTTTCATTTAGTGTGGTGAAGCCTTCTATCCTCCTTTTCTCTTTCCCTCTCTCACTTTTTTAGTGGCCCTTTGCATATATGTAGCTAACCCAGATGGGAAAGCGGAGTAACCATAACTTAAACCTCTCTCTCCAACCCTTTGATCATGGTAACTGACACTTATAACTCAGAAAATTATAATGGTAGTACAGAAAGAACTGGCAAAGACACAACAAAGCATCACCTCAAATAAAATCATGTTATAATCTCAGCTTTGGCTGCAATGAACTCTGCCCATATAAAAAAGATGGTTTCAAGGCTGTTACTTCAGAACAGGAAAGATCTAGCTTTGCTCATCTATGGAGAAACCTAGATGAAAACAAATCACAGTCCCTTCACAGAATCAAAACTAATTTGAGGGGAAAAGAACTCCAAGCTAACGTTTTAAAACTTTTAAAAAAATTTATCTTACTCCTAATAAGGATGTTTTATTTCTTTCTTAATACTCTTAAAGTTACCACAGAGAGTATTTCGCAGTCAGGTAGCTTTATTTTTATGGAGTGCATACAATGTGTTCTACAATTGTGGTCAATGTTTTTGCAGTGTCAACAATGAGAGTTTTCAGTCCTGCTACAAATGATTGTATTGTAAATAGCAGAACTGTTAAAGCAGTCATACAGAGAAGATGCTGGCATTTGTGCCTGATAGTATCTTTTTTTATCAGTCTCTGCTTCTCTCTGCCTGACTGTTTTGGACTTTAACAGACTTTACTACTATTACTTTTGATGGGTTTTTTTTATTATTATTTTCAGAGTTAACATCCCTTCTTTTGGTTGCCTGGGTATGATTCTCATTCATTGTGTCATGAATGACATCCATGTTACTGAAAGACAATCTGACCCTGAAAAATTGAAAACAAGATCTTCTTTTGCAGTTGCTTCACTTGGCATGAACTCAATGGGAAAGAGAGATTTAAAGGCTGCCAATCAAACAGAGGAATGGACAACATAATTTACTGTAACAGAGAGAGGTTGCTTGGAAAGCTTTGCTTTATGAATCCTTCCAGAACATCTGAGGACTTGTTTTAATAGCTTATGGCATATGTATTTAAAATATTTATACCAAGATTTTTTAAAATCAGAGACTAGCAGATAAGTTTCTGTAAGCCATAGCTAAGTGTCCTAGAGGTCTGATTTCCAGAAATGGCAAGAACCCATCAAATTCTGTGGTTTCCACAGACATCTGCTTGGCTCTGAGGAATACTTTAGAGTATCTTACTCTAGCACTTTAGCACACATGACAATTTAAAAATTGTATGTGTTGTTATAGTATATAGTGGGTAATTTGTATTAAAAAATGTAATTCTTCTAAAATGATAAAATTTATGGGAAACTTTTGACCTGTGCTTATGATACCCCAAACAGTGAATGCTATATTTGTTTCTTTACTAGTAGATGCCTCGATGTTGCAGTGTTCTACAGTAGTGCTTAGCATGTGAGATTGATTGGTCTGAAATACATGACTAAAGCATTGTCTGAAATGCCGACTGCTGCCATAGGGGTCCTAACAATTGTTATACTTGACGGTGAAAGTGCTTCTTTGGAGTCACAGAAATTGCCTATCTCTTCAGTTACTTTTTGTCAAGTAATTCCTGTTTATATTGTAACTCTTGCTTTTGTACGTCTGTCAAGCAAACAAGATACAGAAAACTCGATTTCAGTAGCTATTCTTCTGAGCTGAAAACAGTATTTTTGCCATTCATTTTCTGTGCTCAGCTGTTGCCACTAGTCTTTGGTTGCAGATTTACTCATGTATTGACTGATAAATGGTTGAAACTCCTTATGTCACAACAGTAGAAAATATATTTGCAACACTGGAAATTTCAAAACAGATTTTTGTAGTTATATGTTGTAGGCAGCTCAGAAGAGGTCCTTATGAAGATTGTTGGATGGTCTTAACAAGAGGCCTATTTACTGACACCATCTCTAACTAGTATGTGTCATGGAAATTTCTCATCTTAAGAGATCTGACATCATCCAGGGAAGAACCAAATGCAACCAATGTTAAATTGCTTCAGGCTTTTTTGCAAAGTAGAGTATTTGTGAAGCTAGAAGAATTTTGCCAACGGACTCACGAGGCATGAATCTCTTAGGATGATGTGCATCACATTTGGTTTTATGGTTTCCCTTTTACTGTTTGAGCACTTTGCAGAGCTGAATAGGTTAAAGGGGAACCCACGCCTTCTTCACAGAAGTCTAGTGTAAGCATGGCAGAGTCCTTGTTATGGTCATCAGTGAGACGGTTATTTATTACTTGATCAGTATCTGGAATTTCTATAGGGTTCTTGTCAACAAAATGAAGGCGGTTGCTCTTTTGATCAGGTCTAGTAGGAAAATATGCAGAGTTCTCACAGGCTGCTGATGTCTCAAAATATGCCCACTGTAACAATTCACAGGCTATACAAACTTCATGGTTGTCAAGTATTCTGCTTGCCCTTGCCGTA
This sequence comes from Podargus strigoides, assembly GCA_028020825.1. Classification (NCBI taxonomy): domain Eukaryota; kingdom Metazoa; phylum Chordata; class Aves; order Caprimulgiformes; family Podargidae; genus Podargus; species Podargus strigoides. Next base: position 110,697,586 of record CM051663.1, on the reverse strand, counting down.
TAGACGTCATGGTTGTCACTGGAGATAGAGCGCTGTACCTCCTGCTCCAAAAGCGTAGGCTCCTACTGTCAGGATTGGTATCATGTTGTGAGCATGGTGAGACTACGCACATTGAATAATTTAATGCAGCTCATATGGGAGCTGACTGTGCTAATTCCCATGTAAATCCTGTGAGTGATGCAGTATGAACCAGACACTCATCCCAAGGATGGCTGAAGCCAAGCCGTGTGTTCCCACTGTTGGGAAGATCTGTGTATGCTCTCCAGGTCACCAATCTGACTCCCGAGTGCTCACTAAAAAGTACACCTGCCACCCGATAACGTTTCCCATTGCCATCAAATTGTCAAGTGTGGAATAATCTGTAAGGAATCCACTGATGAAAAGCCAATTAAAATCAACTGGGAATCTTTCCACCAGTTTGGTGAATTTAGATCATGCCATTAACAAAAAAGCCATACTGGGCACATCCCTTCCCACAGGAAACATTTCACTTGTCTGGTAGAATAACACCAGATTGATGCAGGCTTTCCTATAGTGACAGAACATGAGAAATCCCACTTTTTTCCCCGGCTGGTGTCCAGGAACCATCTCAGGCCCATAGGGCAGGAAAGGAGTTTTACTGAGTCTTTCCATGGATAGGAGAAATTTGTCAGACCAAGTCTAGAGCACGGAATCAAGCAGAAGGCAACAGCATCAGTGTTATTACTGACAGTTGTTTTCTGGTCTAAACCTTTGACATTTTTTGCTTTATGAAACTTTGAATACTATCTTCTCAATATATTTTTGTTTGAACAAAAACTTTAACCTAATGTGACTTTTTCATATATTTTTGTGTTCTTAGACCCCATAAGTGAGACGGCAGCTTGAACATCCAAATTTAGTGGCTCACAAGAGGCCTTTAAAGAACTTGGAGAACAACCATACATAGCCTCCTCTTTGTTCCAGCACAAAATGACTCATCTGACAAGACAGAATCATACCTCTTATGTACACATTCCTGCTGATTCCTACTCTTACTCATCAAGATCTATTAGCAGACCCTGTAGCACTTTATGAATGCATTCTTCATCAAGGTTTAAAATCAAGCAACAAATCTTAAAATTAAGTTTCTAAGTCCACACTTACTTACTGAAGTTCCTATTGTGTTTCAAAGTGTGTTAGCATGCTACAAAAGTAAAGGTGATGATGGAATCCCATTAAAAGGCATACAAAGTTATGAGTCCATTTAGTAGAGCTTCTTGCCAACAAAGTACACTTCTGTGTGTAGTGCTTCAAACAAAAGGATGGACTTATATGTTTTCATCTTCATTGTTATGTATGTCAACATAAAATTCTCTTATCAGTCATCTCAGTTCAGTGCTGATTTGATGCTGCTGACGTATGGTCAAAGTCTCAAGATGTCCTTTTATCCTTGTATCCAAACATGCTAGTCAAAAGTTAATCCCTTTTACTATCTAAGGTTAGTCTCAGATATTATAATCTGTAATGTTTTATTTGTTGTATTTGAAATATTTAAGAATATTGAATGTGTAAATTAATAGCTACAATAAATAACTACAATCTTATGTTCCATAGGTGTTAAGTTTATCTATGCACTGACTTATTTGCCTGTCTAGTAAAGAAAATGCTGAAAATTAATTACCTCTGGTCTCTTGTCTGCATCCTAAGAATGATATACAATCATTAAGGTTTTTCATTTATGGATGGTTTTCCTCATGTAATTTAAGGATGGACAGAAAGAAATGATGCACAGAGGCCAAGCAAAGTCCTCCTTATTGTGAATCCTACTGAAATATTTTATATAAAAGTTAGATGAATTCTAAAATGATTCTGAAAGACTTTGCACTTTTTATTCAGATTGATTGAAAATGTCCTGTTTTCATGTATTTTCCTTTTACAGAATTTTGTTTTTAGAAAAGCAACATGTTCCCCAGAATCATAGTGATTTTATTACTATTTTAACAAAAAATTCCCAAATGTTTTTTTCTTATAAATTCAGATTATTCTTCATCATTATTTTGTATTTTATGTTATGATACAAGATAAAAAATAAAATAGTAGAATGAAATGTCACTGTGAAACATTTGATAATGTGAAAGCAAAATCCATCATTGTATGGATCTCTGTAATTTTGTAATTCTGATTCCGTAGAAAATATCAGCATAACATATTTTAAGTTAGAGGTATACTAGATTCTACTCATTATTTTTCCTGTCTGTTTTTATTTTCAGGTTTCTCAAACTTGAACATGACATAGAAGATCAATAAACAAGCAACTGTTGCTTTCTCTTTGTTCCACTTAGTTTAGGTTGCTGGTTCAGGATTTCTTGGTCTTCTTGCTTGACTGAGAATTGAAATCAATTGGTTGGCTAGGGTTTAATCTTCCTGTTTGTGGTCTTGAGGGTGAACACTAGCATTAGTAGAGTGACTGGTAAGTAAATTGAAGGAATTAAGTTCTTACTGTTTAACTGAGACATATTGATAATGTCATACATTTCAGTGAATTTTAGCCCAGGTCACCTGAACCTGGAACATAACTTTAGCTGGAATACATCTGCTGATGTTGACTAAAGAAAAGGATCACAAAAAGCATCTTAGTAGTGTTTTGCAAGAAGAATACTACAATTATTTTAAAAAAAAAAAAAAGGTGAAGTCATTTGAAGATCCCCTTTGTCCTCAGATGAAAAACCTATCTGTGAAATAAACAGTGAAATGTGAACAATTATTGGACACTGTCTCTTCCATGTTACCTACCTTGGGTTAGCATTTAGCAGCTCTGTGCAACAAGCAAAACCAATGCACTTGCTTTGCGTGGACTACATAACTACACATGCAGAAAGGCATTGGAGAATCTGGATACTATACTCATTCTTTAATCCCTGGTTTGCTGGATTTTTTGTGGCATATTTTCTTTCCTTCTCTCTTAAGAAGCCAGAACAGAAGTGATATTTCTTAGGAATTCTCTTAAGTATTCACAGTAAAATCAGTAGATTGCTGCAAATGCATTTTTTTGCTTTCAGAAAATTTCAGTATAATTAATAGCATTTTTTCCCCTGTTTGAACTGGACTTTGAGCATCGGTTATGTACGCAACAACGAATAAGTGGCTGGTATACTTTCCTTGCTGGAGAAATAGGAAAAGATACATTAAGAAAAGTATAATTAGAATGATTTAGAAACTAGAGCAAACTTTCAGAAGATCATTCAGAACATAAGAGGCAAAATATTGCTGGACCTACCACCACCAGTATAAATGGTACAAAGACATTTACATCAAGGCTTTTGTTCAGAGTGACTTTGATCTTTGCTTGGACAGCAATTAATATATTTGCCTCCAAATATACTAAGTCCAATCAACTGGTAAGGCAGTTGTGTTCAGGATTTTCCTTCAGTCAAAGCAAAAAATGAGGAGTGGAAAAAGACGGGGAGATAATGTCATATCAAACAGTGATGGTGCTCTGGGTCTGAAACTGGTTGCAGTATGTCATAAACAAACACAGAGAAGGCACAGCTGAATAGAAACTGAAAGGATGCAGCAACCACTCTACAGAAATGGGAGAGGACAGGATGCATTGTCAGCGTAGTGGAACACAAACCCTTGCCTATAAGGGTGTATGTGTTAGCTGTAACAATCTACAGAGGCCAAGCACATTTTCACTGAGCTCGGATGTCTCCTCCTTTTAGTGAAGTTGTTACAAGGCCAGTCCTGAAGGCCACGCTGTTATTCCTGTATATAATCTCTGTGATCAAGGATAACACCTCAAGGATTGAGAATGTAAAATCATTAATGATTTTTAGGAATACATATTTGTTTTCATTCTAGCTATCATGAGATGTTATTGACAAGGGTCATAAATTGGAAATCCTGAGCCTGGGAACTCCTCATTCTCTCTGAAATGCTGAAATGCAAACCCATAATTCAGGTTCTCAAGGCCCAGTGCTTTCCTTGGTTATGCACATGATAATGGCATCATGAAGAAGTGTGAGTGTAATTGAGAAGGGAATTTGATTATTTACTAGCACTTGTGCCTCTTCTATGCTGATGAGCGACCTCCTTTATGGTACAATCACATCCAGTTCTCAGCATCAGCTCATTACATTAACTTGAGGCACAGGCACATTTTTCTTCAGATTTTGCCACAGCCTTATTCTCTCCCTTCTCTAAAATGTGTCATGCTGGCTTGATGTGCATTTTAAGTTTTTGCTGTCTTTGGTTTCCTATTATGTACACTATGTGAGAAACTGAACTAATCATGACATAGTCACATCTACAGAGAGGAAATTTGCCTTTAGTAAGATAAACTGAGACACGGACAGACACACTGCCCATGTAACAAGCAAAGCTAGGATGTAATCATTTGTTAATGAATTGTTTCAGAGGAATGTACAACTTGAAAAATGAGCACCTAAATGGTGAGCTATCTTTTTCTGTCCTGGCATTATGTCTTGCTTGTATGATGCATATTCAGGAGGAAATTCAGATGAGATTAAATGGTGCACAGCTATTCAGGTTTCATTCTGAATGTCATGCACTTTTCTGGACATAATACAGATGAGAATATAGATCTTGTGCAAGCTTTAAAAAAATGTTTCTTAAATGGTTTTCATCTTGATAGCTTTAAGGTGGCTCTCCTATATCAAGATGATTTCCGAAGATGAAGTGTTTGACTTATGGTCAAGTTTCAAAATATAATGATTACTGTAAGTTATTGTGGTGAAAGAAGGGGAATGACACTGAACATCAGTTATCCAATTTAGTTTTAATTTTATTGATGGATGAATGTTGAAAATAGCCCTAGTTAATTCTGTGTATGTGTCAGCATTCCAGTAAAATGCTGATGTGGGTTTCCCTAGTACCTAGTTATTTGAATAAGATTCAGACTGGATGTCCCAAAGTGTTATCCATATTTATATTTTGATTATATGAAGGGGAGAAAGAGAATCCCAGATCTATATTTTCCATAGTTCACAAACCCCAGAATATTTGTAAAACAGCTGATTTGAACAAAGCTGCTTCTTGAACTGGCTCTACGTGAAGAGGACTAGCTTTATTCCAGAATGGTGGGGATAGCATATATGTAGCATAGCGTGTTTCCTGTTTTACTACCAAAAGAGGGTCTGTGGGTTTACGTGTAGACCTGAACCTGCACCACTGCCCAGACCAAATAAACCAGGGATCATTCCAAGGCCAAGTCTTCCAGTTATCTTCCAGAGCATGATGATCTGGCCATCTAGGGAAGAACAGACCAAAACAGATGGACTGCTTCAGCCTGTAAGGAGCACTCTTGTTCTTGGCAGCAAAATGCCAGCAGAACATCACTGCCTGTCTCTTTGGCTATAGTTTGGCCTTAGCTGCCTTGGAAGTCAAAGTTTTTAAGACCTGGAGAGTTTGAAAACTTATGTTTTTCCCCACATATTCTATTGTACGCACAAAGGAGAGATAAACTGTGTATTTGTTTGGCTTGTATTTGCTGGCTTAAGAAAGTGGCAAGTGTGTGTTTGTGTAACTGGACCTTAGACTGATATTGATATGATGACTGGATGATCTAATTTCTAATTTAAAATGTTAAAAATCTATTTCATTTTTCATGAAAAATTTTCTTTACTTGTAGTCAACATGAATGACAAACTTGCCACTCAATTGGCATTTTGTGCCGTATTTAAGTCACATGTAGGTACCCAATTACAAATTTCCTACCAGGCTTATCCTTATTTCTTACATAAACTAAGTCAGATCACATGGAATTATTTTAAAAGTTATCTCATATCAGTTCAAAATCAGTGCAGTAAATAAACAAACTGTAGACAAGAAAACTTGGGACATTATGGACCCTCTACTACTTCTGATTACTCTGTGATCTGCACTGTTACTGAATGAGCCATTTCACTGAGGGATTAACACTTGCCAAAGTGGGTAAGGTTTTAAAAATCTAGGCCATACTTCTTTGCAAGTATTTTTCTGTATAATTTTATTTGAACTTGTTAACTTCAAGATTAGTCCCGTAGCAGAAAAGCAACTAGTATCATTGCTATCTAGTTCCACAGCTTAAGTCATAGGATGTTTTCCAAACCTATTTTGCTTCACTTGTAATGATACAATGAAAATGTTTTGGTTTAGATGTACTAGAAATTATAATGGGTAAAGAAAATGGAGCCAATCTGTTTAACAGGAGATGAAAAGTTATTTTCTTCCTAGTTTCTTATTACTCTACTGCTGTAGTTCCTGGCAGCATCACATTAATGTTAAGCACTGGTCTCCAGCACCGAGTGGCAATTTATCATCTTTCTTGGCAGGCTTCCTGCTTCATCCTGCACCTGCCTCCTTGAAAGAAAACAAGACATCGGATACTTATTCAAATAATGCAATAGCTGATCAGCAGCGTATCTACACAATGGTAACTTATCCATGATAAAAGGACAACTTTTTCATGCATTGTATGTGACATATGTGTCCTTTCTCTTAAGATTTATGACATTCATGATGGTTAGTATTGTTACTATAATCAAATCTTTTACAGCCTGGCTGCAAAGGTTCAACTTATTGTCAATAGATTTCTATATGAGTCAATCAAACAATTTCATAAATGCTTTGAAACACCTGCACTCTCCTTGGAAGTGCAGAAATAGCAGTATCATGGTCTCATCTTTCAAATCATGAAGCTATGATGTCTTAGTAATTCTCTATAGGCAAACAAAGTGGTAGAAGAGTCAAAATCATATGTTCATTTGCATTTGTTCCATATGAAACATATATATATTACACATATATGTGAGTGTGTGTATATATATGTATTCAAACCCACATGTATGTATATGTGTTTGTGTATATATAAGCTTTCTGAAGAATAGATTATAGCCTTAATGGACAAATAAAGAAGAAATCAAAGGAAAGCTATATCTATGAGTCAGGATGTGAAGAGAATGGAAGGAACTACTGATAAAAAGGATACATACGATCTTATTTGCAAATACGAAAGGGAAGGTCACATGGTTTATCGGGAATTTGCATTTCACAAGCTCACTGCAAGCAAAATGCAGAACTGCTAGGAAGCAGCATGTCATGTCCCTGCTGGCATGGGAGGTGGGTTCTTTGGTTAAGGCATTAGCCTGAGGTGTTGAAACCAATTCTCTGTGGTGCCACCAGTCACTTGGGACTGGCTTTGAGCTTCTCTGGGCCCCACTTCCCAGCTATAAAACAGTTAATTGTAGCCCTTCCCTGTCCTTATGTGTAGCTATCAAATACAAATGCAGGCATCAGTCAGTTTCTTGCATTTGTCTGAAAGCATTTAAATTATTAAAGCAGCACAGCTGCACATGGTGGCATGGTGATCAATAAAGCCAACTTACATTCTACTGAGGAATACTGTATTACCTATGATTATTAAGACTCCACATCAACAACCCACTGTGTTAAGAACTGTAACTAAGGTTAATTCTTGCTTGAGAGCTCTCAATCTCAATTTGAGAAAAACAAAGAGAGGATAGAAACACTCATCAAAAATGGAGCACTTAAGAGAAAAGTGACAAGAGTATGAGCATACGTAGACAAGTGGTGCATAGATACAAGTTCCTGAGCTTTTAAAATATCTTAATATAAATGCTAAGAAGGAAATTACATAAAAATATGACCTCAGAGAATTTTCTTTTTGCCATAAATTTTCCTGAAGGAGAGAGACACATGGATCTTGATGGGAAAAAAGTCATCAATGTATGGAAGAGTGCAGGGGAAGAGTGTCGTGGTTTCAGGCTGGGCTGACCACTAAACAGATGGCAGATGCTCTCAGTTAACCCTTCTCCCTTCCCAGACAGGAAGTCCCAGACTTACGAGTTGGAAATTAAACTAAAACAGCTTTAATGAAACTAAACCAGTAAAAAGAGATATATAATAATGATAGGAAAAATAATGAAATATTTACAAATATATACAAAACCGGTATCGAGCTTCTTCCCTCGAATCACACGCTTCCCCTGATAATGCTCACGTCACCATTGGTGCTGCAAAGCAACACTGGGAAGATCCCAGACTGGACTCCTGGATGCAGTAGCAGATGGGAGCTGGATTTGGGAACGTGCAGATCACGGATAGAATCTTCCCAGGATGCCGGCCATAGAAGACAAGCAAGGGCATGAAGAGGGGCAGGCCAGAGAACAAAGATGAAGAGAGTTTGCCCCCCCCATGATCCCTCAGCTTTATACTGAGCTTGACGTATATGGGATGGAATACTGCGTTGGTCAGTTTGGGTCACCTGTCCTGTCCGCTCCTCCTCGTAGGTGCACACTTACACTAAGCAGGGCCTCAAGGTGGCACCGAGAGAATTCGGCAGCGACCTTGGTTTCTGTAAGATTAAGTGTAAGCAAGAGTCTTTCTGTGTACCATTGTACTGTCAGCTCAACTACAAACATCAAGTGCTATCACTTCTACGAGCAGACAATGTCTGAAGAACATGTTGTTGACTTGAGAAAGTGCAGTCTTAGAAGAGACCTAACTGAAAAGTAAAATCACTGAAAGGAAAAGTGTTTCTGTTTTATCCAAACCAGGACAAAGAGGTACTGTGTAGAGGTACCTTCCACAGTGAAGAGGTACCATGTAGAGCTGCTCAAATCATTAGAAGACAAAATACTTCTACAAGGTACTCACCTCAAATCAGGAACTTGAACTCAGGAATCCCTGTGCCAGGCAAATGCACTGGGGTTGGGGAATGACTGGTCTCCCTCTTTCTTGTCAGAGCTGTTGTAGTTGTGTGTAAAGCTTTTGAATGTGGCTACAGAAAAGGATTATCATGGTTACAACAAAGTATTTGAAGGCAAGCTGTGTATTTAAAGCTCATGTTGTGAAAGCTACTAGCTCAGAATGTCACATTTGTATAGTGAAATAATATCTGCAAGAGCCATTTGATCCAGAGGCTAATTCTGGTCTCTGTCTCCTCCAAAAGAATTCTGCATATTGATATTCTGATTAGAAATTTTCATTTATTCATAACCTTGTCTTCAGCTGAAGTTCTGTTAAATTTTCTGCTCATGCAAATGAAAGATTTACTAGTTTTCTGCAAAAGTAATTCTGCCACACAAAGGGGTTTCTAATATGTCCTGGTGTGCTGAGCACTAGAAATATTTGCTACTTCCTGAAGACCTGCAGTTCTGGTTCTACACTTATCCTAAGGATTAGGACAGGATGCCTGTATATTTGGCAGGCTTCTGGGAAGACTTTCCCCTGTTGTGGTGCAAACAGCAGTGCCAAAAGGCTGGTGGTGAGTTGTCTTGCTTTTGCAGTATGAGAACTTTGCTGGTATATTGAATGTGAGCCTTTTTATTGCTATGAAATTTTCACTAGAAAATTGGTTTTCATTATCCCAGACTGGGAAGATGGATTTTGCTACTTTCATGTGACCTTGAAGTTTGACAGAGGCCACCCTTCCTACCAGGAGTGCAGAGAAGAGAGAGAAAGCTAAAGCATTTAAGTCACAGTGTCAGTGTTCATACCTTATGAAGTCATCCTTTAAAAAGAGCCTAGGCTGAGTATTCTGGACTCCTGGAAGCTGACAGACAGTACCAATAAAATAATTAAGCAGCACTATTGAAGCTCACAGATCTGCTGTGTGGTGATAGTGTTTTGTTTGGGTTTTTTTAATGTTCTCCTGTTCTTGCCATAGCGCTGGTGCAGCTCAGTGATGCAGGGGAAGGTTTGGTTGGAAAGGCTTTCTGCAGCATATCATCCCCACACAAGCCTGAATCCTCCACTCCTCACAACATGACCTAGGTCTGTGTTGCTGTTGCTCAGCACCGTAGAGCTGGGGGTGGCCTGAAGAACTGGTCCTAGCTGTTGGACATCATCATTTAGAAGGGCAAAACTACTGGAAATGCTCATGGTTTTATTTTTGTCATACTGTATATGTGGGTATTTGATTTCTCAAGTTTTCTTACGTGTTTGGATACCCTAATTTTCCTAATGAGCACTCATGTGCAACTTCTAGTAAATACCAGCCTTAATGCTTGTGACTTAGAAGCTTTGTTCAGTAGCAACAAAGGCAGAATAAATGTGTAAGGCTTTGTATCTGGTTGCTTGGGCAAGTTGCCTTGCTTAGCAAATGCAAAGATATTAAATTTCTATTCAGATGATTAAAAAAGAGCTTCTTCATGTTTTACCGCATGACTTGCTCTGTTTACGGTGCATTAGGTGTTTACTATAGTGACAGAAAACCGGCACCTTCTCCATCTCCCTCTCTTCTCCTTTGTAACAGATGTTTCTTCAGAAGGACTTGCCGATTACCTATGTCCCCAACAGCATCCAACACGATTTCATTTAAAGAAGAAAAATGTAATATGTATGGTTGCCTTTATTTTGTTAAGTTTTGATTTCTAAAGGTAACAGCTAGTGTTGGGTTTCTCAAACTGCCCCTTCTATTTCTTGTTTTCAATTGAAACAGTGTGCTGTGTCAGCAAAACCCACAGCTCACTGCCACGTTCTCTTTTGTGTGGCAGTCGTTTGACACATAAAACTAGCCGCTGCTTTTAAAGGACACTGCAAATTAACCGTATTAAAGATACAAAACATGAAAGGGTTCTTTTTCATGACAGTGGGAAGCTTTCTTAACTACATTTAATTCAAGGGCAAACCTTTTTTGCCATAATTAAAAATAGGAGTGAAATGGGAGCATGTTTTATGTACAATAGGATTTCTAACACTGAGAAAGTGGGATGAGATAGGATCAGAACAGCCCGTTGAGTGGTTATAGGCTCAGTTCGTCCAACAATTATCCTGACACCTGAGCCGTAGCTGTGTACACTTTTTGAGTGTAAGAGGCAGTGTCCTCTGCCTGCTGTTGCTGCAGATGTTTGTGTTGTGTTCAGCTCATAGACGAGTGTCACCAGCGTGAGAGCTTTTGAGTTTGATGATGCTGAAAACAGTCTTACATTGCTTGGGGTACTCCCGTTTTTCAGTGAAATTACACAGGACCTGTGGGTCTGCATGGTCTATAAGCAGATACAATCTGTGCAATGCACTAGGTATGAAAGGCTGAAACGGAGCCCGGCAATCAGCACTTGTGTCCTGATTTGACCTGCAACAGAACCAATTCTCCTTCCAGTAATTTTACCTTTCAGTTAAGTTTCTTCAAAGTGACTGCACTTTCTGAAGTTAGAGACATATTTTTCAGACACTGATTGCTTCTAGAATTGTTAACATGTGATGTTTGTAGTTATATCTAAGTTAACAGTATTAATGGCATGCAGAAAGGCTCTTTTATTTATTCCTATAAAAACCTAGAAACCAAGGTCACTACTAAATTTCTTATGCACCATAAGCGTAAGGGCATAAAAGGGTTTCACCAGGAGGGAGGAGCAGACAGGACAGGTGACCCAAAAGTGACCAATGAAGTATTCCATCCCATACACATCACACTCAATTTAAAGCCGGGGGATCATGAGGGTCAAACTCTCTTCTTCCATGGCCGGTGTTTAAGAAGGATTCTGTCCATTCTTCTGCCTTTGATCCCAGTCTGTGAGTTCTTGAATCCAATTCTCATCTGCTGCTACTTGCAGTCTGGGACTTTCCCAGTGCCCACACTGCAGCGTCACTGGTGAGGTGATCATCATTGGAGGATTGTTTTTTTTATATATTTGTATGTGTTTCATTGTTTTCCAATTAATATTATATTTTTAAAAATTGTTATTGCTTAATGAAAGCTGTTTTTATTTTTTCTCCCCAGCCCATAGGTCTCTCTCCTTTTTTCTCTTTCCCTTCCCTTCCCGTTCATAGAGAGTGTCAGTGGTCCATTTAATAACCATCCCAGCCTTAAACAGTTGACAACTTGGAAAACATTATATTGTTGGGTTTTTTTTCCCCCAAATTTTAGCCAAAAACCGATAAGGTAACTGTCAATTATTTTGGCAATTTTGGGGTGGGAATTGCTGTATTTATCTGAGGAGAAAGAATGACCCAAAAGGTGAGCCAGGCAGGGTGTTTCTATTGGGATTATTATTTTTTTTTAACATAAAATGCAGTTTTTTACTCTTAAGATTCAGTGAGGAAAATTCACCCTGGTTTAAGTCAATGCCATCCAATCTATGCTTCAAAGACAGATATACTCCACAGAGGACATTAAAACAATCTGTGAGCAATGAGGCAAGAAAGCATGGCCAGAGGAGAGGAAGAAACCTGGAGATAATTTTCCAGAGGAGAAAAGGCAAATCCAGGCCATGAGCACCAGGAAGTCAAACTACCCCTAGGAAGTTATGGCTGCCCATTCCCCCTGCAAAAGCTTCCCATTGTGACAGCATCCAGTTTTCTACCCTGTGCTTGGATCTGAACCAAAATAACACAGACGGTGAGAGGAGCTTCCTATACTCCAAAAGGAAAAGATCCACAGGCTCCTCAAAACTTAGTAAGAACTTGACTATTGCCAATCTGTTTTATCCTGCAGATACTCAGAATTCATTCCATCGGTGGGCAGTGGGACAAAGCTTCGAAGCAGATAAGCTGTGTCTCATTGCTAGAACCATAGATGTGTCCATTCACAAGTGATAAATGGGCTTAAGGTAAGTGTTCTTCCTTGAGTAATTACAAATCAGTGTGAAACTTTTGACAAATATTACAGATTTTGAGTGAAAATGGAAAAATGCAGACAATTAATGATTATACGGTGCATCGTTTTTAGAAAGTGTGTTCTTCCCAGCAGTAAGGCTAAGAAGGATGAAAGCCTTCTGCTCTTTTTCTTCAGAATGTTCAAAAATGTTAAACATCCATAATAAATTTTGACGTATGTATGATATGTATGATAATTGGTTTATCCCTGTGCTACTGCTGTTCTCCTGGAGACGTAATTCTGTTGTTTCAGTTACTTTATGAGCTGGAACTGTAACTTTGATAAATATTTACTGATTCAGTGTTTTAACAGAAATTAGAGAACTTAAGGGGTTTAGTTCCTCCGGCTCCCAGCAACCTCTCATTTTAGTGTGTATAAAACATGAGTCTTTCATCAGAAGTGCATAAAGTAGTTCAATTTTTAGTAGGGGATTTTTGTCAACCTGACATGTTTAATTGGGCTCTGTCATATAAATGATGCCAACTATATAGCATTCAATTGGGAAAGCCTATCAAGGGTCTGTTTCGTGAGTGGAACTTGCAAGTATTGGGAAAAGACAGAATGGTCTTATAAGTTACATTTATAAGGGAAAGAGGAAAAACGGTAGACCTCTCTTGAGATCCCAGCAGAATTTCTCTGCTGGTAGCACGAGCAACACCAACAGAGATAAGACAGGAGGAATATATATGTCTGGGCAGACCCCAAAGGACTGACAGCCTTTATCCACCAGAAATAGAAAGTAGTGGGATATAGGACTACAGTAACTTCCATGTGAAGGTCCAAGTGTAGCCTAAAAGAAGTCCTGTGAGATGTTCAAGGGAATGTCAACAGGACCCATTGGCCCAGAAGGTACTGAAGGTCTGCAAAAAGGAAGAAACTGGATTAAACTGTAAATGGGGCCAGATCCTCTAAATCAGAAGAGCTCCATCAGATGTATCTAGTGACCTGTTATTCTTAAGCAGGCTGAGGAGAGCTTGTGGTTTAGTCTGAAAGTGATGTGCATATCAAGTGAGTGTCAGTGATGTGAGAACAACATGTTTGATCTGAACCCTGAAAATAACTACTTGTTCGTTTTCCACATAGATCTGAGAGGACCCTGCCTTCATATCCCAAACAGACCTGCAAACCAGTTTTTAAAGCTTAAGCAGTCCCTGAAAACATCAATTCAGTTGTGTGTTGGGATGTAAAAGTTGCAAATCATGGCTCCTTTTTCTGGTTAAGAACAGTGTAGTGGTGTTTTTTCTGTTCCTCACTGATGGCATTACAGAAGGAATGAACAGTATGTAGGCTTGGCCGCATCCAGAAGAGATGCAAATCAGCAGTTTTTCCTTTGACTTCAGTGGCCTTTTATCTGGACATTAATGTTATTTGGCATATGATATATATCAGAAGACTTCCTTTAGGATTTGGATTAGAGGTAGGGTTTGGAAAGCCATAAAGCTGAGAGCTCCAAGGACACTGGGGCTGGAACTGGCACACCAAGAGGAAAACGGCACTGCAGCTCCCAACTCCCTATGTTGTTACAACTGCAACACCATAATTCCCTCCACAACTATCTCACCGGGCCCACCCATGGGGCTAGGGACACTGAGGATGGAAAAGGCATGCCAAGGGGAGCACAGCAATGCACCAATATTGCTCCATTCATAAAGATCTCATTACAGGCCTGTCAGTTTGACTTTGGTGCCGGGGAGACTGATAGAGCAGATCATCCTGAGTACCATCACATGTTACATGCAGGACAACTACATGATAAGCCCCAGTCAGCATGGGTTTATGAAAGGCAGGTACTGTTTGACTAACCTGATCTTCTGTGACAAGGTGACCCACTTACTGGACGAGGGAAAGGTTGTGTAATGTCGTCTACCTTGACTTTAGTAAGGCCTTTGACACCATTTCCCACAGCATTCTCCTGGCAAAACTGGCTGCTCGTAGCTCGGATGGGCATACACTTTGCTGGGTAAAAAACTGGTTGGATGGCCAGGCCCAAAGAGTTGCGGTGAATGGAGTTTTGGGCCCTTTACTACAAAAAAGACATTGAGATACTGGAGCATGTCCAAAGAAGGGCAAAGAAGCTGATGAAGGGTGTGGAGCATAAGATTTATGAGGAGCAGCTGAGGGAACTGGGGCTGTTTAGTCTGGAGAAAAGGAGGCTGAGGGGAGACCTTATTGCTCTTTACAACTGCCTGAAAGGAGGTTTTGGAGAGGTCAGGATGAGTCTTTTTAACCAAGTAATAGGTGGTAGGACAAGAGGTAATGGCCTCAAATTGCACCAGGGAAGGTTTAGACTGGACATTAGGAAGAATTTCTTCCCTGAAAGGGTTCTTAGACATTGGAATGGGATGCTCAGGTCAGTAGTGGAGTCCTCATCCCTGGAGGTATTTAAGAGTCGTGTTGACATAGTGCTTAGGGATATGGTCTAGTTGAGGACTGTCAGTGTTAGGTTGTTGGCTGGACTCAATGATCTTTAAGGTCTTTTCCAACCTAGATAATTCCATGATTCTGTGATTCTGTGAACACACAATTAAAAATTTAGATTGGCTTTGGTATACTAATACTGGAAGTGACCATGCAAATCACAGACCAGATATTCAACTGGAATGTCAATGTATGAACTGTTTGCAAACCTGACAATATTTGGTGAAAGTATTTGAATAACTTAGTAGTTCAGTACTTTCACAGTCTGTCCACAGTGATCCAAGTAGAAATACAGGTGAAATTCATCAAATACTTTGTTAGCTGCAGATTATTTTTTCAGTAACTTTAAATGAGGCCAGTCACTGTTCAGTGCTTTCATTTAGCAATGGAAAAAATGTAGGAGCCCTCCAGTGGTCAAAATACACTTCTCCAGCTAACTCATATTCCCTTTAATATTAAGCAATGTAGCTTTATTCTAGTTATACACTAGTTACAAGCTTTTTTAAAGGTATTTTAAAAATTATTCACACTGTCATCCTGCAACTACGGCTAAGCTAAGTTAATTGTTTTGAAAATTTCCACATCAAGATCAAGAATAGCTGTCGACACCAAATCTGAATAAATTAAGCAAAGATCTTAGGTAGGAATGTAGGTTCCCTGAATTCCCAATGTTGTGTACTACATATCCTACCTGAGCACAAAAGGAGTCTAAAATAAACAGAACAAGCTCCAGGTTACATTCTTCATAGGCATATACATCCCAGTGCAGTGAGATCCTCATCCATGCCTGGAGACCTCACATATTGCAAAAAGCAAATAACTACTGATGGCAGTACTTTGGCATATATTTGATACCAAAGCAAATGACTACCCCTGGGGCAGTGTGACTGTGAGCTGGGACTCTGATGGTCCTCTGGGAATAAGGACAGTCTTTTGGTAAGTACTTAAGAACACATTTTTACACTTCTCCATCACTGAAGTGTTTTATAAGCCATAGAGAGAGGAAAAAAAAATGCAGGAAATTGTGTGTATCATGGCT
This sequence comes from Podargus strigoides, assembly GCA_028020825.1. Classification (NCBI taxonomy): domain Eukaryota; kingdom Metazoa; phylum Chordata; class Aves; order Caprimulgiformes; family Podargidae; genus Podargus; species Podargus strigoides. The sequence continues at coordinate 110,681,549 of CM051663.1, read as the reverse complement.
ATAAAACAAGATTCAGTAAAAAACTGTCTTCTACTCAGGATAACAAAATGTAGTTACAGCCAGCATGATTTTTGAATTCAGAGCTCCCTTGCTGGGGATTTATGGCAACATCATATTAGGGTTAGCACTTCCATTCTCACTGAAGCACTTTGGTAGCTAACACATGTGAGGTAACTAACTGGCACAGACATTGCAGCCCGGAAGCAGTATAAACCATTGTTTTGCTTAGCGTTTGTGGAAGAAGGGAAGAGGAAAAATTATGGCTTGGTGCCTTTGCTCTCCTGTTCACACCTGGCTGTGAGAACAGGGCTGATCTCCAAGGTGTGCTAATACAGTCCCTCCTGGTGCTCGCTGGCACTGCATAGGCATAAATCACGACCAGTTTTGGAGTGCTTCTCCTTACTTCCTGCCTTTGACCATGGGTGGTCTGTTTGAAGCCCTGGTTTGGGCATTCCTGGAGCTGAGTCCTGATGTGCACTCTCACACTCATCCTCCTCTTGTTGTCAGCTGCACAGGATGCTAGTTTATGGTTTTTTCTCAGGGTAGCTGCTCACACACTAGTTCATGGCCAGAGCACTCAGCACCTTGTGTGATTAAATCTTCAATGTGCAGAGTGTCTTCATGGCATAGCCTTGTAATTCTTAAGAAGGATGCTACTGTGCACTGTGTGTCTGATTTACCATACTGAAATCCATGTCAAAGATCTCACTTTCTTACATTAGGGTGAGACTTGGTCTAACATAGCCTTGAGTATCTCTTCATTACCGGGAGACAATTGCAAGATGTAGTGTACTTCTGAAGGTAAATTACTTCTCATTGTGTTTTTGTTTGTAGGCTCCTGGAATAAAATCACCAAGCATACTCAGAAACGCTTTATCTACTCCTGGAATGCATTGCAATAAGCAATGGGGAATAAAAATATCTGAATCTTGTTTGGGGAAAGGTTGTGGCTTGTCCTACCAGTTACCAGATAAGTAGGGAGCAAAAGCAGGCAAACTGTAGTGTTCAAAGTGCAATGTGCTGCCCACTTGTCTTTCCCTAAGAGAAGAGAGAGGAAAAGACCTACAAAAAATTAATGGCATTGCTAGATACAGCACTTTTCAAAATGATAAGACAGCTATCTTAAAGCCGACTTGAAAAGGCGTATTTTCCTTTCACTGGATAACCTATCTTCATGTTGAGTAGATCAGCTTCCAGGGGAAGTTCTCCTGAACTACGTGAACTGAATGAAAAACAACTCTATGGGGTTATTAAATAAAGGGAAAATGATGGTATAGCTAATATAACACTCTGAAATATCATTATCAACTGAATATTACATTCTTGCCTAATGCAGGCAGGAGGTTGATGTGGTTTGTCCTAATGAAGTGCTACTCCTCTCACTAAGTGTACAGTTTGCCTTACTGGTGTCTGACGTTAAAGAAGACAGAAAACATGTTCGAAGTGTTGCTGTTTTCCCAAGCCAGACCACAGTCTGGGCTTATGCTGCTCCCAGTGCTGACCACTCACGACTCCTGCTCTCCTGGATAGGAGCACTGAGCCTGTCACATTGTAGGACTGAGCTGTCAGGAGGAACAAAAATTGCCTTTGATGATGTCAGTTCCTCAGCCCTCAGGAAGACAGGCAGGGAGGTGTTACATGCTGTCCTTAACTGCTCAGGCACTTCAGGTGCCTGGATGAGATCTCCACTCATATTGCTTTCATTATAGAAACTAAGAGGGGAAATGGGCATAAAAGGAAAGATTGGGTGATTTTTAAAATTCTTACCATTTTTACAAGTGTTTCTGAAAATTCGCATGCTCCCTGACTGATCCATGTATTTAGTTAAATTTGCTTCCTTTACAATTGGGGTTAGTCCACATTGTGTAAATGACTAACCCACTACCATCGAATGCAAATACAGTGAATGCTGTCTAAACTGGTAGCAGCAGGAAACCAGCTGTAAGCCAGACAGTCTTCAGTGATAAAACCATTGAAAAAATGAACGAAAAAGGTTGTGACTAGACCTATCAGAAAGAAAATTGTGAACATGTCATGGTTCTGAAACAAAACCAACAAATGCATTGACTGTTCTCAAAAAAAGTTCCTGGACAATAGCAGTTGTTCTGTACCTCCAGCATTAAAGGCCAACTCACATCAAGCTCTCAGCAACCCACAAAGAGGAGCACTGAAACATACTGAGTTCTCATCTTGGTGTGCTAAACAAGCATGAGTAAATCATTTCACCACTCTGTATTTTGGCTCCCCCCAGGTCTCTACTATTTTGACCCTAAGCTCTCAGAGCAAGGACCACCTCTTTTTGATGGTCCCAGTGCAACCAGGTGCTCAGACCAATTTGCTCTTAATACATTAATACAGATAAATAGTATTGAATCCCCAGTGATAAATTCTTGGCTGGCTTTTCCCCACTTGAGGAAGTTGCTGTCACTGCTTCCCTTCTGATTTTTACTGGCGGTAAGTCCAGAGGTGCCGCAGATCTACTTCTGCCACCATTCAGCCAACGCTGAACTGCTCCATCCCTCCTTTGCCCTGAGCCTGAAGGAGAATCAGGAGCTCCATCTTCCCCTCCATAATCCCTCCATGGGGTTTGGTCCAGCAAGTGTCCTCAAAGCTTGCCCAACACAACCAGCAGGACTGAGCTGAAATGCAATTCTGGTTGCTTTTCCTGAAAAAGTCCAGCAGCAGCAAGTATGGAGAGAGCTGTGCCATGGAGGAGCAGACTCTAGGGGTCAGTTCCTGCCTTTGCCTGAGGGGATTCAGCCCCACATCCTCCACGGCAGGGTCCTGTGTTGCAGCCACTGACCCTTATAACACACCTGATGAAGCTGTACTTCTGTGCAAAACAGAAATAAAAACATACTGGGCAAAAAACAGAGAAAAGGAAGAATTTGAGTGTGTCGTTCAACACTGAGGAGAAAGGATACCTAAGTCTGGTTGCTGCCATAAGTTATTTTATCAGTAATTGATATAGGTACAATATGCAAACAATCCTGGGACTCTACCAGGGCTGTTTCTCATAGTGGTAGCAAATTACTTGTGTTGGAATTGCATGATAAATGGCTGCAGAGCTCATCTGAGGGAAATGCACAGTGGCTCTGTGGTGATAGCTCTTGAATAGAAACTTCTGCTCCTTTCCCAGTTCTGACTGTGGAAATTAATTACCCAAATGACTTCAGACTGAACAACAGCTGAATTTTTCAATTGTATGGGAAAAGAAATCAGAAACAGTTTATTTTCTGGACTGCATTTTTTTTCATTTCAAAACAAATAATAATTTTGTTGTGAACCTATAAGAGTCTGTCTCTGACCTGTTTGCAGTATTTAAACACTGGACATATTCCCTTTAGCAAGTGCTCTACTGTTCCACATAATACTGAATCATTATACATTCAAAGTCAGTTTCAACATTAAACAGTTGATGGAAGTATTGCAATGGCATTTTCCCTCTCTACGGAGATATTTGAGTGGGTAAAATAAGATGTCAGGATTAAGAAGAATCGACAGTAAAAGGGCTAGCAGCTATGACACCACGGACAAATAATTACATGTCTTGAATTCACTATTGAGGATGTATATAGCAAAAAAAGTATTTGGAGGCTCAGTCTCTCAGTAACGATACAGCTGTACCCACTTGGGACCTGCCCTGCAAGGTCAGCAGTGAGGGCAGAATTGCTGGAGTTGTGGTAGTTTGCTGCTTAGTTGAAATGGTGAAGGACCAAGGAAAGCAAGGACTGTCCTGAGGCAAGATGACTCTGTCTGGGGTCCATGGGATGGTCAGCAGGCATCTGTGAGGAGCACCTTCTTCTCAGCACCCATCAAGCCTTTCTACTCATGGTCCTATTACGGTTTCTTTTTCTACCCGTCATCTTCAGTGACAGACCCTGACAATTTTACAGAGATCCACCAGTCAAATCTTTTTAAATCTCTTCAGCTGCTCTTGAAATTTTATGCCTTGGTCAAGTAAATATCTCGTATGTACATTTCCTATCACTAGTACTTCCTAACACACCAAACGTGTAGAGCTGCTTTGCTGTCCACCTGCATGCAGTATGGCTGAATATCACCCTACTTTGCTTCAGTCCATAGTCAAAACCAGGCTCTAGAGTGAACCAGGCCCATGCTGCTTTGGCAGGCAATATAGGATAGGAAGAAATCGACGCCTTTTGCTCATGGTCTGCAAAATGTCACTGAAAGTAACATTTAATAACCAAATATTAGCACTACTGCCAGAAGCAGTCATCAGTCTTCTCCTTGTTCTGCAGAGCTGCCCAGCCCTGTCTGATCTCTTAGGGAGGTGATCGTGCCCCTGTACTTGGCACTCGTGAGACCACACCTTGAGTACTGTGTCCAGTTCTGGGCACCACAGGATAAGAAGGACATTGAGGTGCTGGAGCGAGTCCAGAGGAGGGCAACAAGGCTGGTGAGAGGTCTGGAAAACAGGCCTTATGGAGACCGGCTGAGGGAACTGGGGTTGTTTAGCCTGGAGAAGAGGAGACTGAGAGGAGACCTCATTGCCCTCTACAACTACCTAAAAGGAGGTTGTAGTGAGGCTGGTGTTGGTCTCTTCTCCCAAATTACTAATGATAGGATGAGAAGAAATCGCCTCAAGTTACATCAGGGGAATTTTAGGTTGGATATTAGGAAGAAGTTCTTTACTGAAAGGGTGGTTAGAGATTGGAACAGGCTGCCCAGGGAGGTGGTGGAGTCGCCGTCCCTGGGGGTGTTAAAAAACAGGTTGATGAGGCACTTGAGGCCATGGTCTAATGGTCTAATGGTTAGGAATATGATGGGATAAAGGTTGGACTTGATGACCCTAGAGGTCCTTTCCAACCATAATTATTCTATGATTCTATTCTATGATTCTATGATTCTTTATGTCATTTTTACTGAATTGCGTTTTAAGTCCTCTGCTAAAAAATCCTCAAATTCAGATACAGTTGGAGGGGGGGGGGAATAAATTGTGTTGACCCTTTTGAAGTGCATTGAAATTAACTGCAGAAAGGAATTAACATGTTTAAAGTATTTCCATAAATAAATTAGTAAGCCTTGAGTAAGCGCTGCTCAGATATGTTAGACATTTGAAGCTGACTTACTAAAGGAAGAGTCCTGCATAATAACTGTGATGTATATTGGTTGGTTGCTTTTCTTGGAGAGAAACAGAAGACTGAGTAGTGGATAAAGGAAAAAAGAAGAAAAAAGAAGTCAGAATCTGGAGTATCTGGGTAAGAACAGGCACTCCCTATCCCTCACGCCTCTCCTGCAGAGGAGAACATGCTCCACATGCACCCAGAGATGCTCTAATGACAACACAAGTAAGCTCCTGGATGGGGATTGCCTCTGCAGACCTGGGGGATGCACTGGGAGCTACTAGCAGTTAAGCTGCCCTCTTAAGGAATGATATAGACATTATTTTTTTTAACTGTCTATTGCTTTCCTTGTATTGCTGAAGTTTTACAACTTATTTGGCCACAAAAGGAACATTTAGCAATCTAACAGAATAATATGTTGTCACAGGGATAAGGGAAGAAATAAAGCACGAGAGCTCCCTCTGTGTAGTATCATGTATTTTTTGATGTGAAACTGGTCAAATTGCTCTTTTCGAACTGACTGCTTAGCAGGGGCTGTCTAGATAGGAAATGTGATCCTGTTTGTCACAAGGTCTGTCAATGCATGAATGGAACTGCTAAATTGATTTACAGTGTTTTAGCACAGCTACTCCTGGACATGCGAGGCTTGAGTTACAGAACAATCAGCGTGAAGACATCAGTGGTATTTTATTTATAAAAGGTCTGTTCGCACTCTGTAATTAGGCCAATCTAACCGCGATTATTTATGAGCTGTAGCTGGCAAAAATATTCTCAAAAAGTTAATTACAGTAGACAGTGACCAAGGAAATCCTGATCTGTAAATGTTTTGCAGCTAAGACACTGTTACTTATATAGATACTTTCATTAAGAAGTTTTTATATCCTCTCTTCTTCTTGCACAGGACGTGGTGAGAGAGCACATACAGAGGAGACTAGATGCAGAAACGGAACATGTGCATGGGCTTAGACCTGAACAGGCTTAAAGCCTCACTTAAGCTGATTTAAATTAACCCTTTTTCCTTTGCCTTGCTGTGGAGCAAAGGGGTTGTCCTGGTTTCCCATTAACAGACCCATGGGCCAGCCATGCAGACAGGCCATGTGTAGCCCTGAGTCAGCTGGGAGATCCAATCAAGGCAGCTGACTCACAGGTGTATCCCACCACTTCATCATGCTTTTAATAAACAGAGGGAGTTTACAGAGGGTGGAGGAGTTCCTCTTCCTGGGGCTTCTCCCTTTTGGTTTCCTGCTCCATCTGCTGATCCCAGGCTGAGTATAAGCTTGTGCGCTTTATGTTGGAGCTTGTATTAGTTTTGCTATTTCATTAAATCCATTTGAATTTCAACCCATGGGACTTTTCCCTTTTTTCCCCCAATTCCCCAGCTGAGGGGTCATTGGGTGGTAGACCAATTGCTGCAGTTTAGCCCCAGGTACAGGCTAAATGTAGACAAGGATGTACGTGTACTTCCAGAAAACATACTGCTTGTGTTATGTCAGTCTATACAGTCAGAGTCTTTATACCTTCCTCCCGATTCTTTTGTTTTGCCTGACTGAAGACAAAGCAGTCATCCATGACCTGAGCGTGAGCCTTTATAAGGTGCCCCAGCAGCAGACCAAGATGCAGACTATCATATCTGTCAGTCTCAGTTTGTTAAAGGCAAAAGGATCCTGTGTAGGAGCCAAGACCCTTAACTGTAACATTTTCATCTCTGCCATTAGCAGGGCAAAACATACAGCAAAAGCAGACCAAACTTGGGCAAGAGAGCTAACGGAAGCAAGGTGACTGAAGTGATGATGCCTGTAGGCTTGTGTTTTGGTTTGAGGGATGTCATCCTCTTGTGCTTGGTTCAGTTCTGAACCTGAGTTTATGCTATAGCTTGTGGTCCATTTATCTGGCTACCCCCCTCCCAGCCAGGCTGTCATGTCCCACAGCTTGGATTCAAGGGATTTGTGGGAGAGCGAGGCTCAGGCAAACCTTTCTGAGCCGTGCCCCCCATGACTGGGGATGAAGCCAGAGCAAGATACACAGATTTATGCCAAGTGATGGCAACTGACAGAAAGAGCTTCTAAAATCGGCTTTCCACTCTGCGGTCGGAAGTAGTGCTTACAGCATATAAAGGCAGGTTGCCTTGAAGTGGCTTGTACAATCCCATTTACCTTTGCAGTGGCTGGGGACAGAAGTGGTCCTGGAGCCATGCAAGCAGCCTGCACTTGGTCCTTGCTCTTGAGTCTGCCTCCCCACGGATTGTTAGGTAGAGGAGACAGCTTGGGGCATGAGGCAGCCTGGGCTAAACTTGAACAGTGTCCATCACCTTTGCTAGAGAAACTCTTGCTAACATGCAAAAAACTGACAGAGATTGCACTCAGATGAAAGTTCTTTTTTGGTACGGTTTCCTTTTGCTTTCTCAGGTATATAAAAAAGAAAACAAAATTAAAAATAGGCCTCTTAAAAGGCCTTTAAAATGTTGGAAATGGTTTTTAAAAATCAATTATTTAATTGATCTCCAAATCTTCTAATGCTGCTTTTGTCAAGTATTCTTTCAGGTATCTTTTAATGGAATACTACAGAAAACAAAGGCTGCTATGGTAAAATAAGAGGTTGGTGACTTGTGCTGATACACTTGTTAATATTTAGAATATGATAAAAATCTCTTGGTCTTTGTTCTGTCTCGCTTATTGTAACACTTTGTGACAGGTTTGCAGGAAACTGAATCCACACCGGAGATCTGAAACATTTGGTTTACTAGATAATTGTCTAAGACTTGGGATGGTACAGGTAAGCTGAGGACTGTTTCCTTAAGGCCTTCTTAACTTTTATGTATTGTGTTTACAGTCTCATTAAAGCACACCAGCTTGTATATCTAAAAATAAACACTACTGATTCCCTTGACAAACTACTGGTTTATCCTCTGCTTTCTAGTCCCTTATCTGATGTCTGATAATGCATGGAGTTTTTTTCCCTCCGATGTCTCTGTTTGCCTTTATTACACATCTCAGAGGTTGCTGAATGAAGGCTGGTCTCAAATAGCACTTAATTTTGAAGACTTGATTGCTTGGGGACCTAAAAGCTCTTGGCTGGTTTTAATTCAATGATTGGGTTTTTTTTCTCCAATATTACATACATTTGTGTACTTTCTTTCTCTGGTCTTGAGTGTAGTGATACATTTATACAGATAGTGTATTTCATAAACACTACAATGGGCATGGATGAATCTTATAAGATGCTATACAGGGATTTGTGTATCCGTGCATATTATTGCAATTTCCAAATCAGTCCAATATTTCTAAAAGTTCACTGTGTATGAGTTTTATTTTTCTGTCAGTGAAAAGAAACATATGAACAGACAAAAACTACTGGGATGGTAGGTACAATGGTAAGATGATCTTGCTGCTGTGAGGATCATATAAAAACTTCCTGGCTTTGTTAATGTATAAGATGATGTAAGTTGGTGCAATTTCAATTTTGATGTCAATGGACTTCAAACAAAGTTCCTCTCCTCTTTTGTCTATTTTTATTTTCTTATGGCCTATTGTAAGTAAATCACATCAATATACTGTCCATTGTGCACAATCTGGGCAGATGCAATGTCGATTTAAGAAGGCTTACCTGGGTCTAGAGAAGTCTGCCTTTCTTTAAGAGATGTGACCTTTGAAATTAGACCATTGTCCAACTATTCCCCTCTTTAATTCTGATCCACATATTTGCTTGTTCGCTGAGCAATTTTATATCATTTTTCTACTGAAAATATTTTGGCAACTGTCAAGCTGTATAAACTGTTTCTGAATCCAGCTCAACTGCTGTGCAAATGGGAGCATAATTCAGACTTTTAGGCAAATATCTGAAGCTTAATTATTATACTGATCTAATGAAGGATACTGTGAATCTGATTGTAATAATACTGAATTACTGGAATAGTACCTATGAAAACACATGTTAACAGTGCAGGTCCATGGTCCCTGTCTCCTACTGTATCACAGTTTTTTTATGCTGAGACTGACAATGCAATTGTAAGACCATGTGGGTATAGTTTTCCTTGTGATTAAACAAAGTCCTGCTGGATCTTATTGACATTCAGCTGTTGCTGAAGATGTTAAGGCAAAAGTAAATGTACTAATCATTGGTAACAAAGCAGCCTAATCCATGCTGACCTACAATTTGTTTAGGATCCTTTGGAGCAACAAAGAGATTAAAGTATATAAAAAAGAAGAGGTAAACAGTAGGTCAGAGATTAGAAGTGAAAAAGTAAAAGGCTGGCTTCCCCCAGACCACACACTGATAGTGGACCTTTGGTCAGTGATTGTTAGAAAATGTTTCATGTTTCATTTTCCCCCAGAACCTTAGAAACAGAAGGTTTGATTGGCACTTGTCATGGCTGATAGAGAGACGAAGATGCTTTGGTAAAAAGGAGAGGGAGCAGCCGTGTCAAAAGCAAAAGTAGTCAAAGGATGATTCCTCCTTTCTGTGGTTTTGTCTCTTTCTAAATTATTCAAATCTGGGTGGCATCTTAGGATAACTGGCATTTTGACACAGCTTAAAGGATTGTCTCACTAACTCTATTGAACTAAGACTGCCATCCTTTTTAAAAAAAATTATAAAGAGGCAGATCTTCTATAATCTGATATGTATACAAACAAAAGGCAGTTTGATGCGGGCGTCTTAAATATTTTTGGGAGAGGAGCAGCAATTTTATCCATTTTGTGACTGATTGTCTTCTGCATCCATCTGCAAGAATGCTGCTTATTGGTTTAAAAAAGCCTTTATTTCATTTTCTTTAGAATATCCATAGTTGTTTGCAATGCATCTGGTGGCTACAAATCCAAGTCGGGCCAGCTGGATTAGAATCAACAAACATAGGGAATTTTCTCAGTCGAAAGAAGGTACCTCACCAACAGGGAATCTCCTCTATTGATGGTCCTCCTGATTATGGATTTTTCTTTTAGGGGCAATTTTCTTTCTTTCTTTTCAGAAAGGGACCGTGTCCCCCCCTTAGCGCTTTGTCTGAACCACACTGGCTGGTGTAAATGGGCTCCCCAGGGTTAGGAGCTCCTCTGTCATTCTAAACTGCCATTTTATGCTTTGGTGTCCTCTTCACTTATCCATAACCAAAGCCAAATCCTGCTCACTTTATTCACAGGAATCACCCACTGAAATAAATAATTGCATAAATTTAGCAGGATTAGATGTCCAGTGGCATTCTGTGTTTAACTTACTAAAATGATTCACTAAAGCCCATGCTTCCCACACAGTTACAACCATTCCAATTGGCTGCAGTTAGCAGGAAAAATATCATCTTGGTCCTCATATTGACAGATTTGCTTTGAGCTCCTACTAAGCCAACCACAGGCCTTCATTGTCTGGCTCAGTTTTTTAATTCCTGCTGAAGAAAGTCTTTGGTTTTCTGAAAGGGCAGATACATTGGGCAGAGTCCTTGCACATAGGGTGCCTGGGGGTTTCAGAGGTCCTTCATCCCCACTCAACAATGGCTGGCAAGCTAAAGGCTTCCTAATGGGCAGATAAAGTGTCATATAAAGCTAACTGCTCAGGCACAGATTTTAATGATAAAAGGTTGAAGACTAGACAGATTGGGCTGATTTTTTTTTTTTTTTTTCCCTAGCAGCCAGTTTAGCCCATCAGATGAATCTTCCGGACTTTCATGAAAAAGGCATGCACGTTCATCATTCCAATAACACAGACCAAAGTAGTTGGGCAGTGTCTGAGGATACAGCTGAACTGAGAGTACTCCCAACACTGAGAATGTGAGGTAAGCACCTTTTTAATTGGCAACAGAAGTAGGAACACTTGGTGCTTTGAATTATTTTATTTGAATCATGTTTTTCTTAAGTGTTCACTAGGGAAGGGCCAAACGGGAGGCACATCTAGTTTTTATTTTCTTTTCTGATTCAGAACAATTCTTACTATTCATATCTTTAAGTATTATTTACCTTTTGTCATCTAGAATTATGAGGACCAGTTGAAGATTCACATGAAAAGAAAGGTAACTTTTGCACTGGAGGTGGGATTTCTGAACTCTGTGGAAGGCCTGCATGAGACCCTTCATGTGGGCTTGGGTAGACCTCCCAACCCAGATTACAGAAACCCCTAAGATGTGGAGCCGCAATAGGAAGAAGAGGAGGAAACACGAGTCTTTCACATTAACTCAAAACTCAAGAAGGCTTAGATTCCCTTTGCCAAGGTACTGAAAATATGACCATCTCCAGCATCCAAGATGGTCAGTTTTTATGTCTAAGCTTGTAGAAGGAGGCTTAGGGTGCAGAGATCAAATGGGAAGAGGGTCACTGTACCATTATAAACAAACCCCTGCCTCTGCTGTTTTCTGTTATGTTGCCAGACTTCAGACTTTATCACAATTATCAAATAATCCTTAATCAGCAGGAATACACTCTTGAAGATTGTCCTCTGTAAAGTGATATCTTTTACGATAGCAGAAGAGAGACAGTGGGTTTGTTTTCAAAACTACATAATACACTCAAATCCTGAGTAAGCCTTCCTTTTACACAATTGAACCGATTTTTGTCTATGAAATAATTGTCATGTGCAATTGCCCAGAAGAAATTCTGAATCTGCACCAGTGACATGTGTGAAAGTTACAAATTTTTACACGTGCAACTCAAGCTGCTCTGCTATGTAATCCTGATCCAAAGAGTTTTCAAATGCTCTGTTTCATTTGATTAGAACTAAATACATCCTTGCTGATGTCACTGTCTGACTGGCAAATAAGACTTGCAACCTGTAATGTATAAGCCTTCATATGCTCCAGTATTAGGTCCCAGATTTAAATTAGACAGCAAGAAATAAAGCAAAATACTGACCCACCAGAATATCCTAAACTGGAATTATTTGTCCAGATTGCTGAAATCAGTGGTCTTAAAGTGCCAACTGTATGATCTGTATTTCCCTCAAACTGTGAAATTAGATTCCTTTTATGGATCCATCACGGTAGTATTGAGCCATTAGATACATCATACTACACTTGTCAGCCAGCCTTCCCTGTTCATCGGGACTGTAAAGCATATTAAGCAGACAATAATAGTACCCTTCAGGATGATTAGGTTGTCACGTTTTCCAGTTGAATAATGTACTTTGCTCCTGTATCTCACAGGCAGCAGAGGGCTGCTTTGAAACTCAGGTCCTCTGTGTTCCACTTGCAGAGGGTGGTGCCAGGGACATTTCTTTCTCCTCTGCCATTGAGTTTCCTTCTCTGATTCTCCCAGTCTGGTACCTATGAAAGTCAGCACAGATGCCAGGTCTTCAGCTAGCCACACTTCATCCCATGGTGCCAGTTCCTGGAAAGAGGCTGAAATGTGCTGGCAGGCTGCAGAGTCACAATGCAGAGTGAAAAGAGATCTGTTCAAACATCTAATGGACTTAATCCCCATTTCCTGCCCTTTCAGGATAACAACTGAGTTTCAAAGGCAGTGCAAACTAATACACAACTCCTAGGAACAGTTTGACAAAGTTAAAACATCCATCAGACTGAAACTAGTGGCCAACAAATGTCTCTCAAGAGGCTAGGAAGATGAAAGACGAATTTTTTGTGAGTGTTTAAGTCTACCCAGCGACCTGCAGCCTGGCCATGGCCAGGCATGAAAAAAGCAGCCTGCCCAGAGCAGTCCCTGCCATCCTGGCCTCATCAGCCTTATTTCCTCTCTGTGTGCCAAGACCTGGGTGGCTCTCAAGCTGTTCTGGTGCTATGCAGGGAAAATTGCATCTGGGTCCTGTAGATGTTAAATTAAACTTCAGTGGGTCCAAACTTGTATCCAGCTGTGTTTCCTGTTTAGAGTCAACACGTATTTCAGTGGCCAATTTCAGGTAAATCATCCTTATGCTTACCTCTTCCAGTAGCTACTCCCTTTATTTGGTTTTATCTGTATGAGAAAAAACCGCACAGTGCAAACCCTTCTCAGATGTGTTCCTTGTTGCTTCTCTGGAAACTCTCTCCCAAGGTGGTGGGTGGATGATAAGGTATCACTGACTTTAGGCCTCCTCCTGCTGTGTCAGAAGTACCATGGCTGTGGTGCAAAGTCACGAGCTGTTTCGAAGAGTCAGTTTTGTGCCTGCCAGTTTTATGCCAGGTGAGATGATGATAACCTAGGCCACTTTATTTTTTTTCCTTTATCAGGTCTTGTTTGTCCTCTTTCGCGTGGCATTAAGCCAGTGCAGAGAGAATAGTGTGACATAACTTCATATCATACATCTCTGGCTCACTTGACAGAAATATAGCTGCATGTTCATGCCTGGTTTGGATGCCACTTGTAGTGCTTGGACCTGCTACAGCATGTTCTGCTGTTAATGATCATAGTGGTGTCATTTGAGGTGTCAGCATCAATTTGAGCTTTTCCACTGCTGCAAGGATATGTTTGTGCAAACGAACTGTGGGGTTTCCTGCCCCATTGTCAGCCATGTGCGTTGTGTCAGCTCTTCTCTTCTGGGCTTGGGCATCCTCCTCCTCTGAATTGCTGCTGGCAGCTTCTAACAGTGCAAGCAGCAGCCTCACAGCCACTTTTCTCGTCCACGCTTGCTGTCAGCAAGATTCATGCTGAAAGTGCCAACAAAGCAAATTATATGCTATTGTACAATCATGCTACAATCATTTCTGTAGAAAATGTGCCTTTAATAAATGCATTGTAAGAAGTTCCCTTCTCTTTTGCATTTAGCATAATGAACCTTCAGACAGCATTTTAAAGAAAGCATAGCAGTCACTAAGCTCCTATTTCTGTGTTTATTTATCCAGCAATTTACACTAAGCGACAAGTATAATTAGCTTTTCTGGATAAACACTAAGCAAACTGGGAGTATTTTAAAAGCATAATAGGGCACCCTGCAGTGGTTATCTTTTTTAATACTTTGTTCAGAAAAGATATTCCCAGATGCCACAGATTCTCCCGTTTGGCATTGCTCAATGGCTGCTGTTTCAAGACCCTTGCTGAGACTTGTCTGCAGGCAGGCAGCTGCCATCAAGAGTAATTCAGGGGCCTTATCTAGCGGAGGATTTAAAGGTGTGCTGCTAGATAGTTTGGTCAACTTCCTAACAGTTTAATCAAATCAGAGCAACTGGGCCTTGAGTCAGTCACATCATGAGAAGGCTTAATGAGCTGAAGCAAAGGCCAGAAAAAGCCCCAGCTAGGGCTATGCACGAACCACCACAGCAGAGGTGCAAATACCAAGCAAGGGCTTGATGCTGGTGTTCTGGGGTGTGTGCAGATAGCACAGTGCAGCTCCTGGTGTTCCTGGGCCTTTCTGTCTAACCCTGGGGAGCAGTCCTCAGGTGTTGAGCTGGTGTCTGGGATCATGGCACACTACTCAGAGGAAAGAGGGACTGATGGGCTTTGTCCCTGCTCTGGTGGTTATTGACCATTTTTATAATAATATGCCTTTATATCAAAGGCATATTCATATCAAAGGCATATATACCTTTCCCAAAGGTGATCATATGAATCCAGTACTCTCTCCTTATAGTTTCTGTGTGCTGTTCTGAGCTTCTAGGTGTGAGTCTGATTGTGCCTGTCCTCTCACCTCTGACAAGTGTTCCTCCTCCTGGTAGAGCCCAGTCCTGGAAACCAGTGGGTCCCTTGTGATCTGCAGAGCAATTTGACCAGGAGCATCCATCCCTCGAGACCTTGTGTAGCATCTGCCCTGCTTCTCCTGGCCAGGGAATATGGAGGAGGGACAGCGGAGTGGAGACCTCATCTGCCTGTGAAACTGTAAGTTGAAAGTGAGTCTTTATAGGCTTTAGGCAGCAGAGTCACGTAATTTCTGCTGACTGTCTGGAAAAGCCTACCTCTCTGCATTCACTACAGAGGCAGTCTGATGTGTTCTAATTTAGGCTACCTACTAACATTAGCTAGTAAGCAGTGTTTTCCTCGTTTGGCGGGCTACAAGGAAGCTCTTACAAAGCCCTCTGGACTGGCCTCCCAGAAGCTGTTAGCCACTGCTCTGCTCTGGCAGGGATGCCTGCTGGAACTGTGTGGCCTCCCTGGTGGAGCAACAGCACAAATTCCTCAGCTTTGCAGGCTTGTAATGAGACAGCAGCAGTTCCTTTCACCAGAAGAATAGCAAGGGGAAGTAGGAGGGAGAAATTGTGTTTGTGCATCAGGCCTTTCCTCTTTCACACCTTCATAGTGAACAGTTGGATGTTGCTTATTTTTGGAACAAACAAAATTCAGCAAACACCATCTGTTTCTGACAAAATGAGCAACACTCGCTAAAACAGAAACAACAATATGCATTAAAATACCTCTGAAAGAATAACAGGCTCCATAAAAATATAACAAAGGCTGACTTTTTGTTCGATGCCAAAAATACAGCTAGAAAGAAATGTTTGTGTTAAATCTAAAATAAAGCTGTACTAACAGAATCTTAAAATAAATCACAAAATGACTCTGATTTTTTTCTGCATAAAGTCAAAGTCAGAAATTTAATGACTGTATATTAATCTGCCTCATCACAAGGCATCTGGGACACCACATGGAAGTTATAACAGCAGTTTGAGTGCATCTTGACTCCTGTGGTGTCATGAGTCTGTTTTTCCCTTTGATAAAACCAAAAGCAGTGGAATCTGACAGGCAAATTCAGAGTTGTCATCTCAGATGTCGTCACTTGTTCAGCTTTATCTTTCTGGAAATGGTGCAAGCCAGTGAACGCTCAGTCCTAAACCTTACCCTAGTGAAACAGTTCCATGAAGAAAGACCCTTGGAGCAGCTTTCTAACTTCATGCTGGGAGGGTTCCCAGATGCTTCTCAGAGTATGTCTGTCACTCAGTGTCACAAAGAGAGAATCTTCAGCAATTATACAGTTAAGAGCATTGCTCTCCTGACACTGCACAGCATGGCTCTTCTCTGGTTCCCTCTTAAATGGGCTCTGAAGAGGGAATTGGACAGCTTTGCTGAAATAGTGGCATCAATATCACCTCAATGCTATGTGGGCACTTCTGACTTCCAAGGGCTGCCTCTGTGAGTATGTCATCACCCGAACAAACTATCACACATATAAAAGACCCTTAATGTACCCTCAGACTACTTCAGTCCTCTATCCCTGTTAGACCAGCCAGGTAGCAAGATGCTCATCTAGATTCTGGTTTTTCAAGACCCTGGCAAATTTGTAATTTCATCTACAGATGGTGTACGTCATCCATATGGAAAAAAGTGCATGGGCCTCATCTTGGGAACAGGAGGCAACCCAGGCCATGGGGTCATAGGATCTCAGCAAAGGGGCTAACCACATCAGGATCATGCTCATGGAAAACTGCACTTGTGGAGTGATGTGTGTGGAGATGATCTGGCCATGTTGTAGGCATTTTAGCCAACTTGAGCAGCTCCAGATAGAAATGATACTTGCTGGGTAGGTATGCTGAATGGTGCAATGAGACGTGCCATCCTTGTAAACCTGCCTTCCATACTCTCTGTGTACTGGCAGGACACTTAGGGATGGCACTTGAGTCTGTTCAGTGTACATGGTCAGGAAATCAGGCCTTCAGAGCATTTCTAGGGTCTCTGTTTCCAGCCAGAAGTAATGTAACAAATCTAGGTCTCATTCATGTTCTCTGATTCATTCATGTGAAATTGTGTTAGGGCTTTTGGCCATGCTATTGAGCTGCAAGTTCATGTTCAGTGGACTATTCATTATGACCCTCAAATTTTTCTATTAGGAGTCTTTACATCTGGTCATTTCAAAGCTCATATTACTTTCCTGTTTTCAGCTAGCTAAACCATACAGATTACTCTGTATCAGCAACAAAGCTGCTTAATGATTTATCATCCTCCTGAGCAACTGGCCTTCTGTGGCCCTTTAGTGACAAGTTTTTCTTGTGTGCCACTGACAAATACTTTAAATATGAATGGGCCAACGTACAGCTCAATAAATATTCTTCATTACATTTTAGCCCTGTCAGCCAGTTTTTAACCCGCTGAATAGGTAACATGATAGTTTTGTGTCGTTGTGGTGTCTTAATCAGAATTTCATGTGATACCACGTGAAATACACAGTAGAAGTCCTAAGTCTATTACCTATATCAACCAAACCAGTAATCTTATCCAAAATAGAAATCAAGTTAGTTTGACAAGATCTATTTTCATAAACCTAGTTGACTGGCATTAATTATATTTCCCTCCTTCCATCCTTTATTAATCAAATCCCTTATCAGCTGGTGTACTGTTTTGCCTGGTTTTGATGTCAAGCTGACAGGTCTATAATTACCTGGGTCATGCCATTTACCCTTTCTAAACAGTGGCACAATATTAGCTTTCTTCCCAGCTCTGGCATTTCCTCGGTCTTTGGTTTGTGAGGAACCAAAGAACTGCTCCAATTTCTGTTAAAACTTTTGGAAACAGTTTTCCAGGTTGGTTGATGTCTAACTTCTGTGTTTGCTTTTGAATAACCCTATAATCTGATATTACAATGGAAGGCATTTCATAATCATCCTTTGATGTCATTATATCAGTGAGCTCAGTATAGCAGTTTTGTGATTTTTTTAAAATTACAACAAAGGGCTATATACTGAGCACTTCTGTTTTGTTTTGTTTTGTTTTGTTTTTTAAAATTACCATTATTGGCATTTGTATCCCTTCTTCTTACTGTCAGTAGACTAACGCTATTAGGATTCCTTTTGTTTCTGATAGAGTTTAATTTTTCCATTGTGCTCACTTGCCTCAAAGCACTTTATGAGCTTTAGGTGGGCAGACTTCCAAAATTGTCCACAATTTGTCTAGTGAGCTCAGTCGTATGGAAGTCAGCAAATTTTCCAGAGTCCTTCACAGGACACCTATATTTTGCCACCATGTCTACTGCGATGTTATGTGGCTCATTCAAAAGACCCTGGGCAGTCAAGTCTTTGGAGGCTCAGCCTGTGCCGGCTTCATGGTGCATCCTTTCCTGGGGGACACAGTGGTAGTGGTGGGGCTTGGTGAACTGTACTGCTTACTGACTGGCCCAAGGACCAAACTGGTGTTTCCATGCAGCCCCTGCAGGATACCTGTTAGAAATCTATTCGTGATCCTCAGGAAAAAAGATAAAGAAGTCATTGGTATACAATAATGGTGTGGAGGAAACTCTCAAATATTAAAAAGGGGGCAAAATAATAATTTCCATGCCTCAGTGGTGTGGGTAAGAGATATGGGAAAACATAACATGTCTGCTCATATTCCTCCTGTTATGATGAGGAACACTTTGGTTTTGCTGCGTTTAAACATTAATGATGTAATTTGGGAAAAGAGAGGAGAAGATACTGGGTTTTTAGACAGGTTATTGCTGTAGATTACCATTTCATGCTAGACTGTGTAGAGGAAAGCAACCTGTGTCCTTTAAAGTGAAGCACGGGGGGTGGGGAAGGTGCTGGCATTGGGGAAGGGGAGGCAAGCGCTCAGTATGTAATCAGATAAAGGGAGCTGTTTGGTATTCGTGTGTTAGCTTTGTGCAAGCTCCTAGCATCTTCAGTGGGCCAAAGCGTAGTCTTCATTTGTCACCCCAACGCACCTTTTGTGTGAATAATTTCCCATTGGTATTACCCAGAGCTTGGAGTCAATAGCTGACTAGCCTCTTTGCTTGTAGTATTATTTCCAGCAAGCTTCATACATCTGCAATAAATCCAGGAGGATTTGCAAGTGAGCTAAGGAAGTATGAGTGACAGAATGAGCTGATAAGGCCCAAGTCCCACAGAAACAAAAGGCTTCCCATTTTGTCCTGACAAGGCAGGCACTGCCTTGGAATTGATTTGATTTGATTTGATCAAGTTTTTGCCAGCTGACCCCAGAAGTTCATGCAAGGGAAGAATTAAGCCTCCGAGCTCTCTTACACTCACTGGTAAACCTTCACATCAGTGCCAAGGATGAGAGTATCTGTTGTGAGTTGGGTTGCCTGCTTGTTTTCATAAAGCAGGATCACTGAGGCTTTTTCTGCTAACGTTTTTTTGATGGTAAGAAACTGAAAAGTTTCCAATGACCCACAGCTCTATGGACAGAGCAACTTTGAAGAAAACTTAGTTGCAAAGCTAGATGTGAAGCTGCAATGCTATCAAACTTTAATATGCTCTGAAATGTTAAGACCTAATGAGGTAAAGCATAATAACTTTCTTATTCTTATGCTTGTGCCTAACCAGAAAAGCGTGCGAATGAAGCAGCATGAATTGGAAGGTCTGCCTGATATTACAGAGCCTGACTATGTTTAAAAGTCAGTGGGAAATCTTTAGGAGGATGTGAAAAGGTATAGGCCTACTTCTGCTTTGGTAAAAGGGAAGACAAGATTGTCATGTTGGCTTGCACAAAGTATTGCAGGAAAGCATGACTGGGCCTGGCAGCTGGGCTAGCAAAGAGAAAAATGGTGTCAGAAAATTAAACCTTTCTGGAAAGAATGGGGACTTGAGAGAAATGGATTTTTTCACAACAAATGTCATTATTTGAGCTACAAAACAGGGTAATGCAAAAGTTTTATCAAGGGATACAGGTGCTGTGTAATAGATTGTCCTGCCCATCTATTGGGTGTGTGTGAGGGGTACACACAGACCTTCTTCAGTTTCATCCCAGTTTACTGAGAATATTCTCTTACCTGCACACTCTTTATCTAATTGGCAGCGTTTATGTATTTGTGCCCAGGGAGGCTGAGTTTGGTGATACACAGCTGAATTTTTTTTTTTTTCTTGGCCCTTCCTATTGCATGGCAGAGCTTTAGGAAAGGCAGACTGGCTGTTCCCTGCTGTTACAATGGCAGTCACACCCTTATTTGCAAAGAACAGGTAACATTTGTATAACCTAGGGAGAGGTATCCAAGATGTAAGGATTTCTTTGTTTATGTGTATGTGTGTGAAAGAGCAGAAAGGGGGAGAAGTGAGGAGAAACTCGTTTCAGACCAAAGTCTGAATCTTAAATTTATAATATGTATTTCTTTTTAAGGGAGAATAAATCAAGTTATTTACAATGTCTCATGGATGCCACACCTGGGAGTTCCAGGAGTGTCTGTTGGGGAGGCCTGTAAAAGGAGGTGCCCTTTGGACCCCTTTACCCTAGAAAAAAGACTCCTGTTTCATAGGAACACAGTGTTACTGTGTTCCTCAATTTGCTTTTACTTGTGTAGCATGGGAATACGGACTTTACAAATTCTTGAACCTGTTCTATACTTTTACCTGGCAGTGGTGATGTGTTAAATCTAGCTCTGCACACAGTTCATGGCAAATATTGAAAACCTGTAAAAAGTGTTGAAAAGCTCCACTTACGAAGCATTTTCAGTTGTATAGATTGTCATATTTTTCTTGTAACAGGGTGCATTAAAATAATTTGTTTCAGTTAAAAATACTAACACAAGATTTTAAAGGTAGTTGAATGCAAAGAATAAAATAATTCCCTTGCATTTGCAATATATTCTTGGACTTTCTTTAAAGTGGTCTGATATTTGGAAAGAGGTGTGTGTGCTCATGCATATACTTTTGACATTCAATTTGTATCTTTATACAATATTGTCCTGCTCCCTCATTTCATATGAAATGCTTGGTTCTGAAGAGCAAGTGTGTTAACTGCATGGGCAAATGCAATGAATCTTTTAGTGATATTTCATAATTATTGCTGGGAACCTGAAGGTTTGTGTTCCCAGCCTTGATGTTTGAATGGTCAGTCCCAATATAAGGTAGTTTCTATTTCTTCAGCTCCTCATGAGTGGTATATTGGTTTTAGAATCTAATTGAGCCCCTGATTATTCTTTCCCTTGTAGTTTCATTTCTATCTGTCTCATAAACATCTGTGATTGCCCAGTCAACAGCATTACTTAATTGGCTGAAGATCCTAATCCAGGTTTCCTGAAAGGAAAAGCATCATAGACACAGTTGCCAATTATTCCATTATCTCTATTGACAGCCTGGTGTAGTTTGATGTCCTTCAAAGCTCTGACACAGATATCCCATGGGAGACCATTGTCTCCATTTAAAGCACGGTGCTGAAGAGCAGCGATTTTCTGTCTGCTACGACCATGTTTGCTGGCTTTGGAAATGTTACTTAATCTCTTGATTTCCCTATCTGTAAAAGGGGAATAATGTGCTGTTCATGGAAGGTTAAGAGGGTTAATCCTTTGATGTTCATAAAATGTTACAAGATCTTCTTTTTAGTTTTAAGAATATACAACAAATGTGATCAAAAACTAAATGGAAGTTATGGAGCAGGGCAGGAACAGAGGTTGCTACTTTCTTCATGTTACAGCTGCCTCCATTTTTTTCTTGTGTTGAAACATTTTGAAATACCAAAGCTGAAGTTACCAGTACTGCCTGACTTCTGCCCACTTTCTTGTGCCATGACGTGGCCTTTCAGAATGCAGCACTGTAGTATTGTCTGTAATTTCCTAGCCTTTAAGTACTTAACTTTTCAATTTTAATATTCTTTTAATATAAGAAGCTTACCGTAAGTATGAGATTTTTAGTTTACAAAACCAAAGTAAGCCACCTTCCCCTCTTCAGGAGTGGGGCGTGCTGCCAAAGCTGATGCAGCCCATGAGCTCTGTATGGCCGCAAGGTCCCCATGCAAGTCTCCCCCAGCCTGGGCGCTCCCCAGGGTGTGTACTGAATCCTTTTTTATTTCCCTGGCATCTTACATGCCCTTTCCCTAACTACCCTTGTTTATAGTCATCTGCCGGGCCCTTTCCTTCTGCAGCCTTATGCTTGTTTTCATGGGAGATCTCCAGTGTACTCTATGAAACACACAGGATGAGTGCAGAAAGCAGTCACATAGGCATGAGTGTGCATATGGAATAAATGCTACAAGTGGTGCACAGCTTGTGAACAAAGGAGTAAAGACTAATTTTCCTGTTCTCTGCCACAGTAATATATATTATTTTTCTCTAAAGTGCATTTTATGGGGGTAGGGTCTTACAAATACTGGACTAGAAAAGTGTTCCAGCCCTGGTTACTTTTTTTTTTTTCTTTTAAGTGATGAAATTTTAGTTTTGTATTCCTCTCTGAAATACTTGGTTGAATTACTGATTTCAGTAAAAACTGTTTTTATTCCCCAACATTAGGGAAATGTACATTATTCTACCTGTACCTAAGGCAGTAATACCCTTGCAACTGTGCTGCTGCAAAGCTAGAGTAGTTCTATGCTTTGGAGTCAAGACTTGACATTCGGCACCAGGTGACTAACTGGTTGAGTGTGAGGGATGCACCCTCTCACCGTCCCAGAAAGCTGGTCAGTTCATGATGCTGACTGTTTCAGTACAGACATGCTTTGATTTGTTTTGAGTTAGCTAATTTTTCTTAGCCTTTCCTCAGCTCTGTGCAAACTAAATAGCTACAGAGAAAGGGCCTGAGGATGACTTTGGGTGCAGTCACTTCTGTCACCACCTTCTGGCTTTCTGCTAAAGACAGGGAGTGGAGAAACAGCCTGATGGCAACAGAGCAGAAGAGTGTGCCTGGCTGTAAAGTACTGAGCAACAGCAGGACAAATATGGCAGACCCACGTTTGGGTCTGCCCGAGCCCAAAGACCTCTAGCAGCCTTTTAGGGGTATGTATTATGAGAGGTACAATGCACATGGGGCCCAATTTCCCCTGACCTCAGTCTCCATGACTCCTACTGGGGGCACTGCAAGCAAGCTTATATTGAAAGCTACGGAGCTGTTTTTAAATGGTTCTATACGGCACAGAATAATTAATTAAACAGGTGGTTCCATGAGCGGTGCTACTAATGATGGCTGCTTTCCAGGGTCTCTCTCTCGTGTGGATTTCCAGGCTGTAACAAAGGTTGAGCTCATGCTGAGGTCTTTCCCTCAATGAGGGAATTAATAGGGCCTCCCTCCCTCCCTCTACTCTGCTGCCTATTTTCATGAAAGTTGTAGGTACTTAATTCCTGTCAAACCTCTACGCCTCCATTGCACTTGGTCAAAATTGATTGCCGATTTTGAAACTTCCTGGGGATGGGGGGAATAAACAAAGAGAGAGAAACAGATGCATAAGGAATACGGCTGGAGAAAACCCATTCCTTAAAGTTGAAATTATTGGCCAAGATTGAAATGGTAAACAGTATTCTTTGTTTGCCCCTTTGGCCATACTGGAGGGAAATACTAAATAAGAGAAGATCTGTGCTACTGGTGAGGCTGTTCATACAACTTTGGTGTCTATGTTTTAGATATATGTGAACTTTTGGGGGGGTGACACAAGAATCACCAAAAAATCCTTTAAAGATTGGTAAAAGCATCTTATAGAAATACTTGCAGAGCTTCACTTAATTTCTTTCGAGCATGAACTTTACTACAGCAGATAAGTAATTTTACAGGGAGGATATGCTGGATATTAAAGGGGTTTTTAAACTTGTGAACACTGCTGTTGTTGAGACTAAACACAAGTTCAAGTGACACGTAAGCCAAACATTGCTGTTAGAAATAATGTGCCATACATCCGTATGGGATTCTCCATATTCAGACAGCTTCAGATCAACATGGGACCCTCTTCCAGATAACTGTGCTCTAGATAGATACAAATAACTCACCTAATTACACAGGGATATGTGACATCCTTTGGCCTTTGTTATGCACCAAATCAGAGTAGATGATCTAAGTGCCTAATCTGACCTTAAAAATTGATTAAATAAAAACTAAAGCTTGCCTTCCTGATCCCCCATTTCTGGGAGAGAGATGACCCTCTCTCTTCCCCCTCCCAAAATTGTTACAGGGCTATTTGGTTAGCAGCTCTGTTGAAAATGAAGTTGCAATGTTATTAAATACTTGGAGAGAAAAAACGTCAAGATTGTATTAAGAGGAAACATGACATATTTTCTTTTATGGTTTGATATTTTTCAGAATCACCAGATGGCGCCAATGCAGATCATCCTATAAGTGATATTTCACAGAGTTGCAACATCTACATTTCCCAAGCCCAAGTCAGTGTGCAAACAAGAGGGTGACTTCTGAAAATTTCTTTTGGGAGAGTAGATGTTAGATCCTGGGGAAGTGTTCAGTACTAATTGTGGTGCAATACTTTCCAGAAGCTGTGCCACTAGTGCAGTTGGTTCTCTTTGACTTTAATCTTTTTTTAAATGCTGCCAATAAGATAGATATGTGCAAAACCAGTTTTGTCAGAAATATGTTTTCTCATTTCTTTCAGTATCATAGTTTAGTTTGGAATTCAGAAGCATATCGCATGGTAACAACAGTCTTGGAGCATCTGTCAATTTGTGCTTGAAATAGAAACCTCTGTTGCTGTTTTGCCATGGAAAGCCAAGATATTTTTGCTGTTGTTGTTATTGTACAGATTTGGTTCATCTGGAGTGTATAAGATAGGAAACAATGGCATTTAGGCATTTTTATTTGTCCTTTTGTACTACTTGGGATACAGCTATAAACAAACAATGAACCTTCCCTCCCAGTAGGAACCTTTCTTGCACATGCCCCAAAACACAACCTGAAGACAAATGTACTCTTTTTAAAAGAAGCAGAAGATTTATGTTGTGAGCTTGTTTGGATACCCGTCAGAATACTGATTTGCCACAACCCTGTGAATCACTCCCTTTCTCTTCACAGTAAAATAATGTCAACAATAATGATGATGATGATAATAATTCCAATTTTTTCTGGCACCCGTTTGCAAATTATAACCTATATTTTCTCACTCCAAATGAACGGGAAATTAGAAGAGCTGAGTCCCAACACTTTTTTCCCATCAAGTTCTGAATTAGCTGGCAGTTTCCCTTGAAGTGAAAATAGAGTTTCTTTCATATGAAGGTGATGATGAAGTGATAGAAACAGCAGCTTAGGGACAAGGAGAAAGAAAATAGAAGAGAACAAATAAGTGTTAGGAGGAGCTTGAAAGCAGAGGTGATGTAGCTGGCACCATCCATAGAATGCACGAGCTCAGCCTGTGTTTGTGACCAGACATTTCCCTCCAATTTTCTAATCCCACTTGCAGCATATTTTCATACTATGTTAAGTGTTAGGAAGCAAGGCCAACTTCATACAGCCCAATAACTCAAAGTCCTTGTCTTCTTGGATGATAGGCCTGGAAACATGCCAAAAAAAAAATTGAGGAGAGTGAAGCACACATATTTTTAGTTGCCCAATGTGTCACACTTGATTTCAATCAAGAGAGAGAAGTAGGAAAAGGCGTGTCATTTTTTTAATATAGGTACATAATACTGGAAAAGTTTATGTTGGTGTGCTTGTCTCTTCAGAGTGGAACAAACCAAAGCAATTTAGTTTCTATTGGTACCTCTGGGCTTGGAAGTATATACAGAGGAGGCTGCTCTGCAGAATTCAAATCTGAAGAGGTTCTTTTCTGGGACATTTAAAACAAACAGCACCAAGCCCTCGCCACGCTCCCAGACTACTGTCTGACCAGGATGGAGCTCTTATGCATTATACATGTTAAGCATCTCCTATTCAGAGCTAACTTTGACTTTGTGCCCTGGGCCAGGTGAAAAGACTTTTCCAAATAAGAAAGAGTAAGAAAAAAACCCCAAACCATAAAACACAAGAAGGAAACTACAAATTGAAATTTCTGCAAGAGGAGGTTTCAGTGGCCATTGTTATTGTGCATTTTAAAAAATAGTCTTCTTTATGACAATTTACAAAAATGCTTAAGGAAAAGTGGGGAAAAGAGTTCTTTTATGGGCTATTTTATCCTTTTTTGTCTGCTCTTGGAGTCGACTTTTTGGCAAAATACTGCATCTTCAGCCAGGAGAAGTTGGCGAAGCACAAAAGGGCTTTTGAAGCGGTAAGTGTAAATTCAGACTTCTTTTCTTTTTTTTTCCTCTCCCTCTCCCCTCTCCTTCTGTGTCTGTAGACAGTTAAGCAGAAATAATAAGCACCATTGCTTGCAGTACACGTCCCATGAATTACGCTGACATCAAATGTAACTTTAGAATGGAGGCACGCTTTATTCTTTTCGACGAACTGTTCCCCTATCCATTCTTTATTTACATGCCGTGAGCCTAAGCGCTGCACAGCCAGTCAGAACACACACACAAGAGGGGGGAGAAAAAAGGAGGCCATTAAACAAATTAAAAGGGATGGGGATGACTAATACAGTACTCTTGGAATCTGCAATTTGATTAGTCTGAGTTTAATACACAAAAGCAGCGCCAAAGCAGGAGGGGAGTCGAAGTGCTCTTTAATAACCTTCTACAATTAAATTATGGTGATGAATTTAACTATTCTGTGCTTCTAAAGGGGTCTTATTATCTGATTGACTCTGAAAGAAAGTCAGTATTTAACCAGGGTTCTTGAGTCCAGCTATTGGAAGACGTACAGTAGTTTTATGCATTAACAACTATTTTTTTTGTTGTTGCGTGCCTCTTCCCATTTGAATTCATCTGTGATTTGAGAAAGATGGCTCTTAGGATTATTCCCACTGTTTTTGATGGAAGTGTATGCTAGCCCTTTTACTGTACTGCCCAGAGAGTTAAAATGAAAATTGCATGGTTGGTTTTGTCTCTTGTCCTGTATTTTTGCTTGTAATTTGTAATTTTCATTTATAATTTTAGACTGCTTCCCTCTGCTGGCCCTCTCCATTGTCTTGCAATGCATCATTCAAATGTAGACAGTGTGTAAAGCATACTGGGATCTTCAAAAAAGACTTTTGTCATCAAGTGGCAGTAATATCGTCCCACAGTTTATCCTGACTTCTGTTTTTCTCTCTGTCTCCCCTTACGTGCTTTTACATATACTGAAGCTTGAGTAAGATGTTTCACATACAAAATATTAGTAGAGAGGGGAACTGAACGCATTCCTTAAAATAGTATATTTCTTTTCTTTGTAACTAGCAAGGATATCTCATTCGGTTCTTTGATCTTTGACACAGAGAGAGAGAGAGGCTTCGTGATTAGCCTGATGTGGAAATCAGAGAGCTGATTTTATTTGAAATAGAGGGATATGAGAGAGGCAGAATCAAAATGTTCCAGCTTTTACATTTAATGGCCAAAATGCTGAAGCTCCTTTGAAGAGTTTGATCTGAATATTTGGAGAGGATCTAGGCTGAGGGGATGAAAAGAGAGAATTATGCAGAGTACCGACTATTCAGCTAGGACCTTATTCTGATACCTATTTTCATGCTAAGTTGTATCTTTCTCTGCCAGTAGTTTTGCTGAAAAAAAACCCCAACCAAAAAAGATACTATTTCTGGTGCTAAAAGACTGCGATATTTGAATGAGGGTGCTATATCCAGCCCTTGTTTTGCTCCTGTGCATGTTGCCCAAGCACCTCTGCTCCATCTCGCCAGCTGATGGCCCTGGAGCTGGTCCCCTGGCATGTCCAAAGGACAGCACTGGCCCTGGCTGCCTGCACAATACCCGCGCGTGGGACCTGATTCAGAGGTCTTCATTCAGCTATGGCACAGCTGGCTGGCTCCAGTGAATGAGGCCAGAGTGTAATTTAGACCTCCGCTGCTGTGCAGAGGAGGGAAGGAGTTCTCACCCTCTCACTCCTTGTTCCCCACAGTGCCCCCTGCTCCCTGGCAGGTGAGAAAGAGTGGGTCTGAGGGGCTGCTAGCTCTCCTTTTGTGGCATTTTGAGGTGCTGTTGTTTTACAAAAATGTCTGAGAACAAAGTAGAGTGGTATGCAACTATGGGACAGCTTGTCATGGATAGCAAAGTTGCAGCTAACGCAGCTGAGGAGTGCATAGCTTAAGCCAGCAGCAAGTGCAAAGTGCAGGCTACATCTCTGGCAGCCTGATGCTGGGCACCCTGAATGGCTTAGAGAGGGGTGCAAATTGTTCTGATTTATGTTGGCTTCCCCCAGGAAATGTGAAAGCATGTGAAGACAGTCAGTTTGGGATAGGAGTTTGTTCACCCTGAGGGCTCCTCTAGCCCCTGCCATGTGCTGGGGGTCTCTGCATGGTGAGTCCGTGTGCTGCAGGTGCCCCCTCCTTGCTGCTCCTAATGGCTTTTGGGCTGCTGAACTGCTGTTGGCCAAGTTTCTGCACACTGGTGGTCTCTATACCTCTCTTAACCAGGATGGAGCAATGGACAGTTCATGTGGATTAGGAAGCTCTTCTTTTTATTTGTTGGCCTTGGCTTTTACTCATGAAGATCTATTTTTACCTCTCTGAAGGGTCAGCTAAGACCAAATACTTTAGACCAAGGGCATTGGAGGAAAAATTGTATTACTGTTTTGATATTGCAGTTTATTGTTTTGTCTTAACAGTAAAATCCTTCCTCCTGATTATTAAACCATGGCAGAAACTTCCTTGTAAGCCAATGGTGACAGGCAAATATGATGTCAGTTTTTAACAAGATGCCAACCAGAGGTTTAAGAGAGTTGATTTTTATCAGAAGCTTTTATACTACTTGAGTAGTAAAAAAAAATACATTGTGAGTAGCATTTGTGGCTTATGCTTGGTGAAAAGGGTAGCACACTGCATGAAACCTAGGGATGCTGGGCTGAGCAACGCTTCCTTTTAAGAAGATTGTGCTCCCAAATTAACTTGTTCTTATGCTAAGCACAGCAAAAACAGTGCTGCTGCTAAGCAGAACAATTGCTTTTCCTTTGTAGTCTGCCTGCTGGTTTGTTCAGGCCTGCTTTGTGTTCAGCCTTGGCTGGGTCTGGGACAGTGGTTCAATCACTGTGAAGCTCTGTGTTTAGATCCTAGCCAAATCAGTGACACACAAAATCAGGGCAGGCAGTGAATCCCCAGTGTGCCAGGTTTGGGAAATCAGCCCTCTGAGTAGATGAGCCAATATCCTGTGTTTATTTTGTTGTTTTCTGCACCCATTTCTCTTGCATCTGGGTATTAAATACGTATTTCCAACCAGCAGCACATCAGCCTTAAATTAAATTCCCCACTATGGATAGCAAAAACCAGGCCCTTCCTTCCCTGTGCTGTTCCAGCTCTGTGGCAGTCACCAAATACATGACCACACACCCCCCAAGCCCCCTCCCTCTTCTCTCCCTCCCCAAAAGCAATTTTGAACTGCTTGACCGAAAGCAGTATTTGAATGAGGATTTCAAATATGGACTCAGGCTTTCTCTTTAGCTCACCATGAGAGAACAGCGCAGAGTAAATGGTCGATTGCAGTGAGCACGCCAACCGTAATTAACTTCAGTATTTGCTAGGTAAAGAAGTGAGGAATGAATCAGACACATCTAAAATAAGCATGGTAGTGCTAAATATTAAAAAAAAAAAAGGTGGGGAAGTGTTAAAGCAAAGGGGAATTTTACCAAAAAGCTAAACAGGTACTTCTGCCTTCTTCCCCTTAGCCAACCATGATGGAGTCACAACACCAGGATTATACAGTGTGGAGAAGGAAGCAGGGAAACAAGGCAAAGATGTTGTGGTGAAAAAGCAAGTGAGAAGAGGGAGTTTGGTGTCCACAGGTGTCACCCCTTTCCCAGCCTGCTGCCAGCCTTCGGGGTGTGCTCAGCATTGTTGCACTCCTGTAGGTGCTGCACAAAGGAGACCTTGGATCTGGCCCTTGCTCTCCATGTTGTATAATCTCTTTCGTGAGCTGCTTGGGCTCCATCTGAAAGCTGTCATGCCCACTCCCTCTACACTGATTAACAGGCTCTCCAAGACCTGAACACCTTTGGTGCTAAGAAATTTGTGTCTAATTTCCAGATTACATTTGTTTTTGTGCTGACATTGCCCATTCATTTAGCTTGTTCCTCTTTCCATCTGCTTACCTTGGAGGTGTTTATTGAGGCAGTTGTGCTCCAGCTTGGCTGTGGTACTGCAAGGCTGACCAAAGCAAGCCCCTTCAGTCTCCCTCGTGCTCCTCTCATCACCCTGAACATGCTCCAGATTGACTGTCTCCTCCTGTACTGGGGCACAGCAAGGACAGGGGAGCCAGGAGCCAAGGGTGAGGGCAGGCAGGGCAGTGGACTTGCTGGCAAGGCTGCTGTCCCACATCACTGAAGAGAGGTAGGCAGGGCACATCCATCAGCAGTCACCAGGCAAGATGCAGCCCAGCAATTGCAGACACAACCATAGCAGTGGAGCAGGTCTGAGGTCAAGTCAAGAAGTCAGTGCACAGCTCAGGGTCAACAATGTAGCTTAGGCGGGGACCAAGGGCAAGTGTCAGATCTTAAACACAGCTCCTGAGCCAATGGGTCGAGGCCCTGACAAGGCTCCTGGCAGCCCTTGCCATGGCAGTTTGATCAAGGAGGTTAGCCAATGGCACTGTGTCAGGCCTGACCCTGCACTGGGGCAGCCCAGCCCCCAGGAGCAGGAGGACAGTGGCAGAGCCCACTGGTGTGATTAGGGAGGACTCCTACAGTTTGGAAGTGGGGGTAAGTGGACCTCCATCCATCAGCACAAGTAAAGTCTGTTCACTGCTACTTACTAGTGATTCTCTACTGGAAATATCCCCCTGACAGACCCTACAACATATTTTTTCATGCTGGAAGATTGGGATGGAGATCAGAATAAACCCCTCATAATCCAGGAAATAGTAGTGAAGGACCTGCTGAGTCAATTAGACACCCATAAGTCTATGGGGCCGGATGACATCCATCCGAGAGTGCTGAGGGAGCTGGAGGAACTTGCCAAGCCGCTCTCCATCATCTATCAGCAGTCCTGGATATCGGGGGAGGTCCCGGATGACTGGAAACTTGCCAATGTGATGCCCATCTACAAGAAGGGCAGGAAGGAGGACCCAGGGAACTACAGGGCTGTCAGCCTGACCTCGGTACCCGGGAAGATTACGGAACGGTTCATGTTGGGGGAGATCACACGGCAAGTGCAGGACAACAGGGGGATCAGGTCTACCCAGCATGGGTTCACAAAGGGCAAGTCCTGTTTAACCAACCTGATCTCCTTCTATGATCAGGTGACCCGCCTAGTGGATGAGGGAAAAGCAGTGGATGTTGTCTACCTGGATTTCAGTAAGGCATTTGACACTGTTTCCCACTGCATTCTGCTGCAGAAGCTGGCGGCTCATGGTCTAGACAGGTGGACTCTTCACTGAATTAAAAACTGGCTGGATGGCCGAGCCCAGAGAGTTGTGATGAATGGAGTTAAATCCAGATGGAGACCGGTCACAAGTGGTGTCCCTCAGGGCTCGGTCTTGGGGCCAGTCTTGTTTAATATCTTTATCGATGACCTGGATGAGGGGATCGAATGCACCCTCAGTAAATTTGCAGATGACACAAAATTAAGTGGGAGTGTCGATCTGCCTGAGGGTAGGGAGGCTCTGCAGTGGGATTTGGACAGGCTGGAGAGATGGGCTGAGGCCAATTGTATGAGGTTTAACAAGGGTGAGTGCCGGGTCATGCACTTCAGCCACAACAACCCCATGCAGCGCTACAGGCTTGGGGAAGAGTGGCTGGAAAGCTGCCTGGCGGAAAAGGACCTGGGGGTGTTGGTTGACAGCCGACTGAACACGAGCCAGCAGTGTGCCCAGGTGGCCAAGAAGGCCAAGGGCATCCTGGCCTGTATCAGAAACGGTGTGACCAGCAGGAGTAGGGACGTGATCGTGCCCCTGTACTTGGCACTCGTGAGACCACACCTTGAGTACTGTGTCCAGTTCTGGGCACCACAGGATAAGAAGGACATTGAGGTGCTGGAGTGAGTCCAGAGAAGGGTAACGAGGCTGGTGAGGGGTCTGGAAAACAGGCCTTATGGAGACCGGCTGAGGGAACTGGGGTTGTTTAGTCTGGAGAAGAGGAGACTGAGAGGAGACCTCATTGCCCTCTACAACTACCTAAAAGGAGGTTGTAGTGAGGCTGGTGTTGGTCTCTTCTCCCAAGTTGCTAATGACAGGACGAGATGAAATGGCCTCAAGTTACGTCAGGGGAAGTTTAGGTTGGATATTAGGAAGAAGTTCTTTACCGAGAGGGTGATTAGGCACTGGAATAGGCTGCCCAGGGAGGTGGTGGAGTCGCTGTCCCTGGGGGTGTTCAAAAAACGGGTTGATGAGGCACTTGAGGCCATGGTCTAATGGTCTAATGGTTAGGAATATGATGGGATAAAGGTTGGACTTGATGACCCTGGAGGTCCCTTCCAACCATAACGATTCTATGAACCTGTGATGATATCTGCATTGTATTTCTGGCTCGCAGTTCTCTCTTGCTTGGCTGATCTCACGTGAACTTCCACCTCCTCTGTTGCCGGCTTTTGGCATGCTCCTAACAGAAGAAAATCCTATTATTAATCCTGAAATACGTGCCTTTGGACATTCACCTGAATATTGTTCCTCTAGTCCTCAATAACTTCCAATTCTATGAGAGACTCTGATCTTTCTCCTTTTTAAACATACACTAATCGAATGACTTCTTCTCCTGCTCACCAGAGTCTGGTGCTGCTGGCCAGGAAGAGGAAAGGGACTACAGGATTCTTTAATCCTCTGAATATTTCTGACTTTGACAAATCTTTGACTCACTATGATGCAAGATGTCCATCTTCTGTTTCTCTCTATTTCCTTCCATGCCCTTATTTTCTCTTGTCCTCTTAACCTACCCTTTTGAAGATGGAACGGTTATAATTGTGAGAGTCACTTTTCATTCAGAATTTTGAGTCTGGAATTTCATTTACATGCTGATTCATATCATTTGGGCTGAGCATTAAGAAAGTGTGATAATTAATGAGAGTTGTCTCTTTTACATTATGGTGGGGACACTTTGTTGAGTTGTATTTTCAATAATGAAGGTGTTTTTGCCTTGCTGCAGAGAGGGAAGACTCTTCGGCAGAAGTGCAAAGATATCAAAATTTGGTTTAAGAAAACAAGTTTTGTCCTAAAATTTCAATTGTAGATGGGATGGATCATTTCTTATGGAAGATTTTCATCTGGCAGTTTGGCAGTTTTGAATCTGATGAAGTTCTTTATGTATGAACTTTTACTCCCATGTTTCCTACCCTTTAAAAGCTTTGGGTGAGATGAATTTGGGCACTGACATTTTTCTCAAGTGAAGTGCTACTGCGTATCTCCTGGGCCCTTCTGCTTGTTGGGAACATTTGCAAGAAGTAGAAATATTAGTTTTCCCAGGAAAAATGTTTGACAAAACTCACACTGTTGTATATCACAGAAGCTGTGAAAGTTGTGTGTGCGTGTGTCTAAGAGAGAGAGAAGTTGAATAGATTAAAGTAAATACAGCAATACACCAACCCTTGTATTTCCCCCCCTACAAAACCAGGACATGTTCACAAGACTTCTGGTTTTTGAGGGTCTACTTTAAGACATTTGAGTGTTATGAGTTGGCAAGCTGATCTTAGCAGTTTTCTAAGTCCCCCTGCAGTTAGTATCTTCCCATGATATTTTGCTGAAAAGAGAGTCTTCTCCTAAATGGTGAAAGGCAGTGTAGTTATTGGATATGAAGAAGGGACTATGTTTTCTAGTCACACAGTTGCATCAGTTTCCACACTGACAACTGAACTTGCTCAAAGAGACTTCCGAACAACGAGATCCTTGTGGCAGAGTCTAACAAAAGCCTTAGTCCCTAATGTGCTGCCAGGCCCAGATCATCTGTGTGCAAATGACCCAGTGATGCTGTCAGTGTCAGCAAGACCTGCGTCAACCTGTGGCCTGAGGGCTGTTTGCACAAATTTGTCTAGCTGGGGAGGGCAGCTCTGTGCAGTTTGCTTCTCTTTCAAAGTTTCTAAGAGGAAATGTCCTTGTGCTAACGGCAACAGCTCCCCTCTTTTATGGAGCCCTGCCTTGTTCACTGCACGTCTTGCTGGTGCACAGAGAGCAGGCAGAGTCCTATGGGGGCATTGCATGGTCCATGAAGCATCCACTGATGTAGGTTACCCTCTGCTTTGCCTGCCTTAAGTTTTGCTGAGCAGAAAACTGTGGAGAATTTTGACTGCTCACCTTTTCAGGGTGAAAACTTATTGGAACAGAGAGTGACCAGAGCTGTTTAACAGACTGACTGTGTAAACGTATAGTGCTCATTACCTGTGGGTAATTATGGCATCTTTTCCTTTCTGCTGCTGTACTTCCTCTGTTGAGAGTTTGTGAAATGCACTGGTAGTCTGCCATTTAAATATTTATTGTCTTGAGCAGAAAGAGATACTGGCTATGCACGCAGGTTCCCAAGGCGGTGAATGAAGGAACTGATGTGACGTGATGTGACAGCTTCTCTGTTGCTGATTTTCAGTACTGAATCTAAAGTGCAAACTGCTGTCTGGAAAGATGTTGAATGGGGACAGAGATCAATAGTCCAGTTATGCTCCAAAAGGACAAGAAGGTACAAATACCCAGTTTGTATGATGGCAGAGCAGTTATTTGCTACTTGCATATATGACTTCCTTTTTTTCCCGTAATTTTATGTGATATATTACATTATTCTACACTCAAATTGAGCTTTATTAGTCAGAGATACTCCTTAAAATAAGAAGTCAACTCCATTAAAGAAACTTCATGGACGTCTTTAAAGATGACAACAGGCTCTTAGCATTATTTGTTGTTAAAATTTAATGGGAGAGGCTTCAGCCTGGATAGGGTCTGAAAAACCCTTTCCATTTCCTGACAATCTCATTCTCATGTAGGAAGAAAAGTCACATGTTGCCTAAGAGGAGTGTCCCTGTGTATCTCTGCTGCAAATCACAGTTCTCTGATAATTCTCCCTGATGCCTTGACACATCTGTACATGCCTGATGCTGCTGCTTCTGTGTCTATAAAACAAATGAAAGAAATCCTTGTTGCTAAGCTACCAACCTCTGAAAGATAAACTTTAACTGAAGGTTACAGCCCACTGCTTCACAAAGCTCTGGTTTTGAAACTCCATCACTTTCTTCCAGCTCCCTCTGAACATTTCCCCCATGAATATCTATCACTGCCAGCACAGGACTTCTCACTCCGCCAAGAAGGCCACAACGTGCTGCCTTTGGGGCTGCCTGCCAAAGGTGGGCTATGGAGCAGGCAGCAGGGAGTGCTGGTAGTGTAAAATGGTCACCTCCCTTTCTCCTGCCTATCTTCTTATTGCCTTTCACTATCCTTGGAGGGGAGGCACAAAAGGAAATTCCACTTCTCAAGAGTGTTCAGTTTTCATTGGGCAGAAATGTGTTTTCGACTGAACAATCACTTTCTGTGCAGACAGTGACAGCTCAATTGGTCCAAGGAAAGGAGGTTGGAGGGGCTGATAAGGTTTTCTTTCACTTCTTGTAAGGTTAGACCATGTCAAATGAGACAGTTGAAACAACAGTTTGTTTGTCATGTGGCCTAGACTGGGGTGTGAAATATTAGGACAGCAGCAAAGTGTTTGCATCCCTCCATAGCTGGAGAACACCTCTCACACACCTTCTGCACCTCTTCTCATTCAGTGGGGACTTCCAGAGCGCCCTTCTCTAGATAAAGGCTCCCTTGGGTGGCAGATTTCTGGCTCTGGACTCGGACTCTCCTTTGACCATCTGAACAGATCAAAGGCATATTTGAAGGACTTTGCTAAGCTTTCACCCTTACAAGTTCCTTACTTGGGATATAAAGTTGATTGAAGTAGGATGCTTGAGTTTCAGGTTATCCTTCAAACTATCCTTTCACTTTAGGCTTCCCTTTCCATGCTTCTCTCCCTTAATGCTATTGCTACATTATAGTCTTGATTGAACCACAAACATAAGCCAGTGCAGCTGGTGAACTTGAGAGCAGGGGAGGGAATCCACAACTTTGTGGTTATAAGAA
This sequence comes from Podargus strigoides, assembly GCA_028020825.1. Taxonomy (NCBI): domain Eukaryota; kingdom Metazoa; phylum Chordata; class Aves; order Caprimulgiformes; family Podargidae; genus Podargus; species Podargus strigoides. The sequence continues at coordinate 110,645,946 of CM051663.1, read as the reverse complement.
GCATTGAATACCTTCATACTTCCTTCTCAATCTCTCTCTTTCCCCATAAAACACAAACTATGCTATTTTTGCCTAATCTCTGTATTAGAACAGTAGTGTTTATACCCTTTTCCTACAAAAGATTTTCCTAGTTTGTGAACAAGACCTGCTTTAACATGGAGTGAATGTTTTTGTGTTGTTGTTTTTTTTTTTAAAAAAAATGTCATTACTAATAATTTTGGGAGTATCTAAGATCTGGGAGAGTCTGGAGGAGGGAAGAGAAGATGTCTCAGGGAAATGTCAGAAAATCTACAGAAGACCTCTCTGACTTGTTGGTTTGAGGGAGCACACTAAGAGACAGCCGAGGTGACAAAAAAAGAAAAAGGCAATAGTCTTATACATTGAATGGCTTTGAAGTTAAAAGGGTTGGTTTGGGTAAAAGAGGCTGAAAACCACATCAGTTGTTGCTTGTTCAAAACTTTTTTCCTCTGTCTGTATGTCTTCTCCAGATGATCATAAAGCCATTTAGGCTCTGCAGTGCCTAGACGTATCTGATGCATAGTCTTACTGAGAAACTTAATGAATGTTTGTGCCTCTGTAGAAAGACTGTAGAGTTTGTGGTATGTGTTAACCCAGTATAATGGCAAGTCATAGACAGATGTCAGCTCTGCCCTTTTTTTCAGCAGTTCTTTATATTCACATGATTTTTGAATTTTCAATGTTATTCTTCTGCTATTACTCTATTACATATTGGGAAATGACTAATTGATGAAGAAGATGGAGTAGAGACAAAAAAAAGCTAAACTACTGTGCTTTTGTGCTCAGTGGAGGGAAAGGGAGAGGTTTCGAGGGTTTCCCTCAGCTTGAAAAATGAAAGCAGAGCTTAACTATACATTGTCAAAGCCACACTTCTGAGACACTGGAGTTCTACCCAGAGGTGACTGGCTAATTTTCTGAAAACTAATATTGTGAGTGTCTTTCCAGGCTGATACTGATGAGGATGGGTACTTGAACCACTGTCAAGTTTTGATGCCCTTGAGAGAAGCTGCCCCATCAGAAGTACTGACTTACACAGTAAGTAAAGCCAACAGATCTATTCCTGGAAAGGTGTGAGAGGGGGTGGCAAACACTTCCAGTACTCATATCTTTATCATTCTTTTTTAATATTCGGTTGGTCAAAGTTCCCCTTAAATAAAGAAAAGCAACCTGACCAGCAGCAGCACTGGCACATGTGTGAGATGTTTCTTTATTGAACAGTTCCATACATAACTAATAAATGAAATAACACAATTTTATTTTTCTTCAGTTTGGGAAATAACAGTGGTGATAACGGTCTGAAAGTCCCGGAGAGAAATCAAAGCTCTGAAAGAAGGAGAACGCCAGAGGTCAGCAGTGGAAGTGGGAGTTTTGCCTTGGCTCTTATACACGTAATTTTGGCCAGGACCAAGAGACAACACTAAAGGTGCAGTCTACTCATGCCATTTAATGTTATGTCTTTGCACAGATTTTTTTTTTCTTTTTTTTTTAATTGATAGCTACATTTTGAAAAGTGACAGGGGATTTGACATCCATTTCATTTTGGTCAGCCAACTTGGCATAATGTAGAAGAGTCTAAATAAAGCTATAGGAGATGTTACTCATTAGGCAACTGAAACCACTAGACAAGATAAAAATATGCCAGATATTCTGTGAATTTAATTTCAGACTGAGCTAGTCTCCCTGTATAGCAACTGTACCTGTTAGTTGCTTTTATTTACTTTCTACAACACAGACATTTGACTATATCTAAATGTTTTGTACATACTCAAGTATTAGCGAATTCTCCAAGTTTCATGGTTGTGCTTAAAAGATTTTTATGTCCAGCATTAAAAAATTTGGCTCTTCAAATGATTCTGGTTTGTAGCTGATGTACATCAGTGGAGCTGTGCCAGCTTCCTCCAGCTGAGACTTCGGGCCCTTCACTGCTGGCCTTTTTGCAGTTCTCTTATCATGATCCTGTTTGAACCATCCAGACATACAGCACAAACTCTCTTAATACAGAAAACCGGTACTAGGAAATACAGACATCAAGAAAAAGAAGTATAAAAACCTCTGTGATTTAATCCAAACCTTACAAAGGCGTTGTTTCTTTGGGTACTTTCTTTGAAAAGACTACCATTTCAAACAAAACAGAAGGAAATTAGTAGGAAGTGATTATGGAGACAGGAAATCTCAAAGCCATGAAACTGTAAATAAAGTGTTACTTGTACTACTGTACTTGGTGCCCTGCTTTGCATTCTCAGCACGAAATGTTAGACAAGGCTTTAGCACTAAAGCAGGGACAAAGTTAGATGTTTAAAAGGAAAAAAAGAAGGCTCCAACCACATATTTCGTATGATTAACTGAAGAAAGTCTTTTGGACAAATTATTTTGCATGGAATTCATCTGGGCAGATTTTTGTTTGAAACTTGGAGCCCCGCAGCCAGTATCCATTGCAATTTGTTCCTCTCTGCAAAGGATGTGACTTGTTTAGACATCAAATGTATCAAGTGGCTTGATGTTAGTATTCCGAAGCAGCAACTCTATGACAGATGCCAGTGCTAACATCATTACAGAACTCATGTTGCATGATGACAATCCAGTTCAGCAGCACTGGCATTTATTGTTTATTTTTATCAGACCTATAAAGCTCAGCTTTTCCATCTGTCAGCATTATCTTAGGTGATCCATTAATACAGCTAAGAGGGATGCATTACACTGTACACTTGGATCACAGTTAATGAACCACCTTTCCCTATAGTAACAACAATGAATGAATGAGCACAGATTTTAATTACTTCCATTATGGTGTGTTTGCCTTGGCAGTGGTAACTCCCATATGAAAAGTCAACCAGCTAAGTTATCCCTACATCTTTAGTTGTTTGTATATGTGCATTGAGAAAACATTCCTTTCCTCTCCCTTCCTCAGCAGCCGTGTATTTTCTGCTGTAATTTAAAAATGATTTGCAAAGCTCAGAGGGATGATAAAGTAAAGCACCTGAGTGAGAGAGCACATATGACTGCAGTCTGAAAAGATGTTCTGAAGCATATGAACTTTACAGGAGTTAAGATCATGTATTCTCATGTTGTGAGAGGCCACAGAAGTCCTGTGAGCAGCAGTCAGACCCTGAAAGACAAAGAGGGTTGACAAAACCAAAATCAAAAGCCTGATCATTGTTTCACATTGTTCTTCAAGCAGAAACAACTGCTTGAAACTGCTGTAAGGCTTTCAATTCCCAGTGGTCTTTCACTTTCATGGTAAGAGAGTCTGGGGGTGAAATTTGGACCTTGATGTTGAACAGACATCCATTTGTAGGGAGTTCCAAGGAGTCTGTTGGTGAGAGCTGCAGTGCATCTAGACTGGCATGTCCCCATGTGCCAAGAAAATCAAGATGACACTAGCATTGTGCTTATTGCTAGCAGAGTAAGTTCTGCAAGCATTTGCAAGTGGACCAAGTACAAGACCAGACAGAGTTGGACAGAGCAGAGAAGTCAGGTCATGTTAGGAGAGTTTTAATAGAACTGGGTAGCTCTCCCAGGTAGTATAATTTCTGATACCATTTCAATGGCTTCAGAGGCAGTTAAATGGATAATATTCCTTCTGAGAACTTTTTGCACTGGATATAGTTAGTCCTGTTTAAAATGTGGACTTCTGGCAAGGCAAGTATGGGGTAGCTGAGCCCTACTTGGAAGTTCTCACCATTCTGATGCCTTTAAAATCAGCAAACACCTCCTTTACAAAGGGAGAGAGAAAGAAGGAATGGACAAGGAATGAAAAGACTGCTCTTAATTTCTTGTGGTATGCCAGAGAGTAAGTATAATACCAAGAGACAAAAAGATTTGGGGTGATCTTATTTACTGATTTAAAGTGTGTTCTCAAATACTCTTCAGTGCCTAGTTGTGTATGGTAATGCCTAAATTATTGCTGTAATGTTTCAAGACCTCCTTCAGCTTTCCTACCCCAAAGTATTTTTTTTCTCCCACCAGTCGGGTGTCCTTATCAACTTCTTTGGTGACTAGCATTAATATTTTGGGGAGGTAGTTTCACTGACTGTGCTAATCAGCCTTGTCCCTGCATCCATCAGGGTTTATTATCCGGCCTTTCCCCTTTCCCCCTTCCCCCTGCCTTACTCCCCTCCAAGCAAAGCAGCAATCTGTTCTTTTTAAACCCTTCATCATCTTTGCTCTCTCCAACTCTGTTTCCCCAGATTTTAGAGGTTGTTGACTATTATGTAACAGATGGCCTAACAGACCTCCGACTCTTTGCGGTGATGGCTAGCTTGGCGCAGAAAATAGCAGTAGTGGAGTAAGTATTCAGCGGCATAGACGCTCATGAATTTTAACTCCTCATTGACAAAGGAATTCAAGGGGGTAAGAGCCAACCTATCAGTAGCCGAAGTAATTAGAAGACTTAGATGGCTCTCTAGTGCAGAGTATCCCTTCGCTGCTACAGGCTGTTCATAGTAGATTAGGATAGTCTATGTCCCATTGATCTCTAAACCATAACTATGCTTCAAAACAATGGGACAGCTTAATCCAGAAATTGAGACATTCGAGCAAGCATCAGCAAGGGCTGTTCTTTTGGCTTGTAATGAAAAGTACTTTGCAGTATCAAGCTGGGACAATGTATATTGAGCAGAGTTAAATTTTGATTTTTTTTTTTTATTCCATTCGTGATCAGCAGGGGAAATCACTTGCACTAAATTACTTGCACCAAATGACCAATATTCTGCCTCTAAACATTTAATACTTGGGGAATTCACTTTCCTGCCCTTTTTACCTCTTCTGTTTTCTTTGTTCTTTGTCATTCTTGTTTCTGTGTGTATATATATATAAAGAGTTCTCATAAGTGACCACAGTTTTGGCAGCCTCATATAGTTTTTGTCATCTCTACAAAGTTTCTGAATATATTGTTCCTTTTCCCAGAAATCTAGCTGCTTGCTTTCAGAAATATTTCTGTGTCTAACCAGTCACTGGAAGTTTTTTTCTGGTAAATTAGGGGAAACAGGGAGAAAAACTAGTCAGCTCAGAAGGGCATCTTCAAAACAAATCTGTCAACTATTCAAATCAGAGCTGGTTTATATTATTTTTAAGATCAATTTAAATAAAATAAAATATAATGCCTGGACAAGCTCACTGTAGGGGCAGAAAGTGTGAAAATAAAGATGAGGTCAAATGAACTTCCATTGGACTGCAAATAAAGGGAGAGTTGAATCTGAAGCTTGGCTTCTTATAGCTTCCTGTTGAGACTATGCTGTATTTGTATGTCAGTCTGTGTAACCTGGCTAAAATCTTGTTGAGGAGTGTAAGAGTGCTGGGCATGTATCTGAGCAGGCAGCGTATGGCTGAGGCAGATGTTATATGTTTCCCATACGAGGGCCACCAACTCCACTGAGGCATGGCCAGAGGTATCATGCCTTCACACCTGTGCTCACAGCAGGGACTCCAGGGGCTTCTTTTAGCCCAAAAGTATTTGAATTACCTTGAATAACCTTCATTTTCAGGAAGAGTCTTACCAAGTTATCAGCAGAGGGGAAGGTCCAGGAGTGGAAAAACAGCAGAAATCTCCCCTTTCCCTTCTTAGATGTGCTCTCACATCCCTACAGATGAGGGATGGGCTTTCCATATGTGCTCCTGCAGATTAGAAATACTTGTCCCATTGAAAGCCACTCGTGGAAAAGTCAAATTCCAGCCCATGAAGTCTGCAAAGAATAATTACAGTATATATTTCTCAGTAAAATGTGTACTCATCCATAGTTTGCATCGAATCCTAACCCAGAGCTAGCCCACAGCCCTAAACATTGGTAAATGGTATAGACTGCACTGGTGGGACAAAATTCTCTTTGAAGGGCTTGATTACCCCTTGCCCACTGCCCCTGCCCATATAGGTGCACACATACACACAGACACACACCCCTTCCCTTAGTCTGTCTTCAATCTGCAGTCAGTGCTCTAATACGGGGAGACCCCAGAGACCTTCCATTGCACCTCTGGGACATGGAAAATCATCCCTCTCCCTGCCAGATCTCCTTGGCTCTATGCAAGTGTTGAGTTTCCCAAGGATGTTGTATCAAAGAGAGAATGCAACACAGGCGTCAGCCAGCAGCTCCAAGCTTAGCAAGAGGTAAGCTTGCCTAGGCTCTGTGAGCACTAATAATGCCTAGCAATAAATCTCTCTGGTTTAACTTGAGTGACAGTGTCCCAAATGGCCATTTTAATAAGGTTTGGAGATTCTGGACACAGAGCTTTCCTGCTTTTGCAGCCCATAATAACTAGTTAGTTGTGCTTAAGGTCAAACAGCAGTGTCTGGTCAGCAAAATGTTCCTTTTACAAAATAGCTTAGAATGGGATGAGCAAATGACAAGATTGTTGTAAAATTGGCTTCTCCATCTCTGCCTATGGTTTATCCAAGTGTCACAACCATGAAATAACTCCCCCAAAAGGAACTCCAGCATTCTGTCTTGGGCAAAAGAAACCTTGGTAAACGATCCAGCTGGCTGGAGATATCAAGCAGTGACACAATCATTCTGTTCATTCTTATTTTGTGTAGAAAGAGAGACTTGAAACATGATCTTTTTCAGCCATAAAAAATAAAAGTTTCTTTATTAGGTCACAACTGGTTTTGGGTGTGCAGCATGGCAGGGATGGGATGAGGTGAAAGGGGTGGAGGGAGGAAGGACTGCTCTTCCCTCCCCAGTGCTAACGCGTGGACTAATCCCACCTGTGGCTCTGCAAGAAGAGTGATGCAGGCAGCTGTTGATGGCCAGTACTGGCTTCCAAGGGCAAACTTTCCCCATCATCTCTGGCCAGCAGATGGAAGTGGGCAGGAAACATGCTTCAGTCACTCATATTTTTAGTAGGGGTCTATGAGGGGGCAAAAAGGAACAGGTTAGGGAGCTGTTGCTTGTGCAACGATGTGCAATGGCAGTTGCAATTTTGATCTATGTGTTACCTGTTTTCATCAGTGTCTCAAAGGACAGGGACAGTTCAGGGTGTTTTTCACCTTCATGTAACCAATCTGAGGCTGCCAAGGTCACTTCTCACCAAAAGTCGTGACTGTCTGGCGTTGTTGGACGGTCTGTATAAAGTCAGTTTGGTTTCAGCCCAGTTGCTGAAGGAGAACTGGACACTTCATGAAGCTCACTGCTCCACTGGGCAATCTGGGTGTCCTGCAGAGCCATCCACAGCCCCCTGTTGCAAGGAGAGGGGGACCTGACTCTAGCAAGAACATTAGTTCTTCATGGTCATGGCTGAGGTCCCTCTTCCAGCAGTGGGAGCAAGGATGGTTTTGTGATTTGGGGCGGCTGCTGCCAGGATCCAGGAGGCCAGGAGCTCTGCACCATGAGGCAGGTGCTGAGCTCTCCTCTGCTGTGGTCTCCTAGATGCAAAGTTGAGAATAGCAGTACTTACTCCTTCAGGTGGGCATCAGCTGGGGATTGTAAGGTGCTTGAGAGGAAGAACCTCTATTCACAAATAAAACCTGTAGAGTAATTACCCTTAATGGGTCCACTCTGCAGCTCTGGTGAAATATTAAACAACTTTCAATCACAACGAGAAATAGCTGATTTCTGTGTCCAACTTCACTATGCAAGTATTTTTTCATGCGATTTTGTACCTTATTTTTTCTTGTAATAATACCCTCAAAACTCTCTTGGTGTAATGTCTAGGTAACTATGCCACAACTTAATAGTTTGGGGAACTTTTCTTTTTGCTAATACAAGACAGCTAACCAAGAAACACAGTATCTCCTGCTGAAATCATATCAGACATTACAGGATTTCCCTGACAGAAACCATGCTGTTCTGCTTTATTTTTGCTGGGCTAATGTTTATACTGCCATGTAACAGCAATAATAATAATTTCAAACAGAAAACCAAAACTTTTTGCATTATTTGTGGTTGAATTTACCTTCTTTAGACAAGCTGCTTTCTGAACTTTAGGCAAGTAAACAGAAAGGAATAACCTGTATCTAAAATCAATAAAAGACAAGTGCAGCACAGTCTGCTGCTTCTTTGTGAGTCAAATGTTCCAGCCCCAAAATAAACATCTGCAAAAAAAAAAAAAAAAATAGGTCATTTTGATCGGGCATCACATGTGAGAACTACCTGAGGGCAAATAAATGTGAGGATCGCATTCTTATCAGCTTTTTCTGATAATAATAGCCCAGTCACTGGGGACAGTCTGTTAGTGTTGGCCCACTGGGTCAGATAACAATCCTAGCTCTCTCCCTCTCTTCCCCCTCTGTGACCCGGCCCATCTGCTTCTCTCTGGCCATATGGTACAGAAGTATCTGGGGCTGGAGACGTTATAGTTTTATGCATCTGAATGCTTCTGGCTTTCATTGAAACTTTGCTGATAAGACATTCCTTTGAATATTTCCCAACAAAAGTGGTGGGGGTTTTTTGCTTTTGCTTTGCTTTTCACTTCAGGAAGAGTATAAATGAGCACTGAGGTTTATATCAACAGAGGAGATATTCAGCAGATACACAGGTGGGTAAGAAGGCTGATCTCACATTGCCTCCCCAGCTTACCTGAAAGGCAATGTTACTTATTCTGCCTCTTAACAACTAAAACCGACTCCAGCATACGCAAAAGAGCAGGATTTGTTTGATGGTGTTATAAATAAGCCTAACCTGACAGGGTGCCTGCATGCCATGGATTAAGCGTAGTCCGACCTGAAAGCTGTAACACTGCTTTAAAAAAAGTGAAGGAAATAAACCCTCTGTTACTCCAGACCAGGCAAGGCGGGGTCCCAGAATGTTGTGACAGTCTGCCTTGCTGTGGCTGAGAGCTCAGCCTCAAGACAGCCCAGCTGTAGCCCTGGCAATACTCCTGGGGATGGGTCGGCCATGCTTCAGCTGTGCTGGCCCTCAGAGCTCTTCAGCTGGCCAGCACAGCACAGTCCCAAAGCCTCCCCCAAGGCTCCTCCTGCTCTCCAAGCAGTCCCCTGGCACAGGGATCACACAGGTACATTCTCCACTGAGGGCATGTTGCAAACATCTGGTTAGGCCTAACAAGAGTTCAGCCCAGGCATCAAAGGAGGGAGAGACAATAGCAAATGCACAATACTCCTCTTCAATGGTCCCTTTACCAATTGGAGGATGTAATTACTGTGTGGGCTTTAACATAACAAAGCCTATATGTTCATACTGCACCCAACATCCTGGGGCCCCTCTCAGCTGGGACCTCTGGACATTGCAGCAACCACCTGCATGATGGAGACCTGAACTGGAAAAGTAAAATAGGGATTATTACACAAGTATTACCACAAGCTGATTTACGAATTCTCTGAGGAAAGTGTCCAGTGGCACAGTTGTCTTTCAGTTTCTATAACAATTTTAAAAAGCAATAGAAACCCAAGCAGCTGAATCCATATCTATGTTACTCCCTCCACTCATATTTATTACAGAGTCTCTTCATGTTTTCATCTGCCTTGTGAAAAGCCCAACAGAATATGTCATGAAAAGCTCCAGGGAATTATAAAATCAGTGAAGAGAAAAATGCAAGAGTTTTGGCTATGTTTTCACTTTGTATATCAACCCTGTTATTTCACAGTTCCACAGAGGTGTCTAAAATCGTGCATTTTTCAAAAAAATAGTGGTTTTAGTTATGGCAGGCTCAATAAATCTTGAGATTTACTACATGAGGCTATTTTTAATGCCTAGAAGTCAGAAACTAACTAACAGATTTTCTTGGGACATCTGAAAATTCAGACTTGATTGAGAGTCTCAGTGCTGGAATTTGATGTAGATAGGCTGCCTTTCCTGCCAGACAAAGAGGCTGACTGCCTGCTGCTCGTGTAAAATAGACCCCCAACCTCATGATGTCAAAGTGAGCCAAGCCCTGGACTAGCATTTAATGGATCAAAATGTGTAAGTCCATTACCCTCTACAGCCAAGTATGGGTATGCAGGAAGGGATGCTGGCAGAACTCTTGGGGGAAGAAAGGAAGATAACGAGGGAGCTATGAAGAGAGTCTGGTTCATTCTTCTCTCCTCCCACCCTGTTGGTCAGTGAAACATGGTGAGACTCACATTACCCAAAAGGTAATACTGTCCTTTAATACTGTCCTTTAGATTTGGAACCTATTAAGCAATATGCCGTTTCACAAGTAGTTTTGCACCTCAGCAGTGATTGCGGAGTAATGCTGCTGCCCCACTGCCAAAAGTAAAATCAGCTTCCTACCATAATCCCAAGCCTGATTCCTTTCCCTTCAGAGAAATTAATACTCTGAACCTGGACTGTGTGTGCATGGGGGAGGCAGGGAAGGCTGAAAAGCCTACACGATTATTGCATCCATATTCAGAATTTGAAAGGAATATAGCTCTCTGATGAAATTAAATGCTTAAGTTTTCCATATGTTTCTTTTTTCCCTCTTTTCTTGCTATCGCCCTTTACCGACATATCCCTAACAAGGCTTACAAAGATGTGTGCGCATGTGTACATGTACACACACATACATACACGCAGAGCCTGTATGTGGAGCAGCTAGTGGCTGTATGGCGCTACCACTGGCAGTCTATAATTGGTACAATGCTAGTCACTGATATAGACCACATCATAAGATCATTCATTGGGAACAAAGGATTCTTCTCTCTTTACTTAAGCTTTCACTGCCTAATTTGCAAAGGAAAGGAAGAAAAAAAAACCCAACAGATAAAATCTGCCATAAAAAAAATTACAAGTGGATAAGAATGATGACACATTTCTTAAAGGATATGATAGTACTTACCATGACATTGTTATTTCCTATAAAAAGGCTACTTGAAAAAGGGGAAGAGGAGGGAAGAGATGAAAGCAAAAGTTTGTTTACTTGGCGATTGCATCCAGTGATGACTCAGAAACCCTCTGGACCAGCACCCTCTTCTATTAGATGCTATACAGAGATGCATTAAGAGTCATCTAATATAATCAAGTTATATTGTATGCACTATATTGCAGAATTTAATACAAAATATGAATAATCGCTAAAGTGAGTTTCTCAACAATCTGCAATGATCTCTTTCACCATAGTCACTATCTGCCTCCTCCTCTAAAGTATCTTTGCTCCTTAAAATGTGCAAATAGATTTATAAGAAGTTTCAGAATAATGTACTATTGAGACTTTGTGTAATCTTACTTTTTTTCAAGAAATTTATTCCAAGTTCACTATGTCAAGTATATACATACACTCCTACGTAACCTATTGTGGAACTAAAGTGGCTATTGCAGTATACTTTCCAAAGTTTAAGAATACATACTAAAGAAAACTCCAATGCTAAATAGAAATACACTGTCAAATACTTTGATCTTCACTATTCTAGTCACAAATACACGTTGTTTGTTTCACCAGTTCAATCTCTTGTACAAGTGCTCTGGCCCTGTAAGCCTTTAGGAACTGTACTGTGTATTCATGAAGAGTTTATACCGAGCTGTAAGAATATATAGTCAACAATAGTCTTCAGTGAACAGGATTTCTTTTAGGAAATCTGTCTCATGCTAATCCAATATTCTGTTGCAAGAAGGGACCGTACATGTTGTTTCATAGTATGATGCAACTAGCACAGAAGCTGGTGATTAGAAGATAATGTGCTCTTGGGGAAAGGCTCTTCCCAAGCCAATGAATGGGGATGATGCCCTCAAGCCAGAGAGTTCATTTCTCATTCTGACTTTTTGCTTCTAATGATTGTTACTTTGATACTGTGTTTTCTTATTTTGCCTGATAAGTATTCAGTGACGATCAAGCAAACCAGGGGTTTGAGTGGTAAAGTTAGAGTAAGGTTGGATGAATAAAGCATGTTAAGTACTGGGGAAAGAGGCAGATGAAAGAGCACATAAAAAGGGTGAGTGGAGGCTTCCTTATGAATTTGTTTCCAAGCATGTCAATAGATGATTTGATTCTTTTTACGGTTTCTGTTTTTCTGCATAAAATCTATTTTTAACACAGGATTATTCTCATATTTACATATAAAAATCTCTATTACTGTCTCAGCACACAGTCAGGGCTTCTTATGGTTTGTGAATATATGAATGAAACCAAAATCAATTTGACACCCATCTGTACAGTACAAAGACCGAGATGGGGTGCAAGCTTGAACTTGCTCGAAGCTGAGTAATGCTAGACTGTTATCTCGTCATTAAGAATTGCTTTGAGTCTCTATCTGTTCAGCAACTCTAATAAATGATCATTTAACTGTACTGTCAGCCCCGTTTAAATCTGAGTGTTGCCAGTTGCTTCCTTCATGCAGGCAGCCAATAGGTGCTGGGGGAGTCGTTCATGCATAGCATTGCCCCAGTGGCGCTGGGCCTATAGCATCCCAGTTTAATAGGGCATTCAGGGCTCATTAGCGAGGAAACACATCAGGAGTGACCGCTCCACTGCCACACGTTGCATCTAATAGCCTCGCCGAACAGAATCGTTTCTGTTTCTGCTCACTTGTTTTTGAATCCTTTCAATGTCAACAAGTGGTCATGTCGGCAGGAGCCCGCCATTCTCCCCAACAGTTTTATCCGTTGCTCTCCTGAGCCAGACTTGTGTCCTCCTCCATTGTTCCAGCCACAATGGAGCCTGAGCAATCACAAAGGCTTCACAGCCATTCATCATCAGCTCACGAATTCTGGGGTTGAGATTACCCGCCAAAGTTTTGTGCCATCGTTTTGGCATAATGTGTGAATGCCCATGCAATACAAATAGTTTCTGAAGTTTACAATTTTGTTGCAAATGCACAGAATGGTGGTTAGGGGGGTTGTGGTGAGTGGGCTGGACAGAGGGAAAGAAGAGGAAATAAAACCTGATATCACTCTGGCTAAAACAAGAAAAGACCCTGTGGAGGAGAGATAAGAGACAATCAGATTGCTGCTGGAATGAGAGATGTAGAAAGGAGCAACCAGGGAAATAGAGGTGTGTCCAGAAAAGTGTAATCACACTTTTGGCTCATGGATTTGGAAACGATCCCTTGGCTTTGTGAGGAGGTGAGGGCAGCTCTTGCATTGCTGGGCACCGGGAGGCACAGGGACAGGGTGCCCCTGCATGAGCTCCCCAGACCAGGTCTCCTCTTTTCATTTGTGGGAATAACCAGCATTTATTCTGGTTACTGGAAACATGACTGGCAAAAGGCTCACTGGAAGTGTGCACCTGCTGCTTGTTATTTGTATTAGGTTAGCATTTAGCCCCTGTTGTGCTGAATGGAGAGTGAATGGATGTTTTACACCTGGAAACCTGAGATCTGAAGATGTAGTGACTTTACCAGGGTCACACTATAAAGGTCAGAGATGAGAATCAAAGCTAGAGTGTGTGTTTCAGTTTATTTTGGTGTATTACTTTTACAGTGTCATGCTGTTCCCTACATCTGAAGTGATCGGGGTGAATCCTGCCTGCTTGAATGCTAGGCAAAACAGACACTCATTTATTGTGTACTGGCTACTGTCTGGACATGCTCAATACACCCAAAACACCCTCCAAATGTTCCATTTCGGGTGATGTGGAAACAGCACACTGTGGCTGCAGTGCATAACACTGCCATCAGATGTTTGCTCATCACACTTTTATCAGTACAAGTGCCTAGAAATGGTCTTCTATTCCACTGCCCACTATATATTAACTAGAGAGTTCTCTTGTTGCTTGTTACAAGAATCTGGATGAAACCCCCAAAAAATAACTGCTTTACTCTTTTTTTTTTTTCCTCCAACACAATAGCACCCACTGTATGGCCCAGGTTGTTATAAAAGTACCAAGAAGTATTGCATGCCTATCAAATACATTTCCTGGCAAAAGTTTTGAGTGTAGAGCTACAGCTGTCTCCACCATCAGAGCTAATGGAAAACACTGTGAACATTTTTAGGCCTTGTTTTATGTGATCATTGCCATTCAAAAACAGTCACAAACCACTAATTTGGTAAATATTGGGTTTTCTGTTATCACATTGAGACCTGCTGAATGTGCAAGGGACTAACTCTGAAAAGCAGGCTGTGCATAATTCCTGGTTATCTATTGTTTGTTTCTCTCTTGATTTCTGTATAGTTACACCCAACCGATACTGCAGCAGGGCAGGTGTTTCTTCTTGCTTCCTGTGGTGTAAAGCAGGAATACTCAAAGCAAAACAGCCACTTGCAGTGTGATTCAGTACTGTTTACAGTTTGGGTATAAATTAATGAGCCTCATCTGCTCTTAGTCTGAAACTAGGCTGGAATAATCCCACTGACTTCATTCGTGTGTGGTATATACTGTGAGGAGTCCAACTTTTGCATGAAAACCTTAAGTTCTAGTTGTCCTGGTAATTACCATGTATAACTGTTGGATGAGTCACCATCAGTGGTAAAATCTTTATGAAGCACAGTAAAATAAATACTGTGAAGTCAAAGTCCCAGCTACAACAGGCCCCCATGCAGGGATTCGTTGAGTGAAGGACTCACAGCTACGTCCGTAAACTGTACCTTGCACATTCAAGGGCCCAGGGTATTATCATCCAAAGGCATCCTCAGCCCCAGGTTAGGTGCTGAAGCTGTGTAAGACTGAGGAGACAAAGGTAGGCAAGAATGGAAACCACAAAAGCTAAGTGCCGAACCACATAGGCTAGAAATACTCCCCTTGCTGCATTTTATATGTGGCTGATCTGGTAGGCAGGTACAAGGAACACTGTTTGTCAAGTCTTGCAGACAAGATAACTAGAAGAACATCACAACAAGGAATCTCAGCAGGTTTAGGTGTAATCTAACTGCATTTCAGCCACCAGGACTTAAATAGGCATGCCCACGCTCAACACAACATCTTTAGAGATCCTTAGAAACACTAGCACAGGGACCCCTCCTGTCCATGGGGTTAGGCAGTGACTTTTCAGAACTTAAATGCAAATCTGTCTTGCGGAGCAATGGAGCAAAATCCTGACTTTGGTAAATCAGATGGGGTTTTGGTCTCAGTATGTTTTCAGGTACTTACCCTAGTCACTCCTACCAGAGCCATAATGGTATGCATCTATTCAAGCTTTTCAATGACAGAATTTTTGTTTTTCCTTTTCTTCCCCCACCCCCCCTCTAAAGCTGCTTATGAAAGAAGTAACTGCTCCTTTTCACAGTCAAAGCAGGATATTCTGAACTGAATGCTAACTAGACTTGAGTCCACACTGAGGAAGGGTTTAAGCAGTTGTTCAGATCTGGGGTTTTGGCTTCAGGATCATAAGTAATAAAAAAGAGGGAAATCTATACCTGGAAAATGTATAGACAGCAGCCTCTGAAATTTCTTTAGTTTTTCTAAAAGTTGGATTTTTTCCCTTAAGAGAAGGGAAAACATGGTAAGTAAAAATATCTTCTTGTTGTTGAATTTTGCAGCAGTTTTATGAGATTGTTGATTACCTGCATGGACTTGAAGGCCTTGGAACTCAATATGTGTGTGACTGGGTAGTTAAAGCTCTCTGGTGCTCTTCACAAGGCTTCCCTCTGAGTTTCATGTTGCCCTCTACAGCTGCACATCAGATCTCTCAAGTCCAGGTCCTGCAAAGACTTAACTGTATGCATCTGCCTAAATATAAACTGCTCATTTGCTTAACGTTCTGCACATTGAAATGAGTTTTGGTTATTCTGAAAGAGAAATACAGTGAAAGTTATATGAATGACTAATTTTGTGCATTTAGGGCACACATGTGGACAAAGCAGTAAACTGAGAGTTGTGCTCAGTGAGTGTTTATCATTAAAAAATGCTTTTTCCTCACAGCTTCCAAAATCACATCTGCACATAGAATGTTTCACCATATAGAGTCAATGACTGGAAGGTCGTTTTTTTTAATATAAGATAGAATGAAAGTATAAAAGACATCAAAATAACATGCAAGGAAGTATTTGGAACTATATTGAGCAACTGGATGGGGGCAGGATTTGTCCCTGTTACTGATGACATCAGTACATGATACTGATTTCTAGTATCAGATACCATGCTGGTATTTCAAAATACCACATCTGCACTATGGCTTCTTTTCTTGTCATCACCAGATACATTATTCAGTGGTAAGTAAATTGAACACCTGAGATGCAAAGTAGGTATGTAAGAACTAAAGTCCCATACTGCTCAATGTCTTGCTTGGCATTCCACATTTGACAAGTATTACTTTTAGGCCTAAAATCATATCTAGGTTGAGTCAAATAAAAAATCTTCCTTATCTCTATCATGGTGTGGAAGTTCATTCTACCTTCTGTTTTTGATACCTCTTCCATGGTTCACATCTGGAGCTCCTAGGTTCAAATAGCAATATTTGTGAAGTAGGGGTAAACTTACGTGTAACAACGACATAAGACAGCTAGAGAGTGGTGATAAGAAGGAAAGCTTAGGCTTCCTATCAGTCCCAGGGAACTGATAAAAGGGTTAATATGTTGATCAAGCATGAGCCAACGTAGTTTTCACTGCTGCACTGCTGCATGCTCCTCTGAATATGGGGGATTGCCTTCGGTGCAGAGCTTTCTTGGCCTCAAAAGTGAAATTCACCTCACACTTTCCAGGGATTGATCTTGCTTTTTCTGACTTGGGAGTAATACTCTGTGTTTCTAGTGCAAACTTTCTTGCATAGCTGTTAGTTTGTCTTTTTTTTTTTTTTTTTTTTTTTTTTTTTTTTTTTTGGCAAATAACATAAAGAATAGCCTTTCCTTGTTGATTGCTCTGCCATTCATCGGACAGCATATGGTTTTTGTCTTGGGAATCATCCAACTTGTCACAAAGGAAGTGATACTGGACAGTTACTAGGCAGCTTTTGTATACTTTGGGGATGGGGGAAGATGGTATTTTAATAGATTTCCTTGGGGATCTCTTAGAAGGGTAATTTAATTGTTGAAATCAAATTTTAGACCCCTGTCACAAATCATTACCTTATCTTTCATCCATCTATTCCCTTGTTGTTCAAACTAATAAAACATGCACACTGCCCTCCATTCATGTGATTCCCTTCATATGTTTTTAACTGGTAACTGTGGCTAATAATGGGTAGGTGGCCTGTTGCTGGCTGAGGATTTTTTTTAAAGAATGGGTAGTTTCTCTAAGCTACCACATCAACAAGGATGGTAACACTCATTCACTCAAAATTAAAAGCCACAGAATCACATGATTGTTGGTGACATTCAAGAAGGAAAATGAGTGAAAGAGGAGGATTCAGCTTGGAGTATCTCCTCAAATATTCACATTTTGATCACATGCAGGCAAATTCTGGGTGAGTCAGCCATTGGTGAAGCGATCTTGAGACCTTTCTTAGTGGAGCTGTTTGTCACCATTACTATGTCAGTGTTTTATCAGTTCTGGCTTTCTCTCAGTAATGATTTCAGAAGTTAGTTTGCTGAATTTTGTTGCAGCTGTTTGATTGAAGCACCTGAGATGAGTTGTACCAAGATGGTGGGAAACAGCTTGTGGTCCCACTGCCTCAGCTGCTCCTTGCCAGGTCCAACCAATGTGCCACCTGCAGAAATACAGTCAGGCAGCACCTGCGTCCATCCTGCCCCACTCCCAGCAGTCATTTATTGGCCACAATTCAGTCGCTTCTTATATTTTACTACAACGTCCCTTCAAATTCTGTTCCCTTTCACCTTAAGAAATATTCTTGGAGCAGCTGTGAGCTCAGAAAAAACTATATTAGGAAACACAATAATGTTAAATAATTAAATAATGACATTTAGGGACTGTTTCCACAAAAGTGTGGCTACAAATCTTATCTTCTTAGAGTGGAAATCATTATACAAATTAGTAGGTGAGCTTCTAAAATAAAGGGATTTTTTCTAGTTATTTTGGTGAAACCAAGATGAAATCTACTGCTTCATAAGCTCAGGAGCTGATGTCTGCTAAGTGCAGTTCTTGCATGTTTCTTTATTCCCAATCCTAAGAACACCCTAGGTGTTTTGTTTCATCAAAAATGTTTTTCTGGAACAAACCAAAACAAACAGAACCCAACTGGTTCTTTGTTGGTTACTCGGCTTTCCAAAACAGTCTTGGGCACTTAGTGACACGGCATCTGTCTCAGATGCTATTGAAGGCATTCAGCCCCTAAATGCTCTTCCACTGACATTCTTTTATACTGTGGTATTCGACAAACTCATACATTCGGGCACAGGAAAGGGGAAAGGCATCTTTTGAACAGGGTGGAAAATATTTAATCTTCTCTCCACCTGATTATCAGTTAAAATTCTCAGGAATATGTGCATGCTGTTTCTACTTGTTTTCTACTTTGGGAGAGATCAATTATCTATGTGTCTTTTCATTATTAGTAAAATTGTTGCTCTTATTATTAGCAATAGCAATTGGAATAATCCCTGTAGGATTTAAAATTGAAAGCTGGCTGAGGTCTCCAAGCCTCAGTGCCCTTTTACTAAATGTATGTTCAGGGTTAGACCCTAGATTTGTGCTTCTTAGTTCAAATTGTATTTTCACTAATTTTAAAGGAGAAAATGCATGAATGCAGTTTCTTCCGTAGTAAAGCCTGTGGACGGAGACTAACATTGGTCTTTTGAGGACTGTCCCTTGAAACTATCTGAGGTGCTTATTTTGTGTATGAAGAAAGACTTTACTGCTCTGAGTAACATAATCCTGGCTGTGTGTAGAAATGATGTGTGTATGTGTGGAAGGAGGAAGGACAATTGTTCTTTTTGTTCTTAAAAACCAGTGTTCCTTTTTATAAAGAGATTTTGGTGTAGCTCTCTGTATTCTTCCTTGCTATAGAGAAATCCAGTGAAATAGTATCTATTTCCTCAGATTGCTGTCCTAGATACCGTAACACCACATGGGTAGTAGATGTGCTAAATTAGAAGGGATTTTTTAATCACCTTTGTGTTTGTTCTTGTATCTTTTCTTTTTCCTCATAAAAAGGAAAAAAAGAAAGAAAAGGAAAAACTTCACAGAATAGTAAACCTGAGACATGGATTCGAGTGCCAGACAGTTGAATGAACAGGATAATCGGGGTATTTTTTTTGACAGGTGCGACAGCCTGCCTATGACTGGCATTATAATCATTACCATTTTAATAAGGCTCTAATTGGGGGGCCGAAAATTCAATGGGGTGTGAGGATCCTAATTCAACTCCCAATCCCACATGAATGTGCTAGAATTTGTGGGCTTTGTTTTCCTCTTTTGTACCCCTGAATGCAAATAATTACTGGCTATAGATTCAAAAATTCTTAGAACTGGAAGCTAAATTAGCTCTCCTAATACTGCACAAGAATGTCAATACTCAGGGGGGAAAAAAAGGAAGTAAGTGGTTTTTGGTTGCTTTTTGTATTACACTTGTGGTACTGCAAAGGTTCTGTAGCTTAAGTGGTTTGGTTGGCAGCATGAATAATACCAGCACTGTTTCTAAAGGGCATGCAGCTCGCTTTTTTCCCCCCCTCTCTCCAAAAGGAAAAGTAAATGTATTTGTCTGAAAATCATTTCTGAAAAATCATATGCTGCTTTCTACCTGCTATTTTTGTTAATGTTGCCTACGTCTAATGTGGGTGTGTCTGTCCACTCTGTATTGTTTCAGCAGTAATATGTAGTGTGTTCAGCATCTGTCGTCGTACTTTCAGAGGAGCCCTTTGGGTTCTAGTGTAGTTAGTTTATCTCTTTCAGAGAATCTTACAAGACAAATATTGCAGCAGTGCCCCACACTGCAGTTCGAGGTTGGTGTTGAAAGCACTCTGTCCTTGCAGGAGCTGCTCAGCACCTGGAAAGAATTGGTTTCTAAACTTAGGAACAAACACTAATATCTGCTCAGGAGAGTAATTACTTTTGTGCTGAATAGGTGTTTGAATAGCTGTTTTAAAACCCAGGAGGGTAAGGTGTAAGCAGTTCTTGCTCCTGATGACTCCTGCCATTTGCCTGACTCTCAGGACACAGGACTGGGTGAGTGTGAGTGGAGCCCTCCTCACCCCTCTTCCCAATAACAACCAGAACAAAAACCAAAGGGCCTTATGCTTTGGGGTTTGTTTTGTCTTTTTTTTCTTAGCGGGCTTATGCAATGAATTTCTCCATTCATTTGTGATCAATAATACATATTATAATTTCTAATTAATGAACAACAGTGCTACATGGGACAGGACTTTGAAAAATGCAGAGAGATATTTCCAAGTAACCCCTTGCAGCTGGAATCAGCTTCTCCCGCCTACTGTTTCTGATCCCAAATTAGCTGTGGAGTCTTGCCATGATTTCAGTCCTCTTGCTCTTTTTGCGCATGCATTGCCTGATGTATAGGGAGTGTGAGCAGCGCTTGATGTTCAAGGGAGTGAAAGATAAGCAAATGCACTTTATACTATGTAAGAGCGGGAAATAACTAAGGTGGGTAAACTGATCTGGGAAAACCAGCCTGAACCTTTGCCCCAAACTGAAATGCAGAATTTTGGAGGTTTGCCAAAATCTGGTTAATCTTTCTCCCTCACTGTCTTTTAATGGTATTTATGGTTTTGCTGCACTTCCTGGTTTCAGCCGAGTCCAAAAGCGGGAGACTGAAATATCATTGAAGAGGCTATTCACAGTGTTTCCAGCTGGCTAGGACCATGAAATGAAAGATCTCTCACAATAAGGCCTGTTCTAGAAGGATTTTTGCCCAATATCTATCTTGATGAGAGTCTGATGACCAGACAAACTGTTAGAAAATAATCAGAATTAAATTGAAACTTTGAAAATATGTCCATCCACAAAATAACTGACATTCTTCAGCTGAGGAACCTGTGTGCAGAGAATTCACTGAGTTTCTCTTTTACCTCTTTGCACAGAAGATGTTATTCTTGCTTGATGTTGGAAGGCTCCTCACTGAATTGATATGAACACAGGCTGTTTGTGTTCCCTTCAGGATAATTTCTTAATGCATTTCAAGATTTCATGGACACTGAGCTGCAAATTTAGGTATTTTCTGTCTTGATTCAGATATTGAAACTCATTCTCAATCCCATGGTCAACATGAGAGTGGGATAAAAGAATATTTTATCTATTATGATAAGGGCCTCTCACCCCAGACTACAACCTCAAGCACTGATCTTACAGTCTGTCTGTCTTGGTCTACTAACGACATTTGAGTTACCTCAGAGAGCTCTAGGGGAGCACTATGGAGTATATTCAGGGCTACTGTATGAAGATTTTTTTTTTCAGCTCTCACTGAAGGGTTTCCAGGCACTATTGCTCCCTCCATAGAATTCCTAGCAGGCCCAACCATAGTGCTGGGAAACCTCAGTCACAAGCTCCAGTTAAGATTAGAATTAGGATTCAGAGAGTCAGAAAGCCTAGGGCTCCAAGAAAAGTGGGTCTGGAAAAGGCATGTCAGGGTGAGTATGAAACTGCATCAATATTGCCACCTCCACAACTTTCTCATCTGGGCAAGTTATGCTGTTTGGAACCTCAGCCTCATCTGCAAGAAACCGTTAGGGTTAGGTTTCAGAAAGCCACAAAGCTTAGAGTTCCGAGGAAACTGAGACTGGAAATGACATCCCAACGGAAGCATAACAATGCACCATCTTTTCTTCCTGTATCCATTCTTCTTCCTTTCCTGGAGAAAAGGACGATGAGAGGAGACCTTATTGCCCTCTATAACTACCTGAAAGGAGGTTGTAGAGAGGTGAGGGTCAGTCTTTTTAACCAAGTAGCAAGTGATAGGACAAGAGGTAATGGCCTCAAGTTGCACCAGGGGAGGTTTAGATTGGACATTAGGAAGAATTTTTTCACCAAAAGGGTTCTCAGACACTGAAATGGGCTGCCCAGGGCAGTGGTGGAGTCCCCGTCCCTGTAGGTATTTAAGAGCCATGTTGACATAGTGCTCAGGGATATGGTAAAGTCAAGGATTTTCAGTGTTAGGTTAATGGTTGGACTTGATGATCTGAAAGGTCTTTTCCAACCTAGGTGACTGTGTGATTCTCCCAAAAATACTGCAAGAAAGCAAACACGATCCAACTGCTGATGTTAACCAGGCCTAAAGGATTATGATGCAACAGCTAAAGCTTTTTTTCTGCCTTTGCCACTGGCTTGCTACCTGGCCCTAGCATTTCACTTCTCTCTGCTGTAGCTTCCCCTTGTAAAAGCAAAATCTAACACCAAGGTGACTCTGAGCAGGTCTGATTATCAAGGTTCATAAAGTGTTTTGAGAAGGTGATGCTGCTAAGAGAGCTGCTGTAAAATTTTTGACCGTTAGTGTTCACTTTGATGTGTCAAAAGTAGCCATTTTCCCCTAAGGTGCTGGAAGTTTCATTGTGTGAAGAATTTAGATTAACATTAAATACAGAAGGTTTTAGAAATCATTCACCTTGAAGATTGGCAAAACTGGCATATTCACAGCAGAAGTGAAAGACACGCTTTATCTGTGTTGTCCTTTGCAATTATGCTGCTGAATAACAGAAGTATTATCACACCAGGGTTAGTGCCAGAGGATTACCCAAAGTTTTTCAAATGGGATGGTAAAGTGGTGCAAACAGGTGCACAGACAAAGAACAAAAAGGGGGGGAGAAAGCAAGAGAAAGCAAGCTGAGGCCTTCTAGTTTCAGCCACATAGCAAAATTAATGGTTTCCCTAAATGAATAGCATAGCTAGATTACTATTGAGCCTGTAAAATTATAGGAATGAGTCAGATCTTCATTTCACTCCTGTTTTAATCTAAGCAAAGGAGGTCATCCTTAATTGTGCTTCACCTAAAAAAACCCAACCCTTCCCCGCAAAAAAAACCCCAAAGCAACCCACAAACTTTTCATTTGAATAATTTTGCAGTGGACAAAGTGACTCATAAGAATAACATGGTCTCTGAAATCTGCTTGCCAATAGCTCCCTTTGCAAACTGGATCCTGCTAACCAGGACTTCTCTTTGGATGCCCCACGCGTGTGTATTCAGAAAGAGAGAGGGAGTCATTTCTAAATGAAGTTAAAAAGGTTTCAACAAGCAAAAAAGTCAACATAAGCACATAGCCCTTGTTATTCTTTCTTTTTTTTTGGTGTTGCCTTCTTAATCTATATTTGTGTTTTGATTTATTTGTGTACATTAGAACCATGTGGACATTTCTTAATCTTTTCACCTCAGAAAATAACGGTGTACCTTTACACAGTTCCTTTGCAAGATTAAACCAGGAGAAGGTAGCAGTAGCTTTGGGAACATTTTGTGGTGGGAGGAAGCAGAACTTCAGGGGTTTAGGTCACTGGGGAAAGTGGCCCATCTCACAGATTTCTGCGTAACCTCTGTCTGTTCTCTGTCACTGTGAATGGGGGCATATTTTTGTTTATTGATTGTCCTGCATTTGAGGAAAGCCTACAGGTACCTATGGACTTGCTACTACCACCTTGCTCCCCTCAATGCCAGAAAAAGTTGCAGAAGTTCTGTATGAGTGGGTGGGTGGGGGGTGGGACAGTTGTGGGATGGCATACTGATGTTTTCCCTGACTAATGCCCTATAGTGAGATTTCTATGAATCTAGGCAAGACCTTGAAGGCACCTCTGACTTTGCTTCATAGTTAGAGCTTGGTGGTCCCTGAAAAGAGACGTCCTGAGAATGCCTGCTATAAAGAATTGCCAGTATAAAAACTGAAAATGCTGCTCCCTGAATCACGTGGTGTGAGCAAATCATGGGCTTCATGGCTCTGCAAATAAACAGCAGACTTGCGATGCCCTGTCCCCTCTGCTCTCCTGTCGGCTGTGTTCTTGTGCATCACTGAAGGGCATTGAAATTGCACAAGTCAGTCCTCTCAGCGGGCTTGGTGCCCTGCTGGCTCACAAGAAAGGGGACAGCAGGGAGTTTAGGGGCAACAGAGTATACATGTATGTGCTCACTCCACATGCACGTCCTGCCTGTCATCCCAGCAAGACCCGTCACCCTCCTGATTGTCATTTTGATCCTACTTCTTCAGCTGACATGCTCCAAGTCCTTCAGCTCAGTTTCTGAAGGATTGACACTTTCCTGTCCCAGAAAGAGCCCTGAGATAACACACAGTAGACTTTCTGGCGAATCAGATTTATTTTCTATCTGAATTTAAAGTGGTGGTGGTGACTTGACAACAGTAACTGACCATTCTTGTCTTACTTTGTCATAACATAGCCAAGAGGAGACATCTGAAATCAGCTCTTAGTTTAGAGAAACTCAGAAACCAGAAATTCATTTTCTGTGAGTAACTTTATAATTTCTGGACATACCTGTGAATAAATATCACTTCCTTATGGTTTTGAACTATACTAAAACAAAACGGTTTGATATTATCAAAACAAACTTTTTTTTTTTTTTTACTATTATCTGTAAGCAAATCGGTAAACTTGGCTTTGTTTGACAGGTTCTGTATTGCCTAATGGGTAATTATTTCATTTGCAAATGCAGGGTAAGTCCAGTTGCATGGTTCTTAGGACAGTTTCCAGTAAGTGAATATTTCATATTCCTGGTGTTCAAGCCTTTTGTGAGATTTCTATTTCATATGTGATACTGCAGTACCTGGGATCACCTGAGGTGTCTAAGGTAAGGCAGTCCTTCATTAAATATGGTTGACAGCAGAGCTCACAACCTTGCTGGTTTGCCTGAAGTTTGATGCATGGATATGTATATGGTGAGGTTCTTCTCTATTCCTCCTTTTTAGCCCTGTTCCCTATGGCGATGCACGGGTAAGCTGGCTCTTGGCCCCTCTCTAATTTTTGAACTAATTTTCTCTAATTTTTGAACATCTCTCTCTAATTTTTGAACTTGGCTGCTGGGTAGAAGAGAAACAGATTAATGTTTCTTGCAAGAAGAAAGTCTGTAACCTGAGCTGAGCTGTGCTGTTAACAACTGAGGTTCTACATGGAGGTGATGGAAGTGCAAATGCAGGTCTCTGGCTGGTCTGCTGGGACAGCAGCTCCTTCCTTCAACCTCTTGTGGGGTGTCATGTTTTATGGGGATGTTTCACTGAGAAAGATAAAAGTAAAACAGAGTTTGTTGTCTGGCTGAGGAGGTCATTCCTAGTCATTTCTTCAATATCTTTTAAAAGAAACCATTTTATCTTACTTTGTGTAAGTCAGATTGCCAGGGGACACAAATCAATGGTTGTCCATGGATGACACCAGTTTTCCATTAGCAACGAGTCTGGCCCACAGAACTTGCCTAGATTTTGGATTACTGTGTTCATAGGACTTATCAAGTAAAACTAGGAAAGTAAACACACTGTAGAGAAATTTTTCAGAGGCAAAAATATCCCCAGCTATTAAATAATCCATAACTGAGGCTCAGACACATTGATCACATCATAATGACCAGTTTAGAGCATGGAGAATTTCTCCTAAATAAAGATCATTTGGTCAAGTGAGCTGAGACCTGTCCCTTATGCAGCATGTAAAAAATTCAGGTGAATTGTGCTTTATAAAAGTACTGTAGACAGGAATAAGTAGAGCATAGCGCTTGTCACATTAGTAAGCAGAACTGTGTCCAGAGGTAGTGTGAGAGCCCAGGAAAACATGACTAATCGAGAAATGGATCCTTGGAAAAGAGAAACGGTTGTTTATTTTTGAAGTGCAAGGCAGTAAACAGAATGAGAAAAGTGGTGGCTGCCAAGTTGGCTTGTGTGGCATTAAAAGGAAGGTGTCCCAGCTGCTGGGAAGCACGATGGAGCTGCCCAAGCAGCTTGTGACACATTTGGGATGGGACACTAGCAATTTGGCCATTGTCTGTGTGGGACAGTGGTAGCTGGTGCTGATTATACAGGTAACGTGTGTGCCTGGCTCTCCTGAGCTGTTCCAGGCTGTGCCACAGGGTACACAACAGCTGTAGCTGGTGTCCTCTGACCATGGGCATTGTGTCCTGGAGTTTGCAACTGGTAGATGCCCCCCTGGAAACAGTAATATCATAACAAATGTACTCCTCTGTGCTGCAGAGGGTGCAATGAATGTGCAGTGTGGTGGCTGAGGGCCCTCCAAGCAGCAGAATACAGGAGACCAGGGGTCCATGGGGTTACAGTAGTGCCTCACTGGAGCAGACTTTCTCTTAAAGTGGTCTGAAACACTGTACTCCCCCATACCAGGCTCTAAAGGCATAAATCAAAGGGCAATGGACGTGCTGAGGGAATGTGTTTTCGGAGTTCAGCATTGCCTCCTGATCTAGGAAGGTACTCATACTCTCACTGACAGGTTACATTTGCTTTCCA
Source organism: Podargus strigoides (assembly GCA_028020825.1). Lineage (NCBI taxonomy): Eukaryota > Metazoa > Chordata > Aves > Caprimulgiformes > Podargidae > Podargus > Podargus strigoides. Next base: position 110,619,910 of record CM051663.1, on the reverse strand, counting down.
GAAGAAGTTTTCTGATATAGATAAAAGCATTCCACACTACCCCTGTTTATTACACTCACACCCCCACCCCCCATGCCCCTCTACCCCCATTTATGTATTCTTACAAATTTGCAGCAGCAGAGACTGTACATCAGAAATGACATGTGAAATTCAGTTCTCTCTCTTCCCCCCCCCCCCCCCCCATTTTTCTATTATCCATCCTAAAGAGCATACTGCATCTACAGTGTCAGCTTCCTCAACCAGCCTCATCAGCGACCCTCAGCCTTAATTTGGAGGGACCAAACTCTGCATGGGGAATAGGTCAGCTCAAGTATTGCCTAAGCTTGACCCCATTTAGCTATGCGATCCCATGCTCTTTTTGAGCTTAATGTTTTCATCATTTTCAGACCCCTGCTGGCACACAAGGCTGGAGGTGGTAGGGAAGCAGGGGGATGTTGCAGTGTGTACCCATGCGTAGTTCTCCTTGCTTTGCCATCTCTCAAAGCGAGCTCAGCCCTCTGCTTTGGTTTTGAATGGGTCAATCGGCTTGTCAGCAAGGACAGACAGTGACTAAAGAAGTATTACACAGGGTGTTTTTTTTGTTTTGAAGGTGATGTTAAAAAAAGTGTAAAAGCTGTTATCAACATGCTCCTTGATATTTTCAGGCCTGAGCACAAGATCAGGAGAACATGAAGGCAATCACTGGACGTTAAGTTCCGAGCTGGCATCCTCTGAAACTGTCAGCCAGAAATCTGTGCTCATAAATTAAGTACCTGGGATATAGGGCAAGTGGATTTACTTAAACAAATGGTTTGTTCATCTGCAAAGGTAAAGACTGGCACAAGCACACAAACACACACCCTGCACGTTTGCAAGTGGAAATTCAGCAGTTGGACTGAAGTCCCTCTGATATTGTGGCACCTTAGCAATTCTTTAACCCCCTGCTTGTAACATATTGTCCAGACACTGTCACATTTTCCTATGCTTCGTAAGCATAGATCTGTGTGCTACAGTGTAGCTAAGATGGTCTCAAACTAGCTCCAGCCATGGAAGTATGTATGAAAGAAGCCCTTCCTCCTTAGCTACCTTCTTCTACTGCCTTCAGGCTACCAGACCTCAAGTGCCCCTATATCCCCAACAGGGATCTTTAAAGCTCTCTCTACATGGTGGATAATCGCAAAGTGTGACTCTGCCATAAGCTGTCACATTTTGTGTGTGCACTGCACATTAAAGACAAGAGAAGATGTAGGAGCTTGTGTGCCACACAGAGACAGGAGGATGGGAAACCCTCCACTGTTTTCCAGATGGAATGCAGTTTATAGGTAAAGGGTCTACTTATCCTTCCTAAAACCTTGCTAGTATGCCCTTGTCATCTTCCTGCATGAGCTGCTACAGAACTGGTGGTCAAAACATCTTACTGGAAGCACTGTAACCACCTGCACTGTCTTCTTTCTCTTCAGTAAATGCAAGGACACTCCATGGTTCCTGCTCATATCACTCCTTTCTCTCCAGTCCTCAGAAGCACCTTGCTATCACTGTTCTTAATGTTCTGCACAATTTGATACTAGAACTTTTGCAAAGTATGAAAAAATGCTGTCTTCCTCCCCCTTCCACACACACTCCTCTATATGCCTGGAGGCACATAAAGTTATTTTTTGATGTTACTTGAAATTTGGGTGGTGAAAGTTGTGTGTTTCCATATCCCTTCAGTGTGATCAGGATGTGAGTTTTTGCTGCAGCTGGATACAGAGCTTTTATCCCACCACATCCTGGTGTGGGCAGTTTGCATCACCAAAGAATAAATTACAGCAGTCCTGTGGCTGCTCTGTCTGGTGCAGAGGGATCATCTCACCCTTGGCTGCCCTCAGTGTTAAAGGGATGAAAATGGCCCTGCCACCCTCCGCCACGCTGGGCGTGAGCTGTGACTCGGACCAAGACGGCCTCACAAAAAAGCTGATGTGATTAATGGAAATCACGAGTTCAGAACCAGCCAAAGCTGAGTAGAAACTGCAAAATAAGAATAATTACCCTCCTTGTTTTTCAGCAATCATTTCTGTGCAACATTGACTCCCATTCACACAATGCTGGAGCAGTTCTGAGGGGAGCTGCGGGCAGGAGAGAGAGCTGAAGGACACAAGGGAGCCGTGAGAAGGGTACTACAACACATCTGGCACCTGGGTATCCTGAATTTCCTAACCTGCCTGCCCCTTGTCCTTCAGATCCACTGCCAACGCACTGGCAGATTTTAGGACAATGTGACAAACTAACTCAGCACGAGTAGGAGGGAAACCAGAACCTCTTAAGGTCTTCTGAGGTAACGTTTTCTTGCAAGGGCTGCTATGGTAGCGGCACAGAGGTTGCAAGGAACCAAAATTAATCAGCAGCTCTTGTTGTGGAGGCCTGCAAGAGCCCATCCGGGAGAGGCTGAGATCTGGGATACCACTGACTCCATGTGAATGTACATTTTGGGAGAGAAAGGTGCCCCTAGAAAAAGGATACCGTGCACTCATACCTCTCAAAATACATCTGGAAATTTAAACACGTCTGTGGAGGTGCCAAAAAAAGAGAGGAGATTTCAAAAAAAAAGGTGAACAACCACAACTGTTCTTGGTCGGTATATTTTATTTACATGACTTCATGGAAATATCCTAGGCTCTGGGAAAAAAAAATAATTATCTGCCACTATCATATATATTCAAACAAACAAACAAAAAGCTATCGCATAGGAGGACGATAATGCCAGAAGCTGACATCTTCCTTCTTCTCCATTTATCTCAGCAATACACTCTTAGTCTGGTGACTGTGATATTGAGTATTGTCAGCTTGGGTTTCCACTAATTAATGAAAAACAGGCTGAAAGCACAAAGGATTAATTTGGCCTATTCAATCGGATCACAAATATTTTGAGAATCTGGTTAGATTTTTTTGAATGGCGTGAGGTAAACTGAGAGAACCAACATCTTGTTTTGGCTAGTCAGCCACAAAAGGAACGTGGATTTACCTAATGGGGTCAAAGCTAAGAAAAACAGAGCTTTGTTCCTAGGAGCCAGACAAGGCTGTTTTCTTATGGAGAAGGCTGATACAGAGGCTCTAACAACTTTAGAGCTACCAAATATCCCTGTGGATTTAAGAAGGAAGCTTTGCTCTGCCTTCGGTGGGTGCTTTGCATTGCCAGTATCAGGGACATCTTACAACGCCTCCTGTGCCTTGCAGCAGCCACTGCTCCTCTCACAAGGATTTTGCTGTCTGTGTAATACGAAGCATCTGAGTCGGGTTCTCGGTGAAATCAATGTACTTGGCCTGTGAAGAGACTGGCAATCTATATTCAGGTCCTACTTGCATAGTATTGAGTGTCTTTGATTAAACTATAATCAGAAACTAGAAATGATTGCCATACGAATTACTGTAAAACGTGTGTAAAACATCTCTCTGAGGCTTAGGCTATAAATGTGCCTAGTCTGGTGTGCTAGCAACGAGCTGCTTGCTTGCTCGCTCCAAGTAAAGGTGTACACTGACTTAATTATATGTTACGTCTATCAGTGAAAGGTCAAAACAGTTGAATCAACATTTTATTGCACTGTTGTAAACTGTAGTTATAGTGTATTAGACTACGAATGTCTGACTAGTTTAAAAGCATGTAACTGAATCAAAGTCTGAGTAGTTGTTATGTATGCAATTTAGAAACTGTTAATACCTTCCAATTGAGAGGATTTGTTTCTAATTAATATAAAAGCTGTTTATTTAAATCCTAGGCAGGCAGTATTTAAACACAACAAGTCACCTGGGAATTCCATCTAAACCACTTCATGGAAAGCTGTTATGTTGTGCTGAAATAAATCCAGCATGAAGTAACTGTACCTGCTTCATTCAGGGTGTAGAATTGTTCTTCGCATGCTGTTTTCCTTTTTTCTTCTTCTTCCTGAATATGCTAAAATATTCTTGGCCTCGTTCCTGATTAAGGAATGATATAAGTTCCAGTGTGGCTGCAGTTTCCTGTGCTTTTATTGCCTGCCTCAGTCATCCATCGGCAGCTGTTGTTTTGAAGAGGTATCATATATGTACAAAATGAAAGACAAGCCCCTGCAAAAGGACACACAGTGTCAGTAAGCTGAAGTGCACAGAGACATGTGGTGTGCTGACATCTACAAACTTGACAAATACTGGTTTTTAGAGCTTTTAGAAAATGTAAGTCCCTGGATTTATTTTTTTGATCGAACATTTCAAATGGGCTTGTTATGACATTTTAAATATTTTTGTGAGGTTTGGAGGGATTACAGGTAATGAGGATAAGTAGCACCAAAAAGCCTTATAGCCCTGTCACCAGAACAGTCACTGATTTTTAAATTTTATTTTTTTTTTCCCCTTTCTTGAAAGGGTGGTATGGAATAAAAAATGCTTTGATAGTGGTGGTTTTTTTAAAAATATAAAAATACACTTAAAAGAGAAGAATCTTTTTTGCATAATCTGGAGTAAAACATCACAACCTTAAATAACCTGAAAAAAAAAAAAGTCACAATTTCACGAGAGTCTCTTTAACCAGAATTACATTCCTCTCATTAATTTCCACCAGACAGTTTTATTTTCTCCCCTCCATTTTTTTCCCCACTTCATCTAACCTCTCCATTCCCTACCTATGTGCACTGTGGTGACAAAGACCTGCAGCTCATCCCAGATCATATCAGGACCCATCTGGGCCCCAGCTGGTGCTCACCCATTCCCACTTGCCCTTAGTCCAGGGATGGCTGCTCTGCAGGTAAGTCAGAGGAGTGAATTCAGAGGTTTAGGTGGCAGCATATTTCTCTGAAAGATAACAAATGAGTAGGTTAAGCATGGAGCTCTCTTTCTGCAGGGCTTCCCTACCACAGATGGTTTCCTTGGTGTGTATTGTGGCACCTCCACAATATACACCTGTAAAGTGTCTCAGGAAAATAAAGCCTGGTATTTCAATCAGTGGGGAGGAATGACATCATATCAGAACTGGGGAGCAAGGGATGTTGTGGTCACAGGGATGTTTGCCATGTAGACAGTTGTAATTTACAGGGAATAAATGAATCGATTTAGATAACAGAAGAACAAGGCCAAGCCTCATCTGTCTTATTTTTCTGTTTCTTTTTTTCCCCTCTGCATAAAAGCAGTTGCACTGCCTCCTAACAAACTTGCTTCTGCATATCTCTGTATTTTACTGTCTGTTGTGACTCTCAGTAGTCGCCTCAAACTGTGTATTTTAGAATGGATGTGTCATTAAATTGATAAATCCCACTGTAAACTGAGGCCCAAGCTCTGGGTGAAAAGCTTTTGGATTTGGACTACTGACTGAAATACAAGCACAGCATTCATCAGCTTTCAGGATGCCTGGACTCTAATAATAAACTGGTTAGCTGGTGGCATGAAGGTTACCAGGAAGTTATGTGCAGTCTTCAGCAGCCCTTGGAATAGGTCTTCCATAAACCACAGGTGCACAAAACTGAGTTAGGCCATTTCAGGTTGGATGATATGTCTTGGGGTAAATCCAGAAAAAAATCACTCTCAGTGATCAAATATTGATATATTGACATACCCACTGATGTTACTGTAATTTGAGTCATTTATGAGTCTTTACTTAGCAGAGACTTAGAACTATGCTAACTTAGAGCCTGAATTATCTCTGTGCCTGAAGAGCAGGTGGCCAGTCAATGCTCAGGTGGGGATTATTGCTGCCGACGAAGTTGGAAAGCTTGCTTTGCACCTGCCTCCTCCTAGTAACAAGCACACAGATAAAAAGAGTCCGGTTCCCTGGTACTGCCAGCCAACTCCTCCAATCTTTCAAAAACAAATACTCAGCCTTGACTGTAAAATAAAATAGAAAATAAGAGTTACTACTACCTTCTATTGACTGTTGATTGACCTGAGCACTCTCCAGTAGCAAACATGAAAGATTAAATATCACTTTTCATACAGGTGTTTAAGCAAACCATTTTTGTCTTACCAGGAGATTGATTTGCTCAAAGTTCTGGAAAATGTCTGTGTGGAGCTTTACAAGTGTACTTAGTAAAATGAAGGCATTGCCTTATGCCTTCAAAGGTGGTGATTTACAATGTCCTGTCTAGTGTTTCCAAAATCAAGAGCTTTGTTTAATCTTAGCAGAATGTACTGAAAAAAGGTTTCTGACACAGTGTATGTATTTACAGTGCAAATAAAGAGACAGGCTTTTTAGAAATTAATTACTCAAAGTGACCTCACAGAGGAAATAGCCGGCACTACAAGGGATGTGGAGTCAGAGTTGTCTTCTTAGAGACTGGTGTAAGCAAAGAGAAACTCCAGTAAACAGTAGGTTCCATGTGGTAAAGTCAGCCTGGGCTGTCACACATGGGTTTCCATCCCAAATTCAACAATGATCTTTAGTAAAAGAGTTATTAAAAATTAAAAAAAAAAAAATACAGAAAAGGAGATGGCATTTCTCACAAAGAAAAATTCCCCAAACATGGCAACAATGTTGAAAACAGTTCATGAATATTTTAAGATCAATTTTCTACAAGCACTGGTCTTTTTTTTTTTTTTTTTCTTCTGTAGAGTGTGTGCTACAGCCTAGTGATTTCTGGCTTATTTCTTCAATTATTTGCTATTCCTCATAATACAGAGTTCTTCAATTTCCCCTTTAGTGCTACTGAGCGCAATCTTTTGCAAGAACTAGAGATGGAATTTTTGCCCCATAGCAGTGGGTCACCATTGAACAGATTTCATTGCAGGTGAATTGCAGCACCAGAGAAACTTTGCTTGGAAAAATGAGGCTTTCTAAACTGGCACTGAAGAATTAAGGAAAAAAAATGGACTTGGCTTCAATCCCCAGCATGAAAGAGAAGGGACATAGTTTCTTAATAAGTGGTGAGCCTTCAATAAAAGGCCCACATTTGCAGCACTTACCTCAGCAAATGGAAAGATTAAATCTATCCCTCTGCTTCTCTCTGCAAGAATTACTTATTTCAAAGTCTAACTGTCCTAATCTGAAAGCGTTTATTCATTTAAAAATTGAAAGAAAAAACTTACATAGAGATTGCTACTTGGGCAGACAGCCTTTTTTCCTAACTGACAGACAGTTGGCTGCTCCTGCTGCTGTGATCTGTACACTTGTGGCTACTTGCAATCAAGAACAAGATTGTCCTTTACTCCACCAGTGTGTTCACGTGGTGTCCCACGATACAGAGCTGGCCACTGAGGAGATGTTGTGTTTTAGTTGCTGACTTGTTTCAGGGTCTGACCTCGCAATGGTCAGGGTGTGGAGGAGAGCTATTGAACCTGTTGTGGTGAGCACAAGAGTAGGTCCATGCTGCCTGTTGAGGGTCTCCACATGGACACCCTTGAGGCCTGACAGACCATGCACATGGGCAGATGTGGGATGGGTCTGGGCTAGATGTGAGCTCTGAAGAGCTGGCACCAGGACTCCCACATGTGTCTGGCTCCAGTAGGCAGCACACATCACCATCACTGCTGTTGTGGCAAACACTTTCCCACACAATATAAACAGAGCAATTTGATCTGGTCCTTTTTTCAGTTCAGATGGCTCTACCTAAAATTGCATTTTCTCTCTTTCATGTGGTCATTTTCTATCTTACCTTGGAGGACAATATTCCTACTTCTTTACTGGACATTGATCCTAAAAGGATCCACCTTCTTTCACGATTGTTTTGAAAATGCTTTTCTATGATCATTCCTTTTGTGGTCAGTTTCTTAGCTAATGATTTGAGCTGGGAGATTATAGTTTGTCTTTGAAGGCCTTCAAACCTCTTGGTCTCAATAATTTCCATTCAGTGAGCTCTACAAATCACAACTGCCCATCCATCCTTAGGAGGAAAGGGTTAAGACCTCTTCTGGAGTTCACTGCAGGATCTGTATTCAGGAGTTACATAACTGTTCTTCAAAACAGAAATACATTTACTAAGTGATGACCAACTGTGGGCTTCAGCCCATCCTAATGTGGTGTTGAGTTTTACTTTGTATATGGTACTGATACTGTAGGTCACTGTGAGCACTAGTCAGGAATATGACTTTATTTTTTGTGATTATGATGTTGTACTTGACAGTGACTTATCTAAGTATGAACAGATTGCCTGGAATCACTTACAGCTTTTTCCACTCTTCAGGCTGTAATGTTCAGGATATTCAGTCCCAGCCAGGAGCTTCAAACTGTAACTGAGTGCCTGCCAGGCTGTGTAGGGTCTGTACTGGTTTGTTGGACATGTCATACTCTGTATCACTAACCAGCTATTCACCAAAGCAGAGATGCTGAACTCCAAGCTTGTTTGTGCATCTGCTCCTCTGCCTGTGGGAGATATGTATTCAGTTCTTCTTTCCAATAACGCAGAGCAGAGATCTGCCTCTCCAGCTTAATACATTTCTGCAGAACATCCGAACCCTGTACTAGTCCAAGGTGGCTTTGTATCAGCAGGCAGGAGCTGGAGTCCTGACTACATCATACTCCCATACGCTGCAGCAGAGAGGAGGAGATAAGCTGCTTAAGGGATTGGGCTACCGCAAACTTGTTTCTTCTCTGGGAAAAGGCCTGCCTTGGCTTTCCAAGCATGAACTGCATCCCGTGCTGCCCAGCTCTGTACTGCCTGCATTAAGCCCCTATGGAGATGCCATAAATTAGACCCAAATGTTAGGTGATTGCCAAAAGTCTGAAGAGAAAAATGCAATAATAAAATCAGTGCCTATCTGGTACTGTTTGCCATGTAGGTCCATTGCAAAGAAATCTAAAATGTTAGGATTGGCAATAAATAATAGGAGCAAATAAAGTGTCTCTCCCTGTTTCAAACTATACCTCAAACAACAAACAGAAAGCAAAAAGGGGGAGGGATAGTGAAGGGTCTTATACTCTGCATGGTTGGCTAAGCTTCAGACAGGGTGAGAGAGATCGTAGCTGTATTGTGAGAGAGTTCAGTGAAAAGACACCCTGTTGGCTCTTAACTTGATAGTCTGAGGCTGTGCCTGTGCTGAGAGAGTGCTGAGCCCAAGCCTGGCCAAGAGGAAAAGGCCATGTGTGTGTCAGGCTGATAAAGCTGCTGATCCTGCTGCAAGTGTATCTGCGTGGCAATATGCTCTTCCATGCAGACTTGCAGCCCCTGTGGGCACTGTGCTCCCCTGGGCTCTGCCCCTGTTTCAGACTACCTCAGGGAACAGGCAGTTGCTTGTTATAAAAGGGTGGCTGCAGACCTTCCTTTCCTCCACGTTGTGCCTGTTCAGATTGTCAGATCTGTTACAGCTGTGAAGGGGTTGTATCTGCCACATATACAGCCTTATTTCCCAAAAGCATTGCTAATTTGAGAGTCTTTGGAGGTGTTTATGGACACTAAAACACCACAGAGCACTATGAAGGGTCTTATGGCTGTTGGACAAAATCTGTGCTCTGCACAGTACACTCACAGAGACCAAGAATACCCTTGCTCTTAGACATATTTTTAAAATCCCAAAGGACTGACCAGACACAGTATCTGAGAATCACAGTTAACCATGTATTTAGTTCCACAGCTGTTGTCCTACAAGTCTCAAGCACTGGCCAGGTGAATATTGCTGTGAAGCACTCAAAATCTGTTGGTTTTAGTACCAGGAAAGGTGTTGTTGACATAGCAAACAGTGTCTGTATAGTTGATTGATAAACATATTGATTGAGTCCTTGATGTTGAAGATGTTAGATTAAACTTTGCACCTGATATCTGTGAACCTTGCACTACATCTAGACCAATGCAGTATTAACAGAGTATACAGCAAGTCACCCTCAATCTGCTGATGTCTTTCAGACCTGCCTACCAGCCATGGAACTAATTTCTATGCGTAGACTTCATGTCATCCTTCTAACACATAAGAATCTGCTTTTCTATCCATCACCAGAAGGCTCAGCTCAATCTTGCTGCTGAAACAGCTTATTTCTTGTCCAAGTAGTGAGCATTGAGACTTGGTGAACTTCAGCTGTTGTGGCTGCTTTACACTGTGTTCTTCCACTGATACATGTTCAGCAAGAACCACAACCACATTCACCTGAAAATAAGGATTAAAATATCACCTCAACCAAGCTATCACTTTTGAAGTCTTCACTGTCTAAGGAAGTAGCTATTTTGGGGCTTTGTGCTGAGGCATGAGGGCATGCACTACTGTTGTGTCCTGTGTTGCCATGCTGGATGTGAGTTGTTAAAAATGTACATGAGAAAGGATTAGCATTATAGGGAAAATGCCCGTGCCTTTGCTGTCCTGTGGTGCAGTGTGTAAGTAAATCTCATCTTGATGTGCTTAGTTGTAATAACGTTTTCCAGGTAGGTGCATTTCCTAAGTGTTAAAGCTGGGTGATTCTAAAACGTTCTCTTCGAAACAAAAGCGACTCGGCAGGGATTTGGGCTTGTCCATTTTCCTGGGAAACTGGGACATTTCCAGCGTGACTCTGCCTCTCACTCCCAGAAGTCTTTCCACGCTTCCCAAGCACAGCTACAAGCGCATGGATGAGAGGGCGCTCCAGCGCTGGCGGCGGCCGCGGGCCGGGGCGCGGGGGCGGGCGGAGCGGCGGGCGCTGTCCGTGGTGCTGTCCCGGCGGCGGTGCGGGGGTGCCGGTGTGCCGGGGGGGTGTGCGAGTGTGCCTGTGTGTGGACGTGTACTAGTGTGAGGATGCGTGCAGGCGTGTGTATGGTTGTGTGCAAAGGTGCGTGAGTGCAGGTGCGCGTGCATGCCTATATGTGTAAGGGTTTGCACGCGGACGTGTGCGCATACATGTGCGGGTGTGCACACATGCATGCAAGCATGCGTTTGTGCATGCCTTTGCGCGTAGGTGTGTGTGTGCTTTATTGTGGGTGGGTATGCATGGATTGTTATGCGGGTGCGTGCACACACATAGAGGTGCATCCGTATGCGTGCGCTTTCAAGTGTGTACGTATGCGTGCAAGTGCATGAGTGCCCATAGAGGTGTGTATGGATAGGTGCATGTTCTGAGGTGTACTTGTTTATACATGTGCGTATTTGGTCATTGGTGTGTGCAGGATTGCATGCACGCATGTACAAGTGTGTGGGTGTGTCTAGGTGTGCGTGTGCAGGCTTGTGTACAAGTGTGCCTATGGGCTTGTGGGTGAGTGGTGTGTGATGTTATATGTGTCTGTGTGTGTGAACATATGTGCATTCACATGCATTTGGGAGGGCTTGACTGTATGCCTATGTGGGCAGAGATATGTGCAGGTATTCATGCTTGTGAGTATATGGGCTCCCATCTACTCACAAACACGTGGTTTCTCACACAGAAGGCTGGTTAAGTAATAGAATATTTTTCCAGTGAGTAGGAATTTTAATAGCACCTAAATTGCACAGTTTGTTAGCAGTGGATTAACATCTTTGTCACACTCAAAGACATATACTGAAAGGACAAAATAGCCTGTTGTTAAAATTGCAAACAGCACCAAAAAAAGTCATCATCTTTGTTTATCCTAACAGTAGCTTTCTGAGAAGGCAAAACATTCAGCTCTATGATTAATATTTAAAAATTTTATCATTTTTATATCTTATCATTGTAGTCGTAGAGTCAGACTCCCAGTGCAAACCCCAGAAGTTCCTTAAAGGCCTGCAGTTTTCAAACCCCGCAAAAGATAGGGAAGTCAGTGTGAGCTAGAAGGAACAGTATGAGTTACAATTGCCTTCATGTCCCTCTGCTTCCCCTGTTAGAAATACCACACAGAGACTGTTTTAAAACAGATTGAAAATTTTCAGAAACCTTTGAGTGATTCTGGTGAACATTTTTCTCTGCTTGATGCTGGTAGAGAGCAGAACTTGTCCTATTAGTTGTTGTAGTATTTCAGTCACATAATAGAAATGCTGCTGGTTATTTAACAACTTGCTGGGAAAAAAACAGAATCTTTTTTCTGTATCCTGCCAAACTTGATTAATTCCTCTGAACACAGACACAGACACCTGTGTCAGTTGCAGCCCAAGTGTGGGATTGAATATTTAAACTGTTTCTAGGGTACCAGACAAACCAGCCAGCAGAAGGAGGCTGGCAAAGGTGTTCAGCAAAACCCATCTCGCAGCTGATGACATGTGTCCCATAGCTTCATCTCTGGGCAGCATTTATTTCACATTTCACTGCCCATCAGCTAGAAATCCATTCCTGACTCTATTTGACAGAAATGTGGCCTTCTCACTCTTGTGAGCTGCTGGTGGCAGGCACCTCTTGATGCCCATGCTCTCTTGTAATTAGCTAACTGTGAAGAATAACCTTCAGCCTAGCAGGTGCTTCACTGACAGCAGAATATGCCCCCATTGTAAGACTATACTAACTTGTGTCTGAAATTCCATCCCTCTTTGGGTTGATGGGAGAATTCTTCATGGAGAACTCATAATTCATGATATTAATGTACAACTCATACCAGGTAGCAGAGTTACCCAAATGCAATCACAGCTAAGTCACAGTGGAGAAGCCATAAGCCTTTTTCTGTGTGTCTCCATGTGTTTTGTGTCTCTGTGTTTTGCTGGTGTCCTGTAGGGCATCAAACCCTCTTGTGGGATATTAGTGTAGGGAATTCGACAGAGTCACTGGAGAACTATTTTGGCTAGCAGGATACCCACAGCAGCTGCTCCAGCTCTGGCGAGATCTGGAGCACCATGGAGGCAGCTGCTGGTGGTCTTTAAGCTCATCGAGGATCTGGGGATGTTGTTCCCATTGCCTCGTGCTCTTGGCAAGGTGCTCAAGGCTCTTGAAAGGTCTGTATGCTGACCTTTGTCTACCATCCTCTTACTGGAGTGAAAGGGATGAGTAGTTCTTGCCCCTTTGTTTCAGAGCAATTCATTGTCCACTCTGTTTTCTAACACAAAATAAATAAGGAAATCATTTCATCATTATTTGTTAGTTTGGCTGGTTTTTAATAGGGATGTACGGCAGCTGCACGGCACTCTCAGAGCTTCCTTAGAAAACCTCAGGCCTTAAATACTGAAGTCTTGGAGAGGGCAGAGAATGACAATGTACTTTGCTCTCAGTGATTGGCAAGGCTGGCAAGTGGATATATAATGTGTTGCCTAATTACAAGGAAATCTACCATGTGATCAATTATCCTTTCGTTTCATCACTGTACTAATATGTCATTTTGGCTTTGTGACTCTGTGGGACAGCACATGGCCAAGGCTGGCAATTTGGCCTGTCTCAGTGAATAGGATCTGCTCAGCCCCATGCCTGTACCCAGTATCACAGAGGTGGAGGAGCCTGAGGGAAGGTGGGGATTTAACTTTGCTACCTTCCATGGCAGACTCATGTTGCTAGGCTGAAAATGAGTATGGGATGTGAGTGGAATTATACACGACTACGAAATCCATTCCGATTTACAATTTAATTCCTTTTTTTTTTTGTTTTTGTTTGTTGTTTTTTTTTTTTGTTAGAAACCAGAAAAAACAAAACAACAAAAAAGCCCAGCCCTTCTAGGACCCCTGAAAGCAGGAAAGGTATTAATTTTAGCTGCTTATTCTGGCCCATTGCCTGGAAGCCTCACACTCTAATATTTTCTTCTCTACCACCCCTTGAATGCAAAATGGGTGATTATCCTTACTTTACAGATGGAATCTGAAATACAAGGAGGCAAACTGTAGGGCCAAATTGTAGGCCCAGTCCCCATCTACTTGGCTTTTCCAGCTTGCCTTTCACTGCCACACACCTCGGTTCAGGCAGGCAGGACTCTCAGCTTCCCCTTGTCCCCTTCCAGCTGCAACTTTTGTCGAAGGTTAGTAATTTGGATATGAAAGATAAATAACTCTTTCCACCAAAGTACCTCTGTCAAGATAAATACCTCTCCGTGAATCAGATTGACATCAGGAAAACAGCTGAAGACAGAGTCTGCAGCCTCAGCCCCACAGGATCGTTAGGAATATTACTGTCCCGACCTAATGAACTACCACTGACCCTAAACAATGTCTAGGACAAAAGACTGGAGGGGGATTGGCTGCCCTCACCCTGCTGCCAGCAGACTTCTGACAACCCATTAAGGTTATAGCTATTCAGCCTTGTTCAGACAGCCCTTTTTTTCTTCTTTTTTTTCCCCCTTAACAACTCCCAGCTAATTAGTAGACAGTGTTATTTTTATTTTGCACCGACAATGTATGGCTAAATAGGCATCTCTGCATGGCTCTGGCAGGAGAGGAAGGGAGATCAGAGGTCTTTCAGAAATGTCCCCCTCACCTTCATCTGTCAGGCAGAGGCGTTTGGTTGAGGAGCCCTTCTCAAGGGGATGGGTGAGGATTTGCAGCTGGGTGTGTGGTGCGCTGGGCTAGAGGAGAGACAGCAGCCTGGCCCTGCTGCTTCCCCAGTTTTGCAGAAATGAGCAGGGGATGCTCAGCCAAGACCCGGCTTGGCATGTGCCTTCAGCTCCAGGCACTCCTCGGATGCTGCCCTCGCCGTGTGCCTCCATCCACTTTTACTATAAAAATCCCGAAGGCTCCAGTCTCTCTCTCTGTCTCCCTGTGCCTGCCCCCCCTCATTTCTTTTGTACTTTACTAGGTGATTGGAGTTGCCCTCTTCCTTTTGCGCCTACCCACCTCCTTCAAGCTCTCTCTTCAGCGACAAGCAGCATCACTAATTGCTTTTTAGGGTCTCTTTTCTGCTCTCTGTTCAAAATTCACTGGGCATTCCCTGGCCCTATTATGCTCCTTTCTGAACCTTTTCAGCTTCTTTTACAAACTTAGCACTTTCTGTGCTTCTCTTAGCCTTTGCGCAAAAAAAAAAAAAAAAAGTTTGGATTTTTTTTTTTGGCAAGAAGGCCCCCTCCCCCTGCAGCCCCCCTCCCTGCCAGAAAAGCACACGCACCGGCCCGCCTCCCATTGAATGGGGGGCTTTGTGCGGGGAATTTCCGGAACACAGCCCAGGGCTGGAGGCGCAGTGTGAGTGGAGGGGCTTTGGGCAAGGAGCCTCCCTTAAGCCCACCCCATTACCACGGTCACTGTTTGCCCTGGGCTCTCTAAAAGGACTATTGTTGCCTGTTGCCAGGTATTCCTTAGCAACACTTAAGCCAAGCTGCCTCCTCTATTTATGGCAGGAACTTTTCAATGGTCTCCAAAACACGTGCTTGTCAATTTGGGAGAATACCTTCAAACAGACAGAGAGAGGGGAAAAAAATAATCCCAAGTGCTTGCATTAGTTGAGATATGTGTGTTTCAATTTCTTGTCATTTACCCTGGATCAGCAACCCAAACAATTGCAATTTGAAAATAAACCCCTCCCCATCACCCTCTCCCAGCCCCAGTCTTCTACACTACCAAGCCTTTCCACTGGTGGGTGGGTTGGGGGGGTGTTTATTAGGTGGATGAGCCTTTGTTACACTTGAAAACTTTTTGCACAAAAGATTGCTTCAATATTTTAAGACAGACTTTTGATTTCTTTGTGTGTGCCAGAGCCTTTGCAAAAGCGACCCTGCTTCTTGTGTTGTCAGCCACCAAATGGCCTATTACCAAGAGGGGTGTAGGGCTGGGGAGGGGGACAGTTAAATGCCTGTACAGCATAGCCATAGCACCACTAAGTTACACCAACAAACAGCTGAGGTAATCACTTGTGGTTGACGCTAGGTTTGAATACACACTCACTTGTATTTATTCCAGGAAGGACATATTTCCGTGCTTGCATTTCTGCAGTCAGTTTGTCAGCTGTAGACAACCAGTGGTCTAGTCAAGTTCAAAGAGGGAATTAAGCTGCTGCATCTCCGTAAAGATGCATATACATTTTGATGATTGAGTATAATGATATGACAGAAAAGCTCTTTACGGCAGGTCTCCCTTGACAGAAATACTCTTTGCTCTTTGTACGGCATGTCATACAAAGGGTTTTAGGGTAAACTGGTGTCTTTGCCTACTAGCATCATATTATTGCAGATTCTTACTACTAGAAAGCAGTAAAGTCATTGCCACTGTTGGGAAAACCTTATCAGATAATGGGAAAATGTAAGGTAAGTTCAGGCTTTGTAAAGACAGATGAAGCAGTGTGGTACTCAACTCACAGTGAATTTCAATGGGTCATGAACATCTCTGAGTTGTCCACCCATATATCCATGCTAGCAGTGGGTGCATTTTCACTGCCACACTGGTGCAGTTTCAGCACCTTGTCTGGAGTGATAATCTGAAGTTTTCTCATCTGCAAATTCATACAAGTTATCCTGACACGTCCTTTAATGCTTCAGTACATCAACATGACATCCTGGCCTGGGGACTCGTTTCTTAGCTGTAACCTCCAAGCTGCTTTGGTGGCCCCAAGAGCTGAGTTGCCCAGAGCCCTGCAGGAGGCCACCCTGAGGCAGCCACCCACGGTGCGAGCACCATGGATGCCTTCGGAGCTGAAGCAAAGCCCCAGGAGTGAAATGGGACTGGTGCTTTCTGCTAGCCTGGGTCTGACCACCACCTCTGATGGGCTCAGCCTTGGCCAGTGGCAGGTCCATCTTGGAGCCAGCTGGCTCTGTTGGACAGCTTCTCACAGAAGCCACCCCTGTAACACCCTCACTACCAAAACCTTGCCATGCAAGCCCAATAGTAATTCTCTTTTATGACCTGTAACTGTAGAAGTTACTCACTCAAGGAGAGTGTGTTCTTACTACAAAATTATATGCATATTTTGTGATTATACATTTTTTCCCAGGCATGTGTGCTGGTGTCTCCACAGAGAAGTAAAATATATCCATCTGTCTGCAACTGGTCTTGGTGCTTCTGCATTTCTGTCTGCCATGGAATAGTTCCTCTATCAGCTCAGCCTTCACAAACTCAGTTTTGTTTCTGTATTATAGAAGTACTGTAATTAGAAGATGCTACATTTCCTGTGTTAACATATTCCCCTGCAGAGCT
The DNA here is from genome assembly GCA_028020825.1 of Podargus strigoides. Taxonomy (NCBI): domain Eukaryota; kingdom Metazoa; phylum Chordata; class Aves; order Caprimulgiformes; family Podargidae; genus Podargus; species Podargus strigoides. The sequence goes on along the minus strand of CM051663.1, from coordinate 110,603,122 downwards.
TGACATTAGAGTGAATGCAAATGGTTTCATGAAGTGTAAGATTAGGGCTGTTTAAATAATTGTTGTAATTGAAAATATGTGTATTATTATCTTTCAAGCTGCTTTAGAGTAAATTAATGAAGTTCACATCTGGAGGAGCAGATATTAACCGTTTATGTGATTCTGATCCCTTTACTAGGTAATCAGAAGCTCTGATTTTCAGTCCAGCCCTCATAACGCAACTGGAAAATACTTTGTCATAGCCCTTGTTATTTATTCTATTAACCTCTGGATTACAGTGTTCGGCTTAAAGCAAACACAGCAAAAACTAGCAGCTTGATCTGTGGAAAGTCAGTCCCATATTTCCTGTTAAAACCAACAGAGTATACAAGACCTGATAGACATATGTGTCTTGCCTTGCATTTAGTTAGCAAGCAGAATAAAATATATTAGAAGGGCAAGATTTTAATTTCTGGAACATACACCATTATGCTTCTGCACGAACACAGGCAGTGTGGTAAAAGGGAATACCTATTCCTTGAAAAGTCTCTCCTGGTTATGTAGCTACATTAGCCCCATGATCCCATTATACCTATCTTTGGCACTTAAAGGTACTTAAGAACTTGAAAAGAGGCATGGAAAGAAAGGATTACCTATAGAGGACTGATCACTCAATACTTTGGATTTATTTACAGAGGTTAACTGGTAGCTCCAGTCTTTGCAACTGGCTGACATGCCTCCTAAGGGTGATTCTGCAAGCTGGACAAAAATTTGTGGTTCCCAAGCGAAGAGAGACATACAACTCTAGGCAAGCTGTTCTTTTGTGGACAGGCTTTCTTAGAAATAGCTATGATCATCGCTCTTTGCCTGTCTCATATTGTATACTCATGACTTCCAAAATAACCCAGGAAAATGATGTTTGCAACTGTCAGCTACTGTTTGCCGACAGCCAGCATAATTCTTTGTTACACTCATTTCAAACAAATGATCTGCTAGCTCAGATATTCACTAGGTGGTAGTTTGGGAAATAGTCATTGATATATATGGCAGTTCTTGAAGTAATTCTAGATGATTCTGGGGCAGATTTTTCAGCTTCTGATGAAATTCATAGGCTTCTCTTCTCACCGCCTTGTGAAAAATCACACACTTGTCCGTGTTCTTGAAGCTACAATACTTCTACATAAACTCAATTTCTCTCTTATTAAAGGAGAGGTCTGGCTTCAGTCACTCTCAGATTCCAAAACATGTTAGTATGTGCCTTGCAGCCTTGTGTAAAAGTCTCTTCCTTCAAACTTGAATCCCGTCACTTGAACTCTGACTGTCCAGGAGTGCTGAGCCATCACTCAGGACCAGACTCTTTCCTTCTGGAACACCTGGACTATGAAGAGTTGCAGCGAGCAAAGCTAGAGTGATTCTTATTCCTCCTGTGTTCATATGAAAGTCATTTTTGGAACGTAAACTATGTCTACCAGTTAAATGTAATATGTCTACAAACTGATGGTGACCTCAGTATGTCATGTCTATATAAGCATAGTTTCTGTCTCTTTCATACTGGCAAATCACCCAGTTTCAAAGAGAATAACTAATTTTCCCTGGATTTTCTTTATTGTCCATCCTTATGGTTGTTGCACACTGAGCAGTACGCACAAACGTGTACACAGGTATCACCTGGGAACTTACATGAAAGTGTATGAAATACCTTGAGATGAGAAATCAAAAGAAAGAAAGCCTGCTCTGTCCCTGTCAATTATCAATGGTAATATTTGAGCCACACCTCAGTCGAACCTTTTCTGGAGGTTGAAACAGTTTAAATGACTCCCCTCTTCTCTGCCATGTGATCTTATTTGTGCCCTTTTTTCCAAGCTGGAAAGGAAAATGCCAAAATACTTCAAAAGACCTGGTTCTAGCAGGCTTCCAGTCTGGATACAAGGTGGTGTGCTAAGATGGACAACTCATCTTCTCATCCACATTCCAGTTCAGTTTGTTTCTTTCAGTTCAATCTTACTATTCAATTTGTTTCAATTCAGTTCAGTCTTATTTCTAAGATGTACATGGTTCATGTCAAGTGTGAAGTTGACTCACTCAGTTAAATGGGAAACAGAACTTGCAAATGATCTTTTCAAAAAATGACTAGTAATTCTGAGTGTTCAGGGAGAGATACCCTGAAGGAGCTTGGTTTGTGGAAAGCATTGAAAACATCCTTCAAGAAAATGGAACTCCTGAAATGTTCCCTCTTGTGTATCCAGTCATCGTGGTACTCAGACTCTCTCATGACCTCGAAAATCTCGGTCTAGTTCACCTTTAAGCAACAGTTCAAACTGAGGTCACTAAACACTAGGAACTGAGAGGTGATGACCAGCATGAAAGAAGGCTGACCTCATCACACTGCCTAGCAGGCAGTTGGCTGCCTCATAGAAAAAAAAAAATAAAAAAAAATCCCACATTTGAAACAACTGTAGAAAAGCCAAGGACGTATCAGTTGTGGAGACTGTGTCCCTATCAGTGCTAAGCTTTCCACAGAGAGTGGTGGAGGTCTGATGCCAGTGGGGATCCTTGTCCTGCTCCCATTCGAGTTACTACCCATGTGGATGCTGAGGTGCAGAGCAAGCTCCACTCACACAGAAAGCAACTAAAGATGCTTTTAAATTAGCATTCATTGTTTATCAACCTTCTTATCCTTTTCAGAATCACCTGCAGACTCCCAGACAAAATAGTTCCTCTGAATAGATCTGTTCTGTTCCTTCTTTTGTTGTGTGCGAAGTGCAGAGTTTTGCTGCTTCCTGACTTTGACTAAGAAGTCAAAGAGGAGTTCTAAGCAGATTTCGAGACACCATCCACCTGACAGGATGGGTACTGATTTTCAGAAGCACAGACAAGGCTGGGAGCTAGAGGCCATGGCATCCCGAGAGTAAAACTGGAGAGGTTTAAGGGCTCCCTGCTGCTGCCTTTGCTTTACTCCCTGAGTCAGGAGGAGTGGTTGATCAGCACAGACCAACTGCAGCAGCAGGTTTTTTGCATCTCTGACAGGCAATATCTTCTGGCTACTGATGAGCTCCTGTCCTGTGTAACCTCTGCTTCCCAGCTGATAACCACAGGCTAGCAGAGCACCACTGAAAGGTTGTTGACCCTGATCTAGTCCATCCCTGTGCCCTGAAGGCAGTGTCAGCTACACAACCATTCATAGGTTAATAGACTTAAATGCACAACTACATTATCATGGCTTTACAGCAGTGTGCTCACAGCTGATTTTATTTATATGTGTGTATTTGAGGCAAAGATTAGTTAAAAACCTACAAAATAGTAGGACCTCCATGGTGCATCGCTGTGGATTGGCTATTGACATAAGGGTGAAAGCCCCTATACAGAGAGGGGAGAGTAAATGCTGCTTTGCTTGAGTATGTTCATAGCTGGATGTTTCTTACTCCTTCTTCCCCATCAGCAGGAAACTGTGACAGTTCTGAGCCTTCAAGTTACATATCGTGTATTTCCTATTTGTATTTAGTATTAAAAATGTTTTTTTAAGTGACTAGTAACATGTTGGGCTCTGAAGCCAGAGCAGGGAGAGGTTGCTGTTGCCTACAAAGGGATTAGAGAAAGTCCTTCCCAAATGGCTTGGAGACATATTGGTATTGACTCTGGACACAAAGTGTGATACATTTGCTTAAACCTGGATGCAGAGAAGCACTTGCACTTGCACTTAAATCTGCAAACATGAAGGCTTTCAGAAATCAGGGTCTCAGACCATTACTTAGATAACTAAGAGATACCTTTCATCATGAGGGTACAATGTTATTATGAAGGTTCAGTGTCAGCACAGAGGAGCTCCATCCTTGTTTAAAGCTTCCAGGCACTTCAATAATAATAATAATAATAATAATAATAATAATAATAATAATAATAATAATAATAATAATAATAATAATAATAATAATAATAATAATAATAATAATAATAATAATAATAATAATAATACTGCGATATACAGGATGGATCTGCTATATACACATCCAGTTCCCTTCCCCTCAAGCCAGATAAAAAGGCAACTAAAACTGAATGGATCATTAAAGTGAATGTGACTGCAGTGAACCAATACCAGAACTCTTTTGGTTATGACTGAATTATTCAGGCTGCATCTAATAATAATAATAATAATGGGAGCAGGAACATATATAGATTATTCTGTAATTATATTTCATAAGATAGCTGATGTCCTTCTGAAAGAAAGACTCCATCTGTAGTTTTGTCCTTGTTTTTCCTGTTTGCATTTATTTTTATTGAAAACCAACTCGCAAACAGAAACTATGGATTTTCCAAGATGACTCTCATCAGGACTCATGTTTTGAATGAAAAAAAAGTTTAAAAAGTGGTTATTGTACACACAGTTTTTAACCAGATAGAGCGATCCCAATGAAATCATAAACAAATCCTCATAACCTATTCCTATATGGAAACTGAAATGAAGACAAAGCTTTTGCTACAAAATCTGCTTAGATTTTCAGATTTCGTTTATGGCATGGGTTTCCGAAGATTAACTTTTCTCTTTCAAATTGCATTAATAGCATTAGGCTACAATTAATCAGATTCAAAATTTGGAAACAAAGAAAGTATTTTGCCTGCATAATCACTAAGAGGCCATATACGAGGATCTTTTCTTACCAGTCTTTTTAATGATTATTTCAGTCCAGAATTTTTTTTTAAAGGAACCACTGAAATCTAGGCTTTGAATTTTGTAAATGAGCCTGCTGCCCAATGCACTTCTCAACAAGATAAGGGCAGAATGGCATTTGCAGAAATGCTTAGCTATCTCTCTAACAATCCTGCTTGGTTGTGGGCCCCTTGGTAACAGCTTGGCAAATCTGCAAAAGGAATGCGACTATATAGTTTGTGTGTGGATTGTTGAGTCATTATAGCCTCCAAATTGCACAGCAGATCATTAATCATAGGCCAAGATAGGCAATCACTGCAGAAACCTGATGAAAAGGCTCCAGAATAATGCCTGCTAAATCATGTTTAACATGCAGACCTTGCCTGTGCAGATATGGAAAGGGGGAGGTAAGGAAAAAAATCATTCCCCTTTTAGGAAAGAAAACTTCTACTTATCTTTGATTTGCATTCAGCCCTCCCTCAATAGTCCTTAAGCCTGTTATTTAATTCATTTTGGTGCCAGGTCCCATCACAAAGCAAAAACCCTAACCAGGACTTATGCAGTCTATGACCTCCAAACCCCCTGTCTTTTCTTGTCAGTTCTATGTCATTTGTGCAGTTGAACTCCACCAATTTGAAATGCTGACCTCTT